>CANTUS010000010.1:13345000-14595000 GCA_947683365.1 Euphorbia pulcherrima | reverse complement strand
AGGGTTCCAAGCAAGAAACTACTGCTGATTCAACCATGAAATCTAAATACGTTGCTGCTTGCAAAGAAGCGAAAGAAGTTGTCTGGCTAAGGGGATTTATTGGTGATCTCAGTGTGGTGCCTGGGACTAATGATCTAATTTATTTGTATTGAAATGACAATGGTGCTATAGCTCAGGCAAATGAACCATGGTCTCGCCAAAAAAATAGACATGTATCCAGAAAGTGTCATATAATCAAGTAGATTATTGATGCTAAGATATTAAGATTAGAATATGTTCCCACTGATCAGAACCTCGTGGATGGTCGGACGAAGCAATTGACTCCAGTCAAACATGACCAGCATGTTAAAGCATATGGATTAAGACATATGGCTACTTGGCCTTAGTGCAAGTAGGAGTTTGTTAGATATGATGTATACCCTTAAGGTAATTAGGGCGATATATCCTAATTATATAATGGTAAGAATAATTTGTTTAATTAATAAAGACGCTCTACCTCCGGCCACTCTCCAGCCACCGTCTCCAACCAAGCCTTTTGATCCCTAATCCACTCGATTGAATAGATTTGCAACAAACATGCCAAGGCACCATAGCCAACTTTCTTTGTCTAGTCCAACCTTTCTTGATAAAGTTCCTCATTGCCTTTTCAAGCTCCTTTAAAAGACCAATTGGCCAATGATAAACCGCAAAATAATGTATAAAAGAACTTCGAATGACCTAATTGACTAAGCATAGCCGACTAGCCATCAAAATAACTGATCCAACCCTTTGTATTTGGCCAGAATTTTATCCGCAATTTTCTACAAAAATAATCATTTTGGAACACCACTGAATAAAGGAACTATAAGATAGTCGAAAGGAGCATCCAATCTTCGAACTCCAATCATGTTGGCCAAGCTTCTAGCACAAGCTAGACTAAGACCTTTCCCGCAATAAACAGACATTTTGTTCCAATTGACTACTTGCCAAGACAAGGACACATAATCATTAAAAATATTTTGTAGAGCCCTAAAATTTTTCAGAGTAGCTTTACCAAAAATCACCACATCATCAATATAAAGAGTATGACTTAGGAAAAATGAATCCAAAGTATACCTCCTAGGCTCAAAAGAGTCATCCTCAACAATTTTTTAGATTGACCTACCCAGAAACTCCTCTGGAAGAAAAAAAAGTAATGGCAATAGAGGGTTCCCCTGCCTAACCCCTTGAGAGCAGCTAAAATAGCCTAAGAGACTCCCGTTCAGAGAAATCAAAATACGACAAGATGATAATATCTCCGAAATCTACTCCAAAAATCATAATGAAAAACAAAAGCAATCTACCACGTCAAGAAGAAAACACCAGTCTAAAGTATTAAAAGCCTTTTTATATCAATTTTTAGAGCCATACGACTACTAAACTACCTGTTGTGAAGGACATTTATCTCGTCAAAAGTTAATACACCTTCGTTTAATAAAGTCGGATTGCTCATTAGATATAATATGAGAAGAAATTGTCCCCAACTGATTAGCTAATATCTTTATAATCACCTTGAAGATAAAGTTTGAGCAAGCAATCGGTCTAAAATTTTCCACTGCATCAGGCCCCTCAACTTTAGGAATCAACACCATAACACTAGATTTAAGATTAGTGGTTAAATTTTTATTGATAAAAAAGGACCAGACACAAGATAAACATCATGCCCAATCACATTCCAAAACAATTGATAGAATTGACCTATAAAATCATCAGGCCCTAGTGCACTATCTCTCTTCATGGAGAATACAACTTCTCGCATCTTATCAAATGTTGGTCTTGAAGTTAGAGAATAATCTCCTCCTTCGCCATAAGTGTACGTATAATTTGTCTAACCCGCTCACATTGTGGCCAATTTGTCCCTAGATTTTTGAAATTTTTTTGATAAAAATTCGCAATATGACCCGAGATGACTGAATGATCCATTGTCAAATCCCTACCAATACATAAAGAATTGATAGCTAGATCAGTTCATCGGAAACCCAAATACCGGTGGAAAAATTTTGGCATTCCTATCTCCTGCTGACAACCATGAGACCCACCTCTTTGCTTGAAAGTAAATTTCTTCTTGTTTAAGCATAATATAGAGATCGGCGTGTGCTTGAACTTTTCGGCCAGCCAACTCATCAGTGTAACCCTAATCCTCTATATTTGATTGAATTACATAAAGTTTTAATTGACAAATGCTAATACATTACTTCAAATCTCTAAACACGTTCTTATTCTAAGCACGCAGCTGACTTAGAAGGAATTTCAGCTTAGCCGTGAAGGCGTACATAGGAATTAGTCACAGTAAAACAATCTAATTGTTGGCTATAAATTGATATAAATCAGGATGAGTCAACCACATATTTTAAAAATGGAAGCGAGATTTTCGTATAGTGCCTAAGTCACACTCTAGAAATAAGGATTACTATCAGAATGCTGTCGAGGCAATGCACAACATTACACCCTGTCCCATGCTATAAAAAATTTAGAACTCATCATCATACAAACTAAGCAACATTGAACATTATCACACCCATAGGACCATTGGTCCAAGTGTAAACCGAACCATGCATAGGTAGTTCCGAAACTTCCGCATCATTTGCAAAAGAAATAAACTCACGACATGACTGTACGTTAATGATATCCCCCATTTTCTCATCAGCACCCCTTACCATGTTAAAGTCCCCATTAACAAGCAAAGGAAAACCTCCTGTAAACTCAACACATCATTCCAAACCCTCCTACGATAAGCCATAAAATTACTACAGTAAATAAAGGATAAAATAAAACGACGGCCCAAAAAGGACCCATCAATAGTGACATGCTGATCCGAACTAGTCACCAAAGATCGAACAAAGTTATTATTTGGACCAACAACAGATATACCTATCAAATTCCAATCCCTATATAAAAATGGAATCATAGGCTCCGCTAAGCATAAAAAATTAGGATGCAAAGTTCTACAGAAATTAAAAAGAACTATTTTAGTAGAGGAATTATAAATACCTCTACAATTCTATAATAACACTTATATTAATGTTTGCAGGGAGGATTTTGCCAAGTCGCACCCATCCCGGCTTGACCAACCTGACCACATCCACCACCTCTACCTGTGCCTGCTTTATTAGTCTTTCTCTTAGTGGTTTGTACTTGCCAATCTGCTTCTTTATTTTCCGCCACCGGACTTTGCACGATACATGTTGAACCCATCACAAGTATAGGCTGACTTAGTAGTTGACTCTTAATTTTGATCATATCAATTAAGATAAGTTTGAGTTAATTAAATCAATAACGATGTTAAAATAAATAGTCTATGGTTATATGTGAGTTATTGAATTTGAGGATGGAATTTAAAGTCTCTACTGACCTAGCTATTTAGTTTTGACTCTGAGTTATTTTGGGATTAGTTGTGCACTTAATCGATGACTAAGCACTGTTCACTCAGCACTCGATATTTAGATTATTTTTCAGCTGTGTTAATTATTTATTTTTTTCGTTGAGTTACTTAAATTCCAGTAATGTTGACCACTCTATTTAAGGAAAAAACAAATCTTGCTTTTTATCCTGCTACTTTTACAGACATTAATGAAAGACGTCATACAAAAGACAAAAGGAATTAATGATGCGACAAAGACAAAAGCTCAGCATAGAAAAAGACAAAGTTTGTCCTGAGTAAAGCTGCACAAAGACAAAGTCCAATTGGATTGAAGTAGTGCGTATCTCCTACAAGTGCTTGACTCTGCAAGAATGTCAAATTGCTAGAAGGAATAGGAAGATGACATATAGCAAGTCAGCATAGGTTCTCTCTAACGAAAGACTGGCATCAAATGACAAAGATTCAAAATTGAGGTCTGATTTAATCTGTCTCTAATGGATTGATTTCTATCTCACAACGGATTGATTTGAGGAAGCAACATGTGGATAACTGAGCTATCAAATTTCAGAAGATGCCAAAGTAAGTTAAATTGCTAAATTCTTGATCTCAGGTATAAAAGGAGCAAGAATGCAAGATTTAGAACTTGGTGAATACACCAGAATTTCCAAGAAGCTTAATCTCTATCAAATTCCAAGCTTTACAGAAATTCAATCAAGAAAGCACTACTCAACGAGAATGTACTTTGTAAATAAGAGACAATAGAATAGATCAATAAAATTATAATATTCAATTAATTGAAACTAGATCAATGTTTCTATAAGTTGAATCCAACTCTGGTTTTGAACTTTGTTGAGTTGCTAGTAGAAGAGGGTATTCTACTTAGTGGGTGCGTGATTACAGTTTGGAGGGTACTTTCTATAATTGGGACACTCTTATGAAAGGCTTCTCCGCCTAGGGTAAAGGTGTTGAGATTAGTGGATTAAATCCAAGACACTCTCTTGCGACTAGATGTAAGCACGTGTTAGCGAACTAGTATAAATATCTGTGTTCTTTACATTAAGTTAAAGTTTTTCCAATTTATTCTCAGCCCACTAGCCTACTCAGCACACTCTCAATAACCACAAAAAAGGTACATGTTTTCATCCAGCATATCATTCACCCCCTCTGACACACTGTATGTGTGTATAGGACCAACAAGTGGTATTATAGTAAGTTCTCACTCTAAAGATCGTACAATCTTGAGATATAGACCATGGAGTACAAAGGAGGATAATCCAGTGGAAAGCCCTAAACTTGCATTCTTCCTAAAGACATGTCAGTTACCAGGCCTCCATGTTCAATGGTGAGTACTATATTTATTAGAAGAACAGGATGACAAATTTCATCTAGTCTCAAAGTATGTATGCTTGGATGGCTATTGTTGAAGGACCATTTATACCTACTATTATAAAGAATAGGGTACAAGTTGAGAAGCATTCTAAAGAACGGGACAACCAGGACTTGGCGAGACTAAAGGTATATAAAACTGCCATCAACTATCTTCATTGCGCTCTTGATGCAACTGAGTTAAACTGTGTATCGGGATGTGAAACTGCTATAGAGATTGGGAAGAAGTTAGAAGTAACTTATGATGGGACTGATAAGGTCAAGGGGCCTAAAATTAACATTCTCATAAAGGATTATGAGATGTTTTATATGCAACCCAAGGAGGACATTTTAAACATGAACACTTGATTCATGAGCATTGTTAATGAGTTGAAAAGACTTGGCAAGAACTTTACTGAGGAAGAGACTATTAAGAAGATTATAAGAAGTTTGACTCAAGAATGGGATGCAAAGAAGAGTGCTATTGAAGAAGCTCATAATCTGAAGACTTACAAGTTTGATGAGTTGATGGGAACTTTGCTGACTCATTATATGACACTAAAGCAATATGAGGATGAGTCCAAGAAGTTCAAGCATAAGGAAGGATAAAGCTCTTATAGAGCTATTATTCTTAAGGTCGATGATGATTCCTCAGAGGAGGAATATCCAGAGGATAGGATGGAAGAGATAACATTGATGACCAAGAAACTTTAATAGATTCTTTAAGAAAGATAAAAACTTTTAGAGATTCGGAAAGCCCAACTAGCACAAGAAGGGAACAGTTGAAAGACCACGCAAATAACATAACAAAGAGCATAACAAAGATATCAAATGTTTTTAATGTGGTGAAAAAGGGCTCATCCAATCTAGCTATGCTAAAGCTAAGAAGGACTGGTTCAAAAAGAAGAGGGAAAAGAAGGCTCTTGTTGCTACCTGGAGCGATTCTAAAAAAGTGTCATCATTTTCATCAGATGAAGAGGTACAAGATTAAGCCAATGTGTGTCGTATAGTAAAGGATGATAAGCCTACCTCAGAGTCGGCTCGCCAACCATCAACTTTTGCTACTAATCAATTAGTTAACTAGAGTAGAGTCAAAGGAAAGAGAACTGAGGTAAATTCTAAACCCCTATAAGCACAGGTCCGTTCCCGCTCAATGAGGAATAATGCATGTTTCATTTAGTGATCTGACATGATAGCAAAAAAGGATTGAATTATCATCAAAATTTCAAAAATCCACATTATAGGAAAGCCTCGATTTAGCATTTTCTACTGAAAAATAAAAAAAGTCAAAATTTAGTCGAACATAGGTAATCATCCCGCTGGGTAATTGCCTGTCTATAGTAAAAAAGTTTAATCTTACCGAGATTTGAAAAATATTTACTAGATCTCTAAATAAGATTTTCTCAGCTAGGTAATTAGTGTTGTCTGCCAAATAAATGCGATCTAGCAAGTGCACTAGGTCATGATCAGTAGTTAGTTACAAGCGCAAGGTCATATTCCACAAGGAGCAAGGGAAATACATTAAACTAAAATGCAAATCAGTGAGTCCAAGTTTACTCTCAAGCGAGGTGATGTTAATGTAAAAGCTAAAAGATAAAATAAGAGCAGGAAAGTAAAAGTGATTACTGTAAATGATTACTACGACCAGAATTATAGCATGGCAAGCATTCCTAGTGAGCACATATATTATGTTATGATTTAATCAACTTATTTCAGCATGTTTAAAACTTAAGGGGTCTAGGTTTCTTGCATCTTTTAGTTACTAGCCTTGGCCACCTCTTTGTCTAGTTCTTTAAAGCTTTGCTCTGTGGATTCCCCTTTGTAGTTACACTTTAAGCATTAAGATCTATACAAGCATTCAACAGATGTGAAACCCCTAGCACAATCTAATCACTTTTAAGATTTTTTAGATGTGTGTTTAGTATTATGGTCTTCGATCAAGTCATTTTTCAGATTTTCTTGTTCACTATACAAAAGTTAGGCCATTCTTATGGGAATTAAGTTCAATACTAAACAATCCACCATCAAAAGTGCTAAAATAAAATAGAGTTAACAGATCAGATAATAAATCTACTGATTCATTAGAAATGCCGACCAATGGGAGATTAGTTGCTCATAAAGATAAGATTAAAGCATAATTATTTTTGGAAATAATAACCATAATAGAATATAATATAATAAGTATTTTACAGTAAAGGACAGCCAAATAGAAGGCTTCCTAAATGATGATAGGTGATATTATCTCAGATTTGTCTTCCAAATTGAGACTTTGTCCAAATTTATAGCATAAGTAGGAAGGTTATAGATATGTTGTCCAAATTTATAGCATAAGTAGGAAGGTTGTAGATATGCCACCTCATGCTTAACAAAATATTACAACATAGTATTCATCCAATAAAAAAAAGCTTCTAGAAACTAATTTTCTTAAGAAGGGTAAATTTGGAAGTTGCAAAAGTTGGTGATGAATAAGCCAATATGCACCGCTCGAAAAGATGCCATCCACCGGCATCCACTTGCTTTTCTACTTCTCCACTCGCAATATCCTTCTAGAAGATGGGTCTTTGGTATTATATCATCCTCCTTATGAGTTGTGATAGCCTCTTCTGCTTCTGATCCAGATTTGTGCTCACAATGCTCGGATTCCTGCTCCTTGTCAGCAACCTCAGCAAATTCAAGTAGTGATCTAAAATAATCATAAAAAATAGAAATAACTCACAGTTTATCACTATAAAAAGAAGATTTTAGGGCCAAATGACTAGTATTTACATGATGCAAATTACACTTATCAAATTCCCCCACACTTAGACAATTGCTTGTCCTCAAGCAAAAACACAAGGATATAAAATAGATTTATAACAAGTTAAAAATAGAATAGAACAAAAATAATGATAGCAATTAACAATCAATTCTCTCTTAGGCAGATTCAGTAGTCTATTCAAAATACATAGTTTAAGGTTATTGATGAACACCCCAACACTTAGCATGCAACTTGATCTCAAAAATAGGTTGAGACAACAATTCAAAGCTAATTTGTCAACAACTAATTTCAAAATCATCCTTCCTCATTAAAGATGTCACTCGATTCACACAAAGTATTTAAAGGGTGAGTTTTGAGAAATCACTCATGAGCTACACATAGCAAATATTAAGTCCATAGGCTTGATTATCGATTTCATCTCCACCACTCAAAACTATTGATCACAACATAATCAAAATGTCTTTAATTATTTTGTAATGCGGGCTCGGGGTTGGGATTGTGTTGGTGAAAGGGTTTTGTGTGTAAATGGATTCTACCAAGTAAGCATGATGATTATACAGTAAGATGTATGGTCACCACTTGTCTTTGAAAATGGTGTTTAGATCTTTACCATGGCAGGACAACCCCGTACTAGTAGGTTACTTAGGGATGGCCTTTTATTCCACCATCTTTCTTAAGGTGTATAATCAACTAATTTAGAGGGCACTCTGTTTAATACATAAACTGCTTTCTCTAGCGCATATCCCCAGTAGGATTTACCGAGATAAGCTTTGCTTATCATAGACTGAACCATATCCAATAGGAACCATATGCAATAGGGAACTATCCCAATTTCCTTTAGATAATCTTGAAACTCTGCTCGATCTGATTGAAGTGCTTTAATACTTTTCTCAACCTATTTCGCAACTTCATTTCAAAATATTTTGATCTTTTCAAAACTTTCTGACTTGTGCTTCATTAAGTACAGATAACCATATTGTCAATAATCATCCATAAAGGTTATAAACCAGGAGTATCCTCCTAGTGCCTGAACACTCATTGGACTACACACATTAGTGTGTATAAGTTCCAATGTACTCGTGGCTCGTTCACCTTTTCCCTTAAAGGGTAACTTTGTCATTTTTCCTTTTATACAAGGTTCATAATCAATATAAAACTCTAAGTCCATTGGGCCCAAGTCTCCACATTTATGCAACCTGGTTAAGCGATCTTCGTTTATATGGCCTAAACGACAATGCCATAAGTAGAAAGACTTCTCATTTTCTAATTTAACTATCTTCACGTTGTTCATATTAAAAACTTATGTTTTAGTATCCAGAACATAAATGCCACCATTCAACATTCTATAGCCATAAAGAACATTATTTAAACGAATCTTAAAATTATTATTCGAAAATAAAATTTTAAATCCCTCTGCACCTAAACGCGAAATAGAGATAACATTCTTAGTAACATTTGGAATATAGTAATAATTATTCAAAAGTAAAACTAGGTCACTCGGTAAAATAATATTAAAGCTTCCTACGGCTAATGTAGCAACTCATGATCCATTTCCCATGCATAGGTCCATCTTCCCTTTCACAAGCCACCTACTGTTCCTTAGTCCCTACACAGAATTACATATGTGAGAACCACAAATAGTATCCAATTTCCAAGTTGATTTATAAGGAAAAGTAGCATAAATTTTGATTAAAGCATGCCTAAAGTAAATTCCTCTGTAGGCTCCTTCTTCCAATGTTCAGAAGTGGGAGCTTTGCAATCTCCCTTCTAGTGTCTCGATTAACTGCACTGGAAGCAGAGACATTTAGATTTCTTTTTTTCCTTCTTCTTACTGATTCTTTTCTTGGCCTTCAATGTCTTCTTCCTTTTGGAAGTTTTGCCCTTCTCGAGCAACAGTAGTGTCTTTTGATCTTTCTTAATATGATGTTCTACTTTCTTCAACATGTTGATTAATTCTGGAATTGTAGAATCAATCTTGTTCAAGTAATAGTTAGTCAAAAAATTTGAGTATCTATCTATCAAGGACATCAACACAAGGTCGATACTTAACTCATGATTCATTTTAAATCCCAATCAATTCAGCTTCATAAGGCATCATAAGAGTTTCAATACATGCTGAGAGGTAGAGGCGCCAGCCTGCATCTGGTTACAAAAAAGAGCATGGAGGTCTCATACCTCTCTATCCTTTCTCGCTCAGCAAAGAACTCCTCAAGATGGAGAACCATAGTCTCTAAGTCTATGTTCTCATGTTGTTTCTGAAGCTTAGGATTCATGGACCCCAACATCATGCATGTTGTAGTCTTATGATCTTTCTCATGCTTCAACCAGGTATAAGGTCCACTTGATCCCCAACATAATATTCTACAAGGGAAATTGCATCTAGAGTATGGACAATTCTCTCGGATCTGATAACTATTCTCACAGCTCGGAACCAATCAGAAAAGTTCAAGCCATTTAGTTTGGTGTCAAGTAACGAACAGAGATTTATGTTGGAAGTCATTTTCAACCCAAGATATAAGGAAAGAAAATTATTGTTTAGAATTTAGTATATAGCATATGTATTTAATATAAGGAGTTTTAATTAAATACATTTGTCCTACTATTTAATCAAAATTTACAATAGGCCATTCTATTGAATTCGGAAAGTCTAGCCTAGCTAAATTTCCAAGTAAGCAAAATGTATAACTAGTCTAATACGACCCCCAATTTTATGAGTTAAGTCGTACTAGTAAGTTGTAGTGTGAATCCCATTCCAATTGCATCCAATGCAATTCCTGATTTGCTCAACTTCCCTAATTCCAAGGGACGTGTGCTTTTATATTAGCATCTTCTTGAACGAGTCTCAATTCTACAGCGAGCCCCCAATTTTATGGTGGACTACCTAGTCCTGTTAAGGCAGACCCTATCTTAATTTTTATAACTGGTCAATATAGATGAAACGGAATGCTTTGCGTAACACTTTTATGGCCGAAAAAGACCGTACTATAAATTTTGGTAAGGAAGACTATAACTTTCCTTAATAAATTTACTTTGGGATTTTATTGGTGTTAGACGTCTCACCCAATCTAGGATTTATTAGATGGAAATATTTAAAAAAATTTATATTAATTTAGGGAATTTTATAATTAATTTATAAGGTCTAATCTTAGGTGGGTTCAAGCTCTTTATTATAATTATTCCATAAACCTAGATTGTATGCAAAACAATTAACATTTTAATTTGTTATATTTATATTGTATTTCCTTTAAGCTTTTATTCAATAATTTAATATTTACTTTGTTATAGAAACATATATAGGAACCATCTAATATACTAGAAATAAATCAGTCCATATTTAATTTCCTCTTTTTTGACTCAAGCTGCACCGATATATATTCCCGGGTAGGAGAGGTGCTCTATGAGGAGTAGACACCGATATACTGGCACAAGCTTGAAAAAACATGGATTTTCTTGGACTAATAAAATTCGTTCTTTCAATTCAGGTAAATTGAAAGCATCTATAATCCTTATAACTTATATAATTTATTGAGTCTATTATATTTTTTGAGTAAGTTGAGGAGGTTTATTCAAAATTATCCATATCCATAGCTTTTTTCTACCCATGAAATGAAAGCCTAAGTTCATCTATAGTTCCAAACAATTTAATAAACTTTAAATCATTTCATATAGAAAATAAAATTTAGTTTGCTTTTAACTTAATTATGCACTAAATAGCAGGCTCTGATACTACTATTAGGAACTGACGGTAACTTTGAACATACATAACAGGCATGGCGGAAATTTAATTAAATACATATAAATTAAACAAAGCCTTAACTAAATAAATTTTCTACCTAGGTTAGCATGCATAGGCTAGGCATACCATAATTCTAAATTATATCATAGTATAAATATTTTATACTAAGTATGTTGTAACTCTAAGCTATAACCTAGGCAAAAAATAAACTAAGCAAGCAATACAACCTAACCATAATTATTAAGTATAAAAATGATTAGAGAAAAAGATTTAATAATTAATAAAGAAAGAAACGAAACTTACCAGTTGAAGCGTGCTTTAGTAGAACCTCCTTGCACAAGCCTCTGAGAGACGGATAGGCTCTATGAGTATCCACACAAACCCTTCCAATCGAAACCTCCCAATGAGAAAGAACCACATAGCTTAAAGTAGTTGCTAGGTCACTCTAAAACCCACCCAAAAATATAAACTAGAGGTGCCTCAAAACATTCGATGCTCCTCCAAAATAACTTCCCCAAAACGTCAACTCAAGAGATAGCACCCTGGGATCTCAAGTCAAGACTTACAAAGGATCTTGGTGCATTTGTAAAGGGCGGAGGTGAAGCCTATTTATAGGTTTGGCGGAGAAAAATTGCTCCCCATTTATGATATGGGATTTGTAAAATACACATCTAACATGTGGGTTTGACCCGAAAGGCTTGAAGCCTTACGAGTTGGAGGGCGAGGCTTGGAGCCCTGCTGGTTGGCTCGATTGCACAGCGTGCTTCGGATGCTATGCTTCTCGCAATCTAGGCTTGTAAGACTTCTCACAAGCCTAGCTTGTGAGGAATCTAGCGCTGGTCTTAGCTCAGCGCTATTGATGGCAGAGCTAGCGAGGCCAGCCTCACGGGCTCTTGTGAGTGCCACTTCACGACACTTGTGAGCCTCTGGTCCAAGATTTCACGCACCAAGTGTGTCATGAATCTCGCATCCCCATTTGTAATCTAAATCTCCAACATTTTTTTGGGCCTAACTTGATTGGAAAAATTCCCCGTTGGTCCTTTTCAAAAATATATTTGTGACCCCTAATAAAATTAGTTACCGATTAAAATATGCTCTTGGTCCAACCAATTCATAATCAAATTATCATTATATTATATTTTCGTAATAGAATGAATCTATTCATTCTTTGCTTGGTCCGATAAAGGTCAAATGTGTGTTACCTTATAGGATCCGAAGTATTGAGCTGTTAAGGCTTAACTAGCCCTTGTTCTGTATGAACTATTGGGTTGAGGTTCTAGACCGTGAATGGAACCTAATTACCTTAAACGACTATAGTACGCACCTAGTAATGGTCCACCATCCCCCATTACCCGGAATGTCATTTATTCATATGACTTAACCCTAGTTAATGCCATAGTTGCCCAATGTGATGAACTCTTTCCATTCTTTAATATTAGTACCATATGGTTTGTTGGGTTCGGTCAAAGTAATAACCCACTAATAGTGAGGTTACTCCAAGCTATCCCAGTTATTTACTTGTCACCGAAGTATATTGGTTTTTACCATAATTTGTTTGACTATAAATTATTTCTATCAAACACATACTTTGATCAGAGAATCACAGCAATCATCACTTCAACAAGCGGCCAGGCACAACTCATTAATATCTCTAGAGCAATGGATTGTTTCCAACTACGTAGCTTACCAATGTTTTGTAATCACTATACCCATAATTACCATAGCACCCTAAATTAATGACTGAATAGGTATGACCCAAAGTATAGCGACATTACCACACAAGGAAACTAGCATCTTAAGTATGAGGATATTCGCAAAGCTACTGCATGATGATAAACACTAACACACTTATATATATATATACATACATATATATATATATACCAATTGTTTATCTTACCGTGGTCTCTAATCTATTTTCAAGATATATCCATGTGTCAAACTCAAGGCACCACCTTCAGTCTTTAGGAGCTTAACATCTTGGACCCTTTCTATGAAAGTTGACCACAAGCTAGTCTTTCTATTCAATCAATATCCTTTCTTGATGAAACTATGACTGGGGATAGTTTAGACATAATCGTAATTGCACATGAAGAAGGTCTCACTAGCATAGTCCCACTATGATATCTCTCACTTAATATTATGTTTATGTCAAGGACTTTTGTACAAAGATATCAATGAATGTATTTTAACCAGTCACAATATGTATGAACACATCGATATAAATAAAGGATTGAATGCCTTTATTAATAAAATGAATTTCCGTACTATTACATAATTAAGGTATATCACCCTAATTGCCTTAAGGGCGTAGATCGTATCTAACATAAGCCCACTCAGCAAGGAGTTCAAGCAATTAATTCATGAACAAATAAGAAAAGGCTCAAATCCTCACTTAAAATTTGGTTCAATTTTAGTTTGTCCATTTTAGCCAAAGTTATTGAAAAACAGTTCAGAGTTTATAATCTATGTTGCTTAGTCTAATGGGTTGCATTTTTAGCATGTATTTGTACCCATTTCTATAATATTGAGAACATGTGTTTAGTCTTTATGGCCATTATTACTTCCTTTTCTGTCTCTTTTAGGTTTCGAAGGGAATTCGGAGAAAACATGCGATATTTGGAGAAAAAGAGCCTCTCACTGATACCTGACACATGCAATAGGAGCGATAGCTGGTCTTGGTGACTCTAGAATACTTTAAAATGATGAAGATGACATTAATACCAATGCACACCATATCAAGATCTGGAAGCCACCCAATTTAGGAAAATCCTATTTAGGAAGAGCCTATTACAAAAGGGAATTTGATCCCTTTCCTAATTTCATAAAGGGAAGGATTTTTACTACCATTTGAAGACCAAGACTAAAATGAAATGAATCCATCAAAATAAATGCCTAGAGTCCTATTTTATTACTAAAGAAGAAACATAAGGAGGAGCACTTAGCTTTAAATACCAAGGCCGGCCATTTTGAAGGGATATACGGAGATATACAGGACAATACAGATAGAGATTCGTATTTTACATTCAGTCTTTTAGTTTAGCTTTAGTCTTTGTGTTCTTTAATTTTTGAATATATTTTTTTACAGTTTTAAACACCTTTGAGTTTAATTGCAAGTTCGTTTTCAGTTTCATTGTTCTCAACATATTTCAGTCTTTATATTCCCAGCATGATTTATTTGTAGTCTCTTTATATTTATACACATTTAAATTCAGCTATGTTTAGCTAGAACTCTCATGGCTTGACCAATTAATGGTCAACATTGAGTTTAGATGGTGTGAGGACCGTAATTGAATACTGGAATTTACAAGGCAACCTATTAACCAATCTCAGTTCCAGAAGAATTTTATGGCAAGAATATCACTTAGTCTCATTGTTTGGATTGATCACGCAGTTGGTAAGTCTTTATGATTATTGTTAATCTCTATTCTTGCATCTATAATAACAATCTCCATCAAGACTGGAGAAAGGAACTCTTATGCCTGTTGGGAGTGCTTCACTACCTGCTGATAAGGATTTACGCTTTTCTTATTTCTATTGCTATTTACTGGTGAGCTCTTGGTGAGATGTCGAGAGACACAGTGAGTAAAAGTCAGGTCATGGCAAGAAGTCCGGTCTCTATACATAGTAAGGAAAGTTGTTAGTACTATACGGTGCATGAGTATTAGTATAAATAAATCTAGGTCTTAATGCAATTAATTTCTTATCCCATGATCACCATGATATATAGACTTGTCCTATATTGGTTGAGCCATTATTTCTTAGTGTTTCATTGCTCGTTTTATTTAGTGTTTTCCACAAATTCCCTTCAAGAGCGCTTTTAGGTCATGTTGGTTGTTAGCTTCTTAGAATGGCGTTGTTAAATACAGTTCCTTATGCATTCGACCCTGCTTGTTTTGCATAGGGATTTATTTTTAGTGGTCTCGATGCCACTTGGCACCGCTACGGGGGATCGGTTCCTTTTGACTAGCTATTCAATATGGATGACCAGAGCCATAGATCCTGGCAGTGAATTCCACTACGATCCAGAAATTGAAAGATCCAATATAGCTCAAGCTACGCAATCCCGTGAGCGTAGAAACTCAAAACATCAGGGAGAGACTTTAAACAAATCCCACATTGATCAAATAACTGTAGAAGGACTGTCTGACTATTTGACTGACTCAGAATCAGAGCCTAAAATAGCCACTATGACCATGGCTATCCAAGAGTAGTCAATCCGAGACCTTACATTAGCCTTTGTGAACAAACAACCTTTCTGCATTAGTCATCTAGATGAGACTGAAGATAACAACTTTAAGATAAGATCTGGGTTTATCCATGGCTTACCCAAATTTACCAGAAGGGCCACTGATGACCCTTACAAACATTTGCGGAAATTCCACTTGATGGTGTGCTCCAAGAAGCCAACCGAGGTTGATCTAAACCTTGTAAAATGGAAGTCCTTTGGTTTCTCTCTGGAGGACTCAGCTAATGACTGGTTTTGTCACCTGAAACCAGGATCAATAACGTGACCATATCTTGAGAGTCTTCCTCAATAAATACTTTGTAGCTCGAGAGTTACCACTTTAAGGAGACAGATCTATTTAGCCAAGATTAAGGACACAAAGAGTCTCCATAGGTATTATAAAAGGTTCTAGCACCTTGTAGCAGCCTGTCCACCTCATGGATTTACTGATCAAGCCTTAGTCCAGACTTTTTATGAAGCACTCCCATTCTTTATGCAGTCCATGTTAGACTCTACTAGTGGGGGTGCTCTCATCAACAAGACCCTAACTCAAGCTTGGGAAACCATCAAGACTGTGGTAGAAACCGCTCAACAGTTTGGCGATCGTGAAGGAAAATCTACATCAAGACCTGTCAATGAGGTTAACTCTTATGATCCCATTAACAAAATAGAAAGACTCATAGAACTTGTGCATAAGATAACTATCCAGACTGAGGTTATGATGGAGTGCAAATTGTGCAAAAAGACTACTCATGCTATTGATGAATGTCCTCTCATAGGAGACCTTGAGTTTGAGCAAGTCCATTCCATGGGGAACTATGGCAACTATAGCAATTATAGTAATTATGGGAACTATGATAATTATAGTAACTATGTCAATCAGGGGAACAAGCAGCCATACATCCTGCCACAATAGCGGGATCAAATTGGATGGTGGGATCGTCCAACACTCACTTGGGGAAATAACGACTGCAAATAAGCACAGGGACCATAGAATCAACTCGTTGTAAGAAATCAGCATAATGCGATCGTATCAAGAGCTCCTCAACAAGTCCAGCCCAACCCACCTTAGCGGCCACAATATATTCCTTATGAGCTTTCACTACTCTCACTGAGGGTTCTAATAAGCGGTTTGAACTGGTAAACGATCAGATACAATGACTACAAGGTGACTTCTCAAACCTAGAAAAATAGATGGCCCAGATAGCTAGCACTCTCTCTAAGAGAGAGAGCATGGGGAGACTCTCATCCTAAATGGAGGCAAATCCAAGAGAGAATGTCAGTGTGATCACACTATGGAGAAAGAAAGAGACCTGATTGGAACCACCGAGAGCAGAATTGATGACCCGGAGGAACCACTTATTTCTACCGAGACCAGACCTCCTTATCCAGAAAGACTAGAAAAGACTAAGAAGCTAAAGGAAGTCAAAGAGATCTTCAAGACCTTGAGGAAAGTTAAGATCAACATCCCATTGCTTGACGTTATTAGACAACTACCCAAGTATGCGAAATTCCTCAGGAGTTTTGTACCAATAGGAAGAAACAACATGACTTGGATAAGGTCATGATGGAAGAAAATGTGTCAGCCATGATCTAATGCAAATTACCCCTTAGGCTGAAGGAGAAGGGACTGTTCGCAATCAATTGCACCATAGGTCAAGTTGGAATTCAGAAAGCTATGTGTGATCTCGGTGCATCTACAAATGTCATGATTTCCTCTATCTATAGTATATATCAGCCAACCACAATATGCCTCTTAGGGAGACCAGGACAGTCTTGTAGCTCCCAGATCACTCTATTGTCTACCTTGAGGAAATTTTAGAGGACGTATTGATTAAGGTAATTGATTTTATTTTTCCCACTGACTTTCATGTTCTTGATATGTGCGATGCAGATTGAAACGGGAACTCGGATTTACTGCTAGGGAGAGACCATTCTTGAGTACTGCTAAGACCAAAATTGACATACACAATAGTTCTATCATTATGGAGTTCAATGGGGAAGTAGCCAATTTCAATGTTTATAATGGTATAAAGACCACAGAAGAAGATTTGAGCCTATGCAGTATAGATAGCCTTGATCCCATCGTCCAACAAATTTTTGAGCTTAATCTTTCAAACGAGTACTTGGTCACATTGAATGGAGCACTTGACATCGAGAGCCTCAATGATATGAATTTAGATGACAAGGTAAAAGAAGCTATTAATGATCTCGGTCTATCTCAACCTACATCGAGAGCTTTACCAAAGCTTGCTCTGCCACCTTCCAAGAAACTCACTCCTTCCATCATCCAACAATCGGAACTTGAACTCAGGAGTCTGCCAAGTCACCTAAAATATGATTTCTTGGGGCATAATGACACACTCCCCATGACTAGTTTGAGTAAATTAAGTCCTGATGAGAAACGACTGGTCTCCTTACTCCAACAACATAAGGAGGCGATTGGATGGACTATAGCTGATATCAAGGGGATACATCCTTCCATTTTTATACACAAAATCAAGTTGGAGGAGAATGCCAAGATTTGTCACCAACCTTAAACGTCACTCAATCCTCCTATGATAGAGGTTGTGAAGTAGGAAGTGATAAAGTTCATGGAGGCTAACATCATTTACCCTATCTCCAATAGTGAGTAGGTTAGCCCAATACAAGTTGTTCCAAAGAAGACAAGGATCACAGTGATAACAAACAAAGTAGGAGAACTAGTCCCAATGAGGATACAAAATGGATGGAGAGTTTGAATTGACTACCGTAAGCTCAATGCCTCGACCATGAAAGACTATTTTCCACTGCCATTCATTAATCAAATGCTGGAGAGACTAGCAAGAATGTCTCATTTCTGTTGTCTTGATGGAATGTCAGGATTCTATTAGATCCTAGTAGCACTAGAAGACCAAGAAAAGACAACATTTACGTATCCCTTTGGCACCTTTCCTTATGGACCGATGCCTTTCAGTCTTTCTATTGTCTCGATGGAATGTCAAGATTCTCTCAGATCCTGGTTGCACTAGTAGAACAGGAAAAGACAACATTTATGTGTCCCTTTGGCATCTTTTCTTACAGGCTGATGCCTTTTAGTCTCTGCAATGCTCCTGCCACATTCCAGAGGTGCATGATGAGTATCTTTTCTGATTACGTGGAAAACATCATTGAGGTATTTATGGATGATTTTACTGTATATGGTTATTCTTTTGATGCATGTCTCGATAAACTTGTTACCATTCTTAAACGTTGCATTGAGTCTGATTTAGTGCTTAGCTATGAAAACTGCCACTTCATGGTAGACCAAGGTAAGATATTAGGTCATGTTGTATTTAAGAAGGGTATTGAAGTAGATAAAGCTAAAATTGATGTTATTCAGTCCTTACCTTATCCTACTTCTATAAAGGAAGTAAGGTCTTTTGTTGGGCTTGCACATTTTTATCGTAGGTTCGTCATGAACTTTTCAAAAATCGTTGAACCCCAATGCAGATTACTCTAGAAAGACGCTAACTTTGAGTTTAAAGATCCTTGCAAGGAAGCCTTTGAGACTATCATGAAGAAGTTGGTCTCTGCGCCATTTATCTAAGTACCTAATTGGGACCAACCCTTCGAGATCATATGCAATGCAAATGATAAGGCAGTAGGAGTAGTATTGGGACAACGAGTTGGCCGAGAACCTCATAACATTTATAATGCCTCTCTGGACTCTTGATATAGCTTAACGGAACTACCTACAACTGAGAAAGAGCTCCTTACTATCATTTGGCATTGGAGAAGTTTCATTCTTACCTTCTCTTTTCCAAGGTCATTGTATACTCAGATCATTATGCCTTCAGATACCTAATGACCAAGAAGGATGCTAAGCCAAGACTGATTTTTGATGGACACTTTTACTTCAAGAATTTGACATCGAGATCAGTGTTAAAAAGGGGACAGAGAACCTAGTGGTCGATCATCTCAGCATGCTGGCAAATTAAAAAGAACCAGGAGAAGTTCAGGATGAATACCGAAGGGAAAGGCTATTTGTTATCGCCGAGACTCCACGGTATGCAGACCTTGTAAATTTCCTTACTAGCGGGAGCTTCCTAGAGAATTTCACATGCAATAACAAGGAGAAACTGAAGAGGGAAGCTGGTAGGTAATTCTGGGATAATCCTTATCTATGGAGACAAGGGAATGATCCGGTTTTGAAGAGATATGTTTACGAGCAGGAGATACTGAGACTTTTGCAAGCGAGTCACTCTAAAGTTTGCGGCACGGTGGGAAAAGGAGAACAACGCTACACATTCTTGAGTGCGTATTTTATTGGCTCCACCATTTTTGTGACTCCTATATGTTTTGTAAGGCATGCAAAAACTTTCATCGGATTGGTAATCTTGGATGTCGAGATCAGCTCCCGATGACTCCTATATTGGTCATCGAGATCTTTGATGTCTGGGGTATTGATTTCATGGGCCCTTTTCCTCCTTCCTTTAGGTTCAAATACATTCTCCTAGTGGTTGATTATGTCTTCAAGTGGATAGAAGCCAAGCCGGCTCGGAACAATGATGGAAAGACCATAGTAGGTTTCATCAAGGATAATATCATCTGTAGATACAAGACACCGAGACTACTCATCAGTAATTGCGGTACACATTTTTGCAACAAAGATGATCTCAGCGTTACTAGCCAAATGGGGAGTTAAGAACATGACTTCCATGGCATACTACCTACACATAAATGAACAAGATAAGGTGAGCAACAAAGAGGTCAAGCACATCTTGGAGAAAACAGTCAACCCTAAAATGAAAGACTAGAGTCTCCGCCTCTTTAAAGCTCTCTGGGCATTCCGCACAACATGGAAAGCCCACGTCGGGATGTCACCTTATAGACTTTTCTATAAGAAAGCATGTCATTTACAT
This sequence comes from Euphorbia pulcherrima, assembly GCA_947683365.1. Classification (NCBI taxonomy): domain Eukaryota; kingdom Viridiplantae; phylum Streptophyta; class Magnoliopsida; order Malpighiales; family Euphorbiaceae; genus Euphorbia; species Euphorbia pulcherrima. The sequence goes on along the minus strand of CANTUS010000010.1, from coordinate 14,574,651 downwards.
GTTAAGATCGAGCATAAGGCTTATTAGACCATCAAAGAGGTCAATTTTAGGCTCGATGCAGGCAAGGAACACAGGAAGTTACAACTACATGAACTCAAGGAGATTCGTTGTGATGTCTATGAGAGGAACAAGACCTACAAAAAGACCACTAAGTGTCACAATGACCTTTTCCCTTCCAGGAAGGTCTTTAATATAGGTAAAAGAGTCATGTTATTTCAATCTCATCTCAAGCTGTTCCCTAGAAAATTGAGGTCCAGGTGGGCCAGACCTTACATCGTGACTGAAGTATTCCCATATAGAGCAGTCATTATATAGAGCATCAACACTAGGAAAGTTCTAAAAGTGAATGGGCATTGTCTCAAGCCCTACTATGAATAATTTCAACCTCACTCTAAGGAAATAACTCTCATAGAGACCGCTGGTACCATACCATGAGCTTAGAGTGGTACGTCGAGCTTAACGACGTGAAACAAAGTGCTCTTGTTAGGCAGGCCAAGGATTTCTAACTCTTCGTCCCTCTTTTAGTCAGCTTTTACTAGTTATATCTAGACTAGGACTAATTCTCTCTCTACTTTTGTTGCAGGATTAGGTCTCCATACACCCACTATAGAAGCTAAACCATCACATGCTAAGAGACATGACTCAGAAGACATGGGACGTGAAGGGACTCACATGGACAGTTACATGCACAGTGGGTGACATGGCAGTCATGCAAAGATCATGGGGATTTTTTACGGTTCGATACCTAAATGGGGTCATGATTGCTACTACTCCTATTAATGCCAATAAGCCACCCTTGCACGCTAAAATTCCCTATTCAAAACCCCCTCTCCTCATTGTCAATAGTCAAGCTCCTTTTCAAACTTTCAAAGCAAAGAAAACCTCTTTCTCTTCTCTGGCAAACATTCTTTTCAACAACCACTCCAATGGCTTCCAATCAAGACAACAACACCACCACCACTTTGGTGACCACCATGATTATCATCGGCAACATTCCTATCAATATAACCCCTTTCTCAATCACCATTACCACCCCCATCCTGGCAGTGAGTAATTTTTCCACTATCACCACCACCATCACTAAAGCAGCGGACACTACTCCCGTGGCTCCAAATGTTGTCTCCATATCCACCATCGCCCACCACTACCACCATCATTCCCCAAACCCCTATAGTCACTCTTCCTAAGACCACGGCAATATTAGGCTGTAGAGTGCTAACTCACAACCCTCTTTCAGCACCATTGCTAGTCCCGATAAAACTCCGCTCGCTATAGACCTAATCTCCACTATCTACCCCACCCTCATTATTCAAGAGGAGTCCGGCGAGAGCCCGGTAAAGAAAGAGAAGAAAGCCAAAGGAGGGGCTAAGACTCAAGATGCCCCTATCAAAATTGATTCCGTTGGGGAGAGCGACTGTACACCTACCCCTCCCCTTGCGAAGAGAAAGATGCTCATCAGAAGCGTTGTGAAAGGTTAGAGTTCTAAAAGGGCCAAGATAATCAAAAAAGAGAAGACCCATGCTCCCATTATAAAGTGCAACATCCATGGCTCTTTTGACCTCCCTACTCCAGGCACTACTTATACTTGATTCAAGGGCCAGAGATCCTAGCCCTGTAAGTCCGCCTGCAAAGATACCATGACCACTTTTAGCATCAACCAAGCCATCATTGATGCCCTCACCAAGATGTTATGCTTCCCCTACCATGAGCTTATTTATGAATTTTATGCTACTTTCCAGTTCAAGCAGGATGACACTAGCTATCAATAGGAGGGGGTGATCAAATTTCATCCCATTAGGAAGAATGTGATATGGAGTCTTGATGACTTTAATAAGGGTTTAGGGGTGACTGACCCCTCTAAAGACATGTGTGATCCTCTTCCATTCGATTTTAGCACCACCGAGACCTACTTCTCCCTCTACAACAATGATCCTCGAGGAACCACTTGGAATTTTGGTCACTCCCGAGATCTTTACATCCACGAGCCCCACCTAAGGTATGCCCATAAAATCCTTGCATTTAACTTTTCTGGTAGCCATAGAAGTTTAGAGACCCTAAAAGAGAAGGAAGTGCACATTCTCTGGTGCATGAAGATAATAAAAATCTCCACTTGGGAGCCGAGCTAGGCAAGTAGTTTCAGTATGCCCTTACCCACCCCAAGAGCCCTCCAATTCTAGGCATTGCGATCTCCATCATTGCATGCAATATGGAGCATTTCAAGTCTGTCCACAACATCAAGACCCCTAAAACTCCACTCCTAGACTTAGAGACTCTTTGGATAATGCTTCTCACTAAAACTATCAATAGGATGATTGTTATACATCCTCTGGGTCCTCCTGAAGGAAAGCCTGCTCTACCTGCTCCCGAGAACCCCAAGCTAGGCCAGCCTGGTCATAATGATTCTATTCCTTCTGCCGCCTACACTGATCTCCTCCAGAAAGTCACAAGTCTAAAGAACCAATACAAGGACCTCTCTAAAAGCCTCATTGAGCTTGGGGCAAAGAACTATGACTGCCAGACCCTTTGTGATGCCCTAGAACTAAATGAACCTCATCATCCAAAAGCTCGGGATCCGACGGATGTAGCGAGACTAGCCTAGTCTCTTTCGCCTCCTTCCTCCTTCGCCAGCACAGTAACATTTTAGTTTGCCCTCTCCTTTTTCTTTTTCTTATTTTATTTATTTTTCTTTTTCTTCTTTTTGTTTTTTTCTTGTATTGTATTAAGGGCAATGCATGGTTTAGCTGTGGGGAGGGGATTTCTATGCTTTCGCTTTTTCTACTGAAGTCTTTTTTTAATATATTTTTATATTTTGCTTAAAGAGATTTCACAAGGACTCGTGGTTCATATTTTTACCCATACAATGACCTAATTTTGCTCTCTAACCTATCATTGAGATGTGATGATAACCAATATTAGGAACACTGTGTAAATAGCTAACTGAATGACTAACAGGACTATCCCATTTAACTAAAACTTATACCAAGACTTGAGTTGAACATTGATATTCCAATATAAGATTTCTGATAATCACCTTACAAATTCCTTGATCCTAGTGATCACAAAAAAGTGTATAATGATTTTATTATTTGAAGTGCTTTACTCTGACCTTGATTTGAATTAAGTTACTCCCTGTGTATTACAAGATCCTCCTCCGAGACCTTGCAAAATAAAAATCAAATCTTAGTGGTTACTTTTTTGCTTCCGCAATTAGTCAAAATGAGGCTTACTTGCCTCATAACCTTGTTTATCTATTTTATAGGGCCGATAGAAGAAAGAGCTATCCATGGCTAAAAATCGGGTGAATACTCTTTCATAGGGCCGATAGAAGGAAGAGCTATTCACGGCTAAAAATCGGGTGAAGACTCTTTCATGGGGCCAATAGAAGGAAGAGCTATCCGCAGCTAAAAATTGGGTGAAGAATCTTTCACAGGGGATAATTATTAGAGAATGCAATGGTAACTAAGAAAAAAGTGGCAAAGCGCATAATGAAATAAATGGGGTTGAAAAATCTAAAAAGAGCTAGCAAAGCTAGCAAGGTTATTGAATAGCAAAACTCAAACTTTGGCTCGATGTATCTTAGGGGCCCCACCAAGTAAAAATGTTCTTCAATTAAATAAAAGTTTTAGAAGGAGCCATCTTATGATCACCGGGATGCGCTTAAATCTAAATCTAGGTATTTATGAACTATAATAATATTTTATATACTTGTGCTTTAGTTTGGTAAAAACTCGCGGGTGAAGTTATGAACAAGGTCTTCTTGATGATAGTCTAACATTGGAATGCCAATGGTCAATGAAAGGCCTCGATATATGTCTTGGTGAAAGAATTTGGTCTTTGTTTGGTTATTCAAAGGTTATTTTTGTAGTTTTCCTATCTTTCTGATTCTTGATGCATACTTGAGGGCAAGTATGGAATGAGTGTAGTGAGATTTGATGGGTTGCATTTTTTGTATGTATTTGTACCTATTTCTATAACATTGAGACCATGTTTTTAGTCTTTATGGCCGCTATTACTTCCTTTTTTTTTGTCTTTTTTAGGTTTTGAAGGCAATTCAGAGAAAACATGCGATATTCGGAGAAAAAGAGCCTCTCACAGATACCTGACACAGGCAGCAGGAGCGATAGCTGGTCCCGATGACTCCAGAGTACTTCAGAACGACCAAGATGACATTAATACCAGGGCATGCCATATCTAGATCTGGAAGCCACCTAATTCAGGAAAATCCTATTCAAGAAGAGCCTATCACAAAAGGGAATATTATCCTTTCCTAATTTTATAAAGGAAAGGATTTTTACTACCATTTCAAGACCAAGACTAAAAGGAAATGAATCCATCAAAATGAATGCCTAGAGTCCTATTTTGTCACTAAAGAACAAGCATAAGGAGCACTCAGCTATAAACACTAAGGTTAGCCATTTTAATGGGATATACAGAGATATATAGTACAATACACACAGAGATTCATATTTTGCATTCAGTCTTTTAGTTTAGCTTTAGTCTTTGTGTTCTTTAGTTTTTGAGTATTTCGATTTACATTTTCAAAAGCCTTTGCGTTTAATTGCAAGTTCATTTTCAGTTTCATTATTCTCCTTTTATTTAAGTCTTTATATTCCCAACATGAAATATTTACAGTCACTTTATATTTATGCCCATTTAAATTCAACCATGTTTAGCTAGAACTCTCATGGCTTGACTAATTAATGGTCAAGACTGACTTTAGATGGGGCGAGGACCGCAATTGAATTCAAAAATTTACGAGGTAACCAATTTACGAATCTAGGTACTTGTAGGGTTTTATGGTAAGAATATCACTTAGTCTCACTGTTTGGACTGATCACCTGATTGGTAAGTCTTTGTGATTATTGTTAATCTCTATTCTTGCATCCATAATTGTGCCTGAAGAGGGATGAAGTAACAACAGTCTTTATTAAGACTAGAGAAAGGTAATCTTATTCATGTTGGGAGTGCTTCACTACCTATCGGTAAGGATTTAGGGTTTTCTTATTTCTATTGCTATTTACTAGCAAGCTCTTGGCGTGAAGTTAAGAGACACAGTGAGTAAGAGTGAGGTCATGGGGGGAAGTCCAGTCTCCATACACAGTAAGGAAGTGTTATTAATACTGTACGGTGCATGAGTATTAGTATAACTAAATCTTGGTCTCATTGCAATTAATTTCTTATCCCATGATCACCATAACATTCAGCCTTTTTCTATATTTGTTGAGCCATTGTTTCCTATTGTTTCACTACTGGCTTTATTTAGTTTTAATCCACACCATCGCACGACCCTACCTTTCCCCATAAGCTTGGCCACGCGGGCTCTCCCGTGAGGCCAGTTTGTGGATGGCCCTAATGGGCTTTGCAAGCTCTAGTTGCACAATGATTGCTTAGCCCAAGCTACAGGCCCATGCAAGCGAGGCTTGTGTGGCTTGGTGCCCGAGAGTGCAACATGCACGTGCATGGCCGTTTAGTGTAGACCCCCCATAAGTCCTTTTGGGCTTATGGCGCCAACTTGCGTAGGGTCCTACCCTCTCTTAGCAATCCAATTCTTAGCTCTCTCTCCAATTTAAAATATTTTATTTTATGACCCTAATACATTGGTTATTGGTCAATAAATAAAATCTCTAGTCTATCCAGGAAATAGTTTATCCATCCAATATTTAATACTCTCGTAACAGACTAAGTCTATTTATTTTTCACTCAGTTTGATGAAAGTTCTACATGTGTGATCTTATAAGATCTTGAAGTATTGAGTTATTAAGGTTTGGCCAATTCTTGTTCTATAGGAATTATTGGCTCGAGGTTCTAGATCATGAATGGAACCCAATTAACTTAAACGATTGTAGTACACCTCTAGCAAGGGTCAACCATCCCCCATTACTTGGAATGCCATTTGTGCTTATAACTTAATCTTGGTTTATGCTATAGTTTTCCAATGAGATGAACTCCTTCCATTCTTTAATATTAGTACCATCTGCTTTATTGGACTCGGTTAAAGTGTTAACCCACCAATTGCGAGGTTGCTCCAAGCTATCCTAGTTATTTACTTATTACTGAAGTTTATTACTTTTTACCATCATGTGTTTTGGCTAGAAACTATTTCTATGAGTCACATACTCTGATCAGAGGTTTATAGTAATCATCACTTCAACAAGCGGCCAGATACAACTCCTTAATATATCTGGAGCGATGGATTCTTTTTGACTACATAGCTTACCAACGTGATGTCATCACTGTACTTATAATCACCTGTGGCACCTTAAATTAATGAGTGAATAGGTATGACCCAAAATATAGCGATAGTACCACACAAGGTAACTTATATCTCAAGTATGAGGATATTTGCAAAGCTATTGCATTAACATAAACATTAACACATTTATATATATATACTAAGTGTTTAACTTGCTACGGTCTCCCATATTTCTTCCAGATATATCCATGTCTCAAACTTAGGGCACTACCTTCAGTCTTGAGGAGGTTAGCTGTTGGGATCCTTTCCAAAAAAGTTGACAACATGTTAGTCTTATTGTTCCATCAATTTCCTTTCTTGATGAAACTATGATCAGGGATAGTTTAGACATAATAATAATAATTACACATGAAGCATGTCTCACCAAATGTAGTCCCTCTATGATGTCTCTCACTTAATGTTAAACTTATATCAAGGACTTTTGTACACAAATATCAATGCATATATTTTAACCAGTGTTAATATATATTGACACACTAATATAAAAAATAGAATAAATGCCTTTATTAATAAAATGAATTATTCGTACCATTACATATTTAAGATATATTGCCCTAATTGCATTAAGGGTATACATCGTATCTAACATAATGAACCTCATTAAACTTGCTAATGTAAGTTTACCATCAACATCTAGACTCTAAGTATTTTTCAAAGACTACTTGTTTTCAAAAGATCAAATTTTCATGCTAGTCACCAAAAACACACTTAAAATCGAAAATTTTTGACAAATTTTCTTAAAAAAGAGAACAAATATTTCACAAACACACATTTTAAAACATTAAAACATAGAATACTCAAGTTCAAAAAAAATATTTAAGTGGGGCAATCATAGTCAAGCAGAGGCAACCACAGGTTATGGTAATTTATACCAAGTAAACACAATCAAATAACAAGAATCAATAAAAACCAAATCCATATCATTCCCCCCACACTTATAGATTTCTTAGTCCTCAATGAAATGAATAAAATTAAGCAACATTGACAAATAACAACAACCTAGTATAAATGATAAGTGGAAACTATGTTGCATGACTTTTTCTAAAATTAAAATGATTACTGAGCCAAAGCAGAAGTGGGTTACAAGAAAGTGGGAGAAGTAAGTATGGGTGAATTACTCTTAGTGTTGTAAGGCTGATTGCCCCCAATAACTTCATGACTGCTGCTCAGATTTGTCATAGCAACCATTAGCTAGATTTTGCCTACACTTAATTTATTGGCTGTTGGCTTCCTATAAAAAGATTAAAGACAAAATAAAATATATACTAAACAAGGAAAATAAAACAAATATTTACAATGTAAGAAAAATTAGCTTGGCTCATCAAAATTTGCTTTAATTGGGGTTTGAAGTAGACACCAATATGTACAAGTTACTCAAGGAGGTTCGTAAATGAAAGTTAAAAAGGTGGACTGATGTATGGTGTCTTTTATTGTAGCATGTCCACTTCTCACCATGATTTACTTCTAATTGGATTTTAAACAAAAGGTTGACTGAAGACATATTTCTCTTTTGATTTGTGAGGGTTATGAGTAGATTGCTCATCTTCAACTATAGGGGAGCAATCAAATTTGCCTCAGAAATCTACCTCAACAAAATTCTCCTCACCTTTGATGATCTCTTGATTATGAACCTACAAGTTCTTACTTAACTTCTCATACCTTAGATGTTGCATTACTCTTTCGGGAAATGGTATCCTTTGTTGGTAGATTCGGAATGGTTTCTCCCTTCGATCTACTTCCTCTTGAACAAGCATCTTTTCTGGAACTAGAGCGGTCCTATATTGAACTTTAGGTTGCGCTTTTTTATCCATAAGTTGCTCATGGCAATCTTTTGGTTGCTCCAAATTATGCTCATGTTGCTTAGTGTCTTCCTATGCTTGCTCCCCTGAATTATAAACATCATCAATAACAAGCATGTCTGAATTATCAGTAACCTTGCAACTCTTCATCGTGTTTGCTTCACATTCCTTCATGGAGTTATGCTCAATGTTGCTTGGACTGATAACTTCATCTCTTAAAAGCGTAATAGTAGCTAGTTGTTGAAATTTGGTCTCCGAGTTATCGATTGAAGCTTGAGTTTGCTTCATAAATTCCATCATGATCTCATTCAAGTTAGGTTTCTTAGGTTTAAATGATGGTGCAAAATCTTTGAAGTACTGTTGTGGCTGTTGGAATGGTTGATGAGGTTATTGGGAAAAAAATTATGGTTGTTGACATTTATGGACAACACTTTGAGGTAGGGAGAAGAAAAATAGAGGTTGCTAGAAAAGAGACTGTGGTTGCTGGAAAGACATTTGAGGTTTCTTGATCGGAATTTATGGTTGCTAGGATAAAAAATTTTGTTGCTGTGAAGTTGTGGTTCCTAGGACAAAATTTGTGGTTGTTAGGACAAAATCTGTGGTTACTCGGACAAAATCTATGGTTGCCCAAAGAGTATGTTTACTTGCTCAGATAACACCACAACTTTTTCTTAAAGTTTTTGCACAACCTTAGATTCTGAAAAATTTAAGTATTCCTTTGAATGCCATTTGTAGCTCTTGTTCACCACCTTCTCGATGAGGGAAAAGATTACTTTGGGCTCCATTTTTCTAGGTCACCTTTTGCAAGGGTTCCTAGTCAAACTTTGTGCTCATCGGACAACCCATTATAAAATGTTTGCACTTGCATCCAAATAGGTAAACCATGGTTTGGTACCCTTCTTAATAGCTCCTTGAATCTCTCCCATGCTTCTTGGAGTGATTCATTTTTTAATTGAGTGAACCTAGAGATTTCATTTCTCAATTAAGTAACCTTGGAAGGTGGAAAATACTTTGTCAAGAAAGCTTCAGCCATCTCATCCCAAGATGTGGTTGAACTCGATTGTAAAGATCTAAACCATGATTTTGCCTTTTCCTATAGTGAGAAAGGAAACAACTTTAACCTGATAATATCATTAGAAACGCAATGATTAACTTTAAAATGATTGTGAATTTTGAGAAAATTATAAAGGTGATCATTTGGGTCTTGGATAGGCAATCTTTTAAATCGAGCATTTCAATGAACAAGTTCAATCATGGAGGGTTTAATATTAAAATTTTTTTGTCCCTCATCTAGTATTACTATGCATTACATGTGTCCCTATGAAGAAGGTTTAGAAAACTCCTTAAGTTTTTAAGGGGGCAAACACGTTCTGAAATCTACCATCTTGCTTCCCTCGCTTACTTTGCTCTTATATTGTTTGCTTTGAAAGCTTGTTCGAAAAAAATTCTAGCCTTCTCCCTTTTGCAAGAGAACTACACAAGCTGAAGAAACAAGCTCAAAATTTACTAATTAACTGAAAAATTAAAATTACTTCACCATTACTCCCCGGCAACAGCACCAAAAACTTGTTGCATGCACAAAGTGAGCACTCTAGCAAGTGTACTAGGTCATGTTAGTACCATATGGAAAGACCATGTGTCATTCTTATAGGAAGCAAAGAAAGTAGCTAAACCTTGAAGTAAATCAGTAGGTAGAAATTTAATATATTAATTAAAATGGGAAAATTATAAAGAAAATACTGAAAGTAAATGATCGTTGAGAACAAAAAGTTATTATTGTGAACAAGTTTATAACATGGCAAGCACTCCTAATGAGCACTCAGACATTTGAATTATTCCCTTTCTTTATTTCAGCATGTTAGCACTAAAGGATCTAGGTTATCTTGCATTCCTAATGTTACTACTCGTGGCCACCCCTTTTCTAGTTCCTTTAAAGCTTTACTACATGGATTCCTCTTTGTAGCTAATCTTTAAGCATTAAGTTATGCAACCATTCTATCCCATAGAAACTTCCTAGCATAATCTAATCACTTCTCAGATGTTTTAGATGTGTGTTTAATGTTTAGTCAGTGTACAAGTCACTTTTTAGATTTTCTTGTTAGGCCTCACTTATGAGAATTAATTTCAACAAAAAAATCCACATAAAATAGTGCTAAAGTAAAAGTGGTGGAGAAATCAAACCATGCTCACCACGGCTTAATTAATAGGCAAGTAAAGCATAAAAGATATATGAAACATGAAATAAAATAATATATTAAAGAAATAAGAGATGGAACATAGAGAGAGAAAGTGTGACAATGGAGGCCATGAACCAACCAAAGCTAAGTTACAAAATGAGAGGATAGCCATACTTATAATGGCATGTGGATCATTCTATAGAGTCAACTTGCACCTTAAAATATCCTAAAATAACTAATAGCCATACAAAATATTCCTTCTAGAAGATAGGAGTCTTGTTTGAGTAGTTAACCAACTTATCTAATTATTCATCACAAAACGAAAAATTTCACCTCCACAAGTTGCATTCCACCGCCCCCAAGTTGGTGGTTCTTCATTAGCTCAAGTAAAGTCTTCTAGATGGTGGATCTTTCTCCAACAGGCTTCTCCCTCTTGCCATAAAGTAATAAAAATCAAACCACTGCTCAAAAGTGGCATCCTATAAAAGCCAAAGGAATTTCCCTATCCTTCTAGGGGTATTTTGGTTAACTTCACTTCACAAAAGATCATATTAATTTAGTTTTAGATACTTTTCCCTTAGTTAGGCTGAAACGGCGATTATCGTGCCCAATTTTCCGCTCATTACGGGTTTCTGCAGGAATTGCTAAAGGTTAGCACGAGCTATTTGTAAAATCAGAAAAACACACATAATTTCCACAATTTAACTCCAAATTAAGTGATTCTAAAGCCAAATTACTTGTATTTTATTGGTACATATCACCCCTATCATCTTTTTTTGTTTCAAATTAAAGTTGTTGCCACAAAAATAATATTTTTTTTGTAACAAGCTTTTATGTTGTCACACATATAGTTTTTGTGATAATAAAAATTTAATTGTCACATATTGAATAAATTTAGTTATAAACCTTCACTCGTAACAAAAGTATTTTTTTAGTTCCAAGTTAAAATTATTGTCACAAAAATAATACATATTTTGCAACAAGGTTTTTGTGTTGTTAGGCTTATAGCTTTAGTGACCATAAAAAATTTGTTGTCACATATTGAATAGTTTTAGTCAAAACATTTACTAGTAGCAAAAGTACATTTTGTTTGAAGTTAAACTTATTGTCAAAAAATAATAGATTTTTTGCAATAACCTTTGTGTTGTCACACATTTAGTTTTTGTGACAGTAAAAAATTAATTGTGACATTGAATAGTTGTAATAACGACCTTCACTTGGAACAAAACAATTTTTTGAAGTTTGTGTACGATATAAGGTTTGGTTGCAAGAATTACGCTCTCTCTTGAGATGGATGGTGGGAAACCCTAAATCTCGTTGTTCTTGATTTTTTCAATCATCCTTGATCAGATTTTCGAGCATTTTATTCTAAAACATGGATGATTCGTATTTTTCTTTCCTCTGCAAGAGTAAGGAGAAGCCTTTGTCATCTAAACAGCCTTCTACTATAGCTAAGAATGTGATAAAAAAAACCCTAACGCTAAACCAAGCTTTGCCAGAGTTATTAAGGGTTTGATGGAAGCAAACTGTGTAATCCTTAATGTTTTGGATTCAGCAGAGGTATCCACCAAAGGCAGATTCACTTCAATCAAGATACCATAATCTCTACTTGAGAAATGCATCGCCTTGTGCCCAAACTCTCTTATTGCAAGGTTGATTCTGCAAAAGGGTATTGCCCCTACAAATTACCACATCTCAAAGAAATCCTAACCAAGATTTGGGTATTCAGGAGCAACAGATACTCATAACTTTAGGTAAGGGTTACTATCATGTATTGCATGGATCACAAGACTTAAAGAAGAGGATTTGGAATAAGGGACCTATCAGCCTTAAGCCTTATATGTTGTGTATATAGGCTTGGTAACAAGATTTTGATCCCGCAGCTCAAAAAACAATAAAGGCTTTAGTTTGGGTTCACTTACATGGTTTACCATGGGAATACTGGGATGCGGGTATTCTTGGTTGAATTTTTAAATGAATTAGACAATTCTCGAGAGTCAATAATGTCACACTAAATGGTGATTACAGACACTTTGTGAGTGTTTTGATTGATATTGATTTGGCTGAGAATCTTCCATCCATTATTGGGGTCGAAAAGAAGGGAAAACATATTTGGGTGGATGTTGATTATGAAAACATGACTCACTTTTCTTATATTGGGTATTTATTGTGAGATTTTCATAAAAATAAGGCAAGCCATGAAGGGAAAAAAGAGTCACCAGTAGCTAAGAAGGTTCATCCACCTAGGGTTAGTGAATGAGGGCAGCACCCCAAAAAGGATTCAGAAAAAGTTCCTCCTGCTGCAGAAACCACAATTCCTTTATTGGCTGTTCAGAATTGTATTCTTATAAATTTTAAGTAAAATTGAAACAAACTAAGGGCCAAATGGTTCTAGCCAAGATACAGAGGGGATCAATCTTGTGGTGGAGTTAAATTCACAAGATAAGGTGGCGCAGTCTCAGCTAGGTATTGATGGAGTTTTAACTCCGATGACTAGTGATTCTGAACACTCGATTTTTAAATCTTCTTGGTCTTAAAGTAAATTCTAGGCTGATTATTCTGATGATGAGGAGGTCAGGGAGGTCCGGTGGTTGAAACTGGAAAAGGTATTATTGGTCCTTATGCATACACACTATAGGTTAGAGGGGGGTGAATGACTTGCCAAATGAAAATAGGTAACTTTTTCACGACTACCGAGACTGGTCGAAGTAGATCAGCGAGCTGAGAAGAAACTAGAAAAACTTCAACTTAAATTAAAGAACTTAAAGATTCCTACTGATTTGATAACCTATACTTGCATCCAATCCTAAGAGAGTGTCTTTGCTTTAATTCACTAATCTCAACTCCTTTATGCTAGGTGAAGAAGCCTTTCATAAGAGTGTCCCAATTATAGAAAGTATTGTCCAAACTAAAATCACTCACCTGCTGAGTAGAATACCCTCTTCTGCTATCAACTAAACAAAGTTCCAAATAAGGGCTTGATTCAACTTGCAGAAATGTTGATCCAGTTACAATTAATCAAATATTACAGTTCTATTGATCTATTCTATTCTCACTTATTTACAAAGCATATTCTCACTGAGTAGTGCTTTCTTGATTGAAAGCTTTAAATTTGATAGAGATTAAGCTTTTTGGAGGTTCAGGTGTATTCATTGAGTTCTAATGCTTGGCTTCTTGCTCCTTATATACTTGAGATCAAGACTGTAGCTCTTGAACTTGCTTTGGCATCTTCTAAAATTTAATAGCTCAGCTATCCACCCATAGCTTCTTTAAATCAATCTGTTGGGGAAAAAATTACACCGTTGTAAGATAGAAATCAATTCATTAGATACAGATATAATCAAAGCATCAATTTTAAATCTTTGTCATTTGATGCCAGTCTTCTGTTAGAGAGAACTTGCGCTGACTTGCTACGTGTCATCTTCCCATTCCTTCTCACAATTTGACATTCTTGCAGAGTCATGCACTTACAGGAGATACACGCTACTTCAATCCGATTTGACTTTATCTTCGTGCAGCTTTTCTCTAGAAAAACTTTGTCTTTTCCACCCTAAGCTTTTACCGTTGTTGCATTATTAATTCCTTTTGTGTTTTGTATGACATCTTGCATAAATGTTTGTAAAAGTAGCAAGATAAAAAGCAAGATTCCATTTTTCCTTAAATGGAATTCTCAGCGTTACTTGAAATTGATGTAAATCAGCGTAAAGAATAAACAATGAACGCAACTAAAAAACAATCTAAATATTAAGCGCCGTGTGAATAATGCTTAGTCAGAGACTAAGTATTGAACTCAGCCCAAAACAACTTAGAGTTAAAATTAAATAGCTAGGTTAGTGGAGACTTGAAATTCTAACTCAAATTCAATAACTCACATATAACCATAGAATATTAATTTTAACATCATTATTGATTTAATTAACTCAAACTTATCTTAATTGATATGATCAAAACTTATGCACTACGGAGTCATCCACTAAGTCAGCCTAAACTTGTGCTGGGTTAAACAATCTCCCCCATTTTGATCAATGGCAATTAACTAAGTGAGAAATTAAATCATTAAGATATTTAGATTAGAGTTACCTCAAAGGAATGCATGCTATTTCTTGATACAACATCTCCTTTTTTGTTAGAGTAAATGCTAACTCCCCCATAATCCTTGACTTTTCTTAGGTCAGCATTCCTCAATACTTCTCATATTGTTCTGCAAGGTCAATGATAGATATATAATAGAAAATACAAGATGTTAAGAAGTTCTTACCTTAGAACAGAATAAGTAATGTTTATAAATGAATAACTTGAGGAAAGATCAATAGAAAGTTAACTTATACTAAGTTTATAGAAAGCATTAAAGGTTGCATCAATTTTTATTCTATTCTAAAGCTTATCAAGCTGAATAGGTCCTTGCAAATTAGTCGCCTTCCTTTGCTATGGCTCTTCATCCCCTCTGGATTTCTTCTGCTTTTGAGGCATTAGCTTCTTCCCTTTCCTCTTGCAATTCTAAAGACATTCTCTTTTAATGTGCTCTAGATCCATCTCCCCCATTGCCATTGAATCAAAATGGCCTGATCTTGAAGATCAAACAAGCTTAAAGAATCCTAAAAAATAATGAGATTTCCATAATGGTGGTGGAAAATTCTAGACCAGCGACTCATTGACCTTTTATGAGTTGAAGTCATGTTCTCTGAGGAATGAGAAGAGTGCCACAAGGGCATGAGATTGGGATTGATTGATTATGAACTATGTGTTCAGCCCTAATCAGGGTGAGACTTGCCAAAGCTTTGGATTAGTTGTTTTCACGCAAGATCATTTCAAACATTGGGGTACTTCTAATGTGTGAGGATACTTGCTTATGTATCTAATCAAGAGCTTGACCATCAGTGAAGGCATCAACATGAACAACAATGATTTGATCACAAATATGACCAAGCTTCTAATGAAGATATTATTCTTGTTCAGCCTCTGACATTACAATGTCGGTACTCAAAGCATCAAATACATTTAATCTCTTTAGTGTATCCAAAATTCCTTTCTCGAAGGCCTTAACTCCCTCCAATAGTTATTCCTTCAAATGCTTTAGCTCATTGGAGTTGCCTTGTTTTTGCTTAAAAGTAATAATTATATTAGCATCATTTTCATCCTTCAGAGTGCTATAGCCACTTAACATTGCTTGTAATCCCTGTAAAATTTGGTTAAAATTGTGTATTAAAGAGCTTTTAAAATCTCTTTCTTCATTAACAACTCTGTTATTACTCTCAAAAATATTTTTCATTCTATGTTTGAGGTCAGCAACTTCCATCTTCAAGTAGTCAGCCTTCCTACCTGCAATATTAAGAATTGGCGTAACATGTGACACAATAGCTTTGGTTAGTGAAAATGTAGTAGGGAGAGACTTCATATGCTCTTTCATCTCTTCCATAGCCCTTATAAACCCTTGCACTGGATCACCAGCCCTAACAAGTCTCCTCAACACTTCCTTAGACAGAATTAATTTAGCTATGGCAGCATCAAATTCCTCCTCTGTCCTTAGTGTTAGATACTTCCCTCTTCCCAATCTCCTTATCTCTCCAAGTAGCTCAGCTTGAGGGTTGAATTAGGGTTATGGTTATGGTTAGTTAGTATAGATCTCCTCAATAGTTGGACCTCTAAGGACAAGTCCTTCTATCATCAATGGTTCATGAACAGGAGACCCAATAGGGGATAGAAGTTGGTTGATTTTAGGGTTGGCTATTTTGCTAGAGGTTGAGGTGCTTAGTTGATCCGAGTTTGAATTGAATGGTGGTTAGATTTCAAAAGTGGTAAGAGGTTGCATGGAGATGGTTTTAGGTGAAAGGGGTGTTTTTGTAGAAAGGTTAGGGAAAAGAAATGGTTCTTCATGCTGTTTATTATCCCCTTATTCTACAACACCTTCAACAATTTACTCACTGGCCTGAGCTAAAGAAGTTTGCTCAGCCAACTGAGCTCCTTGCACAACTACAATGACGTCCTCTTCCTTATCCTCCAGATCTCCCTCATCTTCATCAATCTTAACTTTCATCTTCTTAAAGGGCCTCCTCCTCTTCTCTCTCTTCTCCTCCTTAGCCTCCTCAGCAGTTATCTCAAGAACCTACTTGTCTTTATCTTCCTTCTCATTAACTAAAAACTCCACAGAGTTGATAGTTTCAGCTTTTTTAACATCTCCCTGCTCTTCCTCACTTTCAATCCCATCAAAGGCTCTTATCATCTCGTTGATAGCCTCAGGAATTGATTTCTCAGACAAAGAAGTTATAGGCTCCACATAAGCTTTCTCCACATTTACTTTTACCTTAGCCACTGAATCCTTAGCCCTCCTTCTAATCTCTTCTTCAAGATCCTCCTACCTCTTCTTGATTCTCTTTGCCTTAGTATCTTTCACTTTTTCAGCCTCTTTAAGATTCTAGACTATCAGTTATCTTTTTTACCGTAAACTTCTTCCTAAGCTGACCTACTTAGGCACAAGTCCTAATGTAGCTACCTGTCGTTTAGCCTTCTCAAAGTCTAGACCTGCATCATCAATCTTTCTCTTCATTAATATCTTCAAAGGCATATCCTCCTTTAACTTGCCTTCAAATATCTTCTCCTCCTCCATTTCCATACCAGTCAACTCCTTAGAACTCATATTTTCGTCCCTTTCAAAAATCTAGAATGCTTGGGAACAAGGACATCCACTGGATGAGAACTAGCTGAGCTTACCTTCTTCATTTCCTTCTTAGAGTATCTTCTGACCTCCTTCTTCTCACCCTTCCTGGACTCAAACTTTCCTCCTTCCTTCTCTATTTGATTAGTGATTCTTTCTAATTCCTTAGCCACAAAGGCAACTAAGGTTTGGTCTTCATCTTTAGGGTCGATGGGCTCATCTACATGGTAGCCTTAGGGTCCCTCACTCTAACATGTCCCTTCTTTAGCCTAATGTACTTACTAGGCTTAGTCATGTCCTCATAATGCAAATTATGGGAATGGACATTATTGAGTATTCTGGACTTAATCATTTTGTATACCATAGCATTCATGAGTGCCCATCCTGCTCATAAGCTCTTCCAATCTCCATCACCAAATGTCCATACACCATATGCTTTGACACTTTCAAGAACCTATAAAGAATGGCTAAAGGCCAGTTTACGCTCATGCGCTATGTAATGGCATATACAAAAACTCTCTCAAACTTGGAGCAGTTACCAGATAGGCTATTTTTGTAGCATCACTTTAGTTACCAGCTGATGGACTTACTTCCCCTTCTTTGAGAAAAAAGAGGATGTAAGATCTATAGCTATATAGTCAGCGGGCACCTCATAATCTACTAGAATATCCACATATTCCTCATCTTTGATAGCTCTCATTCTTAGCCCTCTCAATCTCACCCCTATAAGGTTTATAATGAGTTTGGAGATTGCATACACCCTTCTCCCTATCATGGTAGTCATAAACATATCCTCAAAACCTTCATTGGTATGGATTCCATGGAAGAATCATCATACAATCTACTCATAGCATCCACTGGTTAGCTCAAAGAATCCTCTCAAATGATGTTGACGCATCCACTTCCTAAAGCAATTATCGATTAAAAATCTCAACATATCCACTATGACTAGATCATCAACTATAATGCCTTCCTTTGAGCACCATTTAGTTAAAGAGTATACAATTCCAGCCGAAATAAATAGCTCTTCAATTTCATTGAAACTGACTACAACTTGGGCTAAATGATCTTTAGTTGAAATCCAACATAAGCCATCCTAACTTCTGATAAATAAGTGTTCTTGAGTAGCTAGTCTAGATGAATTTCCTGATGTACTAGCCATTGAAGAACTATGAACATATATTAGAGAATTAGGGATTTTAAGAAAAAGATTGCAGAAGAAATTTTGTAAGAGTAAACTCTCTTTCTTCTTTATCTCTCCTTAAATAGCCAAAGACTCTTCACTTTAACCTATAAGGCTTACATGTAGGACTCATAAAAAATTATCATATTTGGACGGTGAGATTTATCAATGGCTACTGTAATATTAATGATGACATAATTCATGGAGTATAAGCAGTTGAATGTGGATTATTTTTAAACTTGCTACCGTTTCTATCAAGTTTAAATTTAAAAATAAACCGATGACTGTTTTAATGAAGTGTCCAAAATTCAAGCGCAAGGAAGAAATACTTAACCAAATTCGTAAGAGCTCCCAGTGGAAGTTTGGTCAACTCTAGAATAGGTCGGCTGGAAACATATTTCTTTAAATTGGATTAGACATTACAATTAATTCTCTCAGAGTGTTGAATTGGTCCTTTCCAATAAGCTTTGAGATTATGTCAGCTCGCTATTCTTTACTAAGGATATAAGTCGACTTGACTTCTCTAGTTAGCACACAATCCCTTATGAAGTGATGTCTAATATTGACATGCTTCATCCCACTATGTTGAAATCAATTTTTGAATAGGTCAATTGCACTCTTATAGTCACACATGACTTCAAGGCACTCTGACTATATACTATAATCTTCTAACTGCTGCTTAATCAATAGCAATTATGCTACACAACTTCCTCCAGCCATATAGTCAGCCTCAGCTGTACTTAGTACAATAGAAGTTTGCTTATTGCTATACCATGTTACGAGATACTCACCAAGGAAATGACATCCTCCAGTGGTACTTTTACTTTCTAATTTGTTTCTTTATAGTAAGCATCTGTGTATTCTCTCAGAGTGAAATCTACATTACTATGATACCATAAACCTGAATCAATAGAGCATAACAAATACCAATGACTTCTCTCAACAATAATTAAGTGAGAATCTCTAGGGTCATCTTGATATCTTACACAATAACATACATCATATTCAATGATAGGCCTACTAGCAGTTAAAAAAAGTAGATAGCTAATGATACCTCTATAGAGCTTACTCTGGAAGGTGTACCTTCCTTATCTTTACCCAGAATTATATCAGTGGCCATAGGTGTTGACTTTGGCTCTGCTTTATCCATGTCAAACTTCTTGAGAACTTCCTTGGTATACTTTGCTTGACTAATGAAGATCCCATCATCACCTTGCTTGATTTGAAGACCCACAAATAAATTGAGCTCTCCCATCACTGACATTTCAAACTCTTTCTTCATCTACTTCCTGAACTCTTTACATAGATTTTAATCAATTGCTCCAAAAGTAATGTCATCAACATAGATTTTGACTAGTATCATATCTTGATGCTTTCTCTTAATGAAAAGGGTTGTATCTACCTTTCCTTTAACATAACCTTTTCAAAGTAAAAATTTAATCAGTCTTTCATACCAAGCTCTTGGAGCTTGCTTCAATCCACAAAGAGCCTTCTTTAACTTAAAGACATGATCTGGTTACTTTGGATCTTCAAAGCCTGGGGGCTATCAGACATAGACTTCTTATTGAATATAACCATTGAGAAAAGCACTCTTGACATCCAATTGAAATAACTTGAAGTTCACCTGAGATTCAAAAGCACAAAGAATTGTTATGGGTTCAAGTATTGCTGCTGTCGTAAAAGTTTCACCATAATCAATGCTTCTAGTGGATTCTAGCCTTGAGAAACTAGTTATGAGGTATCGATGATGAGTTGGTCTCCCTTGGTACCTGGGTGAGAGACGGGGCCCACTACGGGTTGGTTGGATTTAGGCATGATAAAACATTTTTTAGTTAAAGTTTGCACAATAAGCCAATTTTAATGAATAAAAGAATCGAGACACAAATCTTAATACAAATGATAGAGTCACCACCCAAGTTGTCTACTTGGGAAAGAGTTTTGGTATAGTTCTTTCTTAGCGGGAGACTCATACATATTGGATCAGAGATTCGGGTATCAGATGAGTCACTTATTTCTCATTTAGTTGATTCAAAATTATGTTCACCACGTAAAACTATTTTTGTTTTCATCATTTGGGGAATTATCACACAAATCCTATTTCTACACTCTTTCATACTCATTATATGCATTTAGATATCACAATAAAGCACAAGCAATATATGGGGGAGTAAAAATTACAACCGGCGGAAAATGGGGGAAATTGCAAAGAGAACCTATACATTTGTTAAGTTATAAAACAAAATGACAATAAATTCCCTTGCATCCATAGATGTTAGCACAGTTTATCGCTCATCATACGTTAGCATTTCATTGAGAAAAAATGCGATTATGTCAGCGTGGCAGCTTTATGATTGATAGTACCCAGGCGGTTTCTAAGATCGAAGAGAAATAATAGGTCTTCCACGTATTTTTTTTATGAAAACACATTTTAACCTTTCTAGGTTAATTTATGAGATTATTAGTGAAAATGATTGCATGGCATATGGTGAGTTGGATTGATTTTTACTTGATTAAAAGTAACTTCTAGGTTCTATCTGGGGGCTGGTACTCATACAAATGGGGGGTACCCGTACGGGCACTATAGAGGACCAGTACAACTGTAAGGGAACCTGTATGGATCTTGTCTGGTCCCAAGAAGAAACTCACTTCAGTTCGATTTGTAGATTAACAGATTAATGCCTTGAAAATAAAATAAAAGGTGTTTCCCTATGTATGAGTACGGTGCACCGACTTGATATCTTTGGGGAGATATGGTGCCAACAAGGCTCATACGGGGTAAGGACCAGACTGAAAATAGGAAATGAAAGGAACATATATAATAGAATAAATAGAGAATAATAATAATGAAATAGCTGAGATGTGAGTCTCTTTGAAACTTAGGAGCGTTACCTTTGTGGCATGAATCCACTTTGGGAGGATCCCTTCACTGATGAGAGAGTCATGCCAAAGCAAATGATGAAATAGGACTATTTAGACGAGTATTTGTGTGGACAGAACCTGCCCAAAATCCTAATAAACGAAGTTAGGAATGAATAAAATGTGGACAAACCTCAAAGAATGGGTTTTCTCCCTATTTTATACCTCCTATACCCCCATTATACATTTTTTATACCTATAAAAATTGCTAGAGTTTTAGTATAATTTTTATATGAGATGTGTGTCTTATGAAATGAGGGGCAAAGGCCCTATTTATAGTCTCTATCTAGTTATATCTGGGTATGCTTAATAAGCCTTCTTATGCACTTCAATCGTTTTGTTTCTATATTATATAGATTTCGAATATTATTTAATATTCTATATAAAATAAATATATATCTATTTCTATATCTAAATAAAAAATATATACAAACAAAAAGATACAAACAAATAGATAAAAATACATCTTTTCTATGTCTATACGTCTATGCAATTTTTTTTTTGAATTAAATAAGGAAATCCACGAAAAAGCTAACTAAGTCGTAAAAAAAAATCAACTTTATATTGTTTCTGATTATTGGTTCTTTGTCCCTTCGAAAGATTAAATCCTGAATCCATTTATTTTATCGATTTTTTTTTACGGATATCCAATCATATTGGAATATGGAATATAATAATAATGGTAGAAATTGAATCATGTTTTGTTATTATATACAAAACAAAATTTCCTAAGTCTAAATTAAGTGGAATTTCTCAACCCCTTTCCAGTTCTATCTCTTGCTCTTGCAAATTCGAATTTAAAAATAAAATTATCTTTATTCCACCGTTCATATGTATTTTATACATTCCATATCCATCTCTGGAGTTAGATAAAATTTTATGCGATTCTGTAAACAGAATAGAAATTCTATCATTGGCAGATCGATCCATATAATTGAATGAAGAACGATCCAATAATGGGATTTTCAAAATAGTTAATAAACGGTAAATTAAAAATGCTCAAGGATGGAAATGAGGGAATGTCTACAATACCTGGATTTAATCAGATACAATTCGAAGGATTTTGTAGGTTCATTGATCAGGGCTTACCAGAAGAGTTTTCTAAGTTGCCAAAAATGGAAGATACAGATTAAGAAATTAAATTTCAATTATTTGTGGAAACATATCAATTAGTCGAACCATTGATAAAAGTAAGAGATGCAGTATATGAATCACTTACATATTCTTCTGAATTATATGTATCCGCGGGGTTAATTTGGAAAAAAAGTAGGGATATGCAAGAACAAACAATTTTTATTGGAAACATTCCTCTAATGAATTCCCTAGGAACTTTTCTAATAAATGGAATATACAGAATTGTAATCAATCAAATATTGCAAAGTCCCGACATTTGTCCCATTGACACGTCTGAAGGAATCAATGTTGGAGTTATTGGATCTTTAGCAATTCATGCCAAGATTGATCGTTGGGGGTCTTTAGAAAGCCCATTTTATGAAATCTCTGAGGGATCCAAAAAATTATGGATGCTTTATTTATCAATAAATAGTGAGGAATACCATATATTAGCAGCAGGAAATTCCTTGGCGCTGAATCAAGGTGTTCAGGAAGAACAGGTTGCGGCAGCTCGATATCGTCAAGAATTCCTGACTATTGCATGGGAACAGGTCCATCTTCGAAGTCTTTTTTGCTTCCAATATTTTGCTAATGGAGCTTCCCTCATTCCTTTTATCGAGCATAATGATGCGAATCAGGCTTTAATGAGTTCGAATATGCAACGTCAAGCAGTTCCACTTTCTCGGTCCAAAAAAAGCGTTATTGGAACTGGATTGGAACGCCAAGTGGCTCTAGATTCAGGGATTCCTGCTATAGCAGAACACAATGGAAAGATAATTTATAGGGTGAGAGTCAGGTCTGAATGTAATAAACCACATTCTAGACTTGCCTATTACCCAAAAATGGTAAGAGAGAGCTTTTGAAAGAGGCTGATTAGGAAATCCGTGAGGCCCCACTCATACAGGTACTAGGGGACCCATCAATGTGTATAGAAGGAATCTACCTATATAGGTCTGCTAGTGTATCTGTACCACCAGACAGAACCTATATGGGTACTTAAGGGCAGTCTAGGTCTCTGAACTTCGGCCAAACTCAACTGTACAGTATTAGGGACACATCTGATGGACAACACTTGAAAGACATTGCATCATATAACTCTCATCATTGTTTCATGAGAAGGATCATTAAACTCTAGTGCTCACAGACTGTGCCTCATTGGATCGCTGTAGATGTGGATCTGTATGATCTCACGATCAGAGTGAGGGTTTAGAAATTATACCTATGGTGATGTTATGGGCTAGTTCCTTTCTTGAGGTGAACTTCTTTCCTCTACTGATGCAGACATCTTGTAACTCTACTGGGAATGTGCATCTCTTCACTGAGGCAGGTTGACTTTCCTGACAAGCATATCCTTCTCTTAAGGCGGATGACTTTCCTTTCGCTACAGTGCATATCCCTTTCTTGAGGCGGATGACTTTCCTTTTCTATTGTGCAAATCCCTAGTGACTCAACTAGGGAAGGTGTGTGTATCTCTTTCTTAAGGCAGATGACTTTCCTTTCGCTACAGTGTATATCCCTTTCTTGCGGCGGATGACTTTCCTTTTTCTACCATGCAAATCCCTAGTGACTTAACTAGGGAAGGTGTGTGAATCTCTTTCTTGAGGCCGATCGACTCTCCTGACTGGTGTATCCCTTCCCTGAGGTGGATGAATTTCTAGACTGATGATATATCCCTTTCTTAAGGCGAATGACTTCTCTTTGTATCCTTTTCTTAAGGTAGATTGACTTCTCTAACTACTGTATCCCTTTCCTGAGGTGGATGACTTTCCTGACTGAAGAATTTTGAATAACCTGAAAAGAGACAACAACCAAACACTGAGTTAGTCATTGCCTAAGTAGACACCTCTTTATTCTTAATTGAATTTTGTGAGAACAAAAATATTTTTGCGCCTTCAATTAAGAATAAAGATTTGTGGATAAGATAGACTGTAAACTATGTGGGCAAAATGTTGGGTTTGGCCCGATAGATGCTTATTTTACTAATAGGGAATGCTCCCAGGGTGCGTGCCCCTAGGGTCTGACAAATCTGTTATTGGGAAATGGGGGAATGACCCTAGGTCTATAGGAGGATCCCTTGGGACCTAATGATTCGGCTACTAGGAAGTGGGGGGATGTCCCTGGATCTGATTCCTCTATTAGCAAGTAGGGGGATTCCCCGGGTCAGTGGGGGCTGCCCCTAGAACCTGATTCCTTTCTTGGGGAATGACCCTAGGGTAAGGTGCCCCTAGGATTCCTGATAATGGGGGCATACCCCTTTAGTGATTCCTCAATTGGCGAGGGAAGTGATATCCTTTATGTAAAACCTCTTTTGCTGGAGAGGCCCTTTCTTGTAAAATTCATCTGCTGGGGAAGAAATCCTATGCTAGGATGGACCTTTGCCTAAAATTTTCTAATGAGTGATTAACTCAAAAATGGCTTACCTTGATTCTTGAATGACTTTTGTGAAAATAAAAAATAATTTCCCCTTAATCAAGGATCAAGGTGATGGCAGGGACTTCTCTCGAATAAAATGAAAACGTAAGGATAAGAAGGAGTGGGGTTGGCCTCGAACTTGTACTGGATGAATTTCTGGTGCTTGCTAAAATACTGATGCAAAAATAGGCCCCTAGAGGAAAGAGAGAGATCGTATGGGTAGGGCAGACCCGTACTGGTAAAATTCTTGAAATTTCGGACCTGTACGGGTCGCCGATGGGGCTTTCAAAATGCAGATGAGCCCCCTCATATCCCCCCTCTTACCCAAACTTCTTATTTTGTAATTCCAGAGATTTTCTTCCAAAAATCAACCAAACATGCAGTAAAAGATCCCAAAGACCATCCATTTCTCCCTTAGACTCGGTGACTTGCCCCTCATGGATGATTCTAGGCTACGAGAATGCCTAGTTTTTGTTAGGTATGCATTTCGCGGAGGAGACTCGTTCCTGGGGCTTACTTTTATCTCTAAAGTGCAATTGATCTCTTTTCCCGAGACCCATGCCTCAAAACTCCAGGTAATTTTGCTTGATTCCTCATTTCCCAAATTTAAAACTACTAAAATTTTGGAATGAATTAGGGTGTTTTAGATCTTGGAATAGAGCCTAATGTATGTAACTTTAGCCTAGGATGCTTTTAGGATAGTTTTGGATGAACTTTGGTTGAGATTGGATGATTTTGGATTTTTAGGAGATTTTTCACAGAGGAACTGCTTGCAGGGGACCTGTAAGGGTATGGGGGGACCTGTATAGGTCCTATTTTTGATACGGGTGCTCCTTTGGGATCCGTACGGGTGGAGGTTACCTACACGGATCCTGTCCTCAGGGATAGAATGCTTGGTACTTTGCTTTCTACAATCCTTACCTAATTTCTGACTTTTCTATAGAGTTCTAACCATGATATATAATTCTATCTTTGCAGTTCGAATACAAGGTCATGGGGTCCTGATCTTCTATAGGAAATGGTATGAGGTGATTCATGTCATGAGGGATATAGAGTTGCTGACCCGCATTAATTCCTTTGACTTCAGTGACGTTATTAGGGCCATCCCTCAGGCTCCTAAGATGTTGGCGCCCAGTGTCGTTTTAGCTCTAATAGAGAGATGGTCTGAGATGACCCATACTTTCCACTTTCCTATTAGAGGGTTACTATCACTCCCTCAGATGTGTGCACCGTGATGGGCCTAGAGTGGAGAGGGGATGTGGTCCACTATGATGTTTATGCTGACTAGTGGCATTCTTGGCCTTAGGTGAGGGCCTACATTGCTAGATTACTTCGTCTTTGTCCGGGCAGGACGAACAAGCTTAATTAGGGGGACCTGAATGCTCACTAGATCGCACAACCTAGTCCTGTTGTAGCTGATAAGAGGGACCAATACGCTTGATCTTTCCTGCTAACATTCCGTACCACCATCTTCTTCCCTTTCTATACGAGCATCCTCAACTATAGTTTGCTCTCTATCATGGAGGATCTTTTAGTTGTGCCCTGTAAGAACTGGTGTCGGGCCATTTTGGCACAGGTATACTATGGACTGGATGTTGGGGTCCGGGAAGAGTAACCTGACCTCAAGATCTACCATCTGATGCTACTGGGAAATCCTAAACTGATCTCTTGTACTTTAACCTTTTGTCTGAACTTGTATTGTCTTACAGATTTGGCCTTTTGAGCAATGATTGATTCCTAGACCAGGTTTGCCCAGGTAGCCTTAGACGCTATGAGTAGGCAAACTTTTACATGCGATGACCGGCGTGTGCTCTCGGGTTTTTATGCGGGGAACCACTGAGGTTCCAGCGCAGGGTTTGTTTACATTTTGGATGTGTTTGGTTATAGGGGTCATGGGACACCACTAGTGACTGGTCGTCAGAGAATTGCATTGATGAAAACTTTATGGATTAAAGCTGGGTCAAAAGCCCTATTTTATAAAATATAAGAGTAGCCACCCGGTTCAGCTCTACCGAGAAATTACGGTATAGCCCATCCGGGTGGGATTCCTATACCTAGGAGTTACTTTGAGTCGGATAAAATAGTTACTTGTATATTTCATTCCATGTATGTATGTTTAATTAGTTTATTAAAAATAATTTCCCTATGTCATTTTGTTTATAAAACTAGGGAATAAATAGTGATTAAGACAAGTAACAATGAAGGGATAAGTGTTTATGCCTGAGTAATGGATTCCCCTACCTCGGATACTCTTGGCAGTTTAATAAATAAGAATAAAATGAAAATGAATGCAATAATGGTGGTATTAGATCCAATTACCCTCAGTTACCTTTTGAGTGTCCTGAAGGCTAGTACTTGCTAGAATCGAATGATTGAGAGATCAGGGTTGAGAACCTTGGGATTTATGGAGAGGGTTTATAACTAAAGCCCATCGAGAGTGGTGGACTATACCTTGGTATATTTGGTGTTTGGAAGGAGAATATGAGGAAGGTTTATAGCCAAAACCCGTCGACAATATTGAACTATAGTATCAGGATAGTATTTAGGAAATAAAGCTAGGCTAGTTTAGAGCTAAAACTTGCCTAGTGAAGGGTTCTATACTTGAGTATAGTTTGGGGATAAAGGAAGGACTTTTTGATATGGATTCAGGGAATCCTCAAATAAAGGAAGTATTTGGGGGTTTCTGATGTTTTTTGCCGTTGAAAGTTGTCAAAAATGAGCATGGATCACGCTCTTTTTATTGGAATTTTGGTAGCATCGATCTACACATCTTGGGAGCGTCGATTGATGCATCAAGGGTGGTTATAGATTTGATGAGTCATCACTAAACTTAATACGTGTCCAAGGAGCGTCGATTGACTCATCTAGGAGCATCGATCGACACATCTTGGGAGTGTCAATCAATGCATATAGGGCGGTTATAGCTTTCCTAGGTCATCACTATACTCAAAACATGTCTAAGAAGCATTGATCAACGCATCTAGGAGCGTTAATCAACACATTTGTGGGTTTGCTGAGTCATTCTAGACTCGAAACGTGTCAACAGTGATTAGAATCAATCGACACATATGGGAGCATTGATCGACGCAAATCCAACTGTTGGAATTTTCTAAAATTTTAACACGTGGTTACTAACACACAGGGATAACTTTTAACCTTTGGAAATTTTATTTATTTTTACAAACAAAATTCCGTCAAAGGCAGAAGTTGGGACAGGAAATTTTTTGTTTGAGGTTCTTTCCTTTAGGATACTTTGAGGATTATTCAAGAGGTTTCAGACAAGGAAAGAAACATTCGATTCATAGCACTTTTGACGATCAGACACCTATATGAATAGGTATTAATCATCATTAGGCTAGACAGACCGTGCTCATGGGCTACCCCTCGCATTTAAAAAGTTTCAATCATGTTGGAAATTTTGCATACGTAAAGTTAGCACAGCGAACACAATAAAACTAGTGCGTTTGTATGTGGTAAGTCACTGGGATATAAGGGTTTAAAAAGTGTCGACATTTCTTGATCAATAATTTTGGAAATAAAAATTTTAGCCCCTTCGATCAAGAATGTTGACGAAAACCTTTTTAGCTTAAAATCCTGCTGGGGATGAAAGCAAAAATCAAAGAAGGTAATGAAAGAAAAGAAAAGTTCATTAGGGAAAACGAAAATTAAGACCTTTTCAAAGGGTTTTGTGCCCCTAGTGATGTGATATTGTTTTACAAAATTTTGGTCCACCAATTTCAAAATGGTTTTGAGATGATGCAAAGAGCAAGAATCATTCCTGCTTCTCTTGCATATGTTGATAATTCTCCTTCTCTTTGAGGAGGCCTTGTTGACCACCATCGACCAACTTTCCATTGGGGAGTTTGGTATTATCACCCATCGTTGACTAGTTTTCTCATCAAGGAGTGTGGTGCTATTAGCCATTATCGATCAATCTTCTCATCAAGGAGTGCGGCACTGTCAGCCACCGTTGATCAGTTTTCTCATCAGGAAGTGTGGCACTGTTAGCCACCATTGAGTAGTTTTGGGGCACTGTCTACTACCACTAAGCAATTTTGCGCACTGTCTACCACCATTGAGCAGTTTGTCTCACTAGGGAGTTGGGCACTATCTGCCGCCATTGAACAGTTTGTCTCACTAGGGAGTTAGGCACCGTCTGCTGCCATTGAGCAGTTTGTCTCACCATCGAGTTGGGCACTGTCTTGCCACCATTGAGCGGTTTTTCACACCATCGAGTTGGGTACCGTCTTACCACTATTGAGCAATTTGTCTCACTAAGGAGTTGGGCACTATCTGCCACTATTAAATAGCTTCTCTCACTAGGGAGTTGGGCACCGTCTTCCACCATTGAGCTATTTGTCTCACCATCAAGTTAGGCACAGTCTTGCCACTGTTCAGCGGTTTGTCTTACCATCGAGTTGGGCACCATCTTGTAACCATTGAGTGGTTTGCCTCACCATCAAGTTAGGCAACGTCTTGCAACCATTGAGTGGTTTATCTCACTAGGGAGTTGGGCACCATCTTGCTACCATTGAGCAATTTATCTCACTAAGGAGTTGGGCGCCGTCTTGCCACCGTTGAGCGGTTCGTCTTTCTAGGGAGTTGGGCACTGTCTTGCCACCATATAGCTGCTATTGTGATTTCCTGCAAAATATGACTTGACATGGTACTAGATGTCATAAACATAACATGATACAATAGAACATAACACAGCATGTTATCAATAAAACTAGACATGACACTACATATCATGGATGGGTTGTGGTAAGGAACTTGTTGGATGTAGAGTCTTATTGTGCATGTTGTGAAGATCTTGTTGAATCCAAGATTTGGCTATGACATGCCGAGGGGAAGATCTCACAGGATCTAAGATTAGGGTATGATGTGCCTAGGTAAGGATCTTGCTAGATTTAAGACTTAGCTATGATGTGCTGAGAAGAAGATCTCACCGGACCTAAGGTTAGGCTATGATGTGCCTAGGTGAGGATCTTGCTAGATCTAAGGTTTTTGTGTCATATGGTATGATTTCGGAACGGGATGGTAGAATCTGGTCTTTTCATGCATTCACGATTAATGATGCATGTCACTCTGAACATTTATTGCTATTACTATATGATGAGTTGTGCAAGTGCATGATGCATCAAGTTGGCACTTGACCCATGTTCAATTGGAGGGAGTGCATCTTTTAGTGGATTTGCTTGTTCGAGCCTCCCTTGTAGTTACATTGTTTTGAGCTGTAGCACTATATTGTGGCCGATCGGGTCCATACATAGTGTTAACAATGTTTAGGTATTGGATGCAGATTGAGTGATTTGTTTGTCTGATCCTAATTTTTACATGGACGGCCCTTTCAGGTTTTCGATCTATCAGATCGCCTTAATTTTTTGCCTAGACCACCCTTTCAGGTTTTCAATCTATTAGGCTTCTTCTTTCTTTTGTCACTTTTTTTCAATTTTTTCTTTATTTTGGATGAGAGACTTGGCCTTTCTCACCTTGCCTTAGTTTAGAAGGGAGGATTGAATATTCTGGACCCATTCATTTGTTCGCAAGCTTGATTTCTTTGATCCTTCTCTATTGTGCATTAGTCTTTGACTGGTCATCATCGTAATGTTTCATGCATATGATGCTTTGAATGATATGCTTGTTTAGCCATTTTATAAACGAATTTGCACATGTATTTGAGTATTTATGAAATTGTCTAACATGCAAACATTTCATTTAATGAAATTTAAAGTGGAAACAATCGAGGAACGATAGTTATCTGAAATGATTCACTCCTACTACCAGCTAGCCATGATAGGTTTTCTAGCTGATATCTCTTACCTTAAGGTCTTAACTGTTGCCTAAGTCATTGACTTAGCAGACCATCTTAAGTTTTCTTTTGTAATGACGGCTTTTTGAGTTTTCCATTTAAAAGGTCTTTTCTTCTTCTTTTGCTTTTAACACTTGTTGACTTGAGACTTTCTTTAGCATAGATGACTTAGGTTGAGTCTTGGCTTGGATTTTCCCCTTGATAAAGTGTCTGTCCTGGATGATTGAAGGCTTCGGTCATCTAAAGTCATTTAAAACAAGGCTTGCTCTTGCTCTTGCCTATATACCCCAGTCCGGTTAGGCTATGAGATCCTATTGCAAAGTTTCCAAGAGGCCTGATACTGACCAGAACCTCATTTATGGTAGAGTTACAAGATCTTTAGGATTTCTGCGGAGATAACCTTGAAGGATTATATAGTGAGGTAGTGGAAGTGTGGATATTGAAGGTTTATGGCTAACACCGATTGAGGAGGCTGTCTATGCCCAAGTATAGTTTTGGGCTAAGAGAAGGGACTTTATAGATTTTGGAAACCTATGGATTTGGGGATAACTTTGGTTGTTCTTTGAGAGAGGAGTTCTGGAGGTCCCAATTATTGAGTGCTTAAACTAGCTTCAGTTGTGGGGTATTGGCTACCCGGTTGGACCACTATACTTGTTCATCTTTTTTTTATTCTCCATCAACTATAGCCATGAGTAGTCCTCCCATTTGTATAGGGGTAGAGTGAATCACGGTGATAATGAATTCCTCAAATGCCTCGAGGGTGACAGTTTTCCCATTGTAAGGTATTCTTCATTTTCTGGTGTAAAGCGTACGGTACTCCTTCGAGTGCATGGAATCAAGGAAGTCTAGCAGCAAGGAGAATGTTGCCATAGTGTCTTAGGTGCGAACACAATGTGTAGGAATGTAGATTTTGATGGGAATTTATTCCTACTATCGCGTATATCTGTCTGAGGGAAGCTAATGGTAGTTTATTAACTTTCATCAAATACCATAACCCATCAATGGTTCTTGGACTTGGTAAGAGAGATCAATCTGGCGGGGGTTGATTGCAATTGTTCGATTATAAGTGCCTCCAGCCGAGCCTGCACATCCGGTAGTGTTGGAGCTACGGAAGCCGGGTTTAGTCTAATATGGGGATGATAAACTTTCCCACATTGTTTACCAGTATGTATGGTACCAAATGGGTCTTGGATATACAAGGCATCATGATTTCTATACACCATAAATAAAGTCTCCTTCGAAGGGAATGTCTTTTACGGATACTGGTTATTGCCCCAGCTTTACTGATGAAGTTTCTGGATTTAGATCAATCATGCGCCTTTCATATGACCTATAGATATGTGATTGATTTTATTAGGCATTTGTAATGCTTCATGACCGATTACTTCCGGATAACATTGGCCAAGGACTCAGATCCTACTCTTTTTGTTTTTGTTTTTGGGGAATTGAAATTCATAGTGTATGCTTTTTTTACAATGGAAATGTCAGAAAGGCGTTGCTTTGTGTTATCTTCTATGTCTCTTGTGGAGTAACACTTCCTGAATTAGTTGAGCATGAGTCTTATGCTTGGAGAAACCTTTTTAGGATGAAGCCTTAGAATTATTCGTGCATATGAACCAGGAAAATGTTATCAAGTGCATTTTTTTTCTCTCTTTTTCAACAGAAGTAGTGTCACTTTAGATAGCTACCATTCAAAACTTCAAATTCTTCCAAAGTTAATTCCTTCTTATGGAATATTGTGTATTTTAGACATATTTGATGAATGATTAAATGTATGTACGTATTTATGTGAAAAATATAGTGTAAACAAACAAAATAAGTTTATTCATTCAAAGCCAACTATGACATGATTGTTCACAACATCAAAGATGCATATGATTGATAAGTTAAAATATGGACTTAGAGCCCAAACATAAGCTTGTCAACTGCTTCACATTCCTCTTGAAGTTCTTTCTGGATGTCGCAGACCTTGGGTACCCTCTCTTTTCGATTATGGAGCCATAAAATATGTTTCAACTCTTGATCATTGATCTTGATCGAACCGGCTTGGGAAACTTGAGTTGAAGTTTGAATTGCTTTCCCCTTAGTTAAAGATCTTCCTCTCATGGAGAATCTTGTTATAAGCGGAGCTTATCCTAGATGGGATGAAGAGTTGATTCTACAAGGCTTTCCATCTTTCCTTCGCCTATCAATTGTTTGATATCATGTAGCAAGCGGTTATATTTATTAGTTCGGTGCCCCTTGACAACCTGATAGGTGTACAAATTATCCTTATACATTTCATTTGGCTTCTTGTAAGGTTTCAAGCTTGAAGTAGACCAGCAACTCCACATTTGTAAAATAATATTGCTAGTGAAGATTCCTATAGGGATATGCTACGTATGACTGGTTGATTTGGAATAACTTCAATTGCTTTTGGAACATCATCCCAATGGGTAGATCATTTTTGTTTTGGATTTGATTGGACAGAGGTATACTGCAGATGGTCGATCGTCCAATATTTTGACTCTTCGTCTGGTCAGCATGGCGAGGTTGGATGCGCTCCCTTATTATAGTATGGACTTTTGGTATTGCAGAAAGTCTTTTTGCTACCGTATCATTGACCATTTCTGAGAATGTATATGATTTCAAGAAGTCTGTCACAGCGTTGGATACAGCTGCTGCAATGATCTCTTCTTTGTTAGGACTATCCATTCTATTCACATAGAAAGTGTTGATCAATCAAACTATTCTTTGTGCTAAAGTTGACCAAAGGTTATCCCTTTCAAACCATAAAACACTATGCTACAGTGCCCAAAATAAAGTGTTTCAGCTAGCCATCTTTAGACATTGTGGAGCGATCATTTATCACAAACGATGCATGCAAACATCAGGCACATATGATATAAGATTATTTAATAGATGACATGAACTATCTTTATTGATATGAGATGAATGATATGAGGGGAAGTATTTATATTATGAGATGAAGCGATTGGTAAGACGTAATGAACGAACTTATAAGAATGATCTTTCGGTGAATGAGTGTAATGTATGCATGCATTTGCATATTTTTTTTATTATTCATTTTTCGTCCAATTTGTGTGAACTTAAGATTATGGTTAACATCCTAGAGATGCTAATGTTGCATGTATTCCGGGTGCCTTCAGGATTGGAGCTAGCATCCAAATAAGTATATCATAATATTACATGACACTGCATGTCGTATAAGTACAACACAGGATGATATGATGCTGCATGTAGTGGGTGAAACACAAGATGACATGACATCGCATGCTACATGAAAAACATATGATGACATGACGTTGCATGTCATATGCAAAACACAAGATGACATGACGCTACATGTCACTTGCATATAATAATATGACTTGACGCTGCATGTCGTTGGGACATAACGGGATGGCATGATGCTACATGCCACAGGCATATAATGGGATGGCATGATGCTGCATGTCAAACATGGCATAACATATCAAATTACGAAATAGCACTACATGTTGAAAGCATAAGACAACCTTACACGATGCTGCACATCACAATTAAATTATAGTGTGACATGACGCTGCATGTCATAGAATAGAAGATCAAAATATGACGTGGCACTACAAGTGGAAAACATAATAAAAGAAGGCATGACACTGGATGTCGTAGCATAATATAGCAAGATATGGCACTGAATGTCGAAGCATGGCACAACAAATGATATTACATGTCAAAAGCATGATATAACCTGACATGGCACTGCATGTCAAAATAAAAATATTGTGTGACATGACAATGCGTGCCAAAGCATAGAAAATCAAAAAATTATGTGACACAACACATCAAAAGCATAATAAAAGACGACATGACACTGCATGTCGTAGCATAATATAGCATGACATGACATTGCATATCAAAGCATGAAATAACTTAACATGACGTTGCATGATATAATAGAAATATAGCAGGACATGACACTGCATGTCAAAACATGGCATGTATGTCGTTTATAAATTTGTACGACATCAAATGTTATAAGAACGCCACTACATGGCACTGCATGTTATAAGAATGAAATTGCATGTCGTTGTATGTTATAAGAATGAGATTACATATCATTGCATGTTGTGGGAACGGAATTACATGGTAAGACATGTTATGGAAATACATGGCACTGCATGTTGTAAGAACGAAATGACATGGCACTACAAGTTGAAAGCGTGGTAGTACATGGTGCTACATGTTGATAGGCATGGTAATACATGGTGTTGCATGTTATAGGAATGGTAATAGATGGTGCTATATGTTATAAGAATGGCAAGATAAGTTATTCTCTTTCCATATACATAGGATAAGCATACTATCGCATGGCATGTCGTCTTACACACATGTAACTCACATGGTCTTTCTATGATACAATATCACACATGCCATGTTATATATGTGAAACACACGGTATGAAATAATATATTGATAGAATAAGTCAACAGTATGGCATATACATGCTATGAACAAAACATTGCATGTAATATCATTTTATACATACAAAATCCATCGTAGAATATGGTCTACTCATGTAATTCACATGGTTGTACGATTTAAACATGGCATCCCACGATATATCATGTCATCCAAATAAAACACATAACATAGCATTAGAGATAAGCAAGGCGTACTGTCTTAGGCATCGTATTCGTTGCATGAACATACGATACCAGAAGTCGGATATAATCATGGTACGTGCATGGATAGTCATATTATAATAATTACGTGGTCATAGAATAGTCACAAAACACAATGCGTGTATAGGTAAAATGTCATGGCTATAGAAAAAGTGGTTAGTAATTCACATGTAGGATGCACAAAAAGACGCACAAGGATAATTGTTGGTGCATGTTTAGAGTACACTCTGGGAGGATCTTCTTTAATTCTAGGAGTGACTCCTAAAGGGTTATATTGCTTAGTACCAAAGGCATGCATGAAGTTCCTAATGTTTGCTCCTATTGGTACACAGGAAAATTAGTTTGTCACTCTGGGAGTGATTATTAAAATATTTTATCACTTCGTACCTGGGGTGCGCCTGATGTTTCCAAGGTTTTATCCCCTTATGACTTTTACGAAGCGTGGCTTGATTTGGTCAGTTAGGGGGTGGTTACTTGAGGACTTCATTGCTCAATACCAAGGGTATATGTGATGTTGATAAGTATATTCCCTTATGGCTTTATGTAGCATGAGGCAATTTGGTCACTCGTGGAGTGATTTCCAAAGATTCCATTGCTTCAAACCACGGGTATGTGTGAAGTTCCTAAGTTTAGTCCCCTTATGGCTTTTACGGAGCATGTGAAGATTTCAGTCGTTCACTCAAGCAGTGAGTACTAAAGGTCTTTATCTCTTACTACCAGGGGTACACGTGATATCCCTATTGTTTACCCCCTTATGGCTTTATATAGCACGGGGCAATTTAGTCACTCCGTGAAGTGACTTCCAAGAATTCTATCGCTTTGTACCAGGGGCACGTGCAATGTTTCTAAGGTAGCTTCTATGGAGCGTAGGGTGACTTTTGGTCTTTCACTCATAGAGTGATTTCCAAGGATTAAATTGCTTCATACCAGGGGTACGCATGACTTTTTTAATTCATATTACGCTCAAGGAGAGGTTTAAGGCTTTCATCGCTTGGTACCGGGGGTACGCGCGATGTTTCTAATTTGTGTAATGCTTAAGGAGCTATTTTATAATGGTTACATTGCTTATTACCAATGGTATACGCGATGTTCTTAGGTTAGTCCCCTAAATGCTTTATGTAGCGTGGGGCATGTTTTAGTTATGCACTTTATGCGCTCTAGGAGCGATTTTGCTATGGTCATATCGCTTAATACCAAGGGTACATTTGATGGTGTGCTCTATGAGTGTCTTTTCTAGCTTGTATCACTTAATACCAGGGGTCTGCATCATGGTATGCTCTAAGAGCGACTTTTCTAGGGTAGTATTACTTAATACCAAGGGTGTGCGTGATGCTGTGCTCTAAGCACGACTTTTCTAAGGTAGTATCGTGTAATGCCAGGGGTATGTGGGATGGTGCACTCTAGGAGCGGCTTTTCTATGGTTGTATCGCTTAATACCGGGGGTATGTGCGACGGTTCACTCTAAGAGCGGCTTTTCTAAGGTTTCATCACTTAATATCGAGGGTATATACCATGGTTCACTTTAGGAGAGGCTTTTTCAAGGTTGTATTGCTTAATGCCAAGGGTACGCTCTAGGAGCGGTACTTCTAAGGTCATATCTTTTAATACCGAGGGTATGTAGGATGGTGTGCTCTAGGAGTGGCTTTTCTAAGCTTGTATTGCTTAATACCGGGGGTGAGTGTGATGGTGCACTCTAGGAGTGGCTGTTCTAAGGTCATACCACTTAATACTATGGTTATGCGTGATGGTTCATTTGTATGATATGGTTATTTCATGTTATTGCTGCACACAAATTATAGTTAGCGGTGCATGGGAAGTTTGAACCGGCAAGTTGTTAGAACATGTACTTTTTTATCTCTCCCTTCCGACCTTATTACTCCATCGTGGTGAGTATCTTTCTTAGGTAGGGGGTTCTTTCCTTTATTACTAACCTGGGGTAGGCGAGGACGTACTCTCTTTTGTGATTTTAAGAAAATCATCGGGTATCCCTAGGGGATGTTTCTAGGGTTGTCTTGCTATATGCCGGGCTAAGTCCGACAGGGTTACAGTTGATGGTGATCGTGCACTATGTACTGAAGCCAAAGAACCCTGATTGAGTTCAGGAGCCGGTTTTCCATGTTTAATATACTCAAACCAGATGTTATTGTACTATATAGGGCTAGTGAATGCCAACTCTATGACCCTATACGAACTCAAGTCAAGTTCTAGAGACATGTCATTGAGAACAATGGGGTTTCAGGTAGGACATATGCAAATGCTATGTAGTAAATCCGAAATAAAGTTTGTAGATATACGCTTTAAACATAAATCCTTGAATCAAATATACTTTCATTATTTTATCTAAAATGGGTTTAAAATTTTATAAAAAACCAATTCTGGTTAGACCACGTCCCCAACAGACTCGCAACTGTGAGCAGGCGAACTTTTACATGCAACGGCGGGCACGCGCTCCTGGGTTTTGATGTGGGGAGCCGCTCCAGTTCCAGTGCAAGGCTCATATACATTTTGGATGCGCTTGGCGATAGGGGTCATGGGACCCCACTAGTGATTGGTCATGAGAGAATTGTTTTGATGAAATTTTGGTGGATTAGAGCTGGGTCAAAAGCCCTATTTTATAAAATATAAGAGTCACCACCCGGTTCAGCTCTATCGGGAAATTTTGGTATAGGTAATCCGGGTATGATTCCTATACCTATAAAGTAGAGATTCTGAGTCAGATAAATAGTTACTTGTATATTTAATTCAAGATATGTATGTTTAATTAGTTTATTAAAAATAATTTCCCTACGACATTTTGTTTATATAATTGGGGAATAAATAACGATTAAGACAAGTAACGATGAAGGGATAAGTGTTTATACCTGAGTGATGGATTCCCCTACCCGGATGCTCTCAACAGTTTAATAAATATGAATAAAATGAAAATGAATTCAATAAAGGTGGGATTAGATCCAATTACCCTCAGTTACCTTTTGAGTGTTATGAAGGCCGGTATGTGCTAGAACCGAATGATTAAGAGATTAGGGGTTGAGCACCTTGGGATTTATAGAGACGGTTTACAACTGAAGCCCGCTGGGAGTAATGGACTATACCTTGGTATAGTTCGTGTTTGGAAGGGGAATATGAGGAAGCTTTACAGCTAAAACCCATCAAAAAAAATTTGAACTATAGTATGGGGATAGTATTTAGGAAATAAGGCTAGACCAGTTGATAGCTAAAACTTGCCTAGGGAAGGGTTCTATACCACAGTATAGTTTTTGGATAAAGGAAGGACTTTTTGATATGGGTTTAGGGAATCCTCAAATAAAGGAAGTGTTTGGGGGTTTTCAATGTTTTTCACCATTGAAAGTTGTCGAAAATGAATAGGGATCACGCTCTTTTTATAGGAATTTTTGCAGCGTTGATCGACCCATTTTAGGAGCATCGATCAATGCATGTAGGGCAGTTATAGCTTTGATGAGTCATCACTCAACTCAACGCATGTCCAAGGAGCGTCAATTGACATATCTAGGAGCGTCGATCAACACATTTGTGGGTTTGTTGAGTCATTCTAGACTCGAACTGTGTCAGCAGTTATTAGCATCAATTGACACATATGGGAGCATCAATCGATGCAAATCCAGCCATTGGATTTTTTCAAACTTTTGACACATGGTTCCTAACACATAGGGATGAATTTTGACCGTTGGAAAATTTATTTGGACTTACAGAAAAAATTATGTAAAAGGCAGAAGTTTGGTTAGGAAATTTCTGGTTTGAAGTTCTTTCCTTTACGATACTTTGAGGATTATTCAAGGGGTTTTAGACAAGGAAAGAGACATTCAATTTGTACCACTTTTTATGATCGGACACCCATGTGAATAGGTATTAATCATCATCAGGCAGGATGGATCGTGCTCACAGATGTCGCACATCATATCTAGATGGATGGGGCTTTAGTAGAATCAGCCCCTGACCATATTGCAGTACCGAGAGTTCTTACGCCAGCTGTGCTGAGATTAGGTAAACCTATATTTTACACTTCAACAAACAATTAGTAGAAACTATATCTACTAGGTTGCGATACTCATAGTGCATTTATTTCATATAGTTTATTCGAGACCCATGGGAGAAATTGATCACCTGTGGAGCCATCGAGCGGATGCAGGTCATTGTGGATGACAACCGCTTTGTTCTGGAGTCACCACTCTCCTATGAGTGGTATTTTGATGAGTGGGTTGAAGGGTGGTGGACCAGTGCCATGGAGGAGAGATCGATCCCCCCAATCCCGATGGGCGTCTTCTGTCCCAATCTCATGCTGGGGACCGATTAGAGGCTGTACTTATTGGGCGAAGGAGCTCGCGTGCTATCTAAAAAGGTTTTATATGTTGATTTTATTGATTCCTTGCCTCTTCCACCATGTCAGAGGATTTATCATGAGGACAAGCCACTTAAGTTTCACTAGAGCGATAGTGAGGATGATGAGAAGGGTGGACCGAGGGGAGATCGCAGGGGTCCGTCTATAGTTCGAGGTACTGAGGACTCGACCAAGTCTGCTAGCCCATCTTCTCAAGTATGCTTCTAACTTGGCCTTTGTAAATATCTTATTGCTTTCTAAAATTTACTTTAATCTCGATTTTGATTCTTCATTGCTACAGCCTCCCGCTTCCACATTGAAGAGATCTGCCGCTGCTGCTGCCATTAGCCCTGATCCACGGGCAAAGCGATCTCAGGCTTTTGGATCTATGAGGGAGGGCATCTTACGAGCTTAGCTAGATACTTTCTTCTAACTCCCTGACCATTCCGGGAAGTGAGCGGTCAAGGCAATTGAGGGGTCAGTTCAGCCTATCGGTTTTACTCCTTCCAACTCTACTCATGTAATGAATCCTTTACCTTTAACTTTGTCCATCACTATAATTGCTTAAGATGTCTTATCTTGATGTGACCCTTTCCTTTCGGGTGACCACAAATAAAGTCTTCTTCCAAGGGAATGCCTTTTACGGATATTAGTTATTGCCCCAACTTTACTGATGAAGTTTCTGGATTTAGATCAATCATGCCCCTTTCATGTAACCTGTGGATATGTGATTGATTTTGTTGAGCTTTATAATGCTCTAGGACTGATTTCTTCGGGACAACATTGGCCAAGGACTTAGATACTTCTCTTTTTGTTTTTGAGTAATTGAAATTCATGGCGTATGCTTTTTTTTACAATGGAAATGTCGGAAAGGCATTGGCTTTACGTTATCTTGCATGTGTCTTATAGAGTGACACTTCCTGAATTAGTTGAGCATGAATCTTATGCTTAGAGGAACCCTTTTTGGACGGAGCCTTAGAAATATTCATGTATATTAATCGGGCAAATGTTGTCAAGTGCATTTTTTCATTTTCTCTTTTTCTACAGAAGTAGTGACACTTCAGATAGCTATCATTCAAGACTTCAAATTATTCCTATGTTAATTCCTTGTCATGAAAAATTGTGTATGTTAAATATATATGATGAATGATTAAATGTATGTAAACAAACAAAATAAGTTTATTCATGCAAAGCCAACTATGACATGATTATTCGCACTATGAAAGATGCATATGATTGATAAGTTAAAATGTGGACTAAGAGCCCAAACATCAGCTTGTCAACTACTTCACGTTCCTCTTGAAGTTCCTTCTGGATGTCACATTCCTCGTGTATGCTCTCTTTTTGACGCTGGAGCCACAAAATATCTTTCATCTCTTAATCATTATTCTTGATCAAACCAGCTTGGGAAACTTGAGTTGAGGTTTGAATTGCTTTCCCTGTAGTTAAAGTTCGTCCTCTTATGGAGAGTCTTGTTGTAAGCGGGGCTTGTCCTGGGTCGGATGAAGAGTTGATTCTACAAGGCTTTTTCATCTTTCATTCGCTTATCAATTGTTTGATATCATGTAGTAGGCGGTTACATTCATTAGTTCAGTGCCCCTCGATGACATGATTGGTGCAGAAATTATCCTTATACATTTCATTTGGCTTCTTTTAAGGTTCCAAGCTTTGAAGTAGACTAGCTACTCTACATTTCTATCGTAATATTGCTAGTGAAGATTCCCATGGGGATATGCCATGTATGACTGGTTGATTTAGAATAACTTCAATTATTTTTGGAACATCATCCCGAATGGGTAGATCATTTTTGTTTTGTCTTAAATTGGATAGAGGTATACTGTAGATGGTTGATCGTCTAACATTTTGACTCTTCATTAAGTCGACATAGTGAGATTGGATGCACTCTCTTATTGGAGTATAGACTTTTGGTATTGCAAATAGTCTTTTTTCTACCGCATCATTGGCCATTTTTAAGAACGTGTCTGATTTTAGAAGTCTGTCACAGCTTTGGATACAGCTGCTGTAATGATCTCGTCTTTGTTAGGACTATCCATTCAATTCATAGAGAAATTGTTGATCAATCAGACTGTTCTTTACTGAAGTTGACCGAAGGTTATCCCTTTCAAACCATAAACAATATGCTAGAATGCCCAGACCAAAGTGTTTCAGCTAGCCATCTTTAGACGTTGTGGAGCGATCTTTTGTCACAAATGATGCATGCAAACATCAGGCACATATGATGCAGGATGATTTAATTGATGACATGAACTATCTTTATTGATATGAGACTAATGATATGGGGGGAAGTATTTATATTATAAGATGAAGCGATTGGTAAGATGTGATGAATGAACTTATAAGAATGATCTTTCGGTGAATGAATGTAATGTATGCATGCATTTGCATATTTTTTTTATTTTTCATTTTTCGTCCAATCAGGGTGGACTTAAGATTATGGTTAACATCCTAGAGATGGTAACGTCGCGTGTATTCCCGGTACCTATAGGATTGGGGCTAGAATCCTAATAAGTATATCATAATATTACATGACACTACATGTTATATAAGTACAACGCAGGATGACATGACGCTGCATGTCACAAGTAAAACATGATATAACATGACACTGCATATTGTGAAAAAACACAAGGTGACATGAAGTTGCGTGTCGTGGGTGAAACACAAGATGACATGACGCTGCATGTCACAAGAAAAACATAAGATAACGTGACTTTGCATGTCGTATGCAAAACACAAGATGACATGAAGCTGCATGTCGCATGCATATAATAAAATGACATGATGTTGCATGTCCCACGCATATAACGGGATGGCATGATGCTGCATGATGCAGGCATATAATGGGATGGCATGATGTTGCATGTCAAACATGGCATAGCAAATTAAAATATGACATAGCACTACGTGTTGAAAACATAAGACAACCTTACATGACACCGCATGTCTTAATGAAAGTATAGTGTGACATGACGCTGCATGTCGTAGCATAGATGATCAAAATATGACATGGCGCTGCATGTCAAAAGCATAATAAAAGATGACATGACACTGCATATCGTAGTATAATATATCGTGATATGACACTTCATATCGAAGCATGGCACAACAAATGACATCATGTGTGAGAAGCATGACATAACCTGACATGGCATTGCATGTTAAAATAAAAATATAGTGTGACACGACACTGCATACCAAAGCACATAAAATCAAAATATGACATGACACTGCACGTTGAAAGCATAATAAATGATGATATGACACTGTATGTCGTAGCATAATATAGCGTGACATGACACTGAATGTCAAAGCATGACATAACTTAAGATGACGTTGAATGTTATAGTAGAAATATAGCAGGACATGACACTACATGTCAAAACATGGCATGTATGTCATTTATAAATTTGTATAACATCAAATGTTATAAGAATGCAACTACATGGCACTTTATGTTACAAGAATGAAATGGCATGTCGCTGTATGTTATAAGAATGAGATTACATGTCACTGCATATTGTAGGAACGGAATTGCATGATGTTATGGAAATACAGGGCACTGCATGTTGCACGAACGAAATGACATGGCACTACATGTTGAAAGCATGGTAGTACATGGTGATGCATGTTGATAAGCATGGTAATACATGGTGTTGCATGTTATAGGCATTGTAATACATGGTGCTACATGTAATAAGCTTAGGAAGATAAGTTACTTGCATTCCATATACATGGGATAAGCATAATGTCGCATGGCATATCATCTTACACACATGTAACTCATATGGTCTTTCTATGATACGATATCACACATGTCATGTTATATATGTGAAACACATGGTATGAAATGATATATTGACAGAATAAGTCATTTGTTTGGCATATACGTGATATGAACAAAACATTGCATGTAATATTACTTTATACATATGAAATCCATCGTAGAACATGGTCTACCCATGTAATTCACATGGTCAATGTATGTTTTAAATATGGCATCACACGAAATGTCATGTCATCTAAATAAAACACATAACATGGCATTAGCGATATGCAAGGATTATGTCTTAGGCTTGGTATTCATTGTATGAACATACGATACCACAAGTAGGATATAATTATGGTACGGGTGTGGAATAGTCACAAAACAAAATGTGTGTATAGTTACAATGTCCTGGCTATAGAAAATGTGGTCAGTAATTCATATGAAAGATGCATAAAAAGATGCACAAGGAGAATTGTTGGTGCATGTATAAAGTACACTTAGGGAGGATCTTCTTTAATTCTAGGAGTGACTCCTAAAGGGTTTTATTGCTTAGTACTGAAGGCATGCATGAAGTTCCTAATGTTTGCCCTATTGGTACGCAGGACGATTAATTTATTACTCTGGGAGTGATCGTTAAAATATTTTTTCACTTGGTACCTGGGGTTCGTACGATGTTTCTAAGGTTTTGTCCCCTTATGAATTTTATGAAGCGTGGCGCAATTTGGTTACTTAGGGGGTGGATACTAGAGGACTTTATCACTCAATACTGAGGGTGTATGCGATGCTCATAGGTATATTCCCTTATGGCTTTATGTAGCATAAGGCAATTTGGTCACTCGTGGAGTGATTTCCAAAGATTCCATCACTTCGTACCACGGGTAAGGAGAAGTTCCTAAGTTTAGTCCCCTTATGGCTTTTATGGAGCGCGTAGAGATTTCAGTTGTTCACTCAACGAGTGATTACTAAAGGTCTTTATCATTTAGTACTAGGGGTATGTGCGATATCCCTATTGTTTGCCCCTTATGGCTCTATATAGTGCGAGGCAATTTAGTCACCCATGGAGTGACTTCCA
Source organism: Euphorbia pulcherrima (assembly GCA_947683365.1). Taxonomy (NCBI): domain Eukaryota; kingdom Viridiplantae; phylum Streptophyta; class Magnoliopsida; order Malpighiales; family Euphorbiaceae; genus Euphorbia; species Euphorbia pulcherrima. The sequence continues at coordinate 14,530,472 of CANTUS010000010.1, read as the reverse complement.
AGAACACTATCACTTTGTACCAGTGGCACATGCGATGTTTCTAAGGTAGCTTCTGTAGAGCATAGGGCAACTTTTGGTCTTTTACTCATGGAGTGATTTCTAAGGATTCTATCACTTTGTATCAGGTGTACGCGTGACATTTCTAATTCATATTACGCTCAAGGAGCGGTTTAAGGATTTAGTACCAGGGGTACCCATGATGTTTCTAATTTGCATTATGCTTGAGGAGTAGTTTTATAACGGTTACATCCCTTAATACTAATGGTATATGCGATGTTCTTAGGTTAGTCCCCTAATTGCTTTATGTAGCATAGGGCGCATTTTAGTTGTGCACTTGATGCGCTCTAGGAGCAGTTTCACTATGGTCATATCGATTAATACCAAGGGTACATGCAATGGTACGCTCTATGAGCGACTTTTCTAAGCTTGTATCACTTAATACCAAGGGTATACGGGATGCTGCACTCTATGAGGGGCTTTTCTGGAGTAGTATTGCTTAATGCCATGGGTATGCGAGATGGTGTGCTTTAGGAGCAGCTTTTCTAAGGTAGTATCGCTTAATACCAGGGGTATGTGGGATCGTGCACTCTAGGAGTGGCTTTTCTATGGTCGTAACATTTAATACCGAGGGTATGCAGGATGGTTCGCTATAAGAGTGGCTTTTCTAAGGTTGTATCAGTTAATATCAAGGGTATATGTGATGGTTTGCTCCAGCAGCAGCTTTTTTAAGGTTATATCGCTTAATACCAGGGGTGTACGTGATGGTGCGCTCTAAGAGTGGCTTTCTAAGTTCATATTGCTAAATATCGAAGGTATGTGTAATGGTTCACTCTCGGAGCACCTTTTCTGAGGTTATATCCCTTAATACCAGGGGTATGCGTGGTGGTGCACTTTAGGAGCCACTTTTCTAGGGTAGTTTCTCTTTGTACAAGGGGTACATACGATGGTGCGCTCTAGGAGCAGCTTTTCTAAGCTTGTATTACTTAACAATGGGGGGATGTGTGATGGTGCGCTCTTGGAGCTGCTTTTATAAGGTCATACTGCTTAATACTGGGGTTATGAATGATGGTTCATTTGTATGATATGGCTATTCCACATTATGGCTGCACGCAAATTGTGGTTAGCAGTGCATGGGAAGTTTGAACAAGCAAGTTATTAGAACATGTACTTTTTTATCTCTCTCTTTTGACCTTATTACTCCATCGTGGTGAGTATCTTTCCTAGTTGGGGGGTTCTTTCCTCTATTACCAACCTGGGGTAACCGAGGACGTACTCTCTTTTGTGATTTTAAGAAAATCGTTGGGTATCCCTAGGGGAAGTTTCTAGGGTTGTCTTGCTATATGCTGGGCTAAATCTGATAGGTTTACAGTAGATGGTGACTGTGCATTACGTACTTAAGCACAAGAACCCTAATTGAGTTTAGGAGCCTGTTTTCCATGTTTAATCTACTCAAACCTAGTGGCCTTAATCAAGCCAACCAGATTTTATCGTACTACGCACGGCTAGTGAATCCCAACTCTGTGACCCTATACAAACTCGAGTCAAGTTTTAGCGATACGTCATTGAGAATACCGGGATTTTAGGTGGGACAGATGCAAATGCTATGCCGTAAATTCGAAATTAAGTTTGTAGATAAACTCTTTGAACATAAATCCTCAAATCAAATATACTTTCATTATTTTATCTAAGATTAGTTTAAAATTTTACAAAAAAACCTATTCTGGTAAGACCAGGTCCCCAGCAGAGTCACCACTATGAGCGAACGAACTTTTACATGCGATGGCAGGTGCGCGCTCCCCGGTTTTATGCAGGGAGCCATTGCGGTTCAAGCATAGGGCTTGTTTACATTTTGGATGCGCTTGGCGATAGGGGTCAGGGGACCCCACTAGTGACTGGTCGTTAGAGATTTATTTTGATGAAGGATTAAAGCTAGGTCAAAAGCCCTCTTTTATAAAATATAAGAGTCGCCACCCGATTCAGCTCTATCAGAAAATTACGGCATCGGTAATCCAGGTGGGATTCATGTACCTATAAAGCGGATATTCAGAGTCAGATAAAATAGTTACTTGTATATTTGATTCAAGATATGTATGTCTGATTAAATTATTAAAAATAATTTCCTTACGCCGTTTTGCGTATAAAATTGGGGAATAAATAGCGATTAAGACAAGTACCAATGAAGGGATAAGTGTTTATACCTGAGTGATGGATTCCCTACCTCGAATGCTCTCAATAGTTTAATAAATATATATAAAATGAAAATGAATGCAATAAAGGTGGGATTAGATCCAAGTAGCCTTAGTTACCTTTCGAGTGTCCTGACGGCCGGTACGTGCTAGAACTGAATGATTGAGATATTAGGGTTGAGAACCTTGGGATTCGTGGAGATGTTTTATAACTAAAGCCTGCCGGGAGTAAAGGACTACACCTTGGTATAGTTGGTGTTTAGAAGGACAATATGAGGAAGGTCTATTGCTAAAACCCAATGACAATACTGAATTATAGTATCGGGATAGTATTCAGGAAATAAGGCTAGGCTAGTTTGTAGCTAAAACTTGCCTAGGGAAGGGTTCTGTACCTGAGTACAGTTTAGGGATAAGGGAAGGAATTTTTGATATGGATTCAGGGAATCCTTAAATAAAGGTAGTGTTTGGGGGTTTCCTGAGTTTTTTGCTGTTGAAAGTTGTCGAAAATGAGCAGGGATCGCGCTCTTTTAATAGGAATTTTGGCAGCATGGATCGACAAATCTTGGGAGCATCAATCGACAACATCTAGGCCGGTTATAGCTTTGATAAGTCATCACTAGACTCAACATGTGTCCAAGGAGCATCAACCGACGCATTTGGGAGCACCGATCGGCACATCTGTGGGTTTGCTGAGTCCTTCTAGACTTGAAACGTCTTAGCAATAATTAGCTTTGATTGACATATATGGGAACGTCGATCGACACAAATCTAGCTATTGGATTGTTTTGAAATTTTGACACGTAGTTTCTAACATATAGGGCTAACGTTTGACCGTTGGAAATTTTGTTCGGAGTTACAGCAAAAATTGTGTAAAAGGAAAAAGTTGGGACAGGAAAGTTCTTATTTGAGGTTCTTTCCTTTAGGATACTTTGATCATTATTCAAGGGATTTTGGATAAGGAAAGAGACATTCAATTCATAGCACTTTTGACAATCAGACACCCATGTGAATAGGTTCTAATCATCATTAGGCTAGATGTACCATGCTTCCAGATGCCACACATCATATCTAGATGGATGAGGCTTTAGTAGAATCAACCCTGTCAATAATGCAATACCGAGAGTTCTTACGCCTGCGGCACTTTTACACTTCAACAAACAATTAATAGAAACTATATCCACTAGGTCGCAATACTCACTGTGTATTTATTTTGTATAGGTTATTCTAGACCTATGGGAGAAATCGATCACCTATGGAGCCATTGAGCGGATGCGGGTCGATGTGGATGACCGCCGCTTTAAATCTGGAGTCACCACTCTCCTATGAGTTGTATTTCGATGAGCGGGTCCGAGGGTGTCGGACCAGTGCCATGGCAGAGAGATTGGTCCACCCAATCCTAGTGGGCGTCTTCTATCCCCATCTCATGCTGGGGACTGATTGGGGGCTATACTTATTGGACGAGGAAGCTCACATGCTGTCTAAAAAGGGTTCATATGCTGAGTTTGTTAATTCCTTACTTCTTACACCTGGTGAGAGGATTTATCATGAGGAGAAGCCACTCGAGTTTCATTGGAGCAATAGTGAGGATGATGATGATGAGGATGATGAGGCGGGTGGATCGAGGGGCAATCGCGTAGGTCCGTCTATAGTTCGGGGTACTAAGGACGCGACCAGGTCTACTAACCCTTCTTCTCAAGTATGCTTCTAAATTGGCCTTTTTTGATATCTTATTGCTTTCTAAAATTGAATTTGATCTCGATTCTAATTCTTTATTTCTATAGCCTCCCACTTCCACGTGGAAGAGATCTGCTGCTGCTGCTATCGTTGTCCCTAAGCCACCGATAAAGTGGTCTCAGGCTTTTAGATCTGTGAGGGAGGGCATCCTTCGATCTTAGCTAGATGCTTTCTTCTAACTCCTCGATCAGTTGGGGAAGCGAGCTGTTAAGGTGATCGAGGAGTCGATTCGGCCTATCAGTTTTACTCCTTCTAGCTCTACTCATGTAAAGAATCCTTTACCTTTGACTTTGTCCATTACTATAATTGCTTAAGATGTCTTATCCTAAGGTGACCCTTTTCGTTTAGGTGACCATTTTTTAGGCTGAGAGGATAGCCTGGGATTATTTTTCTATCTAGGATCTATTATTGGCCCAGAACGCACTAGCTTCAGTAAGTTTCTTTTACCTGCAAAATTTCAACAAACTATGCATGGTGTATGCTATGACATTTATATATAAGTACTGATCTCATGATTTCCATTGCAGACTTTGCTGGACATGGAGCACATTCGGTCCACCCAGGATTTTGAAGCTTCTAAGGAGAGAGCTAGATTTTTAGAGGAGCAACTGCAGGCAGCCACTATTGAGGCTGATCAGGCTAGGGCTAAGACTACTCGGGTGAGGGCTAAGATTGAGAGTTTAGGGCTCAGCTAGCAAGGATGACTAAGGATAGGCAAACATTGGTCCCTTCTGATGATGAGACCGAGGATGACCTTTCTGCATATCGAGGGACTCAGAGGAGCATAGATCAACATGCTGAGGGAGCTGATATTACTAGGATCAATACATGGACTTCAGAGATTAGGGATCCTACCCAGCCGGCTACTGGTGTTGGTGACACTGGGGACAATATGACCATAGACATAGGTTATGATTGTCTTTTTGAACTGTTTGATACTTTTGGGCCCTATGTGGCTTGTTTTTTGTTATTAACTTTGGATTGGTACTTTCGATACTTCTTTTATGCTTATGGGTTTTTCTTGAACTGAGATTATTGAGTATTGTTGCCATGAGAACTCGTACCTAGTGATTTTGTAGCAAGGGGACTAAGTGATGTTCTAACTTTTTCATAGGCCACTCGATGTGAGGTGACCTATCGAACATTTATTTTACTTTCTTTTTGTCCTAGTAATCCTTGACGGCTTAGCCCAGTGGACCTTTTTCTGTTTAGCTTTAAATTTTGCCTTGACCGCCCTTTCTGGTTTTTAACCTAGCAAGATTTTTCTTTTTCTTTTTTGTTTTGTCTTAACTTTTGTCAGGACTGGCCCTTTGTGTTTTCAATCCAGCAGACTGTCTTAATTTTTGCCTGAATTGTCCTTGACAGCTCAATCCAGTAGACTTTTCTTTGTGCCTTAACTTTTGCGTGGACCTCCCGTTCGGTCTTTTAATCAAGTAGGCATTTCTAAATATTGCAAATGTATGGTAAAGATGAATACAATGATGCATAACACGTAGAGAAAAATTGATGTTCATATATGAGCGATTATTTCACATGAAGACATGCATCCATTCATAAGACCAAGATTCTTAGCAAAATCATAACATGTGTATTGCTGAGATTAATTTGAGTACATAGGCAATGGTAACAATTTCCAATGGTTTACCCCTACTGCCCACCGGTGTTTTACAGATTTTCTAGAATGTAACTGACAATTTTCTCTCGATGCCTAAACTTTTTCCTAAGCCGCCCTTTTTCAGTTTTTAGCTTAACGGGCTTTTTTTTGCATTAGAGTGCCAAAATTTTTTCCATACCAGTTTGCGGGATATTAATCAGCAGGCTGCACCCTAATTTTTACCCGAGCAGTAGAGGACCGCTCGTCAAGTGTTTTATTTTGTATTTCATTTATTCTTTGTGCTGCTTTTTAATGATTTAATTCTTTTGACATAGACATGATAACGCTTAAGCCTATCTTGATTCACTGGATTCATGAACTCATTTCCATCCATATCCATAAGCTTAATTCCTCCTTTACAAAAGACTTTCTTTACAATGAATGGTCCTTCCTAATTAAGCCTGAACTTGCCCCTACCATCAGTGTTGACCTGGCATAGCTACTTGAGGACCGGTTCTTCCGCTTTGATGGGTTGTTTTGGGTATCTAATTCTATTATTATAAGCTCAAGCCATGCACTGTTGGTACATCTAGAGATGGTGAAGTGCCATGAGCCGCTTTTTATCTATCGCATTCAACTCTTCATAGTTGGCTCTTGCACAATCTGATTCTTTTAACTGCAATTCAAGTGCCACTCTTAAAGATCTTACTTTTGTTTCAACTAGTAATATAGCTTCCATTCCATATAACAAGGAGAAAGGTGTTTGATCAGTTGGAGTTCTTACACTGGTTTTATACCCCAAACTGCGAATGGAAGTTTATCAGCCCAATCTCTGTAGGTAGCCACTATCTTTGACAAAATATTCTCGATTGACTTATTGGCAGTCTTAACTGGCCCATTAGCTTGTGGCCTATGTGCGGAAGATTTGTGATAATCAATGTTGAATTTCTCAAATAATTCAGCCGTGGCCGCTTGAACTTGAACTCCGTTGTGAGAAACTATATGGTGCGGAATTCCATATCTTGCAAAAATATGCCTCTCTACGAACTTGGCCATTTTCTTAGCGGTAATGCTAGCGTAAGATTCGGCCTCTACCCATCGTGAAAAATAATCAACTATGACTATGATGAATCGACGATTGTTGGTTGATTATGGCCGAACTTCACCGGTTATATCTATCCCCCACACCGAGAAAGGTGAAGGAGTTGACAAATTGTGAAGTTTGGATAAGGGAGATGTTTTATGTCCTCGTGAATTTGACATTCATGACATTTCTTGACCTTGTCAATGCAGTCGACTTTCATTGTGGTCTAGTAGTACCCTATTCTCCGAATCTTTCTAGCTAAAGCCATCATATTCTTATATGGACCGCAATCCCCTGAATGTACCTGAGTCATTACCCTTTTTGCATCTTCTTCTGTCAAACACCGTGACAATAAACATTTACGTATCCTTTTAAAGAGATCTTCGCTGACTACTCCAAACCGAATTCCAATCTTTTCAGATTTAGACATTTTGAACGTGACGACTCTTCGGGGCAATTCCCGTCTTTTAGAATACTTCTAATGTCATTGTACCAATAGACCTTTTGCTCCTCCATAACCATAACCTGAACCTTCTCATGAAATGGAGAATGAGCCATTTTTACTATAAGCGGACGGATGTGTTGAGCCTCTTCTCCCTCTCATATTGAAGCTAATGTAGCTGATGAATCAGCCATCTGTTTCTCATCCCTCAACATATACTAGAAGAGGCATTGGCTAAAACAAGCTGACAAATCCCAAACTGCTTCCACATATGGCCAGAGTGACTCTTCCCTGATTACCCACTCTCCCACGACATGCTTTATCACTAACATGGAATCCCCCATCACCCTGACTTCCCTTGCTCCTATCTTTAAAAGTGCATCAAGACTAAAGAGACAAGCTCCATACTTGGCCCTGTTATTGGTGACTGAAAACTCCAACCGCTTGCTTAGTGGAATAACCTCACCTTGTGGTGTAATGATGATTTCTCTAAGACCCGTGCCCTTTTAATTCATAGCCCCATCAAAATACATCGTCCATTTGGCCTTTTCAGCCTTCATTACTACTAACTGCTTATCAGAGAAATCAAGAATTTCAATATAGTTAGACTCTAAGGGTTGACTTGATAAAAACTTAGCCACTGCTCACCCCTTAATGACCTTCTTAGTGACATACATATCAAATTCTAACAATAATAGTAGCCAACGAGAGAGTTTACCTACCATTGTGGGTGATTGACAAAGATGCTTTATTGGATCAACCTTTGTAACACCTAAAATTTTTTAGGACTAGAAGTACCATCTCAACTTCTTACTCAACTATACCATTGTGGTACAGATCATTTCTACCACCGTGTATTTCATCTCATATTCTAACAACTTCTTGCTTAAGTAGTAGACGGTATGCTTGCTCTTATCCGCTTGTTTCTAAACCAACATTGCCCCTATAGATGACTCTTCTGTGGCCAAAGATAAAATCAATGACTTGCCGAGCATCGGAGGCTATTAAAATAGGGGGCTTATAAGATAAACATTTATCTTATCAAATGCTATCTGGCATTGCTCATTCCACTTTATCGGCTACTTCCTTCTTAACAACTTAAAGATTGGCTCATATACGGTCGTTAGCTTAGCAATAAAATGACTTACGTACTATAGCGATCCAAGGAATGACCTTAATTCCCTTTCAGTTCTAGGAATAGGCATTTCTTGAATAGCTCTAACTTTATGAGGGTTGACTTCGATTCCTCTCTAACTGATGATTTGTCCTAAGAGTTTTCCTGATGTGACTCCAAACACACACTTCCGTGGATTGAAGCACAGATTGTACTTCTTGATTCTAGTCAATAACCTTTCTAAAATCTTTGTTGCTCTTCCCTCATATTAGACTTTACTAGCATGTCGTCTACATAAACCTCAACCTCTTTATGGATTATGTCGTGTAGTAAGGCTGTCACAACTCTTTGATAAGTTGCGCTTGCATTCTTCAACCCAAAAGGCATTACCTACAATAGTACACTCCCTATTCTGTGATGAAGGCTATCTTAACCTTATCAATGATGTCCATTAGAATTTGATTATACCCAGGGAACCCATCTAAGAATGAGTACATTGCAGCCCTGGCGATGCTATCTACTAACACGTCGATATATGGTAATGGGAAGTCATCTTTGGGAGATGCCTTATTTAGATCACCAAAGTCGACACACATTCTGACCCTACCATCCTTCTTAGGAACTGGGACAATAATTGCTAGTCACGTCAGGTACTTGATTACTTCAATGAATTTGGCTTCCGGTAAACTAGTAACTTCAGCTTTGATCTTCTCGACCCTTTATGGATGTAACCTTCTTAACTTTTGTCTGCTCAATTTAAACCTAAGATCAATTGGGATGTGATGCTCGGAAATTTGGCAATCTACCCCGGGCATGTCCTCATAGGACCAAGCAAAAGCGTTAACATGTTTTCTAAGAATTTTATCATCTCTCTTTTTTTATAGGGGTCATATCATTGGATATTGTTACCATTTTTGGATTTTCCTTAATGCCCAAATTAATGTCATGCAATGAAGCGTCATGAATACTAAAAATGTTATGTGTATGGTCAGATGAATGCATGGTGCCATTAAGTAAAACATCAAATGGATTAGCAAAATCATTATCATTATCATTAGGATGCCCGTATGCTACTTGACTTCCATTATGTACGATTGCATTATCATCATCCACAGGCGAAGGGCTTTCTTGGTCACTCATCAGAATGTGAGTCGGGTCTCGATCCAGGTCTTGCAACTGTGTCTTGGATAGCACATCGTCTATAGCTTCCCTCAGTGCTTGGGCAAGGTTTCTTAAGGCTTCCTGAATTGATGTCTTCTTTTTATCCCCCAGGCATAAGATGGTGTATATCGAAGTGGTAAGAGTGTCAATAGCTTTATCTACTTCATTCCTTTATAGGTCATTATCTTCCATTTCTTTGGCCCATTTTTCTACTTCTATATCGGCTTCATAGCTTTTAGCGATGGTTTTGAATGCACTAAGAAATGCTATCTTATGGAGGTGAGGAGATAACCCGAAGACAAACCGATTAGCTAATTCCTTCTCCTGAGGCTTCCTTTTAAGGGATACTGTGATCGTTAACCATCTCTAAAAGTAGTCATGGATTGGTTCCCCACTCCACTGTCTGATAGCTATGAGGTCAAATATGGATAGTTCTTCTCTCCCCTTCTTGGTCTCCATGATGCATTGCTATACCTCACTTTCTTCTAATCCCGACTTCATCATGGTTACTTTATCCCCTCGCCTTTAGGGCTCACATACTTCTCCTTTGTCAATAAGTGCTATGATGCTTTAAGGAGATCCTCACATGTCTTAGTTAGATAATCAGGACTGACATGATAAATAAAGAAGTTGCCCCAATCTGTAGGTTTGGTGGAACATATGGTTGAAGATGATCAATCAACTTATATTTCTTCCGTTTCTTGAAGTTGTTCAAAATAGGGGTATCCTAAGGTGACATGTCATCTATAGTCATAGGATGAACCACTTGGTCGCGGTTCATGCCATAAGGTAAACCCATAAAATAAGGGAGGATTGTCCCCTTTGGCATAACCACGTAGTCCAACAGCTGACTCAGGTCCTTGCTTTGGCAAAACTGTATAATGGCCTCTTGACGAAGTAAATTATTCCTAATACTAACTGTGCAGAGTATTGGGTTTGCTGGTTGATCGGACTGACCAAGCTGAGCCATGATATTGACCTAGATGAGTGCTAGATTATATTTCCGATTTTTATTCGAACTGATGTGGTAACTAAGAGATTAGTACATGTATGAGATGGGGTATGCATGCATAAATTACAATGATGCATGGTGGGGTTAATCACAAGGGTATGTAACACAACACATGTGAAGCAACTGATTACGTCCTTATTTCTCCCACCGAGTCCGAGGGTATTCTTTCTTAGTCCAATCTCACCTTGAAATCAAGGTATAAAATGGGTAAAATTCTGTGGCTTTCGATAAGAATGGTGTAGGGAAATATCGGAAGTTGATTTAGAAGGTTTCCATCTCATCAAGCCTGTTTTTGGAGAGAGATGGCAATGAGTGCTCCACTCACTAAGGTATCCCCAATATCCCTAGATGTCATGGGTAACACCTTTATAAGTATCACGAAAATAATAGGGCACCCTAACCTAGCATTAGAAGAAGAGCGCATCTAGCTAAAGTGAGATAATTTCCCAAAATGATGAAAACAAAAGCGGGTTGAATCAAGCAAATGATTTTAGGTGCTCATCTTAATCTTTTAAGCTTTTAAAACAGACTAACATTTTGTGAGTTAAAATATTAATTCCCCGGTAGAGTCGCAACTTCGAGGTATCGATGACGTATGGGTCTCCCTTGGCGCCTGGGTGAGAGGCGGGGCCCAGTAGGGGTTGGTTGGATTTAGGCGTGACAAAACATTTTTTAGTTAAAGTTTGCACAATAAGCCAATGTTAATGAATAAAAGAATTTAGATCCAAATCTCGATACAAATGATAGAGTCGCCACCCAAGTTGTCTATGTGGGAAAGATTTTTTGTATGGTTCCCTCTGGGCGGGAGACTCATATATACCTATTGGGTCTGCGATTCAGGGATGGAATGAGTCACTAATTTCTCATTTATTTGAGTCAAAATTAAGTTCACCGCGTAAAACCATTTTTGTTTTCATCATTTGGGGAATTATAATAGAAATCATATTTCTGCACTCTTTCACACTCGTTACATGCATTTACATATTACAATAAAGCATAAGTAATAATTGGGGGAATAAAAATTACAACTAGTGTAAAAATGGGGGAAATTGCAAAAAGAACATATACATTTGTTCTAAGTTATAAAACAATATGAAAATAAATTCCCCTACATCCACAGATGTTAGCATAGTTTATAGCACATCATAAGTCAGTATTTCATTGAGAGAAAATCCGACTATGTTAGCATGGTAATTTTATGATGGATAGTACCTGGGCGATTTCTAGGACTAGAGAGAAATAACAGGTCTTCAACATATTTTGTTATGGAAACTCATTTTAACTTTTGTGGGTTAATTTACCAAATTATTAGTGAAAATGATCGCGTGTCATATGGTGAGTTGGATTGATTTTTACCCAATTAAAAGTGAATTCTGCTTTCTATCTAGGGGCTAGTACCCATACAGATTAGGGGTACCCGTATGGGTACCAGTGAGGACTGGTACGAGTGTAAGAGGACCCATACAGATCTTGTCTGGTCCCAGGAAGAAACTAAGTTTAGTTCAGTTTACAGATTAACAGATTAATGGCATAATAACAAAATAAATGGGATTTCCCTCGGTATGAGTATGGCACAATGATTTGATATCTTTGGGGATATATAGTGCCAACAAGGCTCATATGGGTTAGGACCAGACCCGAAATAGAAAATGAAAGGAACATATATAATAGAAGAAACAGAGAATAATAATAGTAATAATGAAATGACTAAGATGTGAGTCTCTTAGAAACTCAGAAGCATTACCATTGCGGCGTTAATTACTTTGGGATAATCCCTTTACCTTTGAGAGAGTTAGGCCAAATTTTAGGCTAGTATTTATGTGGAAAGAACCTCCTCTAGATCTTGATAAACAAAGTTAGAAATGAATAAACTATGGACAAAACCTCAAAGAATGTGTTATCTCCCCATTTTATACCTCCTATACCCCCACTATACCTTTTCTATACGTATAGAAATTGCTAGAGTCTTACTATAATTTTTATATGAGACGTGTGTCTTATGAAATGAGGGGAAAGGGCCCTATTTATAGGGTGAGAGTTAGGTATGAATGCAATAAACTACATTCAAGACCTGCCTTTTCCCGAAAATGGTAAGAGATAGCTTCTGAAAGAGGCTGATTACGAATTCAGAGGACCCATACCCCGTACGGGTACTAGGGGCCTGTACAAGTCCCCTCCATGCATATGGAAGGAATCTAGCCATATGGGTCTTCTACTGGATTCGTACCACCAGATAGAACCCCGTATGAGTACCTAAGGGTAGACTAGGTCTCCAAACTTTGGCCACACTCAACTCTGTAGTAGTAGGAACACCTCTGATGGATAACACCTGTAAGACATTGTATCATATAGCTCTTATTATAGTTTCATGAGAAGGATCGTTAAAATCCAGTGCTCACACTAGTCTATCCATATTGGTGACACCATTACCAGGTTCATCTAGCTTTATTTCTTCTAAATTTGTCTAACTCTTCTTTCATTGAAATCATCAAGTAGTCATTAAACTTGGCATCTTTGAACATCTTTGGTTCAATCTATTATACAAAAGCTGGATGACTTATAATTCTATTTAGCTAACCTCTAGTCAGTACTGGATTTTTCACACTATTAAGAATCTTCTCAACTGGGCGATCTCTTCTCACTCTGACATCTTTTGATAGATCAGGATCAACTTACTGAGCTATAGACATGGGTTGAGCATTATTATCATCACCAATGTCGATGGATTGGTCCAAGTCAACTTAACAATCTTTTATTTTTTGAATTGGATCATAAATAATAGTGGGATGACTGACTGATCCACTTAATTGGTCTTGTTCCTTTTCATTATCACTAGCTTCTATACCTACATTCTTAATTTCATCGAAATCTACGTACATGGACTCCTCTTATCTGCCTGTTCTCTTGACATACACTTTGTATGCCCTACTGTGTGTTGAATAACTGAAAAAGATTTCTTCGTCATTCTTGGGGTCAAATTTAGCAAATTGGTCTTTAGTATTTAACATGAAGCAACTATAACCAAAGGCCTTGAGATAAGCTTGCGCCTGTTCTATAGTTCATAAGGAGTTTAAAACTGGGTGAATTAAAACCCTATTTAGAATATAAGAAGCTATGTTAATAGCTTCTCCCTAAAAATACTTTGGTTGGTTGTTATCACTCAGCATAGAATGACCCATCTCCGCAATAGTGCAATTCTTCCTCTCAACAACCCCATTTTGCTAAGTTGTGTGAGGAGTAGGAAAATTTTGGTCAATAACATGCTTAAGACATAATTCCCCAAACTGCATGTTCTCGAATTATCTTCCATGTTCAATGCGAATTCTATTAATTTTAAGTCCTTTTTCATTCATAATCTGGGAAGCCAACCCAAAGAATGATTCAAATGTTTCATCTTTGCTAGCAAGCAAGACAATCCAAGTGAACTTAGTCAGATTATCTACAATCACAAGGGTGTATTTCATTCCACCTAGAATTGTTGGCAATACTGGCCCAAACAAATCCATGTATAGAAGATCAAGGGTATGAGAAGGAGATGTATCACCTAATGATTTAATGGCCTTCCTAAATTGTTTCCTAAGTTGGCATGCTAGGCCGAGTCTATCTTTTTCAAAGGCTAGATTGGGTAATTCCTGAACAAATTAATTTATGATTAATTTGGATAAATTGGTCATGTGGATATGACCTAACCTTCTGTACCATAGCCATGAATTTTCCTCCTTAGAAATTAAGCATATATCATTGGCGCCAGGGGATAAACCAAACTTATAAACATTATTTATTGTGGGAGCATAAAGAATAGTTTATTTAGATTTCCTATCAATGACTGAGCATCCCGTTGAGTCAAAAATAACTTTCTTACCTTTGTCACAAGCTAAGCAATGCTTAACAAGTTAAACTTTAGGCCTTTAACCAAAGACACATTTTTTATTGAAGGCTTGACTCCCACAGTGACATTGCTAACAAGTTATCCCTTTTGGCTGTCTCCAAAACTAACGCTTTCATTCCTCTTCCGCTCCAACGTGATAGATTTGCTTTTGTCACCTATCCTATGCCTCGATCATCCACTATCCAAGTACCACATTCTATTGTCATTAGTGGATCTCAGGCTCACTTGTAAAACAATTAAATTTTCTTAGGTACCCATGCTTTTTTCTGGCTAGGATGACCTCAATTGTGAGTGGTGTTAATCCTAAACTAGTCATACTCATTATAGTAGCCATGTTTATGTCTACACATGACTGTTGCATGTCCTGATTTACCATAAAATTACACGCAGCCTTAGGAGTGGGGCTACTCACTTTACTCTTTTGAGAAACCTTGCCAGAATGGTGAGTACAGTTACTTTGAGTATTCCTATTTTATTGAGCAGGGACTCACACCTTTTACAAAGCTGTTAATTCTATAGTTAACTCATTCATTTGCTTAATGAGCTTGCTGTTATATCCATCATGGTACTCAACTTTTTCCGTAAGGTATAAGATATCAAGTGAGGTAGAAGAATTAACATCTTCTACATCATCACACCTCCTCTGGAGTACTTCGATGTATTTCATTGACTTCTAAGTCATATTAATAACATCATTAAGTACTGCAACAAGTTCATCTAATGAGAAAGGGGGTTGAGAGGGGACGAGGAGATCTAGGAGGGATAGCAAGCGGGGTGCGGTGCAAGAGGCGTGTTTTGGTTTGGTGTAGTTTGAGGAAACCGTGAAGTCATTGTTTTAATAAAACGTTTTGGTCTCATTAAGGAGAAAGTTAATTTTTTATTTTTCATGAAAACTTATAGAGTGTGGAAGACATGGCTTTTTATAGGCCAAAAATGCGATTGTCTTGAAAATTATATTTACACATTTTATCAAAAGAAGACACTTTCAAAGAAAGCATTTTTACTTTACTTCAAAATAAAATAGAGTCGCCATCAGGTCAGCTCCACTGGGAATTATAGTATACTGATCCAAAATGGGTTTTTTATACTGAAAAGAAATGAGATTCTGAGTTCGGACATGATAGGTACTCATATTGTTAAAATTATTTGGATCAATTTTGGAACTTTTGGTAATTTCTGCATTACAACGGCTTTATTTAAGAATTAAATTCAAGAAATAAAAGGGGCATTGTAACAGCATAATATATTGATATTTTTCTACTGAAATTTTGGTAGAGTAACAATAGTACTTAGGTTTTGGCCTGGAAACTCGGATATAGTTTCCTCACATTCTGGATGTTTTATCTGTACTTGCACGCTTATTTACACATATTATTGTTTAAGTGGCCCTAGTGGCTCACTTAACTAGAGAAATTAAATGCAATGTGGAATAATAGAAATAATAAAAATGAATCTTAACGAATTTTAAGTTTTGGCTTAGAGCCAATTACCCTCAGTTTACCTTTTCATCTGTCTAGGATGACTTGAGAGCTGGTGTGGGACCAAAGTTTTCAGAGATTGTGATTGCGCTGGAAAATAGGATTAACTCAAGTTATGGCTATAATCTTGGATTATTCCTAAAGAAAATGTGAATTATTTGAGAAATTAAGTTGTTTTTAGACAGAAGATCACTATGAGATCTTGATCCAAAAAGACAAGAAAATGAGTTTATACCCGATGTAGGTAGTAAAGCGCGGATTTGGAAGTGTTTTGGAAGAGTTTTGGGGCTTCTAAGACTCCTAGAACAAAAGCGGCATAATATAGCTTTCCTCAATTTTAGATCTGTTGAAAATGGAAAGGGTGCTCCCCTATTTGTAGAAAGGTGGTAATTAGCCGGCGGGCTAATTACCTATCTGATAAAATCTGATTTGGAGATTTGGTAAATATTTGCCAAATCTCGGTAAGATTTAATTTTTTTACTGTAGTCAAGCAATTACCCGGCGGGATGATTACCTATGTTTGACCAAATTTTGAATTTTTGATTTTTCAGTAGAAAATGCTAAATCGAGGCTTCCCTGGAATGTGAATCTTTGAATTTCTGATTTTTAGATGACAATATGGTCCTTTTTGGCTCTCTTATCGAATCACTGAATGAAACAGGCATTATTCCTCATCAGGCCGGAACGGACCTATGCTAACAGTTTGCCCCTCGCATACATAAATGTTGTGCTAGAAATTTTTTCATATGCAAAACAAACAAAATAGTGTGTGGAATGCAATGAGTTAAAATATTTTAATCAAAAAATTTTGAAATAAAATATATTTTGCCCCTTCGATTAAAAATTTACTAATGAATTGCATAACATTTTTAAAAATTAGCTGAGGGTCGAAATAAATATTTTAGGTGCTTAATGCATGAAGGACTGTAAAAACAGCTTTTAGGTCCGCTCGTTTTATAACCAATATAAAATATGGATGAAATATTCAAAAATTCATACATAAACACAAGTAATTAGCTGGTGGGCTAATTACCTGTGCAACAATAATAATTATAGCCATTATGGGCTTGCGCATTCAACGCGTAAATGCGTGATAGCTGGCTAGGTGGCTAGCCTACCGGCTAATTACGCATGCAATTAGCCTGACGGTTAAACACTAGCGGGCTATATATACAACATTCTGCCTTTCAGCCCCAAATTTTTGCCTTTTGGTTGTTTTAAATAATGATTTCTCTCATTGAGGGGTTTTGATGTGGTACAAACTCTGTAATGTCTGCTTTGATTTAACGGTCGGTGTAATGTGATTATTGATGGTCAGCAAGTGGAACTTTCTGAAGTTCCTGCCGAGGCATTATATGGCTTCCACCAACTTGGAAGTACCATGGGATCGCTCCTACGAATTTTATTCCGTCTGCTTTGAAGCCTTCCGAGCATCTTTCTCAGATTTTGGTAAGCTTTGCTGTTATTATTTTATCATTTTTTTATTTTTATTTTTTATTATTTTATTATTTTTAGTACACTTTATTTTAATAAATTATGTTATGAACTTGTTAGATGCAATGACTTTCGATAATCATGTGGTTTATCGAAGATTGGTGTGTGATTAGTGTAAATGCATTATTTTTGCAGGTTACTGGCCATGAGGGCGACAGTATTACCAACTTTTACAAGTGGTACAATGTACTTTCTCCTGGTACTAAGGCCATTGTTTATAAGACAACATTGGGAAGGACGGTGAGGAATTGCAAGTATGTGAAGTCTCGCAAGTATGCATACATCCCAGCTTGTACTTCTACCCATATCTTGAGCAGATGGTCCAATACTACCCACACTTTCCATTTTTGTTGCGGGCAGTACACTATCACTCCGCTGGATTACTGTGGCATCACACGTCTTTGCTACTATGGTAACATGATCCAATTCAATGCTTGTTTTAGTTACGACAATTTCAATGTGGAAACCATCGAGGCTTTGATATGCTATTCTAGGGATAAGCTTGGACGAGTTTCTTGCTGATACTCATGACCTTTTGGACTATCAGGGATAGAGGGCACTTATTTTCTGCTTGTGAGTCTAGAGCTTTCATGGCCGTTACTTTGTCCTGACTATGTTTTCCCATGGGAGGTTCGATCATGAACCTTCACATTCTGTATACCTTGATAGATCCTACTCACTTTGATGAGTATGACTGGGGTTGAGCCGCATCGGGTCATTTGTATTGGGCTCTTGATTAGTAAGTGTGGAACGAGATCGGCAATATCAAATCTTGCCTTCAGATTGTCTATGTGAGGGCCTAACTCCCTTTTCTTCCTTTATAAGCATTTTACCCTCTTTTGAAGTTCTGACTTTTTTTGACTTTTGTAGATCAGGTTCTTTGAGATGGGGATTCTTTTAAGGACTAAGCTGGTGCAGAATAATAACTATCCATTCTGTCTTCGTTTGCCACACTACTAGAGTGGTTGGGAGATCGAGTCTCCTTCTTATCTTTCCATCCACCTTCATTCTTTGACTTCGGAGTAGGTATATCTTACAGTATTTTTTATTTTTGCCCTTTTTGGTGTATCTACTACAATCATTGTATCAACACTTGGTTTCTTTTTCCTTTCTTTAAATCAAGACTAAGCCTTAGGGACATGAGCTTTATTGGCCATAGGTTATAAGGTTGCTTGGGGAATTTGTGAATACCCAATTTTAGAGACTCCTTTCCCCTTGGAGTGGTACCTCGGAGAGCGTATCCAAGGTTGGCATCTCCCTCTTAGGATGCACTCCATCCCTTTTGATGTGCCTTGATTGTTGTTCTGGCCTTAGAGTTCACCAGACTTTGCACCATCGGCCTCTAATGGCATATTTAGCGCTTTCCTAGAGTGACTTGAAGGGTATAAGGAGTTGTTCGTAGCTCCTCAGATGGCCAGAGATAAACCCTACTCCTATTGAGGCCCAGCTAGATGTTAAAAACCCGACCAAGGGTGATGCTCCTTCCACCACTGCCCCTAAGGAGCAAGCTAGATTAAGTTCACTGAGGGTCGTTCACATGATGGTATATTTCTTTATCTTGTATTTCCTTCTCATTTTCAAATTTTTTATCCTTAGCTTGACTGATTAGCCTTTGTTTCGATGTTCCCGTATGATCACCAAGGTAGGAAGAGGCATGCATCCACTTCCACCCATATTGGCAGTTCTTCAGCTTCGTCTGTTCCACCTTAAAGTCTAGTGATGTTGGAGGGACATTGGTGATTCCAGCATTAGCCATCCATGTTCCTGATTTACTGCCCTTACCTAAGTACTTACACTCCGGTGAAGCAACCCTACCTAGATCCTAAGCACCCAATGACTTTCCACCCAACTGGCGCTACTCATGTAAGCTTTTCTCAATTTTTTTTCTTTTTTTTCTTAGATCACAACGGTTCTGGCTCATTTTGTTTTCCATTTTCTTGCAGGTGTCTATTATCGATAGCATCTCCTACTAGGAAAATATACAAGGATAACAACGGTTCATGATGAACCAAAATTTTGACACGACAGTATGTTTATTATTTTACTATTTTAATGGTAATGCATTGTATGTTATGAAATGCATATGAATGATCCATGTCAAAATGTTACAGTTGGAGATCTAACGAATCCCAACTCAGTTGGGGATGGTCCAGGTGGATGACCAGCAGCAGCAGCCTCTGAAGGGACAGGATGACCTTTTCGGATGCTTTCCATAGGGTGGCTATCCTCCTCCGTCTTTTTTTGATCCTAGCCACCTAGGTTTGAGCAGCGGATAGTAGATAGGCTTTTTTTATTGTTTTTCTTTTCTTTAGGCCATTTGAGAAGCCTTTCTTGTATGAAAACATTTTTTATTTATGGAAGAATCGGATATTATTCCTGCGCTTTGTGATTTCTTCTTTTCTTGACAATCGATTATAATGGGGAATCTGCTATATATTGGCAGATTGCCCTACAAACTGCATATAGCGAACTGCTACTCTTTGAAATTTTGCCATGGAGAACTACGTACGTTTTCTTGCAGATCTGAATATTTATCTAAAGAATTCTGATGGTTAGGATAGTCTTGAGATTTGCAATTTATCATATATGAAGGAATACTGCCACAATTTTTCTAATGTCAATGTGATCCAGGCTGCTATTAGGTTCTATGATCCGATTTACAGTGTTTACCATGTCGGAGATCACGAGCTATGCCCCTTGTATGAGGAATTTTATGGACTCTAAAGATCTTCTTATGACATGCCTCCAGCCATTCTGATGCATTACTCTGGGTTTTCTGATTTGTTGATGAACCATTTTAAGTTACAATGATCGTATAGGCGTCGATTAATTTGTAACAAGGGCTTGAGGTTGGACGTGGCTTTTGACATAGTTAAGAACCTTTCGCCTAACAATGGAAGCTAGTTCCACTCACTTGTTACTCTTGCTGGAAGTCTTTCTTTGTAAGACTCCAACCATGGTTTGCATCTTTGCCTTCTTGACTATCACTGATCATATGCTAGAGCGAAAATTTCCCATCGTAGTTAGTTTGGCTGAGACAGTGATATTTGTGTACTCTTCTCAAAATGGGACTGTTAGCACAGGTCTGTTTCGGCCCGATTAATTATGCCTATTTCGTTTAGTGGTCAGACGAAAGAGCATTGTCATCCAAAACCCAAAATTAGAAAATTCACATTCCACGGAAGCTTCGATTCAGCATTTTCTACTAAAATATCAAAAAGTCAAATTTTGGTCAAACAAAGTTAATCATCCCATCGGCTAGTTACCCATCTATAGTAAAAATATCAAATCTCATCGAGATCTGGCGAGGATTTACGGGATAAAAGTAAGATCTTTTCAGATAGGTAACTAGCCCGCCGGTTAATTACCTAGGTAATTAGCCCGTCGAATAATTACCGTCCCTCTATAAATAGAGGACCTCACCTCTCATTTTTAATAGACGGAAAAGGAAAGAAAACTTATTTGGTCCGCTCTTGTTCTGGGAGTTCTAAGAGCCCCAAAACACTATCACAACACTCCCAAACTTGAGTTTTATCACCGACATTCGGTATAAACTCATTTTCTTGTCTTTTTAGATCATGATATCGTAATGATCTTCGGTCTAAAAATGACTCAATCTCTCAAAAATCCCGCATTTCCTCTATGAATTTTCCAAGATTATAGCCATAACTTGGGTTAAACCTATTTTCTAAGCAAACCACAACCTCTTTTGACAACTTTGGTCCCGCACCAGCTCTAAAGTCATCCTAGACAAACGAAAAGGTGCGGACGGCTATCCAAATGTAAGGAAACTCTATCCGAGTTTTCGGGCCAAAACCCAAATGCTGCCGTTACTTTGCCGATATTTCGGTAGCAAATATCTATTTATTATGACGTTATAATGTCTGTTTTATTTCTTGAATTTATTTCTTAAATAAAGCTGTTGTAATGTAGAAATTACCACAAACCCCAAAATTCCAAAATTAAGCCAAACAATTTGAACAATATGAGTAACTATCATGTCCGAACTCAGAGTTCCTTTTTCGTTTCAGTATAAAAATCTCATTTTGGAACAGTATACCACGATTCCCGATGGAGCTAAACCGGGTGGCGACTCTATTATATTTTTAAGTAAAGTTAAATGCTTTATTTTTAAAAAAGTTTCTCTTATTAAAATGTGTAAATATATTTCTAAATAGGCTTAATGCTCTCCCATGCCCCCAACTTTCAAAAGGTGCTCCGATCTACCCCAACTTCTAAAAAGGGTGTCTTTGTGATACCTAACTTCCCTTACCCGATTACAGCCTGGAGACTGTATTACACTTGCTGCCAAATTTCAAAAAAACCCTTGACAAAACTTCTTTTAAGTACCCGTAATTTTAATTCAACCAAAAAACACCAAAAATTTGGTATCTCTAGAAAATAAAGAATTTCATAGGAAAATATAAAATCAAAAAATTTAAAAAAATTATGGACAATCCAGAAAATGAAGAAAATAAATTTGGTGGAAGAATTTTCCAGAAAATGTTTACGGAAGTGCTTGAAAATGTGAAAATACATTTCGGGGCCCGATTTAGTAAAAAATTGAAAAAACCTAAAAAATTATGAGATATGCAGAAAATAAATTTGGTGCAAAAATTTTTCGAAAAATGTTTCCGGAAGGGCATGAAAATGTGAAGATACGGTTTGGGGCCTAGTTTCATAAAAAATCAAAAATCCCAAAAAATTATGAAATATCCAGAAAATATTGGAAATAAATTTGGTGCAAGAACTTTTCAAAAAATGTTTCCGGAAGGGCACGAAAATTTGAAAATAAGTTTTGGGGCCTGGTTTCATAAAAAATCGAAAAATCCCAAAAAATTTATGAAATATCTGGAAAATATAGAAAATAAATTTGGCACAAGAATTTTTCAGAAAATGTTTCCGGAAGGGCCCGAAAATGTGAAAATATGATTTGAGGCCCAGGGTCGTAGAAAACCTAAAAACCCAAAAAATTATAGAATACCCGGAAAATAAAGAAAATAAAATTAGTGGAAGAATTTTTCAGAAAATGATTCTGGAAGAGCTCAAAAATGTGAAAATACGTTTCGGGGCCCGATTTCATTAAAATTGAAAAATCCTAAAAACTTATGAAATATGCAGAAAATAAAGAAAATAAATTTCGTGCAAGAAGTTTTCAAAAAATGTTTCCGGAAGGGCACGAAAATGTGAAAATACTTTTCGGGGCCCGGTTTCGTAAAAAATCAAAAATCCCAAAAATTTATAAAAAATCTAGAAAATATTGGAAATAAATTTGGTGCAAGAATTATTCGAAAAATGTTTCCGGAAGGGCAAGAAAAATTGAAAATAAGTTTCGGGGCCTGATTTCGCAAAAAATCAAAAAATTCCAAAAAATTAAGAAATATCTGGAAAATATAGAAAATAAATTTGGTGCAATAATTTTTTAGAAAATGTTTCGGGAAGGGCCTGAAAATGTGAAAATATGTTTCGGGGCCCATTTTGCAAAAAACCGGAAAACCCAAAAAAATTATGGAATGTCCGAAAAATAAAGAAAATAAATTTGGTGGGAGAATTTTTTAGAAAATGTTTTTGAAACGGCCCGAAAATGTGAAAATACATTTCGGGGCCCGGTTTCATATGAAATATAATTTAAAAATTAAAGAAAATAAATTTTGTGTAAGAATTTTTTAGAAAATTTTAATGGACGGGCCCAGAAATGTAAAAATACGTTTCATGGCCCGATTTTGTTAAAAATAAAAAATTTCAAAAATTGATTATGTAATATTCGGAAAAGAAATAAAATAAATTTGGTGTGAGAATTTTTCAAAAAATGTGAGCTTTCCAAACACAACCTAAAGGAGGAAGAGGATCATTTTGCAATTAGAAAAGTATTTTAGGGATTTTTTAATGATTTTTTAATTATTCAATTTATATAATTTTTTTACCCATTTTTTAGGTCAACACATGCCCCCTTGTCAAAGGTGGCACGGAGGTCAACTTTTGATAAGTTCAGGTAGCGCGGAGATACCTTTTTTGAAGTTGGGGTAGATCAGAGCACCTTTTGAAAGTTGGGGGGTATGAAAGCCGTTTTCGCTCAAGTTGGGGGGCATGAGAGCATTAAGCCTTCTAAATATAATCACATTTTTGGCTTATAAAAAGCCATATTTTTCACACTCAATAAGTTTACGTGAAAAATAATAAAATTATTTTCTCTTTAATAAAATCCAGTCTTTTATTATAAAAGAGGCACACACATTTAAGTGAATTGGATTTTCTAAAACTGAACCTAACTAGATGCGCCCCGGGCACCGCACCCTGCGTGCCATAAATAAATAAAAAAACCTCGCCTGGTCACCATGGAGACTCCTCTGGGGACTTGAAATTATTTTTATAAAAATCTAATTTTTATAAAACTTCTTTTTTTGACATGATAATTAAAATATTGTTCAAATTAAATTTTGGAATTACGGAATATGTGGTAATTTTAGCATTACACAAAGTTTAGGATTGCATAGCATCTGCATTCTTTACCCCTTAGCCAATCTAGGTTACTTTTGGTGAAGTATCTCCAAGTTTGCTTAGGGCTTGAGGGGTATAGATCTGATCACACCGCTTGCGTAACGTATGAGGGCCTTGCTCACTTAAGGGCAAGATTACCCGAGTATATTATATGTGGAAAAGTTTCCTTTGGTTTACTTTGGACCACTGGGACTCGGTACATAAAGGCGCAGGGTACCTAATTGTACCCAATCCTGAGACCAAAACCCACATAAAGATGAACTATAGACACTCCCCTATAGGTTTACCCAAAAAAACCTTGAGTGCACGTGAGCAGACTTCTATAAGTCCCCCGTTGGCTTTAAAGCGAAGTAACCAAATGTAATCAAAAGGGCGATAGGCACAATCAAACTATTTGCTACATGTGCAGGTTTATTAAATATATATAAATTGAAAACGAATATCATAAGCATCATAGTTGTGTGTAAACTAACCACATCTTTATGAAGCCATAGCATTTGTGTGTGGTATCCCATTTTATTTCCTTAGCCATAGGAATCTAAGATAATCGAGATCACTGAGTCCACCTAGGCTCAGCTGATGAGCAAAAAAAACCTAAACTAGTGAGTCTATTTAGGCTCAACCCATGAGCTGAAAAAAATCTAGATAAGTGAGTCCATTTAGGCTAAACCTATCAGCCGAAATAAACCAAGACTAGTGAATCTGCCTAGGCTCAACCCATGAGCCACAATATGCAAACTTTCAAGTGACCAGTGAGTCAGCTCACCTTATACCATAAAGTTAGTCCCCGAGTGACCGGCAAGTCAACTCACCTTGGACCATAGAGTCAATCCTTGAGTGACCAGCGACTTAGTTCACCTTGGACCATAGAGTCAATCCCTGAGTGACCAAGGAGTCAACTCACCTTGGACCATAGAGTCAGTCCCTGAGTGACTAGTAAGTCACCTCACCTTGGATCATGGAGTTAATCCCATAGTGACCAGTGATTCAGCTCACGTTAGACCATAGGGTCAATCTTCGAGTCACCAGCTAGTCAGCTCACCTTAGACCATTGAGTCAATCCCCGAGTGAGTAGTAAGTCAGCTCGCCTTGGATCATAGAATCAATCCCCGAGTGACCAGCGAGTAAGCTCACCTTGGACCATAGAGTAAATCCCCGAGTGACATATGAATTAATTCACCTTGGACCATAGAGTCAATCCTTGAGTGACTAGTGAGTCAGCTCACATTGGACCATAGAGTCAATCCACGAGTGACCAGCGAGTCAGTTCACCTTAGACCATAGCGTCAATCCCAGAGTGACCAGCGAATCAGCTCACCTTAGACCATAGAGTCAATTCTTGAGTGACCAGCGAGTCAATTCCCCCCAGCCATCAAGTCAAACCAGATTTGGTACCAAACCCTGGTCTTCGAGCTGTGAGTCTGTGGTATGCCACGAATATTACAAGATGCCCACATCGATTGGTCCATGAAGAATTGGCATACACCCAACTCCCTACTATTTGTATATACCCATCCATTAGTTAATTCACCTATTCATTCAATCATTCACCCAGTCATTTCAACGAGCAAGGTAAGTAAGGCTCAGAGCCACACCCGATACATATACTAACACTTGATCTCTTGCATTTTAAGGTCTGAAGCAAGAGAGAAAGAGGCTAAGATGTAATATGGGTAGACCAAAAGTCAGACCCCCACTACTTGTCAAATCTCTGGCCAGATTTTTCTCTGATCTAGAACCTGAAACCACAATGGCAGACGATGATGCAGTTGGACAGTCACTCAGAAGGATTTTGGATGCTTCAGACTTTTGTGATGTTTGGGAAAGGCTGAGCACTTCTAATGCTTAGAAACCCCAAGAATAAGAGGCGGAGATAGCGGCGTTGAAGGCAAAGATGGAAGACATGGAAAAGTTATCCTCGATAAAGGACAAGTCTGTTGCTCCCTCCATCGAGTAGTATGTAGACATTGACCGATTCTCACCAATGAAATTCGAAGCCCTTTTGCCTAACTTTGTGATGCCTTACAAAGCCCCATATACTGGCTCTAGCCCTCCTCATGCGCATGTGGAGAGTTATCTTTGGATCATGACTAGTACGAACATTCCTAAGGTTCATATAGTTAATCTATTTTAAGCTACTCTATATGGACCAGCTTCTAAATGGTATATGAGGATGCCAACAGAAGTAAAATCTGACCAGAAGAAGCTATGGTCTACCTTTCTAGAGAACTACACTTTCAATATAAAGGTCAAAACTACTCTAAAAGATCTTAAAGGGGTCAACCAATGACTGAATGAATCCTTTGAAGAATACTACCTGAGATGGATGGTTATCTACGTACTTATGACTGGGGTACCCGACCAAGAGGCCTTAGTAGTAAAGCTTATTGAAGGATCCAGCTAGAGGTACGGGGATGACATAAAGATGAAAAGGTTTGATACCTTTACTGATGAGGTAGACTATTCCAGAAGACTAGAAAAGTATGACGATGAAGACCGAACAAAGCAGCAAGAACAGCAGGCGTACACTAAACCTAGATATTGGGAAAAAGGTGGGTTTTCCAAACAAGGCAACCCTGAGTCCTTAAAAGCTCCCCTTAAAGTTTTAGCGGCCACTCAGGTGTTGACTCATTAATCAATCTCCCTATAGGTAGAGTCACTATCATAGATATTTACCAAGCTGAGGAAGTCCGGCAAGCTTCAGAGCATCAAACCATTCATTCCACCTACTACGGTACATAGGGATAACTTTTATGCCAATCAAATGACCAAGGGGAATTGCACTAATGAATGTATCCTTCTATTGAAAGATTTATAGAAGAGGATGGCTGATGGGAGAATGAAAGGGGTTGAGAAGAAACCAAACACGAAGACTAATCCCCTACCAAACTTTGAGGCCATGGTAAATGCCATCAATGTTCAGGTGGAGGCTGAAGAGTACGGTATTGACATGATAGATAATTTCTATCATGATCCAGGATGGGCGGATAATATGATTTTCAACAACATGGACATCATCTACATGGTTGATCAATATATCTTGAGAAAGAGGAGAGAAGGGTTGCACTAGTATACGAGATTAGGACCCGAATGAGAATATAGAAGAATTCATCCGATTTATACACGAATAAGAGATTACTGTGATGGGTTTTTTTACCTCTATCCCCCCATTTCTCAAAAGGTATAGTTATGGACTAGTAATACGTAATGCCATTGGAAGGACATTGGAACTGGTACTATATAGAGAGATCTTTCCTCCACTACTTCATGGCTTCTCAGTCACACCTGGATGCACTTTGCTGGTGGTTGGCGCTTGAAGTAGATCAACATAACACTGGTTGGTAGGATGTCCTCTTTTACAGCACCCCATGTATACTCCCCCCGATTACATGAGTCCCAACTATGTTGGGGAAAATCTATTCAAATTGTGAAGCTCTTCTGGGATGAAAAGGCCAGGAAATCAAGAGCTATATGATCATGAACAAGCCTAAAGTAATCACAGGGACTAGCAATGATTTCTTGGCATTAAGTTGGATAAGGTAGCACAAGGACCATTCACCGAACTCCGTGCAGATATGGCATCATTAATGAACTGCAAGAACCAAGTGAACATCGAGCTATACGACCCATTTTAAGGGGTCCATGCAAACATTACGCCATGTGGTGACCATGCAGAGTAGACATTTGCAAGTAGCCGAGGCATGATCTTTGACCTTCACATAGCCATTGCAGGAGTTGAGGCCGGAGTAAATGTAGTAGGAAATGTAATAGAGGAAGATCCCATGGAAGATCTTGAGGAAGATCCTGGGGAAGATCCTGAGGAAGATCCTAAGGAAGATCGCAAGGAAGACTCTGAGGAATATCCTATGGAAGATCCTGAGGAAGATCCGGGGGAAGATTTTGATAACGATATGCCAATTCAACACGCGCTAAATTGGGTCATTGAACCACAACCTTTTGGCTATTCAAATGAAGAAGTAGAAGATTTTGAGGACTCCGATGAATCAAATCATAATGATGAAAGAAAAGTGGATAATCTTGGGTACAAGCCCAAGGTCTTTTCAGACGATGACCTTAACCACTTTCTAGGGGATTTTAAATATGAGGCTCCTTTCCCTGATGGCATGATAGTTAGTAATGATTGTGCTAAGAGCTATGCCTTATCTTTAGAACATGACACCCGCGCCCCTTATGGTCTACGGTAAGTGATGACTCAGGAGACTTTACTTACTTCAACTCAGGCAGTGGGCACTTCATTAATATGATCCGAGATGAGGGGCAAAAACCTTTTTGGGAGTACATCATGGAGAGAATTTGTGCAGAAAATGAATAAGGTTGAGCCAGTTATCAAATCCAAAGTCCAGAATTGCGGGAAGTTTATCCCATGTTCTATAGTGGAAACACAACGCCGCACCCTCATATCTATTAATTCGTGCAAATGAGGAACGATGGATGCATCGACTACATCCATTAGCCCGAGAAGTTTTGCTTGATGCTCTGAGAGAAAGCAGTCATTTGGTATGAAGGGCTGACATTTTACCAAAAGTCATTTTAGGATACTTTTACTTGAAAATTCATCGATTACTTCATATGGATAGACCCACCAGAGGGTATAACTACCAAGCTGGATAAACATGGAAGCTGGCTGTTATATTGGGAATGGAAATCAACTAATGCATTCTTCCCATCATCAATGAAATCTGCCAAGGATATCCTTCGTACAAGAATAAGCACTCCGACGATACAGAAGAATCGATCACATACGACAATGGTCAGGATCCAACCAATGGAAATTCCTAATCCATTCACATGATTGGGTAAGACTACAATCCCATTATATGCTAAATCTTGCAGGAGAACATCGTTATTCCGGAAAGACAGCCTAAAAACGTCCCCTTTATGCAGTGGCCTATTATAACCAATGCATCATTCTCCGTGAACAAGCCGATTGACTTCGTAGAAATACCACTTGATGAAGATTTTGACCAGTTTGAAGTCTTCAAAACAATAAAATCACCTTCCCAAGTTGTCAGTCTTATCAGTAGAGGAGGGAAACTCACTAGGTCAGTAGCCCCTGCTATGCCAAGAACGGAGCCTCCGGTCCCTTCTACTTTTGTCAAGTCCTCGGAACAATTAGAAAGTATGATTGTAGAATAGTTAAAGGCCACCACTACTAAGATGAGCCTTTGGGTCCTTCTCCTTAGTTCTTAGGACCATAGGCTTGCATTCGTGAAAAGCTGATGGAATTGAAATATCTCCACTAGCATCACCGGTGTATATATCAATATGTTAGTGTTTATCTTCATGCAATAAGCTTTGCGAATATCCTCATACTTGAGATTCTACTTACCTTGTGTAGGTCCATTGCTACACTTTGGGTCATCTCCATATACTCATTAAATTAGGGTGCCAGGGGTAATTACGGGTATAGTGATGATTGCTCGTTGGTAAGCCATGTAGTCAGAAAGAATCTATGGCTTCGGATATATTAATGAGTTATACTTGGCCAGAAAGAATCCATTGCTATAAACCTTTGATTAGGGTATGTGTTTGATAGAAATAGTTTCTTGTCAAACACACTATTGTAAAAGGCAATATACTTCAGTAATAAGTTAATAACTGGGATAGCTTGGAGCAACCTTACTATTAAGGGGTTAACACTTTAACCAAGCCCTATAAACCAGATGGTACTAATATTAAAGAATGGAAGGAGCTCATTGCATTAGACAACTATTGCATTAACCAGGATTAAGTCATAAGCACAAATGATGTTCCAAGTAATAGGGATTGTAGACCCTTGCTAGAGGCATACTATAGTCGTTTAAGGTAATCGAGTTATATTCATAGTCTAGAACCTTGGGCCAATAGTTCTAATAGAACAGGGGTTGGTTAAGCGTTAATAGTTCAATACTTCAGGATGATATACGGGCACACACATTGGGCCTTCATTGGACTGATTAAAGAATTAATAGGTATATTCTATTACGAAAATATGACATAATAATAATTGCATTATTATTTGGTTAGAACAATAATTTATTTTAACTGGTAACTAATTTTATTAGGGTCATAAATAAATTAAGGTATTGGTTAAAATGATTAGATAATTTTGGATATGCTAGATATTTATTTTGACCGGTAACTAATTTATTAGGGTCACAAATAAATTAAAGTGTTGATTAAAATGATTAGATCATTTTTCGGTTAAGCCAGGAATTTATTTTGTCTAGTAACTAATTTTATTAGGGTCATAAAATAAATGAAAATGTTGATTAAAATGATTAGATCATTTTTTTGGATAAGCCAGAAATTTATTTTGATCGGTCACTAATTTTATTAGTCATAAAATAAAAGAGAGGAGAATTAATTAAAATATGTATTTAAATTGCATGTAATAAATATATTTGACTTGGATATAATGCAGCAGTTAAATTATGTATTTTAATTGGATTTAATACATATATTTAAATTGGATATAAGGCAGCAGTTAAATTATATATTTAAATTGGATTTAATACATATATTTAAATTGGATTGAATTCAGCAATTAAATAATGTGTTTAAATTGGCATTTAATCACACATTTAATCTTGTATTAAATCAGCATTAATTCCGCATTAAATCCGAGGAGCCTTTGCTTCCCCTATAAATAGAGCTCCATTTCTCCTTTCTAAATTTCACCACGTTCAAGAATAACTTGAACATCTCTAGTTTATATTTTCGGGTGGGGTTTTGGAGTGGTCTAGCAACTACTCAAGGCTTCTTAGTTCTCCCTCTCGGGGAGGTTTCGGTTGGTGGGGTTCATGTGGATACTCATAGAGGCTATCCTGTACTTGGAGGCTTGTGTAAGGAGGTCTTGTCAAAGCACTCTTCAACCGGTATGGTTTATTTTAACTATTAGGTC
Source organism: Euphorbia pulcherrima (assembly GCA_947683365.1). NCBI lineage: Eukaryota > Viridiplantae > Streptophyta > Magnoliopsida > Malpighiales > Euphorbiaceae > Euphorbia > Euphorbia pulcherrima. The sequence continues at coordinate 14,499,882 of CANTUS010000010.1, read as the reverse complement.
TTTTTCTTTAAGCATTTTAGACTTAATAATTATTATACTTAGATAATAATACATGCTCAATTTATTTTAAATTTAAATTATAACTTAGAGTTATAACATGTTTAATACAAAATATTTATTCTAGGATATAATTTAAAATTATGGTACGCCTAGCCTATGCATGCTAACGTAGGTAGAGAATTATTTAGTTAAGACTTTATTTAATTTATATGCAACTAATAGGAGTTCTTGGGAACACGGACAAAATTTTGAATTTCTGCCGTGCCTGTTACGCATGTTCAAATTGATTGTCAGTTCCCTACAGTGGTATCAGAGCCTGCCTATTTAGTGCATAATTAAGTTAGAAGCGAACTAAATTTTATTTTTTATATAAAATAATTTATTTATTTATTTGTTTAGAACAATATATATAAACTTGGGTTTTCTTTTCAAGGTTAGAAAATAGTTATGAATAATTTTGAATAAGTCGGCTCAACATACTCAAACTATATAAGACTCAACAAATTATATAAGTTACATGGGTTATAGATGCTTCCAAATTATATGAATTGAAAGAACGAAATTTATTAGTTCAAAGGGATTCATTGGTCTTTGAATTTGTGCCCGTATATACTCTGGCTAAGGATTGGACTTGGTGTCTACACACTTCATAGGCACCTCTCCTATCTGGGAACCTATATTGGTGCAACTCAAATTTGCTTGGGAGATTAAAATGGACTAATTTATTTCTAATATATAAGATGGTGCTTATATATGTTTCTATAACAAAGTAAAAATTAAATGTATTGAATAAAAGCTTAAAGGAAATGCAATATAAATATAACAATAAAAGTGTTAATTATTTTGCATATAATCTAGGTTGATGGAATAATTATAATAAAGAGCTTGAGCCCACCTAAGGTTGCACCTTATAAATTAGTTCTAAAATTCACTGAATTAATATAAATTATTATAAATATGACCATCTGATAAAATTCTAGATTGGGTGAGATGTTTAACACCAATAGGGACGGCGGTCACTGTCGTGACAGTAGCCTCCACTGCCACTATAGTGGCGGTGGTTCCTGCTATAATGGTGGGGTGGCTATAACGGGGGTGGGCACCCCGGTGGCATTCACTACCACAAAGGGTGGCGGTGAATGCCACCACGGTGCCCAAGGGCAAGCTACCACCATCGCCGCTAGCCAGCGGTGGTGGCAGCAAAAGGGGGCCTTCTAGGGTTTTGATGAATTAGGGTTAGGGTTTATGTAATTAATTAGGGTTTAGGCTTGGTAATTAGGGTTTCATAAGGCAATTGGGGTAGATTTAGGGAAGTTTTATGGTTTCTACTTCCGACGCTTATATCTTTCACTACGGTGATCTGATTAAGGCAAGCTCGGAGAGTCAAGAATCCAATAGTATAAATGAGACTCATTGAAAATGTTTGGATCTTATAGAAAATCGTGAAATAAATTACTGTGCTTGAGCGAAAGGAAATGGCTAATTCCAAATGCATGTGAATAGTATTTAAGCTCCGCCAAAGGTCCGAAATCATCAAAAAGATATTTCCCAAACATTATTCAACCATCAAAGAATAGAACAACTAGACCATACGAGGTCAGAGCAACAAGTCATCATCGTTCTAAGGGTCACTAAAAAGTCTGTGCTCATAGGCTGCCCCTTGGGAGATTACCACTTATCGTGCCAAGTGTGATCTCACGAAAGAGCAAGGGATAGAGGGTTATACCTGAGGCGCGGATTCTTGAACTAGTTGTCTATGGGGGTTGCCATCAACAGACTTATCAAGAATGAAATTTTGACTTGGATGTTTTGATTCGGTATACCTGTTAAGAGAGACTTAAGGTTTTCCAAGCACGGGCTTGGGCTTTTGAGGTTTCCCAAGCATGGGCTTAGGCTTTTGAGGTTTGCCAAGTGCGGGCCTGGGCTTTTGAGGATTGCTAAGCATAGGCCTAGGCTTTTAAGGATTGCCAAGTATGGGCTTGGGCTTTTGAGGTTTGCCAATCACGGGCCTGGGCTTTTAAGGGTTTGCCGAGGATGGGCTTGGGCTTTTGAGATTTGCTAAGCATGGGCTAGGGCTTTAGAGGGTTGCCAAGCATGGCATTGGGCTTTTGAGATTTGCCAAGCATGGGCTTGGTCTTTTGAGGGTTTCGCCAAGCATAGGCTTGGGCTTTTAAGGTTTTGCCAAGCATAGGCTTGGGCTTTTGAGGTTTTGCCAAGCATGGGCTTGGGCTTTTGAGGTTTTGCCAAGCATGGGATTCGGCTTTTGAGATTTTGAATTCTCAGACTTGGGCTTTTGAGGGTTTGGATTCTCGAATCAGTAGGTTATAATGAGGTGCCCTTGGAGATTTGAGAGGTTGCGGTTAGGTTTCCCCGAAGGACTTTCTGAATTTTAAATTCTGGATCCTCAAACTGATTGCCCATCGGAATCACCGTATAGCATACCTGTCGAGGCAGTGTTGAAGCATTAGTAAACCATATAAATAGCATTTTTATTGCTTAATCGATTTTGTGGAACAAAACTTTTTTGCCCCTTCAATTAAGCAACAAAAATGGAAGAATGAATTATAAATTAAGTTTAGGGACATCTAAGGCTCAGAAGGAAATAAATCGATCGAAAAGCTTTGCCTCTATATAAAGGAATATTCCAGAGACTATTCTATGCAATAAAAGACAAAAAGGAATATATTCCCTTTTTTTCTTTCACTTCTTTCTTTTCCTTTCACATATTCTGTAATTTCTTCTTTTAACTCCATTTCCATTCTTTCTCTTCTTTCCATTTGCATTCTTTGACTCCCATTCCATAAAACCATGAATGAGCTCAGTTTCATTGAGTTATTGAGACAAAATGATCAAGAAGGGATCCCGCGGGATTGACTATAGTTCATTGCGCTTGACTAGCCACGATTTGCATGCTCTCTCGGTCGCCCAAGCGTATGGACTTTGCCGAGAAGACAAGTATTTAGGGTATACTCCTTACTTGCAACCCTGGATGTATATGGATTAGAGTGGTCATGCCTTGACTATTCAGGTAATACCCCAAAACTCGATCAAAATTTAAAAATTTGCACTTTATGCTCATGGCCTAACTTTGAATTCTTAGGCATTTAGGCTTGGATTTTTGATGAAAATATTGATAAATAGGGTTTAGAACTAGTTTAGGATTGTTTAGAACTAATTTGGATTGATTTGGACTGAGATTTGGGCTAAATTTGGATTTTCGGGAAAAAGGGGCGCCAGGGGACTGCTTAGGGCCGCCACCGCCGCCGCTGCTATAGGGGTCGCGATCACCGCCGCCGCTATAACGGTGGACACCATCACGGTGGCAGTGAACATTGCTGTGACAATGGTGGTAGTAGCGGCAAAGCCAACACTAGTGAGCCTAAAAAAACTCGGGGGTTGCTACCTAGGCTGATTTTTTTTTCTGAATTTGATTTTGATGTCAAAATTTAGTTTCAAGGTGATCTAGGTGCTAAAAATTGGCTTTCTTTGTTTAATTTACATAATTAACTTCCACTTTTCCTTACTAGTTCTTGACATTTAAAATTTTACAGACTCACCATTGTAAGACGATGGGGTCGATGAGTCGTTGTACTAAGTGGTGGGTAAAGATAAAAGCTATGGCGCGGGCAACCCAAGATTTCTCGTTGGTCGAGGTGATTACGGACATGGGCTTAGTACGATTACTTAAGGCTTTATCAATGGGGCATGACCCTATAAGCCAAATTGTTATGACATGCTTGGTAGAGAGGTTGAGTGAGTCCACCAATACATTTCACTTACCGATTGAGGAGCTAACTATCACCCCCTCTGTTGTTGCAGCGATGACGGGATTCCGATGGGAAGGACGAGTGATCCATTTTGACTTGTATCTCGATCACTTCCATGACCAGCTAGCTTCTCGAGCTCGAGTAGAGGCTCTCCTCGGGGTCTCACCCCCAAGGAAAGAGAGGCTCAAGTATGTCACACTTGAGACATATTGGACCCAGGAGACTGACATCTATGGTGACTAGTTGACTTAGTATTTATGATCTTTTGTCATCACATTGCTCACCACCCTATTCTTTCCCACTTCCTCGAGCATGGTTACCATGGGCTTACTTAGCGCTCTTGAGGACATGACCACTTTTCAGGAGTGGAGTTGGCCTCGAGCTATACTTGGCTAGATGTATTTTGCCCTTGATTATTCGGCCCCTGGGGACATTAGCGAGTTCAAAGCCGGGGCCTTCTAGATTCAGGTTAGGGATTCCACCCACCAAAAAATCTAAAATAATTATGCTAACTGTGCACTGACTTTATCATTCTTTTTGTAGGTACGGGCGTATGCCTATAGAATTGTCTTGGGTCAAATGGTTAGCCCTCAGATGGTTCCCATTACATAGCCCGGTGAATGGTAGGGTGGAAGGATAAGGACACCGATGGTCATGCTTGGTATAAGGATTATCTGAGGCAGCTTTGCTGACACTGGGTAATGACATCTATTCCTGCACATTTATTTCAAGCATTTAGTCCAAAATTGTATGCATAAAAGGAGAGATACTTATAGTGATTTGTTGTTATTTTTTAGCTCATTGCAGAGCCACAGAGAAGCCTGCCGTACTATGATCATATTCAAGATATTCAGGGAGGAGCTGATGGTCAATAAGGGGTTAGCGACTGTTGTTTTATGTTAGAGTGCCCTCGGAGTCTGGAGTGGTACTTCAGGGAGCCCATCTGGAGGTGAAGGACTAGCATTACCCTTTGGAGAGGAGTCTTGCCCATTGTGCCAGTGGGTACATTCTAGCACCACCTTATGCTCGCGAGATAACCAGTGAGTTATATAGATGGTGATTAGGAGAGAGTGTCCTCACTCGGACGAGACTATGCTATTCACCTCGATCAGCTTATTCTTGCTTGCTAGAGATTGACCCTAATTGATAACCATGAGGATTTTAGAGACAATAACATGGTGACCGAGGGTAGCGATGGGTATGGTGGGCATTATAACGATGATGATGAGCCCTCTTGGATGGCAAGGCGGTGGCATAGCCATTGATCAGGATGGCATGCCTTTCGATGCTGAGGATCTCACTGGTCCTGGAGTTTCATTACCCCGATAGAAGAAGGTACAACTTAACTGTAGAGGATGCACTCTGACTTCCTATTGTCTCACTGCTTCACTAACATTTGACTTGCTCCTTTTCAGGCTTTCCACAAGAAGAGGAGAGGGACCAGTAGCACTGGCTGTAGCGGCTTGGGAGACACTTCATAGGGGCCACAGCTCTGGCCCAGGATGGCTTCCACTGAGATTCCTCACGCTAGGGGGATTCCACCCTATGGATTTGTCTAGGGGTCTTGTGGAATGCTATGAAGGGAGAGCTATGAGTTCTGAGCCGGCCAGTGGTGCTCGAGGTTAAGCGCATCGACGAGACTACCATGCCCATTTTCTTCACTCCTCCCAATACTACACATATAAGTACCTTTCCAATTATAATAGACTATTGCTTAGCTGAGGTGATTAGTCTTACTTTGTTTTTGACTTGCAGGTGCTTGCCTCTGAGGCCGAGCACATAGCTCGAGGTTAATTTTTAATGTGAGACATGGTCTTAGCCTAGGATTCCATTTTCGAGGTAATTGATTTTTTTCATCATTTCCTGTAAGAAACAAATACGATAACATCTATGAATATTATGAATGCATGCATGATGCATGATTTATTAGAGCTGATCATTTTCTTGGTTGCTTATGCACAGGTTTTCATTACTATAAAGCAAGATCGGGTTCAGACTAGTGAGGAGGGTCGAGTGCGTGCTGAGCAGGAGCTGGCAGAATATCAGGGCCAGATTGCATTTAAGAGAGCTTAGTATATGGAGGAGAGGGCCTTGTATGCCCAAGAGGTGGCACATCTCAGTCACTAGGCTTGGAGGCTCTAGATTCAGAGGAACGATCTGGAGTCCCAACTTAGTGGGCAAGGCCTAGGTGCAGGCACAAATATAGGAGATGATGTTTAGGTTTTTATGGCTGATATGAGGCAATTCGGATCCTTAGGACTTACTCACGGTGCTATGGGATGAGGAAGATATCTTTCATGTGGTCTGCAGCTCGCCCTGAGTTTTCTTCTAAGCCCGTAGCATCTCATACTATTACAGAGGACACCACAGAGGGTGAGTAGAGCAAGGATGATGACGGGATAGGATACATTCGATCTGGTTACGATGAAGAGGATTGACAGATGCTAGATTGATACACTTCTGCACTCTCTTGCTACCTTTCAGATACCTTGATGAATATCTTTTTTCTTTTTTATTGTATTTCGACATTCACCTGATACATTTGTGACTTTATACCTTGGTTGCTTTGTTTGGTTTGGCTAATATGATTGCTTACTTGTGTTGATTACTTTGGTTGCTTTGCTTATTCGCTGGATGGATGCTAGGGGCGATAGATATTCTATTGGGGAAGAGAGTGCATGAAAGTGCCTTGCGGTATGGGCGGAACAAGAATGCTCCTTAGTGGAGGATTATTGTTTTTATACACACCCTCTCACTAGCATAAACAATTATCAAATTGAGTGAATTGGAGACAGGTGGGAGCACGAAGCAAATTTTAAGGTTCTAGATGACAAACAAGTAGACGCTATCACTACTAATAAATTCTACTAAGGGTTGTTTCAGAATCTTATGATACTGCGGAATCAAATTGCTCGGTTATGGCCAAGACTTGAGCAGACACGGGCAGAGGATGAATTTGAGTCCTTTGAATCTATTAGACCAGTGAACATATTCTTGCATTATGATGCTGATGGCGATGATGTAGATATCTCGATGTGACCGATGGCAGTCGGTAATCTTTATTCTAATTGACTTAATTTTTGCATAGACCTAGACATTGTGGCGGGGCCTATCAGACTTGTTCATTTTATATGTCCTAATTTTTACCTGGACCACCCTTTTCGGGTTTTCAATCCAGAGGAACGTCCCAGCTTTTGCATAGACCTCAATTCTTTTTAGTCTATCAAGATTTTTGCCCTTTTTCTTTGTTTTAGTGAAACGGGTTGATTGCCACACCCTTTGGTCTACTTACTTGCAACATTTCTCCCTTAGGGCATAATATATTCATTCAAGCACAAACATAAAGAATTCAGTAAAATGACATTTCCATTAAGTAAAGTAAGTTTGAGTACATGATGAAGATAACCATTTTTACCAACTCAAACTCTGAAGTTAACTAGCCAATGAAGGTTTTCTAGTCAAAACACTCTCATGGCTAGCTTTACCGTGACATTTGCCTAGGCCACGCTTTTCGGTTTCTTACCCTAGTAGGTCATTTTGCACCCTAACTTTTGCATGACCGGTGTGTAGAATACCGATTAGCAGGATACACCTTAATTTTTGCCAGAGTAGTAGAGGATAACTCATTGGGGTGATTGATTTATATATGCTTTTTATATGCCGCTTTTTTGGATTTGATTCTTTTGGTTAGACATGATAATGCTTCAACCTGTCTTGATCGATAGGGTTTATGAACTCATTATCATTGATAATCATGCCCCTTGGATCGAGTGTTTTTTCTAAATATGCAAAGCCTTACCTAATCTGGATAGGATTTCCCCCGTTTGGGTTGGTGTTGGTAGGCTTTGCTTGCTTTCAAACCAGATCGTTGGACTTTGACGGATACTCTTGAAGCTTGATGCAGTTGTTATTCAGCCTCGATATGCACTTTTGATATATCTTAAGATTATTTAAGCTGCTCAGGCTGCGCCTTAGTCCATGGGGGTCTCTTTGATGCTGGGTTCAATATAACTCTCAGTTTTTGACCAAAATATTTGATTGATTAGGGGGTGCCCCTTGGAATTGAAACCTCAACAACTAGAATGATGCAATGAGGTAGGCTACGTCGAGCAAGGACTTATTTCTTGAGAGACTTGGCCGTCTTCTCGACGGTATTGTTGGTGAAAAGGGTCGGCTTCCCCCTATGCTAATGAGGGTTAATTCTTGCCGATCATATGTGTCCCCCTTGTCAAGAATGGCCAAGGAGGAGAGAAATAGGGATGGTTTGGAGACGTGGAAGGTATGGGATATTAGGAAAAGCCAATTTTGTATGAGGCTGGGAAATTTGAGAATGGGTGGGCGAAGAAAAGGTAACCCATGATTCTATCGAAGTTGATCTAGTGATACTCATTCTCCATAAAAGGCTGACATTTCTTCAATAGCTTGAAAATCGGTTTGCATATAGTTGTGAGGCTAGCGATAGACTGATTAACATATTGGATCTATCCAAGGAAGGATTGTGCTTCTTTTGTTGTTCCAGGCATGAAGATGAGATGCTCAAGAATCCAATGACGAACTTTAGGTGGCTAGGATGACTAGGCAAAAGCATTATCATGATCCTTAAGCAGTCGTTATCTCTCATTTTCTTTCAAAGGTTATGTCATTAGAAAATGGTTTCCATTTTAGGCTATCATTTGTACTCAAATTTATTTCAGTTAGAGAAATGTCATGAATACTAAACACATTACGCTTATGGTAAAATGAATGTATGGACCCATCGGGTAAAACATCAAATAGATAAGCAAAAAGAGAGAGTCTTTCATTAAATTAAAGTGCTTTATATGCATTATTGTTCACATCTAGATACTAGGAAAAGAAAATTATATAATAGATAGTCGTCCTCCACATACTGAGGGCCTTGAGATGTGATGTTGGTAGATTAAGCATCCTCGGTAGTTTTCATTGGCATGTCATCCAGGTCGAGATCCAGAACTTACATGCGCTCGGCTAATGACTTGTCTCCTTCATTCACTGTAGGCCTCGCGGGATTCTTAACATAGGAAAAGGTGGCTCTAAAGTTATCTTGCGGACCCCTAACTCCTTTTGGTGAGCCAAAAAGTGGGGGGGAATCCTGATGGTTAAGTGCTTTTTTAGGCTCAACTGTCTTTCATTCCCTTACTAAAGGGTTGACGTCTTGAATCAATTTTTGACATTCGTTAGTGCGGTGGCCTCTTTCGACATGATAGGCATAAAAGTTATACTTCTCCTCTTCCTTAGGGGGTCTACGCTCGTGAATGGTTTTGAAGAGGCCGTGGACCTTAAGGTGGCTAAGATTATACAAAGGGGTAATTTCTATGGACTTGTAACTTTCTATGGGTTATCTTTGGGAGTTACTACAATTGGTGCCCGAGCAATTGCCTGATCCTGAGGGCATGACATGAGATTCAACTTATTGGCTCGTGAAAGCTTCTCCTTCATTGTTGCCCGTGATAGGACAACATGAGGTCCTTTACACTCTTTGAGCTTTACTTTTTGATTCTCTTCAGAACTAAAGAGTAGGAACTTATGCGGTAGAGCCTCTATTTTGGGTGTCATGCCCGAGGATTGTATGACCTGGTTGCTGGATTATTGGGGCGCTAACCAATGCATGAGAGCTTCAATTTAAGGTGTCATGCCCGGAGGTTGCATGACCTGGTCGCTAGAGCGGTGGGGGGACCAAAACTGCAATGGTGAAGTAAGCGATGAGGGCTTAACTTAAGAGTTAACTTGCAGATTAGTACTAAAGGAGTTTGGAGGGCAAGCAGCCCCTCTCAGAGCAATAATAAACTGGGGAGGAGTAGGAAGAAAGGACTTTGGAGGCATTTAAGGTTGAGCTAATTTCTGATCCGGCTGGAATAGACCGGATCGGGACTGACAGGAGAAATTGACCGACCGGGCTAAAACTCATCTCGGGTTATTGGGGTTAACGGAAGCTAGCTCATACTGGTGTAAAAACCAGGCTTGACTGTATGGATTGGATCCTGGGTCAGATAAGCAAATACGGTCGACTGAGATTTCATGATATCCTGACCGAACTGAAATGGTATAGGTGGAGGCTGAATGGGATATTGCATGCACTGAACTAGCCAAATTGGCTGAATAAAAGATTGAGCCTGAACTGATGAAACCTAAACTAACCTACTTTAAGCGGTCTCTGGTTATCCCTGAGCTTGAATATAAATCATCGGAATCCTTTGGACACTTCTTTTTTTTTCCAAAATTGTACGGACCAAATCTTGGATCTAGCCCTGAATTACATCTCAAAATCGATCGGATCAGAGAAATGCTTACAAAGGATTGGCAATCTCATAACTCAAAGGAGACTAACCTTAATCAGGCTGGAGAAAAGGAGGAGAAGAAGAACTCTCGGATGGAATCCTATCCACTGGTGGCAAATTAGATATAATCAAAAGAAACAGATTCTAAAATAGAGCTTGAAACTAAATTTAGACCTACAAGACATCAAACTAGATGATGATCGAATTTGAAGGTAGTGGTGCCTTAGCCTAATTGAGAAACCGTAAAATGATTAGCTCAAATTGAACCATGAACGAAATGGATGATTATATAATTACCCGAATGATGGATGCCATATATACGGGGGTAGTTTAGAGAGGTATAGAGTAGAAGAGCTTATAATGCGAAGCTTAACCTAGAAATATGTGAGACATGTAAATTCCTTGCTATGCCTAACAAACTAGATATGGGTTGTCGGGAGTTAAACAATCTCAGGCATTTTGTTAAATTCCCCCTTCAAGCAAGGGGAGAATAGAGGTAAGCAAAAACCAAAACTAAAGGTCGGCCATAGGCGGCCTATGCATGAAGTGCATATGCATGAGCACAACACAAGTGGAACACAAAAGAAAATAAACCTCTTCCAACCTTATGACTGCCGCGCAATGCCAATTTGTAGTCTGGGGTGAACTCTAGCGCTAGGGAACGGCAAGAGAGTATGCGACCTAAATCTAGATTTTTTTGGTAAACCTGCGGGGAAGTTGCTATGGCTAGGTTTATCATGGTTCATAGTCTTAAACTACTGGTGTCATGGAACGACACTGTAGAAGGGTCTCATTTACCTTGATTCCGTGTAACTCAACCACTCCTCAAATGAGTGCGATCGAGGGAATTATACATTGGTTGAAGTGAGTGTTCCACCCACAAATATCCCTAATTCCTAGCGGGCAAGAGGTATACATGTGAGCTTCGTGGGGGTGATAAAATGGCGCCTTAAAACTTAGAATCTAACTTAAAGGTGGAGTTAAAACGCATAAGAAACAAAGCGTTGATTTATAAATGATTTAGGCACATCATCAAAAGCGATTTAAAAATTTAAGGTTAAAGGAAAAATCCCCAGTAGAGTCGCCACTGTGAGTCGACGACCTTCAATCCCCCGCCCGCAAGGCAAGCTTTGATGCTCTTTGGCGTGGGGCAGAGAAATAATAAGCACTGTGAAGCATGCTAAGGGATAGTCCTTATTTTAGCATGATGAAATTGGATAATGGAAGCGACGTTGAATTTGTAATTTTTTCCAATTTATGTGTTAAGGGATATGAGACTTAGAATCCCGTATTTTAAGATAGAGTTGCCACCTAGTTAAGCTCCACCGAGAATTTGGGTACGATGTTCCCACCAGATGGTTGGACCTAACCTTCAAACAGAGATTCTAAGTCCGGATGATGTTACTTACTTTTCAATTTTTAAATCAAGCCATTTACGTTAGTAAATGTGACTTCAGTTCTTATACGATTTAAATTCGACTATAGTTTGGAGTTTTCGATTTATATGCCACACATCACACGAAAAGCATTAAATAAACAATGCAATAAAATAAAACTATTAGAAGGCTTTACAAATACCTATACATTTTTCTAATGCACGAAAATAAATAAAGCGCTAAATAAATTAATCGGTGAAATCGGATTTTAATCGAGCTTACCAACTCGGACCTGGCTCCAAACGAGGCAATAGATATATGATAATAATCATGAATAAAGCATGAATAAATAAATGCAGAAAATAAACACTTAGCATGAAGAAAACATATTTTTGGATTTTTCGGGACAAACATGCAATCTTTGGGCATTTATTAATTATCTAAGTGACCTACCAATTAATAAAATAAACTAAACAACCTAAAATAAATAAAGAAAAATAGAGAATAATTTTTTTTGATTTTTATATTACGGAAAGAAGATTTGTTGAGAATTTTTAGAGTTAAAAAGACATTTTGAGGCATTTTTTAGGCATTCAATGGTTACTTAATTAATTTAAATGAAAAAATAAATAGTAATTCAGATTAAAATTAAATAAAATATGTTCAAGAATTTTTAGAAAATATTTTGGATGAAAATCAGGGTAAAAAACACAAGAAAACGACGAAAAAGGGCTAAAAACAGCTTTTGGCGGTAAAGGGCTCTGGCGACAACCCTGACAACCACTGCTATAGCCTTGCCCACTATAGTGGCAGCGGTGAAGGCTATAGCGGCGGCAATCAAGGCTATCGCTATAGCCTTGGCCGCGCCGAACCATTTTTTAGGGGGGATATCGATGTTTTTCCATCCATAAACTTGAAACCATTGAAGTTTTAAGTCGTAATCAACTATATTCCAATAGATCTGCACTTAAAACACTCAAATAATGTTGATGTTATGGAATTGGGTGAGAAAATACCCAAAATATGTAAGAAATAATGGGAACTCTATGGGGGCGGAGTTCACGTCCGTAGCTATAGCCTTCACCGATATAACAATAGCGGCCAAGGCTATAGGGGTAGAGGTGAAGGCTATCCCTCTAAAGGTCGGATTACTTTTTGTCTATTTTCCAAGAACACGAAGGAAAAACCAAGAAACAACACCAAAAGCAGCAAGAACAGCGACAATAGACAATAAATGAAGTAAGAGATCAAGGGAACTCAGTTTTGTTACCTCTATGCAATGATTCTAACTTGGGAGAATCGAATCGGATGTTTGGCAGGATTTTGATGATTTTCTGACAGAATGGCGATGAAAACAGTGACAAAAATGGTGATAGATTATTTGGGTGGTACTTGAGGAAAAGTCTTTAAAACCTATTTAATCCGTTTTAACCTATAATTTTTAATTGATTTTAGTGTTTAAGCTAAAGATCATGCCTAAGAACAACTAAAAAATGAGATCAGAGAGGATCAAACCCGTATTCTATGTTTTTCTTAAGCTTTCTCTCTCTAGTTCTTCCCTTTCTCTCTCTTATTCTTGGTTTTCTCATAAAAGTGATTTCTAAATTCTAAATTAGGAGAAAACGTCCCCTAATCTCTCTCTTAGATTGGTTTAAATACCCTCACACACAAAAATCCACCGACTTAGGAAAATTTTCGGGAAAACTACATGGCCAAATCGCAAGAGGAGAGAGTGAACAGAGTGGCACGGCTTGAAACTGGCCATACCACACCCAACGCCACTGTCACGGCGGTGATCGCCATAGGGGCGGCGGTCACCGCCATGACAACAGCATCCACTGCCACTACAGCGGCGGTGGTTGCTACCATGATGGTGGGGGTGGCCATAACAGGGGTGGCCACCCCGGTGGCTTTCACCGCCGCAAAGGGTGGTGGTAAATGTCACCATGGCGGCGATGGCTGCTACAAGAGTGGCAGGCACCGTCACCGAAGAGCAAGCTACCACCGTCGCTGCCACCGATGGTGGTGGCAGCAAAAGGGGGGCTAGGGGGGCTCCTAGGGTTTTGATGAATTAGGGTTAGGGTTTATGTAATTAATTTGGGTTTAGGTTTGGTAATTAGGGTTTCATAGGGCAATTAGGGCAGATTTAGGGTAGTTTTAGGGTTTCTACTTCTGACGCTTTTATCTTCCACTACGGTTATCGGATTAAGGTAATTCTTGGCATTGCGGAAAGCTTGGAGAAGCCAACTGTATAAATGGGACTCGCTCAAAATGTTCGGATCTTATAAAAAATCGCAAAACAAATTTCTGCGCGTGAGCGAAAGGAAACAGCTAATTCTAAATGCATGTGAATGGTATTTAAGCACTGCCAAATGTCTAAAATTAACAAAAACGTGTTTTCCAAATACAATTTGACCTTCAGAGAGTAGAATAACTAGACCATACGAGCTAAGAGCAATAAGTCATCATCATTCCAAGGGTCACTGAAAAGGCCATGCTCACAATGACCACTCAATATTCAGATCGTCATGTGCATGTGGTTCTATAATAGTATTAATACAATTAACTCCTTCTATCAACTGTTAACTACCATCTAATTTCTAGGACTCGATTTAAGTGTTAGTCTACTAGTAGGTTTAATGGCTACCCCAGTAGTTTAGTCTTGAGCCAAAGTACACTACGCAACCATTTAATGTGTTAATAAAGATCCTATCCTATCAACTAACACTCTGATCAGAGGTTTACGAGTGTGTCACTTCTTACAAGTGGCCAAGGTGCATCTCCCTTATATTGCTATAATGTTATGATAGATACCATCTTGACTACTCAGCTTAACAACTATCAGACAACAACTATACCTGTAATTATCTATGACATCGAATCTTATAGAATGTATGGGTATAATCCAAGGTATAGCAACATCTGAAAAAGGTTAATAGTATCTCAGGTCTAAGGATATTTGTATTGCTGTTGCAATAAGATGATTAAAACACCAATACATGATATAGATTATCGAGTGTTGTCTTATAGCGGTCTTCAATATATTTCCCTAAATATATTCAAGTGTTAACACAAGGTACCACCCTATAGCATTGGAGATATGCTCCTTTGAATCATATTCATGAGGTATGATGACACATGCTACTCTATCCATATTCATCAATGTCTAGTCCTAATTATACTAGGACTAGGGGTATTTAGACAAATCATAATTGCACACGAACCAGTTCCCACAAATATAGTCTCACTAAGCCCTTGCAATATGTGTTATGATTATGTCATGGACATTTGCAAACACATCAATCAATATATTCAAAACCAGTCATAATTTATTTTTATAGTCATTGATATAACAAAAGAATGCCTTTATTAATATAACTTTGTTCGTACAAATGAAACTAACTAAGCCATATCGCCCTAATTGCCTCTAAGGCGTATGTCTTGTCTAATAGCATGTCATCCATATAGACTTCCACTTCTTTGTGTATCGAATCATGTAGTAATGTCGTGACTGCTTGCTCGTAGGTTGCCCCTTCATTCTTGAGTCTAAAAGGCATTACTCTAAAATAATATGTTCCCCATTGTGAAATCATTGTAGTTTTGAAATTGTCTATCACGTTTATGAGGATCTGGTGGTATCCATAGAATCCTTCCATAAAGGAATACATGGCAGCCCTTGCAGTGCTATTTACCAGAACGTCAATGTGTAGCAATAGAAAATCTTCCTTAGAGGTAGCGTTGTTCAGGTCCCTGAAGTCGACAGCAACTCTGACATAGCCATTTCTCTTGGGAGCAGGAACTACATTCGACAACCAAGTAGGATACCCGACAGCTTCCATGAAATTGGCCTTTATCTGTTATGCTACTTCTACCTGGAACTTTTCTGCCCATTTTAGACCCATTCTTCTCATCTTTTGCTTTATTGGATGAATCTATGGGTTTGTAGGGATCACGTGCTCAATGATGTGCCGATCAAGTCCAACATGTCCTCGTGAGACAGAGCGAAGGCTAAAACATTATTTTTTAGCACTTTTACCTATTCTCTCTCTTGGTCAATCGGCAGTGATTGGAAATGTATATCATTTTTTCTCATCTTACGTATTTAAGTTAACTTCTTTTATAATATCATTATTAATGTTTAAAATGCTAGATGAATGCTAGAATGGATGCGTGGAATCATAATCAAAACACAATCAAAACAAGCGCAGTTATTCATCTTATTATCATCATCATAAAATACATCATCCATTTCAAACATACTGGAAATCAAAATAAAAGACTCATGATCTGTAGCGATGGGTTCTACCGGGGATGATTCTTCTATGGTAGCTGGCCTTAGCAGGATGTCCTCACCGTCTTTGTGTTCTACTTTTGCCTTGCCTTTCCTGACTTTGACCATGTCCGTGATAGCTAGACTCAAGCAATCTCCCTTGCTCCTTGCTTCTTTCACTATCTTGAGTTGCAGTTGGAAATGTTTGGTTAGAGTATCGAGGATCTCCTCTTCTTTGCTCAGCTTCTTGCTCTTCTTTGGACATACTTGTTCATTAGGCTTAGCCTACTCCTAAAATTGCCCCAGCTTCTGGGTAACGATCTGCTTTCTTCATCATACGGGCAATAGGGCTTTCGCTACACTTGCTATAGCTGACTATGTATACGAAGATTTCAAATCCAAGAACTGTTCTTCACCGGTGTGTAATAGGTTTGGGGGTTCTATTGTAGGGTTGCTCTGACTTCCTCCAAAAGATTATCTTGCTGGTGACTCTTCTAGCGCCTACATAGCCGAGTCCCATAGGTTTCCATTCTCGTGCCCCTATATTGTAACTTTGAATATAAGGGCCCCAATGTACTTTTAGTTGTTTGTTCGATCCTTGACCAATTATAGTTATGGTGAACCCTTTCGTATGGCTCTCTTCCATTTTTAGAGCTGCCACGACTGATGCCTCTTGGGCCTTTAGAGTGATGATCTTTCCCTGGGATTGAATTTTAACCTTCTAGTGAAAAGTAGATGGGACCCATCCTAGCGCGTGGAACCTTATCACCAGAGGAGCATAGAGAAACTCATTGGGATATCTATAACTGTGAAAATAATAATAGAAGAGATCTCTCCGAAAGTGACTTTGGCTTCAAATGTACCGATGATGATTCTCTTGGAATTGTGATAGACCTCAATGACCATCATGGACTTCTTGAAGTCCTTCTTAGTTAGTCCTAGGATTGGTAGGATATCCTTAGGATAGACATTTTAACCTGAGATGTCGTCAACCATTACACATGACATAATGTGCCCAAAACACTCACCTTTAAGTTAAGAGCCTTACTGTCACGAATGCCCTCGTTGGGTATGTCTGAGCTTGAGAAAATAATGTCAGGCATGACAGTGCTAGTTTTAGTGTTGAGTTATATGCAAACTTGTTCCGACGTTGCCAGGTGAGATATTTTGATTTCCATCAACTTTTTCACTATGGTAAGCCTATGATCTTGAGAAATAAGCAGAAGATCCAAAATGTTCATCTTGACAGTGGTGGCTTTAAACTGGTCTAGAATTGTGCTTTCTATCTATTCTGAGGACATAATAAATGTAGGAACTACCAGAGGTACCGTTCTTAACGTAGCGGGGGCTACTAACCTAGTGATATTTCCTCCTCTAATGACGGGACTAACAACCTGAGTATGCTACTTGGTTTTTTTAAAGACATAGAACTCATCAAAATTTTCATCAATCGATATTTCTACCAAGTCAATGGGCTTGTTTACTGAAGATGGTGCTCTGGTGGCAAAAGCCCACTACATAAAGGGGGCTTTTTAAGGATGTCTCCCCAAGAAAACAAGGTTCTCCTATAGGATTTGGTATAGAATGGGATTGGAACCTTGCAGAATCATTTGGTTGGATGAGAAGGCCCCACCGGTTGCATCTGAACTGTCGTTGTATATGGTCAACTCTTCTAGCTCATCATAGTGCTTTATTCATGTACCAGGGGTACTCTGTGGCATATTTCATTGAGGTTGGGAAAATGTAATTGGTTGCATTCCATTCCCAATATAGCAAAGGATTCCCATGTTTGTCTTGCTCCGGGGATGAGTCTTCTGATGGATTGACTCATTTGAAGTGATCAATGAATTGCCTAGCTAGGGTGCTCCGGAATGACTTTTGGTAAAATTTTAGCCCTTCATACTAGACTATCGCCTTTTCTCAAAGATTTAGGTGGAACCTTTTGTGCTAATGGGCATATGGGATAGATCTCTCACAAGTTTGGATTTCAAATTTGATAATTGGCTTGAGCTAACTCATTTTATGCTCGAATCCTTTCCATGATGTATTCCTGAGAAGGTTCTTTCCCCTTATCTTAGATCATGTTAAAAATTTACTCATTGCTCCAGTCAAAATCTGTAAAGTCTCTAGAATCATCGCTCACTGTAGACCAAAAGGCACCTGGGGAGTCATGCTCCAAGGATGAAGCGTAGCTCTCACCACTATTACAGTCAACTGTCATGCCTATTTGTCCCTATGAGGGTCTATATAAGGTCCATGGGGGGTGAATGACCCTTTGGTGGAATTAACAAACTTTAAAAAGTCTTGTGTAGCATGTTTGATATGTTCCAGATATAATAGATCCAAATGATGCAATTATGAGATAACCTGCAATTAATAAATAGTTAGCATATCAAACAAATTATTTTATCCTAGTTCAGCCCCGCCTACTCCAATCCCCGGAGTGCCCTTACTCTGAGCTTTTCACTAGTGGATTCCTTTCCAACTGGTAGGAATCAAGCCTTATAATTTGCCTCTGGAGATTTATTCTCCTCTGGATGTAGGATATACCACTAGAAGCACCAACTCCTAGCTTATTCCCCTTAAGCTTGTCTTTAGAGTGTAACCCCTTCCAAATGTAAGATATACCGCTAGAAGCACCAATTTCTAGCTAAGTCCTTTCACTTTAGGAGGATATACCACTTAGTTTCTAGTGGTATATCTTACATACCAAAAAGAAAACTCAGTTGAAAAGATCTCAATTTCTAGCTTAAAAGCACCAACTCTAAGCTGGATCCTAATTTCAATACTCACTCGAGTATGAGATCTTTTCAACTGATTTTTCTTTTTGAGAGGTTTTGAACTCTTCAAGTTTATAATGTTTACTTGAGAGTTCCTATAAACTTATTTAGAATGGTCTAGTTCTTAGAGGGAATATATTACTAATTGCGATAGCTTGAGTTCTCTTGTAATAGCTTCTATAAAATCAACTAGTGCTTTCTCAACTTGTGAAGCTTATATTTTGTAAGCTTTCATCACTAATGTAGTTGTTGTGTACCATTGATAAGGTATGATGTGGCATATTAGGACTCATTGATTAATTCATTAGGCACAAATTTTGACCCGTTTGAATTCTTGGGATTAAGGCAAAATGTTGTCAGTGGTCGTTTGTTATGATTTTACTGACTCACCAATTTTTATGAAGTTTGCTTTAGTGTGAGCTCCACACGCCATTCTTATTGGTCTATGTAAAAAAGGTTGTTACCTTTTTCTCTTTCTCATGTTCATCCTTTTGCCCTTTTCTGGGGTGCGTGCCAGCTGTCTTCTTCAAGGCAAAAAAGGATCTTCGACATTAGACCAAAAACAGAGGGAAAGGTGAATTTGTACTTTTCCCTTTTTCTTGTTATTTGAGTCTTTCGGATGTCTTCGGTCCAAATATATCTGGATGCTTCTTTAATCAGTTCTTTCGGATGCTGCTTTTGAGAGGTTTAAAGTTTGTATCCTTTCCAAACTTTAATCAGATGCTTCCATTATATGCTTATGCATTTATAGTCTTCAATATATGTTCGGATGGTTTTTCTTGGACTTAGGAGACTAAATGTTTTTGTTTGTATGTTTTTGTTTTCTTTAAACTGGATCCGGATTTGTTCTTCTGGATCATTATTTGCTAACAAAATCCGCCATTTGATGGAAACAAAAATCTAAACACATCCAAGCATAAGCAAAAGGGGTTTTATGTACTAAGTATGATTCTTGATATTTAGTCATTTACAAATTTACTCCCCTATAACTCAAGCATCCTAACTCTCCCAACATTTTTGCGTTCTAGCTTCTATGTTTTTAAAGTACAGTTATAGATTGTACTTAGAAGCAATATTTTTAGTAGAATATTTTCACTATATATACTTCTGTTGTTAAAAATAGTTAACCTCATGAAGTTTTGAACTACAGGTACAGAAATATATAAGTCAAAAATTACATAAATAACTATTACATGTCTTTACAAATTGAGAATAGCTATTCTACAAATGTACTATTCTACTCTTCCATAGCATTACCTTCACCATCTTTGCTAGTGCTCTTCTCACTCTTATTACTTACATCCAAGCATTTGATTAGACTGAGTAATCTCATAAGTGCAAAATATACCAAGAAAATACAAGTAATTTGGCTTTGCAATCACTCAATTTGAAGTTGAATTGTGGGAATTATAAAGCTTTTTCTAATTTAGGAGGAAGGTTCTGCTTGCTCCATTTGGTTACTCTAGAAAGCCAAAGAACATAGAAAGATAGGCAGAGCAAGCAGAAAAGCAGTCAGAGTAGTAAGAATGTGGGACAAAATAAGGGAGAATGAGTCCAAGATGATGTGGAAGAGTAAAATGACCAGAAAACACTTTTTGTTTCTAGAACATTGGCCAAATCTTTCTGGAGACTCCACTTGTGGTAGTGGAATTATCTTTGTAATATATTAATAGGCCGCTTGGCCAAAACTTAGTGGATAAGTGTTTGATCTTCTAGAAGGTTTAGTGTTTAGTGGTTTAAACTTATTTCTGAATATTTTATGGAGGCAAGTGGCTCATCTAGATCCTTCCACTTGCCACTATAAATATGAGAACTCCTCATTTTGTATTCGGCCCTTGTTGACTCAAAGCATTCATTGGTTCATTTTCTTCTTTATTCTTAACTTAATTAATATAACATTTATATTTTATGCTTTATTTTATTGTTAATTAAGCTGAAGCAGGCAGAGCTAGCAGGCAATATGGGTTGAATACGGTTTGATTTCTTCTCTCTTTTATTTCAGACATTATATTAATTTGATTGCTTTGTGTTGAGCTAAAAATCATCATAAGTTTGGCCAAACGTATACATAGTGTTAACAAAACAAATTGAGAGTAAATTACTAACATGGATTGAAACACAAAACACATTTCTAGAAAAAATGGTTCTTGACTAGAAATTCCTGTTAAAGTTCAATAGGAAGCATGCTTTGTTTTTACTACTTGAAGAATAACTTGTAAGTGGAGGTTCCTAGTGTTAAAGTTCGAAGAAGTATATGCAAAAAGCGGTGGCTAAGCCTATAAAACCTTAAGCAAGTGAATTTAGATCTATGTGCCACAAAATGCTATAATATAAAGGAATTAGTCAAAACTTTGTTCGCCTACCTGCTGGTCATGCTTGCCCCCGTATAAATTTGCTTAACACTTTCATTTTAGAGCAACTAGAATCTGTTTAAAGCAATCATTTTATTTTTAGCATTTACTTTATTTTCTCTTATCTTATTTAATATTTTCATCTCTCTACTGATTTACTTCAAGGTTTACTTCCTTTATTACTTCCTTTTGGAATGACACTTGGTCTAGCCTTACACAACTAGCATGACCAAGTACACTTGCTAGAGTGCTCACTTCTGGCTTGGAAAAAGTTTTTGGCGTCGTTGCCATGGAGCAATGCGTAATTTTTTAAATTTTTTAGTAAATTAGTAGTTTTAACCTTATTTGTTTAGTTTGTGTATTTCTCTTGCAGGAGGGAGAAGGCTGGAATTTTTTTTAGCAAGCTTTTTGGAGCAAGCAAAAGACAAGAGGAGCAAGCAGGAAGAGCAGGATGGTAGACAGAACTTAGTTGCCCCTCTAAAGCTCGGGTAGTTTTCCTAAACTTCTTAATCGGGACACATATCATACATAGTGATACCAGATGAAGGAGAAAATTTTGTTCAAATCAAACCCTCCATGATTGAACTTGTTTTATCACATGCCCAATTTAAAGGATTGCAAATGAAGACCAAAATGAGCATCTTTATGATTTTTTTGAAATATGTAATATTTTTAAAGTTAATCATGGTATTTCCAATGATATTTTTGGGTTAAAGTTGTTTCTTTTCTCATTGCAGGAAAAGGCAATGTCATGGTTTAGATCTTTGCAACTAGGTTCAATCACATCTTGGGAGGAGATGGCTGAAGCATTCTTGACAAAGTATTTTCCACCTTCCAAGGTTGCTAGAATGAGAAATGAAATCTCTAGGTTCACTAAATATAAAGATGAATCACTCCAAGAAGTATAGGAGAGATTCAAGGATCTATTAAGAAGGGTACCACCACGGTTTAACTATATGGATGCAAATCCAAATCTACTACAATGGGATAGCCGATGAGCCTATACTTCGACTAGAAACCCTAGCAAATGGTGACCTGGAAGAAATGGAGGTTGAAGTAATATTTGCCCACATTGAGAAAGTGGTGAATGCAAGGTGCAAATGGCATTCTAAGAAGAACTTAAAATTTCCAGAATCTATGGTTGTCCAAAAACTTTCTGAAAAAGTTGAGGATATAGCTGAGTAAATGAACAGACTCTTAAAGCAACCAAAACTGTTATTCCAGCTACCAAAGATTCCAACCAAGCAACCTCAAATGCCATTCTAGCAACCCAAGTCTCCTTACCAACAACCTCAATTCTTATTCCCCCAACCTCATTGTGCCATCCATCAGTAACCACATTTTTTCCCAAAAACCTCACCAACCATTTCAACTACCTTTACATTACTTCCAGTAAGTTTGATCATCATTTAAGCCTGAGAAACCCAATTTGGAAGTGATGATGAGGGAGTTTATGGATCAAACTCAAGAATTAATCATGAACTTGGAGACCCAATTTCAACAACTAGCAAATATGGTTATTTTAAATGATGAAGTGGCCATTTCGAGCAATAGAGCAAGCACGATTGAGAGTGGTGAGGTTATTGATTATTCTAACATGTTTGTTGTTGATGATGTCTATAACGTAGGGGAGCAAGAAAAGGAGGAGACTGAGCGATCAGATTTTAATCTGGAGCAACGAAAATATAACCACAAGCAATCAGATTACAATCTTGAGCAACAAGAATATAACCATGAGCAACTTATGTACAAAAGAGAGCAACTTGAAGTTCAGTATGAGATTACTGCATTATTAAAAGGAAAGATGCTTGCTCAAGAGGAAGCGGTTATGATTGAACAACCATTCCAAATCTATCAACTGAGGAAACCATTTCCTGAAAGTGCAAAGCAACATCTTATGCATGAGAAGCTGAGCAAGAACTTGCATGTGCATGATTAAGAGATCTTAAAAGATGAGGAGAAGCTTGTTGAGGTGGATTTCAAAGGGCAAATCGATTGCTCCCCAATCCTTAAAGATGAACAATATACATACAAACCTCACAACAATTTGATGGGGCTATCTTTTGTTGAAAATCAATTTAAGGAAGAATCAAGGAGAGATGTGGACATGCTACTACAAAAGACTCTATACATCATTCGACCTTTTCAACCTTCATTTATGAACCTTCTTGAGCAACTTGTATGTATTGGTGTTCGCTTCAAACACTAATTGAAGCATTTTGATGAGCCCAAACTCATTTTTCTGACTTTGTATATATTTATTTCCTTTTTCCTTATTTAAGTATATTTTTAATCTTGTTCTTTTGGTTTCTTTTATAGATGGTCAATAAATTAAGTACGGGAAATTTTGGATTTTGGTTACTCTGACAAGTCTGAGCAACAGTCAAACAAGTTGCTCTAAGCAATCTTCCTTACAGTATTAGAGTAATTAACAAATTCTTACCTCTCCCACAATCTAGTAACTCACGTCCACTTTAGATCAGCAATAATTAAATTCAAAAAAAATGCCATGATAGGGTAGTTTCCAATTACCTTTTATACTTTCTAGTTAATTTTTGTTCATTGGTTTGAGGACAAAGCAATCCTTAAGTGTGGGGGATGGTTTATAATTTAGAGGTGATTCTTATTGATTTTTTGTGTTTAATTGGTATAACCACTTCTTTTGACTGCCCCTACTTCAGCACAGTGTTTAAACTCGAGTATTTTGTGTGTTTCAATGTTTTTAAATGTGTTTTTATAAAATATTTTGTAAAATTCTGTTTTTGTGAAATTTTGTAAAAAAATTTTGTTTTTTAAGTATCTTTTTGGTTTTTCGTGATTAGCATTAAATTTTGATCTTTGGAAAGCAAATAGTCTTTGAAAAATACTTGAAATCTGGATGTTGATGGTAAACTTGCATTAGCAAGTTTAATGAGGTTGATTAAGCATGATAGACTATAAACTTGGAACTGTTTTTTAATAACTTTGGCTAAATTGAACCAACTAAAATTAACCCAAATTTTAAGTGAGGATTTGAGCTTTTCTTATTTCTGAACTATTGCTTGATGTCCTTGCTGAGTGGGCTTACATATGCATGCTTATGTTAGAACTTGATTTGGAAGAACCTTGTTAGTGCTTGTCGAGACCACATCCTTGATCACTTGCATAAAATGATAAAGGAATTAGGTTTAAACCCTCCTTTCAACCAAAAAGCCACCCTTAATAAAATTTTCCCCTAATCAGCCCCTTTTAGCCTTTAACCTTTTTCTTTCTTTAACACATAATAATTCAAACCCAAAACCCTTTTTACTTTGATTTTCCTTTCTCACCTTAGATTTTACCAAAGAATTTTCATAAAAAGGTTGGAAGTATGAAAAACTGCTAATTTCTGATTTCTACAAAATTCTTTTCAAGGAAACTTATGAGTGTTTCTTCAAAGTCATTGCAATCATTATTTTTCTAGCATCTTATCATCATATTAGTACATTATTTGAAAAAAAAGAGAAAACTGACAAAAATGAAAAAAAGAAAAAAAAAAAAGAAAAAGAAGTTTTAAAATTTTTGATTCCTTAGAGAAAGCTCAACTCTCTCTTAATACATCTTGAAAGCTTGCTAAAACTTTTTGTTTGACTGCTGGAATGATTACTCAGTTCTATTCCTATCTTTTTTATTTCACTGATCTTACACTCTTATTCCTTGTGCTTAAAACTTCCTTTTGTTGCATGAGTTAGAAACTATAATTGTGATACAACTTGTTGTAAGTTCATCAATGCTTTCTTTGGTGAAATCCCTTACATATAAAAGCCTTTTCTTTACACACCCAACCCAAAGCCAACATTACAACCTGAATAAAAGTTCTTTTGATTATGTTAGTGATCAATAACTTATTAGAGGAGATAAGACCAATAATCAAGCCTATGGACTTAAGACTGCAGTGTATGGTCGAGGAGCAAATTATAAAATCTCACCCTTAAACATTTTCAGCAAATTGAGTGAAATCCATTGGTGAGGTAGGTTGTTTCATAATGGAAATTGTTATTGATGAGCTAGCTCTAATTTTTAGAATTGAAATGTTTTTTTAGACAAAGTTTTTGCTAAATGTGGGGGCAATCTTCTCCTTCCTTAATCTTTGTATTTTTGGTAGACTATTCTGTTTTTCATAAGAGATAAGTTAATTGTTCATTGCTACTTTTGCTTTCTTCATTTTTGTGCTTTTATGGTTTAGTATGTCTTTGTGTTTTTCTTGAGGAAAAGCAAACGTTTACGTGTGAGGTATTTGATTAGTGCAAAATATACCAAGAAAATATAAGTAATTTGGCTTTGGAATCACTTAATTTGAAGTTGAATTGTGGAATTATAAAGGTTTTTCTAATTTGGTAGGAAGGTTCTTCTTGCTCCATTTGGTTGCCCCAGAAAGTAGAGAAGGCAGAAAAACAAGCAGAGCAAGTATAAAAGTAGTTAGAGAAGGCAGAATATGGGACAAAATAAGGTAGAATAAGTCCTGGATGATGTGGCAGAGTAAAATGACCAGAAATCCCTTTTTATTTCTAGAACATTGGCCAAATCTTGCTGGAGATGCCACTTGTGGTAGTGAAATTATCTTTGTAATATATTAATAGGCCACTTGGGTAACACTTGGATAAGTCTTTGATCTTCTAAAAGGTTCAGTATTTTAGTGGTGTAAGCATGTTTCTGAATATTTTATGGAGGCAAGTGGCTAACTAGATCCTTCCACTTGCCACTATAAATATAAGAACTCGTCATTTTGTATTCCACCCTTGTTGGCTTAAAGCCTTCATTGGTTCATTTTCTTCTGTATTCTTAACTTAATTAATATAATATTTATATTTTATGCTTTATTTTATTATTAATTAAGTTGAAGCAGGGGAAGCCAGCAGGCAATACGGGTTCAATAGATTTGATTTCTTCTCTCTTTTATTTCTGGCATTGTAATAAGTTGATTGTTTTGTGTTGAGCTTAAAATCGTCCTAAGTTTGGCCAAACTTAGATATAGTGTTAACAAATCAAACAGAGAGGTAAATTGCTAACATGGATTTAAACACAACACATTTCTGGAAAAAATGATTGTTGACTAGAAATGCTAGGAAGTTCTTATTAATGTTTAATAGGAAGCTCGCTTTGTTTTCAATGCTTGAAGAATAACTTGCAAGTAGAGGTTCCCGTAGTTAAACTTTGAGGAAGTATTGGCAAAAAGCGGTGGTTGAGCCTAGAGAACCTTATGTAAAGAATCTAGATCTATATGCTATAAAATGCTAGAATAAAAAGGAAGAAGTCAAAACTATTTTAGTCTGCCTGCTGGTCATGCATGCCCCCTTACAAATTTGTTTAACAATTTTATTTTATAGCAACTAGAATCTGTTTGAAGCTTTCATTTTATTTTTAGCATTTTCTTCATTTTCTCTTATCTTATTTATTATTTTTTTCTCCAACTGTTGATTTACTTTAAGGTTTACTTGCTTTCCTTACTCCCTGTTGGAATGACACTTGGTCTTGTCCTATACTACTAACATGACCTAGTACACTTGCCATAGCTCTCACTACGGGCTTGCAATATAATCAATATTCCCTTCTAGGAGCTTTTCAAGGATGGTTTCAATAGTAGCTGGAAGGAGATGGAGTGGCTATATTTGATCCTGAAGGTGTTTGTAAGATTTGACCATATATGGAATCATTTTGAGAGCATATTTTTAGTCTACTTCTTTGAAAAATAGGAAGAGTGCCTTGAGAAGTGTCAAGCTGCATTTATACCTAAAGAATTCTATGTCCCGAATTGATTAGACAAGACTCTGAACTGTTTGAAGGAGAAGGCTGTCCAGGTTTGTAGGTGAGGATTTGGATGATATAGAAGCAGCATTAAGAGAACGATTAGCCATACCTGACTTTGTGAGATCAATTTCCTGAATAATGTCTCTCTGAATATTGTGAATGCTGGAGTTGAGTGTTGTAAGATCTATATGAAACGCCTCCTCTAGTTTGTTAATTATCTACTCAGTTCTAGAGAGATGACTCCCAAAGGCATCACTTATGTCATTCATGTGTTTGTTCAAAAGCTTGGGTAGTCCTTTATCCAAAAAATTACACAACATTTCTTGGGCAGCTTGATGTTCTTCATTTAACAATGTAAGCCCAGATTTAATGCCCTTTCCAACTTCCGTTATTGCTTAGGGGATGAATTTTCCAAGCTTTAAAACTTATGGTCTATATACTCTTACAGCTCAGATTTTTGATCGGTGGAGGATCAGGTGACAGTATTTGTCAACTCCGGTGAGTGCTTGATCTGCAGAGCGATTTACTCCTGCAATATTTTAATTTAGATGTTCCAGCACCAAAGGGAATTTGGAGAGGAAAGTGTCTGCAATCGATTCAATAGAGGGGAATGTTTCTATTTTCTTCTCAATTGTCTGTATAGACTCCTTTTTGTCTCCTAGGCACATCATAGCCAGTCCTTAGATCTAGTAAGACCTTCACCCTTGGCATATCATAGCCAAACCATAGGTCTAGTAAGATCTTCACCTAGGTACATCATAGCTAAATCTTAGATCTAGCGAGATCTTCACAATGCACTCAATAAGACTTACGACTTTAGATCCAACAAGATCTTTACCACAACCCATCCATGATATGCAGTGTCATGTCTAGTTTTGTATTGGCATGCAATGCCACATCTATGTTTTATTGATGACATGTAGTGTCATGTTAAGTAATTCTAATAACATGTAGTGTCATATAGTGGTATATTATGTTTCATACTTGCGACATGTATGCCAATGGCGGCAGGCAGTGCCCAACTCCCTAGTGAGACAAATGGCTCAATGGAGGCAAGACAGTGCCCAACTCCCTGGTGAGACAAACTACTCAATGGTGGCAAGATAGTGCCCAACTCGATGGTGAGACCAATTGCTCAATGGTGGCAAGATAGTGCCCAACTCGATGGCGAGACAAACTGCTCAATGATGGCAGATAATGCCCAAAACTACTCAACGATGGTAGACAGTGTCCAATTCAATGGTGAGACAAACTGGTCAATGGTGGCAAGATAGTGCCCAACTCCCTAGTGAGACAAACTATTCAATGGCGGCAGATAGTGCCCAACTCGATGGTGAGACAAACTGGTGAATAGTGGTAAGACAGTGCCCAACTCAATGGTGAGACAAACTACTCAATAGTGGCTGACGGTTCCACACTACCCGAAGAGAAAATTGGTTAACAATGGCTGATAATGCCTCTTCAAAGATAAAAATGCTGGAAGCAGGTATAATCCTTTAGTCGCTCTTTGCATTATCTTAAAATTGTTTTGAAATTGGCGGACCAAATTTTGAAAATCACACAGGTCGCTAGGGGCACAAAACCTTTTGAAAGTCTTATAATTTTCATTTTCCCCAGCGAATTTTTACCTTTTATTACCTTCTTTGGTTTTCATTTTCATCCCCAGCTGGATTTTAACTTAAAAACATTTGCATCAACATTCTTGATCAAAGGGGCAAAAAATTTTGTTTTCAAAATTATAGATCAAGTGATGTCAAATTTTTTAAATCCTTGTGTCCATATGACTTACCACACATGAAAGCACCTATTTTGTTCACCGTGCTCACTTCGTGTATGCAAAATTTCCTATACAGTCAAAACTTTTGAAACATGAGGGGCAGCCAGTGAGCACAGTTTGCCTGACCTGATAATGATTAATACCTATATCTGAACGTCAAAAGTGTTATTGAATGTCTCTTTCATTATCCAAAACCCCTCGAACAATCCTCAAAGTATCCTAAAGGAAAGAACCTCAAACCAGTAATTTCCTGTCTAAACTTCTGCCTTTGACTAAATTCTCTCTATAACTCCAAATAAAAATTTCCAACGGTTAAACGTTAGCCCCTTATGTTAGGAACCTCGTGTTAAAATTTCATAAAAATCCAATGGTTGGATTTGCATCGATCGACACTCCCATATGTATTGATTGACGCTAATCGTTGCTGGCATGTGTCGAGTCTAGTGATGACTCATTAAACCTACACATGTGTCGACAAATGATCCTAGATGTGTCGATCAATGCTCCTTGGACACATATCGAGTCTAGTGATGACTTAATAAAGCTACAACTGCCCTAGATGCATCGATCGATGCTCCCAAGAGGTGTCGATCGATGCTGCGAAAAATCCTATAAAAAGAATGCGATCCCTGCTCATTTTCAACAAATTTTAACGAAGAAAACACATCCAAAACCCTTTGAAAATTTCCTTTTTGTGGATTCCCTAAATCCATACCATAAAGCCCTTCCTTTATCCAAAAACTATACACAAGTATATCCTTATTCCTTAAACACCATACCAATAATACAGTTCAATATTGTCAACGGGTTTTAGCCACAAACCTTCCTCATATAAACCTTAAAACACCAACTATACCAAGGTATAGTCCACCACTCTCGATGGATTTTAGTTATAAACCATCTCCGCAAATCCCAAGGTTCTCAACCCTAATATTCCAATCATTCGATTCTAGCATGTATCAGCCTTCAGGACACTTGAAAGGTATCAGAGGGTAAAATATGACTTTCAATAATGCATTTTAATTACTATTTCAACATAAAGTAGCAAGCCCCTGCTCGGGCCCTCGTTCCACATGATAGGCCTGCAAAGGTAATATCTCTCAACTCATTTCGTTTGCTTAATTAAATAACAAAAGATTTTCAATATATAATTTATCCAAATTCAAATGACAAGTAACTATTTCATCATAAACCAGAATCTCTCTTTTATCGATATAGGAATCCTACTTGGATCAGCTATACCACCAATTTCCTCAAAGAGCTGATACGGGTGGCCACTCTAATATTGCATAAAAAGGGACCCTGCGATTGCAGTTAAAAGGCTAATCCCTAAAGGAGTCCTTAACCCCTTTATCCAGCTGGAAATGCCATGTATGTTCACACATACAACAAGCCCCATGCTCTAACGGTGACTCTTCGCATTAAAACCTGAGAGTCCCATATTGGTTGTGCCAATCCAACTAATGATCCGAAAATAGTCCATCAAAAAGCTCGCCCCGGTCACACCTATTGTTCTTGTTTCTTCATTCGGTCTTTTTCATCGTATTTCTCGAACCTCTTGGCGTAGTCTACTACATCATTGAAGGTATCAAACCTTTTCATTTTCAAGGGATTGCCCAACTGCATCATGGTCTGCCATCACAGTTTTGGACTCTAAATCAAAGAAAAATTTGGCTAGAGATTCGACTAGCAGCGGGGGTTTGACTTTTGGGATACCCATAATACATCTTAAACTCCTTCTTTCTGCCTTCTAACCTAAAAATGGAAGATATAAAGTTTTAGTAAGTGTATCAGGAGTGGCTCTGAGCCTTACTTACCTTTGCTTGTCAGAATGAATAAACGAATGAATAAATGAATAAGTGAATGAAGGAATGGATTGATATATACAAATAATGAGGAATTGGGAGCATGCCAGCTATTCAGGGACCAATTAGCAAAGGTGGCCTATAACATTCATAGAATGTTGAAGACACAGGGTCCAAAATCTAGTTTAACTCGATGGTCGGGGTTGGGTTAACTCGTTGGTCACTTAAATGGGTGACTTTATGGATAAGGGTGAGTTAACTCGTTGGACACTTGAAGGGGAGACTCTATGATCAAGGGTGAGTTGACTCATTGGTCACTCAAAGGCTAACTCTATGGTTAACGGTGAGTTGAGTCACTAGTCACTCGATGGTTGACTCTTTGGTTAAGGGTGTGTTCACTCGCTAGGCACTCGAAGGGTGACTATATGGTCAAAGGTGAGTTGACTCGCTAGTCACTCGACTACTGACTCTATGGTCAAAGATGAGTTGACTCGCTGGCCACTCGAGGGGCTGACTCAGTGGTTAAAGGTGAGTTTACTCGCTAGTCACTCCAAGGCTCACTTTATGGTCTAGGGTGAGTTGACTCGCTAGTCACTCAAAGGCTGACCCGGTAGTAAGGGTGAGCTGACTCGCTGGTCACTCAAAAAATGACTCCATGGTCAAGGGTGTGTTGACTCACTAGTCACTCAAACACTGACTCTATAGTCAAGGGTGAGTTCACTCACTGGTCACTCAAAGGCTAACTCTATGGTTAAGTGTGAGTTGACTCACAGGTCACCGGAAGGCTGACTCTATAGTCAAGGGTGAGTTGACTCGCTGGTCACTCGACTGTTGACTCTATGGTCAAAGATGTGCTGACTCACTGGTCACTTGAGGGGCTAACTCCATGGTCAAAGGTGAGTTGACGCGCTAGTCACTCCAAGCCTCACTCTATGGTCAAGGGTGAGTTGACTCGCTAGTCATACGAAGGCTGACTCGATGGTCAGGGGTGAGTTGACTTACTAGTCGCTCAAAGGCTGACTCTATAGTCAAGGGTGAGTGGACTCACTGGTCACTCAAAAGCTGACTCTATGGCTAAGGGTATGTTCACTCGCTGGTGAAGGCTGACTCTATGGATAAGTGTGAGTTGACTCGCAGGTCACTCGAAGGCTGACTCTATAGTCAAGGCTTAGTTGACTTATTGGTCTCCCGAAGGTTAACTTGGTGGTCAAGGGTGAGTTGACTCGCTAGTCACTCGAAGGTTGACTCTATGGTTAAGGGCGAGTTGACTCGCTGGTCACTAAGGGGTTTGTGTATTTTGGCTTGAGAGTGAAGCCTTGGTGGATTCACTGGCCAATTTATTTCAGCTCATTGGTTGAGCCTGGATGGACTCACTGGTCTTGGTTTACTTTTTGGTTCCTATAATAAAGGACATGAAATGGCGTAGCACACATCAATGTCATGGCTGCATGAAGATATGGTTAGTTCTCACACAATTATGATGTTTATGATGTTCATTTTTTTTAATTTTAGGTTTATTTATATTTAATAAACCTGCACATGTAGCAAATTGTTAGATTGCACCTACCGCCCTTTTAACTCCATTCGATTGCCCCGTTTTAAAGCCAACTGGGATCTTAGTGGAGTCTACTCGCGGGCTCTCCAAGTTTTTTGGTAAACCTACCGGAAAGTGCATATAGTTCACCTATATGCGGGTTTCTCTCACAATTGGGTGCAATTTGGGTACCCCGCACCTTTTTGTACTGAGACCTAGTGGCCCTAAGCGAACCAAAGGAATCTTTTCCATGTATAATATTCTCGAGTAATTTTGCCCTTAATGGAACAAGGCCCTCATACGTTACACAATGGGTGTGATCAGGTCCATACCCGTCCAGCCCTAAGCGAACTTGGAGATACTTCACCAAAAGGCACCTAAATTCCTTTAGGGATAAAGAATGTATGCAATCTTGATATTGTGTAATGTCTGTAATTACAACATATTTCATGATTCCAAAATTTATTTTCAACAATATTTTCATTATTGCATCAAGAAGGTATTTTTATAAAAATCGGGTTTTTATAAAAATAATGTCCCCAGTAGAGTCGGCACTTTGAGCGGCAAGTTTTTGAGAGGGAAAGCACGTGGGGTGTGGTGCTGTGTTTTGGTTTGATGTAGTTGAAGGAAACCGCGATGTCAATCTTTTAATAAAACGTTTTGGTCTTATTAAAGAGAAAGTTGATTTTATTATTTTTCCGGTAAACTTATTGAGAGTGAAAAAAATGGCTTTTCACAAGCCAAAAATATTATTATATTGAGAAATATATATACACATTTTAATAAAAGAAAATATTTTTAAAATAAAGCTTTTTTACTTTATTTAAAACTAGAAATAGAGTTACCACCCGGTTAGGCTCCACCGGGAATTGTGGTATACTGATCCAAATGGGATTTTTATACCAAAAAGAAAATGAGGTTATGAGTTTGAACACAATAGGTACTCATATTGTTCAAATTGTTTAAGTTAATTTTCAAATTCAGGAATTTATGGTAATTTCTGCATTACAATGGCTTCATTTAAGAATGAAATTAGAGGAATAAAATGGACATTACAATGCCATAATAAATTGACTTTCTCTACCATAATTTTCGTAGAGTAATGACATCGCATGGGTTTTTTCCCTAAAACTCGGATAGAGTTTCCTCAAATTTTGGATGTTTTATCCACACCTGCACACTTGTTTATATGTATTATAGCTTAAGGGGTTCCAGTGGCTCACTTTCCAGACGAATGTAATGCAAATATGCAATAAAACTGATAGGAATGAATTTAAATGATTTTCAATTTCGGCTTAGAGCCAATTACCAACAGTTTAACTTTTTGTCTGTCTAGGATGACTTGAGAGCCAATACAGGACCAAAGTTGTTAAGAGAAAAATGTGGTTTGGTTGGAAAATAAATTTAACCCAAGTTATGGCTATGACTTTGGATTATTTCTAATGAAAATGCGGTGGGTTCTTGAGAAATTGAGTCATTTTTAAATCAAAGATCACTGTGAGATCTCGATACAAAAAGACCAAAAAATGAGTTTATAGCAAATGCTAGGGATAAAGCTCAGATTTGGTAGCGTTTTGGCAGAGTTTCGGGGCTTTTGGGACTCCCAAAATGATTTTGGCACGAATGGATTTTTGTTATATTTTTTCGTCTCTTCTGGCTGTTGAAATGAGAGGGGAAGTCTTCTATTGATAGAGGAGTGGTAATTAGCTAGCGGGCTAGTTACCTATTTGATAAGATCTGCTTTCAATCTCATAAATCCATGCCAAATCCAGGTAAGATATTATTTTTTTTACTGTAGATAGGTAATTACCCGGCAGGATGATTACCTGCGTTTAACCAAATTTTGATTTTTTGATTTTTTTAGAAGAAATGCTAAATCAAAGCTTCTTGGAATGTGGATTTTTAAATTTCAAATTTTGGATGACAATTCGGTCCTTTTTGGCTCTTTTGTCTAATCACTAAACGAAATAGGCTTAATTCCTCATCGGGCCGGAACGAACCTATCCTAACAATACAATTTTTTGATCATCCCCTGTATTTAATTTAAATTTTTTTTTTAGTATCAGTACTAATGCTAAAAATCCTAGATGAATGATGAAATGAATGCGTGGAACTGCAATCAGAAACACAATCCAAATACGCAAAGTTCTTAATCTTATTATCATCACAAACTTCATTATTTATTTCAAACATACTGGAAACGGAAATGAAAGACTCATCCTGATCAGTAGAGATTGGTTCTGTATTGGATAATTCTTCTATGGAAACTGGCTTCAGTAAGATGTCCTCATCGTCTTCATCTTCTACTTTCACTTTGCCTTTCATGACTTTGACCATATCCATGACAGCTGGGCTCAAGCAGTCTCCCTTGCTTTTTGCTTCTTCCACTATATTGAGTTGTACTTGGAAGTGTTTGGCCAGAGTATCAAGGATCTCTACTTCTTTGCTTGGCTTCATGAGCTTCTTTTGATGTACCTATTCATTGGGCTCGGTTTGATTAGGAATTGCCCTAGCATTTGGCTGATGATCTGCTTCCCTCATCATACATGCAATATAGCTTTTACCGTGCTTGCTATAGTCAACCACATCTGAGAAGATCTTAAATCTCGGAACAGTCCTCCCCCGATGAGTAACAGGTTCGGGGGTTTTGTTGTAGGTTTGCTCCGACTTCTTTCAAAAGATTGTTTTGCTGGTGATTCTTATGGCACTTGTATAGCCAAGTCCTACAGGTTTCCATTCTCCTGTACCTATATTAAAGGTTAGCATTCCTCGCTCATGTGCACCTAGTTCTTTTCTAGGAATATGGTGTTTCTACATGTAACTTTGAATCCAAGGGCCCTAATGCACTTTCGGTTGCCTGTTTGATCCTTGACCGATTGTGGCTGTGGTAAAACCCCTTCATATGGCTTTCTACCAGTTTAAGAGCTACCACGACCATTGCTTCATCTGCTTTCAAAGTGACAATCTTTCCCTAGAATGCAATTTTAACCTTGTGGTAAAGAGTAGATGGAACCCCTCTTAGAGTGTGGAACCATGGTCGTCCAAGTAGCATACAGAAAGTCACTAGGATGTCTATAACTGTAAAAAGCATAATAGAAGAGATCTCACTGATAGTTACTTCGGCTTTAAATATACCTATGATGGTTCTTTTGCAATTGTCATAGGCCTTAATGATTGTAATGGGTTTCTGTAAATCCTTCTTAGTTAATCCTATGATTGGCAAAATATATTAGGATAGACATTTAGAGCTAAGTCGTCGTTAACCATTATACATGGCATGATGCGTCCAAAAACACTTACCTCCAAGTAAAGAGCTTTATTGTGGCGAATACCCTCGTCGGGCAAGTCTGAGCTTGAGAAAACTATGTCAGGGATGATAGTGCTAGTTTTAGTGTTGAGTAACGTGCAGACTTGTTCTGGTGATGCTAGGGCAAACATTTTGATCTCCATCAACATTTTAACAATGGCGAGCCTATGATCTTGACAACCAAGGAGAAGATACCAAATGCTCATCTTTATGGTGGTGGCTTTCAACTAGTCCACAATCGGGCTTTCTATCTATTCAAAGCATTTAACAATAGTAAGAGGTGTTGGGGGCTCCGTTGTTGGCATAGCGGGGGCTATTGACGTAGTTATATTCCCACATCTAGTGACGGGACTGACAACCTGAGTAGGCAAGTTTGCTATTTTGAAGACTTCAAATTCATCAAAATCTTTATCAAGTGGTATTTCCCTCTACTCAATTAGCTTGTTAATTAAGGATGGTGCTTTGGTGGCAAAGGGCCATTGCATAAATGGTAACTTTTAAGGCTGTTTTCCTGGGACAATGGAGTTCCCCTATAGGATTTTGGCATAAAATGGGATTAGAATCTTGCTGAATCATGCAGATAGATGAGGAATCTCCATCAGTCTCATCCCAATCATTGTTGTATATGATACACTCTTTTGGTTCATCATGGTGCTTATTCAAGTACCATAGGTACTCCTTAGCAAATTCCATGGCATTGGTCACCTTCTATTCCCAATATAGCAACTGGTTTCACTGTTTGTCTAGCTTAGGGGTTGAGCCCTCTGGTTGATCAACCCATGTGAAGTAATCAATGAATTTTCTAGCTAGAGTGTTTCAGAATGACCTCTGGTAGAATGCCAGCCCTTCATATAAGAATATCCCCTTTTCTTGGAGAGTTAAATGGAACCTTTCGGGCCAATGGGCATAGTAAAGGTACCTATCATTTATCATTTGCACAAATTCGCGGATGTGAGGGCGTTGCCTTCTGTTCCCAATATAGAATATAGGATAGACTTCTCTCAAGTCTGGAGTACGTATTTGATAACTGGCTCGAGCCAATTTTTTTTCTATTCAAATTCTTTCCATAATGTAATCCCAAGAAGGTTCTTGCCCCTCTTCTCAGATCGTGTTCATAAAGTGGTCACTGCCTGAGTCAAAGTCTATAAAATCTCTAGAATCATCACTTGTTGCAGACCACAGATTGCGTTGTGGATCGTGCTCCAAGGATGAGGCATAGCTTTAAGCACCATCATAATCAATTCTTATGCCATTAGGAAAGCAGGCATCATACTCAAAATCTCTTCGTAAATGGTTCAGCTCGTCCTCTGTGAAGACTACACACTCGTACCCCAAATTATCCACTTCACTTTTATCTTTATTGTCTGATTCACCGAGTCCTTGAATTCCTCTACTTCTTCATCTAAATTTTTGAAGGGCTATTGTTCATTCATCGGTTAAAAAACCTAATTTGGTGCATGCAGAACCAATGCATGATTATCAGTTTCTTCATCAGAACCTTTCTTTAGGTCTTCCTTGGGATTCTCCTTAGGATCCTCCTTAGGGTCTTCCTTGAGGTCTTCCTCAAGGTCCTCCTCAGGGTCTTCTTCTATTGTATTTTCCATCACATTTACTCTAGCCTCTACCCCTTCGATGCTATGCAAAAGTCGAAGATCATGCCTTGCATATTGGTGAATGTCTGCTCCATGTGAGCACCACATGTCGTAATGTCTACACTATCCCCTTTAAATGGGTTGCGCTTCTCAACACTCACTTGGTTCCACTTCTAATGCCACATTTGCATGAAATTTAGTAAATAGGTGTTGTACTACTTCGTTCATGTTCATGCCAAGATACCTTTGCCAGTCCTCATGATTACTCCAAGCTTGTTTGAGATGGTATCGCTCCTTATCTTGAAGGTGCGCCGTCCCAGAAGAACTTCTAAATTTAAACAGATTCATTCTAACATAATTGGGACTCATGTAATCTAGGGAA
This sequence comes from Euphorbia pulcherrima, assembly GCA_947683365.1. NCBI lineage: Eukaryota > Viridiplantae > Streptophyta > Magnoliopsida > Malpighiales > Euphorbiaceae > Euphorbia > Euphorbia pulcherrima. The sequence goes on along the minus strand of CANTUS010000010.1, from coordinate 14,462,879 downwards.
GTATATATGGGGGGCTAAGAAGGAGGAGTATCCTGCAAACCGGTATTGTATTGATCTACTTATGGTGCCAACCACCATAAAAGTGCATACAGGTGCGACTGGGAAGTCTTGAAGTAATGGATGAAGGATCTCTCCATATAATACTAGTTCTAATGAACTTTCATTGGCATTGCATTATACCAATCCATAGCTAGACCTTCTAAGAAGTTAGGGAATTAAGGTGCAAAGCCCATCATTGTGATCCCTAGTTCATACATAAATTAGAGGAATCCCTCCATATGCTCATTCAAATCACAATCACCTTAGAGTATGAGGTGTGGCGGTACCTGATACTGGTCTAGCCCTTCTTTCCTCATTCTCAAGACATATTGGTCGACCATGTAGATGATGTCCATATTATCAAAAATCATACTATCCCCTCATCCTGGGTTATTTCAGAAATTATCCATCACGTCAATATCATCCTCATCGGCCTCCACATGAACATCGATAGCATTCACTGTGGCTTTCAAGTTTGGCAAAGGATTAGTCTGTGTTCTTCATTTCTTCTTGGGTTCCTTCATTCAACCATAGGCTATCATTTGCTGTAAATCTTTCATTAACCGAGTGCATTCATTAGTGCGATGCCCCTTTATCATATGTTAGGCATAAAAGTTATCTCTGTCAGCCGCAGCAAGCGGGATGAACGATTTGATACTCCACCCACGGGGAGAAAGATTGTTGAGTTTGCACCAGAGTGGCTGCTACAACTTTGGATGGAGCTTTTGAAGACTCAGAGCTGCCTTGTTTGGAAGACCCCCCTTTTTCCCAATATCTAGGCTTAGTGTAAGCCTGATGTTCCTGTTTCTTCATCTGGTATTCTTCATCATATTTCTCAAGCCTTTTGGCATAGTCTACTACATCATTAAAGTTATCAAACCATTTCATTTTTATATCATCCTAGAATCTTTGACTAGATCCTTCAACGAGTTTCACTATTATGGCCTTCTATTCAGGTGCACCAGTTGCAGGTACGCGAACAACCATCCATCATAAGTAATATTCTTCAAAGGACTCATTTTTGCATTATTTGACCCTTTTGAGATCTTGTAAAGTGTTTTTACCTTCAGATTGAAAGGATAGATTTCTAGAAATGTAGATCACAACTTTTTGTAGTCAAATTTCACATCCATCGGCATCCTCATATACCACTCAAAAGCTAGACCATATAGAGTTGCTTGAAATAGGTTGACTATCTGAACCTTAAGGATGTTCATGCTAGTCATGACTCGGAGATAACTTTCAACACATGCGAGAGGAGACCCAGTGCAAGTATATAGAGATACATAAGGCATAACAAAGTTAGCTGGAAGGGCTACAGATTCCTTCGGCGAGAATCGGTCAATGTCCACATATTGCTTGATAGAGGGAGCAACAGACTTGCCTTTTATTAGGAACAACTTTTCCTTGTCTGCCATCTTTGCCTTAAATATTGCTATCTCTTTCCCTTGTCCTTCTGCCTTATGAGAACTAGAAGCGCTCAACCTTTCCTAGACGTCATAGAACTCCAAAGCATCTAGAATCCTTCAAGGGACTATCCAATTGCATTATCATCTACCATCAAAGTTTTGAGCTCTAGATTAGAGAATAATCTTTCTAAAGATTTGACTGGTGGTGGGGGCCTAACTTTTGGCCTACTCGTGATACATCTTAACCTCCTCTCTCGCTTCCAACCCGAAATGTAAGAGATTAAGTGTTAGTAAGTATATTGGTTGTGGCTTTGAGCCTTACTTACCTTTTGTTTGTCGAAATGAATGAGTCAATGAATAAATGAATAAGTGAATGAAAGAATGGATAGATATATACAAATAGCATGCAATTGGGTGTATGCCAACTATTTAAGGGAACAATTAGCAAGGATTGTTTGTAATATTCATGGAATATTACATACACGTGGTTTGAAGACTAGGGTTTTAAATTAAATTTAGTTCAACTTGATTGTTAGGGTGAGTTGACTCACTTGTCACTCGAGGGTTGACTCTATAGTCGAGGGTAGGTTGACTCGTTGGTCACTCGAGGGATGGCTCAGTGGTCAAAGATAAGTTGACTCGCTAGTCACTCAAGGGTTGACTCTATGGTCAAGGGTGAGTTGACTCGTTGGTCACTCGATGGCTGACTCGGTGGTTAAAGTGAGTTAACTCGGTTGTCACTCAAGGGTTAACTTAGTTGTCAAGTGTGAGTTCACTCACTGGTCACTCGAGGGTTGACGAGGTGATCAAGGGTGAGTTGACTTATTAATCACTCAAGGGTTGACTCTATGGTCGAGGGTGAGTTGACTCACTGGTCACCAAGGGCTGACACTATGGTTGAGGGTGAGTTGTATCGCTAGTCACTCAAGGGTTGACTCTATGGTCGAGGGTGAGTTGACTCATTAGTTACTTAGCGATTGACTCTATGGACGAGGGTGAGTTGACTTCTTGGTCACTCAAGGGTTGATTCGGTGGTTAAGAGTGAGTTGACTCGCTTATCACTCAGGGGCTGACTCGGTGGTCAAAGGTGAGTTTACTTGTTGGTCACTCACGGGTTGACTCTATGGTCGAGGGTGAGTTAACTCGCATGTCACTCAACTGTTGACTAGGTGGTTAAAGGTAAGTTGGCTTGCTGGACACTCAAGGGTTGACTCGGTGGTCAAGGGTGAGTTGACTTACTAGTCACTCGAGGGTTGATTTAATGGTCAAGGGCGAGTTGACTTACTGATCACTCAAGGGTTTACTCTATGGTTGAGGGTGAGTTGACTCGTTGGTCACTCAAGGGTTAACTCTATGGTCGAGGGTTAGTTAACTCGCTTGTCAGTCGAGGGTTTGCATATTTTGGCCCATGCGTTGAGCCTAGGTAGATTACTGGTTTGTTCTGGATCATGGGCTGAGCCTAAATGGACTTAATATTCTCGGTTATTTTGGCTCATGGGCTGAGCCTAGATGGAGTCATCAGTCTCGATTTATTCCAGTTCATGGGCTGAGCTTAAGTGGACTCGCTGGTCTTAGTTATTTCGGCTTGTGGATTGAGCCTAGATGGACTCACTAGTCTCGGTTATTCCTAGGTTCCTATAACTATGGAAATGAAATGGCATGGAACACATTAATCTCATGGATGCATAAAGATGTTGTTAGTTTTCACATACCCATGATACTTATGATGTCCGGTTTTAGTTTATTTATATTTAATAAACCTACACATGTGGCAAACGGTTAGATCGCGCCTATCGCCGTTTGAGGTCCAATAGGTTACTTTGCTTTAAAGCCAATAAGGGAATTAGAGAAGTTTGCTCGCTTGCTCTTCGGGTTTTTGGGTAAACCTATGGGAAAGTGTCTATGGTTCATCTATATGCGAGTTTCGGTCTCAGGATTGGGTGCAATTTGGGTACCCTATAGCTTTGTGTACCAAGTCCTAGTGGCCCTCAGCGAACCAAAGGAAACTTTTCCACATATAATATACTCGGGTAGTCTTGCCCTTAAGAAAACAAGGCCCTTGTACCTTACGAAAGGGGTGTGATCAGATCCATAGCCTTCAAGCCTTAAGCAAACTTGGAGATACTTCACTGAAAGACACCTAAATTGGTTTTCCAGTAAAGAATGTAGATGCTATGCAATCCTAAATTTTGTGTAATGCTGAAATTACCACATCATATCCCGTAATTCTAAAATTGTATTTCAACAATATTTAAATTATCATGTCAAAAAAAAAATTTCATAAAAATCGGGCTGTTATTAAAATAATTAATTCCCCGGCGGAGTTGCCTCTATGAGTGGGCGCAGAAATCTAGGAGGGTTAGCATGCGGGGTGCGGGGCGCATTTTAGTTTGGTGCAGTTTGAGGAAACCGTGATTTCATTCTTTTAATAAAATGTTTTTGTCTCACTAAAGAAAAGTTAAGTTGTTATTTTCCCCAATACTTATTGAGTGTGGAAAACATGGCTTTTTATGGTCAAAAAATTTGATTACGTTGAGAAATATATTTACACATTTTATCAAATGAAATATTTTAAAATAAAGCATTTTTACTTTATCTAAATATAAAATGGAGTCGCTACCCAGTTTAGCTCCAACGGGAATTGTGGAATCCTGATCCAAAATGGGATTTTTATACCGAAAAGAAAGTGAGATTCTGAGTTCAAACATGATAGGTACTCATATTGTTCAAATTACTTCGATAAACGTTGGAATCTGTGGTAATTTTAGCATTACGACAGCCTCATTTAAGAAATAAATTCAAGAAATAAAACTTGCATTATGAAAGCATAACAAATTGATATTTTTCTACCGAAATTTCGGTAGAGTAACAACAGTACTTGGATTTTAGCCTGTAAACTCGGATAGAGTTTCATCACATTCTGGATGTTTTATCCGTACCTGCGTGCTTATTTACTCATATTATAGTTTAAGTAGCCTCAGTGGCTCACTTAACAAGAGAAATGAAATGCAATGTGCAATAGCAGAAATAATAAAAATGAATTTTAATGAATTTGAAATTTGGGCTTAGAGCAAATTACCCTCAGTTTACCATTTCGTCTGTGAAGGATGACTTGAGAGCCCGTGCTGGACCAAAGTTGTTAGAGATTATGATTTGGTTGGAAAATAGGTTTAACCCAAGTTATGGCTATAATCTTCGATTATTCCTAAAGGAAATGCAGGGTTTTTTAGAAATTGAGTCATTTTTAGACCAAGATAACTGTGAGATCTTGATCTAAAAAAGACAAAAAAATGAGTTTATACCTGATGTAGGCAGTAAAGCTTGGATTTGGAAGTGTTTTGACAGATTTTAGGGGCTTTTAAGACTCCCTGAACAAAAGTGGCATATTATGGTATTCCTCAATTCAGATCTGCTGAAAATGGGAAGGGTGCTCCCCTATGTATAGAAAGGTGGTAATTAGCTGGGGGGCTAATAACCTAGATAATTAGCCGGCGGGCTAATTGATAAGTGTAATTTGTATCATGTGAATACTAGTCATTTAGTCTTGAAATCTTCTTATTGTAGTGTTAAACTATGATTTATTGGTGTTTTTTAAGATTATTTCAGATCACTACTTGAATTTGCTGTGGTTGCTACCAAGGAATAGGAATCTGGGCATTATGAGCACAAATCTAGACCGAAAAAAGGAGAGGCTGCAACAACCTATAAGGATGATGACATATAACCAAAGACCCATCTTCTTCAAGGATATTGCGTGTGGAGAAGTAGAAAAGAAAGTGGATGGCGGTGCATGGCATCTTTTCAAGCGGTGCAGTTTGGCTTATTCATCACCAACTTTTGTAACTTGCAATTTTACTCTTCTCAAGGCAATTAATTTCTAGAAGCTCTTTTTTTATTGGATGAATTTTTTTTGTAATATTTTGTTAAGCATGAGGTGGCATATCTAGAACCTTCCTCCTCATGGTATAAATTTGGACATAGTCTCGCTTTGGAAGAAAAATCTGAGATCATATCACCTATCATCATTCAGGAAGCCTTCTAATTGGCTATCCTTTACTGTAAAATACTTATTATATTATATTCTATGGTGGTTATTATTTCCAAAAATCCTTTGTGCTTTAATCTTATCTTTATAAGCAACTAATCTCCCATTGGTGGGCATTTCCAATGAATCGTAAGATTTAGAGTACGATCTATTAACTCTCTTTTATTTTAGCACCATTTATTGTGGATTGTTTAGTATTGAACTTAATTCGCATAAGAATGGCCTAATTTATGCATAGTGAAAAAGAAAATCTAAGAAGTGACTTGATCACTGACCATATTACTAAACATACATCTAAAAAATCTGAAAAACTATTAGATTGTGCTAGGGGTTTCACATCTGTTCAATGCTTGCATAGATCTTAATGCTTAAAGTGTAACTACAAAGGGGAATACATGTAGCAAAGCTTCAAAGAACTAGACAAAGGGGTGGCCACGACTAGTAACTAAAGATGCAAGAAACCTAGGCCCTTAAGTTCTAAACAAGCTAAAATAAGTGGGAGAAATCATAACATAATATGGGACTGCTTGCCATGTTATAATTCTGATCGTAGTAACCATTTACACGGATCACTTTTACATTAAAATCACCTCACTTGACACTAACATTGGACTCAGTTATTTGCATTTTAGTTTAAAGTATTTCCCCTGCTCTATGTGGAATAAGACCTTGTGCTTGCCACTAATTACTAACTCGACCTAGTGCACTTGCTAGAATGCATTCAATTAGCAGATAACAAGTTTTTGGCGCCATTGCCGGGAGTAACGTGTGAAGTATTTAAATTTTTTTTGTAAACTGGTGCGTTTAATTTGTTTGTTCCATTCGTTAAGGAAACTTTTTATTCGTAGCAACTATTGTTGTATGCGTGGAGCTGGTCACTCCTAGTCCTGGTAGATCTAGAAATTGAAAGGACTTGCCATAGATTGAGTAGAGCAGCTAGAAGAAGATGTAGGCAACTAAGAATGGCTGATGCAACCAATCCCCCAAATGGTAATGGACCCCTAGAAGTGAAGGCGAGGTCAACTTGCCCCCACTAAGCCAAATAGTCAAGGAGTACAGCAAGCCATCAACTGAGGGACACTCATCTTGTATAGTGATACACAGTAGGGGGAACAACCTCTTAGAGATCAAAGCCTTTATGATTCAGATGCTCCAAGCAGCCGTTCAATTTGGAGGCTTACTAGGAGAAGATCCTAATGCTTACATCCAGGAATTCGTGACTATGTATGATACCTTTCGCGTAAATAGAGTAATCTCAGATGATGTCATAAGATTGAAGCTTTTCCCTTTCTCGTTGAGGGATAAGGCTAAAATTTGGCTGAAAAATCTTTAGCCCGTATCCATAAGAACATGGTATCAGCGGGCACAAGCATTTTTTACTAAGAACTGTCCACAAAGGCAAGCAATCAAACTAAAAAATGAGGTGACTCATTTCTAGTAGCAACAAGACGAATCCTTGTCCGTGGCATGGGAAAGATACAAAGAACTCTTAAGGAGAGTGCCAGACCATCAAATACCCATGTGGATGCGAATCCAAAATTTCTACAATGGGTTAACTAATGCCCGTAAAATCCAAATCGAATCTATAGCAAATGGAGATCCAGAAGAGCTTGCCCCAGAGGAATTATGTGAGCTTACTGAAAATAGACCAGGAGAGTCAATATTCGTTTCAAAACTCTCTCAAAAAGCGATCTGATCCTTAAGCAGCTTGCCAAGAAAAATGTCTCAAAAATCTCAAATACTCAAGTTATTTGTGATTTTTGTCATGGCAACCACAGAAATATTGACTGTGACATTACACTTTACCAAGAGCAATGTGATTACATTGGAAAAAATCCAAGGAGTAATCCTTATTCAAACACCGACAATCTAGGCTTGCGCAACCACCCCAACTTTTCATGGATTAATCAAGGCAAGCAAATTCCTCACCAGCAGCTACAAAACATTTTTTATGGCAACAACCAAGCTAAACAGCACAACAACTAGGCCCATCTCAACAATTAAAGAAATTTGAGATTGAGGAAATGAAGGAAATGATGATGTAGTTCATGAAGAAAACACAGGCTTCTATGAAGAATTTGGAGACATAATTCTAGCAACTTACCACCATTATCACTCCTAAAAACAAAGGAGTAATGTAAAGCAATACAGAACCTAATCCAAAAGAGGAATGTAAGGCTATGACCTTGAGAACTGTTAAAAATTTTGAAACTTCTAACCCAATCGTTGTTGTTAATAAACATTTAGGTCAGAAGAATGAAATAACCAAAACCACTAAAGATCAAGTCGAAAGTAGTTATCACACTGAATCTGAAGAGCAAGCACAACCTGCCTCCAACCAGCAACAATCACCAGCAGTACCTGACCCGGAGCAACCAAACGAGAGTGAGCCTATGATCACCCCTAAGGAACAACTAGTGATCACCACCAATGATTCCATTCCGGAGAAGCAACCAATTCCAGCTTACCAACCAAGGATTCCTTATCCTTAATGAGCCAAGCAGCATGAAATGGATAAGCAATTTGATAAATTTTTAGAAGACTTTAAGAAACTTCATATTAACATTCCTTTTAAAGAAGCACTTGTACAGATGCCTATGTATGTGAAATTCTTGAAGGACTTACTTGTAAATAAGAAGAAATTAGAAAATGTGGTCGTGGTTCAACTAAATGGAGATTGCTCCTCCATTCTTCAAAGTAGGCAAAGCTTGCCTAAGAAATTAAAAGATCTAGGGAGTTTCGGTATTCCTTGTTCTATTGGTAACTTAAATATTTACAATGCACTTTGTGACTTATGAGCAAACATAAATCTGATGTCATATTGCGTTTATAAGCAACTAGGCTTAGGAGAACTATAATTAACTAAAGTATCTGTACAACTTGCGGATAGAACTGTTAGGTATCCTAGAGGCATCATAGAAGATGTTTTAGTAAAGGTTGGAAAGTTTATTTTTCCTATTGACTTTATTATAATGGATATGGATGAAGACTTTCATGTTCCTATCATTTTAGGTAGACCATTCTTTGCTACTGGAAGAGCTTTGATTGATGTAAATAATGGCAAACTGATTTTGAAAGTTCATGATGAAGAAGTAACATTTAAAATGAATGAAGCAATGAAACAATTTTCTTCCCTTCTTGATCAATGCCATTTTATTGATAACATAGATTTACACTTAAATCCTGTTATTTTGTAGCAACTTGAAAATTTTGATCACATGGAAGAAGAGGAAATTTTGACGGACCAACCACTCTTAATAGAAGAGCAACCAAAACAGTCACAAGAATCACACTGTCCATAACCCACGTATAGAAAACAACATGTTGAACCCTTAAATCACACACCAAATTTGTCTCCCAAAACATCACTTGATGAACTCCTGATCTTGAGATAAAACCTTTACCTCCTCAATAGGAGTATGCATTTCTTGATACCCCTTGCAAATTACCAGTCATAATCTCTTCCAAACTCACTCCTGATAAAAAAAACCCAACTAATTGAGATGTTGAGCAAGAACAAGGAGGCATTGGCATGGACAATTGCTGATATAAAGGGGATTAGTTCCTCAATTTGTGTGCTCATATTTTTTACGGAGGACAACCATAAACCAGTGGTGCAACCATAGAGAAGACTCAATCCCAACACGAAAGACGTGGTGAGAAAGGAGGTACTCCAACTCCTTGATGAAGGAATCATTTATCCTATTCCAGATAGTGTTTGGACAGGTCCTATCCAAGTAGTTCCAACGAAGGAAGGCATGAGAGTGGTGCAAAATGAGAAAAATGAACTCATTCCAACTAGAACAGTGACCAGATGGAGAGTTTAGTTTGATTATCAAAACTCAATGAGGCAACAAGAAAAGAGCACTTTCCACTTCCTTTAATTCATCAAATGTTAGGAAGATTGGTTGGCTACAAGTCCTATTATTTTCTTTATGGCTATTCACGGTATAACTAAATTGCGATCCATCCTTTGGATCAGGACAAAACAACCTTTACTTACCACTATGATTTTTGCCTATACGAGGATGCCATTTGGACTTTGAAGTTCCCCAACAACTTTTCAAAGATAGATGATGGCTATCTTTCATGACATGGTGGAGAAAACAGTTGAAATCTTCATGGATGATTTTTCTGTCTATGGAGCAACCTTTCTTGCTTGAGCAACCTTGAAGCTGTTTTAACGAGATGCAAAGAGACCAATCTCATCCAGATTTGGGAATAATGCCACTTCATGGTCAATGAAGCCATTGTTCTAGGTCACAAGATTTCAGAAAAGGGCATTGAAGTAGACCAAGCCAAGGTGGAGACTATTGAGAAGCTTGGTTCCTCTAAATCAGTCAAAGATGTTAGAAGCTTTCTTGGACATGTTGGATTTTATAGAAGATTCATCAAAGATTTCTCTAGGATAGCTCAACCACTGACAACACTTCTCCATAAAGATATTGAGTGCAAATTTGATGATGCACGCATCAAGGCATTCAATGAAGTAAAAGCAATATTACTCAAACCACCCACTTTGATTGCCCTTAACTTAGAGCAGCTGTTTGAGCTGATGTGTGATGAAAGTCATTCTTGCATTGGAGTTGTTCTAGGCCAAAGGATAGATAATCATTTCAGGCCCATATACTATACAAGAAAAACCTTGACCAAAACTCAACAAAACTACACGGCTATTGAGAAGGAGTTGCTTGTTGTGGTATATGCATTTGACAAGTTCAGATCTTACTTGGTCTTGTCAAATATCACTGTGTTTACTAAATATGCACCCTTAAAGTACTCATATGCAAAGAAAGATGTAAAGCCAAGGCTGATCAGATGGTTACTCCACCTACAAGAGTTTGACTTAGAGATCGAGGGTAAGAAGGGGTCAGAGAATGTTGCAGCTGATAACTTGTCAAAAATTCTTCGTGGCGACCATTCAGAGCAAGCAGAGATCACTAAGTCATTCCTTGATGAGCATTAACTTGAGGTCAGATCACTCCCTTGGTTTGCTGATATTGCTAACTTTCTTGCTTATGGTATTAAGCCTCTTTTACCATATGCTCAAAAGAAAAAAGTTCTTTACTGATTTAAAATATTACTTTTGGGAGGAACCATTTCTTTTCAAGATATGTGTAGATCAAATTATAAGAAGATGTGTCCCCGAGGAGGAGACTCAATCAATAATTTCAAGGTGTCACATCAAAGAAGTAGGAGGACATTTTAGAGGGAATAGAACAGCAACAAAGGTTCTTGAAATTGGCTTTTATTGGCTTAAAATCTTTAAAGATTGCCAAAGGTTTGTTGTTAAGTGCAATGAGTGCTAGAGGACAGGCAACATCTCTATGAAAAATGCCATACCCTTAAGCAATATTATTGTCGATGAAATTTTTAATGTGTGGGGCATTGATTTCATGGGACCATTCCCATGCTCATATGGTAACAAGTATATTTTGCTTGTTGTGGATTATGTGAGAAAATGGGTAGAAGCAATTGCAAGCCCCACAAATGAGGCCAAAGTAGTTGTGAAATTCCTTAAAAAGCTTTTCGCTCATTTTGGAGTACCCAAGGCAATCACTAGAGACCAAGGAACTCATTTTTGCAATAATTAATTTAAAAGGTTACTTTCTAAATATGAGGTAACTCACAGAATCGCTACCCCTTATCACCCACAAACAAGTGGGCAAGCTAAAATTTCTAATGGGAAGATCAAGAGAATTCTTGAGAAAACTACTAGTAATGCTAGGAAGGATTGGGTAAACAAACTTGATAATGCTTTGTGGGTTTATAGAACTGCATATAAGACCCCTATAGGAATGTCCCCCTTTAGATTGTCATATGGCAAAGCATGCCACTTGCCTGTTGAATTGGAATTTAAAGCATTTTGGGCACTAACTTTATTGAATCTTGATAGGAATGCAATTGGAGAACAAAGGAGGTTGCATCTAAATGAATTGGAAGAATTCAGGCTTTTAGCCATGAAAATTCAATAGATTACAAGGAGAAAACAAAATAGTGGCATGACAAAAGAATTGAAAACAAGGAATTTCATCCAGGCCAACAAGTGCTCTTGTACAACTCTAGATTGAAGCTATTCTAGGCAACCTCGAATCAATATGGATAGGCCCATATGTAGTTCACCAAGTCTTCCCTCTTGGATCTGTGGAAATTATAAGCACTACAGGGAAATCATTCAAAGTAAATGGGCAAAGATTGAAACCTTAGCTATCAAATGACACATCAAGGGTTGTTGTGGAAACACAGCAACTACAACTACCTTAAGAAGCAACCACTAACTTGGTGTCTGCTCCAAACACAAACTGCAGCAACCATTGAGCCCAAGCTCAATCTCTTAACCTTGTAAATACTTATTTCTTTCTTTTATATATAATATATTTTTTATGTTTTTCTATTTTGTTTTTCTGCATGCCTAAATTGCTCAAGTAGGGGAAGGCAACACCAAGTAACCACTCCACTATCTTCTTGTTATTTCTCTTACTTAAACCTTATTCTTTGCATCCATTTCAAATTGGGTCATTTTTCCAGCTAGGGTTAAAGTGGTAAACCTGAAAGTTTTTGAAAAAGGGGAGGGCTCAAATTTTTGAATGAAATTCGTTTTGAGATGCGATCACTGTGAGTAATTTATCCATTATCACCACATCAATTTTCTCTCTCATCAAATCTTTCACAAAAAGAAAATAAACAAAAATTGGAATTTTTGTTTGATGGGGGTGACGTGTCATTAGGTAAATAAGGGTAGGTGATGTGTTGTTTTGAGCTTAAAAGATACCCTACAATTAAATCATCATACCCTTACTTTTTTATCCCTACACTCATACATGCACTATGATTGGGCAATTTAATTCTCATTTTTATTCTTTCAAACAAAATTCATTTAACCTGATTTTCTCTCACCCCACTTCAAAAGGACAGTTTGAAAAAGGTGTTTTCAACTTTCAAAATTCTACAAAATCCTTCAACACTTCCTTTCTCTCTCCTGTATTGAGTCACTGTTCATCTTCTTCCCCTCCTAATTCTTCACCATTCTCGAACCTTCAACCATGGTTTTCACTCGACATCAAAGGGCCTCTTCAAGTACTCAGGCAAAATCCTCAATATCAATCCTAATTAAAGATTCATCAAAACCCAACTCCGACTTAATTTTGGAAAAAATTAAGGAGTTCAAGGAAGATTATGAAAAGGATCATTTTGCATTCTTTAAGGATGACAAGATTGAACCTTCAAGATCTCAACTAGGGATCCCTCAAGGAATCGAAATTGACTGATGAAATTTTAGTCATACTTAAAGGGGCGGGGTTGGAAGAATTTGCGACAGATGAAGAACCGGCTTACAAGGAGCTCACCCTAGAATTTCTCTATACCCTTTTCAAAAAAGTAGAAGATTTGAAAAGCATGATTTGAGTAAGTATGCTATTCACTTTTTTGGTAGAAAAAGGTGGATGTCCCATGAGGATCTGAATAGATTCCTTGGAGTTCTGGAGGATACACTATTGACTAACGAATACCATAATGCTCATCAGAGAATTCTAGTGGATTTTAACAAATACCAATACCGGTTTTAGGTCATTGGAAGAAACTATGAAAAGGAAAAGTTCTCAGGTAACCACCCAGAATTCAAGCACAAAATTATTCAAAAGTTTCTAGCAAGCACTCTTTTTGGTCACAACAATCAGTCTATGGTGAATGAGGATGATCTCTTTATTCTCTGTTGCATGAAAAAAGGTGAGATGATTAATGTGGGGAGCCTCTTCACAGATAACACTCTACGTCTCCAAACAAAGGGACTAAGCATATTCTAGTGGGTTTTTATGCCATAAAAATTGCCAAGAATATGCTCACTTCCTTTTTTGCCTATGGTCTCACACTAATGGGATATCCGGAGCCAATGGAGTTCGATAATATGAAAAAGTTCAGAATTTGCAAGACTTTTAACAAGAAATGGTATTTGTGGCATGAGGCAGATGCTTTGGAAGCAAATAAATAGAAGAGAAAGGTTGTGAAGACCGAAACTCCCACCCCTGCATCAAAGAAGAGAAAGACCACCACCGAGATGTCTGTTACAAAGTTAGGAAATAAATTGGCTAATGATGAGAAGATTGTATTTTAGGATAGGTGTGTTGGCATGACTGTGAAAACTCTCTTTCCTATCATTGATGAGTTAGTTGACTAGAAGATTAGAGCTGAGAAAAGATTGATAAGATTAGAAAATGAAATGATAAGCTATAGATTTGTGAAGGATGCCCCTACTGATGAGTTCACTACTAGACTCCAACTTCCTATGATTTTAGCCTCTACAACCAATGAAAATCATGTGGAAAGCAAGGAGCAGTAGGATGAGGTGGTAGCCCAGGATCGCCCAAAGGCCTTTGAGTAAATTTCCTGTACTCTTTTGATTTCAAATTTTATGTGTGCCACTTATAAGGTAACATCTTAGACTTGCTCTCTTCCTTTACTTTTTGCTACCTGTATGCTTTGAGGACAAAGCATTGAGTAAATGTATGGGAGAGGTAACTTTGCATGCTCATTGCCTTATTATTATTATTATTATTATTATTGTTATTATTATTATTATTATTTATGATTGAGGCCTTGAAATTGCTGGCTATAGCTATGTTTGCTTTGTTTTAATTACTACTTATAATCACTCCTCCGCTGAGGACATTTGTTTAACTTTGTGTAATGATTTAACTGTTTTTGATTTTTTGTTTTATGTTTTTAATCATGTTGTTTGTAAGTAGCTTCACTTCTCTTTCGAATTTTATAATCATTTTAACATGTTGAAAGTGTTTTCTATTTTGGCAACTAGCATGAGAAACTGTCTTTTGGAAATCATTAGTCTACGTAAAATACTTAGGGTTTGGTTAGTGATGGTAAAACTACCATGTTAACAAGATTAATTAAGCAAGTTAGACACAATTTGAAACTGTTTTTTAATAAATAAGACTAGGATAACCAACTAAATTAAACACATTATTTAGTGAGGACTTTACATTATTTAGTGAGGACTTAAGCCTAAAACATTCACTAAAACAATTCTTGTATCGATTCTTAAAAGTTCAAATCTTTTCTTATACATAAAGTGCCTAAATTTTCAAAATCATTCTTTACTTAATTAAATTTCTGAAATCATTTCTCTCCTATAATAAATTGTTTGAATTCTTTGTTGAGAGGGCTAACATATGCAACTTAAGGCTAGAACTTGATTTGGGAGAATTCGGATATAGTGCTTATTGAGACCATATCATTGATCACTACATGAGATGATTAAGACACTACGATTACACACTATTTACCCAAAAAGCCACCCTTACATAATATATCCCCTAGTTAGCCCCCTTGAGCCTTAACCTTTTTCTTCATACACAAAACAATTTAAACCCCACAACCTTTTTCTTTTTTACTTTCCCTTTGTATTTCACACTTCATTTTACCAAGAATTTTTCAAAATAGTAAACTTGAACTACTAATGGTTGGTATCTTGTTTCTCAAAAATTCTTCTCAAAGGAAAAAATTAGTGAGCTTTCTTCAAAATTCAATTTTAGCCCTTTGCTTCATTATTACAAAAAAAAGAAAATTGAATAAAAAGAAAAAATTAGAAAAAGAAGAAAAAGAAAAATAAAAAATAGTATGATCGAAAGCAAGCTAAATTTTCTTGATTCTCTCATTTGAATACTTGCCCTGCTCATTTACTCAATCCTTTGTGCCGGAATAATTACCTTACTTGCTATTTGATTGGTCTAATCTTCCATTGCTTTCTTTGAGATCAGATAAGCTAGATGCCAAATCTAACAAGTGTTTATTCATTGGATATCCAAAGGAAACTACTGGATATTTATTTTACCAACCAAAAGTGCACAATGTATTTGTATCTTAGAGTGCTCATGTTTTGGAAAAGGAACACTTACTTGCAAAGTATAGGAGCAATCTTGAGCTGGAAGTTCAAGAGGAAGAAATAGACAGTTAACTGATTGACCCCATTCTAGATATAGAAGGAGTGATCCAAGAACAACCTATTGAAGCATAATCATCGCAAATTTGAAGTCTTGTTCATAAAGGTCTCAAAAGATATGGTTTTATCATCAATATAATAGGGAACTATACCTCATTAAGGATGATGAACCAAGAAACTATGATGAAATCAGAAATGGATTCCATGTACGAAAACCAAGTTTGGCATTTGGTTTATGCACTAGAAAGGGTTAGACCCATCAGGTGTAATTGGGTCTTCAAGAAGGAGATTAACATGGATAGTGATGTGATTACCTATTAGGCAAGGTTGGTTGCAAAAGGTTATAGTCAACATGAAGGTATTGACTATAATGAAACTTTCTCAACAGTAGCCATGCTTAAATCTATAAGAATACTCCTCACCATTGCTGCTCACTATTATTGTGAGATCTGGCAGGTGGATGTTAAAACAACATTCTTGAATAGGGACTTGGATCGGGATGTGTATATGATATAACCTGAGGGTGTTTATTCTCGCAATGGGTTGAAGGTATGAAAAATGCAAAGGTCTATTTATGGACTTATGCAAGCAACCAGAAGTTGGAATATTAGGTTTGATCAGATAATCCGTGAATTGGATTTTAGTCCAAACATTAATAAGCCATGTGTTTATAAGAAGGTTAGTGGGAGTGCAGTCATTTTCTTAGTATTATATGTCTATGAAATTCTACTAATAGGAAATGACATTTCTCTTCTTCAAAGTGTTGAAATATGGTTGTCAAGAAAGTTCTCCATGAAATACCTTGGAGAAGCAGCATTTATACCAGGTATAAAGATCTGTAGAGATAGATCCAATAGGCTATTAGGTCTTTCTCAAAGTACATTTATAGAGAAGGTACTAAATAAGTTCAGCCTTGAGCATTCAAAGAAAGGTTATCTCCTGATGAGAAAGGGGATTAACCTATTTAAGGCTGAGTTTCTAAAGACAGATTAGGAAAGAATACGCGTGAAAGACATTCCATATGCATCTACGATAGGATCCATCATGTACGCTATCATATGTACTTTGCCAGATCTCTCAAGCTTTGAGCTTTACGAGTGGATATCAATCGAATGTAGGTGAAAAACACTGAATGGCCATGAAGGCAATTCTTAAGTACTTCAAAAGGACTAAAGATGAATTCTTGATATATGGAGATTGTGACCACACAATCAAAGGTTACACAGATGCGAGTATCCAATCTAATAAAGATGACTTTCAGTATCAGTCAGGTCTTGTGTATATACTTAATGGATGGGCTACATGCTGATAAAGTTCCAAGCAAGAAATTATTGCCGATTCAACCATGGATTCTGAATACATTATTACCTATGAAGCAGCAAAAGAAGCTATCTTGTTAAAGGGATTTATTAGTGATCTCGGAGTGGTGCATGGGATTATTGATCCAATTACTTTGTATTGTGATAATAATGGTGCTATAGCTAAGGCAAAAGAACCACGGTATCACCAAAAAAATAGATATGTATGCAGAAAGTATCATATAATCAAGGAGATTGTTGATACTAAGATGAAAAGATTACAATATGTCCCCACTAAACAGAACCTCATGGATGGTTGCCGAAGCTATTGACACAAGTCAAACAAGACCAGCATGTGAATGCATATGGATTAAGGCATATGGCTAGTTGGACTTAGTGCAAGTGGGAGTTTGTTAGATATGATGTATGCCCTTACGGCAATTAGGGCGATGTACCTTAATTATGTATTAGTACAAATAGTCATTTTATTAATAAAGGCATTTAATCTTTTGTTTATATTGATGTGTTCATATATAATGTGACTGGTTAAAATATATTCATTAATATTTTTGTAGAAAAGTCCTTGACACAAATATAGGATGAAGTGAGAGATATCATAGTGGGACTATGTTTAGTGAGACCTGCTTCATGTGCAATTATGAGTATGTCTAAATTATCCCTAGTCACAGTTTTGTCAAGAAAGGATAATGATGGAATAGAGAGATTAGCATGTGGTCAACTATCTTGCAAAGGGTCCAAGTAGTTAACCTCCTAAATAATAAAAGGGGTGCCTTTAGTTTGACGTACTATTATACATCTTGAAGATATATTAGAGACCATAGTAAGATAAACACTTTGTATATATATCAATGTGCTAGTGTTTATCTTCATGCAATAGCTTTGTGAATATCCTCATACTTAAGATGTTAGTTACCTTGTGTGGTACTGTGCCTATACTTTGGGTCATACCTATTCACTCGTTAATTTAGGGTGTTACGCATGATTATGGGTATAGTGATGATAGCAAGTTGGTGAGCTACGTAGTTGGTAAGAATCCATTGCTCTAGATATATTAAGGAGTTGTACCTAGTTGCTTGTTAAAGTGATGAGTGCTGTGAACCTCTGATAGAAGTATGTGTTTGATAGAAATAGTTTCTAGTCAAACACATTACGGTAAAAAGTAATATACTTTGGTAACCAGTAAATAATAGGGATAGCTTGGAGTAACCTCGCTATTAGTGGGTTATTACTTTAGCCGAACCCAATAAACCATATGGTACTAGTATTAAAGAATGGTAGGAGTTCATAGCATTGGAAACTATGGCAATAACTGGGATTATGTCATATGCACAAATGACGTTCTGAGTAATGGGGGATTGTGGGCGCTTACTAGAGGCGTCCTACCATCATTTATGGTAATCGAGTTATATTCACGGTCTAAAACCTGGAGCTAATAGTTTATATGGAACAAGGGTTAGTTAAGCCTTAACAGCTCAATACATCGGAATCATATAAGGTCATACACATTGGACCTTCATCAGACCGAGTAAAGAATTAATAGATTCATTCTATTATAAAAATATAATTTAAAGATAATTGGATTATTAATTGGTTGGGCCAAGACTTTATTTTAATTGGTAACTAATTTTATTAGGGTCATAAATATAATTTTGAAAAGGACCAAGAGGGAATTTCTCTGATCGGGTTGGACCCAAAAACATTTGGACATTTGGACTACGAAATGGCCTATGGGATTTGTGACACTTTTGGTGCATGAAATCCCGCACCACGGGCACGCAAGTGCCGTGTAGCGGCACTCACGAGAGCCCTTGAGGCTGGGCTCACTAGTGCTGTCATCGGCAGCAATAGGCTAAGCCTATTGCAAGATTCCTTACAAGCTGGGGTTGCAAGAAATCCCAGTAGCCCAACTTGCGAGAAGCACAGCGTACGGAGCATGCTATGCACGCGGGCCCATCTGCGGGGCTCCAAGTGCTGCAGGATAAACCCGCATGTGGAATGTGCCTTTTGCATATCCTAAATTGGAAATGGGGACCAATTTTGCTCCCCCAAGCCTATAAATAGCCTTTACCTCCCCCCTTTTCAAAAGAACCAAGCCCCTTTGTAAGTCTTGACATGAGATTCCAACGTGCTGTCACTCAAGTTGACTTTTTGAGCAAGTTATTTTTTAGGAGCCTCGAATATTTTGTGACACCTCTAGCTTATATTTTCAAGTGGGTTCTGGAGTGGTCTAGTAGCTACTTAAAGCTGTGCAATTCTTCCTCATTGGAAGGTTTTGGTTTGCGGGGTTTGTCTGGATACTCAAAGAGGCTATCCTCCTCTTTGAAGCTTATGCATGGAGGTTCTGCCAAAGCATGCTTTAACTGGTAATTTTTGTTTCTTTCTCTTTTAAATATTAGGACTTTTTCTTTAAGCTTTTTTAGACTTAATAATTATGCTTAGGTTGTTTGGCATGCTTAGTTTATTTTATGCTTAAGTTATAGATTAGAGTTATAACATGCTTAGTATAAAATATTTATGCTAGGATATAATTTAGAATTATGGTATGTCTAGCCTTTACATGCTAACCTGGGTAAAGAATTTATTTCGTTAATGCTTTATTTATTTTATATGTATCTAATAGGAGGTCCTAGGGACAAGGGATAAAATTTTGAATTTCCGCCATGCCTATTATGCATGTTCAAAGTGACTATCAATTTCCAACAACTTACACATGCATGCTTAAGCTACAACTCGATTTGGAAGAAACTTGTTAGTAGTTGTCGAGAGCAGATCATTGATCACTTGCATAAAATGATAAAGGTATTAGGATTTCACCTTCTCATATAACCAAAAAGCCACCCTTAACATAATTTTCCCCTAGTTAACTCCTTTGAGCCTTTAACCTTTTTCTTTCATAAACACACATCAATTAAACCTGCACACCATTTCACTTTGATTTCCCTTTCTTACCCTTGATTTTACCAAAGATTTTCATAAAAGGCAATAAGTATGTAAAATTGCTAAGTTTTGTTTTCTTCAAAATTCTTTTTAAGGAAACCTTATGAGCATTCTTCAACTTCATTATAATCCTTATTTTCCCAACATCTTTTTGTCATTTTAGTGTATTATTTGACTAAAAAGAAAAAAAAGAAGAAATGAAAAAAAGAAGAAAAGAAGAAAAGAAAAAAAAAGAAAAAAGATAATAATAGTAGTAAACAAGTCATAGTTTGGCTATTAAATATTTCTCTTATAGCAAGCTCATTTCTCTACTCATATATCATGAAAGCTTGCTAAATAAAGCCTTTTTGTTTGCTGGAGTGATTGCTCCATTCTATTCTTGTGTTCAAGATTGCTCTTATCGTTCACTCATATTCCTTGTGCCTAAAATCTTCTTTTGTTCCATGAGTTAGCAATTATAATTTTGGTACAACTTGTAGAAAGTTCATCAATGCTACCTTTGGAAAAATCGTTTACATACAAAAGCCTTTTCTTGACACACCATACCTTAAGCCTTCATTACAACCAAAATAAAAGACATTTTGATTGTGTTGGTCGTAAAAAACTTAGTGGTGGAGATATGACCGATAATCAAGCCTATGGACTTAGGACTGTTGTGTATAGCCGAGGAGCAAATTCTAAACATTCACCTTTAAACACCTTGGGCAAATTAAGTGAAACCTATTGGTCGGCAGTTTGGTTTCATGATGGACTAAGTTACTGACGAGCTAGCCCTATTTTTTAGTCTTGACATGCTTTTGAGATAAAGTTGCTTGCTAAGTGTGGGGAATTCATCTCCTTTCTTAATCTCATTTTTTTGAGTACACTATTCTATTTTCCTAAGGGGCAGGTCGATTGTTGATTGCCACTCTTGTGTTTATTTTTGTTTATGTCTTTGTGTTTTGCTTGAGGACAATCAAATGTTTAAGTGTGGGGGTATTTGATAAAGGTATAATGTACCAATAAAATAAAAATAATTTGGCTTTAGAATCACTTAGATTTTGAGTTAAATTTTCAAAATTATGGGTGTTTTTCTAATTTTGCAGAAACCTATAGTGAGCAGAAAATTTGGCGTGGCAATCACAGTTTCAGCCTAACTAACGGAAAAGAGGCTCAACCCAAATTAATATGAAATTTTGGGAAGTGAAGTTGATCAAAATACCCCTGGAAGGATGGGGAAATTCCTTTGGCTTATCAAGGATGCCACTTTTGAGTAGTGGATTGATTTTTATTATGTTACAACAAGTGGGAGAAGCCTATTGGAGAAAGATCCACCTTCTAGAAGACTTTACTTGAGCTAATGAAGAACCACCAACTTGTGGGCAGTGGAATGCAACTTGTGAAGGTGGAATTTGTCCTTGTGATGAATTAATTGAAAAGTTGGTTAACAACTCATACAAGACTCATGTCTTCCAGAAGGAATATTTTGTATGGCTGATAGTTATTTTACGATATTTTAGAGTGCAAGTTGACACTCTAGAATCCACATGCCATTGTAACTATGGATCTCCTATCACTTTGTAACTTAACTTTGGTTGGCTCAAGGCGTCCACTGTCACACTTTCTCTCTCTATGTTCCTGCTCTTATTTCTTTAATACATTATTTTATTTCATGTTTTATTTATCTTTTATGCTTTGCTTTCCTATTAATTAAGCCGCAATGAGCA
Source organism: Euphorbia pulcherrima (assembly GCA_947683365.1). NCBI lineage: Eukaryota > Viridiplantae > Streptophyta > Magnoliopsida > Malpighiales > Euphorbiaceae > Euphorbia > Euphorbia pulcherrima. Next base: position 14,441,472 of record CANTUS010000010.1, on the reverse strand, counting down.
CGACCGATGGGCAAGGTAGATTTTATGGTTTGATTTCTCCAGCCCTTATATTTTAGCACTATTCTATGTGGATTGTTTTTGCGTTGTAATTAATTCTTATAAGTGAAGCCTAACTTATGTCGAGTGAACAAGAAAATCTGAAAAGTGACTTATCCAGTGACTAAAGACTAAACACACATCTAAAAAATCTTAGAAGTGATTAGATTGTGCTGTGAAGTTTCTACTGGATAGAATGCTTGCACAACTTAATTCTCAAAGTGTAGCTACAAAGGGGAATCCACGTAGTAAAGCTTTCAAGAAACTAGACAAAAGGGTGCCCACGTCTAATGACATTAGGAATGCAAGACAACTTAGATCCTTAAGTGCTAACATGCTGAAATAAAGAAAGGAAATCATTCACATGTATGCATGCTCACTGGGAGTCCTTGCCACGTTACAAATTTGTTCACGATAATCAATTTTTGTTCCTAGTCATGATCATTTACTGTTAGTATTTTCTTTATTCTTTTCCCATTTTAATTAATATATTGTATTTCTAAAGACAAGAGAAAAGGTGATCTTCCGAGCTAAGAGCCACATTGAAGACAAAATTATTTCTTCGCTTCCACAATGACCATGTAATGAAGAACCACAGGGATATGCCAAACTCGCGACAAGGTTCGTCAGAAAAATGGCTATGTCCTATCTTCCAAAACTCAAATCCCAAAAAGGGCATCATTACCGAAATACCTAGAAGCCCAAAAGCTTGCCTCCATACTCGATAGCTCTTAGGGCAATGGAACACTGCAGGCTCAGACGTCTCATCATCGGCATAAAAAGGGCATTTTCCATCCGTTACAACTCGGCACCGTTGGTTTAAAAGGAATAATTTGTTGGTAATCGTCTATGAAATAAAAGCCAACCAAACAATTGAACCTTAGGTAGAAGGCACGCCTCCCATATCAACATGAAATTAATGTCAGGATTTGTCCAAGGGGAAGACCAAAAAAAAGCTAAAGGGGGAAGCCGAGAACTGATTCTAAACTTGTAGAACCCATAAAAACTGATTAGGCCCATCAGAAAAAATAGTTGGTGTGTCAGCCCAACACCGAGATTGGTCTCTTCCTATAGAAATAATGTAGGATTGCTTTGGGTAATCCAATTTCTAAGCAGAATGCACCGCTCCTCGCTTGTAAGTCTCAAGTTTCTTTTCCAACAGGTCTTAATATCACTGTTTCCCAAAACAAAAAGGAACATCCCATTAGCACTGAGTAAAATTTATGACTACACATATAATACAAATCTGGGAATAAAGATGATAAAAATTGGTTAGAAGTCCAATTATCATGCCAAAAAGAACATAGAACACCATGTCCTACATCTACCCCACACGTTTGATCTAAAAAAATTCCAGCAAACATTGTTTTTAACACAACACAAAATATTGCCATGCCAAATATGAGAGACTCGTCTATCTTCAATTGAGTCAACCGATGGCTATAAAAGAAAATCATAACTATTCACACAAATTTTGAACCATCGTGAACCTTGCCTTGACACTCTCAGTTTCCACAACCATTTAAAAGGAGACTACAATTTACAAGCTTAAAGTCTCTAACAAATAGACCCCCTAAGGGCTTTGGTAACGATATAGTTTTGGAGCTAACTTTACTAATTCCCCTAGAATTCGCATCACCTTTCCACTAAAAATTTCTCATAAGTTGAACAATCTTATCAATGACTGAAGTGGGAATTTTATAGAGGGATAACATATATATGGGAAGCAAAGAAATAACGGACTTAATAAAAACTACCATCTCAGCATATGAAACTTACCAATCAACGAGTTCCAGTATGACATAGGGACACGTTTCATACTAAGCGATGCCCCTAAAAAAGTAATCAGAAAACCCTCAACCTTACACCCCAATTTACCCGCACAAGATTGTAGAAAAGAGACATTTACATGAATTCCCATGATGAAACTTTTCTGATAATTAATGCGCAAGCTAAAATTCAACTCAAAACAACGTATAATGCGAACAAAAATAGTTAAAGGAGAGAGATGTCGATATCCGAGCCATCCACTCACGGTAATAGACCTTTACAAACACTAGCATCAAAGAACTATTTCAATCCTTCAATTACTAACGTAAAAATGAATGGTGAGATTGGATCTCCTTATTTAACCCCGCCTTCTAGCCTTATCGAATTACGTAGTTGGGCATTAATTAGAATAGACTTAGATGAGTTCTCCCTAAAACTCGCTAACAACTGAATCCATTTCTCCTCGAAACCCATCCTCCTAGACACGGCATCAATAAAATTCCACGAGATACTATCATAACCTTTCTAGAAGTCAAGTTTGAAGACCAAACAAGACTATCATCTTTGATGAACCAAATGTACAACTTCAAATGCAATAAAAGAACATTCGTGAATGTTACGACCCTTAATAAAACCAAATTGATTTTTATAAATTAGTTTCAGAAGCAATGGTTGCAATCGGTTTACTAAGACCTTACACAATATCTTATAGATGCCATGAATAAGAGCAATCGGCCTAAAATTCCCTAGCAATGACAATCCATGATCTTCACTATCATAATGATATAGGAAGATTTAATGTAGTTTGGCAACTAAGAAGTCTAGTGGAATCTACCAAGCAAACAAAAGAAGTCTAGTGGAATCTACCAAGCAAACTAAGTACCTCTGGTTCGAATTCCCCCTATAAGCATTTATAAAAGAAAAAATTGTACTCATTGGGTCCCAGTGCTTTTCCTTCATCGCAAGAATAAATAGCCAAACAAATCTTATCCTCTGTAAATGGTACCACCAGGCTGTATTTAGTGTTGTCATCAAGCGTCTTAAAATTCAAATCGCTCAAATCAAAAAGCACCTCTAATGGTTTCAAAAAGAGATTCATGTAAAAGTTCCTAATGGTTGAAGTGTTCAAAATTGGGTTACTAGTAGCCTCATTAACCTCTAGTTGGCTAATCCTGTACCCCTTGGATCAGATCGAACCTCCTCGATGGAAAAAAGTTGTGTTGTCATCCTCCTAAATAGTCCAATGAACCCTACACTATTGATGCTTGATCTTCTCAAAGCTTGTGCGGCTCTCAGCCAAAGCCATTTCTCGTCATTTAAAAATCTGACCCATCCCTCATATCCATAGGACTTTCTGCAGAGCTAGAAGTAAGAAATAGTACCCTAACTCCTCAATTTTGCATTCTAAACCCCCAAAGTGAGCCGTATGCCAAGGCCAAATATAATCCCTCAAGCATCTCAAGTTAACGCCAATGTCCCAATCTGGTGAACTCAAACAAATTTCATCCCACTTCAGTTTCAATAAAGGTAAAAAACCATCACTATCCTACCAATAATTCAATAACCAAAAAATTCTATTAATCAGCCTTCGCATGGCCTGTGACTAAAATACGATTGAAAAATGATCTGATAAAGATAAGTCTACTGTAAATATATGCATTCTCGGCAACAAATCCAATAGACAACAAGACACTAACACACGATCAATCTTTGAATATGATTGGCTATTAAACCACGTATAGTCCGTTCCATGCAAGGCTAAATAGATAAGAAAACAATCATTAACAAACTCTTTGAAATGCATTATAGAGTTCAAAATCATCCCCCTACCCCCAGATCTTTCCGTACTATGTAAAATTTCAATAAAATCACTGCAAACCATCACTCTCTAATGCAAGAGCGAATAAAAAAAGGTTTTGCACCATTCATCACACCACCGCGACAATTCCAACCAAATAGACTTAAAGACATAAAAATAACTTCACAAACCTCAAGAAACAGACTCCGTTCATCATGCTTTTAGAGCCTCTACGATTTCCTCCTAATGATGTTCTTTAAATAATTCAAGTTTCTCTCCCACTTCGAAGGTCAAGACCTCCTAACTCTCCCTCAAGTTATCATCCTCGGCTCTAATTACAACTCTATTCATGTTGGAATTCACCGTGCAAGAGGAAAATGAGATCCCATTAGATGAAGCCACCCATTCTTGATCCTTAAGACCAAATTCATACTAGCCATAGGGATTCTCACAGATTGACTTCCTTGCCTATCAGATTTGGACCCCGTTCTTAGCCCCTACATCATAGATTTGGCCGCTAACCCTGCCATGTTATCATTAGAAGACTCATCCTCTAATTCACTCAATTATTATTCGTGATTATCCATAATTTTTTGCAGCCTACACCTTGTCTCAGTGAGGTAAAAATTTTCACTTCTTTTAAACCAAAAGCAAGCTTAAATTTTCAACAAGTAGTGACTAAATTTCCCAAAACTAAGCATGAGACGACATCGAGGTAATCCAACCTTTCAAAATCATAATCAATCACAACAATACGGCTAAATCTAGCTGCCATGTCATGAATTATTGGTTCATAAATAATTGTCAGTGGTAAACCCATAAAATCTAGGTACATTATACATTTCGATGGGCAAAATCAATGGGTAATAATTGAATTGAGGATAATACATGATTTAGCACTTTCCAATAACCATTAACAAAACCATGCAAATCCTTCATATTAAAAAAGGATATAATCACCAAATCCCAACCTACAGGGGCTGCCATATCAATATTGAAACTATAGTGAATTAGTAATTCAAAATTATTTATACCGTGAGCGATATTATTGAGATGAGCCAATCATGACTTTGCTTGCAACGGTGCAACTTAAACAATGAACTCTGAATCTTCCTTCAATTCCACTTTACTAGTTCAGACACTCCCAATTTTTGTGGATTCCTAGTTCGCTGGTTCATGAGCCTCAATCACAACTTGCGCATATGACCTGTTGTCTCGCGGTGACTCCCGAAACACTAGTTTCTACCTTGTGGTAGTCCTTTACGGCTGATTTTGTCGAATAAAAGGACTAGTGCTGGAAAACCTATCTTGGACTGTACCAAACCTCACGATGGCAATAGTTATGATATTCATCCTATAAAGCGCCTCCTCTAATGGTATTGGCCCATCCTAGCTCAGAAAACCAAAATTAAGATTCCTCGTATTCCTTCTTCTCCAGACAAAAACCTATCCGATTACTCCATGCTTTTTGAATACCAATTTTATAGCGTCTGAGTTATACATGTTGGGAAAGTTTCTGAGTTAAATTTTGGTAAGATTGGGGTTCTTCAAAACTCTTGAGGTCTGGGGGGATCGGCTGGAAAAATTCAAACGTAGAGGTTGATAAGGGAAACGACTGGCTTGATGGGGACGATTGTTTTGGTTGAAGCGATTAGGGATCAACACCGGCGGCCGTCATTGAGGGTTTGGGGCGGCGAAAAGGACAGCGACAGAAGATCGACGTAGGTAAGGGTTAGCGGCCATATTGGATTATTCGAAATTTTACTAGTCTTATGACAATATCTTAAATTTGAAAAGTTATACAAAATGTATAAATACTTATAGAAAAGGAATAGAGAAATTATAGGTTTTTTTTAAAAAAATTCCCTTATATGGGCTTACAATAATAACAAAGGAAAACCTTATCACACCCCGCCCGAGTGTGGACTCGAACCTGCGACCTCCAAATTCACAGCTTCACGGCTCAACCACTAGACCAAGCCTTTGCAATAGAGAAAAAATAGGATATATTAAAAGGTTTATCAAAGTTGTACGAACATTATATGTGGTATGAAATGCTATAAAAAAGAATATGACATGTATTAAAAATTACAGCATATAGGTTTTATATACGGAAATTATATTTTGTATGTGTTGAAAAATACAATTATATGAAAAATTATAGAAAATGTACAAAAAAAATATACGAACATTATTTGTTTTATAAAAAGTTCTACGAAATATATAGGAAATTATTGTACATGTGAAAATCTATAGGAAATGAATAAAAGTTAAAAGTTATAGGTTATATTATGCTTTGACTAAAAAGTATATGAAATACATAGGAGTGTTAAATAAAAAAATATATAGAATGTAAAGGAAAAATATAGAAAAATTGTATTTCTACAATAAATACAAAATATATAATAAAGTTGTATAAAACGTATATAAACACTCAATCCTTATAATAGAGTAATGTTTTAAATAAGTTAATAATATATGATAATTAGTAATACTAGTTTTATAAAAAAATTATTATGGCATAATACACGTTTACCTCCTCATAACGTGGCATAATTAGTAACAAGTTATTTTTAAAAACTTATATAGAGGTATACGAAAGGTATACCAAAAGTATAGAAAAGTTATAGCTTTTTTCAGAAGTACTATAAATGTATAGAACATTCCTTAAAAAAGGCATACGAAAGTTATAGTTTATTTAAAAATATATAAAAAAGATATAAGAAAGGTTTAAGAAGTTACCACGAGCCTTAAATCCTGAACTCTAATAATGAATTAATGTTTGAAAAACTTTATATAAAAATATTTTTATAAATATTTTATTTTTCATTTGATATTATTTAAAAAGTTGTAGGAAACATACAGAAAAGTTATAGGTTATTTAAAAGTTATATAAGTTGTACGAATTTTGTAGCAAATGTTAGGTTTTCCAATATTTATTTATAATTTAACTCTATTATAAATATATTCAAAATATAAATATGTGAAACATTATTTGTAAAAAGTATATATTTAAATAATATAAGTTTGGTAGAGCTATATCATGAAATCATATTTTATAATGTATTTTGCTTTTGTATGATTATTAAAAAAATGAAATTGTAGTCAATTTTAAGAAATAATTTAAGCTCGGATTGATGTTTCAACACTAACCAAACACCATTTTAGGTATGAAATAATTGTTATTCAGACAATCGACACCATACGTGTGATGATAATTAACTGTCCTAAATTTTATGTGAAAAATGTTATTTGTATTGTCACAGGAATTAATTTGGAGAAAATTTTGGACAATGTTACAATGTTATAAAAAGTAATAGATTTTTTTGACAATGTTACAACATTACAAAAATAATAATGAAGTTTTTTTTAACAATGTTATACATAAGTTTAAGTAATTGACTGCACATTTCCAAGAAATTATAAATATTTTAGCTTGAAGTATTAGTCCATATATTTTTGTTAGTTTGAAAATATATTAAAAAATTATAAGAGATTTGGTGTAAAATGAGTATAGAACGCAGGTCAAGCCTAAACCCATTATGTATTCATCTGTTTCACATTTCTATTACCCTTGGAGAAATGTGGAGGAATTAGGGAATATTGATTGAAAAAAGAACACTTTTAATTCATAGCAATTGCTCTCACTCTCACTCTCACTCTCATTTTGTGCACACATACTCTAATTAAAAATCACTTTTGTTTGATAGAAGGAATTGATTTTTTGGAATGAATACAAATGCAAATCAAAGCCCTATTTATAGTGCATACAAGATCTACCTGCAAGGTAACAAATTAAATACAATTTAATTCTGAATTAATTATATTTCCTTAATTGCCTCATATAGTTCATGTTTTATTTGTATGGAAAGTGATGATGATTCTTTCACAATAATTTTAAATATTGGTTTTCTTCCTAGCATGATCTCATTTATATAAATTTATTTCTTTCCTTTCAAACTTGATTCCATTAACTCCAATTTATCTCTTGCCTTTCCAACTTGATTTCATTACCTCCAATTCATTTTTTTTCGTTTCTTGAATTAAGATTAATAATTTCAACACCTAACACCACTCTTCATTTCAAAACGCCGCCACACTCCAATCTTCTTTTAAAGGTTTCAACTAGGTCTGGCTTGTCGTTCCCACCGCCGCTTCCATCTTTTCTGCCTCCTGCGCCTTCAGCTTTCTCCGGCGACGCCTTCATCTACCCTTTGTCTCTGTTGCTTTCAATCGTGCACGTGTGTCTTGTGACTCTTCTATGGCCACTACTATATAATCGAACTTCTGTAGTAGTGACCCTAGAATTTTTTCTAAAGTTCTCGATTCATCGAGTTTTTCTCCATTCTATTGCATTTGATTAAGAACAAATTTTACTTGTGAGGAATAATAAACAACAACTTCTGTTTCCCTCATTTTCATCATCTCAAACTCTCCTCTCAACATTTGTAGTCGAACTTTCTGTACTTTCTCCTCTATTTGAAGAGAAACTTATAGTACATCCCAAGCTTGCTTGGATGTGGTTGCTTTTGCCACATTCTTAAACATTACATCATCTAACCCTTGATGGATTAGAGTCATTCCTGTGACTTTTACGCAAACTGTCTTTTTCTGCTTGTGACAGTTGTACATCTTCAGCTAGGGCTACGTAACCTTTTTTGACTATGTCCCAAACATCTTGGGTTCCAAGAATCGCTTTCCTCTGAATGCACCAATTTTCATAATTGGTTTTTGTAAGTTGAGGGAAGTTGAAGGAAACACTGTTGGTATTCATTTTAAGGAGGATTTTTAAGAAAAGATTTGTTTCAAGGCTATAGAGGCTAATACAACACTTTTTTATGCCTTTTGTAACACTTTGGACTTAAAGAAATACGTTTAGAAATTTTTTGCCACACTTTGGAAAGAATTCTTGTAACACTTTTAGACTATTGAAACACCTGGAACTTCTTAAATTGGACTTTGAAATTTCTTTCTCAGTAAGAGGGCCCGGATCAAAAGTAGCTCTGCTACCACTTTGTTGGAGAAATGTAGAGGAATTATGGAATATTAATTGAACAAAGAAAACACTTAATGCATAACAATTGCTCTCACTCTCGCTCTATGCACACACACTCTAATTAGAACTCACTTTTGTTTGATAGAAGGAATTGATTTTTTGGAATGAATACAAATGACAAATCAAAGCCCTATTTACAGTGCATACAAGATCTACCTACAGGGCAATAAAATAAATACAATTTAATTATGAATTAATTCTATTTCATTAATTGCCTCATATAGTTCATGTTTATTTGTATGGGAAGTGATGATGATTCTTTCCAAATAATTCTAAATTTTGCTTTCCTTCCTAGCATGATCTCATTTATTCAAATTTATTTCTTTCCTTTCAAACTTGATTCCACTAACTCCAATTTATTTCTTGCCTTTCCAACTTGCCTTTCTTGAATTAAGATTGATTATTTCAACACTCCTTAAACTTAATTCTCGGTTATTCCCAATGATCCTCGTAACTGGCTAAACACATTGTGCTTTAATGGCTTTGTAAAGATGTCTGCGATTTGATTTTGCATTTTAAAATACTTCAGCTTCACCTCCTTTTGTTTGACTTATTCTCTAATAAAATGATATCTCGTGTTGATGTGCTTACTCCGATCATGAAACACTGGATTTTTCGCCAATGCAAAGACTGACTTGTAATCTACAAAAATATCAGTTGGATCTTATTGTGTCATTTGAGGTTTCTTCAACAATCGTCGTAGCCATATCACTCGCATACATTTGAGGTTTCATCAACATATTCAGCTTTGCATTTGACAATGTCACAATTGGTTGCTTCTTTGAACTCCAAGTGAACGTTGTGTCACCAAGAAAAAATACAAATTTGCTAGTTCTTTTTCAATCATTTTTATCACCAGCCCAATCACTATCACTGTACCCAACTAATTTGAATTCGTCAAATGCTGAATAATGCAATCCAAAATTAGTTGTACATTTCAAATAGCGGAGTATCCTTTTTGCTCCATTCTAATGAGACTCCTTCAGTGCATCCATGTATATGCTCAGTAGCCAAACTGCATACAAAATATCCAGCCTTGTGCACATCATGTATCTAAGACTTCTAATCAGACTTCTAAAAATTATTGGGTTGACTATGACTCCATATTCATCCCTTGTCAATTTCAAACTACATTCGACCGGAGTATTGACAGGGTTGCAACTTTCCATCTTGAATTTCTTCACTATCTCCCTGGCAATCCCACTTTGAGAAATAAAAACTCCTTCATCATTTTCATTCACCTCAATGCCAAGATAATATGACATTAGGGTAATGTCGGTCATTTTAAATTCGTGAGTCATCGTGTTCTTGAAAGCATTGAACATCTGAGGATTATTCTCGGTAAAAATGAGATCATCCTCGTACAGGTAAACAAGAGAATATCTCCATCTTTCACTTTCATGTATAAGGCATACTCAATTGGACATTTGACAAATCGATTCTCTTGAAAGTGTTTGTCGATACAACTATTCAAAACTCTTGGTGCTTGCTTGAGTCCGTACAATGCCTTCTTTACCTTTAACCCCTTTTCTTCATGGCCTTCGATTATATAACCAGGCGATTGTTGAATATATATCTCTTCCTCTAAATAACCATTTAAAAATTTTATGTTGACATCCATTTGGTGGATCTTCCATCCATTTTGTGCAGCAACTAAGATCACTAGTGTAATGGTCTCCATTCTTGCGATAGGTGCAAACACTTCATCATAGTCAATACCTGTGGTTTTTGACTATAGCCCTTTGCAACAAGACTTGCTTTATGTCGAACGATTTTTCCATTTGCATCATTCTTTGCCTTGAACATCCATTTGACTCCAATGAGGTTTTTGTTAGCTGGAAGTTTGGTCAACTCCCATTTCTTATTCTTCTCAATTGCATTGATCTCCTCTTCCATGGCTTTTCTCAAATTTTCATCTTTCATAGCCTCTTCAACGTCGATGGGCTCACTATCAATGAGATGATAGTAGAGTTAATTCTTTACCAAGCTCTTTACTGGCATCATAAAGATCTTTAATTCGCCGAAACTTTCTCGATCTATGTCTAGGACTTGAACTTTTGTCATATTCTTGTCTGGGAGATGCAACTGAAATAGGATTGCTTATTGACATTGTGGCTAGTACCTTCGCATCACTGTCTTTGCTTTCATCCATTGGAAAAGGATAAAAACTATAGTTCTTCTTAGCATTGTTCCATTCCTAAGCTGCTTCCTCATCAATAGACACATCGCTACTGATGATCATCTTTCTCATGTCAGGATCGAACATCTTGTAACCTTTTCGAAAATTCTGAGTATCCCATGAACAATTATTTTTTAGTTTTCTCGTCTATCTTTTTCCTTTCTTCATTAGCAATATGAACATGTGCAACACTCCTAAAAACCCAAAAAAGAGAGATATTAGGGTTTCTCCCACTCCATGCTTCTTGGGATGTCATATCTGAGACACTTGTTATCTAGGGCCGATTCAAGATGTAGATCACATAATCAACTGCTTCTACCTATAGCTCCTTAGGCATATTCTTGTTCTTTAGCATGCTTCTCGCCATATTCATCACCATTCTATTCTTTATTTCAATAACAACATTTTGTTTTAGCAATCTTGGTACTGACAGGAAATGACAGATTCCATGATGCTCATACAATCTTTTGAATTCATTTGATGTGAATTCCCCCCTATCTGACCATACAAATTTGATGTAATAGCCGCTTTCATTCTCCACTAATGCCTTAAACTTCTTGAAAGCTCCGACAACTTCTGACTTCTCCTTCAAAAAGTAAACCCATATCTTCCTGCTATGATCATCAATGAATAGCAAGAAATATTTATTGCCTCCCAATGATGTTAGTGTCATTGGTCCACAAACATCGGTATGAATGAGTTCAAGGGGTGTCTTTGCTCCACACAAGGACTCCTTTGGAAAACTTGTTCTAGATTGTTTTCCAACAAGACATCATTCACAAATCTGATGAGGTTTTTCAATTAAGGGAATACCATGCACCATCTTGTTTTGGCTTAGCAATTTCAAACCTCCAAAATTGAGATGCCGGAATCTCAAATTCCAAAGCCAATGAGAATCCTTCATGCAAGCTTTCAAACACTTTGTGACATCTGTCACAATGTTGAGAGTGAACATTCAGTTCTTTGACATAAGCACACTTGCAAGCAACCTGTTCTACTCGTTAAACAACACCAACTTAAAGTTCATTATATAAACTTGGTAGTTTTTCTCCAGCAACTGTCCCAAACTTAAAATGTTACTTTTCATGTTTAGAACATAATACACATTACGGATAAACTGGTGCTCTCCATTCTTTAATCGAATCAAAATGGTTCCTTTTCTTCAAATAGGAACTTTTGACGAATCTCCAAAGACGACATTTCCATTAAATAATTTGTTCAGTTCTACGAACATCTTCTCATCACCGCACATGTATTTGATCACTCTATTGTTAAGATACCAAATGTTATTTTCTCGACTACGGTCACCTTCATGGGTTAGTAAAATCGTTTCAATTACCTCCTCGTCTTGGATGTTGTTAGCTATCTCCTTTACTTGGTTCGAAGGGATCCGACATTCTGCTACATATTGGCTAAATTCTAGAGCAATTGTAGCACTGGATATTGGACTTGTCACATCGATCATTTTGCCTCTAATTTCCACTTCCTCATCCACGTCCACAACCTCTGCCTCTTGTGGACTGATTACTTTCATCATTTCTCCCAAATTGTTGATATCTGCCACATCCTCTTCCTCTACCATTTCCCCTATAACCTCTACCACGTCCTTGTCTGTAATGACTAAGATCTTGGCTATTTTCTCATTTGAATGTAGCCTTTGCTGCCAAGACTTGTTCAATAGACTTCTCTTTTTATCTTCTCAATCTTTCCTCACGTGCTTGCAACGAGCCAACAAGTTCATCAATGGTGATTGTACTTATGTCTTGTGACTCTTCTATGGCCACTATTATGTAATCGAACTTCGGTAGTAGTGACCGTAGAATGTATTCTACAATTTTTGATTAACCAAGTTTTTCTCCATTCTGTCGTACTTGATAGAGAACAGATTTTACTCATGATGAATAATAAACAACAACTTCTATTTCCTTCATTTTCATCATCTCGAACTCTCCTCTCAACATTTGCACTCGAACATTTTGTACTTTCTCCTCTCCTTGAAGAGAAACTCGTAGTGTATCCCAAGCTTGCTTGGAGGTGGTTGCTTCTGCCACCTTCTCAAGCATTATGTCATCCAACCCTTGATGAATTAGAATAAGCGCCTCTGGTCATTCCTTCGACTTTTACGCAAACTCTCTTTTTCTGCTAGTGAAATTATGCATCCTCAACTGGGGCTATGTAACCTTTTTTGACTATATGCCAAACATCTTAGGCTCGAGAATCGCTTTTATCTTCATGCACCAAATTTTATAATTTGTTTTAATAAGTTGAGGGAAGTTGAAGGAAATGCTATTAGTAATCATTTTAAGGAGGATTTTTAAGAAAAGATTTGTTTCAAGGCTACGGAGGCTTTTACAGTACTTTTTAATGCCTTTTGTAACACTTTTAACTTAAGGCAATACTTAAAGAAGTCTTTTGCAAAACTTTGGAACGACTTCTTGCAACGTTTCAAGACTATTGCAACATTAGAAACTTTTTAAACTAGACTATGAAATTTCTTTCTCAGGAAGAGGATCAGGAACAAAACTAGCTCTGGTACCACTTTGTTTGAGTAATGTAGAGGAATTATGGAATATTGATTGAACAAAGAAAACTCTTAATTCATAACAATTGCTCTCACTCTCACTTTTTGAACACACACTCTAATTAGAACTTACTTTTTTTGATAAAGGGAACAGATTTTTTGGAAGCAATACAAATGACAAATCAAAGCCTATTAATAGTGCATACAAGATCTAGCTACAAGGAAATAAAATAAATACAATTTAATTCTGAATTAATTATATTTCCTTAATTGCCTCATATAGTTCATGTTTTATTTGTATGGGAAGTGATGATGATTCTTTCCTAATAATTCTAAGTATTTCTTTCCTTCCTAGCATGAACTCATCTATTCAAATTTATTTCTTTCCTTTCATACTTGATTACATTAATTCCAATTTCTCTCTTGCCTTTCCGACTTGATTTCATTAACTCCAATTCATTTTTTGCCTTTCTTGAATTAAGATTAATTATTTCAACACCTAACTCCACACTTCATTCCAAAACGCCGCCACACCTGTATCTTCTTCTCACAATTTAAACTAGGTCTAGGTATTTCAGAAAGGATTGTTGTTCTCGCCACTGCTTCCATCTTCTCTGCCTCCTTCGCCTTCATCTCTCTCTAGCACCACCGTCATCTTCCCTCTGTCTTTGTTGCTTTCCATCTGTATTTGAGTTTTAAGATAAATTTTGTTTGTTTCTAGGTTTTGCTTGGTTCAAGCAGTCATTCTTTTTTTCTGTTGATGTTTACATTTCCCTTTATTGATTCATTGAATTTGTTAGTCATGTGCTAGTGGTTGTATTCTTCGTCAAATTTCCTGGAAAATGTGTGATCTAATAGAATAAATTTATACTTTTGTATGTCTGATTTGGGATTTGAATAGTGTATTCGATATTTTAATTGATCAAGCATAATTTATATTTCCCCCAGTTTTGCTGTTGAACTGAATTAAATGTGTAGTCTTAGTTTTACGGGTTTTAATTTTTAGCTAAGGAGAATTTGGAGTGATTTTTTTCTGTCTTTTAATGTTTGTAATAATGAGTCAGATAAGTCAGAACTTCAACTAAAACTTGTAGGGTGCAATGTTAGTATGTTAGTGATTACATGTTGTTACCCTTGATTTGGTGTTTTATGTTTAGAAGTTGGGTTTTTTCTTCTATTATCATTGGCTGAATAACATTATTTTTCTCGTCCATGCTAAGTAGCTTTTGTTTGTAATAAATTTAGCAATAGAACCGTAGTGGCCTTGCAGTTACCAATATTTATGTTTTCTAGCTGTCGAGAGTGCTATTATAGTGAAGCCTATATATTCACTAAAATTTCTGCAGATCCACGAGACTTGGTGCTGTGAAGTGTTGATTGTTATGGTCATCTTATTGTCTAAAGATTAGATAAACATGGTAAATGTAACATTCTATATTGTCTGCTTTCATTTATAGTCCCTTAACTTCCATTAACTATAATGGCAAAATTTTCACAAGTTTGTATTTCTATTGTGATTTTAAATCGTAATACTTGTCTTCTTATGGAATCTCTTTTACATGTGTATTTTCCATCAATTGAACTGCCTTCATAATCCTTTGTATGTTTTGAAAATTTCAGATATTGGCAGGCTTACATACTCAGTATTGCCGCGAGATTCAGGTATAGGAGACAGTAGCTGGGCAGGGCTTTGTTTTATTCCTAATCAATGGGCAGTGGTACTTCATCATTCTATTTAAACATATTAAGCTCATAGGTATTTGGTTTAATCAATGGTCAATGGTACTTCATCATTCTATTTAAACATATTAAGCTCATAGGTATTTGGTTTAATCAATTGTCAATGGCACTTCATTCTATCTAAACATATTAAGCTCATAGGTATTTGGTAATTGGGATTTAATTAATTTTAGTCGAGAAAAATTCTGGGTTTTGTTTTAGTTGGGGAAGTTCATATATGAGTTTATGATAGACTGAGTAATTTTAATTATTTAAGCTCACTGTGTTCTTCGTTGGAGATAATAAAGAGGAATAAACACAAATTATAACTCAGTTACTCAATAATTATAAATTATGCAATGAAAACTCAATTATTTTACAAGGCAAAATACTCTCAATTTATTTTCTAATTTCACTCTAACACCTCATTGCAACTCTTGCATAACACCTCTTGTATAGAGCTCTTCACCGACACCTTATCACCCACTATCCTGACTCCATGATTTCCTTATCATGTAATATATTTTATTAGCCATACAATCGAATTTCCTATCTAAAAATGATAACATTATTAGACTTCATACACTTTGACCACTCCACTAAATAATGTCTGCTAAATAATAGCTTTGCCATGTACCGAATAATTCAAACGGCATGGTACTTGATATTGTCTTGGAGTGAATGATAAGACAATCATGCAACATGATTTTATCCATGTTTCTACTGCAGGAGCATCGTAATATGTTTGCCCATTCCACTGATCAACTTATTGATTTGTCTATATTGTATAAAACAAAATCATGATTTATGTGCCCATTCTTTATCATCATATGCTTGTCTTCTTATTCTTTTATTTTATTTTCAAATTAGTGAAACTATGTTTAATTTTAACACTCCCCCTTGAACATAATTTTCGGTTAATTCCAACAATGCTTGCAACCGATTAAACACATCGTATTCAAGTTGCTTCATAGATATGTCCACGATTTAATCTTGCGTGTTCGATGCATTCTCTGATGAAATGAATTCTCATGTTGATAGGCTTACTCTGATCATGGAACACCGGATTTTTTGCTAACGCCAAGGCTGACTTGCTCTCAACAAAGATATCAATTGGATCTCGATGTGTCATTTGTAGTTCCTTCAACAGTCGCCGTAACCAAACCACATGACACACACATCAAGTGCAAGCGACATATTTAGCTTCACAAGTTGACAATGTCATAATTGGTTGTTTCTTCGAAGTCCAAGTGAATGCGGTGTCACCAAGAAAAAAATACAAATCCATTGGTGCCTTTCCGTGCATTCTTATCACCAGCCCAATCACTATCACTATACCCAACTAATTTGAAATCTTCAAATTTTGAATAATGCAATCAGAAATTAATTGTACCTCTGACATAGCGGAGTAGTCTTTTCGCCGTATTCCAATGAGATTCCTTCAGTTCTTCCATGTATCTGCTCACTAGGCTAACTCTCGATCAAACTTCAAAAACATTTCGGGTTCACCCTAACTTCATTTTCATCCTTGGTGAATTTCAGACTGCATTCGACCGGAGTGCTGACAGGGTTGCAATTCTCCATCTTAAATTTCTTCAAGATCTCCTTGGCAAAGCAACTTTGACAAATATAAATTCCATCATCACTTTGCTTGACTTCAAGGCAAAGATAGTACGACATCAGGCCAATGTTAGTCATTTCGAGTTCACAAGTCATGGTCTTCCTGAAATCGTTGATCATATAGGGATGGTTCCCAGCAAAAATTAGATCATCCACATACATGGGAACAAGCAATATGTCTCCACCTTTCACTTCCATGTACAAGGCATACTTATGTGGGCACTTTGTTTGTAACTGATAGTCGCATTGAACATGCATAACATACATGGCGGAAATTCAAAATTTTGTCCTTGTCCCCAGGAACTCCTACTAGTTGCATATGAATAAAATAAAGCCTTAACTAAGCAATTTTCTACCTAGGTTAGCATGCATAGGCTAGACATACCATAATTCTAAATTATATCCTAGCATAACCATTTTATACTAAGCATGTTATAATTCTAAGCTATAACCTAAGCATGTTATAACTCTAAGCTACAACCTAAGCATGTTATAACTCTAAGCTATAACTTAAGCACAAAATAAAGTAAGCTTGCAAAACAACCTAAGCTTAATAATTATTAAGTCTAAAAACGCTTCAAGAAAAAGACCTAATAATTAAAAGAGAATGAAAGGAAACTTATTAATTGAAGCGTGCTTTGGCAGAACCTCCTTTCACAAGCCTTCTAGTGTAGGAGAGCCTCTATAAGTATCCATACAGACCCACCCAACCAAAACCACCTCGAGAGGAAGAACAAAGGAGCTTTGAGTAGTTGCTAGACTACTCCAAAAGCCCCACAAAAAAATATTAGCTAGAGTTCCCCAAATTAAAATATAATTTAGGATTCGCAAAATATGATCCGTGAGGATCAAAAAGTTCTTCTTTGGCGGCTCGAGAATACTTAGTGAAGACTCTCAAAAAATACCACAAAGACGTCAACTCGAAGTGTGTTGAGAAGAGGAGGAGAAGGCCTCCTTTTTATAGGAGGAGAGCAAAATTGCTCTCTATTTACTAATGTGGAATAGGGAATCTATTAATTCTTTACTCAATCTGATGAAGGTCCAATGTATATGACCTTGTAGGATCCTGAAGTATTAAGCTGCTAAGGCTTAACCAACCCTGCTCTATTCTAACCATTGGCTCGAGGTTCTAGATCATGAATAGAACTCGATTACCTTAAACAACTATAGTACGCCTCTAGCAAGGGTCAACCATCCCCCATTACTCGGAATGTCATTTGTGCTTATGACTTAATCCCGGTTAATGTAAAAGTTATCCAATGCGATAAACTCCTTCCATTATTTAATATTAGTACCATGTAGTTTACAGGGTTCGAGTAAAGTGTTAACCCACTAGTAGCAAAGTTTCTCCAAGCTATTCTAATTATTAACTTATTATCGAAGTATATAGCTTTTACCATAGTGTGTTTGACTAGAAACTATTTCTATGAAACACATACTCTAATCAGAGGTTTATAGCAATCATCACTTCAACAAGCGGTCGGGTATAACTCCTTAATATATCCGAAGTGATGGATTCTTTTCGACTAATTAGCTTACCAACGTGCTGTCATCACTACACCCATAACCACCCGTGACACCCTAAATTAATGAGTGTATGGGAATTACCCAAAGTATAGCAATGGTACCACACAAGGTAACTAGCATCTCAAGTATGAGGATATTCGCAAAGATTATTGCATGAAGATAAACACAAACATGTTGATGTATACACCAAGTGTTTTCCCTACTGTGGTCTCTAATATATCTCCCAGATATATCCATGTGTGAAACTTAAGACACCACCTTCAGTCCTTAGGAGATTGACTACTTAGATCCTTTCCAAGAAAGTTGACCACATGCTAGTCTTATCGCTTCGTTAGTATCCTTTCTCGATAAAACTATGACTAGGGATAGTTTAGATATAATCATAATTGCACATGAAGCAGGTCTCACTAAATATAGTCCGACTATAATTTCTCTAACTTCATGCTATGATACGTCAAGGACTTTTGTATACATATAACAATGAATATATTTTAACCAGCCATAATATATTTATAAGCACATCGATATAAACAAAAGATTAAATGCCTTTATTAATTAGACAAATTATTTGTACCATTATATAGTTAAGATATATCGCCCTAATTGCCTTGAGGGCATACATCTAAAAAACTCCTACTTGAACTAAGGCCAATTAGCCACATGTCTTAATCCATATGCTTTAACATGCTGGTCATGTTTGACTTAAGTCAATGGCTTCGTCAGACCATTCGTGAGGTTCTAATTATTGGGAACATATTCTAATCTTATTATCTTAGCATCAACAATCTCCCTGATTTTATGATACTATCTGGATACATGCCTATCTTTTTGGTGAGACCATG
The DNA here is from genome assembly GCA_947683365.1 of Euphorbia pulcherrima. Lineage (NCBI taxonomy): Eukaryota > Viridiplantae > Streptophyta > Magnoliopsida > Malpighiales > Euphorbiaceae > Euphorbia > Euphorbia pulcherrima. Next base: position 14,422,404 of record CANTUS010000010.1, on the reverse strand, counting down.
GTTCCTTTTCCTGAGCTATAGCACCACTGTTATCACAATAGAAAGGGATTGGATCAATAGTCTTAGGCACCACACTGAGATCGCCAATGAATCCCTTTAACTAGACAGCTTCTTTTGTTGCTTTGCAGGCAGCAATATTCAGATTTTATGGTTAAATCAGCTGTAGTTTCTTACTTGGAACTCTTCCAGCATACCACCCCTCCATTTAAAACATACACAAAACTCGACTGAGACTTAAAGTCATCCTTGTCAGATTGAAAACTCGCATAAGTGTAACCTCTAATTGTGAGGTCACCATCTCCATTTATGAAGACCTCATCCTTAGTCCTTCTTAAGTACTTAAGAATTTCCTTAACGTTCAGTGCTTTTAACCTGGATCCGATCAATATCTACTTGTAAAGCTTAAACCCTAAGAGACATATGGCCTAGTACATATTATAGCATACAAGATGGATCCTATTACGAATGCACAAGGAATATCCTTCATGTCCATTCTATCTTGAGCTGTCTTCGGTTACTCAGCTCTAGATAGGTTGATCCCCTTTATCATTGGGAGATAACCTTTCTTCGAATGCTCAAGGTTGAACGTACTCAATACCTTGTCTATATATGTGCTTTGAGAAAGACCTAACAGCCTCTTAGATCTATCCTGTAGATCTTTATACTAAGTATAAATGCTGCTTCACCAAGGTCTTTCATGGGGAACTTTCTTGACAACAATACTTTAATACTTTGAAGAAGAGAAATATCATTTCCTATTAATAGAATGTCATCGACATACAATACTAGGAAAATGAATGCACTCCCACTAACCTTCTTATAAACACAAGGCTCATTAATGTTTGGACTGAAATATAGTTCATGGATTGTCTAATGAAACCATATATTCTAACTCCTGGATGTCTGCTCATGTCCATAAATAGACCTTTGCTGCTTGCATTGCTTTGAGCCATTTTTAGATGTAAAACCCTCAAGTTGTGTCATATACATATCCCGGTCTAAATCCTCATTCAAAAATGTTGTTTTAACATCCATATACCATATCTCATAATTATAATGAGTAGCAATGGTGAGGAGTATCCTTATGGATTTAAGCATGGCCACTGGTGAGAAAGTTTCATCATAGTCAATGCCTTCACGTTGACTGTAACCTTTCGCAACTAGCCTTGCCTTATAGGTAATTACATTACCATCCATATAAGTCTTCTTCCTGAAGACCCATTTGCACCCGATTGGTCTGACCTCTTGTGGTGTATCAGCCAAATTCCAAACTTGGTTCTCATACATGGAATATATTACTGATTTCATGGCCTTTAGCCACTTATCAGAATCTGAGTTTTTCATTGCTTCATCATAGGTTCTTGGTTCATTATCCTCTATAAGATATATTTATTTATCATCAATGATGACAAAACCACATCTGTCGGGACCGTTATCAACACGACCTGATCTTCGCAATGTTTGTGTTCTGATTGGTTGTTCTTGGCTCATACTTTCTTGTGTATCTAGAACGAGGTCAAAATAAATTCTCAGCTTAACCAAAGACGATCTAATCAATTCAATCAACATTTTAATTTATATTATGACCCTAATAAAATTAGTTACTGGTCAAAATGAATTCCTAGCTTAACTAAAAAATGGTCTAATCATTTTAATCAACACTTTAGTTTATTTGTGACCCTAATAAATTAGTTACTGATAAAAAATATATTCCTTGGCTTATCCAAAATGATCTAATCATTTTTAACCAATTAAATAATAATCCAATTATTATTATGTTATACTTCATCATAAAATGAATCTATTAATTCTTTACTTAGTCCAATGAGGTTCCAATGTATGTGACCTTGTAGGATCCCGAAGTATTGAGCTATTAAGGCTTAACCAAACTTATACTATTGTAACCATTGGCTCGAGGATCTAGACCATGAATAGAACTCGATTACCTTAAACAGCTATAGTATGCCTCTAGCAAGGGTCAACCATCCCCCATTACTTGGAACGTCATTTGTGCTTATGAGTTAATCCTGGTTAATTCAATAGTTATCTAATTCGATGACCTCCTTCCATTCTTTAATTTTAGTACCATCTGGTTTATAAGGTTCGATTAAAGTGGTAACCCACTAATAGAAAGGTTGCCCTAAGCTATTCTAGTTATTAACTTATTACCGAAGTATATTCCCTTTTACCATAGTGTGTTTGACTAGAAAATATTTCTATCAAACACATACTCTGATCAGATGTTTATAGCAATCATCACTTCAAGAAGCGGCTAGGTACAACTCCTTAACATATCCTGAGCGATGGATTCTTTCCGACTATATAGCTTACCAACGTGTTGTCATCACTATACCCGTAACCACCCATGACACCATAAATTAATGAGTGTATAGGGATGGCCTAAAGTATAGCAATGGTACCACACAAGGTAACTAGCATCTCAAGTATGAGGATATTCTCAAAGCTTATTGCATGAAGATAAACATTAACACATTGTTATATACACCAAGTGTTTACCCTATCGCGGTCTCCAATATATCTCCCAAATATATCGATGTGTCGAACTTAAGGCATCGCCTTCAGTCCTTCGGAGAATTACTCCTTGGAACCTTTCCAAGAAAGTTGACCATATGTTAGTCTTGTCGCATCATCAATATCCTTTCTCGATGAAACTATAACTAGGGATAGTTTAGACATAATCATAATTGCATATGAAGTAGGTCTTACTAAATATAGTCCAACTATAATTTGTTTGATTCCATGCTATAATATGTCATGGACTTTTGTATACATAGATCAATGAATATATTTTAACTAGCCATAATATATTTATAAGCAAATCGATATAAATAAAAGAATAAATGACTTTATTAATTAAACAAATTATTCGTACCATCACATAATTAAGATATATCGCCCTAATTGCCTTATGAGCATCCATCATATATAACACACTAGACCAATCTATTCTTGTGAAAGTATTTGTAGATGCGGCTGTTCTAAGCTCTCGGTGCTTGCTTGAGTCCGTACAATGCCTTTTCAGCTTCAACACTTTTCTTTCGTGGCCTTTGACAATGTAATTAGGCAGTTGTTGGACATAGATCTCTTCTTCTAAATAACCATTTAAAAATGCTAACTTGACATACATATAGTGGATCTTTCGTCCATTTTGAGCAGCACCTGGGATTACTAGTCTGATGGTCTCCATTCTTGCGACAACTGCAAACACTTCATCATAGTTAGTATCGGGTTTTTGACTATATCCCTTTACGACGAGCCTCACCTTATGTCGAACGATTTCACCGTTTGCATCCTTCTCTGCCTTGAACACCCATTTAAATCCGATAGGCTTTTTATTAGTTAGAAGTTTAGTCAACTCCCATGTCTAATTCTTCTGAATTGTTTGAATCTTTAAGTCTATGGATCTTTTCCAGTTTTTATCTTTCATGGCTTTCTCAGCATCAATGGGCTCACTATCAATGAGATGGCAGTAAAGAGTTAATTCTTCACCGAGTTTTCTTGTAGTATCATCGAGTTCTTCAACACATTAAAATTTTCGCAGTCTTTGTCTAGGATTTTCATTTCCATCGTCTTCTTGTCCGGAGATGCAACTAAAATAGGATTGCTTGACGTTGACTTATGGCGGGTACCTCCTCATCACTATCATTATTTTCATCCATGGGGAAAGGATAAAAACTATAGTTCTTTTTATCATTGTTCCACTCCCAAACTTCTTCCTCGGCTATAGTCATGTCCCTATTGATGATCATTTTCCTTTTGTAAGGATCAAACATCTTGTAACCTTTGAAAAATTCTAAATATGCCACAAACAAGTATTTTTTCCATTTGTCGTCTAGCTTTCTCCTTTCTTCATCAGCAACATGAACACGTGAAACACTCCTAAAATGCGGAAATGAGAGATGTTTGGCTTTCCCCCACTCCATGCTTCTTGGGGTGTCATATCTGAGATAGTTGGTGTCGGGGATCAGTTCAAGATGCAGACTACACAATCAACTGCTTCTGCCCACAACTCTTTGGGCAAATTCTTACTCTTTAACATGCTTCTCACCATATCCATCACTATCCTATTCCTCCTTTCAACTACGCCATTTTATTGAGGCGATCTCGGGACTTAAAGGAAATGCCATATTCCGAGATGCTCATAGAATCTTTTTAATGAATTTGATGTGAATTCTCCCCCTCTATCGGATTTTACGGCTTTGATGTAATAGCCGTTTTCTTTCTCAATTAGCTCCTTGAACTTTTTGAAAGTGCCAAAGATTTCAGATTTCTCCTTTAGAAAGTAAACCCATGTCTTCTTGCTATAATCATCAATGAATATCAAGAAATATTTGTTGCATGCCAATATGTTGGTGTCATTGGTCCGCAAACATCTTTCAAGCACTTTGCAATGTCCGTCTTGATGTTGAGAGTGAACATCTGGTTCTTTAACATAGGCACACTTGCAAGCATCTATTTCATGTCGTTCAACAGCAACAATTTTTTGTTCAACATGTGAACTTGATAGTTTTTCTCCCGCGTTGTCCCAAACTTAAAATGTTGCTTTTCATGTTTGTAACATAATACACATTGCTGATGAATTGGTGCTCTCCATTCTTTAATCAAATAAGAATGGTTCCTTTGCCTTTGATGGGAACTTTTAAGGAATCCTTAAAAACAATATTTCCGTTGAATGACTCCATCTTGACGAACATCTTCTTGTCTCCATGCATATGGTTACTTGCACCTTTGTCAATATACCATATGTTATTTTCTTGACTTTGTTCAACTTCACGGGTTAGTAATATCGTGTTGGCTACATCCTCCTCTTGAATGTCTATTATTGTTTCCTCTGCTTGGTTTGATGGGCTCCAACATTCCACAGCATAGTGGCCAAATGTAGAGCAATTGAAGTATTGTACATTTGACTTGTCACGTGCATCATTTTACATCCAATTTCCTCTTCCTTGTCCTTGTCCACGTCCACCACCTGTGCCTCTTATAGACTGATTATCTCCGTTATTATTGTCACTTCTCCCATGTTGTTGAAATTTGCACATTCTCTTCCTCTTCCATTTATTCCACAGCCTCTACCACAACCTCTTAAAAAATGAATAGTTGCTCAGCTACTTTCACCTTCTTTTAACGAAGCCTTTGCCGCTAAGATATTTTCAATGAACTCCTCTTTCTGTCTATTTAGCCTTTCCTCACGTGCTTGCAATGAGCCAACAAATTCATTAGCAGTCATTGCACTTGTGTCTAGCGATTCTTCTATGGCCACTTCTATGTAATCAAACTTTAGTAGTAGTGACCGTAGAATTCTTTCAATGGATCTAGACTCTTCTATTTTCTCACCATAATGCTGCATTTGATTAACGACATATTTTACTCGTGAGGTGTAATCCACAAAAGCTTCTATCTCCTTTTTTTGAAAACCCCCTAAAGGAACATTATGTCCCTTTGAAAGGAAACGGATTGAGGAAGACATCCCAACTGGGTTGGTGCCCCCGCTGACTTACAAAACACCTACCTTTCTTTATTAATCAAAATTCTAAAATCAGCTCTTAAGATGAGAGGATCATTGGAAGTCAATTACAGCCTAGAAGGTGGTTCGGATTATTAAAAATATCCAACACCATAAAAGTCATCGTACTCCTATTACATTGAAAGACAAAAAATCAAAGATAAATGCTAGAAACAATATAGTCCTCCCTATTAAAACAATCTTAAAAAACAAAAGTATTTCGATGCTTCCATAAGGACCAAGCAATAAAAAACCATAATGAAGTCCCAAAATCACGGCACACCCCAGGACAAAAAAAAGGACCTCCATATAGGCAAGAAGTCGTAGGCTGAATTAGGAATTGCAAGTTGAATTCCAAACAACTGAAACATATCCCTCCACACATTATAGGCAGTCGCACGATGAACAATTGCATGATCACATGTCTCAATCATATTGCAAAATGGAAATTTTGGGTCCCTAGCAAATTGACACTTCCTAATGAGTAGGAATTCCTTAGTTGGTAACCTGTCATGAAAAAGAAGCAAGCTAAAATAGCAAACCTTCAAAATAAGACAGAATCCGAAATTGTCATAAAGTTTTGATTCAAAGCCGGCCAATTAGGAGACTTATTAAAACCTTTCGAAAAAGAAAACGTGGTAAAAATGGATCCCGTACTCAAGTTCCACTTCACTTTGTCCATTTCATCACCAAAAGCAACATCCCCCCGCTCCCCATTCAACAAATTCCCCCAATTTCCTTGAAGCATCATCTTCATCCATTCAAACTCTCCTGTCAACATTTGGAACCGAACTTTCTGCACTTTCTCCTCTACTTAAAGAGAAACTCGTAATATGTCCCAAGCTTGTTTGGAAGTGGTCGCTTCTGCAACCTTCTGAAACATCACATCATCTAACCCTTGATGGATTAGACTAAGTGCTTTTTGGTGGCTCCTGCTGTTCTTATGCAAACTATCCTTTTCTGCTTGACACAGTTGTGCATTTTCGGTTGGTACTAGGAATGTGTAGCCATTTTCAACTATGTCCTAAACATCTTGGGCTCCAAGAATCGCCTTCATTTTAATACATGAATTTTTGTAATTTGTTTTGGTAGGTTGAGGAAAACTAAAGGAAACACAATTAAAATTCATTATTTTAGAGGACAATCTGATTCTAGGCGTATAGGGGATGTTGCGACACTCTCTAAAACTTTTTGCGACACACGTAGCAACACCTACGTCACTGTGGCAACACTTCTAGCAGTCTATTGCAACGCTTCTGGAATACTGCAACGCTTGGAATTAAACTCGACTTTATTTTTTCACTCGGAAATTTGTTTTTCAGGAAAAGGATCGGATTCCAAAAATGGCTCTAATACCACTTTGTTGGAGATAATGAAGAGGAATAAGCAAGTAATTATAACTCTATTACTCAATAATTATAAATTGTACAATGAAAACTCAAATAATTTACAAGGCAAAATACTCTCAGTTTCTTTTCTAATTTCACTCACTACACCTCACTGCAACTCTTGCATAATAGCTCTTTTATAGAGCTCTTCACCAACACCTTATCACTCACTATCCTGACTCCATGATTTCCTTGTCATGTAATTCATTTTATTAGCCGTACAATCAGATTTCCTGTTTAAAAATGATAACATTGTTAGACTTCATACACTTTGACCACTCCACTAAATAATGTCTGCCAAATAATAGCTTTGTCATGTATTGAATAATTCTAACAACATGGAACTTAATATTGTCTTGTAGTGAATGATAGCACAATCATGCAACATGATTTTATCCATGTTTCTACTATAGGAGCATCCTAATATGTTCGCCCATTCCACTAATCAAGTTATTGATTTGTCTGTATTGCATAAATTAAAATCATGATTTGTATGCCCATTCTTTATCTTCATGTGCTTGTCTTCTTATTCTTTTATTTTATTTTCAAATTAGTTAAATTATGTTTAACTTTTAAGATTCTAATTGCAAGTTAAAAACGGCAGGGGTTTTGTATCAAGTAAAAGATAAAACAGATAAGGAGGTTTTTGATAGGACTTGTTGTTTAGATTGAAGTTTTTTTATTCCCAGGTTATTGTATTTTTTTTGGGCAGAGATGCAGTGGAGCGATACCAATGGGAGTTCTGTTCTGCTTGGCAAGTTGGAGACAATAGAGTCTCTTGATTGGAATCGGGTTATTACGAAGTATCCTAATTGTAAATGTTACTGCTATCGCTCCTTCGTTTTCTTGTGTTTTAGCGGCTTAGATTCGTATCATATTGGATTAGAGGATTGTATATGTAAATTCTTATATGCATGTAATGCAGAATCTGGAATTATTATGGTGATTAATGATTAATTAATTGTCAGTATAAGGTCTTAAAAAATGGATGAGAAGATGCCTATTATCCATTTACTTTTTTGAACTAAAATCTTTGATACGTTCTTAAAATCTTGTCTAGACTCTAGCCAATAAATTCCTATGCAGCGAGCTTCTGTTTTGATCCTAATTTATATATGTAGAGGGTTGATTTTGTAGTATTGTGAATTATAGTCAAATACTACATATTAAATAAGCTATTTTATTTCACTTGCAAATTTACTTAATCATTTTTTTGATTATTTTGAAAATTATTTGGTAATAATATCTTATTGATGTGCTATTTAGGCATCCTTCTCGTCTTCGCACTTTAACTTGAGTTTTAGTTCTGCTTTTGCTATTTGTTATTTTTGCCTATCCTTGTTCAGCTTCTGTAGTTAATTTGGATATTATGTGTGTTGAGGTATTGATGTCGTGGTACTCGAGACACAGGGTCGGTCCAATTTGGTGTAATTAGGTCAGGTCTGTCAGTTGTAACCAGGGTCTACCAGCAAGACATAAAGGGCATTAGAGGGGTCATACTAGGGGGGTCCCTGCCGTACCCTCTCTGATTCCTAAGTCAGTGCATGGCATGGGAATGAAGAGTAGAATGGTAAGGAGTAGTGAAGTTACCTCATATTGTGGGTTAGTATCCATTATATAGACGGTTTGGCCCTCTCTTGGGTTGCCATGTGTCCATTACTTGAGTTTGGTGGGCAAGTAATGCTTGGATGAGCTTCATGAGCCTCATTGATGTTGGGCCTTTTATATGCCTTACTATCAGGTATGTGTAGGCATCAAGGGTAAAGATTGTTCAAGGAATTCAAAGAGGTACAACAAGAAAAAACTGATGATCCTGATATTCAAGTAGTTTGTGATGATTCTAACATGTTTAAGTGGAATGCTCTTATCAAGGTAGACTTAGTTTTTGTGAGAGAAGCAATGGTTGGAACTTCAGAGGGTTAATTTCAATGGGTTAATCCATTCAATATGAGAAAATTAAATTTTTAACTTGTTTATGTAATTCTAGATTTTTCCTATACTTCTTTATCTTATGTTTTCTTTTCCATGTTAGATTCCTCCAACATTAGCTAGAATTTATTATCTGGAGAGGTACACCAACTTTCCAGCTATCCCCTTCTTAAAACCAGTAACCCATGCATTGTATCACTTGACATTTAGTGTTCTAAGGTATGAGTCTCAATAAAAATCGATTTGTCCAATGTATGTATTTTATGTTATACTTCTATTTACTTGTATACAGTTTGATAAGTTGTATTTTTAGCATGTATTTGTGTTTATTTCCATATCATTGAGACCGGGTTTTTAGTCTTTATGGCCGCTAGTACTTCCTTTTCTGTCTTTTTCAGGTTTTGAAGGCAATTCGGAGAAACATGCAATATTTAGAAGAAAAGAGCCTTTCACTGACACCTGAAGCAGACACTGAGAGCGATAGCTGGTCTTGGTGACTCCACAACGCTTCAGAATGACCAAGATGACATCAATACTGGAGCATGCCATATCCAGATTTGGAAGTTACCCAATTCGGGCAAATCCTATTCAGGAATAACCCATCTCAAAAGGGAGTTTGATCTCTTTCCTAATTTCATAAAGGGACGGATTTTACTACCGTTTGAATACCAAGACTAAAAGGAAATGAATCCATCAAAATGAATGCAAAGGTTCCTATTTTATCACTGAAGAAGAAGTATAAGGGAGAGCACTCAGCTTTAAATACCAAGGCCGGCCATTTCGAAGGGGACATACAACTTCAATCCAACCTATCATTCAGTCTTTCTAGTCTAGTTTTAGTCCTTATGTTCTTTAGTTTTAAATATTTTGATCTACATTTTTGTTTTTGAACACTTCTAATTTTAATTACAATTCCATTTTCAGTTTTATTTCTTTATTTTAATTTCAGTCTCTTTACTATTTACATGCTTTACTTTAAGTCTCTTTATATTTTTGGACATTTAAATTCAGTCATGTTTAGCTAGAACTCTCATAGGTTGACCAATTAATGGTCAAGAATGATTTTAAATGGTGTGAGGACCATAATTGAATACAGAAATTCATAAGTTAACCTATTTACCATTCTCAATACTTAGAGGTTTCTATGGTAAGAATATCACTTGGTCTAGTTGTTTAGACTAATCAACCATTTGGTAAGTCTTGGTGATTATTGTTAATCTCTCTTCTTGCATTTGCAATTGTGCCTTAAGAGGGATGAAGTACAACAGTCCCAATCGAGACTGGAGAAAAGTAATCTAATGCCTGTTGGGAGTGCTTCACTACCTATCGGTGAGGATTTAGGCTTTTCTAATTTATATTGTTATCCACTAGTGAACTCTTAGTTCGAAGTCAAGGGACACGGTGAGTAAGAGTGAGGTCGTGGTGCGAAGTCCAGTCTCCATATAGAGTGAGGGAAAGTTGCTAGTACTATACAGTGCATGAGTATTAGTATAACTAAATCTAGGTTCATTGCAATTCATTTCTCATCCTATGGGCACAATGACATTCAGCCTTGTCCTATTTTGGTTAACCAATTGTTTCTTGTTATTTTATTACCTACTTTATTCAGTTTTAATCTACAAATTCCCATCGAGAGTACTTCAAGTTCATGTTGTGCGTCCTCTTCTAAGAATAACGTTGCCAATACTGTTCCTTGTGGATTCAACCTCTGCTTGCTACTAACTACTAGTTTGTTTTGTGTAAAGATTTATTTTTGGTGGTCTCGACACCCATCAAATTTTGGCACCATTGCCAGGGAATAGTTCCTTTTGACTAGTTGTTTGACATTGATGACTAGAGCAATAGGCCATGGCAGTGAATTCCTGTACGATCTAGAAATTGAAAGATCCAACAGAGCTCGTGCTAAGCAATCCCAAGAGGTTAGAGATTCCAAACATCAAGCAGAGACTTCAAATGGACCCAATGATGATCCAATTGACATAAAAGGACTGTCTGACTATTCGACTGACTTAAAATTAGAGCCTAAAATAGCCATCGTGACCATGGTTGATAAAGTGCAGTCAATCCAAGACCTTACAAGGGTCGCGGTGAACCAAAAACCTTTCTACATCACTTATCTAGACTAAACTAACGATAACAACTTCGAGATGAGGTCTGAGTTTGTCCATAGCTTACCTAAATTCGTCGGAAGAGCCATTGATGACCCTTACAAACACTAGCAGAAATTCCATTTGATGGTGTGTTCCGTGAAGCTACCCAAGGTCGATCTAAACCTTGCGAAATTAAAGTCCTTTGCTTTCTCTCTTGAGCACTCAGCCAATGACTGGATTTCTCATTTGAAACAAGAATCAATAACATCATGGGAACAAATGTCGAGTGTCTTCCTTGAAAAATAATTTCCAGCATCAAGAGTTACCACTTTGAAAAGGTAGATCTATTTAGCCAAGATGAAAGACTCGGAGAGTCTCCATGAGTATTATGAGAGGTTCCAGCACCTTTTAGCAGCATGTCCACCTCATCGACTCATTGCTCAAGCCTTAGTCTAGACTTTCTATGAGGGACTCCCATTCTCTATGCGGTCCACGTTAGATACCGCTAGTGAGGGTGCTCTTATCAAAAAGACCCCAACTCAGGCTTGGGAAACCATCAAGAGTATGGCAGAAATCACTTAATAGCTTGGCAATCGTGAAGGAAAATCTACATCGAGATCAGTCAATGAGGTCAATTCTTATGATCTCAATGATAAAATAGAAAGACTTGCTAAACTTGTGTGCAAAATAGCTATCCAGACTGAGGCTACGAAGGAGTACGAACTATGCAAAAAGACTACCCATGCTACTGATGAATGTCCTTGCATAGGAGACCCTGAGTTTGAGCGAGTCCATGCCACAGGAAACTATAGCAACTATGGCAATTATGGTAACTACGGAAATTTAGTTAACCATAATAACTATATTAATCATGGGAACAAGCAACCATACATTCCTCTGCCATAGAGAAATCAAATAGGATGGTGAGATTGTCCAACACTTTCTTGGGGAAATAACGACTGCGAACAACCACAAGGACTATAGAATCAGTTCGTGGTAAGGAATTAGCAGAATATGATCATACCAAGACCTCTACAACAAGTCGAGGTCGAACCAAACCCACCTTAGCAGCCACAATATAATCCTTATAACCTTTTCACTACTCTCGCTGAGGGCTCCAATAAGTAATTTGAGCTAGTAGACAATTAGATACAAGGACTACAAGGTAACTTCTCAAAACTAGAAAAATAGATGGCCTAGATAGCTAGCAATCTCTCTAAGATCGAGAATATAGGGAGCCTTCTATCCTAAATAGAGGACAATCCAAGAGAGAATGTCATTGCTATCATACTAAGGGAAAAGAAAGAAACTGGGTCAGAACCATTGAGAGCAGAAGTACAGGATGAAGTCATAAAGATTCCCGATCACTCGGAGAAACCAGGGACTTTTCTACCTAGAGCACACCTCCTTTTCCACAAAGATTGGCGAAGACCAAGAAGCTAAAAGAAGAGAAAGAGATCGTTGAGACCTTGAGGAAAGTCGAGATCAACATCATATTGCTTAATACGATTAGATAGATACCTAAATATGTGAAATTCCTTAAAGAGTTATATACAAATAGGAAGAAACAACATGATCTAGATAAGGTCGTGATGGGGGAAAATGTGTATGCCGTGATCCAACGCAAACTACCCCCTAAGTTTAAGGACTATGGAATGTTCATAATCAATTGCACCATAGTTCAGGTTCGAATTTAGAAGGCTATGTGAGATCTCGGTGCATTTATAAGTTTCCTCCTTCCTTTATCTACTAACAGATATCATCAAACCGCAATATGCCTCTCAAGGAGACCATGACTATCTTGCAACTTGCGGATTGATCTATTACTTGTCGTGATGGAATTTTAGAGGACATATTGGTTAAGGTAAATGATTTCGTTTTTCCTATTAACTATTATGTTCTTGATAAGTGCGATGTAGATAGAAAGAGGAACTCATATTTGTTGTTACGGAGACCATTCTTGAGTACCACTAAGACCAAAATCGACGTGCATAATGGTTATGTAATTATGGAATTCAATGCGAAAGTACCCACTTTCAATGTTTATGATGCTATGAAGACCCCAGAAGATGATTCAAGCCTATGCAACATTGATATTCTTGATCCCATCATCCAACAAATTTTTGAGCTCAATCTCTCAAACGAGTATTTGGTCACATTGAATGAAGCACTTGACACCGAGAGCCTTGATGATACTGATCTAGATGAGAAGGTGAAAGAGGCCATTCATGATCTCAATTCACCTCTACCTACATCGAGACCTCGACCCAAGCTCGCTCTGCCACCTTTCAAGAAACTCATTCCTTCCATCATCCAACCACCAGAGCTTGACCTCAAGAGCCTGCCAGGTCACCTCAAGTATGCTTTCTTTGGGGATAATGATATGCTCTCAATAATCATCTCGAGTAAATTGAGCCCCGATAAAGAGAAATGGTTAGTCTCCTTGCTCCAACAGCATAAGGAGGTGATTGAATGCACTATAGCTGATATCAAGGGGATTAGTACTTCCAATTGCATGCACAAGACCAAGTTGAAAGAGAACACCAAGACCTGGAGCCAACCATAAAGATGACTCGATCCTCCTATGATGGAAGTGGTAAAGAAAGAAGTGATCAAGCTCGTGGAGGCTAACCTCATTTACCCTATCTCTGATAGTGAGTGGGTTAGCCCAGTACAAGTTGTTCCAAGGAAGATAGGGATCACGGTGATAACAAATGAAGCAAGAGAAACTAGTCCCAAAGAGGATATAAGATGGATGGAGAGTTTGCATTGACTATAGCAAGCTCAATGTCACAACCAAGATGGACCATTTCCCACTTCCATTCAATGATTAGATGCTAGAGAGACTAGCAGGAAAGTCTCATTTCTACTGTCTCTAAAGAATGTTAGGTTTTAATCAAATTTAGGTAGCACTAGAAGACTAGGAGAAGATAACGATGGCATGTCCCTTTGGCACCTTTGTTTACAGACGGATGCCTTTTGGTCTCTGCGATGCTCCCACTACATTCCAAAGGTGCATGATAAGTATCTTTTCTGATTATATGGAAAACATCATTGAGGTAGTTATGGATGACTTTACTGTGTATCGTGATTCTTTTTATGCATGTCTCGATAACCTTGGTAAGATTCTTAAATGTTGCATTCAGTCTGATTCAGTGTTTGGCTATAAAAAATGCCACTTCATGGTAGACCAAGGTACGATATTAGGTCATGTTGTATCTAAGAAGGGTATTGAGGTAGATAAAGCTAAAATTGATGTTATTCAATCCTTACCTTACCCTACTTCTGTAAAGGAAGTTCGGTCTTTCTTTGACATGCAGGTTTTGATCACAGGTTTATTAAGAACTTTTCAAAGATCACCAAGCCCCTGTGTAGACTACTCCAAAAAGACTCTAACTTTGAGTTTGAAGATCCTTGTAAAGAAGTGTAGTTGATCTCTGCACCCATTATCCAAGTGCCCAACTAGGATCAGACTTTCGAGATCATGTGTGATGCAAGTGATAAGGCAGTAGGAGTAGTATTGGGATGATGAGTTTGCCGAGAACCTCACGTCATTTATTATGCCTCTCAGACTCTCAATACAGCTCAACAGAACCATACCATGACTATGAAAGAGCTCCTTGCTATCACTTTTGCATTAGAGAGTTATGTTCCTACCTTCTCTATTTTAAGGTTATTATATACTTAGACTATACTGCTTTGATGTACCTTATGACCAAGAAAGACGCCAAGCCAAGACTGATTCGGTGAATCCTTTTACTTCAAGAATTTGACACCGAGATTAGAGATAAAAAGGGGACAAAGAACCTGATGGCTGGTCATCTCAATAGGCTAACCAATTCAGAAGAACCAAAGGAAATATAGGACAAATACCATGGGGAAGGTCTCTTTATTATCACCGAGACCCTATGGTACGCAGACCTTGTCAACTATCTTATAATTAGGAAATTTCTGGATGAATTCACATGCAATGACTAGGAGAAAATGAAGAGGGAAGCTAGCAGCTATTTTAGGGATAATCCTTATCTATGGAGACAAGGGAATGATCTAGTTTTGAGGAGATGTGTTTATAGGGAAGAGATACCGAGACTCTAGCAAGCATGTCACTCTAATGTTTGTGTAGGTCACAGTGGACCAAGGAGAATAGCACAACGCACTCTTAAGTGCGGATTTTATTGGCCCCACATCTTTTGTGACTCCTCTATATTTTGTAAGGCATGCAATAACTGTCAATGAATTGGTAATATTGGACGACAAGCTTAGCTCCTAATGACTCCTATTTTGGTCATTGAGATCTTTGATGTCTGGGTTATTGACTTCATAGGCCCTTTTCCTTCTTCTAATGAATTCAAATACATCCTCCTAGTAGTTGATTATGTCTCCAAGTTGATAGAAGCCAAGCCGACCAAGAACAATGATGGAAAGACCGTAGCAGATTTCATCAAGGATAATATCATTACCAGATACGGGACACCAAGACTACTTATCAGTGATCGCGGCACACATTTTTTCAACAAGACAATCTCAGCATTACAGATGAAATGGGGAGTTAAGCACATGGCTTCTATGGCATACCACCCAAAGAAAAATGGGTAAGCTGAAGTGAGCAACAGAGAGGTAAAACTCATCCTAAAGAAAAAGGTGAACCTTAACAGAAAATACTAGAGTCTCTGTCTCTTTAAAGCTCTCTAGGCAGTCCGCACAGCATGGAAAGCCCCTATCGGGATGTCACCTTACAAAGTTGTTAATGGGAAAGCAAGTCGTTTACCTATCAAGATCGAGCACAAAGTGTTTTGGGCCATTAAAGAGACAAATTTCAGGCTCAATGCGACTAAAGAGCATAGGAGGTCGCAACTACACAAACTCGAGGAGATTCACCATGATGTTTATGTCAGGAACAAGACCTACAAAAAGACCACTAAATGCCACCATGATATTTTTGATTCCAGGCAAGTCTTCAATGCAGGATAAAGAGTCCTTTTATTCCAATCTCATCTCAAGCTATTTCCTAGAAAGTTGAGGTCTAGATGGCTTGGACCTTATGTTGTGACCAAAGTATTTCCGTATGGAGCAGTCACTATATAGTGTGTCGTGATTGGGAAAGTTTTGGAAGTCAATGGGCATCGTCTCAAACCCTACTATGAAGGATTCCAAGCTTACTCTGAAGAAACCACTCTTATAGAGACTATTGACACCACACCATAATCTCGGTGTGGTGCGTCGAGCTCACCGATGTTAAACAAAGTGCTCTTGGGAGGCAGCCCAAGCATTTCTAACTCTTCATCTCTCTCTTCTAGTTAGCCTTTATTAGTTGTATCTAGACTAGTACTGATTTCTCTCTCTTTTTTTGTTGCAGATTTAGGTCTCTGTACAAACTTTGGAAGTTGAAACATCAAGAGTCGTGATGGAGAAGACAAGGGATATGATTGGACTCACGTGACCTGATGCATGCACAGTGGGTGATGTGGCGGTCATGCGAAGATCATTGAGATTTTTTATGGTTCAATACCTAAATATGCCATGATTACTATCGATCCCATTAATGCCCTATAAGCCACCCTTGCATGCCAAAACTCCCTATTTAAATTCCCTTCCTTCACTTTAAAAGTTACATCACTTTTCAAACTCTCAATCTCTTTCCCAAGGAAAATTTCTTTTTCTCCGGCAAAAATCTTCTCTTTCACCACCGATCAAATGGCCTCAAACCAAGACACAACCACAACCACTACTCTAGTGCCCTCTGTAATTCTGATTGATAGCATTCCTATTGATACAACTCCTTTCACAACCACCATTACGACCCCCATCCCGGTAATGACTACCTTCTCCACCGTCACCACCATCGTTGCTGGTTTAATGAACAATACCCCTGCAGCTATGAATGCCGCCACCACTTCCGCCGTCACCGCCGCCACCCCTGCCATTCATCCTCCTATACTGTAGTAAATCTTCCTAAGACAACGATGAATTTGAGCCCTAGAGTCCCCACTTCTACTACCTCTTTCGGCACCACCGCCACTCTTGGCGAGCCTCCGCTTGCCATAGACCCAATCTCTACTATTTACCCTGCTGCCGCTGAATGAGAGGAGTCTGGTGAGACCCCAGTAAAGAAAGAAAAGAAATCATGGGGAGAAGCTAAACCCCAAGGAGAGCTTTCCAATGATATATTGTACACCTAAAATGGATTAATGGTGAAAGAGAAATTGTAGTTTAAAGTTTGGACAAATCGATGATTCGGTACAGAAAAAATATTGTCATGTAATATTTTTTATCACCATATTTTTATTTGAGATTAATGGGTTTTTAATCTCTTAGTCAACATATTTTCTCATAACATCCAAGGTTAATGACATAAGGGTGTGGTTACTAATGTTAACAGCGAAAAGGTGTGGTTACAATGGTTAATGCCCTTTAACATAATTACCCTATTCTTGTAGCCTTCTCAAAAACACTTTTCCTTCACTCTTTTAGTCTTGAAAAAATTCAATTGGTAATTGTGTTTGTTTACTTTGTGATTTATTTTCTGTTTTCATACAAAAAATATCTCTTAAAATTTTCATTCCTCTTACAAGAAGGCTACTTAGATTTAGGCTCTTGTGAATTGCTCTTCACACGGTTAGAGTTCGACTAATGATTGTGGTTGTATCCTGGAAGACAAATTCACAAGTAGCGGATGAATAATTGTCTTAAGGAAACTAAGCTTCAGGCCCCCGCAATAAACTTCTACTCCAGTAAAAAGGTTGAATATTTATATTTATTTTTAATAAATCTCCATTGTAATTTGTACTTATTCTTAATGAAATATAGCATTGTTTATTTTATTCAATACCGCTACTAACAAGTTTTCTAACAATCTTACGACAATTATGTCTATATTTGCTTTAAGTTAAGAGTAGGTTTTCTGGATTCTTGAAGACTATTTTTTTGGACTAAATGTTGTTCATAAAAAACAGTAATTTGTTTTGAAAAAAATCCCTTTGTTCTTTTTCTTGTCTCTTCTCATTTACAAGTTTTTGACTTACTCTGTAGTATTTTAGATTATTAATCGAGAATATTATGGATATTATTTTACCGATTGGAGGTAATGGCTCTGAAATTGTTCTAGGCCAGAATAGCCAAAATGGACAAATTGGTCCAATTGGTGTTACACCTAATGGAAATGAACTTTTGAGTTTAATGATTATTATGCCTAATGATCATGAGGTTGCTTTGGGATTATATTTTATTTCAACTCTTAAAACATCGAAGAAATTTTGTGGTTCAAATTTTAAAGTTTGGCAATATAAAATATTTTTTCTATTTGATAAACATGATACACCATAATATATCGAAAGACGCCCCTCATGTTCGAGTGGTTAATGGTTCTTTTCAATTATTTATGGATGGTTGGAATCATATGGATTTTCTTTGCAAAAATTATATCTTGAATGACTTAGTCAAGGACCTATATAAGGTGTGTAATATTAAACGTATTGTAAAAGAATTGTGTGATTCCTTAAATAAAAAGTTTTCTATTGGTAATCAAGTTTTGGTGAAAGCTAACGTTGTGGATGATGGGTGTCGAGACCACCAAAAATAAATCCATGCATAAAACAAACTAGTAGTCAGTAGCATGTAGGGGTCGAATCTACAAGGACGGTTTCTAACAATGTTATTTTTAGAGAACAACACACAACATGACCTAGAAGTACTCTCGATGGGAATTTATAGATTAAAACCAAGTAAATCAGATAATAAAACAATGGGAAATAATGACTCAACCAATTTAAAGCAAGACTGAATATTTTGATGATCAGGGGACACGATATAAATTGCATTGGGACCTAGATTTAGTTATACTAGCACTCGTGCACCGTACAGTACTGACAACTCTTCCTTACTGTGTATGGAGAGTGGACTTTGTGCCACAATCTCTCTTACTCACTGTGTCTCTCAACTTTGAGCCAAATAGCTTGCCAACAAATAGCAATAAATAATGGAAAAGCCTAAATCCATACCGATAGGTAGTGAAGCACTCCCAACCGGCGTAAGATTACCGTTTTTCAGTCTCAATGGAGACTGTGGTTACTTTATTCCTTTTTAGGCACAATTATGGATGCAAGAATTAGAATTAACAATAATCACGAAGACTAACTAAATGGTTGATCTGGCAAAATAGCGCGACTAGGTGATATCCTTATCATAAAACCCTTGAAGTATCAAGATTGGTAAATAGGCCGCCCTGTGAACTCTTGTATTGAATTGCGGTCCTCACACAATTTAAACTCAGCCCCGACCCTTACTTGGTCAATCATAAAGAATTTAACTAAACAAGGCTTAATTTAAATATGCAGAAAAGTAAAGAGACTTAAGGTAAATCATGCTAACGGTATAAAGACTAAAATTGAAATTATTTATTAAATCGAATTTGAAATCAAAAACTCAAAAATCTAAAGTACTAGAAAGTAAAGAAACAAAGAACTAGAAACTAAAACTAGACTAGAAAGACTATAATTGGGATATGGTAGATAACAGATTGGATGATGATCCCCTTGAGACTTGTTAGCATTGGTATTTATAGTTGAATGCCTCCCTTCTTACTTCTTATTTAGTGACAAAAAAGGACTCTTTGCATTTATCTCATTGGATTCATTTCATTTTAGTCTTGATCATCAAATGGTAGTAAAATCTTTTCATTTATGGAATTGGGCAAGAGATCTAACTTCCTTCTTGAATTGGGCTTTTCTTGATTAAGATTTGCCCAAATTGGGTACCTTCCATATCTGGACTTCGCGTGCTCTAATATTGATGTCGTCTTCTGAAATGTTGGAGAATCACCGAGACTAGCTATTGCTCCTACTATCTGCTTTTGGTATCTGTAAAAGGCTCTTTTCTTCTAAATATTGTATGTTTTTTCTGAATTGCTTCAAAACCTGAAAAGAAAGAAACGGAAGTAATAGCGACCATAAAGACAAAAAAACATGGTCTCAATGATATGAAAATGAGCTCAAATACAAGCTGAAAATACAACCCATCAGTGGAGGTGATTAGAGACTCCAAAAATGACAAACATAATGTTAAACGTAAGTTCAAAATTGCATGAAATGGAAGCATATCCAAGAGATAAATTCTAAATGGAAAATGCTTAAATTATAAAAAGATGAGACAAAATTCATTTGTTTGTAGTCTGAAAAAAATGATCAAAAACATTGAGGTAAACGTTATGAAAGAAATTAAAAAAGATCTATATAATGTCAGTGTAATTTTTGAGGTTAACATGATTGACTCAAACCCAAGTGACAAAGAGTCTTTTGCTGGATTAACTCCAATTGACAATGGGGAGAAGCTCTTCATGGGAAATTCTACTATGTCTAACATTAAAGGACATGGAATGGTGATTCTAAAAATGACTTCTGGCAAAGAAGTAAAACTGCAAAATGTCTTGTATATACCTGACATGAGAAAGTCTCTAATTTCTAGGAGCCTATTGAGTGCATATGGCTTTAAGATGGTATTTAAATCTCATAAATTTATTTTGTCTAAGGGAGACATATATGTGGTAGAGGGGTATGAATGTAATGGAATGTTTAAATTTTGTTGTATCTCTTGCAGACAAAATTCTATTAATGAGAAAAACAGGATTACTTTAATGATTGAGTCTTCTAATTTGTGGCATAAGAAACTTCAACAAGTTAATTTTGATACGTTACAATGTTTAATTAACTTCAATCATATACCCACATTTCATATCGATAAATCACATAAATGTGAAGCATGTGCTGAGACAAAATTAACAAGATCTTCATTTCAATTCATTGAAAGAAATTTAGAATTAATTGGTCTACTACATACTAATATTTGTGTCCTGAAATACGTTCAATCAAGAGGAGGCAATAAATATTTTATTTCCTTAATAGATAATGGCACAAAATATTGTTATGTGTATTTACTTAAAAGCAAAGATAAAGCTTTAGAGAAATTTGTAATCAACAAGCAAGAAACAAACTTAATAAGAAAATTAAGAAGGTTAGAAGTGATGATGGTGGTGAATACGTTGCACCATTTGGCGAGTTTTGCTCTAAAAAGGGAATTATTCACAAAGTAACACCACCTTAATCTCCACAATCAAATGATGTAGATGAATGCAAAAATTATACTCTCAAAGAGATGATGAATGCAATATTAACCAGTTCTGTTCTACCATAAAACATGTGGGTGATACTATTTTATCAGCAAATTATCTTTTGAATTAGATACCATGTAAGAAACAAGATAAAACCCCTGATGAATTTTGAAAGGGTAGAAAAGCTTCTTATAATTACTTGAAAGTGTGGGGGTTGTCTTGCAAAGGTAATTTCACCATTACCAAAATGTATGAAAATAGGTCCAAAAGCGGTGGATTGTATTTTCATTGGCTATGCTAGTAATAGCAACGCATATCGATTTCTTGTGCATGAATCTAAAAATCAGGATGTTTACAAGAACACTTTCATTGAGTTAAAGGACGCTTCTTTTTTGGAAGACGTGTTTCCATGCAAGAAAAAAGGTGAAGGGTCAGGAACTGAAAGATCTCGTTAAGTTATTATAACTTGACGATCAAGTTGGTCAATAAGATGCTGATAACTATGACAATCTTCAATCAATGATTGAAGAAGATGATCAAAATTCTTAACAAGAGAATAATATGGATCATGAGGTGGAACCTAGAAGAAGTAAACGAGCAAGCATTAAAAATCCTTTAGTTCAGATTTCTTAATGTATATGGTTGTAGTAGAACCTCAAACGTACAAAGAAGCTATAAGCTCTATAGAAAGTCCTTTATGGAAAGATGCCATAAGGAGTGAAATTGATTCCATTTTGCAAAATCAAATAAGGGAACTAGTGGACCTTCCTCCTGGAACTAAGCTACAAAGATCTAAATGGATTTTCAAATGTAAGCTAAAAGCTGATGGAAGAATTGATAAGTACAAGGATCGTTTAGTCATAAGAGGTTATAGATAAAAATAAGGCCTTGATTACTTTGATACGCATTCTCTAGTGTCAAGAATAACATCCATTAGGATGATACTTGAAATTGTTGCTTTGTAAAATCTAGAAGTACATCAAATGGATGTGAAAATAGGTTTTCTAAACTGGGATATTTAAGGAGAAATCTACATGGAACAACCCAAGGGTTGTGTAACTTCTGGTCAAGAAAGGAAAGTATATAAGTTGGTAAAGTGTTTATATGGATTAAAGCAAGCACCAAAAAAACGGCATGAGAAATTTGATGATGCCATGATGGCAAGTGGCTATCATATAAATGAGTGTGACAAATGTATATATGTCAAAACTTTAAATGAGGGATATGTTATTTTATGTTTGTATGGTGATGACATACTCATTGTTGGAAGCAATGAGAGAATGGTAAAATGTACAAAGGATACGTTAAATTCTAAATTTGACATGAAAGATATGCCACTAACTGATGTAATTTAAGGCATCAAAATTTAATGCTCACCTAACTATCTCATATTGACGCAGACACACTATGTGGACAAGATAATTTACAAGTTTAACAAAGGTGATATTGGTACAGCCAAAACACCGTTAGACATTACTCTTCATTTGTACAAGAACAAAGGAGAATGCATATACCAAGTGAAATATGCAAGGGTTTGTTAGATAGGAAGTATGCCCTATAGGCAATTAGGGCGATATATCTTAGTTAGTTTTATTATTACGAACAAAGTTATATTAATAAAGGCATTCTTTTGTTATATCAATGACTGTGAAAGTAAATTATGACTGGTTTAGAATATATTCATTGATGTGTTTGCAAAAGTCCCTGATACAATTATAGCTTGTATTGCAAGGACATTGTGGGACTATGTCGGCGAGAGCTAGTTCATGTGTAATTATGATTTGTCTAAATATTCCTAGTCATAGTATCATCAGGACTATAAATTAATGATATGGATAGACTAGAATGTGTTGCTATACCTCTTGAATTTGATTTAGAGTTCCATATCTCGAGCGCTAGAGGGTGGTGCCTTGGGTTAACACATGAATGTATTTAGAGAGATACATTCGAGACCACTATAAGACAATACTCGGTAGTCAATATTATGTGTGGTGTTTAATTGTCTAATTGCAATTGCAATATGAATATTCTTAGACCTACGATACTAGTTACTTTGTTTAGATGTGGCTATACTTTGGGTCATACCTAAGCATTCTATAGATGGGTGATGCGGATGATTATGGGTATAGTTGATGCCTGTCCATTG
Organism: Euphorbia pulcherrima; assembly: GCA_947683365.1. Taxonomy (NCBI): domain Eukaryota; kingdom Viridiplantae; phylum Streptophyta; class Magnoliopsida; order Malpighiales; family Euphorbiaceae; genus Euphorbia; species Euphorbia pulcherrima. The sequence continues at coordinate 14,399,225 of CANTUS010000010.1, read as the reverse complement.
GTAAGATGAGTAGTCAAGATGGAATCTATCACTCCATTATAGCAATATAAGAGAGATGTACCTTGGCAACTTGTTTGAAGTGACACACTTGTAAACCTCTAATTAGAGTATGAGTTGATAGAATGAGATCCTGATCAACACATTAAATAGTTGAGTGGTGTATCTCTGTAGCAAGACTAAATATTAGGTAGCTATTAAAGCTACTAGTGGACTAACACTTGAGCCGAGTCCTATAAACTAGATGGTACTTAATAATTGATAGATGGAGTGAATTGTATTGATACTATTTGAAAACCAGGATTAAGTCATAATGTACATGATATTTTGAATATTGAGGGGTCATATGCCCTTTGCTACAGAGCCACTATGACCGACCAAAGTAGTAGGAGTCCACAACAGTCTAGAGCTTTGAGGTAGTCAATTTCTAAGAGGAATTGAGCTAGGTTAAACTTTTCATGGCTCGATATTGCGGGATCCTATAAGGTCACACACTTTGAGGTACGACTGAGCCATGTAAAGAACCATTAGACTAGGTCTAATCTAGAAGAGCAACGAAGTATGGTCAGACCATAATATATGGTTAGACCAATATTCATTGGTTGGACCAGTGAACTTGCTAAATAATGAGGTGGATAAAATAAAGGGAAATAGGACTGAAACATAGCGCGATTTATTAACATTGGATGTTGAATAAATCCGTGCAAGTGGGTCTGTAAATATACCGTGGGATAGTACATAAAAGACTTGTGCATGGGCCATAAGGTAATACTTTTAGCAAGGGTGTTGTGTATGGACAGTAGCACGCGTGCATGCGGGCTGCACTAAATGAGCTGCGAAAAGCTGCACATAAGCATCGCCTAGCGCAAGCCCACAAGGGGACTACTGGCCAAATGGGCCAGCAATTTCCCAGTAGTAGAGTTGTTCTCCTACTCTTTCAAGGTTATTAATTAACCTCTTTACCCATTTTATTTTATTTCTGATTGATTGAGATTAGTGACCTTATTGCCATGTGAATAATTCATAACCACTATAAATAGAAGCCTTCCTTATTAATTTTCATCCTTAATTTCATACTCCTTCTGTTGCTCTCTTATTGTCCTAGTTATTCTGGTTCCTAAAAGTAATTTATCAAAAGACGTATTTACTTAGAATAGAAAATTAAGGGAATTTCTTCTAGAATAAATTTGTAGGGAAGATCTAGCAATCTTCCACTTATTTATCGATACTCCCTTTCTAGAAGTTTTTGGTCGGTGGTGCTCGTGTGGACTTTTTATATAGGGCTTCTACTTTAGAGTCTGTGCATGTAGCTGAGGGGTCGTTCTACCGACTATGGGATTCGCTCTTTAACTTGTAAGTGGTTAAATTATCATTAGGTCCTTCTAATAAGTGTTTTTGACCTAGAATAATTTATGACTAGCACTAGTATCAATCTTGCCATGCTTAGGAGACCTTGGACTCTTAATTAATTTTTGAATTTCCATTGTACCTATTTTACTTGCTAAAACCTTTACTCTAGACCAACAGGGGTATCATGAGCCTGCCTAATGCGATTGTATGATTGACTAGAAATATGCTACGTCTCATTTTCTGTGAAATATTTTCGAGTATGCTATGCCATGCCTCAGAATTTATTTCTTGCAATAGAAAATGCAGTGATAACTAGATTAAGTGTTGCTCAAACTTAGTCAGGGTAGTAATCTAAGAATTAACAATGTTTTACTTAAAATTGTAAATGCTTTAATATTTGAATTAAATAGAATAATTACTAAATTATAAAAGAACAAAATCTTTAATTTAATTAGTCTATTGTTAACTGAGTCAGAAGGGCTCGTGTTTATTCGAGCAAGGATTGGACAAGTCTACTCATTCACTTCAAGGGGGCCTCTTCTACCTGGGAATTTTCATCAGTTTTAGATTCTAGCTACCGAAGCGACTGTTTTGAATTAGTTGAATCTAGTATAATGAATTGGATTCATAATATGGTTTTACAAATGAAATTTTTAATTGTTAAATTAGAACTTATGGACATAGGTGCAAGAACTTGAACTATGAACCCCCTTGTTTTGTTTTGCATGCTATGTGGAGTCTTGGCATGATGGAATGATTATAAATTACCAGTTGAGCGTCACCCTAGATTGGACCTACTAATTCCTTTTAGCCCAGAATTTGTTATAGTTTTATAATCATTTTAATGTATAAGTCCTAGATTAGGCGAGACCTATTGCATCGATAATTCCCCATTACAATATTAAGACAAAATTAGCTTTCCTAAAAATTGAAGTATAATTCTAAGCCTTTTTACTGAATGAATTGCTCATGCACAACGTGCTTTCTTCTTTTAACATCGTCTGATCACATGATTTGAATTAGGGTTAAGTCTTAACAGGACTAGGTTAGTTATCCATAATATTGGAGCTAATGCGGGGCTGGAGGCATCATTTGAGGGGTCATATAATTGGTTATGCACGTCCGTTGGTTGGAACTCAAATGGATTAGCAATTGCATTAGATGCAAATGGACTAGATCCTCCTATAGCTGTTTAAGTTAGCTTGACTCGTGATAGTGGGGGTTATCTTAAATGAGTTGTAGATGCTACCTACTAAGGAGGATGGTTAGACCATGTTTCCCGAAATACAATAGAAGAGGCTATTATATTTTTTAATAACCTTAATAAAATAGTAAAAATATGCATTTAATTAAAAGGCCTTAAATTAAATGCATGTACAAGAATAGAGTCTAAAGAAATAATTCTTCTCTTCTATCTAGGTTGAATATGACTACAAATATAAACTTTTGTGCTATTCTTGAGAACAAATTAGATGGTACCTATTTTACTGATTGGTTCAAGACGGTAAGGATAGTCCTCAGAGGCGAAAGCCTGGCTTATGATTTAGATGAGCCCCTTCCTGATGAACTTGATGCTGGCAATCATGGGGAACATGAGGTATGGAAGAAGTATTGGAAAGATCATGAATCTGTAACATATTTAATGTTGGGAACCATGAATCTTGAGCTTTAAAAACAACATGATAATATGGATCTCGATACCATGAATCTCCATGTTCAGGAACTCTTTTTTGAGCAAGCAAGGAATGAGAGGTTTGAGACCTCGAGACTTTTGTTTGGGACTAAGATTCGGGCTGGTACTTCAGCTTCTCAGCATGTTTTAAAGCTTCTATGCTATGTCGAGAAGCTTGGTCGATTGGGTTTTATCATGGATCATGAGTTGAGTATAGATCTCATTTTTACTTCGCTAACTAATATTTATTCATAGTTTGTGACTAATTATTACATGAACAAGATTGATACGACAATCCTAGAATTGATCAGCATGCTAAAAATAGTAGAACCTAAGATCAAGTAGGATCAAAAAAATGTACTGATGGTTGAGAAAACCAAACCTTCGAAGGGTGTGACCTAGAAAAAGAAGGGATTTAAGGCCAAGAAAAAGATCAGTAAGAAGAAGAAAAATAAGAAGGGAGTTGTAAACGTATGTTTCTAGTGTGGAAAATAAGGACAATGGAAAAGGGATTGCAAGGCACCTATCTCTAAGCATGTGCAGAAGAGCCCTAAGAAGGAAACTACTTTAGGTATGTTCGTGATTGGCAATTTCACTACAGTTCCTTATGAGTCTACGTGGGTATTAGATATTGGATTTAGTACTCAAATATATACTTCTGTGTAGGGGTTGTGGAACCACAGAATGCTGGCTAATGAAGAGTTGGACCTATGAGTTGGAAATGGAGCACGGGTTGCTGCATTAGCTATAGGAACATGTTGTCTCAAGTTGCTAAGTGGCCTAGTTTTAGACTTAAATAAATGCTATTATATTCAGGTTGTTACTAAGAATATTATTTCAGTTGCATGTTTAGCAGTAGAAGGATTTGAAGTTTAATTTAATAGTAAAGATTGTCAAATTTGAAAAGACAGTATTCTTTATGGCAATGGAATTTTGTTTGATGGCATATATGTTTTAAATACTAAAGCTGAAATTTTTAATGTGAATGATGCTAAGAGATTGAAATTAGATATAGGCAAATCATCATACTTATGGCACTATCATTTAGGCCATATAAACAAAACCTACTTAACTAAGTTGCACAAAGGTGGTGACTTGGGCCCAATAGACTAGGAGTCTTATGAGGCATGCAAACCTTGTTTATTAGGCAAAATGATAAAGAAACCCTTTAAAGGTGAAGGAAAATGTGCCATAAGTACATTGGAAATAGTACACATAGACGTATGTTGTCTAATAAATGTGCAAGCATATGGAGGATTCATCTACTTTATAACTTTTATTGATGATTACTCACGATGGGGGTATTGGTACCTTACAGGGCACAAATCTGATAGTTCAGAAAGATTCAAAGACTATAAGAATGAAGTTGAGAAACAGCTTGGAAAGAGTATTAAGGCACTACTATCAAACTGAGGTGGAGAATATTTAAGCCAAGAGTTTCGAGATTATCTAAGGGATAATGGAATATTACCCAATGGGCCCCTTCTTATACTCCTCAGCATAATGGTGTGTCTGAGATGATGGATAGAACTTTGTTGGACATGGGTTGGTCCATGATGAGCCAACCAAGTCTCAGTGAATCCTTTTGGGGATACGCACTTGAGAGCGCAGTTTATATATTAAACCGTGTGCCCTCAAAATTAGTTGATACAACACCATACGAAAGGTGGTATGGTAATAAACCCTCCCTTTCTCACCAAAAAATTTGGAGATGCCTTGCCTATATTAAAAGGACAATGTCAGACAAGCTTGGAGCTAGGGCTGACAAATGCTTGTTCATAGGCTAACCTAAAGAGACAGTAGGATATACCTTTTATGATCATGAGGAACAAAATTCCTTGAGAAGAAACACTTGCTTGCGAAAGCTAGTGGGAGTGACCTTCAACTTGAGGTTTAGGTAGGCGAACAAGATGATCAATTGATAATTCCTACACCTGATACAGAATAGAGTGTGATCACGGAACAACCTGTTACATAACAACCGTTGCGTAGATCTAGTTGGGTTCCTTATGGTCCTAAAAGATATGTATTTTTCATCATAGATGATAAACAAATCTTTCTGATGGAGGATGATGAATCTAAGACCTATAAGGCAGCAATGGAGTGCTCAGACTCTGATAAATGGTGAAAAGCCATGAAATTAGAAATGGATTCCATGTATGAAAACCAAGTATGGGAATTGGTTGATACACCCAATAAGGTTAGACCCATAGGTTGCAAATGGGTTTTCAGGAAGAAAACAAATATGAATGGTAATATGATTACCTGTAAGGCAAGGTCAGTGGCAAAGGGTTATATTCAATGAGAAGGTATTGACTATGATAAAGCCTTTTCACCGGTAGCCATGCTTAAATCCATAAGGATCATCTTGGCCATTGCTACTCATTGTGATTATGAGATATGGTTGATGGATGTGAAAACTGCTTCCGTATCTGATGCTTAGTACAGTTGTTGTAGGCCTCGGTATGCGCTGTTGGTAAATCTGAAGATTGTTCAAGCTATTGGAACCATGCTTTAGTCCATGGGGTCCCTTTGACTTGGATTCAGTGTGAATCTCAAGGACTTCATCTCGATTTCACCTAGGATTGCATCTTCCATAGCAAAAACCAAAGAGTAAGGCATCGGATTTACGAGAATCCTAACACTTGTTTGACATCTTCGAAGAGCAAAAGGTGGCTTATCGGCTCAACCTCTATATCTACAATAGTCTTGGAAAGAACATCTTAATAAGTTGGCTTGAAGTTTTCGCTGCCCTATTTGCTTGAGGATAGTAAGGTGAGGATCTGCAATGCTCAATTCCATATTTCTCGACCAAATTAGCGGTTTCCCCATGGAACTAAACCCTATTATCTGATAAGATATAATGAGGTAGGCCATACTTGGCAAAGATGTGTTTCTCGATGAACTTTACCAACTTCTCGATGGTAGTGTTTGTGAAAACTTTGATTTTGTCCTTTTTGAGAAGTAACCTACCCCCACAATAATGAACAAGTACTCATTTGTTGACGAGGGTTGAATCTTACCGATGATATGTGTCCCCTTCCATTTTGAGAAGTAAGCTTCCCCTATGATGACAAGCGGTGTCCATTGGTTGTTGAAGGCTGATTTTATCGATCATATGCTCCCCCATGCCGAGTCGATGAGGAGAGAAATGGGGAAGCTTTGTAATTGTAAGAGAACGGATATTGATAAGGATCAATGGTGTATCGAGGGTGGGAATTCGAAGAATGGGTGGGCGAAGAAAAGGTAAGCCTTAATTCTATCAAAGGTGGTCTGGCAATGCTCCTTCTCCACAATTGGTTGACACTGCTTCAGTAGCTTGAAGATGGGTTTCCATACAGTTGCATGCGATGAATCGATTTACATATTGAACCTATTCAAGGGATAATCAAGCTTCTTTCTAAGTTTTAGGCTCAAAGATGCAATGCTTGGCACTCTGATGGTGAGCCCTAGGTGGGACTAGGTATGCCCAGGCGAAAGTGATATCACTATCTTTAAGCATTTATATTATCTCTATTTTTCTTTCAAATGTTAGGTCATTAAAAATGGTTACCATTTTATGTTGTCATCTGTACTCAAATTTATTTCAGCTATTGAAACATCATGAATACTTAACATGTTATGCTTATGATAAAATGAATGCACGGATCTATCAGGCGAAACATCAAGCGAGTAAATAAAACCAAAGTCTTTTATTGAATTTAAATTCCTTAAAGGTAGAACCGTTCACATCTAAATACTAGAAAAGAAAATTACATTATAGATAGTCATCCTTCAAAAGTGGAGGGACTTGAGTTGCGGTACTAGTAAGCATCCTCGGTAGCTTTCATTGGTGCGTCATCCAGGATGAGATCTAGAACTTATGACTTATCTCCTTCATTCACTAGAGACCTAGTGAGATTCTTTTCAGCTTTTATAGTTCTTGACTTTCTAGCCGGCTGCTCCATCTTTCGTTCTTTCACCAAGCACCAAATGGACTTGCCCAGAGGTTTTGCATTGATTCGTTTTGTGCCCTACCTGAGCATGATAGCAACTATGAGCAGGCAAACTTTTACATGCGACGGCGGGCGCGCGCTCCTGGGTTTTATGCAGGGAGCTGCAGCGGTTCAAGCGGGGCTCATTTACATTTTGGATGAACTTGGCAATAGGGGTTATGGGACCCTATTAGTGACTGGCCGTTAGAGAATTATTTTGATGAAAACTTTGTGGATTAAAACTGGGTCAAAAGCCCTATTTTATAAAATATAAAAGTCTCCACTCGGTTAAGCTCTACCTGGAAATTACGATATAGCTAATCCGGGTGGGATTCCTATACCTATTAAGCAAAGATTCTGAGTCGGATAAAATAGTTACTTGTATATTTGATTCGAGATATGTATGTTTAATTAGTTTCTTAAAAATAATTTCCCTATGTCATTTTGTTTATAAAACTAGGGAATAAATAGCAATTAAGACAAGTAACAATGAAGGGATAAGTGTTTATACCTGAGTGATGAATTCCCCTACCTCGGATGCTCTCAATAGTTTAATAAATATAAATAAAATGAAAATGAATGCAATAAAGGTGGGATTAGATCCAATTACCCTCAGTTACCTTTCGAGTGTCCTGAAGGCCGATACATGCTAGAACCAAATGATTTAGAGATTAGGGTTGAGAACCTTCCGATTTGTGGAGACGGTTTATAACTAAAGCCCGCCGGGAGTAATGGACTATACCTTGGTATAGTTGGCATTTGGAAGGACAATATGAGGAAGGTTTATAGCTAAAACCCATCGACAATATTGAACTATAGTATCGGGATCGTATTTAGGAAATAAGGCTGGGTCAGTTTATAGCTAAAACTTGCCTAGGAAAGGGTTCTATACCTGAGTATAGTTTGGGAATAAATGACGGACTTTTTGATATAGATTCAGGGAATCCTCAAATAAGGGAAGTTTTTGGGGGTTTTTGATGTTTTTCGCCATTGAAAGTTGTCAAAAATGAGCAGGGATCGCGCTCTTTTTATAGGAATTTTGGCAGTGTCAATCGACACATCTTAGGAGCATCGAACGACGCATCTAGTGTAGTTATAGCTTTGATGAGTCATCACTAGACTTAGCATGTGTCCAAGGAGCATCGATCGACACATCTATGGGTTTGCTGAGTCATTCTAGACTCAAAATGTGTCAGCAGCGATTAGCGTCGATTGACACATATGGCAGCATTGATCGACGTAAATCCAACCGTTGGATTTTTCCAAAATTTAACAGTTGGTTTCTGACACATAGGGCTAACTTTTAACCGTTGGATATTTTATTTGGGGCATAGAAAAAATTTTATCAAAGGCAGAAGTTGGGATAGGAAATTTCTAGTTTGAGGTTCTTTCCTTTAGGATACTTTGAGGATTTTTAAAGGGGTTTGGACAAGTAAAGAGAAATTTGATTTATAGAAATTTTGATGACCGGACACCCATGTGAATAGGTATTAATCATCATCAGGCTGGATGGACCATGCTTATGGGCTGCCCCTCGTGTTTCAAAAGTTTCGACCGTGTGGGAAATTTTGTATACACGAAGTGAGCGCGGTGAACACAATAAAACTAGTGCTTTCATGTGTGGTAAGTTATAGGGACATACGGGTGTTAAAAAGAGTCAAAATTACTTGATTGATAATTTTTAAAACAAAAGTTTTTGCCCCTTCGATGAAGAATGGTGACGAAAACCTCTTTAACTTAAAATCCTATGGGGGATGAAAACGAAAATCAAAGAAGGTAATGAAAGAAGAGAAAAGTTCACTGGAGAAAATGAAAATTAAGAGCTTTTCAAAGGGTTTTGTGCCCTTAGTGATGTGTTATAGTTTTACAAAATTTTGGTTAGCCAATTTCAAAATGGTTTTAAGATGATGCAATGAGCAAGAATTATACCTGCTTCCATTGCATATGTTGATAATTCTCCTTCTCTTTGAGGTGGTATTGTTGACCACCATCGACCAACTTTCCCATTGGGGAATCAAGCATTGTCACCCATCATTGACCAGTTTTCTCATCAAGGAGTGTGGCACTACTAGCCATTGCTGATCAGTTTTCTCATCAAGGAGTGTGGCACTATTAGTCACCATCGATCAGTTTTCTCATCGGGGAGTGTGGCACTGTCAGCCACCATTAAGCAATTTTGGGCACTGTCTACCACCACTGAGCAGTTTCAGGCACTATCTACCACCATTTAGTAGTTTGTCTCACTAAGGTGTAAGCCACTGTCTGCCGCCATTGAGCAGTTTGTCTCACTAGGGAGTTAGGCATTGTCTGCTGCCATTGAACAATTTGTCCCACTAGGGATTTGGGTACCATCTACCGCCATTGAGCGGTTTGTCTCACCATCCAGTTGGGAACCATCTTGCCACTATTGATAGGTTTTTCTCACCATCGAGTTGGGCACCGTCTTGTCAACATTGAGCAGTTTGTCTCCCTAGGGAGTTGGGCAGTATCTATCGCTGTTGAGAAGTTTGTCTCACTACGTAATTGGGCACTGTCTGCTGCCATTGAATGGTTCGTGTCACAATCAAGTTGGGCATCATTGTCTTGCCACCATTGAGCGATTTGTCTCACCATCAATTTGGGCACCATCTTGCCACCATTGAGTAGCTTGTCTTACTAGGGATTTGGGCATCATCTTACCACCATTGAGCTATTTGTCCCACTAGCGAGTTAGGCACTGTCTTGCCACCATTGAGAGGTTTGTCTCACTAGGGAGTTGGACACCGTCTTGCCACCATTGAGCTGCTATTGTGATTTGCTGCAAAATATGACTTGACATAGTACTTCACGTCATAAATATAACATGATACAATAGAACATAACACAGCATGTTGTCAACAAAACTAGACATGACACTACATATCGTGGATAGGTTGTGGTAAGGATCTCGTTGGATGTAGAGTCTTATTGTTTGTGTTGTGTAGATGTCACTAGATCCAAGATTTATCTGTGATGTGCCTTGGTGAAGATATCATTGGATTTGAGGTTAGGCTATGATCTGCCTAGGTGAATATCTCACTGGATCTGAGTTTGGCTATTATATGCCCAGATGAAGGTCTCATTGGATCTAAGGTTAGGCTATTTTGTGCCTAGGTGAAGACTCGATGGATCTGAGTTTAGCTATTATGTGTCTAGATGAAGATCTCGCTAGATCTGTGGTTTGGCTATAACGTGCCAAGGTGAAGATCTCGCTGGATCTAAGATTAGGCTATAATGTGCCTAGGTGAGGATCTTGCTAGATCTAAGGTTTGGGTATGATGTGCCCAGGAGAAGATCTCGCTGGACCTAAGGTTAGGCTACGATGTGCCTAGGTGAGGATCTTGCTAGATCTAAGGTTTTTGTGTCCTATAGTATAATTTCGGATCGGGATGGTAGAATCTGGTTTTTTCGTGCATTCATGTTTAATGATGCATGTGACTCTGAACATTTATTGATATTGCTATATGATGAGTTGTGCAGGTGCATAATGCATCAAGTTGGCACTTGCCCCATGTTAAATTGGAGGGCGTGCATCTTTTAGTGGATTTGCTTGTTCGAGCCTCCTTTGTAGTAACTTTATTTTGAGTTGTAGCATTATGTTGTGGCCTGTCGGGTCTGTACATAGTGTCGATAATGTTTAGGTATTGGATGCAGATTGAGCGATTTGTTTATCTGATCCTAATTTTTGCATAGACTGCCCTCTCAGGTTTGCGATCTATCGGATCGCCTTAATTTTTGCCTGGACCATCCTTTAGGGTTTTCAATCTAGCAGGCTTCTTCTTTCTTTTGTCCTTTTTTTTCAATTTTTTCTTTATTTTGGATGAGAGACTTGGCCTTTCTCACCTTGCCTTAGTTTATAAGGGAGGATTGAATATTCAGGACCCATTCGTTTATCTGCAAGCTTGATTTCTTTAATCCTTCTCTATTGTGCATTAGTCTTTGACTAGACATCATTGTGATGGTTCATGCATATGATGGTTTGAATGATATGCTTGTTTAGCCATTTCACAAATGAATTTTCACATGCATTTGGGTATTTATGAAATTGTCTAACATGCAAACATTTCATTGAATGAAATTTAAAGTGGAAACAATCGAGGAACGATAGTTATCTCAAATGATTCACTCCTACTACCAGCTAGCCGTGATAGGTTTTCTAGCTAATATCTCTCGCCTTACAGTATTAACTTTTGCCTAAGTCATTGACTTAGCAGACCATCTTAAGTTTTCTTTTATGATGATGGCTTTTTGGGTTTTCCATTCGATAGGCCTTTTCTTCTTCTTTTTCGTTTAACACTTGTTGACTTGAGACTTTCTTTGGTATAGATGACTTAGGTTGAGTCTTGGTTGGATTTTCCCCTTGATAAAGGGTTTCTCTTGGATGACTGAAGGCTTCGGACATCTGAAGTCTTTTGAAACGAGGCTTGCGCTTGCTCTTGCCTATGTACCACAGTTTGGTTGGGCTATGAGATCCTATTGTAAACTTTTCAAGAGGCCCGGTACAGACTAGAACCTCATTTAGGTTAGAGTTGTAAGATATTCAGGATTTCTGCCGAGATAACCTTGAAGGATTATATAGTGAGGTAGTGGAAGTGTGGGTATTGAAGATTTATGGCTAACACTGATTGAGGAGGGGTGTCTATGACCAAGAACAGTTTTGGGCTAAGAGAAGGGACTTTATAGATTCTAGAAACCTATGGATTTGGGGACAACTTTCATTGCTCTTGGAGAGAGGAGTTCTAGAGGTCCATTCTTGAGTGCTTAAACTAGCTCCAGGGGCTACCCGGTTGGATAATTGTCCATGTTCATCTTTTTTTTATTCTCCATTAACTGTAGGCATGAGTAATCCTCCCATTTATATGGGGCTAGCATGAATCACAGCCATAATGAATTCCTTAAATGCCTTGAGGGTGGCATTTTTCCCATTGTAAGGTATTCATCATTTTTTTGGTGTAAAGCGGAGGGTACTCTTTCAAGTGCGTGGAATTGGGGAAGTCCAGTAGCAAGGAGAATGTCACCATAGTGTCATGGGTGTGAACACAATGTGTAGGAATGTTGATTTTAAGGGAAATTTATTCCTACTATCGCGTATATCTGTTCGAGGGAAGCTAATGGTAGTGCATTAACTTTCATCAAATACCATGCCCATCTATGGCTCTTTGACTTCGGTAAGAGAGCTCAATCTACCAAGAGTTGATTGTTATTGTCCGATTACAAGTGTCTTTATTCCTTTAGGCCAAGCTGACACATCTGGCTGTGGTGAAGATACGGAAGTCGGGTTTAGTCAAATATGGGGACGATAGACTTTCCCACATGGTTTACAAGTTGATATGGCTCTAAATGGGTCTAGGATCCACAAGGCATCATGATATTTATACCCCACAAATAAAGTCTCCTTCCACAGGAATGTCTTTTACGAATATTGGTTATTGCCCCAGCTTTACTGATGAAGTTTCTTAATTTAGATCAATCATGCCCCCTTCATGTGACTTATGGATATGTGATTGATTTTATTGAGCTTTTTTAATGCTTTAGGACGGATCTCTTTAGGATAACATTGGCTAAGGACTTAGATCCTTCTCTTTTTGTTTTTGAGGAATTGAAATTCATGGCGTATGCTCTTTTTTATAATGGAAATGTTGGAAAGGCATTGCCTTTGTGTGATTTTGTATATTGCTTATGGAGTAAATCTTCATGAATTAGTTGAGCATGAACCTTATGCTTAGAGGAACCCTTTTAGGACGAAGCCTTAGAATTATTAGTGTATATGAACCGGGCAAATGTTGTCAAGCGCATTTTTTCATTCTCTCTTTGTCTATAGCGGTAGTGTCACTTTAGATAGCTAGCATTCAAGACTTCAAATTGTTCCCAAGTTAAATCCTTGTTATGAAACATTGTGTATTTTATAGATATTAGATGAATGATTAAATGTATGGGCATATTCATGTGAAAACATAGTGTAAACAAACAAAATAAGTTTCTTCATTCAAAGCCAACTATGACATGATTGTTCACAACATCAAAGATGCATATAATTGATAAGTTAAAATGTTGACTTAGAGCCCAAACATCAGCTTGTCAACTGCCTCATGTTCCTCTTGAAGTTCTTTTTAGATATCGCAGTCCTCTGGTATGCTCTCTTTTTTACTCTAGAGCCACAAAATATCTTCCATCTCTTGATCATTAATCTTGATCAAACCGGCTTGGGAAACTTAAGTTGAGGTTTCAGTTGCTTTCCCTTAGTTAAAGATCTTCCCCTTATGGAGAGTCTTGTTGTCAGAAGGGCTTGTCTTGGATGGGATGAAAAGTTAATTCTACAAGGCTCATCCATCTTTCCTTTCCCTATCAATTTTTTGATATCCTATAGCAGGCAGTTACATTCATTAGTTCGGTTCCCCTCGATGACATGATAGGTGCAGAAATCATCCTTATACATTTCATTTGGCTTCTAGTAAGGTTTCAAGCTTTGAAGTAGACCAGCAACTCTACATTTGTGAAATAATATTGCCAGTGAAGATTCCTATTGGGATATTCCACATATGGCTGGTTGATTTGGAATAACTTCAATTCTTTTTGGAACATTATCCCTAATAGGAAGATCATTTTTGTTTTGGCTTCGATTGGATAGAGGTATGCTGCAGCTGGTCGATCATCCAACATTTTGACTCTTCATCTAGTCGGCATGGCTAGATTGGATGTGCTCTCTTATTGGAGTATGGACTTTCGGTATTGTAGAAAGTCTTTTTACTACCGCATTATTGATCATTTCTAAGAATGTATGTGATTTCAAGAAGTCTGTCATGGCTTTGGATACAGTTGCTGCAATGATCTCATCTTTGTTATGACTATCCATTCTGTCCATAGAGAAAGTGTTGATCAATCATACTATTCTTTGGGCTGAAGTTTACTGAATGTTATCCCTTTCAAACCATAAAACACTATGCTACAATGCCCATAACAAAATGTTTTGGCTAGCCGTCTTTAGACCCTGTGGAGCGATCTTTTATCACAAATAATGCATGCAAACATCAGGCATATATGATGCGGGATGATTCAACTGATGACATGAACTATCTTTATTGATATGAGATTGATAATATGAGGGGAAGTATTTATATTATGAGGTGAAGTGATTGGTAAGACGTGATGAACGAACTTATAAGAATGATCTTTCGGTGAATGAAATGTATGCATGCATTTGCATGTTTTTTTTTTCATTTTTCGTCCAATCTGGGTGAACTTAAGATTATGGTTAACATCCTAGAGATGCTAACGTCGCATGTGTTCTAGGTACCTATAGGATTGGGGCTAGCATCTTATTAAGTATATCATAATATTACATGACATAGCATGTCGTATAAGTACAACGCAGGATGACATGACACTGCATGTTACAAGCAAAATACAATATAACAAGACACTGCCTGTCATGAAAAAATACAAGGTGAAAAGAAGCTGCACGTTATGGTGAAACACAAGATGACATGAGCCTGCATGTTGCAAGAAAAACATAAGATGACATGACGTTGCATGTTGTATGCAAAACACAAGATGACATAACACTGCATGCCGCATGCATATAACAAAATGATAGGACGTTGCATGTTGCAGGCACATAATGGGATGGCATTACGTTGCATGCCACATGCATATAATGGGATGGCATGACGCTGCATGCCACATGTATATAATGGGATGGCATGACGCTGCATGTCAAACATGGCATAATATATCAAAATATGACATAGCACTACATGTTGAAAGCATAAGACAACCTTACATGATGCTGCACGTCACAATGAAAATATGGTGTGACATGCCGCTGCATGTCATAGCATGGAAGATCAAAATATGAAATGGTGCTACATGTCGAAAGCATAATAAAATATGACATGACACTGCATGTCATAGCATAATATAGCATGACATGATACTACATGTTGAAGCATGGCACAACAAATGACATCACGTATCGGAAGCATGACATAACCTGACATGGCGCTACATGTCAGAATAAAAATGTAGTGTGACACGACACTGCATGCCAAAGCATAGAAGATCAAAATATGACATGACACTGCACGTCGAAAGCATAATAAAAGACGAGATTACATTCCATGTCATAGCATAATATAGCATGACATGACACTACATGTCAAAGCAAGACATAACCTAACCTAATGTTGTGTGTTATAATAGAAATATAGCAGGACATGACCCTGCATGTGAAAACATGGCATGTATGTCGTTTATAAATTTGTATGACATCAAATGTTTTAAGAACACCACTACATGGCACTAGATGTTATAAGAATTAAATAGCATGTCGCTGCATGTTATAAGAATGAGATTACATGTCACTGCATGTTGTAGGAACAAAATTACATGGCAAGATATGTTATGGAAATACATGGCACTACATGTCGTAAGAATGAAATGAAATGGCACTACATGTTGAAAGCATTGTAGTACATGGTGCTATGTGTTGATAGGAATGGTAATACATGGTGTTGCATGTTATAGGCATGGTAATACATAGTGCTACATGTTATAAGCATGGGAAGATAAGTTATTCGCATTCCATATACAAGGGATAAGCATAATATTGCATGGCATATCGTCTTACACACATGTAACTCACATGGTCTTTCTCTGATATGATATCACACATGCCATGTTATATATGTGAAACACACGGTATGAAAATAGACATATTATAAAAATGATGTGGTCATGGAATAGTCATAAAACACAATGCATGTATAGTTACAATGTCGTGGTTGCAGAAAATGTGGTTAGTAATTCACATGTAAGATGCACAAAAAGACACACAATGAGAATTGTTTGTGCATGTATAGAGTACACTCAGGGAGGATCTTCTTTAATTCTAGGAGTGACTCCTAAAGGGTTTTATTGCTTAGTACCAAAGGCATGCATGAAGTTCCTAATGTTTGCCCCTATTGACACACAGGACGATTAGTTTGTCTCTCTATGAGTGATTGTTAAAATATTTTATCGCTTAGTACCTGGGGTCGGGCGATGTTTCTATGGTTTTGTCCCCTTATGGCTTTTACGAAGTGTGGCACGATTTGGTCACTTAGGGGCTGGTTACTAGAGGACTTTATCGCTCAATACCGAGGGTGTATGTGATGTTCATAAGTATATTCCCTTATGGCTTTATATAGCATGAGGCAATTTTGTCACTCATGGAGTGATTTCTAAAGATTCCATTACTTCGTGCCATGGGTACGGGCAAAGTTCCTAAGTTTAGTCCCCTTATGTCTTTCACGGAGCGCATGGAGATTTCAGTCGTTTACTTGTGGAGTGATTACTAAAGGTCTCTATTGCTTAGTACCAGAAGTACACAAATATCCCTATTATTTGCCCCTTATGGATTTATGTAGCGCAGGGCAATTCGGTCACCCATGGAGTGACTTCCAAGAATTCTATCCCTTTGTACCTGGGGCATGTGAATGATTATAAGGTAGCTTCTATGGAGCGTAGGGAAACTTTTGGTCTTTCACTCATGGAGTGATGTCCAAGGATTCTATCGCTTCATGCTAGGGGTACGCGTGACATTTCTAATTCATATTAAGCTCAATGAGCTGTTTAAGGATTTCATCGCTTAGTACCAGGTGTATGCGTGATGTTTCTAGTTTATGTTATGCTCAAGGAGCGGTTTTATAACGGTTACATCTCTTAATACCAATAGTACGTGCGATGTTCTTAGGTTAGTCCTCTTATTGCTTTATATGGCATAGGGCACATTTTAGTTGTGCACTTTATGCACTCTAGGAGCGGTTTCGCTTTGGACATATTGCTTAATACCAAGGGTACATACAATGGAATGCTCTATGAGCGGCTTTTCTAAGATTTTATTGCTTAATACCAAGGTATGCACGATGGTGCGCTCTAGGAGTGGCTTTTCTAGGGTAGTATCGCTTAATACCAGGGGTATGCATGATGGTGCGCTCTAAGAGTGACTTTTCTAAGGTAGTATCACTTAATACCAGGGGTATGTAGGATGGGGCACTCTAGGAGCGGCTTTTCTATGGTCATATCGCTTAATACCGAGGGTATGTGCAATGGTTCACTCTAAGAGCAGCTTTTCTAAGGTTGTATCGCTTAATATAAAGGGTATGTGCGATGTTTCACTCTAGGAGCGGCTTTTTTAAGTTTGTATTGCTTAGTTCTAGGGGTATGCGGGATGGTGAACTCTAGGAGCGACTTTTCTATGGTCATATCGCTTAATACCAAGGGTATGTACGATGGTTCACTCTAGGATCAGCTTTTCTAAGGTTGACTCAATACCAGGGGTATGCACGGTGGTGTGCTTTAGGAGAGGCTTTTCTGGGGTAGTTTCGCTTTGTACCAGGGGTAAATGCAATGGTGCACTCTGGGAGCGGCTTTTCTAAGCACGTATCGCTTAATACTGGGGTTGTGTGCAATGGTGCGCTCTACGAGTGGCTTTTCTAAGGTCATACCACTTAATACTAGGGTTATGGGTGATGGTTCAATTGTATTATATGGCTATTTCACTTTATAGCTGCAAGCAAATTGTGGTTAGCGGTGCATGGAAAGTTTGAATAGGTAAGTTGTTAGAACATTTACTTTTTTTATCTCTCCCTTTCGAACTCATTACCCCATCGTGGTGAGTATCTTTCCCAGGTGGGGGGTTCTTTCCTCTATTACCAACCTAGGATAAGCGAGGGCGTATTCTCTTTTGTGAGTTTAAGAAAACCATTGGGTATCCCCAGGGGAAGTTTCTAGGGTTGTCTTGCTATATGCTGGGCTAAGTCCGACAGGGTTACAGTTGATGGTGACGGTGCATTATGTACTTAAGCCTAAGAACCCTAATAGAGTTTAGGAGCCCGTTTTCCACATTCAATATACTCAAACCTAGTGGCCTTAATCAAGCAAACTAGATTATATTGTACTATGCATGACTCGTGAATCCCAACTCTGTGACCTTATACGAACTTGAGTCAAGTTCTAGAGAAATGTCATTGAGATCACCGGGGTTGCAGGTAGGACAGATGCAAATGCTATGCAGTAAATCCGAAATAAAGTTTGTAGATAAACTCTTTGAACATAAATCCTTGATCAAATATACTTTCATTATTTTATCTAAAATTGGTTTAAAATTTAATAAGAACCCAATTTTGGTAAGACCATGTCCCCAGTGGAGTCGCCACTGTGAGCGGGCAAACTTTTAGATGCTACGGCGAGCGCGCGCTGTCCGGTTTTATGCGGGGGAGCAGCTGCAGTTTCAATGTGGGGCTCGTTTACATTTTTGATACGCTTCGCAATAGGGGTCATGGGACCCCACTAGTGACTGGTCATCAGAGAATTGTTTTGATGAAAACTTTATGGATTAATGTTGCGTCAAAAGCCCTATTTTATAAAATATAAGAGTCGCCCCCCGGTTCAGCTCTACCAGGAAATTACGGTATAGCCAATCCGGGTGGGATTCCTATACCTATAAAGTAGAGATTTTGAGTTGGATAAAATAGTTACTTGTATGTTTGATTCGAAATATGTATGTTTAATTAGTTTATTAAAAATAATTGTCCTATATCGTTTTACTTATAAAATTGGGGAATAAATAGCAATTAAGACAAGTAACAATGAAAGGACAAGTGTTTATACTTGAGTGATGGATTCCCTTGCCTCGGATGCTCTCAACAGTTTAATAAATATGAATAAAATGAAATGAATGCAATAAAGGTGGGATTAGATCCAATTACCCTCAGTTACCTTTTAAGTGTCCTGAAGGCCGGTATGTTCTAGAACCGAATGATTGAGAGATTAGGGTTGAGAACCTTGGGATTTGTGGTGACGGTTTATAACTAATGCCCGCTGGGAGTAATGGACTATGCCTTGGTATAGTTGGTGTTTGGAAGGAACATATGAGGAAGGTTTATAGCTAAAACCTGTCAACAATATTGAACTATAGTATCGGTATAGTATTTAGGAAATAAGGCTAGGACACTTTATAGCTAAAACTTGCCTAGGGAAGGGTTCTATACCTGAGTAAAGTTTGGGGATAAGGGAAGCACTTTTTGATATGGATTCAGGGAAACCTCAAATAAAGGAAGTGATTGTGGGTTTCAAATGTTTTTCACCGTTGAAAGTTGTCAAAAATGAGCCGGGATCGCGCTCATTTTATAGGAATTTTGGCAGCGTCGATCGACACATCTTGGGAGCATCGATCAACGCATCTAGGGCCATTATAGCTTTGATGAGTCATCACTAGTCTCAATAAGTGTCCAAGGAGCGGCAATTGACACATCTAGGAGCATCGATCGATACATCTGTGGGTTTACTGAGTCATTCTAGACTCAAAACATGACAGCAACGATATGCTTAAATTGACACATAAGGGAGCATCAATCACCGCAAATCCAACCGTTGGATTTCTCCAAAATTTTGACACGTGGTTCCTAATACATAGGACTAACTTCTAACCATTGGAAATTTATTTAGGTTGAAGAAAAAATTCTGTCAAAGGCAGAGGTTGGGACATGAAAATTCTGGTTTGAGGTTCTTTCCTTTAGGATACTTTGAGGATTATTCAAGGGGTTTTGGACAAGGAAAGAGACATTCAATTCATAGCACTTTTGAAGATTGGACACCCATGTGAATAGGTATTAATAATCATCAGGCTGGACAGACCATGCTTATAGTGACAAAAGTTCCCCTTTTCATCTAGTGTAGGAGAACAATATTCACAAAGAGGGTCAAGCATGCCCTTTTCTCTCAACTTGGCAAACTAGACACTAAGAGGAAGCTCCCATGGAGACACGAATGCTTTTTTCCCAAGAAGGTCTAGCTTAAACTATATACACATTCTCTTGAATGGTGACTTAAACTATAGGAGCCTTTCCTTTGGAGCAGATAGCCTTAATGAGCCCTTGTGGTCCACCACCTCCTTTAGATGAACTAGGAATTATGATTCCCACCTGGCTATGGAATACTAGTAAGGGGTTATCCATAAGGACAATTGCCCTTTCTGGCTCAAGGACCTTTCCTTTCTTTACAAAACGGTGGATGTCTTGAATTAATATCTGACATTCGTTAGTGCAATGACCTCATCGAACATGATATGCACAAAAGTTATGTTTCTCATCTTCCCTTGGGTGCCTATGCTCACGAGGGTTATGGGGAGGCCGATTTCCCTTAGTGTGGCCAGGATATCACTGAGGGGTAACTTCCAAGACTCATAACATCTTTCTGGTTATTGCTTGGCTAGATGGCGGTAACTATGACCGACACCTGAGCGATCGTCCAAACTTGAGTGGATTATGCTTGATTTAACTTTATTACTCATGAATACCTTCCCCTCATCTCAGCCTGAGATGAGATAGTACATGGTTTAGAAACCAGCACATCACTTCCCTTGAGCTTTCCTTTTTAGCCTTCCTCTGAGCTGAAGAGCAAGAACTTGCACAGTAGAGCTTCCATTCTGGGTGTCATGCTCGGATATTGCATGACTTGGTCAATAGACGGTGAAGATGGTAATCGATGTGGGAGAGACTCAACTTCATATGTCATGCCTGGAGATTTTATGACCTGATCGCTAGGCAGAAGTGTCATTAACCGGTGCATGAGATTGTCAACATTAGGTGTCATGCCCGGAGGTTGCATGACCTAGTCGTTGGATGTAGGGGTTGTGCCAAGCAGGAATTGTAAAGCAATTGATGAAGTCTCAACTTGAGAATCGATTCGAAGATCATAATCGAATGGGTTTTGTGGGTAAGTGGTTCCTCTTGGAGTAACAAGAAATTGAGTAGGAATGGGATCAGAGGACATAGGAGGCATAAGAGATGACATGAATATGCTAAAAGGCAAGGTCATATATGGTTTACGGTCACCAGAGGAGGAAGGGAAGATCGAACTTTGAGAGGTTGGTCTTGAGGCTCAGGTTGGTAAAGCAAGGCTCGAAGGAGCAAAAGCTAATTATGGTTGAGCTAAATTTTGATCTTATTGGAATACAACTGATTAGGTCTGGACCGGTAGAACAGATCCAACTAGCTGAAACTGATCTGTGGTTATTGGGGTCAACTAAAGCTGACTCACACTGGCAGGAAAACTAGACTTGGCATTATGGCCTAAAGGTTGAGTTTGATAAGTAATTGTGGGAGGCTAAGATTGTACGACATCATGACCAAACTGAAATAGGCTCAATAAAGGCTGAATGGGTTGCAGCTTAAACTGAACTTGCTAAATTAGCAGAACATGAACTGGATAATTCTGAGCGACCTCTAACTGCCCTTGAGCTTGAGTATCAATTCTCTAAATCCATTGAACACTTCTTTTCTCTTCCAAGAATACACATATTGAATCTTGGACTTGCCCTTGAATTACATCTGAAAACTAATCGGATCGAAGAAACACTACTAGAGCATTGGTGATCTCAATACTCAATGGAGACTAAACTTGATCTGGTGGAAGGAGAGGATGGGTAGAAGTCTCAGATGGAACCCTACTAACTGGTAAAATAGTAGACATGGTAGATAAAGCAGATTCTGAAACTGAAACAAAAATCACTGAGTAGTGAACCAAATGATGATCGAGTTAGAGTCAAAGAGAACTGTGGTGGTGAGGACATCTCGACCTAACTAGAAAACCGAAAGATGATCAGCCTAGACCAAAACATGGATGAAGTGAATGATTATATAATTATTCGATTGATGAATGTCGTATATACATGGGGTGGTTTATAGAGGAAGAGAGAAAAAAAAGCTTATGATCTGAAGCTTAACCCCGAAATACGTGAGATGTGTGAATCCCTTGCTATGGCTAGCAAACTATATACAGTTCCTCGGGACTCAAATGATTTCAGGCATTTTGTTAAATTCCCCCTTCGAGCAAGGGGAGAGTAGAGGTAAGCGAAAGAATAAAAGAAAAGTCAGCCACGGACGGCCTACGCATGAGGTGCGTATGCATGAGCATAATATAAATAGCATGCGAAAAGTGATTTCCTTCTAACATTTACTCCAACACAATGTTGTTCAAATGATCTAGGGCTTAACTCAAATGCCAACGAACGACAATTGAGTATGCGACCTAAATCTAAAACATCCGTGTTTCAGTCATTTCCTAAGGGGAAGTTTCTATAGCTTTATCTAACATGGTCACGGTCTCAAACTGCTGGTATTGTATAACAATACTATAAAAGGGTCTCGTTTACCTTTATTCTACATATCTCAGCCACTCCTCAAATGAGTGCTATCGTATAAATTATGCGTTGGTTGAAACTAGTGATCCATCCACAAGTATCTCCAAATGGTGAGCTTCATGGCATGAGATAATGGCACCTAAACCTAGTATCTAACTATGCGATGGATTCAAAAGGCATAAGAAATAAAGTTTTGATTAAAAAATGATTCCAGCACATCATCAAAATCTTTTAACCAATTTTTGAAAATGAGTGTGAGTTTTAAAATTTTAAGTTAAGAGGAAATCCTGAGTAAAGTTGGGACTGTGAGCTGGCGACCTTTTTCTCCACCCTTGAGGGCGCGTACAAATAAGTACGGCAAAGCGGGCTGGAGGATTGATCCTCACTTTAGAGTCCTGATAAAAAAGACTGATAAAAGCGATATTGAAGTTGAATTTTAGTCCAATTTAAGTGTTGAAAGATAAGAGACCCAAAATCCCGTATTTTAAGATAGAGTTGCCGCCCGGTTTAGCTCTACCAAGAATTTGGGTATGATATTCCTACAGGGTGTTTAGACGTACCATAAAGTAGAGATTCTGAGTTCGGATGATGTTGCTTACTTTTCATTTATTAAATTGAACCATTTACATTTCAATAAAGGCGACTTTGGTTCTTACACGATTTAAATCCTCCTAATTAGAGTTTTTGGTTATAATATCCATACAACACATAGCATAACATGCAGAAAGTAGTAAATAAAGCAGATAATTAATTATTACATGGCTTTTCAAATACATGTACATATTTCTAATGTGGGAAAAGTAAAAGATTATATGAATAAAGCAAATACAGAGAGATCGAAATCGGGTCTCAACGGGCTTACCAACCCCAAAATAGCTCGAAAAATAACAAATCACGAATAAACAATCACAAATAATGCATAAACTAATATAAGGCAAAAATTAAACTAAAAAGAGGAGAAAACCATTTTTTAGGATTTTCGGGATTCAAAACATGTTATTAAGGCATTAAACGAATATCTAAACAACCTAGTAATTAATTAAATAAAATAAACAACCCTAAAATTAATTAATATAGATACAGAATACTTTTGTATTTTTTATTTAGGAGAAAAAGATTTATTAAGCATTTATTTGGTGAAAAAGCCAATTTAAGCCATTAAATAGACATTTAACCAATTAAACAGTTCATAAAATAATTCCAAGAGATTAAAAATTATTTTGATTAATTCCAGACTATTTATGATTTTTTGGAATTTTTTTGGGTGAAAATCAGGGTAAAAAGGCATGAAAATTATAGAACATGGCCAAAAACACAAAACAGGGACGTTCTGGCTTTTTTGCCAATTTGACCGCTATAGGGGTCGCCCAACCGCTGCCATGGCAGTTCAACCTTTGCCATTGCAGCAGTTGACGATGCCGTCGTAGCGGTTGGACAACCATTGGAGCGGTCATGCCGGAAAAATGCCAAATAGACCAAAATCGGTATTTTTACACCCAAAAACTCAAGATTACCAAAATTTTGAGCCGCTTCCCAGGATATTGTAATAGATTTGGACTTAAAATGACAAAATAACATTGATTTTTTTTGCTTTGGGAGAAAAAGAAACCAAAAACACGGGGAAGGATGTTTGTAAAAATACCGAAAGGAAACGAGTAGAAGACCCCAAGAACAACCAAGAGAAGCAAAATAATTAAATAAATGAATTAAAAGAGATTGGAACTCAGTTTTATTACCTTTAGGTCGTGAATCCACATTTTTAGACTTGAACCGAACATTTGACGAAAATTCGACAAAATAGTGCCGAAATTAGCGACGAACTCAGTGACGGATTTTAGTTTTTTTGTGTAAAAAATTGCTTAAGCCCATTTTAAACTATGATTTCTACTTGATTTTAGTGTTTAAATTAAAAGATCAAGCCTAATAATGTTTAAGAGTCCAAATCAATCAGATTTCCATGGCTTTATGAAGCTTTCTCTCTAAAATGCCAAGAAATCTAAATGTGAATTTTAGTCTTTCGATTAGCAAAAAGTCCAGAATAAGGTGATTAAATGGGTTTATATAGACTTTACTCACTCTAAATAACCCAATTAGTCCCTAGAAATGTTAAATTTCCCGAAAAAAATTGACTTTCATTAGTTTAGAGAGAAAAGATGAACTAGCGACGAACCCAGGGACTAGTACAGTGCTTTAATCTCAACCACTATTACGAGTGCGGCTCACTGCGCCAGGGGGCATGGCTCACCGCGCCAATTGGGTGATTTGGTGATGTGGCCACATTGTGGCCACACGCACCGAGCTGCGCCAAGGGAGAGATTTAGCGATGCGGCCATATTGTGACCACGCGTGCCGAGCCGTGCCAAGGGGAGGGAACCACGCCTCCGGGGTGGTTCTCCGTGTACCAATGCGTTAAACTGCCCGACGGCGGTTCCGACGAGGAGGGGACCTAGCATATTTTATTTTATTATTTTTTTTCTAATATATTTATTTTATTTATTTTTTGAATTTATTAATTTTTATTATTTTTAACCGGTGATGGAAAATGATGCGATTAAAGTCCCAAATCGTCAAGAAAGTACTTTCCAAACGCGATTTGACTCCAAAAGAATAGAACAACTGGCCCACAAGAGGTTAAAGCAAAAAGTCATCATTATTTTGGGGGACACAGAAAAGCCCATGTTCGCAGGATGACATTCATATCCATCAACTTTTCTACTAAAGCTGCCCTATGTTTCTCAGATACTCTTAACAACTATAAGATATTGAAATTGGCCTAAACTTGTTTCAATTGTTTGATCAACAGGTCATCTTTTACTTCTTCTTTTGCAAGAGACGGAAGGGGCTATTGTTGGCTCTTACATTTAGTAGTTTTCCCAATGTAAGGTTGGTAGACACGACCTCTATGGGTAAGATTCATTACCTCACCGTTCTTGATAAAAGATACTGAACCATCTTTGGTACTCGTAAGGTATAACAGGCTAGCTTTGCTTTTTTCATAGCCGATATCATCAAGATCAATAAGAGCAAAGATCGATTTGCCAAAGAAATAGATGGAATTGAGATAGATTAGTTCATTGGTCATATAGCACAAATCAAGAGCTACTTCTATCTCGGCATCAGATTCTTCAGGCCAGCTTTCCTTAGTTGAACTACTGGCATCTACATGATTGGCTTGGATAATTATGCCAAGGATAAAATTAGAAGAGAGACCGAAACTGACCACAAGTACAACATGTTTCATTACTTTCTTGTGTTTTCCAGTAATGAATGATACATGCTTCGGATGTGTTAAGCCCAACCACGCTTTCTAATTTTATGAACTAGGAGAGTTGGTTGTTTAGGGTGCTAGGTCGTAATGCTAGTTCTTTAATCTTTCCTTATTTGATAAGGTTCTTAATAGCATTTAAAAGAGCTTTGCAATTATTGGTATGGTGGCAAAGGGTTACATGGTAGCCACAGAAATTACGAACATCTTCAGGTTTGGGAGGGGAATAAGGAACTAGGTTGTCTAGTAGCTTAATCTTCCTCAGTTTTTTTAATAGAAATGATAAGGAATCCTTCCAGGAAGAGATCCCAAAATTTTCCCTTGAGTGAATTAGACTACGGCTATATCAGCCTCAATGGCTGCGGCCACTTTAGCTTTTGGTGCAGCTGGTACTGGTATGCAAGGTTCATTTTTTTTCTTATAACCAAAGGAATAAGGCTTGGATGAGGTAGTGGCACCCCTTTGCTTTATCATAGCTGCTTGTCTTTCTGTCTTCTCAGCTTTTTTACAAACATCGATATGATTCTCATACTCATCTAGGGCCATCTGACCCTGGTACCAAGGTAAGGCACCGTCAATCATCTTGATTATCATTTCGGGTAAGCTAGGCTTGTTATCCAATAATGCCTGAGTGGACATCCATCACTCATAGTATGGTCAGAAAGCTTCCCCTTCTTTATGCTTAACTAGTTCTGAGGTATCGATGATGTGTGGGTCTCCCTTGGCGCCTTGGTGAGAGGCAGGGCCCACTGGGGTGGTTGATTAATTTAGGTGTAAGGAAATCATTTAGTTCAAGTTTGCACATCTTATCCAATTTTATGAATAAAAGAATTGAGACCCCAATCTCGATACAATTGATAGAGTCACCACCCAAGTTGTCTACATAGGAAAGGGATTTGGTATAGTTCCCATTGGGTGGGAGACTCGTAACTTTTAGATTAGAGATTCAGGTATCGGATGAGTCACCTATTTCTCTTTTAGTTCATGTTCGCCATATAAAACCGTTTAGTTTTCATCATTTAGGGAATTATTACGGAAATCCTATTTTTCTACACTCTTTCACACTTATTACATATGTCTACAAATTACGATAAAAGCATAAGTAATAAATGGGGGAATAAAAATTACAACCGGGGAAAATGGGGGAATGGCAAAAGAACCTGTACATTTATTTAAAGTTATAAAACAAAGTGAAATAAATTCACATGCATCCATCGAGATTAGCACAATTTATGGCATACCATAAGTTAGCATTTGGTTAGAAAACATCAGATTATGTAAGCATGCCGGTTTTGCGATCGATAATGCTCGGGGCGGCTTCTAGGACTGGAGAGAGATAACGATTCTTTAGTGCATTTTGTTATGGAAACACATTTTAAGTTCTTCTGGGTTAATTTACTGGATTATTCGTGAAAATGATTACATTGCAAATGGTGAGTTTGGATTGATTTTACAGATTAAAAAGGGAACTATGGGTTTTGCCTGGGGGCTAGTACCCGTAGGGGTAGGGTGAGACCCGTACGGCTATAAGGGAGGACTAATACGGGGTATAGGGGACCCCGTATAGGTCCTATGTAGTCCCGGGCAGAAACTCAATTTTGTTAACAAATAGATTTAAGAAGGAGAAATAAAATAAAATGGATTTCCTTTTATGTGGGTATGGCGCACCAATTTAATATCCCTAAAGATATGAAGGCACCAGCAAGGCCCACACGGATTAGGATCGGACCCAAAACGGGAATAAAAGGCTAGACAAAATTAAAATGAGAATAACAATAAAATGACTAAGGTGTGAGTCTCTTTGAAACTCAAGAGCATACCTTTACGACATGAATCCACTTTTAGGGGATCCCTTTTACTGTGAGAAAGTCTACCCAAAGTAGATGATGAGATGGTGATTTTAGGACTATTTAGGCGAGTATTTTTGTGGATAGAACCTCCCCCAAATCCTAATAAATGAAGTAAGAAATGAATAAAATATGGACAAAACCACGAGGGATGGGTTTTCTCCCTATTTTATACCTTCTATACCTCAACTATACCTTCTCTATTCCTATAGAAATTACTGGAATTTCACAAACTATTTTTCTATAATTTCTTCTATATCATATTTTTGTGGGTGTGTGTGTGTGTTGAAATGAGGCGCAAAGGCCTCTATTTATAAGGGGAAATTAGGTCTAAACGCAATAAATCGCATTTATAACCAAATTTCTCCCAAAAAAAGCATATATTACTTGCCATAAAACTTGAAAATGCAAGTACCGGACCTGTACAAGTCCCCTCCAGGCGTATGGGGGATATGACCCGTATGGGTCAACTGGTGGATCTATACCACTAGGCATGACCTGTGTGGATCCCTATGGGCAGACTAGGTCTCCAAACATTGCCAAACTCATCTATATAGTAGTGGGAACACCTCTAATGGATAACACCTATAAAAGATTGCATTATCTAGCTGTCGTCATTGTTTTGTAAGAAGGATCGTTAAAATCTAATGGTTACAGACTACCCTACATGGGATCACTATAGATACGGATCTGTATGATCTCACAAGGTGATTAAAGGTTTAGAAATCATACCTAAGGTGATGATATAGGCGATTTCCTTTCTTAAGGCAAACTCCTTTCTTGGGTGTCCCTTTCTTGAGGTGGACAACTTTCCTTTGTTGATGCATATCCCTTTCTTTAGGCAGATGACTTTCCATCATTGATGTGTATCCCTTTCTGAAGACGGATGACTTTCGTTTTCTGATGTGTATCCCTTTCTTAAGGTGAATCAACTTTCTAGCTGATGTATCCCTTTCTTGATGTGGATTGACTTTCCTGGCTAATGTGTATCCCTTTCTTAAGGTGGATGACTTTCCTTTACTGATACGCACACCTAGTGACTCAACTAGGGACGGTGTGTGTATCCCTTTCCTAAGGCAGATCGAATTCCCTGACTGATGGTGTTTCATTTTCCTAAGGTGGATGACTCTCCATGTTTCCCTTTCGTAAGGCGGATTGACTTTCCTTGCTGATGTGTCCCTTTCTTTAGGCGGATGACTCTCCTGCAAGGGATTTTGAATGACCTATAAAGAGACAACAATCAAACACCAAGTTAGTTACTATTTAAGCTGAAACATCTTAATTCTCGATTGACTTTGTAATGAAAAATAATTTTTTCCCCTTCAATCAAGAATAAAGATGTGTGGATGGGGGTTGGCCCCTGAATAAGCTACAAACTAATTGCGAGAAATGTCGAGTTTCGCCTGATTGCGTTGTGATGGAATGCCCCTTAGAAGG
Source organism: Euphorbia pulcherrima (assembly GCA_947683365.1). Lineage (NCBI taxonomy): Eukaryota > Viridiplantae > Streptophyta > Magnoliopsida > Malpighiales > Euphorbiaceae > Euphorbia > Euphorbia pulcherrima. The sequence continues at coordinate 14,370,484 of CANTUS010000010.1, read as the reverse complement.
GTGCTTCTTAGGAAATAATCCTTGGGGGAGATGTCCCTTGATTGGCTTACTCCATTGTTGTTGAATGGGGGAATACCGCTGGATTAATTGATTTTACTAGTGGGGAAGGCACCTGGGATGAATGCCCCTAAGATGTTGGAAGGCGGGGGAATACCCCTTGGTTGATTCCACTATTAAGGAATAGAGTGATGTCCTCTAGTGAACTCTTTTCAACTATAGAAGTGTCTCTTTGCAAGACTCACTTGTTGGGAAAAGTTTCCTATATTTGGGTGGACTTGTATAAAATTTATCCCTGTTAGTGCTTAATTAAAAAAATGGCTTACTAGGATTCTTGATTGAGTTTGTGAACACAAAAATTTTTACCCCTTTAATGAAGGATCAAGGTGAGCTATTTTGCCCCAAATTTAATTGAAATTCAGAGTTTAAAAGAAGTGGGGTTGGCCTCGAGTCTGGACTGGATGTACCCTTAGTGCTTCTATGAAGTTCTAATGCAAAACTGCTTTCTGATGGCAAAGAGGGACCCGTATTTGCAGGATAGGACCCATACGAGTGGTAACTTGTGGAAAAGGGACCCATATGGGTGGGGCGGGACCCGTACGGGTCCTAATCGGGGAAGTTCAAAAAGAAACAAACTCCCCACATCCTGCCTTACATCAAATTCTCGTGTATTGCATTTTCCTGTGATTTTCACCCAAAATTGATTAAGATGTATAAAATTATCCCGAAGACTGGCCATTTCTCTAATAGGTGCGAGGATTTGCCTCAGGTAGGCAATTCGGAGCTTTGGGAATGCCCGATTTTAGTTGGGTATGCTTTTCGCGAGGATGACTAATTTCTTGACCTTACTCCCACTTATGAAGTGCCTCGGATTCCCTCCCCTAACACCCATGCCTCCAAACTCCAGGTATATCACTTGATTATTCACTTTTCGATTTTTGAAATTTCTTGGACTTTCTCGATTTTTGGCATGATTTAGGGTGTTTTAGTTCCCGAAACGGAGCCTGATGCATGTAAATTTAGTCTAGGTTGCATTTGGGACTGATTTGAATGTACCTTAGCTTAATTTGGTTGAATTTGGATTTATGGCAAATTTCACACATATGGATTGTTTGTAGGGGACCCATACGGGTGAAGGGGATTCGTACGAGTCCCATTTTTGGTATGGGAGCCATAATGGAACCCATACGGGTGGGGCAGACCCGTAAGGGTCCTGTCCTGAAGGACAGAATGAATAATTTTTTGCTTTTTACGTTCCTAATTTTTTATTTGACCTTTGTATTCTAATACTATTGACCTATGCTTTTGTCCTTACAGTTCCAATACAAGGCTGTGGGAGCCCTAAGCTTGTGTGGGAAGTGGTATAAGGAGATATATACTATAGGGGATACCGAGCTATTAGCTTGCATAAATTCTCTCAGGTTTAGTGACATTATTAGGGCTATCCCTCAAGCTCCAAAGACATTGGCCCCGGGTGCCATTTCAACATTAGCGGAGAGGTGGTCAAAGACGACCCATACTTTCCATCTACTGATCGAGGAGTTCACCTTCGCTCCTTCGGACATGTGTGCACTAATAGGATTAGATTGAAGGGGGGACATCATCCACTTCAATGTCTATACAGGCCTATGGCATTCTCGACTTGAGGTGAAGGCTAATATGGAGAGATTACTTGGTCTCTATCTAGGAGGGATGGACAAGCTCAAGTACGGGGAGCTTCATAACTATTAGATTAGGCAGCCATGCCCTATTACTGTAGAGAGGAAGGATCAGGATGCCCGGTCTTTCCTATTGACATTCCTTACCACCATCTTCTTCCTGGTCTATTCAAGCAAGCTCAACTATGGCTTGCTCTCAGCTATTGAGGATCTTCATTATGGCAGGCAAGAATAAGTGTCGGGCCCTCTTGGTTTTGTTATACTATAGACTGGCTTGGAAGTTGGGTTTTCCAATAAGGTTGGGTAAGGAATTTGGTTAACTGGACTCTTTGAGCTTAAAAAGGATATCAGTCAAGTTTGTGGTGAAAGAAGTCAATTTTTTTGAGCTATGTTTGCAGTCTGTTATTGGTTTCAACTCTTTTTCTTCTTGATCTTTGATGTTTGCTTGAGGACAAGCAAAAAGCAAGTGTTGCGAGATTTGATAATGTGTAAATAATACATATTTTTAAGTTATTTTATTTTATTATTTTAATGGTTTGCTGTTTATTTTGGATTAAATTTATGGTTATTTAGGTCGTAGGATAATTTGGCAAGCTTGGGCACTATTGAGGCATTTTAGGCGGTATTTTGGATCTATTCATTTTTTTGAATAAGTAGTATTTTGGAAGGATCCAGGGTTCGTTCCCAAGTCATCCCCATCCAAACTAGTGGATTTTGGAGCTATTCATTATTTCTTGAAAACTATTTTGGAACTTCAATCTTACACCATATCAAGAGAATTCTGCATTAGATTGAGAATCTATTTTCATTTATCTCTTTTCTTTTTCTCATTTTTCTGATATTTCCTATTAAGCTCTTTAAAAAAATTTTGGGGCCTAATTAGTCTTTGAATTTAGTCATGAGATATTCTTTTCCTTCTTGGTGAGAATTTCTTTAGCCTATTCAAGCATGAGTTTCTAGCATAAAAGAAATCATTTCTCATCTCAATTCTCTCTAGTAAAAACGTGGTTCTTAATTTGTTCATATGTTTTCATTAAGAGTTCCAGTTGTTTTTATTTCTATTATGAGTAGCTAAATCGTATCCGTTCAGTGAAATCAATTTCAAGGCCATAGTTGGATCTTGAGACATTTCTTGTGAGATATAAATAAAAAATAAGAAAACAAATTTATAAATTGTAAGGAAGGTAGAAATGATATGAAGAATTAGTTTAGTAAGTAGGAGTCTAAATTAATATATCAAAACATGATATTTCTGTGTTTTACCTAATTAATTATGCCACTTATGTATTCCACTTCTCCACTTTTATTTTTATATTATTTTCTATTAATTAAGTTTTTTAATATTTTGACACTCCCCCTTAAACTTAATTCTCTTTTATTCCTAACAATGCTTGTAACTGGCTAAATACTCCGAAATTTTGTGTCTTCGTAAAAATGCCAGCAATTTGATCTTGCTCTTTCACTACTTTAATCTGACTTCCTTTTGCTCAAAGCACTCTCTAATAAAATGAAACCTTATGTTAATGAGTTTACTTTGATCATGAAAGACTTGCTTTTTGCTAACGCCATTACTGACTTGTTGTCGACAAAAATATTAGTTGGATATTATTGTGTCATTTGAAGTTCCTTCAAAATTCACCTTAGCCATATCGCATGAAACACCCATGAGGTCGCAGCTACATATTCAGCTTCACAGGATGACAACATTGGTTTTTTATTTAAACTCTAAGTGAACGCGGTGTCACCAAGAAAAATACAAATTCGCTTGTGCTTTTTCGGACAATTTTATCACCGACCCAATCACTATCATCGTATCCAACTAATTTGCATTCTTCATATTTTGAATAATGCAATCCGAAATTAGTTCTACCTTTAACATAGCGGAGTATCCTTTTAGCTGCATTCCAATGAGACTCCTTCACTACTTCCATGTATCTTCTCACTAGTCCAACTGTATACAAAATATTTAGCCTTGTGCATGTCAAGTAATTGAGGCTCCTGATTAGACTTTGTAAAGTTATTGGGTTTACCCTGATTCTATCTTCATCCCTAGTTAATTTGAAACTACACTCGACTGGAATGTGGACAAGATTGCAATTTTCCATCTTAAATTTCTTCACTATCTCCTTGGCAATGCTACTTTAGAAATAAAAATTCCATCATCATTTTGTTTTAGTTCAATGCCAAGATAATACACTATCAAGCCAATGTCAGCCATTTTGAATTCGCAAGTCATTGTCTTCTTGAAATCATTGAACATTTAAGAATTGTTCAGAGTAAAAATGAGATTATCCACGTATAGGCAAAACAGAAAGCATATCTCCACCTTTAACTTTCACATATAAGGCATACTTATGTAGGCATTTGACAAATCCATTCTCTTGAAAATATTTTTTAATACCATTGTAAGTGGATGACCATTTTACTGCAAGGACCACATGAGATGCATAGCATGAGGGGAAATAACGAGCGCTATGAAGCAAGCCAGGGGATTGATCCTCATTTTAGAGTGATAAAAAGATAGATTGTTGAAATCGATGTTGATGTTGAATTTTACTCCAATTTGTGTGTTAAGGGATACGAGACTTGGAATCCCGTATTTTAAGATCGAGTCGCCACCCGTTAAGCTCCATCAGGAATTTGGGGTACGATATTACCATCGGGTGGCTAGGCCGTACCTTAAAACAGAGATTCCAAATTCAAATGATGTTGCTAACTTTTCAATTTTTTAATCAAACCGTTTACATTTTAATAAGCGCGACTTTACTTCTTATACGATTTAAATCCGATTTAATGTTTGGAGTTTCGGTTTATATGTCATACATCACACAAAAGTGGTAAATAATGGAAATAAATAATTATTACAGAGCTCTTCAAATACCTACACATTTTTCTAATGCGGAAAACTAAATAAAGCGGACAAATAAAAGAAGGCAAAATCGGGTCTTAGCCGAACTTACCAAAATCGGACCCGACTCCAAACAAGGCAAAATATATGCGAGAATAATCATAAATAAAGCATAAATAAATAAATGGTAAAATGTAAATGCATAACATGGAGAAAACATGTTTTTGGATTTTTTGGGAATGAAACACAATTTTTGGGTATTTAAAACATCTAAATAACCTAATAATCAATAAAATAAACTAAACAACCTAAAATAATAAATGAACATTACAGAAACTGTTTTGCAATTTTTAATTCTTATAAAAATGTTTATTTAGATTTATTTAATGGAAAACTCATTTTTAAGCCATTAAATAAAGACTTAACCGATTAAATAATTAATAAAATCTGAAAATAGGTTAAAAATTAATTTAAAATTAATTACTGATTATATGAAATTTTTCGGAAATTTTTTGGGTGAAAAATGGGGTAAAAAATGCAAGAAAATGATGAAAAAGGACCAAAAACACGAAACAAAGGCTTTTTGGCATCTTACCAGTCCAAATGCTCTGGTGGGACTTGAGATGCTGGCGTTGTAGCATCTCAACCTGCACCGGAGTATCTCAAGACTCGCTATACCATCTTACTTGGAAAACGTCATGAAGCCTACACCCGAAAATTCAAGGTTACTAAAATTTTAAGCCAATTCCCACAACTTTTCAGTGGATCCGGACTTAAAATGACAAAATAACTTCAATTTTTTTATTTTAGGATGAAAGATGGACCTAAAAATACCAGTGAAGATATTTGTAAAAATACTGAAAACAAAGGGAAAATCAGCACAAAAGCAGCCAAATAATATGAAAAATAATTAAAAATAGATTGGAACTCAAATTTGTTACCTCTAGGCCGTGAATCTGCTCTTTAGAGGCTCAAATCAATCCTTGGTGGAATCCTATTCGATGATTTTGAAGATTTGGGTAGTGTTTTTGAGAAAAGTCACTAAAACCCTTTTAAATCCATTTTTAACCTAAGATTTGTAACTGATTTTGGTTTAAATCTAAGAGATTAAACAAGATAATGGCCTAAGAAATTGATTTGGAGAAATTGTTTAGCCTTTATGAAGCTTTTTTCTCTCTAGTTCTTAAGTCTTTTCAATAAAAATGATTTTTTTAATCTAATAAAAATTAGCCAAAAGTCTTAAAATAAATGATTTAAAGGGTTTAAATAGACCCAATTAGGTGTAAATAACTCAATTAGTCCCTCAAATATTCAAGTTTTATGATAATAACTGGTAAAAACCAAAAAAATAGGGGAAAACGTCTCAAACGCGCCAACGGTACACCAGCCGTGGTCCCCGGTGCGCGAGATGCTCCAAGTGCAGTGTCCACCACGCTCTTGCCGCGTCTCAAACATAGGGAGCACTTATCATAGCACCCCTATTTCGTCTCGCGTGCAGGGACTCCGGTTCACGCATGGCCACATAGGCACTCCGGTTGACGTGTGAGCACACAGGGACTCCAAGGACCGAAAGCATTAAACGAGCATAACTTTCACCACGCTTATTTGATTTAAGTGATTCTTGACATTCCAAAAACATCGGAGAGTCTAAAATTCAATAAAAATAATGAGACTCGCTAAAAATGATTGGGTTTGCATGAAAACTAGGAAACAAATTATTGCGCACCAGAGAAAGATACCGGTTAATTTTTAAATGCATTTTAATGATTTTTAAGTGCGGTTAAAGGTCCAAAATCATAAAAAAAAAGGTACTTCCAAAATGTTATTCAAATCTCAAAGAATAGAACAACTAGTCCGTGAAAGGTTAGAGCAAAAATTCATCATCATTCCATAGGTCACCGAAAAGCCCGTGCTCATAGGCTGCCCCTCGTGAGATTATCATTTGATGGGTCAAATGTGATCTCATGAAAGAGCAAGGGTTAGAAGGGTTATAATTGAGTTGAAGGAACCTCAAGTATGTTTTCTGACGGTCATGAATACATCATCAACAAACCTATCAGAGGTAGGAAATGCTTTGAGTTAGTTCTCTGCAAAAGGTCAGGGGACGCATCATCAATGGACCTATCAAAGTCAAAGACATTGGTTAGTTATCTACTGGCGGCTCAGGGACACACCATCAACGTACCTATCGAGAAGGGAAAACTGAATCGGTTGTCTACTAGTGGTTTGAGGACGCACCATCAATGGACCTATCAAGAAGGCGAAGCTGAATCAATATTCTATAATTGGTTTGAGGATGCACAATAAACGGACCTATTGAGAAGGTAAAGCCGAATCAGTTGTCTACCAGTGGTTTGAGGACTCACCATCAACGGACCTATTGGGAAAGCAAACACAAATTTGTTGTCTACTTTTGGTTTGGGAACGCACCATCAGCAGACCTATCGAGAATAGAAACTTGAGAAGTTAGTAGTTGTAAATTGCATTTTTAATTACTAAATTGATCTTGTCAAGACAAAAAATTTTGCCCCTTCAATTAAGCAAAAAAAATGGAATATTAAGAAAAAATGAGTTTAGAAAGATTCTGGAAAGCCTGGAAAAGTCATTATTTTGTGATGGTTGTATCGAGATGCCTCTAGGGGGCCGAAAGCTGTATCGCGATGTCCCTAAAGGATTGAAAGCTGCGTGGAGGTGCCCCGAAAGGATTTTTTGAATTTTGGATTCTAGATCTTCGGATTGATCATCCATCGGAATTGCCGTACAGTGTTCCCGTCATGGAAGTTTTAAGATATTAGTAATAGATATGAGTTATGTTTTAATTGCTTAATTGATTTTGTGGAACAAAAAATATTTTTGCCCCTTCAAATAAGCAATTGAAATGGAAGAGTGAAACAAAAGTTGAGTCAGGATTTTTGGGAGTCCAGAGAAACTATCGAGGTGTTCATCGGGTCTAGCTGATAAGTCCCTTGGATTCTTTATCTTTGAAATCAGTTTAGAAAATATATCGGGATGCACCTAGTGATTGCATTGTGGTGCCCCCGGGTATTCGCATCAAGGTGCTCCTAGGAGAAAATCTGATTACTGATTTAGGATTCATCAGGTTGGTCGTCCACCAGGGTTGCCACATGGTGTACCTGACAAGGAATTTTTAAAGTATTAGTAAATGATATAAGTTGCTTTTTTATAGCTTAATTGATTTTGTCAAAAAAAAAAATTATTTTTCCCATTCAATTAAGCAATAAAAACGGAAGAATGAAACATAAATTGAGTTGAGATTTTTAGGAGTTCGGAGAAGCTGCCAGGGTTGAGCACTGAGACTAGTTGATGTGCCCCTAGGAGAAACTCTGTCTTTGAATGTAGGATAGAAAAACATTCTGAGATGCCCTTTGATAAGGGTGTTTGCTTGGTGGTCGAGCATATGGCTTGAGAATACTTTTTTGTGCTTTGTTCCCTGTAGAATTCAGCATAGAATAATACATATGACATTTATGCATATTATGCATGAGCTGCTTGGACTGACCATCCTATACATCTGAGCTATGTGACTGCTTACTTGATCAATTTTGCTCAATTCAGTTGTTTGCTAGGAGAGAGAATATATAGAATTGCTTTGTGACATGGATAAGACAAGAATGCCCCTAGAGAAGAATTAGGGATGTCACACAGATTAGGTGGAAATGCCCCTAGTGGAAAACAGGTGAAGTTACGGTATACAAGTAAGGCTTGTGTGGCCAGATATTAAGGTTGAGGATTGTCGTTAGTATGAAAAGTTATAGAAGGCTCCTCATATGCTATTCAAAGCGATGAGTCTATTGCAATTTGCTTGCTGGATCAAGCATGTCGAAGATAAGGGGATGCATGAAGGGAAGTTCAAGATTCTATATAACGAATGACTAGACGCTATCACTACCAATGAATTCTGCCAAGGATGTTTGGGGAGATTACAGACTTTTCTTGATGCTTGGTCGTGGTTGAGATTGGAGTGGACACGTGCAAAGGATGGATTTTAGCCCTTCAAATGCACTAGACTAGAGAAAGTATTCATGCACTCTTATGATGATGACGGTAATGCAAATGTCTTGATGTGATCGATGGATGTCTTTTATCTTTATTTTGGTTGTCTTAATTTTTGGATAGACCTAAACATTGTGTTGGACCCATCAAACTTGTTTATTTTGATTTTATGTCCTAATTTTTGCCTAGATTGCCCTTTTTGGGTTTTCTATCCAGCAAACTTTTCCTAGCTTTTGCATAGACCTCGTTGCTTTCAGTCTATCTGGATTTTTTCCTTTTGCTATAATTCTTTTGAGGAATAGGGTTGAATGCACGGAACCGTTCTTTCAACTTACTTACAACATTTTACCTTTTAGGCCTAATATATTCATTCAAGCATAAACACAAAGGATTTGATAAAATGACATTTCCATTAACTGAAGTAAGTTTTAGTACATATTGATGATAAACACTTCTATTGACCCAAACTCTGGTGTGAACTAGCCTATCTAGGTTTTATAGCCAACACACTCTCGTTGCTCACTTTACCCTAGCTTTTTCCTAGACGGCCCTTTTCAGGTTTTCAGTCTAGCGGGTAATTCTTGCACCCTAACTTTTGCCTGATTGATTTGTAGAATACTAAATAGCGGGATACACCATGATTTTTGCCCGAGCAGTAGAGGACAACTCACCGAGTTATTTAATCTATTTATTTTTTATGTCTTGCTTTTCTAGATTGAATTCTTTTTTGTTAGATATGATAACGCTTTAACCAATCCTGGTTGATGGGGTTTGAGAACCCATTACCATCCATATCCAAGATTTTCATTCTAGCTTTACCGAGAACTTTCTTAATCATTTAAGGTCCTTCCTAATTTGGCTGAAACTTCCCCCTTAGATCAGTGTCGATGGGCTATACTCTTGGAACAAGATTATCAGCTTTTGACGGATACTCCTGATGTTTGGTTCGGTCATTGGACGCCTTTACCATGCACTGCTAGGACATCTGAAGATTGTTTAAGCTGTTCAAATTATGCCTTAGTCCATAGGGGTCCCTTTGACCTAGATTTATTGTGAATCTCAAGGACTTCATCTCAATTTTGACTGGGATCGTAGTTCCTATACCATAAAAAAAGGAGAAAGGCATCAAATTCATAGGAATTCTGACACTTTTTTTGATAGCTTTGAAGGGTGAATGGTAGCTTATTGACCCAATAGGTTTAGAGAGAAATTTCTTGATAGACTAGTTTGGGGTTTTGGTTGTCCTATTAGCTTATCATCTATGAGGCAAAGCTTGATGGTGCTCGGTTCCATATTTCTTGATCAAATCAATGGTTGTCCCTTGGGACTTAAATCCATTTGTGTGAGGCAATGTGATGAGGTAGGCCATACCGAGCAAAGTCATGTTTCTCGATGAACTTGCCCATCTTCTCTTCGGTAGTGATAGTGAAAGACTCGACTTCCCCCTAATTTGAGAAGTAAGTTGCCCCTATGATGATAAAGCGGTGTCCGTTTGTTGTTGAAGGCTGATTTCACCAATCGTACTTGCCACTCCCTCCCCCCTTGCTGAGATGTGAGAAGGTTTGTAAGTGTAAGGGAATGGGCATTAGGAAGAGTTAAGGGTGGGGATTTTAAGAATGGGTGGGTGAAGAAAAGATAAGCCATAATTATGTTGAAAGTGGTCTAGCAATGTTCTTTCTCCACAATAGGTTGACACTTCTTTGGTAGCTTGAAGAAGGACTTGCACATAGTCGATAGGGCGGGGATGAACCGATTGACATATTTGGTCTATCCAAGGAAGGACTATGCTTCTTTATCTATTCTGGGTATCAGAAGTTGATGCCCGATTTTTTCGCGAAGAACCCTGGGTGTGGCTAGGTGTTACCAGGCGAAAGCGTTATCATGATCTTTAAGAACTTTTTATCTCTTATTTTCTTTCAAAGGTTAGCTCATTGGAAAAGGGTTACCATCACATGTAATCAAATTTTCTTCATTTAAACAAATGTTATGAATGCTGAATATGTTATGCTTATGATAAAAAGAATGCATGGACCCATCGGGCGAAACATAAAATGAGTAAAAATATAAGAGTCTTTGATTGAATAAAAGATGCCTTAAAAATAGAATTGTTCACATCTAACTACTAGAAAAAGAAAATTACACAATAGATAGATAGTCATCCCCCACAAGCAGAGGGTCTTAAGTTGCGGCACTAGTAGATTAAGAATCCTCGGTAGCTTTCATCGGTGCGCCTTCCAGGACGAGATCTAGAAGTTTCACTTGTTCGGCTCATGACTTATCTCCATCCTTTGCTAGAGACCTCGTGAGATTCTTGTCGGCTTTGATGATAGAATTTTCTTCTATAACGATGCTGGCTGAACTAGAAGGGACCATAGCCAACATAAATTTTTTGGGGAGATCGGAATTGATCGCACTCACCCACTATCAGAGCTTGGTAATGGTTTCTCCTTAGTACTGGTATTCATAGTAGACTCATCCATTTTTCCTTACCTTACAAAATGGGAGATGACAGTAGCTAAAGCTCTACATTGGTTGGTTTGATGTCCCTTTTGTACGTGGTATTTATAGTTGTTTGCTTTTTCCTCGGGGGTCGGGGGCCTAATCTCTTGCAGATGATTAAGCTTGCTAGCTTCATGCATTTTAGCAAATATCACACTCAATGGTAACTTCCAAGGTGAAATGAAGGGATTCCGATTGGGTGCTTGATAAGGAGTTTTTTGAACAGCTGAAACCTCCCCTTGAGTAAGTGTAGCTTGAACGACAACTACATTGAGTTCAACTGTAAGTGTTTTGCCTTTGGAACTAATGGCCCTAATGAGATCATACGGACCACTACTTCCTTTTGGTGAGCTCAAAAGCGGGGGTGAATCTTGATGGTTAAATGCTTTTTCAGGCTTAACTCTCTTCCCTTCCTTTATCAAAAGGTCGATGGACTAAATCAAAGTTCATCACTCATCAGTGGGGTGGCTTCGTTAGATATGACACTCCCAAAACCTATCCCTTTCATCGACTATAGGAGGTCTCAAGGGGCGTAATGGTTTAATCTTACCATCTTTCCTCAACTTTGTTTATATGCTTCCTAAGCATGCTTTCTATGGGTATGTGGGATACTCAATTTTTATTGGCTTTTGTAGGGGTGCATGATCAACAACCAGAACTTGATTAGGGGGAATGTGATCCAACTTCTTCTCTTACGAAAGTCGATCTTTCATTTCAGCCCGAGAAGGGATATTGCGTGACCTACCGATTCCTTCACCTCCTTTGGGATTTCCATTCGGTCCTCTCTCAAAACTAAAAGGCAAGAACTTTCATACTAGAGCCTCTGTTTCAGATTTCATGCCCGGAGATTGCATGACTTGGTCATTGGGCCAAGGAATTGCTAATTGATGAGAGGGAGACTCAACTTCAGATGTCATGGCTGGAGATTGCATGAACAGGTCGCTAGATAGAAGAGAAGTCAATCGGTGCTAGAGGGCCTCAACTTCAGGTATCATGCCTAGAGTTTGCATGACCTAGCCATTGGATGGAGGGGGTGTGCCAAACTAGAATGGTGAAGTAAGCAATGAGGCTTAAATTTGAGAACTAACTCATAGATTAGAATTGAAGGGGTTGAGCTAAATTCTAACCCGACTGGAATAGGCCTGATTGGGAGAAAAGGACTTTGGAGGCATCTGAGGTTGAGCTAAATTCTAACCCGGCTAGAATAGACCTGATTGGGATTGAACGAGTGAAATTAACCGAGCTAGCTAAAACTAGTCTGGGGTTACTAGGGTCAATAGAAGTTGGCTCATACTTGTGAGAAAAATTATGCTTGAAGGTGTGTTTTGAAGGTTGAGCTGGATAGGTAAACAAGGGCAGTTGAGACTGCTGACATCCTGACCAAACTAAAATGGGATCGATGAAGGCTGAATAGGCCACTACGCAAACTGGACTTGCTGAATTGGCTAGACAGTAGACTAAATCGATGTTGATGTTGAATTTAAGTCCAATTTGTATGTTAAGGGATACGAGAGTTGGAATCCAGTGTTTTAAGATAGAGTCGCCACCCGTCAAGCTCCACCAGAAATTTGGGGTATGATATTCCCATTAGGTGGTTAGACCGTACCTTAAAATAGAGACTCCAAGTTCGGATGATATTGCTTACCTTTCATTTTTTCAAATAAAACCGTTTACATTTCAATAAGCATGACTTTAGTTCTTATGCAATTTAAATCCGGTTTAGTGTTTGGAGTTTTCGGTTTATATGCCATACAACACGCAAAAGCGGTAAATAAAGCAAATCAATAATTATTACAGGGCTTTACAAATACGTATACATTTTTCTAATGCATAAAAGTAAATAAAGCAGATAAATAAATAAAAAGGCAAAACCGGATCTTAATCGAACTTACCAAATCGGACCCGACGCCAAACAAGGAAAAATATATAAGAGAATAGTCATAAATAAAGCATAAATAAAGAAATGGCAGAAAATAAACACGTAACATGGAGAAAAGATATTTTTTTATTTTTGAGGAAAGAAACACAATTTTTGGGTATTTGAATAAGCATCTAAACAACCTAATAATCAATGAAATAAACTAAACAACCTAAAATAATAAATGAAAATTACAGAAACTATTTTGGGGTTTTTAATTGTTATAAAAATATTTATTTTATGAAAAACCCATTTTGAAGCCATTAAATGAAGATTTAACCGATTAAATAATTAATAAAATCTAAAAACACGTTAAAATTTAATTTTAAATTAATTACAGATTATATAAAATTTTTTTAAAACTTTTTCGGGTGAAAATCGGGGTAAAAAATGCAAGAAAATGATGAAAAGGACCAAAAACACGAAACGTGGGTTTTTTGGCATGTTTACCAGTCCAGATGCTGTATTGGGACTTCAGATGCTACAGTGTTAGCCTGAGATGCTGCAGTTGCAGCATCTCAAGCTACACCGGACCATCTGGCTCGGAAAAACATCAAGAAGCCTGAAGTTGGTATTTTTACTCCTAAAACTTAAAGGTTACTAAAATTTTAAGCCGATTCCCACAATTTTTCAGTAGATCTAGAATTAAAATGACAGATTAACTTTGATTTTCCAATTTTGGGATAAAAGAAGAACCCAAAAAAGCCGGTGAAGATACTTGTACAAATATTGAAAATAAAAAGAAAATCACCACAAAAGCAGCCAAATAGTATGAAAAATAATTAAAAATAGATTGGAACTCAGATTTGTCACCTCTAGGCTGTGAATTTGCACTTTGGAGACTCGAATCCACCCTTAGGGGAATCCATTTTTAACCTAAGATTTGTGACTAATTTTAGTTTAAATCTAAGAGATTAAACTAGATAAAGGCCTAAGCAATTGATTTGGAGAAATTGTTTAGCCTTTATCAAGCCGCTTTTTCTCTCTAGTTCTAAAGTTTTTTCACCAAGAATGCATTTTTTTATCAGATAAGAATAGCCAAAAGTCTTAAAATAAATGATTTTAATCATTTAAATAGACTCAATTAGGTGTATATAACTCACCGCGCACCTGGCCCGTCTCCCGCACTGGGAGTCCGATTGAAGCGTGGCACATCGCACCCTAGGAGCGTTTCACGTGCAAGGGGGCCGACAGGGACTGAAAACTTTGAACGAGCATAACTTTCACCACAATTATCTTATTTAAGCATTTCTTTACATTGCAAAAACCTCGGAGAGTCTAAAAATCAATAAAATTAACAAAAGTCCTAAAAAATTATCTACTTTGAGAGAAAACCGCTAAACAAATTATTGCATGTGAGAGAAAGATACCTATTAATTTTTAGACACATTTTAATGGTTTTTAAGTGTGGTCAAAGTTCCAAAATCATCAAAAAGGTACTTACCAAATGTGATTCGATTCTCAAAGAATAGAATAACTACTCCATAAAAGGTTAGAGCAAAAAGACATCATCATTCCGTAGGTCACCGAAAAGCCCGTGCTCACAAGCTGACCTCGTAAGATTATCATTTGACGGGTCAAATGTGATCTCACAAGAGAGCAAGGGCTAGAAGGGTTATATCTGAGGTGAAGGAACCTCAAGTTGGTTGTCAACTAACGGTCATGGACGCATCATCAATGGACCTATCGGAGGGAGGAAATTTTTTGAGTCGATTGTCTATAGACTGTCGGGGGATGCATCGTCAATGGACCTATCAAAATCAAAGACTTAGGTCGGTTATCTACTGGCGGCTTAGGGGCCCACCATCAACGGACCTATTGCTAAGGTGAAACTAAATTGTTTGTCTACTGGTGGTTTGAGGACACATCATCAATGGACCTATCGAGAAGGCGAAGCTGAATCGGTTGTCTACAGGTTGTTTGAGGTTGCACCATCAATGGACCTATCAAGAAGGCGAAGCTAAATCGGTTATCTATTAGTCGTTTGAGGATGCACCATCAACGGACCTATAGAGAAGGCAAACCTAAATTGATTGTCTACTGTTGGTTTGGGAACGTACAATTAACGAACCTATCGAGAATAGAAACTTGAGAATTAAGTAGTTGTAAATTGCATTTTTAATTGCTTAATTGACCTTATAGAGACAAAAAAATTTACCCCTTCAATTAAGCAATAAAATGGAATACTGAGAAAAAATGAGTTTAGGAAGATTCCAGGAAGCCCGGGAAAGTCAGTGCTTTGCGATGGTCGTATAGAGATACCTCTAGGGGGCCAAAAGCTATATCGCGGTGTCACTAAGCGATTGAAAGCTGTATGGAGGTGCCTCGAAAGGATTTTCTAAATTTTGGATTCTGGATCTTCAGATCGACCATCCATCATAATTGCCGTAAGATGTTTGTAAGCGGGCAAACTTTTACATGGTCGACCCTTTTGGGTCGTTGATTGGATTGGCACAGCCAATGCTAGACTCCTAGGTTTTAATGCGAGGAGACGCCGCTAGAGCGTGGGGCGCATTATATGTGTGAACATACTTGGAATTTCTAACTAGACAAAAAATTGAAGGCATAGCTGATCTAGGTAGGATTCCTATACCGATAAAGAGAGATTCTGGTTCCGGATGAAATAGTTACTTGCCATTTGAATTTGGATAAACCATAATTTGAAAACCTTGTGTTATTTTAATAAGCAAAAGAGATTAGTTAGGAAGATACGAACTTTGTGGGCCCAGCCTATGGAGCGGGAGCCTGAGTAGGGGCTTGCTACTTCATGTTCAAATAATAATTAAAATGCATGATTGAAAGTAATATTCTACCCTCAGTTACCTTTCGAGTGTCCTGAATACCAGTACCTGCTAGAACTAAATGATTGGAAGATTGGGGTTGAGAACCTTGGGATCTGCAGAGACGGTTTATGACTAAAGCCCACCAAGAATAATGGACTATACCTTGGTATAGTTGGGGTCTAAAGGACAATATAAGGAAGGTTTATAGCTAAAACCCATCGACGATATTGAACTATAGTGTCGGGATAGTATTTAGGAAATAAGGCTAGGCCAGTTTATAGCTAAAACTTGCCTAGGGAGAGGTTCTATACCTAAGTATAGTTTTAGGATAAAGGAAAGGGCTATGAGGAATGGATTTAAGGAATCCTCAAATAGAAACTTTTTAGAGAGTTTTCGATGTTTTTCTCCATCAAAAAGTCATTCTCGCCGTCTGAAAGTTATTGAAAATGACCAGGGATGGTGTTCTTTTTATAGGATTTCTGGCAACATCGATCGACACAACTTGGGAGCATCGATCGACGCATTTAGGGTGATTGTAGCTTCCCTAAGTCATCACTAGACTTAGCATGTTTCCACGGAGCATCAATCAATGCATCTGGGAGAATCAATCGACACATGTGTAGGTTTGATGAGTCATCGCTAGACTCGACACGTGTCAACAGTGAATAGTGTTAATTAACACATATGGGAGCGTCGATCGACACAAATCCAGCCGTTGGATTTTTCAAAAATTTTGACACCTGGTTACTAATACACAAGGCTAACTTTTGATCGTTGGAAAATTGATTTCGAGTTATAGAGGGAATTCTTTTGGAAGAAGAAGT
Organism: Euphorbia pulcherrima; assembly: GCA_947683365.1. Classification (NCBI taxonomy): domain Eukaryota; kingdom Viridiplantae; phylum Streptophyta; class Magnoliopsida; order Malpighiales; family Euphorbiaceae; genus Euphorbia; species Euphorbia pulcherrima. The sequence continues at coordinate 14,353,943 of CANTUS010000010.1, read as the reverse complement.
TCAGACAGGAAATTATTGGTTTGAGGTTTTTCGATACTTTGAGGATTGTTCAAGGGATTTTGGATAAGGAAAGAGAGATTCAATTCATAGCACTTTTTGACATTTGGACACCTAAGTGAATAGGTATTAATCATCATCTGGCCTAGACGACCGTGCTTATAGGCTGCCCCTCGCATTTCAAAAGTTTCGACCGAGAGGGAACTTTTGCATACGCGAAGTGAGTGTGGTGTACAAAACTTGTGTTTCATGTGTGGTAAGTCGTAGGGACACAAGTATTTAAAAAGAGACTTGATCGATAATTTTGAAAACAAAAATTTTTGCCCCTTCAATCAAGAATGTTGACGAAAATGTTTTTAAGCTAAAATTCAGCTGGGGATGAAAATGAAAACCAAAGAAGGTAATGAAAGGAAAAAATTTGCTGTGAAAAAATGAAAATTAAGAGACTTTCAATTGGTTTTCTCCCCCTTGTTACTTATGTGTTTTTCATAAAATTTGGTTTGCCAATTTCAAAACAGTTTTCAGATGATGCAACGATCGAGTAAAGGGTTATACCTGCTTCCAGCATTTTTATCTTTGAAGAGGCATTGTTAGCCACCATTGACCAACTTTCCCATCGGGGAGTTTGGTATTGTCACCCATCGTTGACAAGTTTTCTCATCAAGGAGTGTGGTACTGTCAGCCATCGTTGACCAATTTTCTCATCAGGGAGTATGGCACTGTCAGCCACTATTGACCAGTTTTCTCATCGGGGAGTGTGGCACTATCAGCCACCATCAACCAATTTTCTCATCAAGGAGTGTGGCACTATCATCCACTATCGATTAGTTTTCTCATTAGGGAGCATGGCATGGTCAGCCACTATCGATCATTTTTCTCATCAAGTAGTGTGGCACTGTCAGCCACCATTGATCAGTTTTCTCATTAGGGAGTGTGGCACTATCAGCCACCATTGATCAGTTTTCTCATCAGGGAGTATGGCACTGTCAGCCATTGTTGAGCAGTTATTATGATTTCCTGCAAAATACAATCTGACATGGCACTACATGTCACAGGTATGAAACATAATATAGCATTACATAACACTGCATGTTATCACAAAAATAGACATGATGCTGCATATAATGGATGGGTTATAGTAAAGATCTTGCCGGATCTAAAGTCTTATTGTGTGCATTGTGAAGATCTCATAAGAGCTAAGATTTGGCTATGATATGCCTAGGTGAAGATCTTACTAGACCTAGATCTTACTAGATCTAAGGACTGGCTATGTTGTGCCTAGGTGAAGATCTCACTAGATCTAAGGTTTTCGTGTTATATAGTTTAATTCTAAACTAGGATAGTAGAATTTTGGTCCTTTCATGCATTCATGTTAAATAATGAATGTGAATTTAAACATTCATTGCTATTGCTATGAGTTGTGCATATGCATGTTGAATTAAGTTGGCATTGCCCCTTGTCCAATCGGAGGGAATGCATCTTTTAGTGGATTTGCTCGTCTGAGCCTTTCTTGTAGATCCTTCATTCTAAGTTCTACTTCAGGTAGCATTGTTGTGGCCGGTCAGGTCCGTACTATGTCACATAGTATCAATAGTGTTTTTGCAAATTAAGCAATTTGTTTGCTTGATCCTAATTTTTGCAAAGACTACCCTTTCAATTTTTTTATCTATCGGATCCCCTTAATTTTTTTTGGACCACCCTTTCGGGTTTTCAATCCAGGGGGCTTTTTTTTCTTCCATTTTTTTCTTTTTTTTGTGTATGCATGTCCTATCATGAACAAAAAAGCTTACATAAATGTTTCTTCTAACATTTTAGTGTATTCATTTAACATATACATTTGACACTTCAGCAAAGTAATGTATCAGTCAAAGGAATATTTTTAGGCACAAAAGTTAATGGTATCTATTCCCAGCAACTTTCCCCTTATTGTCAATGGTCCTTTTCATGTTTTACCAGTTCACTTCTCTCTTTCTTTTTGCCTAAAAGCCCTCACTAGCTTTCAACAGACAATCATTTTTTTGTTCTTTTATGTAAATATGCTTGAGCCTATTCGAGCTTAGTGGTCCTATTAGCTCGTTTGCACGTGCATTGCCCCTATTACGTAGGTCCTTTCATTTCATGTGAAATTTGCCCCCAGCATCAGTTCACTTTAAGGACCAAGTCATTTCTTTTAATGATTGATTTTGTTGCCTCATCCTAGAGTTGTTCATTTTTAGCATATGAGTTCATTGATGAGTTATTGTTGGACTCTTCGAATGATTGCCCCTTAACTATCCAAGGTGCTTTTGCATGAGTGACTAACATGGTGTGGTCTCTACCATTTCCTGTTTAACTAGCAAGGGAATCTTTCTATAGGGTGTGTTGGAGCAGACTTCGAAAATGTTTCAAGCAACTCTTCTTTTGGATGACTTGCCTGATAACTAGGGTATTATTTCTGCATTTGTTCTTCATTTGCCCCTACTGTAGGTGCACATTATATGGCATACTTCATAGGATCAAGCAGTTGCATGTATTTTTGGTGAACTTTTTTTATTATTTCTCTCTCCTTTACTCGGGGTAAAGTCATTTAAAATAGAAACCATTTTAGAATGTGCCTAAATCAATTTCTTTAATTGGCACATTATTAATACTAAATATGGAAAAATGTATGCTAGAATGAACACATAAAATGATTACAGAAACATCACGCAAGTAAAGTCATTCATTTCATCAAAGGTTACACAGCTTATTTCAAAAGTACTAGAGATGGAAACATCTTTATTCTTGACATGCAGCATGGCTGATTTTGTGTAGCTTCATCTAGTTATTTTTGCTTAAAATGCAGATTAGAACTCAAGAGTTTTTTCCTCTGTATAGATCCTGAGTTTTTGGTACTCAAGATCTAATTATGTACCTTCTAAGTCGTCTTTTTGCATCATGTAGTCCAATTCATCTTTCTTTCGTTGTTTCTCTTCATCGTACTTTTCAATTCTCTTAGCATATTCAACCACATCATTGAATGTGTTGAACATAATCATTTTCATCTCATCCCTAAATCGGGGATTGCATCTTTCAGCTAATTTGATGATCAAGGCATCAAGGTTCGGGGCTCCATCGACCAGGACTTGGACCGCCTTCCACATCCTATAGTATGCTTTAAAGGGTTCATTGAGTTTCTGACGTACCCTTTCAATATCCTGGAGGGTAGTTTCAACTTTCATATTGTATGTAAAATTTCCAATGAAAGCTGCACTGAGAGATTTCCAGCTAGATTTCACAGGGCTTGGCATTCTCATTTACCAATCGATTGCTGAATCTCGTAAGGTTGTTAGGAAAAGGTTGACTCTATGGACCTCAAGAATACCAACATTTATCATTACTCGCAAGCAACTCTCGATATGTGCCTTAGGAGAACTAGTCTCATTAAAGTGAGGGATATATGGCATGATAAAATTGGCTAGATGTGGCTCCAGGATAGTAAGTTCAAAGTTTTGTGCTTCGGTGTATTTTACAGCTGACTGCCCAGTGATGCATTTTAGTTTTGGGAGCATTTGGTCAAAATCTGAGAATTTCTTTTCTATTGTTGCTACATTATCTTCCTGACCAGATCTCGAGATTTGTGTGGCCCTTATGTTACTTATCACAATTTCGAACTTCCTAATGAAATCTTTGGAAAGGATCATGTTTTGTACTGCCTTAAGGGCCATTTTTTGGTTATTCTTTGCCATTTCATCAGTTTGGTAGGTGGTAGGGAGTGTTGTCGAATTTTTCTTCTAGTGTGCTTTCCTCAAATATCCTTTCTTGTGGATCTAAGCTGGATGATAGAGAGGGGGTGAATGTATGGTTGAGGCATGACGAGTGTAATTAGGACCTATCTGATCCTAGTATGGAATGAGTATTCTTGATGATTGACGACATGAACTATCTTCATATGTTCGTTGATATGAGATTAATGATATGAGGTGAAGAGATTGGTAAGATGTGATGAATGAATTCACAAGAATTTATTTTCGATGAATGAACGTAGCACATGTATGCATTTACATACGGTGAATCAAAGAGAAGTTCTTTTTCTCTTTGTTTTTTAAATTTTTTTTTGCCAATTCCAAAAAGGCTAAACATAAGATCATGGTTAACATTCTAGAGATGCTAACGCCATGTGTGTTTCAGGTACCTACAGGATCGGGGTTAGCATCCTAATAAACATAATATAATATTACATGACGCTGCATATTGTATAAGTATAATATAGGATGACATGATGCTATATGTCGAAGAAGTACAACTAAGGACGACATGATGTTGCATGTCGCAAGCATAACATAATATAACATGATGCTGCATGTCGTAGAATTACAACAAAAGATGACATGATGTTGCATGTCACAAGAAAAATACAAGATGACATGATGCTACAAGTTGAAGCAATAAAAACATAACATGACGATGCATGTCATAAGAATGGGAATACATGGGATAAACATAATATTGCATGGCATATCATGTTATACATATGTAACTTGCATGGCATATCTATGGCACGAGATTGAACAACATGTGAAACATATAATGGGGCATTTAGAAATAAGCAAGGCTTATTATCTTATGCATTGTACATGTTGTATGAGCATACAATATCATTAGCAAGATATAATCATAGCATACACACAAATATTTCTATGGTTATATCGCTCAATACCTGGGGTATGTGCGATGGTGCACTCTAGAAGCGGCTTTTCTACGGTTATATCGCTTAATACCAGGGATATGCACTATGGTGCGCTCAGGGAGCAGCTTTTCTATGGTCATATAACTTAATACTAGGGGTATGCATGATTGTGCGCTCTATGAGTGGCTTTTCTATAGTCATATCGCTTAATACTAGGGGTATGCGGGATGGTCCATCTGTATGATATGGCTATTTTATGTTATGGCTTCAGGCTAATCATGGTTAGCAGTGCATGAGTGATGCAATGTTTGAGAAGGCAAACATGTACTTTTTAACTCCCCCTTCCAACCTTATCACTCCATTACGGTGAGTATCTTTTCTAGGTGGGGGGGTAGGCGAGGACGTGCTCCCTTTTGTGATTTAAAAAAATCATTGGGTATCCCTAAGGGAAGTTTCTAGGGTGTCTTGCTATATGCTGGGCTAAGTCTAATAGGGTTCAAGTTGATGGTAGCCATGCATTATGTACTTAAGCCCAAGAACCCTAATCGAGTTCAGAAGCCCATTTTCCAAGTTTAACATAGTCAAAACTAGTGACCTTAATCAAGCCTACTAGATTGTATTGTACTACACATGGTTGGTGTGTCTCAATTTTGTGCCCCAACACGAACGTGAGTCAAGTTCTAGAGATACATCATTGAGAATACCAGGGGCTCATTGTATGTGTGAACATATTAGGCATTTCCAACTAGACAAAGGGGTCGAGGACTCCTATGGGGATTACCATTTTTATTATAGGAGTAGGGTCCCTATTTTATACAATACAAGAGTCGTCACCCAGATCAGCTCTTCCGAGAAATTGGTTGTATAGCTGATCCTAATAGGATTCCTATTCTGATAAAAGGGAGATTCTGGTTCCGGATGAAATAGTTACTTGCCATTTGAATTTGGATAAAGCATATTTTGAAAACATTTTGTTATTTCAATAAGCAAAAGAGATAAGCTAGGGAGATATGAACTTTGCGGGCCTAGCCCACGGAGCGAGAGCCTGAGAAGGGGCTTGATACTTCATTTTTAAATAATAATTAAAATGTATGATTGAAAGTAATATTTTACCCTCAGTTACCTTTCGATTCTTTTGAAGGGCTGTACGTGCTAAATCGAATGATTGGAAGATTGGGGTTGAGAACCTTGGGATATGTAGAGACGGTTTATGACTAAAGATCACCAAGAATAATGGATTATGCCTTGGTATAGTTGGGGTTTGAAAGAAAATATGAGGAAGTCTTATAGCTAAAACCCGTCGACGATATTGAAGTATAGTATCGGGATAGTATTTAGGAAATAAGGCTAGGCCAATTTATAGCTAAAACATGCATAGGGATGAGTTCTATACCGGAGTATAGTTTTAGGATAAAGGAAAGGGCTTTTTGATATAGATTTGTGGAATCCTCAAATAGCAACTTTTCAGAGAGGTTTCGATTTTTTTTCCAAAAGTTATTCTTGTCATCTGAAAGTTGTTGAAAATGAGTAGGGATCGCGTTCTTTTTATAGGATTGTTGATAACAATGATTGACACATCTTGGGAGCGTCGATCGACCCATCTAGGACAGTTGTAGCTTCACTGAGCCATCACTAGACTTGACATATGTCCCAAGATCATCTATCGATGCATTTGGAAGTGTCGATCGACACATTTGTAGGTTTGATGAGTCATCGCTTGACTCGACACATGTCTGCAGCTATTAGCGTCGATCAACACATACGAGAGTGTGAATCGACACAAATCCAGCCATTGGATTTTTCTAGAATTTTCACATGTGCTTCCTAACACACATGGCTAACTTTTGACCATTAGAACTTTTATTAATTATTATAGAGAGAATTCTGTAGAAGGCAGAAGTTCAAACAGAAAATTACTTGTTTGAGGTTCTTTCCTTTTGGATACTTTGAGGATTGTTCAAGGAAATTTGGACAAGGAAAGAGACATTCGATTCATAGCAATTTTTGACGTTCAGACACCTATATGAATATGTGTTAATCATCATCAGGCCTAGAGGAACGTGCTCTCGACTTTCATGTCGAGGAAGTTTTCAAATATTAGTAATTGATATGAGTTGCGTTTTAATTGCTTAATTGATTTTGTGAAACAAAAAATATTTTTGCCCCTTAAATTAAGAAATTGAAAAGAAAGAGCAAAATAAAAGATGAGTCAAGATTTCTGGGAGTCTAGAGAAACTGTCGAGGCATTCATCGAGTCTAGCTGATATGTCCTTGGATTATTTATCTTTGAAAGCAATTTAGAAAATATGTCGGGATGCACCTGATGATTACATTGAGGTGCCCTCGGGTATTTACATCAAGGTGCTCCTGGGAGAAAATATGAGTTCTGAATTTAGGATTCATTAGGTTGGTGTCCACTAGGGTTGCCACATGGTGTACCTGTCAAGGAAATTTTAATGTACCTGTCAAGCAAATTTTAAGGCATTAGCAAATTTTAAGGCATTAGCAAATTTTAAGGCATTAGTAAATGATATAAGTTGCATTTTTATTGCTTAATTGATTTTGTGAAACAAAAACAATTTTTGACCCTTGAATTAAGCAATAAAAATGGAAGAATGAAACATAAATTGAGTTGAGATTTCCAAGAGTCCGGAGAATCTGCCAAGGTTGAGCACTAAGACTAGCTGATGTGCCCCTGGAAGAAACTTTGTCTTTGAATGTAGTATAGAAAACAATTCTGAGATGCCCTTCGATATGGGTGTTTGCTTGGAGGTTGAGCTTATGGCTTAAGAATACTTTTTTGTGCTTTGTTCCCTACAGAATTCAGTATAGAATAATATATATGACATTTATGAATATTATGCATGAATCATGAGCTGCTTGGGTTGATCATCCACCACATCTGAACTAAATGACTACTTGGTCGATCAGTTTTGCTCAATTCGATTGGTTGCTCGAAAAGAGAATATATGGAATTTCTTTACAACACGGATAACACAAGAATGCCCCTGACGAAGGATTAGGGATGTCGCGCAGGTTAGGTGGAAATGCCCCAGGTGGAAAACTAGGGAACTTCCAGTATACACACGAGGCTAGTGTGGCCGAATATTGAGGTTGAGGATTGTCGTTAGTATGGCTAGTTATAGGAGGCACCTTACGAGCTATTCAAAGTGATGAGTCAATTATAAATTGGTTGCTTGATCGAGGATGTGGAAGATAAGGGGATACAGGAAGAGGAGTTTAAGATTCTGGATAACGATTGACTAGATGCTATCACTACTAATGAATTCTACCAAGGATGGTTTGGCGAGATTGCATACTTTTCCTGATGCTTGGTCACGGTCGAGATTGGAGCGGACACATGCAGGGGACAGATTTGAGCCCTTCGAATCCACTAGACCGGAGAATGTAGTCAGGCACTCTGCTGATGATGACAATAATGCAAATATCTCAATGTGATTGGTGGCAGTCATTTATCTTTATTTTGATTGTCTTAATTTTTGCATTGACCCAAACATTGTATTGGGCCCATCAAACTTGTTTATTTTGATTTTATGTCATAATTTTTGCCTTGACCGCCCTTTCCGAGTTTTCAATCTAGTAGACTTTTCCTTCCTTTTACGTAGACCTCGTTGTTTTTAGTCTATCAGGAATTTGGCCTATTGCTACCATTCTTTTATGGAATAGAGTTAATTGCACGGAACCGTTTGTTCGACTTACTTGCAACAGTTTGCCTTTTGGGCCCAATATATTCATTCAAGCATAAACATAAAGGATTCAATAAATTGGCATTTCTATGAAATGAAGAAAGTTTTTTACACACTGATGCTAACAACTTCTATTGACCTAAACTCCGATGTTTACTACCCTATGCAGGTTTTCTAGCTAACACGCTCTCGTTGCTCACTTTACCCAACTTTTGCCTACACCTCCCTTTTTGGGTTTTCAATCTAGTGCATTATTCTTGCAGCCTAACTTTTACCTGACCGGTTTATAGAATACCAAATAACGGGATACACCCTAATTTTTGCCCGAGTAGCAGAGGACCACTCATTGAGTGATTTATTCTATTTATTTTTTTATGTGAGGGTTATTTGGATTGAATTCATTTTGGTTAGATAGATAATGCTTTAACTGATCCTGGTTGATGGGGTTTGAGAACTCATTATCATCCATATCCATGATTTTCATTTCGGCTTTACTGAAAACTTTCTTAATCACCTAAGGTCCTTCCCAATATAGCTAAAACTTACCCCTTGGATCAGTGTTCGCAGGCTATACTCTTGGAACTAGATTGTCGGCTTTTGATGGATAATTCTGATGCTTTATTCGGTCATTGGGCACCTTCATCAAGCACTGCTAGGACATCTGAAGATTATTTAAGCTATTTAAATTACGCCTTGGTCCATGAGGATCCCTTTGACCTAGATTCAACGTGACTCCCAAGGACTTTGTCTTGGTTTTGACTGGGATTGCAGTTGCTATACCATGAACCAAGGAGAAAGGCGACAGATTCATGGGAATTCTGACACTTGTTTGACATCTTTGAAGGGTGAATAGTAGCTTACCAACCCAATCTCTATATCTCACAGTAATTTTGGAGAGAAATTTCTTGGTAGATGAGTTTAGGGTTTCGGTTTTCCCATTAGCTTATGGTTTGTGAGGTAAAGCCTGGCGGCGCTCAGTTCCATATTTCTTGATCAAATCAATGGTTGCCCCTTGGAACTAAAACCCATTTGTGTGAGGCAATGTTATAAGGTAGGCCATACTGAGCAAAGATGTGTCTCTCGATGAACTTGTCCATCTTCTCAGAGGTAGTGATGAAGACTCAGCTTCCCCCTATTTTAAGAAGTAAGTTGCCCCTATGATGATAAAGCGATATCCATTGGTTGATGAAGGCTGATTTCACCAATTGTACTTGCCCCCCCCCCCCGGCTGAGAATGGCCAAGGAGGAGAGAAATGTAAGAAGGTTTTTGAGTGTAAGGGAATGGGTATTGGGAAGGGTCAAGGGTGGGGATTTTGAGAATGGGTGGTCTGGCAATATTCTTTCTCCATAATAGGTCAAAACTTCTTCGGTAGCTTAAAGATGGACTTGCACATAGTTGATAGGCCGGCGATGACCCGATTGATGTACTAGATCTATCCAAGGAATGACTGAGCTTCTTTTTCTATTCTGGGTATCGAAAGTTGATGCCTAGTTTTCTGGCGAATAACCCTAGGTGTAGCTAGGGGTGACTAGGCAAAAGCGTTATCACGATCTTTAAGCACTTTTTATCTTGCATTTTCTTTCAGAGGTTAGGTCATTAGATTATGCTTACCATCACATGTACTCAAATTTATTTCAGTTAAAGGAACGTCATGAATGATGAACAAGTTATGATTATGATAAAATGAATGCATGGACCCATCGGGCGAAATGTAAAACGAGTAAACAAAACACGAGTCTTCAATTGAATAAAAGATGCCGTAAAGACAGAATTATTCACATCTAAATACTAGAAAAAGAAAATTACATAATAGATAGATAGTCATCCCCTACAAGCAGAGGGTCTTGAGTTGTGGGGCTGGTAGATTAGGCATCCTCGGTGGCTATTATTGGTGCGTCGTCCAGGACGAGGTCCAAAACTCTCACTTGTTTGACTGATGACTCATCTCCTTCCTTCAATAGAGACCTCATGAGATTCTTGTCAGCTTTGGCAATAGAATTGGTTTCTATAACGATGCCGGCTAAATTGGAGAGGACCATAGCCAATGCAAATTCGTCGAGGAGACCGAAATTGATCACACTCACCCCACTATCAGAGCTCAGTGATGGTTTCTCCTTAGTACTAGTATTCATAGCAGGCTCATCCATTTTTCCTTCCTTTACCAAATAGGAGATAACAACAGCTAACGCTTTACATTTGTTGGTTTGATGTCCCTTCTGTACGTGGTATTTGTAGAAGTTTGCTTTTTCTTTGGGGGTTGGGGGCCTATACTCTTAGAGATGATCAAGCTTGCCGGCTTCACGTATTTTAGTAAATATCACACTCAATTGTAACTTCCATGGGGAAATGAAGGGATTTCGATTGGGTGCTTGATAAGGAGCTTTGTGAACAGCTGAAACCTCTCCTTTAGCCACTACTTGAATTTTGGTTGCGGCTCAAACGATAATTGCATTGAGTTGAGCTATAGGAGTTTTGCCTTTGGAATAGATGACCCTAATGAGAACATGCGGACCACTATTTTCTGTGAGCCTGAAAGAGGGGGTGAATCTTGATGGTTAAATGCTTTTTTAGGCTCAACTATCCTCCCTTCCTTTACTAAATGGTCGATGCCCTAAATCAAAGTCCAGCACTCCTCAGTGGGGTGACTTGGTTGGAAATGATACTCATAAAACATATCCCTTTCATTGGCTGTAGGACGTCTCAATAGGCGTAATGGTTTAATCTTACCCTCTTTCCTTAACTTTGTGTATATGCTTCTCAAAGGTGCTTTCCACGGGTATGTAGCATACTTCATTTTGGTTGCCTTTCGTACGGTTGCCCGATCAACAACCCAAACTTGATTGGGAGGAATGCAATCCAACTTCTTTTCTTCCATAAGTGGCTCTTTCATTTTGACTCAAGAAGGGATATCACGTTACTTACCGATTCCTTCACCTCCTTTAGGAATTCCATTTGGTCCTCTCTCAGAAATAAAAAGCAAGAACTTTTATAGTAGAGCCTCTATTTCGGGTGTCATGCTCGGAGATTGCATGACTTGATTTTTGGGCCGAGGAATTGCTAATTGATGAGAGGGTGACTCAACTTCAGATGTCATACCTAGAGATTGCATGACCTGGTTGCTAGATAGAAGAGAATTCAATCGGTTCCGGAGGGCCTCAACTTCAGGTGTCATACCCGGAGGTTCCATGACCTAGTCATTAGATGGAGGGGGTGCGCCAAACTAGAATGGTGAAGCAAGAGATGAGGCTTCAACTTAAGAACTAACTCATAGATTAGAATCGAAGTGGTTTTGCTTGTAAGTAGTCCCTCTTGGAGCAACAATAAACTGAGTAGGAGTAGAAGAAAAGGTCTTTGGAGGCATCTAAGGTTGAGCTAAATTCTGATCTTTTTGGAATAGACCTGATTGAGCTTGAACGGGTGAAATTGACCGAGCTAGCTGAAACTGATCTAGGCTTACTGAGGTCAATGAAAGTTGGCTCATATTGGTGAGAATATCAGGCTTGAAGGTATGGTTTAGAGCTTAAGTTGGATAGGTAAACATGGGCGGTTGAGACTATGTGACATCCTAACTAAACTGAAACGGGATCCGTAGAGGCTAAATAAGCTGTTTCATAAACTTGACTGGCTGAATCTGTTAGACAGTAGATTGAACCTGAACTAGGAAGTTTAGAGTGACCTCTAACTTTCCTGAGCTTGAACATCTATTCTTAGAATCTTTTGAACACTTTTTCTCTCTTTCAAAAATGTACGGACCAAATCTTGGATTTGCCCTTAAATTGCATCTTGGAACTAATTAGATTAGAAGAACACTGTCTTAGCATTGGCAATCTCGGAACTCAATAGAGACTGACTTTGATCATGTGGAGAGAGAGGAGAGGAAGTACCCTCGGACGGAACCCCATCCACTATTGGTAAATCAAACATAATAGATAAAAACTAGATTTTGAAACTGGGCTTGAAACTCAATTAAGGACCACAGAGCGGCGAACTAGATGACGATCAAGTCTGACGGTAGTGATGCCTTGGTCTAACTGAGAAACTAGAAGATGATTAGCCTAAATTGAACAATGGATGAAATGAATGATTACATAATCATTTGAGTGATGCATACCGTATATACAAGGGTGGTTTAGCGAGGTAGGGAGTAGAAGAGCTTATGATGCGATGCTTAATCCCAAAATATGTGAGACGAGCGAATGACTCGCTATGCCTAGCGAACTAGATATAGGTTGTCGGGACTCAAACGATCTCAAGCATTTTGTTAAATTCCCCCTTTAAGCGAGTGGAGAGTAGAGGTAAGCAAAAATTGAAATTAACAACTCGGCTATAGGCACCCTATGCATAAAGAACATATGCACGAGCACAACACAAGTAGCCCACAAAAAACAAATAGACCTCTTCCAACCTTATGACTCCCGCGCACCACCGCTTAAAAGATATGGGGGTAACTCTACCGCCAATAAACGGCAAAAGAATATGCAACCTAAATCTAAATTATTTTGGTAAACCTAAGGGGAAATTTCTATAGGTAGATTTATTGCAGTTCAGAGTCTCAAACTGCTAATATTGTGGAACGATACTGTAGAAGGGTCTCGTTTACCTTGATTCCGTGTAACTCAACCACTCCTCAAATGAGTGCGATCGTAGGAATTACACATTGGTTGAAATGAGTGATCGAACCAGAAATATCCCTAATTCCTGGCGGGCATAAGGTATAAAAGTGAGCTTCACGGGGGTGAAATAATGGCACCTTAAACTTAGAATCTAACTAAGCAGTGGATTCAAAAGGCATAAGAGAAAAAGTGTTGATTTATAAAATGATTTCGGCACATCATCAAAATCCTTTCACGAATTTTGAAAATGAAAGCGATTTTCACAATTTTAAGTTAAAATGAAATACCGAGTAAAGTCGTCACTGTAAGCAGATGACCTTTTTCCCACAAGGACCACGTGAGATGCGTAGCACGAGGGGAAATAACGAGCGCTGTGAAGTAAGCCAACGGATTGATCCTAAATTTAGCGTGATGAAGAGATAGATTGATGAAATTGATGTTGATGTTGAATTTATGTCCAATTTGTATGTTAAGGGATACGAGACTTGGAATCCTATATTTTACGATAGAGTCGCCACCCGTTATGCTCCATCGGGAATTTGGGGTATGATATTCCCATTGGGTGGTTAGACCGTACCTTAAAAGAGAGATTCCAAGTTCGGATGATGTTGCTTACTTTTCAATTTTTTAAATCAAACCGTTTACATTTTAATAAGCGCGACTTTAGTTCTTATGCGATTTAAATCCGATTTAATGTTTGGAGCTTTCGATTTATATGCCATACATCACACAAAAGCGGTAAATAAAACAAACAAATAATTATTATAGGGCTTTACAAATACCTATACATTTTTCTAATGCGGAAATGTAAATGAAGCTGATAAATAAATAAAAAGGCAAAATCGGATCTTAATCGAGCTTAACAAATCGAACCCGACTCCAAACAAGGCAAAATATATGCGAGAATAATCATAAATAAAGCATAAATAAATAAATGGCAAAAAATAAACACATAACATGGAGAAAACATATTTTTTAACTTTTCGGGAATGAAACACAATTTTCGGGTATTTAAATAAGTAATTAAACACTTTAATAATCAATGGAATAAATTAAAAAACTTAAAATAATGAATGTATATTGTAGAAACTATTCTGGGATTTTTAATTGTTATAAAAATATTTATTCAGATTTATTTGATGGAAAGCCCATTTTTAAGCCATTAAATGATGATTTAACCGATTAAATAATTAATAAAATTTGAAACCAAGTTAAAAATTAATTAAAATTAACTACAGATTATATAAAATTTTTTGGGTAAAAATGCAAGAAAATGATGAAAAGGGACCAAAAACACGAAATAGGGGCTTTTTGGCATTTGTACCTGTCTAGATGTTGTAAGTGGGGCTTGAGATGCTACAGTGGCAAAATCTTCAGCCCGGATCCATAAGAATATGGGATCAGTTGTCATAAGCATTTTTTACTTAGTACTTCCCACCAAGTCAAGCAATCAAACTTAGAAATGATGTGACTCGTTTCTCGCAGCAAGCAGATGAATCTTTATCCGAGGAATGGGAAAGATACAAGGAGCTACTGAGAAGGGTGCCAAATCATCAAATCCCACTTTGGATGCGAATGCAAAATTTCTACAATGGATTGCATGATCAACACGAGATCCAAATTGAATCCGCAGCAAATGGTGATCCTGATGAGCTTGCCCCCGAAGAGCTTTATAAGCTCATTGAAAGGTTGGTTAACACCAGTTATAAATGGCACTTAGTTTGGGAAGAAAGAAGTAAGAATAAAGAGTCGTAATCTGTGACAAAGAAATCCGAGATGATGGACCGTATCTTGAAGCAACTTGCCAAGCAAAATGTTTTGAAAGTTAAGATTGATGAAGATGAGGGAGATCTAGAGGATAAGGAAGAGGACATCGTTGTAGTTGTGCAAGGAGCTCGGTTGGCTGAGCAAACTTCTTTAGCTTAGGCCAGTGAGTAAATTATTGAAGGTGTTGTAGAATAAGGGGCTAATAAACAGCATGAAGAACCATTTCTTTTCCCTAACCTTTCTACAAAAACACCCCTTTCAGCTACAACCATCTCCATGCAACCTCTTACCACTTTTGAAATCTAACCACCATCGAGTTCAAACTCGGATCAACTAAACACCTCAACCTCTAGCAAAACAGCCAACCCTAAAATCAACCAACTTCTATCCCCTGTTGGGTCTCCTGTTCATGAACCATTGATGATAGAAGGACTTGTCCTTAGAGGTCCAACTATTGAGGAGATCTACACTAACTAACCATAACCATAACCCTAATTCAACCCTCAAGCTGAGCTACTTGGAGAGATAAGGAGATTGGGAAGAGGGAAGTATCTAACACTAAGGACAGAGGAGGAATTTGATGTTGCCATAGCTAAATTAATTCTATCTGAGGAAGTGTTGAGGAGACTTGTTAGGGCTGGTGATCCAGTGCAAGTGTTTATAAGGGCTATGGAAGAGATGAAAGAGCATATAAAGTCTCTCCCTACTACATTTTCACTAACCAAAGCTATTGTGTCACATGTTACGCCAAATCTTATTGTTACAGGTAGGAAGGCTGACTACATGAAGATGGAAGTTGCTGACCTCAAACATAGAATGAAAAATATTTTTGAGAGTAATAACAGAGTTGTTAATGAAGAAAGAGATTTTAAAAGCTCTTTAATACACAATTTTAACCAAATTTTACAGGGATTACAAGCAGTGTTGAGTGGCTAGAGCACTCTGAAGGATGAAAATGATGCTAATATAATTATTACTTTTAAGCAAAAACAAGGCAACTCCAATGAGCTAAAGCATGTGAAGGAATAACTATTGGCGGGAGTTAAGGGCTTTGAGAAAGGAATTTTGGATACACTAAAGAGATTAAATGTATTTGATGCTTTGAGTACCGACATTGTAATGTCAGAGGCTGAATAAGAACAATCTCTTCATTAGAAGCTTGGTCATATTTGTGATCAAATCATTGTTGTTCAAGTTGATGCCTTCAATGATGGTCAAGCTCTTGATCAGATACATAAGCAAGTATCCCCACACATTAGAAGTGCCCCAATGTTTGAAACGATCTTGCGTGAAAACAACTAATCCAAAGCTTTGGCATGTCTCACCTTGATTAGGGCTGAACACATAGTTCATAATCATTCAATCACAGTCTCATGCCCTTGTGGCACTCTTCTCATTCCTCAGAGAACATGACTTCAACTCATAAAAGGTCAATGAGTCGCTGGTCTAGAATTTTCCACCACCATTATGGAAATCTCATTATTTTTTAGGATTCTTTAAGCTCGTTTAATCATCAAGATCAGGCCATTTTGATTCAATGGCAATGGGGGAGATGGATCTAGAGCACATTAAAAGAGAATAATGTCTTTAGAATTGCAAGAGGAAAGGGAAGAAGGTAATGCCTCAAAAGGAGAAGAAATCCAGACGGGATGAAGAGCCATATCAAAGGAAGGCGACTAATTTGCAAGGACCTATTCAGCTTGATAAGCTTTAGAATAGAATAAAAATTGATGCAACCTTTAATGCTTTCTATAAACTTAGTATAAGTTAACTTTCTATTGATCTTTCCTCAAGTTATTCATTTATAAACATTACTTATTCCGTTCTAAGTTAAGAACTTCTTAACATCTTGTATTTTCTATTATATATCTATCATTGACCTTGCAGAACAATATGAGAAGTATTGAGGAATGTTGACCTAAGAAAAGTCAAGGATTATGGGGGAGTTAGCATTTACTCTAATAAAAAAGGAGATGTTGTATCAAGAAATAGCATGCATTCCTTTGAGGTAACTCTAATCTAAATATCTTAATGATTTAATTTCTCACTTAGTTAATTGCCATTGATCAAAATGGGGGAGATTGTTTAACCCAGCACAAGTTTAGGCTGACTTAGTGGATGACTCAGTAGTACATAAGTTTTGATCATATCAATTAAGATAAGTTTGAGTTAATTAAATCAATAATGATGTTAAAATTAATAGGCTATGGTTATATGTGAGTTATTGAATTTGAGTTAGAATTTCAAGTCTTCACTGACCTAGCTATTTAATTTTAACTCTAAGTTGTTTTGGGCTGAGTTCTATACTTAGTCTCTGACTAAGCATTATTCACACGGCGCTTAATATTTAGATTGTTTTTTAGTTGCGTTCATTGTTTATTCTTTACGCTGATTTACTTCAATTTCAAGTA
This sequence comes from Euphorbia pulcherrima, assembly GCA_947683365.1. NCBI lineage: Eukaryota > Viridiplantae > Streptophyta > Magnoliopsida > Malpighiales > Euphorbiaceae > Euphorbia > Euphorbia pulcherrima. Next base: position 14,336,799 of record CANTUS010000010.1, on the reverse strand, counting down.
ACGCTGATAATTCAATTTAAGGAAAAATGGAATCTTGCTTTTTATCCTGCTACTTTTACAGACATTTATGTAAGATGTCATACAAAACACAAAAGGAATTAATGATGCAACAACGGTAAAAGCTTAGGGTGGAAAAGACAAAGTTTTTCTAGAGAAAAGCTGCATGAAGATAAAGTCAAATTGGATTGAAGTAGCGTGTATCTCCTGCAAGTGCATGACTCTGCAAGAATGTCAAATTGCAAGAAGGAATGGGAAGATGACACGTAGCAAGTCAGCGCAAGTTCTCTCTAACAGAAGACTGGCATCAAATGACAAAGATTTAAAATTGATGCTTTGATTATATCTGTATCTAATGAATTGATTTCTATCTCACAACGGTGTAATTTTTTCCCCAACGGATTGATTTAAAGAAGCTACGGGTGGATAGCTGAGCTATTAAATTTCAGAAGATGCCAAAGCAAGTTCAAGAGCTACAGTCTTGATCTCAAGTATATAAGGAGCAAGAAACCAAGCATTAGAACTCAGTGAATACACCTGAATCTCCAAAAAGCTTAATCTCTAACAAATTTAAAGCTTTCAATCAAGAAAGCACTACTCAGTGAGAATATGCTTTGGAAATAAGTGAGAATAGAATAGATCAATAGAACTGTAATGTTTGATTAATTGTAACTGGATCAACATTTCTGTAAGTTGAATCAAGCCCTTATTTAGAACTTTGTTTAGTTGATAGCAGAAGAGGGTATTCTACTCAGCAGGTGAGTGATTTTAGTTTGGACAATACTTTCTATACTTGGGACACTCTTGTGAAAGGCTTCGTCACCTAGCATAAAGGAGTTGAGATTAGTGAATTAAAGCAAAGACACTCTCTTAGGATTGGATGCAAGCATAGGTTGTCAAATCAGTATGAATCTTTACGTTCTTTAATTTAAGTTGAAGTTTTTCTAGTTTCTTCTCAGCTCGCTGATCTACTTCGACCAGTCTCGGTAGTCGTGAAAAAGTTACCTGTTTTCATTTGGCAAGTCATTCACCCCCCTCTAACTTATAGTGTGTATGCATAAGGACCAATAATACCTTTTCCAGTTTCAACCACCGGACCTCCCTGACCTCCTCATCATTAGAATAATCAGCCTAAAATTTACTTTTAGACCGAGAAGATTTGAAAATCGAGTTTTCAGAATCACTAGTCATCGGAGTTAAAACTCCATCAATACCTAGCTGAGACTGCGCCACCTTATCTTGTGAATTTTACTCAACCACTAGATTGATCCCCTCCGTATCTTGGCTAGAACCATTTGACCCTCAGTTTGTTTCCATTTTACTTCAAATTTACAAGAATACAATTCTGAATAGCCAATAAAGGAATTGTGGTTTCTGCAGCAGGAGGAACTTTTTCTGAATCCTTTTCGGGGTGCTGCCCTCATTCACAAACCCTAGGTGGATAAACCTTCTTAGCTACTGGTGACTCTTTTTTCCCTTCATGGCTTGCCTTATTTTTACGAAAATCTCACAATAAATACCCAATATAAGAAAAGTGAGTCATGTTTTCATAATCAACATCCACCCAAATTTGTTTTCCCTTCTTTTCGACCCCAATAATGGATGGAAGATTCCCGGCCAAATCAATATCAATCAAAACACTCACAAAGTGTCTGTAATCACCATCTAGTGTGACATTATCGACTCTTGAGAATTATCTAATTCACTTAAAAATTCAACCAAGAATACCCGCATCCTAGTATTCCCATGGTAAACCATGTAAGTGAACCCAAACTAAAGCCTTTATTATTTTCTGAGCTGCGGGATCAAAATCTTGTTACCAAGCCTATATACACAACATACAAGGCTTAAGGTTGATAGGTCCCTTATTCCAAATCCTCTTCTTTAAGTCTTGTGATCCATGCAATACATGATAGTAACCCTTACCTAAAGATATGAGTATCTGTTGCTCCTGAATACCCCAAATCTTGGTTAGGAGTTCATTGAGATGTGGTAATTTGTAGAGGGAATACCATTTTGCAGAATCAACCTTGCAATAAGAGAGTTTGAGCACAAGGCGATGCATTTCTCAAGTAGAGATTATGGTATCTTGATTGAAGTGAATCTGCCTTTGGTGGATACCTCTGCTGAATCCAAAACATTAAGGATTACACAGTTTGCTTCCATCAAAACCTTAATAACTCTGGCAAAGCTTGGTTTAGGGTTAGGGTTTTTTTTTATCACATTCTTAGCTATAGTAGAAGGCTATTTAGATGACGAAGGCTTATCCTTGCTCTTGCAGAGGAAAGAAAAATACGAATCATCCTTGTTTTAGAATAAAATGCTCGAAAATCTGATCAAGGATGATTGAAAAAATCAAGAACAACGAGATTTAGGGTTTCCCACCATCCATCTCAAGAGAGAGCGTAATTCTTTCAACCAAACCTTATATCGTACATAAACTTCAAAAAATTGTTTTGTTCCAAGTGAAGGTTGTTATTACACCTATTCAATGTCACAATTAATTTTTTACTGTCACAAAAACTAAATGTGTGACAACACAAAGGTTATTGCAAAAAATCTATTATTTTTTGACAATAAGTTTAACTTGAAACAAAATGTACTTTTGCTACTAGTAAATGTTTTGACTAAAACTATTCAATATGTGACAATAAATTTTTTATGGTCACTAAAGCTGTAAGCCTAACAACACAAAAACCTTGTTGCAAAATATGTATTATTTTTGTGACAATAATTTTAACTTGGAAATAAAAAAATACTTTTGTTACGAGTGAAGGTTTATAACTAAATTTATTCAATATGTGACAATTAAATTTTTATTGTCACAAAACTATATGTGTGACAACATAAAAGCTTGTTACAAAAAAAATATTAATTTTTTGGCAACAACTTTAATTTGAAACAAAAAAAGATGATAGGGGTGATATGTACTAGTAAAATACAAGTAATTTGGTTTTAGAATCACTTAATTTGGAGTTAAATTGTGGAAATTATGTGTGTTTTTCTGATTTTGCAAATAGCTCGTGCTAACCTTTAGCAATTCCTGCAGAAACCCATAGTGAGCGGAAAATTGGGCACTACAATCGCCGTTTCAGCCTAACTAAGGGAAAAGTAGCTCAAACTGAATTAATATGATATTTTGTGAAGTGAAGTTAACCAAAATACCTCTGGAAGGATAGGGAAATTCCTTTGGCTTTTATAGGATGCCACTTTTGAGCAGTGGTTTGATTTTTATTACTTTATGGCAAGAGGGAGAAGCCTGTTGGAGAAAGATCCACCATCTAGAAGACTTTACTTGAGCTAATGAAGAACCACCAACTTGGGGGCGGTGGAATGCAACTTGTGGAGGTGGAATTTTTTGTTTTGTGATGAATAATTAGATAAGTTGGTTAACCACTCAAACAAGACTCCTATCTTCTAGAAGGAATATTTTGTATGGCTATTAGTTATTTTAGGATATTTTAAGGTGCAAGTTCACACTATAGAATGATCCACATGCCATTATAAATATGGCTATCCTCTCATTTTGTAACTTAGCTTTGGTTGGTTCATGGCCTCCATTGTCACACTTTCTCTCTCTATGTTCCATCTCTTATTTCTTTAATATATTATTTCATTTCATGTTTCATTTATCTTTTATGCTTTACTTGCCTATTAATTAAGCCGTAGTGAGCATGGTTTGATTTCTCCACCACTTTTACTTTAGCACTATTTTATGTGGATTTTTTTTATTGAAATTAATTCTCATAAGTGAGGCCTAACTTATATTAAGTGAACAAGAAAATCTAAAAAGTGACTTGTACACTGACTAAATATTAAACACACATCTAAAACATCTGAGAAGTGATTAGATTATGCTAGGAAGTTTCTATGGGATAGAATGGTTGCATAACTTAGTGCTTAAAGAGTAGCTACAAAGAGGAACCCATGTAGTAAAGCTTTAAAGAAACTAGAAAAGGGGTGGCCACGAGTAGTAACATTAGGAATGCAAGATAACCTAGATCCTTTAGTGCTAACATGCTGAAATAAAGAAAGGGAATAATTCAAATGTCTGAGTGCTTGCCGTGTTATAAACTTGTTCACAATAATAACTTTTTGTTCTCAGCGATCATTTACTTTTAGTATTTTCTTTATAATTTTCCCATTTTAATTAATATATTAAATTTCTACCTACTGATTTACTTCAAGGTTTAGCTACTTTCCTTGCTTCCTATAAGAATGACACATGGTCTTCCCATATGGTACTAACACGACCTAGTACACTTGCTAGAGTGCTCACTTTGTGCATGCAACAAGTTTTTGGTGCTGTTGCCGGGGAGTAATGGTGAAGTAATTTTAATTTTTCAGTTAATTAGTAAACTTTGACCTTGTTTCTTCAGCTTGTGTAGTTCTCTTGCAAAAGGGAGAAGGCTAGAATTTTTTTCGAACAAGCTTTCAGAGCAAACAATATAAGAGCAAAGTAAGCAAGGGAAGCAAGATGGCAGATTTCAGAACGTGTTTGCCCCCTTAATAACTTAAGGAGTTTTCTAAACCTTCTTCATAGGGACACATGTAATGCATAGTAATACTAGATGAGGGACAAAAAAATTTTAATATTAAACCCTCCATGATTGAACTTGTTCATTGAAATGCTCGATTTAAAAGATTGCCTATCCAAGACCCAAATGATCACCTTTATGATTTTCTCAAAATTCACAATCATTTTAAAGTTAATCATTGTGTTTCTAATGATATTATCAGGTTAAAGTTGTTTCCTTTCTCACTGCAGGAAAAGGCAAAATCATGGTTTAGATCTTTACAATCGAGTTCAACCACATCTTGGGATGAGATGGCTGAAGCTTTCTTGAAAAAGTATTTTCCACCTTCCAAGGTTACTAAATTGAGAAATGAAATCTCTAGGTTCACTCAATTAAAACATGAATCACTCCAAGAAGCATGGGAGAGATTCAAGGAGCTATTAAGAAGGGTACCAAACCATGGTTTACCTATTTGGATGCAAGTGCAAACATTTTATAATGGGTTGTCCGAAGAGCACAAAGTTTGACTAGAAACCCCTGCAAAAGGTGACCTAGAAAAATGGAGCATGAAGTAATCTTTTCCCTCATTGAGAAGGTGGTGAACAAGAGCTACAAATGGCATTCAAAGGAATACTTAAATTTTTTAGAATCTAAGGTTGTGCAAAAACTTTAAGAAAAAGTTGTGGTGTTATCTGAGCAAGTAAACATACTCTTTAGGCAACCATAGATTTTGTCCGAGTAACCACAGATTTTGTCCTAACAACCACAAATTTTGTCCTAGGAACCACAACTTCACAGCAACAAAATTTTTTGTCCTAGCAACCATAAATTCCAATCAAGAAACCTCAAATGTCTTTCCAGCAACCACAGTCTCTTTTCTAGCAACCTCTATTTTTCTTCTCCCTACCTCAAAGTGTTGTCCATAAATGTCAACAACCATAAATTTTTTCCCAATAACCTCATCAACCATTCCAACAGCAACAACAGTACTTCAAAGATTTTGCACCATCATTTAAACCTAAGAAACCTAAGTTGAATGAGATCATGATGGAATTTATGAAGCAAACTCAAGCTTCAATTGATAACTCGGAGTCCCAATTTCAACAACTAGCTACTATTACGCTTTTAAGAGATGAAGTTATCAGTCCAAGCAACATTGAGCATAACTCCATGAAGGAATATGAAGCAAACACGATGAAGTGTTGCAAGGTTACTGATAATTCAGACATGCTTGTTATTGATGATGTTTATAATTCAGGTGAGCAAGCATAGGAAGACACTAAGCAACATGAGCATAATTTGGAGCAGCTAAAAGATCGCCGTGAGCAACTTATGGATAAAAAAGCGCAACCTAAAGTTCAATATAGGACCGCTCTAGTTCCAGAAAAGATGGTTGTTCAAGAGGAAGTAGATCGAAGGGAGAAACCTTTCTGAATCTACCAACAAAGGATACCATTTCCCAAAAGAGTAATGCAACATCTAAGGTATGAGAAGTTTAGTAAGAACTTGCAGGTTTATAATCAAGAGATCATCAAAGGTGAGGAGAATTTTCTTGAGGTAGATTTCTGAGGCAAATTTGATTGCTCCCCTATAGTTGAAGATGAGCAATCTACTCATAACCCTCACAAATCAAATGAGAAATATGTCTTCAGTCAACCTTTTGTTTAAAATCCAATTAGAAGTAAATCATGGTGAGAAGTGGACATGCTACAATAAAAGACACCATACATCAGTCCACCTTTTTAACTTTCATTTACGAACCTGCTTGAGTAACTTGTATATATTGGTGTCTACTTCAAACCCCAATTAAAGCAAATTTAGATGAGCCAAGCCAATTTTTCTTACATTGTAAATATTTGTTTTATTTTCCTTGTTTAGTATATATTTTATTTTGTCTTTAATCTTTTTATAGGAAGCCAAGAGCCAATAAATTAAGTGTGGCCAAAATCTAGCTAATGGTTGCTATGACAAATCTGAGCAGCAGTCATGAAGTTGTTGGGGGCAATCAGCCTTACAACACCAAGAGTAATTCACCCATACTTACTTCTCCCACTTTCTTGTAACCCACTACCGCTTTGGCTCAGTAATCATTTTAATTTTAGAAAAAGTCATGCAACGTAGTTTCCACTTATCATTTATACTAGGATGTTGTTATTTGTCAATGTTGCTTAATTTTATTCATTTCATTGAGGACTAAGAAATCTGTAAGTGTGGGGGGAATGATATGGATTTGGTTTTTATTGATTCTTGTTATTTGCTTGTGTTTACTTGGTATAAATTACCATAACCTGTGGTTGCCTCTGCTTGACTATAATTGCCCCACTTAAATATTTTGTTTGAACTTGAGTATTCTATGTTTTAATGTTTTAAAATGTGTGTTTGTGAAATATTTGTTCTCTTTTTTAAGAAAATTTGTCAAAAATTTTCGATTTTAAGTGTGTTTTTGGTGACTAGCATGAAATTTTGATCTTTTGAAAACAAGTAGTCTTTAAAAAATACTTAGAGTCTAGATGTTGATGGTAAACTTACATTAGCAAGTTTAATGAGGTTCATTATGTTAGATACGATGTATACCCTTAATGCAATTAGGGCAATATATCTTAAATATGTAATGGTACGAATAATTCATTTTATTAATAAAGGCAGTTATTCTATTTTTTATATTAGTGTGTCAATATATATTAACACTGGTTAAAATATATGCATTGATATTTGTGTAGAAAAGTCATTGATATAAATTTAGCATTAAGTGAGAGACATCATAGAGGGACTACATTTGGTGAGACATGCTTCATGTGTAATTATTATTATTATGTCTAAACTATCCCTGATCATAGTTTCATCAAGAAAGGAAATGGATGGAATAATAAGACTAACATGTTGTCAACTTTTTTGGAAAGGATCCCAACAGCTAACCTCCTCAAGACTGAAGGTAGTGCCCTAAGTTTGAGACATGGATATATCTGGAAGAAATATGGGAGACCGCAGCAAGTTAAACACTTAGTATATATATAAATGTGTTAATGTTTATGTTAATGCAATAGCTTTGCAAATATCCTCATACTTGAGATATAAGTTACCTTGTGTGGTACTATCGCTATATTTTGGGTCATACCTATTCACTCATTAATTTAAGGTGCCACAGGTGATTATAAGTACAGTGATTACATCACTTTGGTAAGCTATGTAGTAAAAAAGAATCCATCGCTCCAGATATATTAACGAGTTGTATCTGGCCGCTTGTTGAAGTGATGATTATTATAAACCTCTGATCAGAGTATGTGACTCATAGAAATAGTTTCTAGCCAAAACACATGATGGTAAAAAGTAATATACTTCAGTAATAAGTAAATAACTAGGATAGCCTGGAGCAACCTCGCAATTGGTGGGTTAACACTTTAACCGAGTCCAATAAAGCAGATGGTACTAATATTAAAGAATGGAAGGAGTTCATCTCATTGGAAAACTATAGCATAAACAAAGATTAAGTCATAAGCACAAATGGCATTCCAAGTAATGGGGTGCTAGAGGTGTACTACAATCGTTTAAGTTAATCGGGTTCCATTCATGATCTAGAACCTCGAGCCAATAATTCCTATAGAACAAGGATTGGCCAAACCTTAATAACTCAATACTTCAAGATCTTATAAGATCACACATGTAGAACTTTCATCAAACTGAGTGAAAAATAAATAGACTTAGTCTGTTACGAGAGTATTAAATATTGGATGGATAAACTATTTCCTGGATAGACTAGAGATTTTATTTATTGACCAATAACCAATGTGTTAGGGTCATAAAATAAAATATTTTAAATTGGAGAGAGAGCTAAGAATTGGATTGCAAAGAGAGGGTAGGACCATACGCAAGTTAGCGCCATAAGCCCAAAAGGACGTATGGGGGGTCTACGCTAAACGGCCATGCACGTGCATGTTGCACTCTCGGGCAGCAAGCCACACACGCCTTGCTTGCATGGGCCTGCAGCTTGGGCTGAGCAATCGTTGTGCAACTAGCGTTTGCAGAGCCCATTAGGGCCATCCACAAACTGGCCTCACGGGAGAGCCCGCGTGGCCAAGCTTATGGGGCAAGGTAGGGTCGTGCGAGGGTGTGGATTAAAACTAAATAAAGCCAGTAGTGAAACAATAGGAAAAAATGGCTTAATAAATATCGAAAAAGGCTGAATATCATGGTGATCATGGGATAAGAAATTAATTGCAACGAGACCAAGATTTAGTTATACTAATACTCATGCACCGTAAAGTATTAACAACACTTCCTTACTATGTGTGGAGACTGGACTTCCCCCCATGACCTCACTCTTACTCACTGTGTCTCTTAACTTCACGCCAAGAGCTTGCTAGTAAATAGCAATAGAAATAAGAAAACCCTAAATCCTTACCGATAGGTAGTGAAGCACTCCCAACATGAATAAGATTACCTTTCTCTAGTCTTAATAAAGACTGTTGTTACTTCATCCCTCTTTAGGCACAATTATGGATGCATGAATAGAGATTAACAATAAACACAAAGACTTACCAATCGGGTGATCAGTCCAAACAGTGAGACTAAGTGATATTCTTACCCATAAAACCCTACAAGTACCTAGATTCGTAAATAGGTTACCTCATAAATTTTTGAATTCAATTGCGGTCCTCACCCCATCTAAAGTCAGTCTTGACCATTAATTAGTCAAGCCATGAGAGTTCTAGCTAAACATGGTTGAATTTAAATGGGCATAAATATAAAGTGACTGTAAATATTTCATGTTGGGAATATAAAGACTTAAATAAAAGGAGAATAATGAAACTGAAAATGAACTTGCAATTAAACTCAAAGGCTTTCGAAAATGTAAATCAAAATACTCAAAAACTAAAGAACATAAAGACTAAAGCTAAACTAAAAGACTGAATGCAAAATATGAATCTCTGTGTGTATTGTACTATATATCTCTGTATATCCCATCAAAATGGCTGACCTTAGTATTTATAGCTGAGTGCTCCTCCTGATGCTTGTTCTTTAGTGATAAAATAGGACTCTAGGCATTCATTTTGATGGATTCATTTCCTTTTAGTCTTGGTCTTGAAATGGTAGTAAAAATCCTTTCCTTTATAAAATTAGGAAAGGATAATATTCCCTTTTGTGATAGGCTCTTCTTGAATAGGATTTTCCTGAATTAGGTGGCTTCCAGATCTAGATATGGCATGCCCTAGTATTGATGTCATCTTGGTCATTCTGAAGTACTCTGGAGTCACCGGGACTAGCTATCGCTCCTGCTGCCTGTGTCAGGTATCTGTGAGAGGCTCTTTTTCTTCAAATATAGCATCTTTTCTCTGAATTGCCTTCAAAACCTAAAAAAGACAAAAAAGGAAGTAATAGCGGCCATAAAGACTAAAAACATGGTCTCAATGATATAGAAATAGGTACAAATACATGCAGAAAATGCAACCCATCAAATCTCCCCACACTCATTCCGTACTTGCCCTCAAGTATGCATCAAGAATCAGAAAGATAGAAAACTACAAAAATAACCTTTGAATAACCAAACAAAGACCAAATTCTTTCACCAAGACATATATCGAGGCCTTTCATTGACCATTGGCATTCCAATGTAAGACTATCGTCAAGAAGACCTTGTTCATAACTTTACCCATGAGTTTTTACCAAACTAAAGCACAAGTATATAAAATATTATTATAGTTCATAAATACCTAGATTTAGATTTAAGCGCATCCCGGTGATCATAAGATGGCTCCTTCTAAAACTTTTATTTAATTGAAGAACATTTTTTCTTGGTGGGGCCCCTAAGATACATCTAGCCAAAGTTTGAGTTTTGCTATTCAGTAACCTTGCTAGCTTTGCTAGCTCTTTTTAGATTTTTCAACCCAATTTATTTCACTATGCGCTTTGCCACTTCTTTCTTAGTTACCATTGCATTTTCCAATAATTATCCCCTGTGAAAGAGTCTTCACCCAATTTTTAGCTGTGGATAGCTCTTCCTTCTATTGGCCCTATGAAAGAGTCTTCACCCCATTTTTAGCCATGAATAGCTCTTCCTTCTATCGGCCCTATGAAAGAGTATTCACCCGATTTTTAGCCATGGATAGCTCTTTCTTCTATGGGCCCTATGAAATAGATAAACAAGGTTATGAGGCAAGTAAGCCTCGTTTTGACTAATTGTGGAAGCAAAAAAGTAACCACTAAGATTTGATTTTTGTTTTGCAAGGTCTCGGAGGAGGATCTTATAATACACAAGGAGTAACTTAATTCAAATCAAGGTCAGAGTAAAGCACTTTAAATAATAAAATCATTATACACTTTTTTGTGATCACTAGGATCAAGGAATTTGTAAGGTGATTATCAGAAATCTTATATTGGAATATCAATGTTTAACTCAAGTCTTGGTATAAGTTTTAGTCAAACGGGATAGTCCTGTTAGTCATTCAGTTAGCTATTTACACAGTGTTCCTAATATTGGTTATCATCACGTCTCAATGACAGGTGAGAGAGCAAAATTAGGTCATTGTATGGGTAAAAATATGAACCATGAGTCCTTGTGAAATCTCTTTGAGCAAAATATAAAAATATATTAAAAAAAGACTTCAGTAGAAAAAGCAAAAGCATAGAAATCCCCTCCTCACACCTAAACCATGCATTGCCCTTAATGCAATACAGGAAAAAAACAAAAAGAAGAAAAAGAAAAATAAATAAAAAAAGAAAAAGAAAAAGGAGAGGGCAAATTAAAATGTTACTGTGCTGGCGGAGGAGGAAGGAGGCAAAAGAGACTCGGCTAGTCTCGCTACATTCGTCGAATCCCGAGCTGTTGGATGATGAGGTTCACATTTAGTTCTAGGGCATCACAGAGGGTCTGGAGGTCAGTTCTTTGCCCCAAGCTCAATGAGGCTTTTAGAGAGGTCCTTGTATTAGTTCTTTAGACTTGTGACTTTCTGGAGGAGATCGATGTAGGCGGCAGAAGGAATAGAATCATCAGGACCAGGCTGGCCTAGCTAGGGGTTCTCGGGAGCAGGTAGAGCAGGCTTTCCTTCAGGAGGACCCAGAGGATGTATAACAATCATCCTATTGATAGTTTTAGTGAGAAGCATTATCCAAAGAGTCTCTAAGTCTAGGAGTGGAGTTTTAGGGGTCTTGGTGTAGTGGATAGACTTGAAATGCTCTATATTGCATGCAATGATGGAGATCGCAATGCCTAGAATTGGAGGGCTCTTGGGTGTGTAAGGCATACTGAAACTACTTGGCTAGCTAGGCTCCCAAGTGGAGCTTTTTATTGTTCTTCATGCACCAGAGAATGTGCACTTCCTTCTCGTTTAGGGTCTCTAAACTTCTATGGCTACCAGAAAAGTTAAATGCAAGGATTTTATGGGCATACCTTAGATGGGGCTCGTGGATGTAAAGATCTCGGGAGTGACCAAAATTCCAAGTGGTTCCTCGGTGATCATTGTTGTAGAGGGAGAAGTAGGTCTTGGTGGTGCTAAAATCGAAAGGAAGAGCATCACACAAGTCTTTAGAGGGGTCAGTCGCCCCTAAACCCTTGTTAAAGTCATTGAGACTCCAGATCACATTCTTCCTAATGGGATGAAATTTGATCACCCCCTCCTATTGATAGCTAGTGTCATCCTGCTTGAACTGGAAAGTAGCATAAAATTCATAAATAAGCTCATGGTAGGGGAAGCATAACATCTTGGTAAAGGCATCAATGATGGCTTGGTTGATGCTGAAAGTGGTCATGGTATCTTTGCAAGCGGACTTATAGGGCTAGGATGTCTGGCCCTTGAATCAAGTATAAGTAGTGCTTGGAGTAGGGAGGTCAAAAGAGCCATAGATGTTGCACTTTATAATGGGAGCATAGGTCTTCTCTTCTTTGATTATCTTGGCCCTTTTAGAACTCTAACCTTTCACAATACTTCTGATGAGCATCTTTCTCTTTGCAAGGGGAGGGGCAGGTGTACAGTCGCTCTCCCCAACGGAATCAATTTTGATAGGGGCATCTTGAGTCTTAGCCCCTCATTTGGCTTTCTTTTCTTTCTTCACCGGGCTCTCGCCGGACTCCTCTTGAATAATGAGGGTGGGGTAGATAGTGGAGATTAGGTCTATAGCGAGTGAAGTTTTATCGAGACTGACAATGGTGCTGAAAGAGGGTTGAGAGTTAGCACTCTATGGCCTAATATTGTCATGGTCTTAGGAAGAGTGACTATGGGGGTTTGGGGAATGATGGTGGTAGTGGTGGGCGATGGTGGATAGGGAGACAACATTTGGAGCCATGGGAGTAGTGTCCGCTGCTTTAGTGATGGTGGTGGTGATAGTGGAAAAATTACTCACTGACAGGATGGGGGTGGTAATGGAGATTGAGAAAGGGATTATATTGATAGGAATGATGCCGATGTTAATCATGGTGGTCACCAACGTGGTGGTGGTGTTGTTGTCTTGATTGGAAGCCATTGGAGTGGTTGTTGAAAAGAATGTTTGCCAGAGAAGAGAAAGAGGTTTTCTTTGCTTTAAAAGTTTGAAAAGGAGCTTGACTATTGGCAATGAGGAGAGGGGGTTTTGAATAGGGAATTTTAGCGTGCAAGGGTGGCTTATAGGCATTAATAGGAGTAGTAGCAATCATGACCCCGTTTAGGTATTGAACCTTAAAAAATCCCCATGATCTTTGCATGACTGCCATGTCGTCCACTGTGCATGTATCTGTCCATGTGAGTCCCTTCACGTCCCATGTCTTCTCAGTCATGTCTCTTAGCGTGTGATGGTTTAGCTTCTATAGTAGGTGTACGGAGACCTAATCCTGCAATAAAAATGGAGAGAGAATCAGTCCTAGTCTAGATATAACTAGTAAAAGCTGACTAAAAGAGAGACGAAGAGTTAGAAATCCTTGGACTGCCTAACAAGAGCACTTTGTTTCACGTCATTGAGCTCAACGTACCACTCTAAGCTCATGGTGTGGTACCAGCGGTCTCTATGAGAGTTATTTCCTTAGAGTGAGGTTGAAATTATTCATAGTAGGGCTTGAGACAATGCCCATTGACTTTTAGAACTTTCCTAGTGTTGATGCTCTATATAATGACTGCTCTATATGGGAATACTTCGGTCATGATGTAAGGTCTGGCCCACCTGGACCTCAATTTTCCAGGGAACAGCTTCAGATGAGATTGAAATAACATGACTCTTTTACCTACATTAAAGACCTTCCTGGAAGAGAAAAGGTCATGGTGACACTTAGTGGTCTTTTTGTAGGCCTTGTTCCTCTCATAGACATCACAACGAATCTGCTTGAGTTCATGTAGTTGTAACTTCCAGTGTTCCTTAGCTGCATCGACCCTAAAATTGGCCTCTTTGATGGTCTGATAAGCCATATGCTCGATCTGAACATGTAAATGACATGCTTTCTTATAGAAAAGTCTATAAGGTGACATCCCGACGTGGGCTTTCCATGTTGTGCGGACTGCCCAGAGAGCTTCAAAGAGGCGGAGACTCTAGTCTTTCATTTTGGGGTTGACTGTTTTCTCCAAGATGAGCTTGACCTCTTTGTTGCTCACCTTATCTTGTTCATTTATGTGTAGGTAGTATGCCGTGGAAGTCATGTTCTTAACTCCCTATTTGGCTAGTAACGCTGAGATTATCTTTGTTGCAAAAATGTGTACCGCAATTACTGATGAGTAGTCTCGGTGTCTTGTATCTACAGATGATATTATCCTTGATGAAACCTACTATGGTCTTTCCATCATTGTTTCTAGCCGGCTTGGCTTCTATCCACTTGAAGACATAATCAACCGCTAGGAGAATGTATTTGAACCCAAAGGAAGGAGGAAAAGGGCCCATGAAATCAATACCCCAGACATCAAAGATCTCGATGACCAATATAGGAGTCATCGGGAGCTGATCTCGACATCCAAGATTACCAACCGATGAATGTTTTTGCATGCCTTACAAAACATATAGGAGTCACAAAAATGGTGGAGCCAATAAAATACGCACTCAAGAATGTGTAGGGTTGTTCTCCTTTGCCCACCGTGCCGCAAACTTTAGAGTGACACGCTTGCAAAAGTCGCAGTATCTCCTCCTCATAAACATATCTCTTCAAAACCAGATCATTCCCTTATCTCCATAGATAAGGATTATCCTAGAAGTACCTACCAGCTTCCCTCTTCAGTTTCTCCTTGTTATTGCATGTGAAATTCTCTAGGAAGCTCCTGCTAGTAAGGAAATTTACAAGGTCTGCATACCGTGGAGTCTCGGCGATAACAAAGAGCCTTTCCCTTCGATATTCATCCTGAACTTCTCTTGGTTCTTTTTAATTTGTCAGCATGCTGAGATGATCGGCCACTAGGTTCTCTATCCCCTTTTTAACACTGATCTCGATGTCAAATTCTTGAAGTAAAAGTGTCCATCAAAAATCAATCTTGGCTTAGCATCCTTCTTGGTCATTAGGTATCTGAAGGCATAATGATCTGAGTATACAATGACCTTGGAAAAGAGAAGGTAAGAATGAAACTTCTCCAATGCAAAAATGATAGTAAGGAGCTCTTTCTCAGTTGTAGGTAGTTCCGTTAAGCTATATCAAGAGTCCAGAGAGGCATAATAAATGTTATGAGGTTCTCGGCCAACTCGTTGTCCCAATACTGCTCCTACTGCCTTATCATTTGCATTGCATATGATCTCGAAGGGTTGGTCCCAATTAGGTACTTAGATAAATGGCATAGAGACCAACTTCTTCTTCATAGTCTCAAAGGCTTCCTTGCAAGGATCTTTAAACTCAAAGTTAGCTTCTTTCTAGAGTAATCTGCATTGGGGTTCAACGATTTTTGAAAAGTTCATGACGAACCTACGATAAAAATGTGCAAGCCCAACAAAAGACCTTACTTCCTTTATAGAAGTAGGGTAAGGTAAGGACTGAATAACATCAATTTTAGCTTTATCTACTTCAATACCCTTCTTAAATATAACATGACCTAATATCTTACCTTGGCCTACCATGAAGTGGCAGTTTTCATAGCTAAGCACTAAATCAGACTCAATGCAACGTTTAAGAATGGTAACAACTTTATCAAGACATGCATCAAAAGAATAACCATATACAGTAAAGTCATCCATAAATACCTCAATGATGTTTTCCACGTAATCAGAAAAGATACTCATCATGCACCTCTGGAATGTGGCAGGAGCATTGCAGAGACTAAAAGGCATCAGCCTGTAAGAAAAGATGCCAAAGGGATACATAAATGTTGTCTTTTCCTGTTCTTCTAGTGTAACCAGGATCTGAGAGAATCTTGACATTCCATCGAGACAACAGAAAGACTGAAAGGCATCGGTCTGTAAGGAAAGGTGCCAAAGGGACACGTAAATGTTGTCTTTTCCTGTTCTTCTAGTGCTACTAGGATCTAATAGAATCCTGACATTCCAGCAAGACAACAGAAATGAGACATTCTTGCTAGTCTCTCCAGCATTTGATTAATGAATGGTAGTGGAAAACAGTCTTTCATGGTCGAGGCATTGAGCTTGCGGTAGTCAATTCAAACTCTCCATCCATTTTGTATCCTCATTGGGACTAGTTCTCCAGCTTCGTTTATTATCACTGTGATCCTTGTCTTCTTTGGAACAACTTGTATTGGGCTAACGTACTCACTATTAGAGATAGGGTAAATGATGTTAGCCTCCATGAACTTGATCACTTCCTTCTTCACAACCTCTATCATAGGAGGATTGAGTGACCTTTAAGGTTGGTGACAGATCTTGGCATTCTCCTCCAACTTGATTTTGTGTATGAAAATGGAAGGACGTATCCCCTTAATATCGGCTATAGTCCATCCAATCGCCTCCTTATATTGTTGGAGTAAGGAGACCAGTCATTTCTCATCAGGACTTAATTTACTCAAACTAGTCACGGGGAGTGTGTCATTATGCCCCAAGAAAGCATATTTTAGGTGACTTAGCAGACTCTTGAGTTCAAGTTCCGATTGTTGGATGATGGAAGGAGTGAGTTTCTTGAAAGGTGGCAGAGCAAGCTTTGGTAAAGGTCTCGATGTAGGTTGAGATGGATCGAGATCGTTAATAGCTTCTTTTACCTTGTCATCTAAATTCATATCATTGAGGCTCTCGATGTCAAGTGCTTCATTCAATGTGACCAAGTACTCGTTTGAAAGATTGAGCTCAAAAATTTGTTGGACGATGGGATCAAGGCTATCTATACTGCATAGGCTTAAATCTTCTTCTGTGGTCTTTATACCATTATAAACATTGAAAGTGGCTACTTCCCCATTGAACTCCATAATGATAGAACTATTGTGTATGTCAATTTTGGTCTTGGTAGTACTCAAGAATGGTCTCTCCTTAGCAGTAAATCTGAGTTCCCAATTCAATCTGCATCGCACATATCAAGAATATGAAAGTCAGCGGGAAAAATAAAATCAATTACCTTAATCAATACATCCTCTAAAATTTCCTCAGGGTAGACAATAGAGTGATCTGGGAGCTATAAGACTGTCCTAGTCTCCCTAAGAGGCATATTGTGGTTGGCTGATATATACTGTAGATAGAGGAAATCATGACATTTATAGATGCACCGAGATCACACATAGCTTTCTGAATTCCAACTTGACCTATGGTGCAATTGATTGAGAACAATCCCTTGTCCTTCAGCCTAAGGGGTAGTTTGCATTCGATCATGGCAGACACATTTTCTTCCATCATGACCTTATCCAAGTCATGTTGTTTCTTCCTATTGGTACAAAACTCCTTGAGGAATTTTGCATACTTGGGTAGTTGTCTAATAACGTCAAGCAATGGGATGTTGATCTTGACTTTCCTCAAGGTCTTGAAGATCTCTTTGACTTCCTTTAGCTTCTTAGTCTTTTCTAGTCTTTCTGGATAAGGAGGTCTGGTCTCGATAGAAATAAGTGGTTCCTCCGGGTCATCAATTCTGCTCTCGGTGGTGCCAATCAGGTCTCTTTCTTTCTCCATAGTGTGATCACACTGACATTCTCTCTTGGATTTTCCTTAGTTTATGATGAGAGTCTCCCCATGCTCTCTCTCTTAGAGAGAGTGCTAGCTATCTGGGCCATCTATTTTTCTAGGTTTGAGAAGTTACCTTGTAGTCATTGTATCTGATCGTTTACCATCTCAAACCGCTTATTAGAACCCTCAGAGAGAGTAGTGAAAGCTTATAAGGAATATATTGTCGCTGCTAAGGTGGGTTGGGCTGGACTTGTTAAGGAGCTCTTGATACAATCACATTAGGTTGATTTCATACAACGAGTTGATTGTATGGTCCCTGTGCTTATTTGCAGTCGTTATTTCCCCAACTGAGTGTTGGACGATCCCGCCATCCTATTTGATCCCGCTATTATGGCAGGATGTATGGCTGCTTGTTCCCCTGATTGACATAGTTACTATGATTATCATAGTTCCCATAATTACTATAATTGCTATAGTTGCCATAGTTCCCCATGGAATGGACTTGCTCAAACTCAAGGTCTCCTATGAGAGGACATTCATCAATAGCATGAGTAGTCTTTTTGCACAATTTGCACTCCATCACGACCTCAGTCTGGATAGTTATCTTATGCACAAGTTCTATGAGTCTTTCTATTTTGTCAATGATATCATAAGAGTTAATCTTGACAGGTCTTGATGTAGATTTTCCTTCACGATCGCCAAACTGTTGAGTGGTTTCTGCCACAGTCTTGATGGTTTCCCAAACTTGAGTTAGGGTCTTGTAGATGAGAGCACCCCCACTAGTAGAGTCTAACATGGACTGCATAAAGAATGGGAGTGCTTCATAAAAAGTCTGGACTAAGGCTTGATCAGTAAATCCATGAGGTGGACAGGCTGCTACAAGGTGCTAGAACCTTTTATAATACCTATGGAGACTCTTTGTGTCTTTAATCTTGGCTAAATAGATCTGTCTCCTTAAAGTGGTAACTCTCAATGCTACAAAGTATTTGTCGAGGAAGACTCTCGACATATGGTCATGTTATTGATCCTAGTTTCAAGTGACAAAACCAGTCATTAGCTGAGTCATCCAGAGAGAAAGCAAAGGACTTCCATTTTACAAGGTTTAGATCAACCTCGGTTGGCTTCTTGGAGCACACCATCAAGTGGAATTTCTGCAAATGTTTGTAAGGGTCATCAGTGGCCCTTCTGGCAAATTTGGGTAAGCTATGGATAAACCCAGATCTTATCTCAAAGTTGTTATCTTCTATCTCATCTAGATGATTGATGCAGAAAGGTTGTTTGTTCACAAAGGCTAATGTAAGGTCTCGGATTGACTACCCTTGGATAGCCATGGTCATAGTGGCTAATTTAGGCTCTGATTCTGAGTCAGTCAAATAGTCAGACAATCCTTCTATAGTTATTTGATCATCGTGGGGTTTGTTTAAAGTCTCTCCCTGATGTTTTGAGTATCTACGCTCACGGGATTGCGTAGTATGAGCTATATTGGATCTTTCAATTTCTGGATCGTAGTGGAATTCACTGCCAGGATCTATGGCTCTGGTCATCCACATTGAATAGCTAGTCAAAAGGAACCGATCCCCCGTAGCGGTGCCAAATGGCATCGAGACCACCAAAAATAAATCCCTGTGCAAAACAAACTTGTAGTTAGTAGTGAGCGGGGTCGAATGCATAAGGAACTGTATTTAACAATGTCATTCTAAGAAGCTTACAACAAACAAGACCTAAAAGCGCTCTTAAAGGGAATTTGTGGATAACACTAAATAAAACGAGTAATGAAACACTAAGAAATAATGGCTCAACCAATATAGGACAAGACTATATATCATGGTGATCATGGGATAAGAAATTAATTTCATTAATACCTAGATTTATTTATACTAATACTCATGCACCGTATAGTACTAACAACTTTCCTTACTATGTATAGAGACCGGACTTCATGCCATGCCATGACCTGACTTTTACTCACTGTGTCTCTTAACATCACACCGAGAGCTCACCCGTAAATAGCAATAGAAATAAGAAAAGCTAAATCCTTATCAGCAGGTAGTGAAGCACTCCCAACAGGCATAAGAGTTCCTTTCTCCAGTCTTGATGGAGATTGTTATTATTTCATCCCTCTTTAGGCGCAATTATAGATGCAAGAATATAGATTAACAATAATCATAAAGACTTACCAACTGCGTGACCAATCCAAACAACGAGACTAAGTGATATTCTTACCATAAAATCCTTCTGGTACTGAGATTGGTTAATAGGTTGCCTTGTAAATTCCAGTATTCAATTACGGTCCTCACACCATCTAAACTCAATGTTGACCATTAATTGGTCAAGCCATAAGAGTTCTAGCTAAACATAGCTGAATTTAAATGTGTATAAATATAAAGAGACTACAAATAAATCATGCTAAGAATATAAAGACTGAAATATATTGAGAACAATGAAACTGAAAACGAACTTGCAATTATACTCAAAGGTGTTCAAAACTGTAAACAAAATTATTCAAAAATTAAAGAACACAAAGACTAAAGCTAAACTAAAAGACTGAATGTAAAATATGAATCTCTATCTGTATTATCCTGTATATCTCCGTATATCCCTTCAAAATGGCCGGCCTTGGTATTTAAAGCTGAGTGCTCCTCCTTATGCTTCTTCTTTGGTAATAAAATAGGACTCCATGCATTTATTTTGATGGATTCATTTCCTTTTAGTCTTGGTCTTCAAATGGTAGTAAAAATCCTTCCCTTTATGAAATTGGGAAAGGGATCAAATTCCCTTTTGTAATAGACTCTTCCTAAATAGGATTTGCCTAAATTGGGTGGCTTCCAGATCTTGATATGGTGTGCATTGGTATTAATGTCAACTTCATCATTTTAAAGTATTCTAGAATCACCAAGACCAGCTATCGCTCCTATTGCATGTGTCAGGTATCAGTAAGAGGCTCTTTTTCTCCAAATATCGCATGTTTTCTCCGAATTCCCTTCGAAACCTGAAAGAGACAGAAAAGGAAGTAATAATGGCCATAAAGACTAAACACATGTTCTCAATATTATAGAAATGGGTACAAATACATGCTAAAAATGCAACCCATTAGACTAAGCAATATAGATTATAAACTCTGAACTGTTTTTCAATAACTTTGGCTAAAATGGACAAACTAAAATTAAACCAAATTTTAAGTGAGGATTTGAGCCTTTTCTTATTTGCTCATGAATTAATTGCTTGAACTCCTTGCTGAGTGGGCTTATGTTAGATATGATCTACGCCCTTAAGGCAATTAGGGTGATATACCTTAATTATGTAATAGTACGGAAATTCATTTTATTAATAAAGGCATTCAATCCTTTATTTATATCGATGTGTTCGTACATATTGTGACTGGTTAAAATACATTCATTGATATCTTTGTACAAAAGTCCTTGACATAAACATAATATTAAGTGAGAGATATCATAGTCGGACTATGCTAGTGAGACCTTCTTCATGTGCAATTATGATTATGTCTAAACTATCCCCAGTCATAGTTTCATCAAGAAAGGATATTGATTGAATAGAAAGACTAGCTTGTGGTCAACTTTCATGGAAAGGGTCCAAGATGTTAACCTCCTAATGACTGAAGGTGGTGCCTTGAGTTTGACACATGGATATATCTTGAAAATAGATTAGAGACCACGGTAAGATAAACAATTGGTATATATATATATATGTATATATATATATGTATATATATATATATGTATAAGTGTGTTAGTGTTTATCTTCATGCAGTAGCTTTGCGAATATCCTCATACTTGAGATGCTAGTTTCCTTGTGTGGTAATGTCGCTATAATTTGGGTCATACCTATTCATTCATTAATTTAGGGTGCTATGGGTAATTATAGGTATAGTGATTACAACACGTTGGTAAGCTACATAGTTGGAAAGAATCCATTGCTCCAGAGATATTAATGAGTTGTGCCTGGCCGCTTGTTGAAGTGATGATTGCTGTGATTCTCTGATCAAAGTATATGTTTGATAGAAATAGTTTATAGTCAAACAAATTATGGTAAAAACCAATATACTTCGGTGACAAGTAAATAACTGGGATAGCTTGGAGTAACCTCACTATTAGTGGGTTATTACTTTGAACGAACCCAACAAACCATATGGTACTAATATTAAAGAATGGAAAGAGTTCATCACATTGGGCAACTATGGCATTAACTAGGGTTAAGTCATATTCATAAAAGACGTTCCGGGTAATGGGGGATGGTGGACCATTACTAGGGGCGTACTATAGTCGTTTAAGGTAATTGGGTTCCATTCACGGTCTAGAACCTCAACCCAATAGTTCATATAGAACAAGGGCTAGTTAAGCCTTAACAGCTCAATATTTCGGGATCCTATAAGGTAACACACATTGGACCTTTATCGGACCAAGCAAAGAATGAATAGATTCATTCTATTACGAAAATATAATATAATGATAATTTGATTATGAATTGGTTGGACCAAGAGCATATTTTAATCGGTAACTAATTTTATTAGGGCCATAAATATATTTTTGAAAAGGACCAACGGGGAATTTTTCCAATCAAGTTGGGCCTAAAAAATGTTGGAGATTTAGACTACAAATGGGGATACGAGATTCATGACACACTTGGTGCATGAAATCCTGGACCAGAGGCTCACAAGTGTCGCGAAGTGGCACTCACAAGAGCCCGTGAGGCTGGCCTCGCTAGCTCTGCCATCAATAGCGCTTAGCTAAGACCAGCGCGAGATTCCTCACAAGCTAGGCTTGTGAGAAGTCCTACAAGCCCAGGTTGCGAGAAGCAAAGCATGCGGAGCATGCTGTGCACTCGGCCCAACCAGCTGGGCTCCTAGCCTGGCCCTCCAACTCGTAAGGCTTCAAGCCTTTCGGGTCAAACCCGCATGTTAGATGTGTATTTTACACATCCCAGATCATAAATGGGGGGCAATTTTCTCTGCCAAGCCTATAAATAGGCTTCACCTCTGCCCTTTACAAATGGACCAAGATCCTTTGTATGTCTTGACTTTAGATCCCAGGGTGCTATCTCTTGAATTGACGTTTTGGGGAAGTTATTTCGGAGGAGCCTCGAATGTTTTGATGCACCTCTAGTTCATATTTTTGGGTGGGTTTTAGAGTGGCCTAGCAGCTACTTTAAGCTCTGTGGTTCTTTCTCATTGGGAGGTTTCGATTGGAAGGGTTTGTGTGGATACTCATAGAGCCTATCCGTCTCTCAGAGGCTTGTGCAAGGAGGTTCTACTAAAGCACGCTTCAACTGGTAAGTTTTGTTTCTTTGTTTATTAATTATTAAATCTTTTTCTCTAATCATTTCTATACTTAATAATTATGTTTAGGTTGTATTGCATGCTTAGTTTATTTTTTGCTTAGGTTATAGGTTAGAGTTACAACATGCTTAGTATAAAATATTTATACTATGATATAATTTAGAATTATAGTATGCCTAGCCTATGCATGCTAACCTAGGTAGAAAATTTATTTAGTTAAGGCTTTATTAATTTATATGTATTTAATAGGGGTTCGTAGGGACAAGGGACCAAATTTTGAATTTCCGCCATGCCTGTTATGTATGTTCAAAGTTACCGTCAGTTCCTAATAGTAGTATCAGAGCCTGCTATTTAGTGCGTAATTAAGTTAAAAGCAAACTAAATTTTATTTTCTATATGAAATGATTTAAAGTTTATTAAATTGTTTGGAACGATAGATGAACTTAGGCTTTCATTTCATGGGTAGAAAATAGCTATGGATATGGATAATTTTGAATAAACCTCCTCAACTTACTCAAAAAATATAAACGACTCAATAAATTATATAAGTTATAAGGATTATAGATGCTTTCAATTTACCTGAATTGAAAGAACGAATTTTATTAGTCCAAGAGAATCCATGTTTTTTCAAGCTTGTGCCAGTATATGTTCTGGTAAGGATTGGACTTGGTGTCTACCCCTCATAGGGCACCTCTCCCACCCGGGAATATATATCGGTGCAGCTTGAGTCAAAAAAGAGGAAATTAAATATGGACTGATTTATTTCTAGTATATTAGATGGTTCCTATATATGTTTCTATAACAAAGTAAATATTAAATTATTGAATAAAAGCTTAAAGGAAATACAATATAAATATAACAAATTAAAATGTTAATTGTTTTGCATACAATCTAGGTTCATGGAATAATTACAATAAAGAGCTTGAACCCACCTAAGATTAGACCTTATAAATTAATTATAAAATTCCCTAAATTAATATAAATTATTTTAAATATTTCCATCTAATAAATCCTAGATTAGGTGAGACGTCTAACACCAATAAAATCCTAAAGTAAATTTATTAAGGAAAGTTATAGTCTTCCTTACCAAAATTTAAAATACGGTCTTTTTCGGCCATAAACGTGTTACGCAAAGCATTCCATTTCATCTACATTGACCAGTTATAAAAATTAAGATAGGTGTGCCTTAACAGGACTAGGTAGTCCACCATAAAATTTGGGGCTCGCTGTAGAATTGAGACATGTTCAAGAAGATGCCAATATAAAAGCACACGTCCCTTGGAATTAGGGAAGTTGAGCAAATCAAGAATTGCATTGGATGCAAATGGAATGGGATTCACACTACAACTTACTAGTATGACTTAACTCATAAAATTGGGGGTCGTATTAGACTAGTTATACATTTTGCTTACTTGGAAATTTAGCTAGGCTAGACTTTCCGAATTCAATAGAATGGCCCATTATAAATTTTGATTAAATAGTAGGACAAATGTATTTAATTAAAAGGCCTTATATTAAATACATATGCTATATACTAAATTCTAAACAATATTTTTCTTTCCTTATATCTTGGGTTGAAAATGACTTCCAACATAAATCTCTGTTCGTTACTTGACACCAAACTAAATGGCTCGAACTTTTCTGATTGGTTCCGAGCTGTGAGAATAGTTATCAGATCTGAGAGAATTGTCCATACTCTAGATGCAATTTCCCCTGTAGAACATCATATTGGGGATTAAGTGGACATTATACCTGCTTGAAGCATGAGAAAGATCATAAGACTACAACATGCATGATGTTGGGGTCCATGAATCTTGAGCTTCAGAAACAACATGAGAACATAGACTTAGAGACTATGGTTCTCCGTCTTGAGGAGTTCTTTGCTGAGCGAGAAAGGATAGAGAGGTATGAGACCTCCATGCTCTTTTTTGTAACCAGATGCAGCTGGCGCCTCTACCTCTCAGCATGTATTAAAACTCTTATGATGCCTTAGGAAGCTGAATTGATTGGGATTTGAAATGAATCATGAGTTAAGTATCGACCTTGTGTTGATGTCCTTGATAGATAGATACTCAAATTTTGTGACTAACTATTACTTGAACAAGATTGATTCTACAATTCCAGAATTAATCAACATGTTGAAGAAAGTAGAACATCATATTAAGAAAGATCAGAAGACACTACTGTTGCTCTAGAAGGGCAAAACTTCCAAAAGGAAGAAGACATTGAAGGCCAAGAAAAGAATCAGTAAGAAGAAGGAAAAAAAAGAAATCTAAATGTCTCTGCTTCCAGTGCAGTTAATCGAGATAGTAGAAGAGAGATTGCAAAGCTCCCACTTCTGAACATTGGAAGAAGAAGCCTACAGAGGAATTTACTTTAGGCATGCTTTAATCAAAATTTATGCTACTTTTCCTTATAAATCAACTTGGATATTGGATACTAGTTGTGGTTCTCACATATGTAATTCTGTGTAGGGACTAAGGAACAGTAGGTGGCTTGTGAAAGGAAAGATGGACCTATGCATGGGAAATGGATCATGAGTTGCTACATTAACCGTAGGAAGCTTTAATCTTAATTTACCGAGTGACCTAGTTTTACTTTTGAATAATTATTACTATATTCCAAATGTTACTAAGAATGTTATCTCTATTTCGCGTTTAGGAGCAGAGGGATTTAAAATTTTATTTTCGAATAATAATTTTAAGATTCGTTTAAATAATGTTCTTTATGGCTATAGAATGTTGAATGGTGGCATTTATGTTCTGGATACTAAAACATAAGTTTTTAATATGAACAACGTGAAGATAGTTAAATTAGAAAATGGGAAGTCTTTCTACTTATGGCATTGTCGTTTAGGCCATATAAATGAAGATCGCTTAACCAGGTTGCATAAATGTGGAGACTTGGGCCCAATGGACTTAGAGTTTTATGTTGATTATGAACCTTGTATAAAAGGAAAAATGACAAAGTTACCCTTTAAGGGAAAAGGTGAACGAGCCACGAGTACATTGGAACTTATACACACTAATGTGTGTGGTCCAATGAGTGTTCAGTCACTAGGAGGATAGTCCTAGTTTATAACCTTTATAGATGATTATTGACAATACGGTTATCTGTACTTAATGAAGCACAAGTCAGAAAGTTTTGAAAAGATCAAAATATTTTGAAATGAAGTTGCGAAACAAGTTGAGAAAAGTATTAAAGCACTTCAATCTGATCGAGCAGAGTTTCAAGATTATCTAAAAGAAAATTGGGATAGTTCCCTAGCGCATATGGTTCCTATTGGATATGGTTCAGTCTATGATAAGCAAAGCTTATCTCAGTAAATCCTATTGGGGATATGCGCTAGAGAAAGCAGTTTATGTATTAAACAGAGTGCCCTCTAAATTAGTTGATTATACACCTTAAGAAAGATGGTGGAATAAAAGGCCATCTCTAAGTAACCTACTAGTATGGTGTTGTCCTGCCATGGTAAAGATGATAACATCAGATAAGCTAGACACCAAATCTAACAAGTGTTTATTCGTTGGATATCCAAAGGAAACTACTGGATATTTATTTTACCAACCAAAAGCACATAATGTATTTGTATCTTAGAGTGCTCATGTTTTGGAAAAGGAACACTTACTTGCAAAGTTATAGGAGCAATCTTAAGCTGGAAGTTCAAGAGGAAGAAATAGACAGTTAACTGATTGACCCCATTCTAGATATAGAAGGAGTGATCCAAGAACAACCTATTGAAGCACAATCATTGCAAATTTGAAGTCTTGTTCATAAAGGTCTCAAAAGATATGGTTTTATCATCAATATAATAGGGAACTATACCTCATTAAGGATGATGAACCAAGAAACTATAATGAAATCAGAAATGGATTCCATGTACAAAAACCAAGTTTGGTATTTGGTTCATGCACCAGAAGGGGTTAGACCCATCAGGTGTAATTGGGTCTTCAAGAAGGAGACTAACATGGACAGTGATGTGATTACCTATTAGGCAAGGTTGGTTGCGAAAGGTTATAGTCAACATGAAGGTATTGACTACAATGAAACTTTCTCACCAGTAGCCATGCTTAAATCTATAAGAATACTCACCATTACTGCTCACTATTATTATGAGATCTGGCAGGTGGATGTTAAAACAACATTCTTGAATAGGGACTTGGATCGGGATGTGTATATGATATAACCTGAGGGTGTTTCTTCTCACAATGGGTTGAAGGTATGAAAAATGCAAAGGTCTATTTATGGACTTATGCAAGCAATCAGAAGTTGGAATATTAGGTTTGATCAGATAATCCGTGAATTGGATTTTAGTCCAAACATTAATAAGCCCTGTGTTTATAAGAAGGTTAGTGGGAGTGCAGTCATTTTCTTAGTATTATATGTCTATGAAATTCTACTAATAGGAAATGACATTTCTCTTCTTCAAAGTGTTAAAATATGGTTGTCAAGAAAGTTCCCCATGAAATACCTTGGAGAAGCAGAATTTATACCAGGTATAAAGATCTGTAGAGATATATCCAATAGGCTATTAGGTCTTTCTCAAAGTACATTTATAGAGAAGGTACTAAATAGGTTCAGCCTTAAGCATTCAAAGAAAGGTTATCTCCTTATGAGAAAGGGGATTAACCTATCTAAGGCTGAGTTTCTAAAGAAAGATTAGGAAAGAATACGCGTGAAAGACATTCCATATGCATCTACGATAGGATCCATCATGTATGCTATCATATGTACTTTGCCAGATCTCTCAAGCTTTGAGCTTTACGAGTGGAAAGCAATCGAATCTAGGTGAAAAACACTGAATGGCCATGAAGGCAATTCTTAAGCACTTCAGAAGGACTAAAGATGAATTCTTGATATATGGAGATTGTGACCTCACAATCAGAGGTTACACGGATGCGAGTATCCAATCTAATAAAGATGACTTTAAGTATCAGTCAGGTCTTGTGTATATACTCAATGGATGGGCTACATGCTGATAAAGTTCCAAGCAAAAAATTATTACCGATTCAACCATGGATTCTGAATACATTGTTACCTATGAAGCAGCAAAAGAAGCTATCTTGTTAAAGGGATTTATTGGTGATCTCGGAGTGGTGCATGGGATTATTGATCCAATTACTTTGTATTGTGATAATAATGGTGCTGTAGCTAAGGCAAAAGAACCACGGTATCACCAAAAAAATAGATATGTATGCAGAAAGTATCATATAATCAAGGAGATTGTTGATACTGAGATGAAAAGATTACAATATGTCCCCACTGAACAGAACCTCATGGATGGTTGCCGAAGCTATTGACACAAGTCAAACATGACCAGCATGTGAAGGCATATGGATTAAGGCATATGGCTAGTTGGACTTAGTGCAAGTGGGAGTTTGTTAGATATGATGTATGCCCTTACGGCAATTAGGGCGATGTACCTTAATTATGTATTAGTACAAATAGTTCATTTTATTAATGAAGGCATTTAATCTTTTGTTTATATTGATATGTTCATATATAATGTGACTGGTTAAAATATATTCATTAATATTTTTATACAAAAGTCCTTGACACAAACATAGGATGAAGTGAGAGATATCACAGTGGGACTATGTTTAGTGAGACCTGCTTCACGTGCAATTATGAGTATGTCTAAATTATCCCTAGTCACAGTTTTGTCAAGAAAGGATATTGATGGAATAGAGAGATTAGCATGTGCTCAACTATCTTGCAAAGGGTCCAAGTAGTTAACCTCGTAAATAATAAAGGGGGTGCCTTTAGTTTGACGTACTATTATACATCTTGAAGATATATTAGAGACCATAGTAAGATAAACACTTTGTATATATATCAATGTGCTAGTGTTTATCTTCATGCAACAGCTTTGTGAATATCCTCATACTTAAGATGTTAGTTACCTTGTGTGGTACTGTGCCTAGACTTTGGGTCATACCTATTCACTCATTAATTTAGGGTGTTACGCAAGATTATGGGTATAGTGATGATAGCAAGTTGGTAAGCTACGTAGTTGGTAAGAATCTATTGCTCCAGATATATTAAGGAGTTGTACCTAGTTGCTTGTTAAACTGATGAGTGCTGTGAACCTCTGATAGAAGTATGTGTTTGATAGAAATAGTTTCTAGTCAAACACATTATGGTAAAAAGCAATATACTTTGATAACCAGTAAATAACAGGGATAGCTTGGAGTAACCTCGCTATTAGTGGGTTATTACTTTAGCCGAACCCAACAAACCATATGGTACTAGTATTAAAGAATGGTAGGAGTTCATAGCATTGGAAACTATGGCAATAACTGGGATTATGTCATATGCACAAATGACATTCTGAGTAATGGGGGATTGTGGACGCTTGCTAGAGGCGTCCTACCATCATTTATGGTAATCGAGTTATATTCACGGTCTAAAACCTGGCGCTAATAGTTTATATAGAACAAGGGTTAGTTAAGCCTTAACGGCTCAATACATCGGAATCATATAAGGTCATACACATTGGACCTTCATCAGACCGAGTAAAGAATTAATAGATTCATTCTATTATAAAAATATAATTTAAAGATAATTGGATTAGTAATTGGATGGGCCAAGACTCTATTTTAATCGGTAACTAATTTTATTAGGGTCATAAATATAATTTTGAAAAGGACCAAGAGGGAATTTCTCTGATCGGGTTGGACCCAAAAACATTTGGACATTTGGACTATGAAATGGCCTATGGGATTTGAAACACACTTGGTGCATGAAATCCCGCACCACGGGCACGCAAGTGCCGTGTAGCGGCACTCACGAGAGCCCTTGAGGCTGGGCTCACTAGTGCTGCCATCGGCAGCAATAGGCTAAGCCTATTGCAGGATTCCTTACAAGCTGGGGTTGCAAGAAATCCCAGTAGCCCAACTTGCGAGAAGCACGGCGTACGGAGCATGCTATTCATGCGGGCCCACCTGCAGGGCCCCAAGTGTTGCGGGACAAACCCGCATGTGGAATGTGCATTTTGCATATCCCAAATTAGAAACGGGGACCAATTTTGCTCCCCCAAGCCTATAAATAGCCTTTACCTCCCCCCTTTTCAAAAGAACCAAGCCCCTTTGTAAGTCTTGACATGAGATTCCAACGTGCTGTCACTCAAGTTGACTTTTTGAGCAAGTTATTTTTTAGGAGCCTCGAATATTTTGTGACACCTCTAGTTTATATTTTCAAGTGCGTTCTAGAGTGGTCTAGTAGCTACTTAAAGCTCTGCAGTTCTTCCTCATTGGAAGGTTTTGGTTTGTGGGGTTTGTCTGGATACTCAAAGAGGCTGTCCTCCTCTTTGAAGCTTATGCATGGAGGTTCTGCCAAAGCACGCCTTAACTGGTAATTTTTGTTTCTTTCTCTTTTAAATATTAGGACTTTTTCTTTAAGCTTTTTTAGACTTAATAATTATGCTTAGGTTGTTTTGCATGCTTAGTTTATTTTATGCTTAAGCTATAGATTAGAGTTATAACATGCTTAGTATAAAATATTTATGCTAGGATATAATTTAGAATTATGGTATGTCTAACCTATGCATGCTAACCTGGGTAAAGAATTTATTTTGTTAATGCTTTATTTATTTTATATGTATCTAATAGGAGGTCCTAGGGACAAGGGATAAAATTTTGGATTTCCGCCATGCCTATTATGTATGTTCAAAGTGACTATCAATTTCTAACAACTTATATGATGATTTAATAGCATTCGGCAGCCGATCCATCGCATGAAACTTCGTAAATAGGTCCATTAGCTCAGACTTCAGTTCACTCCAAAATCGTTTGTAAAAGAAAAAATTAAATCCATCAGGTCCAGGCGCCTTTCCCTCATTACAGGAACAAACTGCATCCCATATTTTGGCTTCTGAGAATGTTTCAACTAGGCGACGATTCTCCAATGCATCGACCGTCCTGAACCTTAGTCTTTCCAAATCAAACGGAATAATAACATTTTTCGAAAATAGGTTCGAATAGTAGTTTCAAATCGTAGCTGTGATCTCTATAGGATCGTTAGTGACTCTCACACCAATTTCCAACTGTGAAATCCGATTACCTCTGAACCTAGCCGAAGCGATGCGGTGAAAAAATGTTGTATTGTCATCGCCCAATAAGGTCCACTTCACTCTTGACTGTTGGTGTCGAATTTTTTCTTAGCTTCGTCTAACCTGAAACAATGTATTTTTCGCGTTTTGTAATTCAGACATGGTTGAAGCATCCAAAGGCCGACCCATACTAGAGTCAGTCAACTCTAAAACACGGGCTTCCAACAATTTCACTCTTCTATCCAATTGACCAAAATTAGACAAATGCCAAGGACGGATAAATCCCCATAATTTTTGAAGCTTGTAATCGACATCTCTATCCTTGCACCCAGCCGTACCACAAATAGAACGCCACTTACTAGTGATAAATGGCAAAAAAGTATCAACATCCCACCAACAGTTTAGCGATCTATCTACTCTCCTTCCCCGTCTCCTCGAAGTATGCGACTGGAAAATAATGGGCAAGTGATCCGATAGGGTTGAGTCTACCGTAATGAGTTGTAAATTCGGCCAGCTATCTAATAATCCACATGACACCAACACTCGAGCGATCCTCGAAAAGGACTGACTGTTACTCCACGTATAATCCCTTCCAACTAAAGGAACATCATACAACGTACACTCATTCACAAATTCTTGGAATCTTATCATAGAATTAGAAACAATCCCATTCCCACCTGCTCTTTCCGAATAATGAAGAATTTCATTAAAGTCGCCACATAATAATAAATTACCGATATCCCGAATAAGGGGCATCAATTCAACCCATAATTGATTCCTCTCAACAGCTGTGACTGGCCCATATAAGCATACAATATCAGTCTCAACCTGGTTCACGACCAATCTCAGAATACACCATCTTACACCAACCGCTCTAACTGTACCTCTAACAACTTTAGAGTTCCATGACACAATTAACCCTCCCGAAAAACCTTTAGCAGGAATATAATAACATGAAAAATCATTATGACCCCATAATTTCCTCACAATCATCTCTGATACATCCGACACCTTCATCTCCACTAGCACAACAACATGCAAGGACCATTTGCGGACACACGAATGAAGAAAAAATTGCTTTGCTCCATTCGTGAGCCCCCCATGACAATTCCAAGAAAAAATTTTTACTGACATAAAGAAACGTGTACCAAACCGCGATCGAGACGGACTATTCAAACTCTAGGCTCTTCCAGTACCTGCACAATTTGCTCGTCATGTTACTCCTGAAACAGACCCAGCATCTCACCCACTCTAACAACCAATCTAGCCTCATTCTCACGAGGTTCTGTAATCTGGGCATTCATTATCACCCTATTTCTATTTGCCACGTCCGGCCCCGACGATCCAGACATTCTGCCAGTCTTCGGGTTCCCACTAGCCACCGAGTTCGCACTCTCATTATCGTCCGGCTCCCTTAAGGTAGAATTTTCCAATGTACCGTTATCCCGTAGCTTTCTCGTATCACTTTCCTCCTCCGATATAGCCACTTCATCTGATATCCTATCCGCCATTAAACCCTCATCCGACTCATCCTCAGAGCTAGAGTAATCCTCCTGACACCTCGGACAGCTAATGGCCTGACACATAGAAGTGTAAATCGTAATCTCCCTCTCCCCCATTGCTAACTTCAGATTGCGACTCATAGTGCCTATAGGAACTGACACTAAACAAGAAACAACATCCAATCGATCCAGCCTTTCCAAGTTGCAATCCATAGTCACCAGCCAACCGAATCTCCCAGCATGGCTGCGGACTAATGATTCACATATAATAGTTGGTGGAATACCTATGAAATCAAGATACATGACACACTCGGAGGGAATAAAATTCCCCGACAGACGCTCAACCGAAAACATAAGGTGACTGAGAACCTTCCATTCATGACTAACAAAATTACTCATCGCATCTCCTATGATAAAGGAGACAATCACACACTCCCCACCAACAGGAGCGGCAAATTCAACATCAAAACCACGCTCACACAATAAATCATATATATTTCGAATATGATAGATATTGTGAAGCCGAATCAGGCAGGCCTTATCTTTCCACGAGGTAGACTGCACCATGCACTCCTCACTATTCTGCGACTCATTCTTGTCCATAGGGCTTGTCGCAACCTTAGGCTGCCCCTTACTTACCTCCTCTGTAGAATTTCGATGAGGGGCCGCGACAGCAACATATGATCTCCTATCTCGAGGTGATTCGTGAAACACTTGATTCACACGCCTAGATGGCTTTCGGATCGGCTCTTGAATTTTCTGAACATTTAAAGGCCTTGAGTATCTTGCCTTATACGCCCGTAGTCGAACCGTCCTAATTTCCACAGAATTCATCCTGTTCAAAGCTTCATAAAAAGGAACAGTTTCATCAATCGTAATGAACCCAAAATTTAAGTTTCTGGCGTTCCTCTTTTGTGCGACAAACACCCAGCCAGAGGCTCCAAATTTCCCAAAGACCTTCTTTAGGGCTAGCGCATCATAACCATTAGGAAAATTCTCAAAATAGATCTTGTTCGCTATTGGATTTCTAGTGTTGGCAATATGATTAGGATTTAAATCCCTAACCTGCGAAGTGGCGGTGAGGGGCACATAAATGGGGTTACGGCGAGGGTTTGTGGTTTGGCGATTCCGGGTAGGCTCGTGGAGGAGGTTTCGGTGTTGGGGATGACGGCGGCTGGTGTTCGATCGGAATAGGGTGGTTGATGGTCGATGGTGGCGGCTGGGCAAGGAGGTGGGGTGGGTGCGGGTATGGGTAGGGTTTCTCTCCATGGGGTTCAAAGATGTATTATTTATTTATTTATGTTTTATTCTTTGCTTTCCTATTAATTAAGCCGCAATGAGCACGACCGATGAGCAAGGTAGATTTTATGGTTTGATTTCTCCACCTCTTTTATTTTAGCACTATTCTATGTGGATTGTTTTTGCGTTGTAATTAATTCTTATAAGTGAAGCCTAACTTAAGTTGAGTGAACAAGAAAATCTGAAAAGTGACTTATCCAGTGACTAAAGACTAAACACACATCTAAAAAATCTTAGAAGTGATTAGATTGTGCTGTGAAGTTTCTACTGGATAGAATGCTTGCATAACTTAATTCTCAAAGTGTAGCTACAAAGGGGAATCTACGTAGTAAAGCTTTCAAGAAACTAGACAAAAGGGTGCCCACGTCTAGTGACATTAGGAATACAAGACAACTTAGATCCTTAAGTGCTAACATGCTCAAATAAAGAAAGGAAATCATTCACATGTACGCATGCTCACTGGGAGTCCTTGCCACGTTACAAATTTGTTCACGATAATCAATTTTTGTTCCTAGTCATGATCATTTACTTTTAGTATTTTCTTTATTCTTTTCCCATTTTAATTAATATATTGTATTTCTAATTACTGATTTACTTCAAGGTTTAGCTACTTTCCTTGCTCTTTGTGGGAATGACACTTAGTCTTGCCCTATACTACTAACACGACCTAGTACACTTGCTAGAGCGCTCACTTTGGGCAGGCAACAAAATAGTTCTGTTACAAATAAATGTAGTGACTAAGACTATGTAATATGTGACAATAAATTTTTATGGTCACTAAATCTATAGCGTGACAACACAAAAACCTCGTTGCAAAATATATATTATTTTTGTTGCCAACAATTTTAACTTCAAAAAAAGAAATTCTTCTGTTACTAGTAAATGTTGTAACTAATTCTATTCAATATGTGACAATTAATTTTTTATTTTCACAAAAACTATATATGTGCCAACATAAAAGCTTGTTGCAAAAAAACTATTATTTTTGTGACAATAAGTTTAACTTCAAACAAAAAATGTTTCTGTTACAAGTAAATGTTGTGATTAAAACTATTCAATATTTGACAACAATTTTTTATAGTCACCACACCTATAAGCGTGACAACACAAAAACCTTATTGCAAAATATATATTATATTTGTGACAATGAGTTTAACTTGAAACAAAAAAATTCTTCAGTTACAAGTAAAAGCCATACCTAAAACTACTAAATATGTGACAATAAGTTTTTTAATGTCACGAAAACTATATGTGTGACAGCATTTAAAGCTTGTTTGAAAGAAATAATTATTCTTGTGACAATATGATTAACTTGAAACAATAAATACTTATGTCACAAGAACTATATATGTGTAATAACATAAAATTATTTTTGAAAATATTTATTAGTGTTATGATTTTTTAGAAAAAGTAAGGGGACATGAATAATAGAGTGAGGGTGACATTACATCCTTAATGATCCACCACTTACATTAGCTCACCCAAAGGGAGCAAACAGAATGGACCACCATGGGGGATGTTGCCCTTCCCCAGCCCTCTAAAGCCCCCCCCCCCCCCCCACTTCAGATATATTAGTGTAAAAGAAAAGGCACAAATACCTTGATTAGAAGGAGAGATCAAGGAGGAGTTAGTTACATGAAAGTAGAAGGTTAGGGTAATTAAAAATATCTGACGCTAAGAAACTAAATTCCGCCACCTACACTTAAAACCAAACCAACACAAATAAAGACAAGAGAAAAGGTGATCTTCCGAGCTAAGAGCCTCTTTGAAGAAAAACTTATTTCTTCGCTTCCACAATGACCATGTAATGAAGAACCACAAGGATATGCCAAACTCGCGACAAGGTTCGTCAGAAAAATGGCTATGTCCTAGCTTCAAAAACCCAAATCCCAAAAAGGGCATCATTACTGAAATACCTAGAAGCCCAAAAGCTTGCCTCCATACTCGATAGCTCTTAGGGCAATGGAACACTACATGCTCAGACGTCTCATCATCAGCATAAAAAGGGCATTTTCCATCCGTTACAACTCAGCACCGTTGGTTTAAAAGGAATAATTTGTTGGTAATCGTCTATGAAATAAAAGCCAACCAAACAATTGAACCTTAGGTAGAAGGCACGCCTCCCATATCAACATGAAATTAATGTCAGGATTTGTCCAAGGGGAAGACCAAAAAAAAAGCTAAAGGAGGAAGCCGAGAACTGATTCTAAACCTGTGGAACCCATAAAAACTGATTAGGCCCATCAGAAAAAATAGTTGGTGTGTCAGCCCAACACCGAGATTGGTCTCTTCCTATAGAAATAATGTAGGATTGCTTTGGGTAATCCAATTTCTAAGCTGAATGCACCGCTCCTCGCTTGCAAGTCTTAAGTTTCTTTTCCAACAGGTCTTAATATCGCTGTTTCCCAAAACAAAAAGGAACATCCCATTAGCACTGAGTAAAATTTATGACTACACATATAATACAAATCTGGGAATAAAGATGATAAAAATTGGTTAGAAGTCCAATTATCACGCCAAAAAGAACATAGCGCACCATGTCCCACATCTACCCCACACGTTTGATATAAAAAAATTCCACCAAACATTGTTTTTAACACAACACAAAATATTGCCATGCCAAATATGAGAGACTCGTCTATCTTCAATTGAGTCAACCGACGGCCATAAAAGAAAATCATAACTATTCACACAAATTTTGAACCATTGTGAACCTTGCCTTGACACTCTCAGTTTCTATAACCATTTAAAAGGAGACTACAATTTACAAGCTTAAAGTCTCTAATAAATAGACCCCCTAAGGGCTTTGGTAACGATATAGTTTTTAAGCTAACTTTACTAATTCCCCTAGAATTCGCATCACCTTTCCACTAAAAATTTCTCATAAGTTGAACAATCCTAGCAATGACTGAAGTGGGAATTTTATAGAGGGACAACATATATATGGGAAGCAAAGAAACAACGGACTTAATAAAAACTACCATCTCAGCATATGATATGCATTGTCCTTTCCAACTAGATAAGAGATTTTGGAACTTACCAATCAATGAGTTCTAGTATGACACAGGGACACGTTTCATACTAAGTGATGCCTCTAGAAAAGTAATCGGAAAACCCTCAACCTTACACCCCAATTTACCCGCACAAGATTGCAGAAAAGAGACATTTACATGAATTCCCATGATGAAACTTTTCTGATAATTAATGCGCAAGCTAAAATTCAACTCAAAACAACATATAATGCGAACAAAAATAGTTAAAAGGGACTCATGTGGAGGTAGGAAGCACATTGTATCATAAGCAAATTAAAGGAGAGAGATGTCGACATCCGAGCCATCCACTCGCGGTAATAGACCTTTACAAACACTAGCATCAAAGAACTATTTCAATCCTTCAATTGCTAACATGAAAATGAATGGTGAGATTGGATCTCCTTATTTAACTCCGCTTTCTAGCCTTATCGAATTACGTAGTTGGGCATTAATTAGAATAGACTTAGATGAGTTCTCCCTAAAACTCGCTAACAACTGAATCCATTTCTCCTCGAAACCCATCCTCCTAAACACGGCATCAATAAAATTCCACGAGATACTATCATAACCTTTCTAGAAGTCAAGTTTGAAGACCAAACAAGACTATTATCTTTGATGAACCAAATGTACAACTTCAAATGCAATAAAAGAACATTCGTGAATGTTACGACCCTTAATAAAACCAAATTGATTTTCAGAAATTAGTTTCAGAAGCAATGGTTGTAATCGGTTTACTAAGACCTTAGACAATATCTTATAGATGCCATGAATAAGAGCAATCAGCCTAAAATTCCCTAGCAATGACTAATCCATGATCTTCACTGTCATAATGATATAGGAAGATTTAATGTAGTTTGGCAACTAAGAAGTCTAGTGGAATCTACCAAGCAAACTAAGTACCTCTGGTTCGAATTCCCCCTATAAGCATTTATAAAAGAAAAAATTGTACTCATTGGGTCCCAGTGCTTTTCCTTCATCGCAAGAATAAACAGCCAACCAAATCTCATCCTCTGTAAAAGGTACCACCAGGCTGTATTTAGTGTTGTCATCAAGCGTCTTGAATTTCAAATCGCTCAAATCAAAAAGCACCTCTAATGGTTTCAAAAAGAGATTCATGTAAAAGTTCCTAATGGTTGAAGTGTTCAAAATTGGGTTACTAGTAGCCTCATTAACCTCTAGTTGGCTAATCCTGTACCCCTTGGATCAGATCGAAGCTCCTCGATGGAAAAAAGTTGTGTTGTCATCCTCCTAAATAGTCCAATGAACCCTACACTATTGATGCTTGATCTTCTCAAAGCTTCTGCGGCTCTCAGCCAAAGCCATTTCCCGTCATTTAAAAATCCGACCCATCCCTCATATCCATAGGACTTTCTGCAGAGCTAGAAGTAAGAAATAGTACCTTATTCTCTAACTCCTCAATTCGGCATTCTAAACCCCCAAAGTGAGCCGTATGCCAAGGCCAAATATAATCCCCCACGCATCTCAAGTTAAAGCCAATGTCCCAATCTGGTGAACTCAAACAAATTTCATCCCACTATAGTTTCAATAAAGGTAAAAAAACCATCACTATCCCACCAATAATTCAATGACCAAAAAATTCTATTAATCAGCCTTCGCATGGCCTGTGACTAAAATACGATTGAAAAATGATCCGATAAAGATAAGTCTACTGTAAATATATGCATTCTCGGCAATAAATCCAATAGATAACAAGACACTAACACAGGGTCAATCTTTGAATATGATTGGCTATTAAACCACGTGTAGTCCGTTCCATGCAAGGCTAAATAGAAAAGAAAACAATCATTAACAAACTATTTGAAATGCATTACAGAGTTCAAAATCATCCCCCTACCCCCAGATCTTTCCGTACTATGTAAAATTTCAGTAAAATCACTGCAAACCATCACTCTCTACAAACCCTGAATATACGGTGCAAGTTTTACCCAAAGCATGTCTTTATTAGAATAATTCGTAGGACCATATAGACATATCAAATTAACTTCCACAAGACACGATACCACATGTAAAATACACCATATATCTATAAAGGGGTAACTATACCAGTAATCGTCCTAGAATTCCAAGAAGTTAAAAGCCCCCCCTCCCCCCCCCCCCCGATCAGCATATGGATGATATGCAATGAGATCAAAAATTGTTGTGTCCCCAAAATTTATGAATAACCTAATCATTTACCTCGCCCACCTTCGTCTCAACTAACGTAAAAATTTGCAAATGCCATTTTCTAATGCAAGAGCGAATAAAAAAAGGTTTTGCACCATTCATCACACCACCGCGACAATTCCAACCAAATAGACTTAAAGACATAAAAATAACTTCACAAACCTCAAGAAACAGACTCCGTTCATCATGCTTTTAGAGCCTCTACGATTTCCTCCTAATGATGTTCTTTAAATAATTCAAGTTTCTCTCCCACTTCGAAGGTCAAGACCTCCTAACTCTCCTCAAGTTTTCATCCTCGGCTCTAATTACAACTCTATTCATGATGAAATTGACCGTGCAAGAGGAAAATGAGATCCCATTAGATGAAGCCACCCATTCTTGATCCTTAAGACCAAATTCATACTAGCCATAGGGATTCTCATAGATTGACTTCCTTGCCCATCAGATTTGGACCCGTTCTTAGCCCCTACATCCATAGATTTGGCCACTGACCCTGCCATGTTATCATTAGAAGACTCATCCTCTAATTCACTCGATTATTATTCGTGATTATCCACAATTTTTTACAGCCTACACCTTGTCTCAGTGAGGTAAAAATTTTCACTTCTTTTAAACCAAAAGCAAGCTTAAATTTTCAACAAGTAGTGCCTAAATGAACCGAAACTAAGCATGAGACAACATCGAGGTAATCTAATCTTTCAAAATCATAATCAATCACAACAATACGGCTAAATCTAGCTGCCATGTCATGAATTATTGGTTCATAAATAATTGTCAGTGGTAAACCCATAAAATCTAGGTACATTATACATTCCGATGGGGCAAAATCAATGGGTAATAATTGAATTGAGGATAATACATGATTTAGCACTTTCCAATAACCATTAACAAAACCATGCAAATCCTTCATATTAAAAAAGGATATAATCACCAAATCCCAACCTACAGGGGCTGCCATATCACTATTGAAACCATAGTAAATCAGTAATTCAAAAATATTTATACCATGAGCGATATTATTGAGATGAGCCAAACATGACTTAGCTTGCGACGGTGCAACTTAGACAACGAACTCTGAATCTTCCTTCAATTCCACTTCACTGGTTCAGACACTCCCAATTTTTGTGGATTCCTAGTTCACTGGTTCATGAGCCTAAATCACAACTTGCGCATATGACCTATTGTCTCGAGGTGACTCCCGAAACACTAGTTTCTACCTTGTGGTAGTCCTTTACGGCTGATTTTATCGAATAAAAGGACTAGTGCTGGAAAACCTATCTTGGACTGTACCAAACCTCACCATGCCAATAGTTATGATATTCATCCTATAAAGCGCCTCCTCTAATGGTATTGGCCCATCCTAGCTCAGAAAACCAAAATTAAGATTCCTCGTATTCCTTCTTCTCCAGACAAAAACCCATCCGATTACTCCACGCTTTTTGAATACCCATTTTATAGCGTCTGAGTTATACATGTTGGGAAAGTTTCTGAATTAAATTTTGGTAAGATTGGTGTTCTTCAAAACTCTTGAGGTCTGGGGGATCGGTTGGAAAAATTCAAGCGTAGAGGTTGATAAGGGAAACGACTGGCTTGATGGGGACGATTGTTTCGGTTGAAGCGATTAGGGATCAACACCGGCGGCCGTCATTGAGGGTTAGGGGCGGCGAAAAGGACAGCTACAGAAGATCGACGTAGGTAAGGGTTAGCGGCGATAGTGGATTATTCAAAATTTTGCTAGTCTTATGACAATATCTCAAATTTGAAAAGTTATGCAAAATGTATAAATACTTATAGAAAAGGAATAGAGAAATTATAGGTTTTTTTAAAAAAAAATTCCCTTGTATGGGCTTACAATAATAACAAAGGAAAACCTTATCCCACCCCGTCCGAGTGTGGACTCGAAC
Source organism: Euphorbia pulcherrima (assembly GCA_947683365.1). Classification (NCBI taxonomy): domain Eukaryota; kingdom Viridiplantae; phylum Streptophyta; class Magnoliopsida; order Malpighiales; family Euphorbiaceae; genus Euphorbia; species Euphorbia pulcherrima. The sequence continues at coordinate 14,296,058 of CANTUS010000010.1, read as the reverse complement.
CTGCGACCTCCAAAATCACAGCTTCACGGCTCAACCACTAGACCAAGCCTTTGCAATAGAGAAAATATAGGATATATTAAAAGGTTTATCAAAGTTGTACGAACATTATATGTGGTATGAAATGCTATAAAAAAGAATATGACGTGTATTAAAAATTACAGCGTATAGGTTTTATATACGGAGATTATATTTTCTATGTGTTGAAAAATATAGTTATATGAAAAATTATAGAAAATGTACAAAAAAAATATACGAACATTATTTGTTTTATAAAAAAGTTATACGAAATATATAGGAAATTATTGTACATGTGAAAAGTTATAGGAAATGAATAAAAGTTAAAAGTTATAGGTCATATTAAGCTTTGACTAAAAAAGTATACGAAATACATAGGAGTGTTAAATAAATAAATATATAGAATGTAAAGGAAAAATATAGAAAAATTGTAGTTCTACAATAAATACAAAATATATAATAAAGTTGTATAAAACGTATATAAACACTCAATCCTTATAATAGATTAATGTTTTAAATAAGTTAATAATATATGATAATTAGTAATACTAGTTTTATAAAAAATTATTATGGCATAATACACGTTTACCTCCTCATAACGTGGCATAATTAGTAACAAGTTATTTTTAAAAACTTATATAGAGGTATACGAAAGGTATACCAAAAGTATAGAAAAGTTATAGCTTTTTTCAGAAGTACTATAAATGTATAGAACATTCCTTAAAAAAGGCATACGAAAGTTATAGTTTATTTAAAAATATATAAAAAAGATATAAGAAAGGTTTAAGAAGTTACCACGAGCCTTAAATCCTGAACTCTAATAATGAATTAATGTTTAAAAAACTTTATTTAAAAATATTTTTATAAATATTTTATTTTTCATTTGATATTATTTAAAAAGTTGTAGGAAACATACAGAAAAGTTATAGGTTATTTAAAAGTTATATAAGTTGTACGAATTTTGTAGCAAATGTTAGGTTTTCCAATATTTAATTTTTTTTTTTGAAAAACCCTTGGAGAGACAGTGTATCTCTCCAATGGCTAAAAGATTGGAGTGGGTGAAAATTTCGGGGCAGAGTACCCAACTAGGTTGGTTCCTCTGCTTACCTACAAAACACCCACCCCACTTTTATTAATAATGGTTCTCGAAACAAGAACCAAAAGTACATCAAAGTTACATAATAAGAATCCTCGGGTTCGTAAACAAATCAGAAACCGAAAGGCTAACATTGCGCTTATAGGAATGAAAAAGAAACCAACAAAAATTGATACTCGCAATTAAAATATCCCCATCGTCAGTTTCATCTCGAAAAATATCCCCAATATTTATTTATAATTTAACTCTATTATAAATATATTCAAAATATAAATATGTGAAACATTATTTGAAAAAATTATATATTTAAATAATATAAGTTTGGTAGAGCTATATCATGAAATAATATTTCATAATGTATTTTGCTTTTGAGTGATTATTAAAAAAATGAAATTGTAGTCAATTTTAAGAAATAATTTAAGCTCGGATTGATGTTTTAACACTAACCAAACACCATTTTAGGTATGAAATAATGTTATTCAGACAATCGACACCATACGTGTGATGATAATTAACTGTCCTAAATTTTATGTGAAAAATGTTATTTGTATTGTCACAAGAATTAATTTGGAGAAAATTTTTGACAATGTTACAATGTTATAAAAAGTAATAGATTTTTTTGACAATGTTACAACATTACAAAAATAATAATGACGTTTTTTTTAACAATGTTATACATAAGTTTAAGTAATTTACTGCACATTTCCAAGAAATTATAAATATTCTAGCTTGAAGTATTAGTCCATATATTTTTGTTAGTTTGAAAATATATTAAAAAATTATAAGAGATTTGGTGTAAAATGAGTATAGAACGCAGGTCAAGCCTAAACCCATTATGTATTCATCTGTTTCACATTTCTATTACCCTTGGAGAAATGTGGAGGAATTAGGGAATGTTGATTGAAAAAAGAACACTTTTAATTCATAGCAATTGCTCTCACTCTCACTCTCACTTTGTGCACACATACTCTAATTAAAACTCACTTTTGTTTGATAGAAGGAATTGATTTTTTGGAATGAATACAAATGCAAATCAAAGCCCTATTTATAATGCATACAAGATCTACGTGCAAGGTAACAAATTAAATACAATTTAATTCTGAATTAATTATATTTTTCCTTAATTGCCTCGTATAGTTCATGTTTTATTTGTATGGAAAGTAATGATGATTCTTTCACAATAATTTTAAATATTGGTTTTCTTCATAGCATGATCTCATGTATATAAATTTATTTCTTTCCTTTCAAACTTGATTCCATTAACTCCAATTTATCTCTTGCCTTTCCAACTTGATTTCATTACCTCCAATTCATTTTTTTCGTTTCTTGAATTAAGATTAATAATTTCAACACCTAACCCCACTCCTCATTTCAAAACGCCGCCACACTCCAATCTTCTTTTAAAGGTTTCAACTAGGTCTGGCTTCTCATTCCCACCGCCGCTTCCATCTTTTCTGCCTCCTGCGCCTTCAGCTTTCTCCGGCGACGCCTTCATCTACCCTTTGTCTCTGTTGCTTTCAATCGTGCACGTGTGTCTTGTGACTCTTCTATGGCCACTACTATTTAATCGAACTTCTATAGTAGTGACCGTAGAATTTTTTCTAAAGTTCTCGATTCATCGAGTTTTTCTCCATTCTATTGCATTTGATTAAGAACAAATTTTACTTGTGAGGAATAATAAACAACAACTTCTGTTTCCCTCATTTTCATCATCTCAAACTCTCCTCTCAACATTTGTAGTCGAACTTTCTGTACTTTTTCCTCTATTTGAAGAGAAACTTATAGTACATCCCAAGCTTGCTTGGAGGTGGTTGCTTTTGCCATATTCTTAAACATTACATCATCTAACCCTTGATGGATTAGAGTCATTCCTGTGACTTTTACGCAAACTATCTTTTTCTGCTTGTGACAGTTGTACATCTTCAGCTAGGGCTACGTTACCTTTTTTGACTATGTCCCAAACATCTTGGGTTCCAAGAATCGCTTTCCTCTGAGTGCACCAATTTTCATAATTGGTTTTTGTAAGTTGAGGGAAGTTGAAGGAAACACTGTTGGTATTCATTTTAAGGAGGATTTTTAAGAAAAGATTTGTTTCAAGGCTATAGAGGCTAATACAACACTTTTTTATGCCTTTTGTAACACTTTCGACTTAAAGAAATACGTTTAGAAATTTTTTGCCACACTTTGGAAAGAATTCTTGTAACACTTTTTGACTATTGCAACACCTGGAACTTCTTAAATTGGACTTTGAAATTTCTTTCTCAGTAAGAGGGTCCGGATCAAAAGTAGCTCTGCTACCATTTTGTTGGAGAAATGTAGAGGAATTATGGAATATTAATTGAACAAAGAAAACTCTTAATGCATAACAATTGCTCTCACTCTCGCTCTATGCACACACTCTAATTAGAACTCACTTTTGTTTGATAGAAGGAATTGATTTTTTGGAATGAATACAAATGACAAATCAAAGCCCTATTTACAGTGCATAGAAGTTCTACCTACAGGGCAATAAAATAAATACAATTTAATTATGAATTAATTCTATTTCATTAATTGCCTCATATAGTTCATGTTCATTTGTATAGGAAGTGATGATGATTCTTTCCCAATAATTCTAAATATTGCTTTCCTTCCTAGCATGATCTCATTTCTTCAAATTTATTTCTTTCCTTTCAAACTTGAATCCATTAACTCCAATTTATTTCTTGCCTTTCCAACTTGCCTTTCTTGAATTAAGATTAATTATTTCAACACTCCTTCTTAAACTTAATTCTCGGTTATTCCCAATGATCCTCGTAACTGGCTAAACACATTGTGCTTTAATGGCTTTGTAAAGATGTCTGCAATTTGATCTTGCATTTTAAAATACTTCAGCTTCACCACCTTTTGTATGACTTATTCTCTAATAAAATGATATATCGTGTTGATGTGCTTACTCCGATCATGAAACACTGGATTTTTCGCCAATGCAAAGGCTGACTTGTAATCTACAAAAATATCAGTTGGATCTTGTTGTGTCATTTGAGGTTTCTTCAACAATCGTCGTAGCCATATCACTCGCATACATATGAGGTTTCATCAACATATTCAGCTTTGCATTTGACAATGTCACAATTGGTTGCTTCTTTGAACTCTAAGTGAATGTTGTGTCACCAAGAAAAAATACAAATTTGCTAGTTCTTTTTCAATCATTTTTATCACCAGCCCAATCACTATCACTGTACCCAACTAATTTGAATTCGTCAAATGCTGAATAATGCAATCCAAAATTAGTTGTACATTTGAAATAGCGGAGTATCCTTTTTGCTACATTCCAATGAGACTCCTTCAGTGCATCCATGTATATGCTCAGTAGCCGAACTGCATACAAAATATCCAGCGTTGTGCACATCATGTATCTAAGACTTCTGATCAGACTTCTAAAACTTATTGGGTTTACTATGACGCCATATTCATCCCTTGCCAATTTCAAACTACATTGACCGGAGTATTGACAGGGTTGCAACTTTCCATCTTGAATTTCTTCACTAGCTCCCTGGCAATCCCACTTTGAGAAATAAAAACTCCTTCATCATTTTCATTCACCTCAATGCCAAGATAATATGACATTAGGCTAATGTCAGTCATTTTAAATTCGTGAGTCATTGTGTTCTTGAAAGCATTAAACATCTAATGATTATTCTCGGTAAAAATGAGATCATCCTCGTACAGGAAAACAAGAAGAATATCTCCATCTTTCACTTTCATGTATAAGGCATACTCAATTGGACATTTGACAAATCGATTCTCTTGAAAGTGTTTGTCGATACAACTATTCAAAACTCTTGGTGCTTGCTTGAGTTCGTACAATGCCTTCTTTACCTTTAACACCTTTTCTTCATGGCCTTCGATTATATAACCAGGCGATTGTTGAATATATATCTCTTCCTCTAAATAACCATTTAAAAATTTTGTGTTGACATCCATTTGGTGGATCTTCCATCCATTTTGTGCAGAAACTAAGATCACTAGTGTAATGGTCTCCATTCTTGCGATAGGTGCAAACACTTCATCATAGTCAATACCGGTGGTTTTTGACTATAGCCCTTCGCAACAAGACTTGCTTTATGTCGAACAATTTTTCCATTTGCATCATTCTTTGCCTTGAACATCCATTTGACTCCAATGAGGTTTTTGTTAGCTGGAAGTTTGGTCAACTCCCATTTCATATTCTTCTCAATTGCATTGATCTCCTCTTCCATGGCTTTTCTCAAATTTTCATCTTTCATAGCCTCTTCAATGTCGATGGGCTCACTATCAATGAGATGATAGTAGAGTTAATTCTTCACCAAGCTCTTTACTGGCATCATAAAGATCTTTAATTCGCCGAAACTTTCTCGATCTATGTCTAGGACTTGAACTTTTGTCATATTCTTGTCTGGGAGATGCAACTGAAATAGGATTGCTTATTGACATTGTGGCTAGTTCCTTCGCATCACTGTCTTTGCTTTCATCCATTGGAAAAGGATAAAAACTATAGTTCTTCTTAGCATCGTTCCATTCCCAAGCTGCTTCCTCATCAATAGACACATCGCTACTGATGATCATCTTTCTCATGTCAGGATCGAACATCTTTTAACCTTTTCGAAAATTCTGAGTATCCCACGAACAATTATTTTTTAGTTTTCTCGTCTATCTTTTTCCTTTCTTCATTAGCAATATGAACATGTGCAACACTCCTAAAAACCCAAAAAAGAGAGATATTAGGCTTTCTCCCACTCCATGCTTCTTGGGGTGTCATATCTGAGACAGTTGTTATCGAGGGCCGATTCAAGATGTAGATCACATAATCAACTGCTTCTACCTATAGCTCCTTAGGCATATTCTTGTTCTTTAGCATGCTTCTCGCCATATTCATCACCATTCTATTCTTTATTTCAACAACAACATTTTGTTTTGGCAATCTTGGGACTGACAGGAAATGACGGATTCCATGATGCTCATACAATCTTTTGAATTCATTTGATGTGAATTCTCCCCCTATCTGATCATACGAATTTGATGTAATAGCCGCTTTCATTCCCCAACTAATGCCTTAAACTTCTTGAAAGCTCTGACAACTTCTGACTTCTCCTTCAAAAAGTAAACCCATGTCTTCCTGCTATGATCATCAATGAATAGCAAGAAATATTTATTGCCTCCCAATGATGTTAGTGTCATTGGTCCATAAACATCGGTATGAATGAGTTCAAGGGGTGTCTTTGCTCCCCACAAGGACTCCTTTGGAAAACTTATTCTAGATTGTTTTCCAACAAGACATCATTCACAAATCTGATGAGGTTTTTCAATCAAGGGAATACCATGCACCATCTTGTTTTGGCTTAGCAATTTCAAATCTCCAAAATTGAGATGCCGGAATCTCAAATTCCAAAGCCAATGAGAATCCTTCATACAAGCTTTCAAACACTTTGCGACATCTGTCATAATGTTGGGAGTGAACATTCAGTTCTTCGACATAAGCACACTTGCAAGCAACCTGTTCTACTTGTTAAACAACACCAACTTAAAGTTCATTATATAAACTTGGTAGTTTTTCTCCAGCAACTGTCCCAAACTTAAAATGTTATGTTTCATGTTTGGAACATAATACACGTTACTGATAAACTGGTGCTCTCCAGTCTTTAATCGAATCAAAATGGTTCCTTTTCCTCAAATAGGAACTTTGACAAATCTCCAAAGATGACATTTCCATTAAATAATTTGTCCAGTTCTACAAACATCTTCTCATCACCGCACATGTATTTGATCACTCTATTGTTAAGATACCAAATGTTATTTTCTTGACTATGGTCACCTTCATGGGTTAGTAAAATCGTTTCAATTACCTCCTCGTCTTGGATGTTGTTAGCTATCTCCTTTACTTGGTCCGAAGGGGTCCGACATTCTGCTATATAGTGGCCAAATTCTAGAGCAACTGTAGCACTGGATATTGGACTTGTCACATCGATCATTTTGCCTCCAATTTTCACTTCCTCATCCATGTCCACAACCTCTGCCTCTTGTGGACTGATTACTTTCATCATTTCTTCCGAATTGTTGATATCTGCCACATCCTCTTCCTCTACCATTTCCCCTATAACCTCTACCACGTCCTTGTCTATAACGACTAAGATCTTGGCTATTTTCTCATTTGAATGAAGCCTTTACTGCCAAGACTTGTTCAATAGACTTCTCTTTTTATCTGCTCAATCTTTCCTCACGTGCTTGCAACGAGCCAACAAGTTCATCAATGGTCATTGTACTTATGTCTTGTGACTCTTCTATGGCCACTATTATGTAATCGAACTTCGGTAGTAGTGACCGTAGAATGTTTTCTACAATTTTTGATTAACCAAGTTTTTCTCCATTCTGTCGTACTTGAAAGAGAATAGATTTTACTCATGATGAATAATAAACAACAACTTCTATTTCCTTCATTTTCATCATCTCGAACTCTCCTCTCAACATTTGTAGTCGAACATTTTGTACTTTCTCCTCTCCTTGAAGAGAAACTCGTAGTGTATCCCAAGCTTGCTTGAAGGTGGTTGCTTCTGCCACCTTCTCAAACATTACGACATCCAACCCTTGACGAATTAGAATAAGCGCCTCTGGTCATTCCTTTGACTTTTACGCAAACTATCTTTTTCTGCTAGTGAAATTGTGCATCCTCAACTGGGCCTATGTAACCTTTTTTGACTATATGCCAAACATCTTAGGCTCGAGAATCGCTTTTATCTTCATGCACCAAATTTTATAATTGGTTTTAATAAGTTGAGGGAAGTTAAAGGAAATGCTATTAGTATTCATTTTAAGGAGGATTTTTAAGAAAAGATTTGTTTCAAGGCTACGGAGGCTTTTATAGTACTTTATAATGCCTTTTGTAACACTTTTAACTTAAGGCAATACTTAAAGAAGTCTTTTGCAAAACTTTGGAATGACTTCTTGCAACATTTCAAGACTATTGCAACACCAGAAACTTTTTAAACTAGACTATGAAATTTCTTTCTCAGGAAGAGGATCAGGATCAAAACTAGCTCTAGTACCACATTGTTTGAGTAATGTAGAGGAATTATGGAATATTGATTGAACAAAGAAAACTCTTAATTCATAACAATTGCTCTCACTCTCACTTTTTGAACACACACTCTAATTAGAACTTACTTTTTTGATAAAGGGAACGGATTTTTTGGAAGGAATACAAATGACAAATCAAAGCCTATTTATAGTGCATACAAGATCTAGCTACAAGGAAATAAAATAAATACAATTTAATTCTGAATTAATTATATTTCCTTAATTGCCTCGTATAGTTCATGTTTTATTTGTATGGGAAGTGATGATGATTCTCTCCTAATAATTCTAAATATTTCTTTCCTTCCTAGCATGATCTCATCTATTCAAATTTATTTCTTTCCTTTCATACTTGATTACGTTAATTCCAATTTCTCTCTTGCCTTTCCGACTTGATTTCATTAACTCCAATTCATTTTTTGCCTTTCTTGAATTAATTCTCACAATTTAAACTAGGTCTAGGTATTTCAGAAAGGATTGTTGTTCTCGCCGCTGCTTCCATTTTCTCTGCCTCCTACGCCTTCATCTCTCTCTAGCACCACCGTCATCTTCCCTCTGTCTTTGTTGCTTTCCATCTGTATTTGAGTTTTAAGATAAATTTTGTTTGTTTCTAGGTTTTGCTTGGTTCAAGCAGTCATTCTTTTTTTCTGTTGATGTTTACATTTCCCTTTATTGATTCATTAAATTTGTTAGTCATGTGCTGGTGGTTGTATTCTTCGTCAAATTTCCTGGAAAATGTGTGATCTAATAGAATAAATTTATACTTTTGTATGTCTGATTTGGGATTTAAATAGTGTATTCGTTATTTTAATTGATCAAGCATAATTTATATTTCCCCCAGTTTTGCTGTTGAACTGAATTAAATGTGTAGTCTTAGTTTTATGGGTTTTAATTTTTAGCTAAGGAGAATTTGGAGTGATTTTTTTCTGTCTTTTAATGTTTATAATAATGAGTCAGATAAGTCAGAACTTCAACTAAAACTTGTAAGGGTGCAATGTTAGTATGTTAGTGATTACATGTTGTTACCATTGATTTGGTGTTCTATGTTTAGAAGTTGAGTTTTTTCTTCTATTATCGTTGGCTGAATAACATTATTTTTCTAGTCCATGCTAAGTAGCTTTCGTTTGTAATAAATTTACCAATAGAACCGTAGTGGCCTTGCAGTTACCAATATTTATGTTTTCTAGCTGTTGAGAGTGCTATTATAGTGAAGCCTATATATTCACTAAAATTTCTACAGATCCACGAGACTTGGTGCTGTGAAGTGTTGATTGTTATGGTCATCTTATTGTCTCAAGATTAGATAAACATGGTAAATGTAACATTCTATATTGTCTGCTTTCATTTATAGTCCCTTAACTTCCATTAACTATAATGGCAAAATTTTCACGAGTTTGTATTTCTATTGTGATTTTAAATCATAATACTTGTCTTCTTATGGAATCTCTTTTACATGTGTATTTTCCATCAATTGAACTGCCTTCATAATCCTTTGTATGTTTTGAAAATTTCAGATATTGGCAGGCTTACATACTCAGTATTGCCGCGAGATTCAGGTATAGGAGAAGGTAGCTGGGCAGGGCTTTGTTTTATTCCTAATCAATGGGCAGTGGTACTTCATCATTCTATCTAAACATATTAAGCTCATAGGTATTTGGTTTAATCAATGGTCAATGGTACTTCATCATTCTATTTAAACATATTAAGCTCATAGGTATTTGGTTTAATCAATTGTCAATGGCACTTCATTCTATCTAAACATATTAAGCTCATAGGTATTTGGTAATTGGGATTTAATTAATTTTAGTCGAGAGAAATTCTGGGTTTTGTTTTAGTTAGGGAAGTTCATATATGAGTTTTTGATAGACTGAGTAATTTTAATTATTTAAGCTCACTGTGTTGTTTGTTGGAGATAATAAAGAGGAATAAACACAAATTATAACTCAATTACTCAATAATTATAAATTATGCAATGAAAACTCAATTATTTTACAAGGCAAAATACTCTCAATTTATTTTCTAATTTCACTCTAACACCTCATTGCAACTCTTGCATAACACCTCTTGTATAGAGCTCTTCACCGACACCTTATCACCCACTATCCTGACTCCATGATTTCCTTATCATGTAATATATTTCATTAGCCATACAATCGGATTTCCTATCTAAAAATGATAACATTATTAGACTTCATACACTTTGACCACTCCACTAAATAATGTCTGCTAAATAATAGCTTTGCCATGTACTGAATAATTCAAACGGCATGGAACTTGATATTGTCTTGGAGTGAATGATAAGACAATCATGCAACATGATTTTATCCGTGTTTCTACTGCAGGAGCATCCTAATATGTTTGCCCATTCCACTGATCAACTTATTGATTTGTCTATATTGTATAAAACAAAATCATGATTTATATGCCCATTCTTTATCTTCATGTGCTTGTCTTCTTATTCTTTTATTTTATTTTCAAATTAGTGAAACTATGTTTAATTTTAACACTCCCCCTTGAACATAATTTTCGGTTAATTCCGACAATGCTTGCAACCGATTAAACACATCGTATTCGAGTTGCTTCATAGATATGTCCGTGATTTAATCTTGCGTGTTCGATGCATTCTCTGATGAAATGAATTCTCGTGTTGATAGGCTTACTCTGATCATGGAACACCGGATTTTTTGCTAACGCCAAGGCTGACTTGCTCTCAACAAAGATATCAATTGGATCTTGATGTGTCATTTATAGTTCCTTCAACAGTCGCCGTAACCAAACCACATGACACACACATCAGGTGCAAGCGACATATTTAGCTTCACAAGTTGACAATGTCATAATTGGCTGTTTCTTCGAAGTCCAAGTGAATGCGGTGTCACCACGAAAAAAATACAAATCCACTGGTGCCTTTCCGCGCATTCTTATCACCAGCCCAATCACTATCACTATACCCAACTAATTTGAACTCTTCAAATTTTGAATAATGCAATCAGAAATTAGTTGTACCTCTAACATAGCGGAGTATTCTTTTCGCCGTATTCCAATCAGATTCCTTCAGTTCTTCCATGTATCTGCTCAGTAGGCTAACTCTCGATCAAACTTCAAAAAAATTTCGGGTTCACCCTAACTACATTTTCATCCTTGGTGAATTTCAGACTGCATTCGACCGGAGTGCTGACAGGGTTGCAATTCTCCATCTTTAATTTCTTCAAGATCTCCTTGGCAAAGCGACTTTGACAAATATAAATTCCATCATCACTTTGCTTGACTTCAAGGCAAAGATAGTACGACATCAGGCCAATGTTAGTCATTTCGAGTTCACAAGTCATGGTCTTCCTGAAATCGTTGATCATATAGGGATGGTTCCCAGCAAAAATTAGATCATCCACATACATGGGAACAAGCAATATGTCTCCACCTTTCACTTCCATGTACAAGGCATACTTATGTGGGCACTTTGTTGGTAACTGATAGTCACATTGAACATGCATAACATACATGGCAGAAATTCAAAATTTTGTCTTTGTCCCCAAGAACTCCTATTAGTTGCATATGAATAAAATAAAGCCTTAACTAAGCAATTTTCTACCTAGGTTAGCATGCATAGGCTAGACATACCATAATTCTAAATTATATCCTAGCATAACCATTTTATACTAAGCATGTTATAATTCTAAGCTATAACCTAAGCATGTTATAACTCTAAGCTACAACCTAAGCATGTTATAACTCTAAGCTATAACTTAAGCATAAAATAAAGTAATCTTGCAAAACAACCTAAGCTTAATAATTATTATGTCTAAAAACGCTTCAAGAAAAAGACCTAATAATTAAAAGAGAATGAAAGGAAACTTATTAGTTGAAGCGTGATTTGGCAGAACCTCCTTACACAAGCCTTCTAGTGTAGGATAGCCTCTATAAGTATCCACACAGACCCACCCAACCAAAACCTCCTCGAGAGGAAGAACTAAGGAGCTTTGAGTAGTTGCTAGACTACTCCAAAAGCCCCACAAAAAAATATTAGCTAGAGTTCCCCAAATTAAAATATAATTTAGGATTCGCAAAATATGATCCGTAAGGATCAAAAAGTTCTTCTTTGACGGCTCGAGAATACTCAGTGAAGGCTCTCAAAAAATACCACAAAGACGTCAACTCGAAGTGTGTTGAGAAGAGGAGGAGAAGGCCTCCTTTTTATAAGAGGAGACCAAAATTGCTCTCTATTTACTAATGTGGAATAGGAAATCTATTAATTCTTTACTCAGTCCGATGAAGGTCCAATGTATATGACCTTGTAGGATCCTAAAGTATTAAGCTATTAAGGCTTAACCAACCCTGCTCTATTCTAACCATTGGCTCGAGGTTCTAGACCATGAATTGAACTCGATTACCTTAAACAACATTAGTACACCTCTAGAAAGGGTCAACCATCCCCTATTACTCGGAATGTCATTTGTGCTTATGACTTAATCCCGGTTAATGTAAAAGTTATCCAATGCAATGAACTCCTTCCATTATTTAATATTAGTACCAAGTAGTTTATAGGGTTCGGTTAAAGTGTTAACCCACTAATAGCAAAGTTGCTCCAAGCTATTCTAAGTATTAACTTATTACCGAAGTATATAGCTTTTACCATAGTGTTTTTGACTAGAAACTATTTCTATGAAACACATACTCTAATCAGAGGTTTGTAGCAATCATCACTTCAACAAGCGGTCGGGTATAACTCCTTAATATATCCGAAGTGATGGATTCTTTCTGACTAATTAGCTTACCAACGTGTTGTCATCACTATACCCATCACCACCCGTGACACCCTAAATTAATGAGTGCATGGGAATTACCCAAAGTATAGCAATGGTACCACACAAGGTAACTAGCATCTCAAGTATGAGGATATTCGCAAAGATTATTGCATGAAGATAAACACAAACATGTTGATGTATACACCAAGTGTTTTCCCTACTGCGGTCTCTAATATATCTCCTAGATATATCCATGTGTCAAACTTAAGACATCACCTTCAGTCATTAGGAGATTGACTACTTAGATCCTTTCCAAGAAAGTTGACCACATGCTAGTCTTATTGCTTCGTCAGTATCCTTTCTCGATAAAACTATGACTAGGGATAGTTTAGACATAATCATAATTGCATATGAAGCAGGTCTCACCAAATATAGTCCAACTATGATTTCTCTAACTTCATGCTATGATACGTCAAGGACTTTTGTATACATATAACAATGAATATATTTTACCCAGCCATAATATATTTATAAGCACATCGATATAAAAAAAAGATTAAATGCCTTTATTAATTAGACAAATTATTTGTACCATTACATAGTTAAGATATATCGCCCTAATTGCCTTGAGGGCATACATCTAACAAACTCCTACTTGAACTAAGGCCAATTAGCCACATGTTCTAATCCATATGCTTTAACATGCTGTTCATGTTTGACTTAAGTCAATGGCTTCGTCAGACCATTCGTGAGGTTGTAATCAGTGGGAACATATTCTAATCTTATTATCTTAGCATCAACAATCTCCCTGATTATATGATACTATCTGGATACATGCCTATTTTTTTGGTGAGACCATGGTTCCTTTTCCTGAGCTATAGCACCATTGTTATCACAATAGAAAGGGATTGGATCAATAGTCTCAGGCACCACACTGAGATCACCAATGAATCCCTTTAACTAGACAGCTTCTTTTGTTGCTTTGCAGGCAGCAATATTCAAATTTTATGGTTAAATCAGCAGTAGTTTCTTACTTGGAACTCTTCCAGCATACCACCCCTCCTTTTAAAACATACACAAAACTCGACTGAGACTTAAAGTCATCCTTGTCAGATTGAAAACTCGCATAAGTGTAACCTCTAATTGTGTGGTCACCATCTCCATTTATCAAGAACTCATCCTTAGTCCTTCTCAAGTACTTAAGAATTTCCTTAACGTTCAGTGCTTTTAACCTGGATTCGATCGATATCTACTTGTAAAGCTCAAACCCTAAGAGACATATGGCCTAGTACATATTATAGCATACATGATGGATCCTATCACGAATGCACAAGGAATATCCTTCATGTCCATTCTATCTTGATCTGTCTTCGGTTACTTAGCTCTAGATAGGTTGATCCCCTTTATCATTGGGAGATAACCTTTCTTCGAATGCTCAAGGTTGAACGTACTCAATACCTTGCCTATATATGTGCTTTGAGAAAGACCTAACAGCCTCTTAGATCTATCCTATAGATCTTTATACTTAGTACAAATGCTGCTTCACCAAGGTCTTTCATGGGGAACTTTCTTAACAACAATACTTTAATACTTTGAAGAAGAGAAATATCATTTCCTATTAATAGAATGTCATCGACATATAATACTAAGAAAATGACTGCACTCCCACTAACCTTCTTATAAACACAAGGCTCATTAATGTTTGGACTGAAATGTAGTTCATGGATTGTCTAATCAAACCATATATTCTAACTCCTGGATGTCTGCTCAAGTCCATAAATGGACCTTTGCTGCTTGCATTGCTTTGAGCCATTTTTAGATGTAAAACCCTCAAGTTGTGTCATATACATATCCCGGTCTAAATCCCTATTCAGAAATGTTGTTTTAACATCCATCTACCATATCTTATAATTATAATGAGTAGCAATGGTGAGGAGTATCCTTATGGATTTAAGCATAGCCACTGGTGAGAAAGTTTCATCATAGTCAATGCCTTCACGTTGACTGTAACCTTTCGCAACTAGCCTTGCCTTACAGGTAATTACATTACCATCCATGTAAGTCTTCTTCCTGAAGACCCATTTGCACCCGATTGGTCTGACCTCTTATGGTGTATCAGCCAAATTCCAAACTTGTTTCTCATACATGGAATATATTACAGATTTCATGGCCTTTAGCCACTTATCAGAATTTGAGTTTTTCATTGCTTCATCATAGGTTCTTGGTTCATTATCCTCTATAAGATATAGTTCTTTATCATCAATGATGACAAAACCACATCTGTCAGGACCGTTATCAACACGACCTGATCTTCACAATGTTTGTGTTTTGATTGGTTGTTCTTGGCTCATACTTTCTTGTGTATCTAGAACGAGGTCAAAATAAATTCTCAGCTTAACCAAAGACGATCTAATCAATTCAATCAACATTTTAATTTATAGTACGACCCTAATAAAATTAGTTACCAGTCAAAATGAATTCCTAGCTTAACTAAAAAACGGTCTAATCATTTTAATCAACACTTTAGTTTATTTGTGACCCTAATAAATTAGTTACCGATAAAAAATATATTCCTTGGCTTATCCAAAATGATCTAATCATTTTTAACCAATTAAATAATAATCCAATTATTATTATGTTATACTTCATCATAAAATGAATCTATTAATTCTTTACTTAGTCCAATGAGGGTCCAATGTATGTGACCTTGTAGGATCCCGAAGTATTGAGCTATTAAGGCTTAACTAAACTTGTACTATTGTAACCATTGGCTCGAGGATCTAGACCATGAATAGAACTCGATTACCTTAAACGGCTATAGTATGCCTCTAGCAAGGGTCAACCATCCCATTACTTGGAACGTCATTTGTGCTTATGAGTTAATCCCGGTTAATTCAATAGTTATCCAATTTGATGACCTCCTTCCATTCTTTAATTTTAGTACCATCTGGTTTATAAGGTTCGATTAAAGTGGTAACCCACTAATAGAAAGGTTGCTCCAAGCTATTCTAGTTATTAACTTGTTATCAAAGTATATTCCCTTTTACCGTAGTGTCTTTGACTAGAAAATATTTCTATCAAACACATACTCTGATAAGATGTTTATAGCAATCATCACTTCAACAAGCGGCTAGGTACAACTCCTTAACATATCCTGAGCGATGGATTCTTTCAGACTATATAGCTTACAACGTGTTGTCATCACTATACCCGTAACCACCCATGACACCCTAAATTAATGAGTGTATAGGAATGGCCTAAAGTATAGCAATGGTACTACAAAAGGTAACTAGCATCTCAAGTATGAGGATATTCGCAAAGCTTATTGCCTGAAGATAAACACTAACACATTCTTATATACACCAAGTGTTTACCCTATCGCGGTCTCCAATATATCTCCCAAATATATCAATGTGTCGAACTTAAGGCACCACCTTCAGTCCTTCGGAGAATTACTCCTTGGAACCTTTCCAAGAAAGTTGACCATATGTTAGTCTTGTCGCATCATCAATATCCTTTCTCGATGAAACTATAACTAGGGATAGTTTAGACATAATCATAATTGCACATGAAGTAGATCTTACTAAATATAGTCCAACTATAATTTCTTTGATTCCATGCTATAATATGTCAAGGACTTTTGTATACATAGATCAATGAATATATTTTAACTAGCCATAATATATTTATAAGCACATCGATATAAACAAAAGAATAAATGACTTTATTAATTAAACAAATCATTCGTACCATCACATAATTAAGATATATCGCCCTAATTGCCTTAAGAGCATCCATCATATCTAACACACTTGACCAATCTATTCTTGTGAAAGTGTTTGTAGATGCGGCTGTTCTAAGCTCTCGGTGCTTGCTTGAGTTCGTACAATGCCTTTTTAGCTTCAACACTTTTCTTTTGTGGCCTTTGACAATGTAATCAGGCAGTTGTTGGACATAGATCTCTTCTTCTAAATAACCATTTAAAAATGCTAACTTGACATACATATAGTGGATCTTCCATCCATTTTGAGCAGCAACTGGGATTACTAGTCTGATGGTCTCCATTCTTGCAACAACTACAAACACTTCATCATAGTCAGTATCGGGTTTTTTACTATATCCCTTTGCGACGAGCCTTACCTTATGTCGAACGATTTCACCATTTGCATCCTTCTTTGCCTTGAACACCCATTTAAATCCGATGGGCTTTTTATCAGTTAGAAGTTTGGTCAACTCCCACGTCTCATTCTTCTCAATTGTTTGAATCTTTAAGTCTATGGCTCTTTTCCAGTTTTTATCTTTCATGGCTTTCTCAGCATCAATGGGCTCAGTATCAATGAGATGGCAGTAAAGAGTTAATTCTTCACTGAGTTCTCTTATAGTATCATCGAGTTCTTCAACACATTAAAATTTTCGCAGTCTTTGTCTAGGATTTTCATTTCCATCGTCTTCTTGTCTGGAGATGCAACTAAAATAGGATTGCTTGACGTTGACTTGTGGCGGGTACCTCCTCATCACTATCATTGTTTTCATCCAAGGGGAAAAGATAAAAACTATAGTTCTTTTTATCATTGTTCCACTCCCAAACTTCTTCCTCGACAATAGTCATGTCCCTATTGATGATCATTTTCCTTTTGTAAGGATCAAACATCTTGTAACCTTTGAAAAATTCTGAATATGCCACAAACAAATATTTCTTCCATTTGTCATCTTGCTTTCTCCTTTCTTCATCAGCAACATGAACATGTGAAACACTCCTAAAATGCGAAAATGAGAGATGTTTGGCTTTCCCCCACTCCATGCTTCTTGGGGTGTCATATCTGAGATAGTTGGTGTCAGGGATCAGTTCAAGATGTAGACTGCACAATCAACTGCTTCTGCCCACAACTCTTTGGGCAAATTCTTACTCTTTAACATGCTTCTCACCATATCCATCACTATCCTATTCTTCCTTTTGACTACGCCATTTTATTGAGGCGATCTCGGGACTAAAAGGAAATGCAATATTCCGAGATGCTCTTAGAATCTTTTTAATGAATTTGATGTGAATTCTCCCCCTCTATCGGATTTTACGGCTTTGATGTAATAGCCGCTTTCTTTCTCAATTAGCTCCTTGAACTTTTTGAAAGTGCCAAAGATTTCAGATTTCTCCTTTAGAAAGTAAACCCATGTCTTCTTGCTATAATCATCAATGAATATCAAGAATATTTATTGCCTGCCAATATGTTGGTGTCATTGGTCCGCAAACATCTTTCAAGCACTTTGCAATGTCTGTCTTGATGTTGAGAGTGAACATCTGGTTCTTCCACATAGGCACACTTGCAAGCATCTATTTCATGTCATTGAACAACAACAATTTTCTATTCAACATGTGAACTTGATAGTTTTTCTCCCGCGTTGTCCCAAACTTAAAATGTTACTTTTCATGTTTGTAACATAATACACATTGCTGATGAATTGGTGCTCTCCATTCTTTAATCAAATAAGAATGGTTCCTTTGCCTCTGATGGGAACTTTTAAGGAATCCTTAAAAACAACATTTCCATTGAATGACTCCATCTCGACGAACATCTTCTTGTCTCCATGCATATGGTTACTTGCACCTTTGTCAATATACCATATGTTATTTTCTTGACTTTGTTCAACTTCACGGGTAAGTAATATCGTGTTGGCTACATCCTCCTCTTGAATGTCTATTGTTGTTTCCTCTGCTTGGTTTGATGGGCTCCAACATTCCACAGCGTAGTGGCCAAATGTAGAGCAATTGAAGTATTGGACATTTGACTTGTCACGTGCATCATTTTACATCCAATTTCCTCTTCCTTGTCCTTGTCCACGTCCACCACCTGTGCCTCTTATAGACTGATTATCTCCGTTATTATTGTCACTTCTCCCATGTTGTTGAAATTTGCACATTCTCTTCCTCTTCCATTTATTCCACAACCTCTTAAAAAATGAATAGTTGCTCAGCTACTTTCACCTTCTTTTAACGAAGCCTTTGCCGCCAAGACATTTTCAATGAACTCCTCTTTCTATCTATTTAGCCTTTCCTCATGTGATTGCAACGAGCCAACAAATTCATTAGCAGTCATTGCACTTGTGTCTAGCGATTCTTCTATGGCCACTACTATGTAATCAAACTTTAGTAGTAGTGATTGTAGAATTCTTTCAATGGATCTAGACTCTTCTATTTTCTCACCATAATGCTGCATTTGATTAATGACATATTTTACTCGTGAGGCGTCTTTTGAAAACCCCCTAAAGGAACATTATGTCCCTTTGAAAGGAAACAGATTGAGGTAGACATCCCAACTAGGTTGGTGCCCCCGCTGACTTACAAAACACCTACCTTTCTTTATTAATCAAAATTCTAAAATCAGCTCTTAAGATGAGAGGATCATTGGAAGTCAGTTACAGCCTAGAAGGTGGTTCGGATTATTAAAAATACCCAACACCATAAAAGTCATCGTACTCCTATTACATTGAAAGACAAAAAATCAAAGATAAATGCTAGAAACAATATAGTCCTCCCGATTAAAACGATCTTAAAAAACAAAAGTATTTCGATGCTTCCATAAGGACCAAGCAATAAAAAACCATAATGAAGTCCCAAAATCACGGCACACCCCAGGACAAAAAAGGACCTCCATATAGGCAAGAAGTCGTAGGCTGAATTAGGAATTGCAAGTTGAATTCCAAACAACTGAAACATACCCCTCCACACATTATAGGCAGTCGCACGATGAACAAGTGCATGATCACATGTCTCAATCATATTGCAAAATGGAAATTTTGGGTCCCTAGCAAATTGACACTTCCTAATGAGTAGGAATTCCTTAGTTGGTAACCTGTCATGAAAAAGAAGCAAGCTAAAAAAGCAAACCTTCAAAATAAGACATGAATCCGAAATTGTCATAAAGTTTTGATTCAAAGCCGGCCAATTAGGAGACTTATTAAAACCTTTCGAAAAAGAAAACGTGGTAAAAATGGATCCCGTACTGAAGTTCCACTTCACTTTGTCCATTTCATCACCAAAAGCAACATCCCCCCGCTCCCCATTCAACAAATTCCCCCAATTTCCTTGAAGCATCATCTTCATCCATTCAAACTCTCCTGTCAACATTTGGAACCAAACTTTCTGCACTTTCTCCTCTACTTAAAGAGAAACTCGTAATATGTCCCAAGCTTGTTTGGAGGAGGTCGCTTCTGTAACCTTCTGAAACATCACATCATCTAACCCTTGATGGATTAGACTAAGTGCTTTTTGGTCACTCCTGCTGTTCTTATGCAAACTATCCTTTTCTGCTTGACGCAGTTGTGCATTTTCGGTTGGTACTAGGACTGTGTAGCCATTTTCAACTATGTCCTAAACATCTTGGGCTCCAAGAATCGCCTTCATTTTAATACATGAATTTTTGTAATTTGTTTTGGTAGGTTGAGGAAAACTAAAGGAAACACCATTAAAATTCATTATTTTAGAGGACAATCTGATTCTAGGCGTATAGGGGATGTTGCGACATTCTCTAAAACTTTTTGCGACACGCGTAGCAACACCTACGTCACTGTGGCAACACTTCTAGCAGTCTATTGCAACGCTTCTGGAATACTGCAACGCCTGGAATTAAACTCGACTTTATTTTTTCACTCGGAAATTTATTTTTCAGGAAAAGGATCGGATTCCAAAAATGGCTCTAATACCACTTTATTGGAGATAATGAAGAGGAATAAGCATGTAATTATAACTCTATTACTCAATAATTATAAATTATACAATGAAAACTCAAATAATTTACAAGGCAAAATACTCTCAGTTTCTTTTCTAATTTCACTCACTACACCTCACTGCAACTCTTGCATAATAGCTCTTTTATAGAGCTCTTCACGAACACCTTATCACTCACTATCCTGACTCCATGATTTCCTTGTCAGGTAATTCATTTTATTAGCCATACAATCAGATTTCCTATCTAAAAATGATAACATTGTTAGACTTCATACACTTTGACCACTCCACTAAATAATGTCTGCCAAATAATAGCTTTGTCATGTACTGAATAATTCTAACAACATGGAACTTGATATTGTCTTGTAGTGAATGATAGCACAATCATGCAGCAGGATTTTATCCATGTTTCTACTGCAGGGGCATCCTAATATGTTCGCCTATTCCACTAATCAACTTATTGATTTGTCCGTATTGCATAAATTAAAATCTTGATTTGTATGCCAATTCTTTATCTTCATGTGCTTGTCTTCTTATTCTTTTATTTTATTTTCAAATTAGTTAAATTATGTTTAACTTTTAAGATTCTAATTGCAAGTTAAAAACGGCAGGGGTTTTGTATCAAGTAAAAGATAAAACAGATAAGGAGGTTTTTGATAGGACTTGTTGTTTAGATTGAAGTTTTTTTAATCCCAGGTTATTGTATTTTTTTTGGGCAGAGATGCAGTGGCGCGATACCAATGGGAGTTCTGTTCTGCTTGGCAAGTTGGAGACAATAGAGTCTCTTGATTAGAATCGGGTTATTACGAAGGATCCTAATTGTAAATGTTACTGCTATTGCTCCTTCGTTTTCTTGTGTTTTAGCGGCTTAGATTCGTATCATATTGGATTAGAGGATTGTATATGTAAATTCTTATATGCATGTAATGCAGAATCTGGAATTATTATGGTGATTAATGATTAATTAATTGTCAGTATAAGGTCTTCAAAAATGGATGAGAAGATGCCTATTATCCATTTACTTTTTTGAACTAAAATCTTTGATACGTTCTTAAAATCTTGTCTAGACTCTAGCCAATAAATTCCTATGCAGCGAGCTTCTGTTTTGATCCTAATTTATATATGTAGAGGGTTGATTTTGTAGTATTGTGAATTATAGTCAAATACTACATATTAAATAAGCTATTTATTTCACTTGCAAATTTACTTAATCATTTTTTTGATTATTTTGAAAATTATTTGTAATATTATCTTATTGATGTGCTATTTAGGCATCCTTCTCGTCTTCACACTTTAACTTGAGTTTTAGTTGTGCTTTTGCTGTTTGTTATTTTTGCCTATCCTTGTTCAGTTTCTGTAGTTAATTTGGATATTATGTGTGTTGAGGTATTGATGTCGTGGTACTCGAGACACAGGGTCGGTCCAATTTGGTGTAATAGGGTCAGGTCTGTCAGTTGTAACCAGGGTCTACCTGCAAGTCATAAAGGGCATTAGAGGGGTCACACTGGGGGGGTCCCCGTCGTACCCTCTCTGATTCTTAAGTCAGTGCATGGCATGGGAATGAAGAGTAGAATGGTAGGGAGTAGTGAAGTTACCTCATATTGTGGGTTAGTATCCCTTATATAGACAGTTTGGCCCTCTCTTGGGTTGCCATGTGTCCATTACTTGAGTTTGGTGGGCGAGTAATGCCTTGATGAGCTTCATGGGCCTCATTGATGTTGGGCCTTTTATATGCCTTGCTATCAGGTATGTGTAGGCATCAAGGGCAAAGATTGTTCAAGGAATTCAAAGAGGTACAACAAGAAAAAACTGATGATCCTGATATTTAAGTAGTTTGTGATGATTCTAACATGTTTAAGTGGAATGCTCTTATCAAGGTAGACTTAGTTTTTGTGAGAGAAGCAATGGTTGGAACTTCAGAGGGTTAATTTCAAAGGGTTAATCCATTCAATATGAGAAAATTAAATTTTTAACTTGTTTATGTAATTCTAGATTTTTCCTATACTTCTTTATCTTATGTTTTCTTTTCCATGTTAGATTCCTCCAACATTAGCTAGAATTTATTATCTGGAGAGGTACACCAACTTTCCAGCTATCTCCTTCTTAAAACCAGTAGCTCATGCATTGTATCACTTGACATTTAGTGTTCTAAGGTATGAGTCTCAACAAAATTGATTTGTCCAATGTATATATTCTATGTTATACTTCTATTTACTTGTATACAGTTTGATAAGTTGTATTTTTAGCATGTATTTTTGTTTATTTCCAAATCATTGAGACCAGGTTTTTAGTCTTTATGGCCGCTAGTACTTCCTTTTCTGTCTTTTTTAAGTTTTGAAGGCAATTCGGAGAAAACATGCAATATTTAGAAGAAAAGAGCCTTTCACTGATACCTGAAGCAGACAGTGGGAGCGATAGCTGGTGTTGGTGACTCCACATTGCTTCAGAATGACCAAGATGACATCAATACCGGAGCATGCCATATCCAGATTTGGAAGTTACCCAATTCGGGCAAATCCTATTCAGGAATAACCCATCTCAAAAGGGAGTTTGATCTCTTTCCTAATTTCACAAACGGACGGATTTTACTACCGTTTGAATACCAGGACTAAAAGGAAATGAATCCATCAAAATGAATGCAAAGGTTCCTATTTTGTCACTAAAGAAGAAGTATAAGGGAGAGCACTCAGCTATAAATACCAAGGCCGGCCATTTCGAAGGGGACATACAACTTCAATCCAACCTATCATTCAGTCTTTCTAGTCTAGTTTTAGTGCTTATGTTCTTTAATTTTAAATATTTTGATCTACATTTTTGTTTTTGAACACTTCTAATTTTAATTACAATTCCATTTTCAGTTTTATTTCTTTGTTTTAATTTCAGTCTCTTTACTATTTGCATCCTTTACTTTAAGTCTCTTTATATTTCTGGACATTTAAATTCAGCCATGTTTAGCTAGAACTCTCATAGCTTGACCAATTAATGGTCAAGAATGATTTTAAATGGTGTGAGGACCATAATTGAATATAGAAATTCATAAGTTAACCTTTTTACCATTCTCAATACTTAGAGGTTTCTATGGTAAGAATATCACTTGGCCTAGTTGTTTAGACTAATCAACCATTTGGTAAGTCTTGGTGATTATTGTTAATCTCTCTTCTTGCATTTGCAATTGTGCCTTAAGAGGGATGAAGTACAACAGTCCCCATCGAGACTGGAGAAAAGTAATCTAATGCCTGTTGGGAGTGCTTCACTACCTATCGGTGAGGATTTAGGCTTTTCTAATTTATATTGTTATCCACTAGTGAACTCTTAGTTCGAAGTCAAGGGACACGGTGAGTAAGAGTGAGGTCGTGGTGCGAAGTCCAGTCTCCATATAGAGTGAGGGAAAGTTGCTAGTACTATACAGTGCATGAGTGTTAGTATAACTAAATCTAGGTTCATTGCAATTGATTTCTCATCCTATGGGCACAATGACATTTAGCCTTGTCCTATTTTGGTTAAGTAATTGTTTCTTGTTATTTTATTACCTACTTTATTCAGTTTTAATCTACAAATTCCCATCGAGAGTACTTCAAGTTCATGTTGTGCGTCCTCTTCTAAGAATAACGTTGCCAATACTGTTCCTTGTGGATTCAACCTCTGCTTGCTACTAACTACTAGTTTGTTTTGTGCAAAGATTTATTTTTTGTGGTCTCGACACCCATCAAATTTTGGCACCATTGCCAGGGAATAGTTCCTTTTGACTAGTTGTTTGACATTGATGACTAGAGCAATAGGCCATGGCAGTGAATTCCTGTACGATCTAGAAATTGAAAGATCCAACAGAGCTCGTGCTAAGCAATCCCAAGAGGTTAGAGATTCCAAACATCAAGCAGAGACTTCAAATGGACCCAATGATGATCCAATTGACATAAAAGGACTGTCTGACTATTCGACTGACTCAAATTTAGAGCCTAAAATAGCCATCGTGACCATGGTTGATAAAGTGCAGTCAATCCAAGACCTTACAAGGGTCGCGGTGAACCAAAAACCTTTCTACATCACTTATCTAGACTAAACTAACGATAACAACTTCGAGATGAGGTCTGAGTTTGTCCATAGCTTACCTAAATTCGTCGGAAGAGCCATTGATGACCCTTACAAACACTAGCAGAAATTGCATTTAATGGTGTGTTCCGTGAAGCTACCAAAGGTCGATCTAAACCTTGCGAAATTAAAGTCCTTTGCTTTCTCTCTTGAGCACTCAGCCAATGACTGGATTTCTCATTTGAAACAAGAATCAATAACATCATGGGAACAAATGTCGAGTGCCTTCCTTGAAAAATAATTTCCAGCATCAAGAGTTACCACTTTGAAATGGTAGATCTGTTTAGCCAAGATGAAAGACTCGGAGAGTCTCCATGAGTATTATGAGAGGTTCTAGCACCTTTTAGCAGCATGTCCACCTCATGGATTCACTGCTCAAGCCTTAGTCTAGACTTTCTATGAGGGACTCCCATTCTCTATGCGGTCCACGTTAGATACCGCTAGTGAGGGTGCTCTTATCGAAAAGACCCCAACTCAGGCTTGGGAAACCATCAAGAGTATGGCAGAAATCACTTAATAGCTTGGCAATCGTGAAGGAAAATCTACATCGAGATCAGTCAATGAGGTCAATTCTTATGATCTCAATGATAAAATAGAAAGACTCGCTAAACTTGTGCGCAAAATAGCTATCCAGACTGAGGCTACGAAGGAGTACAAACTATGCAAAAAGACTACCCATGCTACTGATGAATGTCCTTGCATAGGAGACCCTGAGTTTGAGCGAGTCCATGCCGCAGGAAACTATAGCAACTATGGCAATTATGGTAACTACGGAAACTTAGTTAACCATAATAACTATGTTAATCATGGGAACAAGCAACCATACATTCCTCTGCCATAGAGAAATCAAATAGGATGGTGAGATCGTCCAACACTTTCTTGGGGAAATAACGACCGCGAACAACCACAAGGACCATAGAGTCAGTTCATAGTAAGGAATTAGCAGAATGTGATCATACCGAGACCTCTACAATAAGTCGAGGTCGAACCAAACCTACCTTAGCAGCCACAATATAATCCTTATAAGCTTTTCACTACTCTCGCTGAGGGCTTCAATAAGTAATTTGAGCTGGTAGACAATTGGATACAAGGACTACAAGGTAACTTCTCAAAACTAGAAAAATAGATGGCCTAGATAGCTAGCAATCTCTCTAAGATCGAGAATATGGGGAGGCTTCTATCCCAAATAGAGGACAATCTAAGAGAGAATGTCAGTGCGATCATACTAAGGGAAAAGAAAGAAACTGGGTCAGAACTATTAAGAGCAGAAATACAGGATGAAGTCATAAAGATTCCCGATCACTCGGACAAACCAGGGACTTCTACCTAGAGCATACCTCCTTTTCCACAAAGATTGGCGAAGACCAAGAAGCTAAAAGAAGAAAAAGAGATCTTTGAGACCTTGAGGAAAGTCGAGATCAACACCATATTGCTTAATATGATTAGATAGATACCCAAATATGTGAAATTCTTGAAAGAGTTATATACAAATAGGAAGAAACAACATGATCTAGATAAGGTCGTGATGGGGGAAAACGTGTATGCTGTGATCCAATGCAAACTACCCCCTAAGTTTAAGGACCATGAAATGTTCATAATCAATTGCACCATAGGCCAGGTTTGAATTTAGAAGGCTATGTGTGATCTCGGTGCAATTATAAATGTCCGCCTTCCTTTATCTACTAACAGATATCATCAAACCGCAATATGCCTTTCAAGGAGACCATGACTACCTTGCAACTTGTGGATTGATCTATTATTTGTCGTGATGGAATTTTAGAGGACATATTGGTTAAGGTAAATGATTTCGTTTTTCCTATTAACTATTATGTTCTTGATAAGTGCGATGCAGATAGAAAGAGGAACTCATATTTGTTATTACGGAGACCATTCTTGAGTACCGCCAAGACCAAAATCAATGTGCATAATGGTTATGTAATTATGGAATTCATTGCGGAAGTACCCACTTTCAATGTTTATAATGCTATGAAGACCCCAGAAGATGATTCAAGCCTATACAACATTGATATTCTTGATCCCATCATCCAATAAATTTTTTAGCTCAATCTCTCGAACGAGTATTTGGTCACGTTGAATGAAGCACTTGACACCGAGAGCCTTGATGATACTGATCTAGATGAGAAGGTGAAAGAGGCTATTCATGATCTCAATTCACCTCTACCTACATCGAGACCTGGACCCAAGCTCGCTCTGCCACCTTTCAAGAAACTCATTCCTTCCATCATCCAACCACCAGAGCTTGACCTTAAGAGCCTGCCAGGTCACCTCAAGTATGCTTTCTTTGGGGATAATGATATTCTCTCAGTAATCATCTCAAGCAAATTGAGTCTCAATTAGGAGAAATGGTTAGTCTCCTTGCTCCAACAGCACAAGGAGGTGATTGAATGCACTATAGTTGATATCAAGGGGATTAGTCCTTCCAATTGCATGCACAAGACCAAGTTGAAAGAGAACACCAAGACCTGGAGCCAACCACAAAGATGACTCGATCCTCCTATGATGGTGGTAAAGAAAGAAGTGATCAAGTTCATAGAGGCTAACCTCATTTACCCTATCTCTGATAGTCGGTGGGTTAGCCCGGTACAAGTTGTTCTACAGAAGATAGGGATCACGGTGATAACAAATGAAGCAAGAGAAACAAGTCCCAAAGAGGATATAAGATGGATGGAGAGTTTGCATTGACTATCGCAAGCTCAATGTCGCAACCAAGAAGGACCATTTACCACTTCCATTCATTGATTAGATGCTAGAGAGACTAGCAGGAAAGTCTCATTTCTACTGTCTCTAAAGAATGTTAGGTTTTAATCAAATTTAGGTAGCACTAGAAGACTAGGAGAAGACAACATTGGCATGTCCCTTTGGCACCTTTGTTTACAGACGGATGCCTTTTGGTCTCTGCGATGCTCCCACTACATTCCAAAGGTGCATGATAAGTATCTTTTCTGATTATATGGAAAACATCATTAAGGTAGTTATGGATGACTTTACTGTGTATCGTGATTCTTTTTATGCATGTCTCAATAACCTTGGTAAGATTCTTAAATGTTGCATTCAGTCTGAATCAGTGTTTGGCCATAAAAAATGCCACTTCATGGTAGACCAAGGTACGATATTAGGTCATGTTGTATCTAAGAAGGGTATTGAGGTAGATAAAGCTAAAATTGATGTTATTCAATCCTTACGTTACCCTACTTCTGTAAAGGAAGTTAGGTCTTTTCTTTGACATGCAGGTTTTTATCACAGGTTTATTAAGAACTTTTCAAAGATCACCAAGCCCCTGTGTAGACTACATCAAAAAGACTCTAACTTTGAGTTTGAAGATCCTTGTAAAGAAGTGTAGTTGGTCTCTGCACCCATTATCCAATTGCCCAACTAGGATCAGACCTTCGAGATCATGTGTGATGCAAGTGATAAGGCAGTAGGAGTAGTATTGGGATGACGAGTTTGTCGAGAACCTCACGTCATTTATTATGCCTCTCAGACTCTCAATACAGCTCAATGGAACCATACCATGACTACGGAAGAGCTCCTTGCTATCATTTTTGCATTAGAGAAGTTACATTCCTACCTTCTCTATTTCAAGGTTATTATATACTTAGACTATACTCCTTTGATTCTCCCTATGACCAAGAAAGACGCCAAGCCAAGATTGATTCGGTCGATCCTTTTACTTCAAGAATTTGACATCGAGATTAGAGATAAAAAGGGGACAAAGAACCTGGTGGCTGGTCATCTTAATAGGCTAACTAATTCAGAAGAACCAAAGGAAATATAGGATAAATACCATGGGGAAGGTCTCTTTATTGTCACTGAGACCCCATGGTACGCAGACCTTGTCAACTATCTTATAATTGGGAAATTTCTGGATGAATTCACATGCAATGACTAGGAGAAAATGAAGAGGGAAGCTAGCAGCTATTTTAGGGATAATCCTTATCTATGGAGACAAGGGAATGATCTAGTTTTGAGGAGATGTGTTTATAGTGAAGAGATATCGAGACTCTTGCAAGCATGTCACTCTAATGTTTGTGTAGGTCACAGTGGACCAAGGAGAATAGCACAACGCACTCTTAAGTACGGATTTTATTGGCCCCACATCTTTTGTGACTCCTCTATGTTTTGTAAGGCATGCAACAACTGTCAATGAATTGGTAATCTTGGATGACAAGCTTAGCTCCTAATGACTCCCATTTTGGTCATTGAGATCTTTGATGTCTGGGGTATTGACTTCATAGGCCCTTTTCCTTCTTCTTATGAATTCAAATACATCCTCCTAATAGTTGATTATGTCTCCAAGTTGATAGGAGCCAAGCCGACTAAAAACAATGATGGAAAGACCGTAGCAGATTTCATCAAGGATAATATCATTACCAGATACGGGACACCAAGACTACTTATCAGTGATCACGGTACATATTTTTTCAATAAGACAATCTCAGCATTATAGATGAAATGGGGAGTCAAGCACATGACTTCTATGGCATGCCACCCAAAGAAAAATGGGTAAACTGAAGTGAGCAACAGAGAGGTAAAACTTATCCTAAAGAAAAAGGTGAACCTTAACAGAAAATACTAGTCTTTGTCTCTTTAAATCTCTCTAGGCAGTCCGCACAGCATGGAAAGCCCCTATCGGGATGTCACCTTACAAAGTTGTTGATGGGAAAGCAAGTCATTTACCTATCAAGATCGAGCACAAAGTGTTTTGGGCCATTAAAGAGACAAATTTCAGGCTCAATGCGACTAAAGAGCATAGGAGGTCGTAACTACACAAACTCGAGGAGATTCGCCATGATGTTTATGTCAGGAACAAGACCTACAAAAAGACCACTAAATGCCACCATGATCTTTTTGATTCCAGGAAAGTCTTCAATGCAGGATAAAGAGTCCTTTTATTCCAATCTCATCTCAAGCTATTTCCTAGAAAGTTGAGGTCTAGATGGCTTAGACCTTATGTTGTGACCAAAGTATTTCCGTATGGAGCAGTCATTATATAGAGTGTCGTGATTGGGAAAGTTTTGTAAGTCAATGGGCATCGTCTCAAACCCTACTATGTAGGATTCCAAGCTCACTCTGAAGAAACCACTCTTATAGAGACTATTGACACCACACCATAATATCGGTGTGGTGCATCGAGCTCACCGATGTTAAACAAAGTGCTCTTGGGAGGCAGCCCAAGCATTTCTAACTCTTCATCTCTCTCTTCTAGTTAGCCTTTATTAGTTGTATCTAGACTAGTACTGATTTCTCTCTCTTTTTTTGTTGCAGATTTAGGTCTCTGTACAAACTTTGAAAGTTAAAACATCAAGAGTCATGATAGAGAAGACAAGGGATATGATTGGACTCACGTGACCTGATGCATACACTGTGGGTGATGTGGCGGTCATGCAAAGATCATTGAGATTTTTTATGGTTCAATACCTAAATATGCCATGATTACTATCGATCCCATTAATGCCCTATAAGCCACCCTTGCATGCCAAAACTCCCTATTTAAATTCCCTTCCTTCACTTTAAAAGTTACATCACTTTTCAAACTCTCAATCTCTCTCCCAAGGAAAATTTCCTTTTCTCCGGCAAAAATCTTCTCTTTCACCACCGATCAAACGGCCTCAAACCAAGACACAACCACCACCAATACTCTAGCGCCCTCCGTAATTCTGATTGATAGCATTCCTATTAATACAACTCCTTTCACAACCACCATTAGGACCCCCATCCTGGTAGTGACTACCTTCTCCACCGTCACTGCCATCATTGCTGGTTTAATGAACACTACCCCTGTAGCTATGAATACCGCCACCACTTCCGCCGTCACCGCCGCCACCCCTGCCATTCATCCTCCTACGTCGTAGTAACTCTTCCTAAGAGTACAGTGAATTTGAGCCCTGGAGTCCCCACTCCTACTACCTCTTTCGGCACCACCGCCACTCTTGGCGAGCCTCTGCTTGCCATAGACCCAATCTCTACTATTTACCCTACTGCCGCTGAACGAGAGGAGTCTGGTGAGACCCCAGTAAAGAAAGAAAAGAAATCATGGGGAGAAGCTAAACCCCAAGGAGAGCTCATTGAGGTTGACTCCAACAAGAAGAGTGAATACAAGCTCGCTCCTCCACCCACCAAGAGAAAGATGCTCAGGAGCAGTGCCGCAAAGGGCAGGGAGAGTTCTAAAAAGGCCAAAGTGCCTAAGGAAGAGAAGACCACTGCTCTTAGTGCAAAGGGCAAGATCCATGGCTCTTTTGACCACCCCGCTCCGTGCACTACTTGTGCTCGATTAAAAGGCCAATCATCTAAGCCCTATAAGTCTACATGTAAAGACACCATGACGACTCTCGGCATCAAGCAAGCGATCATTGATGCCTTCACCACAATCTCGTGGCTACCCCTGCTCTTCATTTATTTCCCCTCCTACTAGGAGCTTGTTTGGGAATTTTATGCCACCTTTCAATTCAAGCAGGACTACACCAGCTATCACAAGGAGGGGGTGATCAAATTCCATCTACTTAGGAATAATGTGATATGGAGTATCGGCAACTTTAAAAAGGCTTTAGGGGTGACTGGCTCCTCTGATGACATGTGTGATGCTCTTCCTTTCATCTTCAACACCGCCAAGACCTACTTCTCCCTATGCAACAATGATCCCTGAGTCACCACTTGGAAGTCTGGTGACTCTCGAGACTTATACATTCATAAGCCCCACCTAAGGTATGCCCACAGAATTCTTGCCTTTAACTTTTGTAGTCGTCATAGAAGTTCTAGGACCCTAAATGAGAAAGAAGTGCACATTCTATGGTGCATGAAGAAAAAAAAGCTCTTTCGGGGAGCATGGCTAGCCAGGCAATTTCAATATGTCCTTACTCATCATAGGAGCCATCCATTTGAAGGCATTATGATCTCGATTATTGTACACGGCATGGAGCTTTTCGAGCCTATCCACTACACTAGGACACCCCACTCCAGACTTGAAGACTGTTGGGATAATGTTGCTCACTGAACAATCAATGGGACAGTAGTTATGCGCCCTCCTTGTCCACCTCCTAAGGACCATCGGCCAAACCAGTCTGCTGGTGATGACTCTACTCCTCCAATGGCTTACACCGAGCTCCTTTAGAAAGTTACCATCTAGAGAACCAGTACAAGGACCTTTTCAAAAGCCTTAATGAGCTCGGAGCTAAAAATCATGACCTCCAAACCCACTGCAACACCTTGGAACTGAATGTGAAACTAATCATCTATAAGTTCGGGATCCGACGGATATAGCCAAACCCGTTGGGTCTCTTTTGCCTCCTTCCTCCTCCACTATGACTGTAATGTTTTTATTTGCCCTCTCTTCTATCACTTTTTGCTCTTTCTATTTTTGCATTGAGGGCAATACTTAGATTAGGTATGAGGAGGGGATTTATCTATTTTTGCTTCTTCTGTTTAAAACTTTTTCTAATTTTTAATATATTTTTATCTTTTACTGAAGAAAGAAATTTCACAAAGATGCATGCTTCATATTTTTGCCCCTGCAATGTCCTTGTTTTGCTCCGTAACCTGTCATTGAGATGTAATGATAACCAAGATAAGAATTGTTGTGTAAATAACTAATTGAATAACTAACAAGACTATCCCGATTAACTGAAACTTATCATCGAGACCTAAGTTGAACATCGGTATTCCAATCAAAAATTTTCTGATAATCACCTTGTAAATCCCTTAGACCTGGTGAGGGCAAAAAAGTGTAACATGATTTTTATTGTTTTAAAGTGCTTGAATCTGGCCTTGATTTGATTTTAGTTAGTCTCTATGTATCATAAATCCTCCATCGAGACCTTGCAAAATCTGATGTCAATCTTGATGGTTATTTTTCTGCTTCCCCAACTAGTCAAAATGAGACTTACTAGGCTTACAACCTTGTTTTGTCTCTTTTATAGGGCTGATAGAAGAAAGAGCTATCCATAGCTAAAAACCAGGTGAAGACTCTTTCATAGAGCCGATAGAAGAAAGAGCTATTCACGCCAAAAAAATTTGGTGAAGACTCTTTCATAGGGCCGATAGAAGAAAGAGTAAAGACTCTTTGATAGGGAAAAATTGATGGAAAATGCAGTAGGACCTAAGAAAAATGGCAAATTGTGTGATGAGATAAATTGTGTTGAAAAATCTAAAAGAGCTAGCAAAGTTCTTAAAATCGCGAAGCTCAAACAATGGCTAGATGTATGTTAGGGACCCCAACAAGTGAAAGTGTCCATCTATTAAATAAAAAGGCTTAGAATGAGTCATCTTATGATCACTAGGATGTGCTTAAATCTAAATCTAGGTATTTTTGAATAATAACAATATTTTATGTACTTGTGGTTTCATTTAGTAAATACTCTTGGGTAAAGTTTTGAACAAGGTCTTCTTGATGATAATCTTACATTGGAATGATTAGTGGTCAATGAAAGGCCACGACATAATTCTTGATGAAAGAATTTGGTCTCTATTTAGTTATTCAATGGTTATTTGCGCAGTTTTCCCTTCTTAATGTCTTTAATGCATACTTGATGGCAAGCACGGAATAAGTGTATGAGATTTGATAGGTTGTATTTTTAGCATATATTTAAGTTTATTTCCATATCATTGAGACCATGTTTCTAGCCTTTATGGCCGCCATTACTTCCTTTTCCAGCTTTTTCAGGTTTTGAAGGAAATTCGGATAAAACTTGTAATATTCAGAACAAAAGAGCCATTCACTGATACCTAAAGTAGACAGTGGGAGTGATAGCTGGTCTTGGTGACTCTAGAGCACTTCAGAATGAGCATGATGACAACATAACCAGAGCATGCCATATCCAGATCTGGAAGTTACCCGATTCGGGGAAATCCTATTAAAGAAGAGCCCATCTCAAAAGGGAGTTTGATCTCTTTCCTAATTTTTTAAAGGAAAGGATTTTACTACCATTTGAAGACCAAGACTATAAGGAAATGAATCCATCAAAATAAATGTAAAGGGTCTTATTTTGTCACTAACGAAGAAGTATAACGCAGAGCACTCAGCTATAAATACCAAGGTCGACCATTTTAAATGGGACATACAACTTCGATCCAACCTATCATTCAGTCTTTCTAGTCAATCTTTAGTCCTTGTGTTATTTAGTTTTAAGCATTTTGATCTATTGTTTTGGTTTTGAACACTTCTAAGTTTAATAACAATTTCATTTTAAGTTTTATTTCATTGTTTTAATTTTAGTCTTTTTACTCTTTCCATGCTTTACTTTAAGTCTCTTTATATTTCTGCACATTTAAATTTAGTCATGTTTAGCTGTAACTCTCATGGCTTAACTAATTAATGGTCAAGACTGAGTTTAAATGGTGTGAGGACTGCAATTGAACATAGAAATTTACAAGGCGACCCATTTACCAATCTCGGTACTTGAAGGGTTTTATGGTAAGAATATCACTTGGTCACACTATTTGTACTGATCACCCATTTTTTAAATCTTTGTGATTATTGTTAATCTTTATTCTTACATCCGTAAATGTGCCTAAAGAGGGATGAAGTAATAGTAGTCTCCATCGAGACTATAGAAAGGTAATCTCATGCTTGTTTGGAGTGCTTCACTACTTATCGGTAAGGATTTAGGTTTTTCTTATTTATTTTTCTATTCATTGGCGAGCTCTTGGCGTGAAGTCGAGAGGTACAGTGAGTAAGAGTGAGGTCATGGCATGAAGTCTGGTCTTCATACACAGTAAGGGAAAGTTTCTAGTACTGTACCGTGCATAAGTATTAGTATAACTAAATCTAGGTCTCATTGCAATTGATTTCTTATCCTATGATCACCATGACATTCAGTGTTATCTTATTTTGGTTGACCCCTTGTCTGTTATTGTTTTATTACCTACTTTATTTAGTTTTAATCTATAAATTCCCATCGAGAGTACTTCTAGGTCATACTATGTGTCGTCTTTTAAGAATAACGTTGTCAAATATCTTTCCTTGTGGATTTGACCTCTACTTACTACTAACTACCAGTTTGTTTTGTATAGTGATTTATTTTTGGTGTTCTCGACACCCATCACTATTTCTTATGGCTGATGTCTGTAATTTGTCTTTGGATAGCTATTTACTTCACTGATAGTTTGTTATAGCAATTGCACTCACTTGTGGAATTCTGTTACACAAAAAATATATGTAGGTACTTCAAATAGTCTAGTTAGTGTAATATTATATTTCAATTTTAAGTGTATTAATAAGCTAATGAATTAGGCCTTAACTTAGATTTTAAGTGTCTGCTATACAATTTAGATGGATTCGATTATGAATTTGTTTTTTTTGTCTGTTTATTCATTTTGTCTTCACTAACATATATTTTTTTATTGTGTTTTTTAGTATTTTGTTTATTGATTCTATACGCTTAAGTTCCCTTTAATCCAAATATTTAATTGTTACAATGAACAAAAGTTGTAACAAAAAATTAAAGTAACAAGAATATTATTGTCTTAAAAATTGCAACTTTGTGACAATAATTTATTGTTACACTTGAAAATACATTTAATTGTTACGGAGTTATATCTGACGACTTCATTGTGACAAATTTTTGTGCCACATATAGACTTGCGTGACAAATTCTTACTTTTTTGTGACAACATGAGTAAAAGTTGTCACATATATTATTTGTGATGACTTGTAAATGTTGTCACTTAGTTTAGTTTATTTTGTTGTGTAATATGTGACAACATGAATATTTTGTGACGATAATCTTTCTTTTCAATTACAAGAAAATCTGTAACAGGTAAAATTAATGTGACCAGGATATTGTTTTCACAAAAAATGTAATATTTGTGATAGTGTTATATTGGTACATTTGAAAATACTTTTTGTTACGGAGTTATACGCGACGACCATATAGTGACAACTTTTCATGTTACATATAGACTTGTGGACAACTTACTTTTTGCGTGACAATTGTTGTCATCACATATATATTATTTGTGAGGACTTATGAGAGTTGTCACACAATTTTAATTTATTTTATTGTATAATATATGACAACATGCATATTTGTGATAATAATTTTCCTTTTCGGTTACAACAAAAGCTATAACAAATGAATTTATGTGACAAGAATATTGTTGTCATGATAAATGCGGTATTTGTGACAATATTTTATTGTTACATTTGAAAATACTTTTTGGTACGGAGTTATACGTGAGGACTTTACGATAACTTTTTACTGTCACATATTGTTTTATGTGACAATTTTTTACATTTTTGTGACAAATTCTGTGTCACAAATTATTTGATTTCTTATAGTGCAGGCCTGATGTCTGTGGGCTGGGCTTTGACAAACATTTACTAATATAAGCTCGACCCGGTCCAGGCCTGCCAAAGCCTAAATAAATCATTGGTTGGGCTTGGTTATCATATAAAAACTCAAGCTAGTCCCGAATATATTGTTGGATTAAAGAAGAAGAGTGACTAAAATATGAAATAAATTCAGAGAAAAATATTATTATATATATATATTACAACTTGTATTACAATTTCTTACAAGACTCTCTTACTCTCTCTGCCTTATTACTTTCGCTTACTCATAAAAAAGGTAAAACACAATGCCTTATATAGGCACTTAAGTTAATATCAAATGTGGCTAAAAAGCCTACTACGTATGCCAATCAATCAACTCCCTATTGGAAATATGTCAAATTTGATAATGTTGTGCATTATATACTTTAGGTTAAATTATAATATATAAAAGCTGTTATTTGAATAACATGAAACATGTACTTGTATTCTACGGTTTGACAGCTTTCCAATGATATATTGTACACCTAAAACGGATTAATGGTGAAAGAGAAATTGTAGTTTAAAGTTTGGACAAATCGATGATTCGGTACAGAAAAAATATTTTCATGTAATATTTTTTTTCACCATATTTTTATTTGAGATTAATGGGTTTTTAATCTCTTAATCAACATATTTTCTCATAACATCCATGGTTAATGACCATAAGGGTGTGGTTACTGATGTTAACAGCCAAAAGGTGTGGTTACTGATGTTAACAGCCAAAAGGTGTGGTTACAATGGTTAATGCCCTTTAACATAATTACCCTATTCTTGTAGCCTTCTCAAAAACACTTTTCCTTCACTCTTTTAGTCTTGAAAAAATTCAATTGGTAATTGTGTTTGTTTACTTTGTGATTTATTTTCTATTTTCATACAAAAAATATCTCTCAAAATTTTGATTCCTTTTACAAGAAGGCTACTTAGATTTAGGCTCTTGTGAATTGCTCTTCACACGGTTAGAGTTCGACTAATGATTGCGGTTGTATCCTGGAAGACAAATTCAAAAGTAGCGGACGAATAATTGTCTTAAGGAAACTAAGCTTCAGGCCCCCGCAATAAACTTCTACTCCAGTAAAAAGGTTGAATATTATATTTATTTTTAATAAATCTCCATTGTAATTTGTATTTATTCTTAATGAAATATAGCATTGTTTATTTTATTCAATACCGCTACTAAAAAGTTTTCTAACAATCTTACGACAATTATGTCTATATTTGCTTTAAGTTAAGAGTAGGTTTTCTGGATTCTTGAAGACTATTTTTTTGGACTAAATGTTGTTCATAAAAAACAGTAATTTGTTTTGAAAAAAATCCCTTTGTTCTTTTTCTTGTTTCTTCTCATTTACAAGTTTTTGACTTACTCTGTAGTATTTTAGATTATTAATTGAGAATATTATGGATATTATTTTACCGATTGGAGGTAATGGCTCTGAAATGGTTCTAGGCCAGAATAGCCTAAATGGACAAATTGGTCTAATTGGTGTTGGACCTAATGGAAATGAACTTTCGAGTTTAATGATTATTATGCCTAATGATCATGAGGTTGCTTTGGGATTATATTTTATTTCAACTCTTAAAACATCGAAGAAATTTTGCGGTTCAAATTTTAAAGTTTGGCAATATAAAATAATTTTTCTATTTGATAAACATGAGACACCATAATATATTGAAAGATGCCCCTCATGTTCGAGTGGTTAATGGTTCTTTTCAATTATTTATGGATGGTTGGAATCATATGGATTTTCTTTGCAAAAATTATATCTTGAATGACTTAGTCAAGGACCTATATAAGGTGTGTAATATTAAATGTATTGCAAAAGAATTGTGTGATTCCTTAAATAAAAATTTTCTATTGGTAATCAAGTTTTGGTGAAAGCTAACGTTGTGGATGATGGGTGTCGAGCCCACCAAAAATAAATCCATGCATAAAACAAACTAGTAGTCAGTAGCATGTAGGGGTCGAATCCACAAGGACGGTTTCTAACAACGTTATTTTTAGAGAACAACACACAACATGACCTAGAAGTACTCTCGATGGGAATTTATAGATTAAAACTAAGTAAAGCAGATAATAAAACAATGGGAAATAATGACTCAACCAATTTAAAGTAAGACTGAATATTTTGATGATCAGGGGACACGATATAAATTGCATTGGGACCTAGATTTAGTTATACTAGCACTCGTGCACCGTACAGTACTAGCAACTCTTCCTTACTGTGTATGGAGAGTGGACTTTGTGCCACAATCTCTCTCTTACTCACTGTGTCTCCCAACTTTGAGCCAAATAGCTTGCCAACAAATAGTAATAAATAATAGAAAAGCCTAAATCCTTACCGATAGGTAGTGAAGCACTCCCAACCGGCGTAAGATTGCCTTTTTCCAGTCTCAATGGAGACTGTGGTTACTTTATTCCTTTTTAGGCATAATTATGGATGCAAGAATTAGAATTAACAATAATCACGAAGACTAACTAAATGGTTGATCTGGCAAAATAGCGCGACTAGGTGATATCCTTATTATAAAACCCTTGAAGTATCAAGATTGGTAAATAGGCTGCCCTGTGAACTCTTGTATTGAATTGCGGTCCTCACACAATTTAAACTCAGCCCCGACCCTTACTTGGTTAGTCATAAAGAATTTAACTAAACAAGGCTTAATTTAAATATGCAGAAAAGTAAAGAGACTTAAGGTAAATCATGCTAACGGTATAAAGACTAAAATTGAAATTATTTATTAAATCGAATTTGAAATCAAAAACTCAAAAATCCAAAGTACTAGAAAGTAAAGAAACAAAGAACTAGAAACTAAAACTAGACTAGAAAGACTGTAAATGGCGTATAGTAGGCAATAGATTGGATGATGATCCGCTTGAGACTTGCCAACCTTTGTATTTATAGTTGAATTCCTTCCTTCTTGCTTCTTGTTTAGTGATAAATAGGACTCTCTGCATTTATTTCATTGGATTTATTTGCTTTTAGTCTTGATATTCAAATGGTAGTAAAAATCTATTCCTTTATGTAATTGGGAAAGAGATCTAAGTTCCTTCATGAATTGGGCTCTTCCTTAATACAATTTGTCTGAATTAGGTAACTTCCAGATCTGGACTTGGCGCTTTCGGTATTGATGTCATCTTGGTCATTCTGAAATATTTTGGAATCATCAAAACCAGCTATTGCTCCTGTTATCTGCTTTAGGTATCGGTAAAAGGTTCTTTTCTTCTAAATATTGCATGTTTTCTTCGAATTGCCTTTAAAACCTGAAAAGACAGAAACGGAAGTAATAGCAGCTATAAAGACTAAAAACATGGTCTCAATGATATGAAAATGAGCACAAACACATGTTCTAAGTACAACTCATCAAATCTCCCCACACTTATTCCATGCTTGCCCTCAAGTATGTAATAAAGATTAGAAAGAAGAGAAATTTAAATTGTGCACGTAATCTTAAATAACTTTACAGATCAGAAAGAAGAGCAATTTAAATTGTGCAAGTAACCTTAAATAACTTTACAGAGACTATATTCATACACCAAGACTGATATCGAGGCCTTTTGTTGACTATTAGGTATTCCAATGTAAGATATCGTCAAGAAGACCTTATTCAAAACTTTTCTCGAGAGTATTTACCAAATTAAAGCACGAACACATAAAATATTGTTATTGTTCATAATTAAACCTTTTATTTATTTGAAGCACATTTTTACTTGGTGGAGTCCCTAAGATGCATCTAGCAATTGTTTGGGTTTTGTTTTGATTTTAAAACCTTGGTTAGCTTCACTAGTCCCTTTAGATATTTGGGAAATTGCCAAAAATATATGGTTTTAGTTTCATATTTATTAAATTAACCTTTTCTGCTTTCCTTTGCACTCTCTGTCCAATTTTAAGTTTTCATTCTTCTCCTATACGTTCCACCACTATTCATGATACTGTTCACCGTTATTCATTTTTTTTTATTTTTTCATCTTATTTTGACATTATCTTTCAAACCGTACATTTTTTTCACATGTCGCTCTAGAGTTTTTTCTTCATCCCATTTTTATCTTTGAAACGACATGCATTGTGATATACTTTTTTGAATTTGTTTTATTGTTCAATGTCTGGAAAGTAACTAGTGGATACCTAGTAAGAGTAATTTTTTCATTTGTTTGAATTTCTGTTTTTATTTCAATGAAAACTGGTAAGTATTTGGTGTTAATATTTTAGTGTAATTGGATGAACTAGTTTTGGCCAATGCGATCGTGGCATTTCACCGAACAAGTATGGAGAGTGTGGAGTGGACACTTGTTCGAGTTCTGTTTATGTTTTGGGGGGTTCGGGGGCAGCGCCCCCGGGTGCAGGGTCCAGGGACAGCGCCCCTCAGCAGGGTCCAAGGGGCAGCAGCCCCTAGTAGGGTCCTGGGGCAGCGCCCCAGGCTGGGGTCCTTTGTTACCCACGCGTCCTTTGGAAAAATTCATCAGAAAATAAATTTTTGTCCAAAACAGTATGTCTGTTGGACATAACTAGATCTTGAAATGAACATGTCTTTTGGACATGGCTGGTACCCCAAGCAACATGTGTGTTGATGTTTTAGCTATTCATTACACCAAAATCATATTGGCAATACACAAAAAAAATTCGGTTGAAATTTCACTACAAACAAAATTCTTGTTCTTGATTCTCTTTATGATTTTATCCGATTGAAAATTTGATAAACCGGCCAAATAAATTTCAATCAGACAATGTTTTCGCGACTTCAGAAATATCCAAGTACTCCTCGATTTCCAACATTTGGTAAGTATCTGGTAAGTAACTCATAGGTAACTTGTAAGAATCGTATTTTAATATGTTTTTAATTTCTGTTTTTAATTCAACAGAATCTAGTAGGTATCTGGTAGGTAACTGGTAAGAATCGTATTTTCATGTGTTTTTAATTTATGTTTTTAATTCAACAGAATCTTGCAGGTACCTAGTAAGTAACCGGTAAGAATCATATTTTCATATGTTTTTAAACAGAATCTGGTAGGTATCTGGTAAGTACATGTTTTTAACTCAATAGTTGAAAATAGTTTTTGAATGTATCTGGTAAGTACCTAGTAAGTATCTAGTAGTGAATGTAAAATGATTTGTAGTAAATTCAAAATCACTATATGAAAAAAATCAAGTAACGACCAGGTAGGAAAATGGTAAGTAAGTGGTAGATATCTGATAGAAAAAGTTTTTCTAATGAAACATAACTTGTAACTAATAAAACACAATAATTTAGAAAACTAGTATTATCCAAGCTTCATGAAAATTGCGAATTTAGAAAACTACAAGTTTTTTACCAAGTAAATACCAGTTTCTTATATAAAAATTGCGAATTTAGAAAACTACCAGTTTCTTATCAGGTAAATACCAGTTTCTTATATAAAAATTGT
Organism: Euphorbia pulcherrima; assembly: GCA_947683365.1. Taxonomy (NCBI): domain Eukaryota; kingdom Viridiplantae; phylum Streptophyta; class Magnoliopsida; order Malpighiales; family Euphorbiaceae; genus Euphorbia; species Euphorbia pulcherrima. The sequence goes on along the minus strand of CANTUS010000010.1, from coordinate 14,254,580 downwards.
GAATTTAGAAAACTACCAATTTCTTACCAGGTAAATACCAGTTTCTTATACGAAAACTGTGAATTTAGAAATCAACCAGTTTCTTACTAGGTAAATACCAGATAACTAGCAGATACGAAAAAAACGAAAATGTAAAATCAAATACAAATCTGATAAAAACACAACAATATCTTCAATTTTTATCATTAAAATAGAAAATTAAAAAGCTCTAATCAAACAAATAAGTTGTAAATCAAATCAAAGCTTGATGAACTTGTAAGCAAAATTCTAACAACTTTATATCAAACAATCTCAACACCAATTAGGCAATTCATCAAACACCTTATAAAAGAGTCTTCACCCGATTTTTAGTCGTGGATAGCTCTTTCTTCTAACTCTCCTTATGAAAGAGTCTTCATCTGGTTTTTAGTAGTGGAAAGCTCTTTCTTTTATTGGCCCTATGAAAGAGACAAACAAGGTTGCGAGCCAAGTAAGCCTCATTTTGACTGGTTGCAAAACTCGCACAAGAAAATAACCTCCAACATTGATACCAGATTTTTAAGGTTTGGATGGAGGATCTCATGATGTACAAGGACTAACTAAAATCAAACCAAGGCTGGATTAAAGCACTTTAAACAATAAAATTATGTTACAGTTTTATGTACTCTTCGGGACTAAGGAATATACAAGGTGATTATCAGAAATCTTAGATTGGAATATCAATATTCAATTTAGGTCTCGATGATAAATTTTAGTTAATCCAAATAACCCTATTAGTTATTTAATTTGTTATTCATGCCCCAATAATAGGTTAGAGAGCAGAACAAGGTCATTGAAGTCCTTGTGAATCTTTTTTTAGAGCAAACGATATATATAAAAAAATAAGAAAAAGATTAAATAAAAGAAGTAGAAAGGATAAATCCCCTCCCCACACCTATTCTATGCATTGCCCTTAATGCAAAAAGAAAGAGCAAAAAGCGATAGAAGAGAGGCTAATAAAAACATTACTATCCTAGTAGAGGAGGAGAGAGGCAAAAGAGATCCAACTAGTCTTGCTATGCCCGTCGGATCCCGAGTTGCTGAATGATCAGGTCCACATTCAGTTCCAGTGGTCGCAGTAGGTCCGGAGGTTCTAATCATCGCCATCGAGCTCCATTATGATTTGGTAAAGCTCCTTGTAATTGTTCTCTAGGTAGGTGTATTTCTAGATGAGCTGGGTGTAGGCTGTGAAATGAATGGAGTCATCACGAGCAGGTTGGTCTAGTTGATGGTCCTCGGGAGCAGGTAGAGTAGGATTTTATTCAGGAGGACCATATGGGTCCATAACCACGATTCCATCGATTGTATCAGTTAGTAACATGTTCACAAGAGTCTCTAAGTCTAGGAGCAAAGTTTCAGGTAGTGTAATGGGTAGTCTTGAAATGCTCCATGCCATGTCCAAGTATTGAGGTCACGGTGCCTAGGATTTAAGGGTAGGGTGAGGTAATACGTATTTAAACTACTTGGCAAGACATGCCCCTTTGTGGAGCTTCTTATTGTTCTTCGTGCACCATATAATATGGACTTATTTCTTGTTTAGGGTCCCAGAACTTCTATAACAACCAGAAAAGTGAAATGTAAGAATTTTATGGGCATACCTGAGGTGGGGCTCATGAATGTAGAAAAATTTAGAGTCGCCAAACTCCCAAGTGGTGACTCAGGGATCATTATTACAGATGGAGAAGTAGGTCAGAGGGAAGAGCATGACACTTGTCCTCAGTGTGGTCAGTCACCCCTAAAGCCTTATTAAAGTCATCGAGACTCCAACTAATAGTCTTCCCCATAGAGATAGAATTTCATCAGCCCGTCCTCTTGGTAGCCGGTGTAGTCCTGCTTGAACTAGAAAGTTGTATAAAACTCCCGGTCATGGTACTAACAGGAGGGGAAATAGATGAAGAGCAGGGGCAACTATGAGATCATGGTGAAGGCATCATTGATGGCCTGGTTGATGCTGGGAGTGCTCATGGTTTCTTTGAAGGCAGAATTGCAGGTCTTTGAAGACTGGCACTTGAAACAAGCATAAGTAGGGCGGGGAGCAAGATGATCAAAAGAGCTATGGATCTTGCTCTTTGCACCGAGAGTTGGGGTCTTTTCTTCCTTGGCACCTTGGCTTTTTTTAAACTCTAGCTGCTGTTGACAATGCTTCTTATGAGAATCCTCCTCTTGGCAGGTGGTGGAACAGGTGTGTAGCCACTTTCCTCATAGCAATCAATCTCGATGGGGCACCTTGGGGTTTGACCTCTCCCATAGATCTCTTTTCTTTCTTCACCGGAGTCTCGCCGGACTCCTCATGATTAGCGGCGATGGGGTAAATTATGGAGATTGCGTCAACGGTGAGTGGAGGCTCGCCGGGAGTGGCGGTGGTGCTAAAAAAGGTGGTAGGAGTGACCACGGGGGTGGAAGGAGGTGCAATAGTGACAGTGGTGATAGCGGTGGTGGTGGTGGTAACAACAGCGCTCAAAGCCGCAGGAGTGGTGTTCGTTGTGCCAGCGATGGTGGTAGTTATTATGGAGAAAGTCGTTACTATAAGAATGGTAGTGATGGTGGTAACAACGACAATGAAAGGGAGTGGTATTGATAGGAAATCTGCCAATGAAGATTTTAGTGGTTGCTAGAGTGGTGGTGTTGGTGTCTTAGTTAGAAGCCATTGAGTGGTGGTGGAGAGAAAAGTTCGTCGGAGAAGAAAGAGATTTTTGCTTTTGAGAGGGAGCTTGAGAGTCTGATAGAGAGTGTGACTATTGACAGGGAAAGAAGGGGTTTTAAGTATAGAGTTTGGCGTGGAAGGGTAGCGCATAGGGCATTAATGGGATCAGTAGCAATCATGGCCTCGAATCATTACAAAACCATTATAAACTCTCTATAATATTTGCATGACTCCCACATCACCCTCTGGATATGTATTTGAGCATGTAAGCCATTTCACATCCCCTATCTTCTACGTCAGGTCTTTTGTTGTGTGATGATTTAACTTCTAGAGTATGTACAGAGACCTAAACCTGTAATAAAGATACAGAGAAAAATGAGTCCTAATCCAGATACAACTAAGGAAAGCTAAATAAAATAAAATGACCGAAAGTCGAAAATGCTTGTGCTGCCTCTCAAGAGCGCTTCGTTAAAAGTCAGTGAGCTCGATGCACAACATCAAGATCACGGTGTGGTATCGATAGCCACTATGAGAGTAACCTCCCTATAGTGAGCTAGGAATCCTTCACAGTAGGGCTTAAGATGATGCGATTGACTTTCAAAATTTTCCCAATCACGTTGCTCTATATAATGATAGCTCCATGTGGAAATACTTTGGTCACGACGTAAGGCCCAGTCCACCGAGACCTCAACTTTCCATGAAATAGCTTAAGATAAGATTGGAATAAAAGGACTCTATCCTACATTGAAGATAGTCCTCTAAAAAGATCATGACGGTGCTTAGTGCTCTCCTTATAGGCCTTATTCCTTTCATAAACATCACGATGAATCTCCTCAAGTTTAATTAGTTGCAACCTCCTATGCTCTCTGGCTGTATTGAGCCTAAAATTAGTCTATTTGATGGCCCAATATGCCTTATGCTTGATCTCGACAGGTAAATGACATGCTTTCCCATCGATATCTCTATAAGAAGACATCTAAATGGGAGCTTTCCATGTTGTGCAGACCACCCAGAGAGCTGTAAAGAGATAGAGGCTCTAGTCTTTCCTATTAGGATTGACTATCTTCTCCAAAATGAGTTTGATCTCTCTATTTCTTACCTCAACTTGTCCATTTTTCTGTGGGTGTTATGCAGTGGAAGTCATGTGCTTGACTCCCCATTTCACCAGTAACACCGAGATTGTTTTGTTGTAAAATGTGTACCGCGATCAATGATAAGTAGTCTTGGTGTCCCATATCAATAAATGATGTTGTCATTTATAAAGTCTGCTACGGTCTTTCCATCATCATTCCTAGTTGGCTTGGCTTCTATCCACTTCGAGACATAATCAACTACTAGGAGGATGTATTTGAACCTATACGAAGGAGGAAATGGTCCCATAAAATTGATACCCCAGACATCAAAGATCTTGACGACCAAAATAGGAGTCATCGGGAGTTGATCTTAATGTCCATTATTACCAGCCCATTGATAGTTATTGCATGCCTTACAAAACATATACGAGTCACAAAAGATGCGAGGCCAATAAAATCCGCACTCAAGAATGCGTTGTGCTGTTCTACTTAGCCTACCATGACCTCCACAAACCTCAGAATGACATGCTTGCAAAAGTCCTGGTATCTCTTCCTCGTAAACACATCTCTTTAAAACCATATCGTCCCCTTGTCTCCATAGATAAGAATTATCCCGGAAATACCTGTAAGCTTCCTTCTTTATTTTCTCCTTGTCATTGCGTATAAAATCCTCTAGGAACCTCCCGGTGTAAGAAAATTGACAAGGTCTGCATACCATGGAGTCTTGATGGATTAAAGAGACTTTCCCCAAGGTATTCATCCTAGACCTTTGTAGGTTCTACTGAATTGGATAGCCTACTGAGATGATCGACCACCAGGTTCTCTGTCCCCTTCTTATCTCTAATCTCAATGTTAAACTTTTGAAGAAAAAGGATCCATTGAATGAGTCTTGGTTTAGCATCTTTCTTGGTCGTAAGCTAGCTTAAACCAACATGGCTTGAGTATAAAATGACCTTGGAATACAGAAGGTAGGTACAGAACTTCTCCAAATCAAAAATGATAGCAAGGAGTTCCTTCTTTATCATGGTGTAGTTCTTCTAAGCTATATCAAGAGTCCAGGAGGCATAGTAAATTACATGAGGTTATCGGCCAACCCATTGTCCCAATACTGCTCCTACTGCTTTATCACTTACATCGCACATGATTTTAAAGGGTTGGTCCCATTTGGGTGCTTGAATATTGGGCGTAGAGACATGCTTCTTCTTGATAGAATCAAAGGCTTCTTTGCAAGGATCTCTGAACTCAAAGTTAGCATCTTTCTAGAGTAGTCTACATAGGGGCTCGGCAATCTTTGAAAAGTTCTTGATGAACCTGCGATAAAAACCTGCATGTCCAAGGAAAGACCTAACTTCCTTTACAGAAGTAGGGAAAGGTAGGGACTTAATAGCATAAATTTTAGCTTTATCAACCTCTATACCCTTCTCAGATACAACAAGACCCAATATCATACCTTGGTCTACCATGAAGTGGCATTTCTCATAGCTATGTACTAAGTCAGACTGCATACAATGTTTAAGGATCTTATCAAGATTATTGAGACATGCATCAAAAGAATCACCATACATAGTAAAAGCATATAAGAATACCCCAATAGTGTTCTCCACATAATCAAAAAAGATACTCATCATGAACCTCTAGAATATAGTGGGAGCATAGCAGAGATCGAAAGGCATCTGTATGTAAGGAAAGGTGCCCAAGGGATACGTAAATGTCATCTTCTCCTGGTCTTCAGGTGCCACCAAGATTTAATTAAAACCTGACATTCTATCAAGATAGTAGAAATGAGACTTGCCTGCTATCTCCCCAGCATTTGATCAATGAATGGCAGTGAAAAAAGGTCCTTCTTAGTCGCATCGTTGAGCTTGTGGTAGTTAATGCAAACTCTCCATCCATTTTGTATTCTAGTTTGGACCGATTCTCTTGCTTCATTTGTTATCACCGTGATCCCTATCTTGTTTGGAATAACTTGTACCATGCTAACCCACTCATTATCAGAAATGGGTAAATTAGGTGAGCCTCCATGAACTTGATCACTTCTTTCTTCACTACTTCAATCATAGGAGGGTTGAGTCATCTTTGTGGTTGGCGATAGGTCTTGGTGTTTTCCTCCCACTTAATCTTGTCCATGTAAGTGGATGGACTAATCCCCTTGATATCAGCTATATATCCATCCAATTACCTCCTTGTCTAAATCAGTATCATCAAGGGGCTCGGTGTCATGTGCTTCATTCAATGTGACCAAATACTTGTCTAAGAGATCAAGCTTAAAAATTTGTTGGACGATGGGATCAAGACTATTGATGCTGCATAGGCTCGAATCTTCTTCTAGGGTCTTCACAGAATCATAAACATAGAAAGTGGCTACCTCTCCATTGAATTCCATAGTAAGAGAAGCATTGTGTACATGAATTTTGGTCTTGGTAGTGTATAAGAATGGTCTCGCTAGTAGCAAATATGAGTTCCCTTTTCTATTGGCCTCACACATATTAAGAACAGAAAAGTCAGCGGGAAAAACAAACTCATTTACCTTAACCAGTACATCCTCCAAAATTCCCTCAAGGTAAATAATAGAGTGATATGCAAGTTACAAGACAGTCCTAGTCTCCATAAGAGGCATATTACTATTGCCTGAATATCTGCTGGTAGATAGAGGAAGGCATGACATTTAAAGATGCACCAAGATCAAACATAGCCTTTTAAATTCCAACCTGACCTATGGTGTAATTGATCATAAACATTCCCTGCTCCTTCAGCTTAGGGGATAACCTACGTTAGGTTATGGTAGATATGTTCTCCCCCATCACGGCTTTATCTAGGCTATCCTGCTTTTTTCTATTGGTCCACAACTCCTTGGGGGAATTTTGCATATTTGGGTATCTATCTAATTATATCGAGCAATGGGATGTTGATCTAAACTTTCCTCTAGGTATCGAAGATCTCTTTCTCTTCCTTTAGATTCTTGGTCTTTTCTAGTTTTTCTAGAAAAGGGGGTTTGATCTCAGGAGAAATCACTGGTTCCTCTGTGTCACCGGGGATCATAATGACTTTATCTTCCATTTCTACTTTAGGTGGTTCTGGTTGAGTCTCTTTTGTTTCGCTCAGTGTGATCGTGCTGACATTCTCTCTTAGATTGTCCTTCTTTTGAGATGGAAGTCTCCCCATGTTCTCGATCTTGGAGAGGGTGTTAGATATTTGGGCCATCTATTTTTCCAAGTTTGAGAGGTTACCCTATAGTCGTTGCACCCATTTGTCTTCCAATTTAAACCGCTTATTAGAATCCTCAATGAGAGCAATGAAAAGTTCATAAGGATTATAAGGTGGGTTGGGTTGCACTTGTTGAGGAGGTCTCGGTATAATTGCATTCCACTGATTTCTTACCATGAACTGATTATGTGGTCTCTGTGGTTGCTGGCAGTCATTTTTTCCCCAACTGAGTGGTAGGTGATCTCGCCACCCTGTCTGATTTCTCTATGGTGGTGGGATGTACGGCTGCTTATTCCCTTGATTAGCATAGTTATTATGGTTACTGTAGTTTCTATAGTTACCATAGTTTCCCATCAAATCAGGATGTCCTATGCGAGGGAATTCATTAGTAGTATGAGTGGTCTTTTTGAAAAGTTCACATTCCTTTGCGACCTTAGCCTGGATGGCTATCTTGTGCATGAGTTTAGCAAGTCTCTCTATTTTATCATTAAGATCATAAGAATTAATCTGGTTGACCGCTCTCGATGTAGATTTTCCTTCATGATCGCCAAACTATCGAAGGTTTCCACTATAGTCTTGATAATTTCCCAAGCCTGAGTTAGAGTCTTATTAATATGAGCACCCCGTCTTCTTGATGTGAGCACCCCACTAGTGGCATCCATCATGGATCGCATAGAGAACAAGAGTCCATTATAGAAGGTCTAGACTAAGGCTTGATTGGTAAATCCATTTGGTGGACAAGCTACTAAAAGGTGCTGGAATCTTTCATAATACTCATGGAGACTCTCCATGTCTTTTATCTTGGCTGAATAGATCCGTCTCTTCAAGGTGGTACTTGCCGATGCTGGAAAGTACTTGAAAATAAAGACACTCGACAACTATTCACAGGATGTGATTGAACCTAGTTTTGAATGACAAAACTAGTCATTAGCTGAGTCCTCAAGAGAAAAAGCAAAGGACTTTAATTTTGCAAGGTTTAGATCGACCTTGGGTGGCTTCATGGAACACATCGTCAAATGAAGTTTTCGTAAGTGTTTGTAATGGCCATTCCGGTGAATTTGGGTAAGCTATGAACAAACCCAAATCTCATTTCAATGTTCTTATCAATAGTCTCATCCGGATAAGTAATGCAGAATGGTTATTAGTTCACTGAGACCCGTGTAAGGTCCCGGATTGACTGTTCTTGGTCAGCCATGGTCACGATGGCTATTTCAGGTTCTGAATCTTAGTCAATCGAATTGTCTGACAACCTTCTATATCAATTAGATTGTCATTGGGTCCGCTTGAAGTTTCTATCTAATGATTAGAGTCTCTACTCTCTTGAGCTTGCTTAGCATGAGCTCTGTTGGATCTTTCAATTTTGGGATCATAGAGGAATTCACTGACACGACATGCGGCTCCAGTCATCCACATCAAATAACTAGTCAAAATAGACCATTCCCCAGCAAAGGCTCGAGAATTTGATGGGTGTTGAGACCACTAAAAATAAATCCCTGCATAAAAAAAACTAGTAGTCAGTAGACAACAAGGGTTGAATCCACAAGGAATGGTTTTTCACAACATTATTTTTAGAGGCAACATAGAACATGACCTAGAAGTACTCTCTATGGGAATTTGTAGATTAAAACTAAGTAAAATAGGTAATAAAACAATGAGAAATAATGACTCAACCAAAGTAAAGCAAGCCTGATCATTATGGTGATCATGGGAAAAGATATAAATTGCATCGGGACCTAGATTTAGTTGTACTAGCACTTATGCACTATACAGTACTAGCAACTCTTCCTTACTGCGTATAGAGACCTGACTTCCTGCCATGATCTCTCTCTTACTCACTGTGTCTCTCGACTTCGCACCAAAGAGCTCACCAACGAATAGCAATAAATAATAGAACCTTACCGATAGGTAGTGAAGCATTCCCAACCGACATAAGATTACCTTTCTCCGGTCTCGATGGTGACTGTAATTACTTTATTCCTTTTCAGGCATAATTACGTATGCAAGTATTAGAATTAACAATAATCATGAAGACTTACCAATTGCTGATCAAGCTAAATAAACGAGACTATATGATATCCTTACCATAAAACCCTTAAAGTACCGAGAATGGTAAATAGGTCACCCTGTGAACTTTCGTATTCAGTTGTGGTCCTCACACCATTTAAACTCACCCTTGACCCTTACTTGGTCAAGTCATAAAGAATTTAACTAAACATGGCTGAATTTAAATGTGTAGAAATGTAAAGAGACTTAAAGTAAAGCATGCTAAGAGTATAAAGACTAAATTTCAAAATTACTTATTAAAAAGAATTTGAAATCAAAAAATCAAAAATCCAAAGTACTAGAAAGTAAAGAAATAAAGAACTAGAAACTAAAACTTGACTGGAAAGACTGTAATTGGGATATGGTAGATAACAGATTGGATGATGATCCCCTTGAGACTTGTTAGCATTGGTATTTATAGTTGAATGCCTCCCTTCTTACTTCTTATTTAGTGACAAAATAGGACTCTTTGCATTTATCTCATTGGATTCATTTCTTTTTAGTCTTGATCATCAAATGGTAGTAAAATCTTTTCATTTATGGAATTGGGCAAGAGATCTAACTTCCTTCTTGAATTACGCTTTTCTTGATTAAGATTTGCCCAAATTGGGTAACTTCCATATCTAGACTTCGAGTGCTCTAATATTGATGTCGTCTTCTGAAATGTTGGAGAATCACCGAGACTAGCTATTGCTCCTACTGTCTGCTTTTGGTATCTGTAAAAGGCTCTTTCTTCTAAATATTGTATGTTTTTTCCGAATTCCTTCAAAACCTGAAAAGAAAGAAACGGAAATAATAGCCACCATAAAGACAGAAAAACATGGTCTCAATGATATGAAAATGAGCTCAAATACAAGCTAAAAATACAACCCATCAGTGGAGGTGATTAGAGACTCCAAAAATGACAAATAACATGTTAAACGTAAGTTCAAAATTGCACGAAATGGAAGCATGTCCAAGAGACAAATTTTAAATGGAAAATGCTTAAATTACAAAAAGATGAGACAAAATTCATTTGTTTGTGGACTGAAAAAAAATGATCATTAACATTGAGGTAAACGTTATGAAAGAAATTAAAAATGATCTATATAATGTCAAAGTATGTGTAATTTTTGAGGTCAACATGATTGACTCAAACCCAATGGAGTGGTGGCTTGATACTGGTTTTATTCGTCACTTGTGTTGTAATAAAGAGTCTTTTGCTGGATTAACTCCAATTGATAATGGGGAGAAGCTCTTCGTGGGAAATTCTACTATGTCTAACATTAAAGGACATGGAATGGTGATTCTAAAAATGACTTCTGGCAAAGAAGTAAAACTGCAAAATGTCTTGTATATACCTGACATGAGAAAGTCTCTAATTTCTAGGAGCCTATTGAGTGCATACGGCTTTAAGATGGTATTTAAATCTCATAAATTTATTTTGTCTAAGGGAGACATATATGTGGTAGAGGGGTATGGATGTAATGGAATGTTTAAATTTTGTTGTATCTCTTGCAGACAAAATTCTATTAATGAGAAAAACATGATTACTTTAATGATTGAGTCTTCTAATTTGTGGCATAAGAAACTTCAACAAGTTAATTTTGATACGTTACAATGTTTAATTAACTTCAATCATATACCCACATTTCATATCGATAAATCCCATAAATGTGAAGCAACGCATATCGGTTTCTTGTGAATGAATCTAAAAATCAGGATGTTTACAAGAACACTTTCATTGAGTTAAAGGACGCTTCTTTTTTGGAAGACGTGTTTCCATGTAAGAAAAAAGGTGAAGGGTCAGGAACTAAAAGGTCTCGTTACCTTATTACAACTTGACGATCAAGTTGGTCAACAAGATGTTGATAACTATGACAATCTTCAATCAATGATTGAAGAAGATGATCAAAATTCTTAAGAAGAGAATAATATGGATCATGAGGTGGAACCTAGAAGAAGTAAACGAGCAAGCATTAAAAATCCTTTAGTTCAGATTTCTTAATGTATATGGTTGAAGTAGAACCTCAAACGTACAAAGAAGCTATAAGCTCTATAGAAAGTCCTTTATGGAAAGATGCCATAAGGAGTGAAATTGATTCCATTTTGCAAAATCATATATGGGAACTAGTGGTCCTTCCTCCTGGAACTAAGCTACTAAGATCTAAATGGATTTTCAGATGAAAGCAAAAAGCTGATGGAAGAATTGATAAGTACAAGGCTCGTTTAGTCATAAGAGGTTATAAACAAAAATAATGCCTTGATTACTTTGATACGCATTCTCTAGTGTCAAGAATAACATCCATTAGGATGATACTTGTAATTGTTGCTTTGTAAAATCTATAAGTACATCAAATGGATGTGAAAATAGGTTTTCTAAACTGGGATATTTCAGGAGAAATCTACATGGAACAACCCAAGGGTTGTGTAACTTCTGGTCAAGAAAGGAAAGTATATAGGTTGGTGAAGTGTTTATATGGATTAAAGCAAGCATGAAAAAAATGGCATGAGAAATTTGATGATGCCATGATGGCAAGTGGCTATCGTATAAATGAGTGTGACAAATGTATATATGTCAAAACTTTAAATGAGGGATATGTTATTTTATGTTTGTATGGTGATGACATACTCATTGTTGGAAGCAATGAGAGAATGGTAAAACGTACAAAGGATACGTTAAATTCTAAATTTGACATGAAAGATATGTCACTAACTGATTTAATTTTAGGCATCAAAATTCATTGCTCACCTAACTATCTCATATTGACACAGACACACTATGTGGACAAGATAATTTACAAGTTTAACAAAGGTGCTATTGGTACAGCCAAAACACCGTTAGACATTACTCTACGTTTGTACAAGAATAAAGGAGAATGCATAAACCAAGTGAAATATGCAAGGGTTTGTTAGATAGGAAGTATGCCCTATAGGCAATTAGGGCGATATATCTTAGTTAGTTTTATTTGTATGAACAAAGTTATATTAATAAAGGCATTCTTTTGTTATATCAATGACTGTGAAAGTAAATTATGACTGGTTTAGAATATTTTCATTGATGTGTTTGCAAAAGTCCCTGATATAATCATAGCTTGTATTGCAAGGACATTGTGGGACTATTTTGGCGAGAGCTAGTTCATGTGCAATTATGATTTGTCTAAATATTCCTAGTCATAGTATCATCAGGACTATAAATTAATGATATGGATAGACTAGCATGTGTTGCCATACCTCTTGAATTTGATTTAGAGTTCCATATCTCGAGCGCTAGAGGGGGTGCCTTGGGTTAACACATGAATGTATTTAGAGAGATACATTCGAGACCACTATAAGACAATACTCGGTAGTCTATATTATGTGTGGTGTTTAATTGTCTAATTGCAATTGCAATACGAATATTCTTAGACCTACGATACTAGTTACTTTGTTTAGATGTGGCTATACTTTGGGTCATACCTAAGCATTCTATAGATGGGTGATGCGGATGATTATGGGTATAGTTGATGCCTGTCCATTGGTAAGATGAGTAGTCAAGATGGAATCTATCACTCCATTATAGCAATATAAGAGAGATGTACCTTGGCAACTTGTTGGAAGTGACACACTTGTAAACCTCTAATTAGAGTATGAGTTGATAGAATGAGATCCTGATCAACACATTAAATAGTTGAGTGGTGTATCTCTGTAGCAAGACTAAATATTAGGTAGCTATTAAAGCTACTAGTGGACTAAAACTTGAGCCGAGTCCTATAAACTAGATGGTACTTAATAATTGATAGATGGAGTGAATTGTATTGATACTATTTGAAAACCGGGATTAAGTCATAATGTACATGATATTTCGAATATTGAGGGGTCATATGCCCTTTGCTATAGAGCCACTACGACCGACCAAAGTAATAGGAGTCCAAAACAGTCTAGAGCTTTGAGGTAGTCAATTTCTAAGAGGAATTCAGCTAGATTAAACTTTTCCTGGCTCGATATTGCAGGATCCTGTAAGGTCACACACTTTGAGGTATGACTGAGCCATGTAAAGAACCATTAGACTAGGTCTAATCTAGAAGAGCAAGGAAGTATGGTCGGACCATAATATATGGTTAGACCAATATTCATTGGTTGGACCAGTGAACTTGTTAAATAATGAGGAGGATAAAATAAAGGGAAATAGGACTGAAACATAGTGCGATTTATTAATTTTGGATGTTGAATAAATCCGTGCAAGTGGGTCTGTAAATATACCGTGGGATATTACATAAAAGACTTGTGCATGGGCCACAAGGTAATACTTTTAGCAAGGGTGCTGTGTATGGACAGTAGCACGCGCGCATGCAGGCTGCACTAAATGAGCTGCGAAAAGCTGCACATAAGCATCGCCTAGTGCAAGCCAACAAGGGGACTACTGGCCAAATGGGCCAACAATTCCCAGTAGTAGAGTTGTTCTCCTACTCTTTCAAGGTTATTAATTAACCTCTTTACCCATTTTATTTTATTTCTGATTGATTGAGATTAGTGACCTTATTGCCATGTGAATAATTCATAACCACTATAAATAGAAGCCTTCCTTATTAATTTTCATCCTTAATTTCGTACTCCTTCTGTTGCTCTCTTATTATCCTAGTTATTCTGGTTCCTAAAAGTAATTTATCAAAAGACGTATTTACTTAGAATAGAAAATTAAGGGAATTTCTTCTAGAATAAATTTGTAGGGATGATCTAGCAATCTTCCACTTATTTATCGATACTCCCTTTCTAGAAGTTTTTGGTCGGTGGTGCTCGTGTGGACTATTTATATAGGGCTTCTACTTTGGAGTCTGTGCATGTAGCTGAGGGGTCGTTCTACCGACTATGGGATTCGCTCAACTTGTAAGTGGTTAAATTATCATTAGGTCCTTCTAATAAGTGTTTTTTACCTAGAATAATTTATGACTAGCACTAGTATCAATCTTGCCATGCTTAGGAGACCTTGGACTCTTAATTAATTTTTGAATTTCTATTGTACCTATTTTACTTGCTAAAACCTTTACTCTAGACCAACAGGGGTATCATGAGCCTACCTAATGCGATTGTATGATTGACTAGAAATATGCTATGTCTCATTTTCTGTGAAATATTTTCGAGTATGCTATGCCATGCCTCGGAATTTATTTCTTGCAATAGAAAATGCAGTGATAACTAGATTAAGTGTTGCTCAAACATAGTCAGGGTAGTAATCTAAGAATTAACAATGTTTTACTTCAAATTATAAATGCTTTAATATTTGAATTAAATAGAATAATTACTAAATTATAAAAGAACAAAATCTTTAATTTAATTAGTCTATTGTTAACTGAGTCAGAAGGGCTCGTGTTTGTTCTAGCAAGGATTGGATAAGTCTACTCATTCACTTCAAGGGGGCCTCTTCTACCTGGGAATTTTCATCAGTTTTAGATTCTAGCTACCGAAGCGACTGTTTTGAATTAGTTGAATCTAGTATAATGAATTGGATTCATAATATGGTTTTACAAATGAAATTTTTAATTGTTAAATTAAAACTTATGGACATAGGTGCAAGAACTTGAACTATGAACCCCCTTGTTTTATTTTGCATGCTATACGGAGTCTTGGCATGATGGAATGATTATAAATTACCAGTTGAACGTCACCCTAGATAGGACCTACTAAATCCTTTTAGCCCAGAATTTGTTATAGTTTTATAATCATTTTAGTGTATAAGTCCTAGATTAGGCGAGACCTATTGCATCGATAATTCTCCATTAAAATATTAAGACAAAATTAGCTTTCCTAAAAATTGAAGTATAATTCTAAGCCTTTTTACTGAATGAATTGCTCATGCACAACGTGCTTTCTTCTTTTAACATCGTCTGATCACATGATTTGAATTAGGGTTAAGTCTTAACAGGACTAGGTTAGTTGTCCATAATATTGGAGCTAATACGGGGCTGGAGGCATCATTTGAGGGGTCATATAATTGGTTATGCATGTCCGTTGGTTGGAACTCAAATGGATTAGCAATTGCATTAGATGCAAATGGACTAGATCCTCCTATAGCTGTTTAAGTTAGCTTGACTCGTGATAGTGGGGGTTATCTTAAATGAGTTGTAGATGCTTCCTACTAAGGAGAATGGTTAGACCATGTTTCCCGAAATACAATAGAAGGGGCTATTATGTTTTTTAATAACCTTAATAAAATTGTAAAAAGATGCATTTAATTAAAAGGCCTTAAATTAAATGCATGTACAAGAATAGAGTCTAAAGAAATAATTCTTCTCTTATATCTAGGTTGAATATGACTACAAATATAAACTTTTGTGCTATTCTTGAGAACAAATTAGATGGTACCTATTTTACTGATTAGTTCAAGACGGTGAGGATAGTCCTCAGAGGCGAAAGCCTGGCTTATATTTTGGATGAGCCCCTTCCTGATGAACTTGATGCTGGCAATTATGGGGAACATGAGGTATGGAAGAAGTATTGGAAAGATCATGAATTTGCAACATATTTAATGTTGGGAACCATGAATCCTAAGCATCAAAAACAATATGATAATATGGATCTCGATACCATGAATCTCCATGTTCAGGAACTCTTTTTTAAGCAAGCAAGAAATGAGAGGTTTGAGACCTCACGACTTTTGTTTGGGACTAAGATTCAGGCTGCTACTTCAGCTTCTCAGCATGTTTTAAAACTTCTTGGCCATGTCGAGAAGCTTGGTCGATTGGGTTTTATCATGGATCATGAGTTGAGTATAGATCTCATTTTTACTTCACTAACTAATATTTGTTCATAGTTTGTGACTAATTATTACATGAACAAGATTGATACGACAATCCTAGAATTGATCAGCATGCTAAAAATAGTAGAACCTAAGATCAAGTAGGATCAAAAAAATGTACTGATGGTTGAGAAAACCAAACCTTCAAAGGGTGTGACCTAGAAAAAGAAGGGATTTAAGGCCAAGAAAAAGATCAGTAAGAAGAAGAAAAATAAGAAAGGAGTTGTAAATGTATGTTTCCAGTGTGGAAAATAAGGACAATGGAAAAGGGATTGCAAGGCACCAGTCTCTAAGCATGTGCAGAAGAGCCCTAAGAAGGAAACTACTTTAGGTATGTTCGTGATTGACAATTTCACTACAGTTCTTTATGAGTCTACATGGGTATTAGATATTGGATGTAGTACTCAAATCTGTACTTCTGTGTAAGGGTTGTGGAACCACTGAAGGCTGGCTAATGAAGAGTTGGACCTATGAGTTGGAAATGGAGCACGGGTTGCTGCATTAGCTATAGGAACATGTAGTCTCAAGTTGCTGAGTGGCCTAGTTTTAGACTTAAATAAATGCTATTATATTCAGGCTGTTACTAAGAATATTATTTCTATTGCATGTTTAGCAGCAGAAGGATTTGAAGTTTTATTTAATAATAAAGATTGTAAAATTTGAAAAGATCGTATTCTTTGTGGCAATGGAATTTTGTTTGATGGCATATATGTTTTAATTACTAAAGCTGAAATTTTTAATATGAATGATGCTAAGAGATTGAAATTAGATATAGGCAAATCATCATACTTATGGCACTATCATTTAGGCCACATAAACAAAATCTGCTTAACTAAGTTGCACAAAGGTGGTGACTTGGGCCCAATAGACTAGGAGTCTTATGAGGCATGCAAACCTTGTTTATTAGGCAAAATGACAAAGAAACCCTTTAAAGGTGAAGGAAAATGTGTCATAAGTACATTGGAAATAGTACACATAGATGTATGTTGTCTAATAAATGTGCAAGCATATGGAGGATTCATCTACTTCATAACTTTTATTGATGATTACTCACGATGGGGGTATTGGTACCGTACAGGGCACAAATCTGATAGTTCAGAAAGATTCAAAGACTATAAGAATGAAGTTGAGAAACAGCTTGGGAAGAATATTAAGGCACTACTATCAAACTGAGGTGGAGAATATTTAAGCCAAGAGTTTCAAGATTATCTAAGGGATAATGGAATATTACCCAATGGGCCCCTTCTTGTACTCCTCAGCACAATGGTGTGTCTGAGATGATGGATAGAACTTTGTTGGACATGGTTTGGTCCATGATGAACCAACCAAGTCTCAGCGAATCCTTTTAGGGTTACACACTTGAGAGCGCAGTTTATACATTAAACCGTGTGCCCTTAAAATTAGTTGATACAACACCATACGAAAGGTGGTATGGTAATAAACCCTCTCTTTCTCACCAGAAAATTTGGAGATGCCTTGCCTATATTAAAAGGACAATGTCAGACAAGCTTGGAGCTAGGGCTGACAAATGCTTGTTCATAGGCTAACCTAAAGAGACAGTAGGATATACCTTTTATGATCATGAGGAACAAAATTCCTTGAGAAGAAACACTTGCTTGCAAAAGCTAGTGGGAGTGACCTTAAACTTGAGGTTTAGGTAGGCGAACAAGATGATCGATTGATAATTCCCACACCTGATACAGAACAGAGTGTGATCAAGGAACAACCTGTTACACAACAACCATTGTGTAGATCTGGTTGGGTTCCTAATGGTCCTGAAAGATATGTATTTTTCATCACAGATGATAAACAAATCTTTCTAATGGAGGATGATGAATCTAAGACCTATAAGGCAGCAATGGAGTGCTCAGACTCTGATAAATGGTGAAAAGCCATGAAATTAGAAATGGATTCCATGTATGAAAACCAAGTATGGGAATTGGTTAATGCACCCAATAAGGTTAGACCCATAGGTTGCAAATGGGCTTTCAAGAAGAAAACAAATATGAATGGTGATATGATTACCTATAAGGCAAGGTCAGTGACAAAGGGTTATATTCAATGAGAAGGTATTGACTATGATAAAGCCTTTTCATCGGTAGCCGTGCTTAAATCCATTAGGATCATCTTGGCTATTGCTACTCATTGTGGATATGAGATATGGTTGATGTGAAAACTGCTTCCGTATCTGATGCTTAGTACAGTTGTTGTAGGCCTCGGTATGCGCTGTTGATAAATCTGAAGATTGTTCAAGCTGTTGGAACCATGCTTTAGTCCATGGGGTCCCTTTGACTTGGATTCAGTTTGAATCTCGAGGACTTCATCTCGATTTCACCTAGGATTGCATCTTCCATAGCAAAAGCCAAAGAGTAAGGCATCGGATTTACGAGAATCCTAACAATTGTTTGACATCTTCGAAGAGCAAAAGATGGCTTATCGGCTCAACCTCTATATCTACAGTAGTCTTGGAAAGAACATCTTAATAAGTTGGCTTGAAGTTTTGGCTGCCCCATTTGCCTGAGGATAGTAAGGTGAAGATCTGCAATGCTCAATTCTATATTTCTCGACCTAATTAGCGGTTTCCCCATGGAACTAAACCCTATTATCTGACAAGATATAATGAGGCAGACCATACCTGGCAAAGATGTGTTTCTCGATGAACTTTTCCAACTTTTGAACGGTAGTGTTTGTGAAAACTTTGATTCTGCCCTTTTTGAGAAGTAACCTACCCCCACAATAATGAACAAGTACTCATTTGTTAACGAGGGTTGAATCTTACCGATGATATGTGTCCCCTTCCATTTTGAGAAGTAAGCTTCCCCTATGATGACAAGCGGTGTCCATTGGTTGTTGAAGGCTGATTTTACCAATCATATGCTCCCCCATGCCGAGTCGATGAGGAGAGAAATGGGGAAGCTTTGTAATTGTAAGAGAACGGATATTGATAAGGATCAATGGTGTATCGAGGGTGGGAATTCGAAGAATGGGTGGGCGAAGAAAAGGTAAGCCTTAATTCTATCAAAGGTGGTCTGGCAATGCTCCTTCTCCACAATTGGTTGATAGTTCTTCAGTAGCTTGAAGATGGGTTTGCACACAGTTGCATGCGATGAATCGATTTACATAATGAACCTATTCAAGGGATAATCAAGCTTCTTTCTATGTTTTAGGCTCAAAGATGCAATGCTTGGCACTCTGATGGTGAGCCCTAGGTGGGACTAGGTATGCCCAGGCGAAAGTGATATCACTATCTTTAAGCATTTATATTATCTCTATTTTTCTTTCAAATGTTAGGTCATTTAAAATGGTTACCATTTTATGTTGTCATCTGTACTCAAATTTATTTCAGCTATTGAAACATCATGAATACTTAACACGTTATGCTTATGATAAAATGAATGCATGGATCCATCAGGGGAAACATCAAGCGAGTAAATAAAACCAAAGTCTTTTATTGAATTTAAATTCCTTAAAGGTAGAACCGTTCACATCTAATTACTAGAAAAGAAAATTACATCATAGATAGTCATCCTCCAAAAGTGGAGGGACTTGAGTTGCGGTGCTGGTAAGCATCCTCGGTAGCTTTCATTGGTGCATCATCCAGGATGAGATCCAGAACTTATGACTTGTCTCCTTCATTCACTAGAGACCTGGTGAGATTCTTTTCAGCTTTCATAGTTCTTGACTTTCTAGCCGGCTGCTCCATCTTTCATTCTTTCACCAAGTGCCAAATGGCCTTGCCCAGAGGTTTGCATTGATTCATTTTGTGCCCTAACTGAGCATGATAGCAACTATGAGCGGGCAAACTTTTACATGCGACAGCGGGCGCACGCTCCTGGTTTTTATACAGGGAGCTGCAGCGGTTCAAGTAGGGCTCATTTACATTTTGGATGAGCTTGGCAATAGGGGTTATGGGACCCCATTAGTGACTGGCCGTTAGAGAATTATTTTGACGAAAACTTTGTGGATTAAAACTGGGTCAAAAGCCCTATTTTATAAAACATAAGAGTCGCCACTCGGTTAAGCTCTACCTGGAAATTACGATATAGCCAATCCGGGTGGGATTCCTATACCTATTAAGCAAAGATTCTGAGTCGGATAAAATAGTTACTTGTATATTTGATTCGAGATATGTATGTTTAATTAGTTTCTTAAAAATAATTTCCCTATGTCATTTTATTTATAAAACTAGGGAATAAATAGCAATTAAGACAAGTAACAATGAAGGGATAATTGTTTATACCTGAGTGACGAATTCCCCTACCTCGGATGCTCTCAACAGTTTAATAAATATAAATAAAATGAAAATGAATGCAATAAAGGTGGGATTTGATCCAATTACCCTCAGTTACCTTTCGAGTGTCCTGAAGGCCGATACATGCTAGAACCGAATGATTTAGAGATTAGGGTTAAGAACCTTGCGATTTGTGGAGACGGCTTATAACTAAAGCCCGCCTGGAGTAATGGACTATACTTTGGTATAGTTGGCGTTTGGAAGGACAATATGAGGAAGGTTTATAGCTAAAACCCATCGACAATATTGAACTATAGTATCGGGATCGTATTTAGGAAATAAGGCTAGGCCAGTTTATAGCTAAAACTTGCCTAGGAAAGGGTTCTATACCTGAGTATAGTTTGGTAATAAATGATGGACTTTTTGATATAGATTCAGGGAATCCTCAAATAAGGGAAGTTTTTGGGGGTCTTCGATGTTTTTCGCAATTGAAAGTTGTCAAAAATGAGCAGGGATCGCGCTCTTTTTATAGGAATTTTGGCAGCGTCAATCGACACATTTTAGGAGCATCGAACGACGCATCTAGTGCAGTTATAGCTTTGATGAGTCATCACTAGACTTAACAAGTGTCCAAGGAGCATCGATCGACACATCTATGGGTTTGCTGAGTCATTCTAGACTCAAAATGTGTCAGCAACGATTAGCGTCGATTGACTCATATGGCAGCATCGATCGACGCAAATCCAGCCGTTGGATTTTTCCAAAATTTGACATGTGGTTTCTGACACATAGGGCTAACTTTTAACTGTTGGATATTTTATTTGGGGCATAGAAAAAATTTTGTCAAAGGCAGAAGTTGGGATAGGAAATTTCTAGTTTGAGGTTCTTTCCTTTAGGATACTTTGAGGATTATTACAGGGGTTTGGACAAGTAAAGAGAAATTTAATTTATAGAAATTTTGATGATCGGACACCCATGTGAATAGGTATTAATCATCATCAGGCTGGATGGACCATGCTTACGGGCTGCCCCTCGCATTTCAAAAGTTTCGACTGTGTGGGAAATTTTGTATACGCGAAGTGAGCACGGTGAACACAATAAAACTAGTGCTTTCACGTGTGGTAAGTTATAGGGACATATGGGTTTTAAAAAGAGTCAACATTACTTGATTGATAATTTTTTTAAAAAAAAGTTTTTGCCCCTTCGATGAAGAATGGTGACGAAAACCTTTTTAACTTAAAATCCTATGGGGGATGAAAATGAAAATCAAAGAAGGTAATGAAAGAAGAGAAAAGTTCACTGGAGAAAATGAAAATTAATAGCTTTTCAAAGGGTTTTGTGCCCTTAGTGATGTGTTATAGTTTTACAAAATTTTGGTTAGCCAATTTCAAAATGGTTTTGAGATGATGCAAAGAGCAAGAATTATACCTGCTTCCATTGCATATGTTGATAATTCTCCTTCTCTTTGAGGTGGTATTGTTGACCACCATCGACCAACCTTCCCATTGGGGAATCAAGCATTGTCACCCATCATTGACCAGTTTTCTCATCAGGGAGTGTGGCACTACTAGCCATTGCTGATCAGTTTTCTCATCAGGGAGTGTGGCACTATTAGCCACCATCGATCAGTTTTCTCATCGGGGAGTGTGGCACTGTCAGCCACCATTGAGCAGTTTTGGGCACTGTCTACCACCACTGAGCAGTTTCGGGCACTATCTACCACCATTGGGTAGTTTGTCTCACTAAGGTGTAAGGCACTGTCTGCCGCCATTGAGCAGTTTGTCTCACTAGGGAGTTAGGCATTGTCTGCTGCCATTGAATAATTTGTCCCACTAGGGATTTGGGTACCATCTACCGCTATTGAGCGGTTTGTCTCACCATCAAGTTGGGAACCATCTTGCCACTATTGATAGGTTTTTCTCACCATCGAGTTGGGCACTGTCTTGTCACCATTGAGCAGTTTGTCTCCCTAGGGAGTTGGGCAGTATCTATCGCGTATTGTATGTGTTGTGTAGATGTCACTAGATCGAAGATTTG
Organism: Euphorbia pulcherrima; assembly: GCA_947683365.1. Lineage (NCBI taxonomy): Eukaryota > Viridiplantae > Streptophyta > Magnoliopsida > Malpighiales > Euphorbiaceae > Euphorbia > Euphorbia pulcherrima. The sequence continues at coordinate 14,232,576 of CANTUS010000010.1, read as the reverse complement.
TCTATGATGTGCCTAGGTGAAGATATCATTGGATTTGAGGTTAGGCTATGATCTGCCTAGGTGAATATCTCACTGGATCTGAGTTTGGCTATTATATGCCTAGACGAAGGTCTCATTGGATCTAAGGTTTGGCTATTTTGTGCCTAGGTGAAGACCTCACTGGATCTGAGTTTGGCTATTATGTGTCTAGAAGAAGATCTCGCTAGATCTGTGCTTTGGCTATAACGTGCCAAGGTGAAGATCTCGCAGGATCTAAGATTAGGCTATAATGTGCCTAGGTGAGGATCTTGCTAGATCTAAGGTTTGGGTATGATGTACTGAGGAGAAGATCTCGCTGGACCTAAGGTTAGGCTATGATGTGCCTAGGTGAGGATCTTGCTAGATCTAAGGTTTTTGTGTCCTATAATATGATTTCGGATCGGGATGGTAGAATCTGGTTTTTTCGTGCATTCATGTTTAATGATGCATGTGACTCTGAACATTTATTGATATTGCTATGTGATGAGTTGTGCAGGTGTATAATGCATCAAGTTGGCACTTGCCCCATGTTCAATTGGAGGGCATGCATCTTTTAGTGTATTTGCTTGTTCGAGCCTCCTTTGTAGTAACTTTATTTTAAGTTATAGCATTGTGTTGTGGCCAGTCGGGTCTGCACATAGTGTCGATAATGTTTAGGTATTGGATGCAGATTGAGCAATTTGTTTATCTGATCCTAATTTTTACATAGACTGCCCTCTCAGGTTTGCGATCTATCGGATCGCCTTAATTTTTGCCTGGACCACCCTTTAGGGTTTTCAATCTAGCAGGCTTCTTCTTTCTTTTGTCCTTTTTTTTCAATTTTTTCTTTATTTTGGATGAGAGACTTGGCCTTTCTCACCTTGCCTTAGTTTATAAGGGAGGATTGAATATTCAGGACCCATTCGTTTATCTAGAAGCTTGATTTCTCTAATCCTTCTCTATTGTGCATTAGTCCTTGACTAGACATCATTGTGATGGTTCATGCATATGATGGTTTGAATGATATGCTTGTTTAGCCATTTCACAAATGAATTTTCACGTGCATTTGGGTATTTATGAAATTGTTTAACATGCAAACATTTCATTGAATGAAATTTAAAGTGGAAACAATCGAGGAACGATAGTTATCTCAAATGATTCACTCTTACTACTAGCTAGCCGTGATAGGTTTTCTACCTAATATCTCTCGCCTTACAGTATTAACTTTTGCCTAAGTCATTGACTTAGCTGACCATCTTGAGTTTTCTTTTTTGATGATGGCTTTTTGGGTTTTCCATTCGATAGGCCTTTTCTTCTTCTTTTACGTTTAACACTTGTTGACTTGAGACTTTCTTTGGTATAGATGACTTAGGTTGAGTCTTGGTTGGATTTTCCCCTTGATAAAGGGTTTCTCTTGGACGACTGAAGGCTTCGGACATCTAAAGTCTTTTGAAATGAGGCTTGCGCTTGCTCTTGCCTATGTACCATAGTCCGGTTGGGCTATGAGATCCTATTGTAAACTTTTCAAGAGGCCCGGTACAGACTAGAACCTCATTTAGGTTAGAGTTGTAAGATATTCAGGATTTCTGCCGAGATAACCTTGAAGGATTATATAGTGAGGTAGTGGAAGTGTGGGTATTGAAGATTTATGGCTAACACTGATTGAGGAGGGGTGTCTATGACCAAGAACATTTTTGGGCTAAGAGAAGGGACTTTTTAGATTCTAGAAACCTACGGATTTGGGGACAACTTTCGTTGTTCTTTGAGAGAGGAGTTCTAGAGGTCCATTCTTGAGTGCTTAAACTAGCTCCAGGTGTGGGTTATTGGCTACCCGGTTGGACAATTATCCATGTTCATCTTTTTTTTATTCTCCATTAATTGTAGGCATGAGTAATCCTCCTATTTATATGGGGCTAGCATGAATCACAGCCATAATGAATTCCTTAAATGCCTTGAGGATGGCATTTTCCAATTGTAAGGTATTCATCATTTTTTTGGTGTAAAGCGGAGGGTACTCTTTCAAGTGCGTGGAATTGGGGAAGTCCGGTAGCAAGGAGAATGTCGCCATAGTGTCATGGGTGTGAACACAATGTGTAGGAATATTGATTTCAAGGGAAATTTATTCCTACTATCGCGTATATCTGTCCGAGGGAAGCTAATGGTAGTGCATTAACTTTCATCAAATACCATGCCCATCTATGGCTCTTAGACTTTGGTAAGAGAGCTCAATCTACCGAGAGTTGATTGTAATTGTCCGATTACAAGTGTCTTTATTCCTTTAGGCCAAGCTGAGACATCTGGCAGTGGTGAAGGTACGGAAGTCGGGTTTAGTCAAATATGGGGATGATAGACTTTCTCACATGGTTTACAAGTTGATATGGCTCTAAATGGGTCTAGGATCCACAAGGCATCATGATATTTATACCCCATAAATAAAGTCTCCTTCCACAGGAATGTCTTTTACGAATATTGGTTATTGCCCCAGCTTTACTGATGAAGTTTCTTGATTTAGATCAATCATGCCCCCTTCATGTGACTTGTGGATATGTGATTGATTTTATTGAGCTTTTTTAATGCTTTAGGACGGATCTCTTTAGGATAACATTGGCCAAGGACTTAGATCCTTATCTTTATGTTTTTGAGGAATTGAAATTCATGGCGTATGCTCTTTTTTATAATGGAAATGTCGGAAAGGCATTGCCTTTGTGTGATTTTGTGTATTGCTTGTGGAGTAAATCTTCATGAATTAGTTGAGCATGAACCTTATGCTTGGAGGAACCCTTTTAGGACGAAGCCTTAGAATTATTAGTGTATATGAACCGGGCAAATGTTGTCAAGCGCATTTTTTCATTCTCTCTTTGTCTATAGTGGTAGTGTCACTTTAGATAGCTAGCATTCAAGACTTCAAATTGTTCCCAAGTTAATTCCTTGTTGTAAAACATTGTGTATTTTATAGATATTTGATGAATGATTAAATGTATGTGCATATTCATATGAAAACATAGTGTAAACAAACAAAATAAGTTTCTTCATTCAAAGCCAACTATGACATGATTGTTCACAACATCAAAGATGCATATAATTTATAAGTTAAAATGTGGACTCAGAGCCCAAACATCAGCTTGTCAACTGCATCATGTTCCTCTTGAAGTTCTTTTTAGATATCACAGTCCTCTAGTATGCTCTCTTTTTTACTCTAGAGCCACAAAATATCTTCCATCTCTTGATCATTGATCTTGATCAAACCGGCTTGGGAAACTTAAGTTGAGGTTTGAGTTGCTTTCCCTTAGTTAAAGAACTTCCTCTTATGGAGAGTCTTGTTGTCAGAGGGGCTTGTCTTGGATGGGATGAAGAGTTAATTCTACAAGGCTTATCCATCTTTCCTTTCCCTATCAATTTTTTGATATCCTGTAGCAGGCAGTTACATTCATTAGTTCGGTTCCCCTCGATGACATGATAGGTGCAGAAATCATCCTTATACATTTCATTTAGCTTCTAGTAAGGTTTCAAGCTTTGAAGTAGACCAGCAACTCTACATTTGTGAAATAATATTGCCAGTGAAGATTCCCATGGGGATATTCCACATATGACTGGTTGATTTGGAATAACTTTAATTCTTTTTGGAACATTATCCCCAATAGGCAGATCATTTTTGTTTTGGCTTCGATTGGATAGAGGTATGCTGCAGATGGTCGATCATCCAACATTTTGACTCTTCATCTAGTCGGCATGGCTAGATTGGATGTGCTCTCTTATTAGAGTATGGACTTTTGGTATTGTAGAAAGTCTTTTTACCACCGCATTATTGATCATTTCTAAGAATGTATGTGATTTCAAGAAGTCTGTCATGGCTTTGGATACAGTTGCTGCAATGATCTCATCTTTGTTATGACTATCCATTCTGTCCATAGAGAAAGTGTTGATCAATCATACTATTCTTTGGGCTGAAGTTGACAGAATGTTATCCCTTTCAAACCATAAAACACTATGCTACAATGCCCATAACAAAGTGTTTCGGCTAGCCGTCTTCAGACCCTGTGGAGCGATCTTTTGTCACAAATAATGCATGCAAACATCAGGCACATATGATGCGGCATGATTTAACTGATGACATGAACTATCTTTATTGATATGAGATTGATAATATGAGGAGAAGTTTTTATATTATGAGGTGAAGTGATTGGTAAGACGTGATGAACGAACTTATAAGAATGAACTTTCGGTGAATGAATGTAATGTATGCATGCAATTGCATGTTTTTTTTATTTTTCATTTTTCGTCCAATCTGGGTGAACTTAAGATTATGGTTAACATCCTAGAGATGCTAACATCGCGTGTGTTCCAGGTACCTATAGGATTGGGGCTAGCATCCTATTAAGTATATCATAATATTACATGACATAGCATGTCGTATAAGTACAACGCAGGATGACATGACACTGCATGTTACAAGTAAAATACAATATAACAAGACACTGCCTGTCATGAAAAAACACAAGGTGACATGAAGCTGCATGTTGTGGTGAAACACAAGATGACATGACCCTGCATGTTGCAAGAAAAACATAAGATGACATGATGTTGCATGTCGTATGCAAAACACAAGATGACTTAACACTGCATGCCGAATGCATATAACAAAATGACAGGACGTTGCATGTCGCAGGCACATAATGGGATGGCATTACATTGCATGCCACATGCATATAACGGGATGGCATGACGCTGCATGCCACATGTATATAATGGGATGGCATGACGCTGCATGTCGAACATGGCATAACATATCAAAATATGACATAGCACTACGTGTTGAAAGCATAAGACAACCTTACATAATGCTGCACGTCACAATGAAAATATAGTGTGACATGCCGCTGCATGTCATAGCATAGAAGATCAAAATATGACATGGTGCTACATGTCAAAAGCATAATAAAAGATGACATGACACTGCATGTCATAGCATAATATAGCATGACATGACACTACATGTTGAAGCATGGCACAACAAATGACATCATGTATCGGAAGCATGACATAACCTGACATGGCGCTGCATGTCAGAATAAAAATATAGTGTGACACGAAGCATAGAAAATCAAAATACGATATGACACTGCACGTTAAAAGTATAATAAAAGACGAGATTACATTCCATGTCATAGCATAATATAGCATGACATGACACTACATGTCAAAGCAAGACATAACCTAACCTAATGTTGCGTGTTATAATAGAAATATAGCAGGACATGACCCTGCATGTCAAAACATGGCATGTATGTCGTTTATAAATTTGTATGACATCAAATGTTATAAGAACACCACTATATGGCACTAGATGTTATAAGAATTAAATAGCATGTCGCTGCATGTTATAAGAATGAGATTACATGTCACTGCATGTTGTAGGAACGAAATTACATGGCAAGATCTGTTATGGAAATACATGGCACTACATGTCGTAAGAATGAAATGAAATGGCACTACATGTTGAAAGCATTGTAGTACATAGTGCTATGTGTTGGTAGGAATGGTAATACATGGTGTTGCATGTTATAGGCATGGTAATACATAGTGCTACATGTTATAAGCATGGGAAGAAAAGTTATTCGCATTCCATATACAAGGGATAAGCATAATATCGCATGGCATATCGTCTTACACACATGTAACTCACACGGTCTTTCTCTGATATGATATCACACATGCCATGTTATTTATGTGAAACACACGGTATGAAAATAGACATATTGTAATAATGATGTGGTCATGGAATAGTCATAAAACACAATGCATGTATAGTTACAATGTCGTGGTTGCAGAAAATGTGGTTAGTAATTCACATGTAAGATGCACAAAAAGACACACAATGAGAATTGTTTGTGCATGTATAGAGTACACTCAGGGAGGATCTTCTTTAATTCTAGGAGTGACTCCTAAAGGGTTTTATTGCTTAGTACCAAAGGCATGCATGAAGTTCCTAATGTCTGCCCCTATTGACACACAGGACGATTAGTTTGTCTCTCTATGAGTGATTGTTAAAATATTTTATCGCTTAGTACCTGGGGTCGGGCGATGTTTCTATGGTTTTGTCCCCTTACGGCTTTTACGAAGTGTGGCACGATTTGGTCACTTAGGGGGTGCTTACTAGAGGACTTTATCGCTCAATACCGAGGGTGTATGTGATGTTCATAAGTATATTCCCTTATGGCTTTATATAGCATGAGGCAATTTTGTCACGCATGGAGTGATTTCCAAAGATTCCATTACTTCGTACCATGGGTACGGGCGAAGTTCCTAAGTTTAGTCCCCTTATGTCTTTTACGGAGCGCATGGAGATTTCAGTCGTTTACTCATGGAGTGATTACTAAAGGTCTCTATTGCTTAGTACCGAAAGTACACAGATATCCCTATTATTTGCCCCTCATGGATTTATGTAGCGCGGGGCAATTCGGTCACCCATGGAGTGACTTCCAAGAATTCTATCGCTTTGTACCTGGGGCACGTGCAATGATTGTAAGGTAGCTTCTATGGAGCGTAGGGAAACTTCTGGTCTTTCACTCATGGAGTGATGTCCAAGGATTCTGTCGCTTCATACTAGGGGTACGCGTGACATTTCTAATTCATATTAAGCTCAAGGAGCTGTTTAAGGATATCATCGCTTAGTTCCAGGGGTATGCGTGATGTTTCTAGTTTATGTTATGCTCAAGGAGCGGTTTTATAACGGTTACATCTCTTAATACCAATAGTATGTGCGATGTTCTTAGGTTAGTCCTCTTATTGTTTTATATGGCATGGGGCACATTTTAGTTATGCACTTTATGCACTCTTGGAGCGGTTTTGCTTTGGACATATTGCTTAATACCAAGGGTACATGCAATGGAATGCTCTATGAGCGGCTTTTCTAAGATTTTATTGCTTAATACCAAGGGTATGCACGATGGTGCGCTCTAGGAGTGTCTTTTCTAGGGTAGTATCGCTTAATACCAGGGGTATGCATGATGGTGCGCTCTAAGAGTGACTTTTCTAAGGTAGTATCGCTTACTACCAGGGGTATGTAGGATGGTGCACTCTAGGAGCGGCTTTTCTATGGTCATATCGCTTAATACCGAGGGTATGTGCGATGGTTCACTCTAAGAGCAGCTTTTCTAAGGCTGTATCGCTTAATATAAAGGGTATGTGCGATGTTTCACTCTAGGAGCGGCTTTTTTAAGTTTGTATTGCTTAGTACTAGGGGTATGAGGGATGGTGAACTCTAGGAGCGACTTTTCTATGGTTATATCGCTTAATACCAAGGGTATGTGTGATGGTTCACTCTAGGATTAGCTTTTCTAAGGTTGAGTCACTTAATACCATGGGTATGCGCGGTGGTGTGCTTTAGGAGAGGCTTTTCTAGGGTAGTTTTGCTTTGTACCAGGGGTAAATGCAACGGTGCACTATAGGAGTGGCTTTTCTAAGCTCGTATCTCTTAATACTGGGGTTGCCTGTGATGGTGCGCTCTACGAGTGGCTTTTCTAAGGTCATACCACTTAATACTAGGGTTACGCGTGATGGTTCAATTGTATTATATGGCTATTTCACTTTATGGCTGCACGCAAATTGTGGTTAGCGGTGCATGGAAAGTTTGAATAGGTAAGTTGTTAGAACATGTACTTTTTCTATCTCTCCCTTCCGAACTCATTACCCCATCGTGGTGAGTATCTTTCCTTGGTGGGGGGTTCTTTCCTCTATTACCAACCTAGTGTAAGCGAGGGCGTATTCTCTTTTGTGAGTTTAAGAAAACCATTGGGTATCCCCAGGGGAAGTTTCTAGGGTTGTCTTGCTATATGCTGGGCTAAGTCCGACAGGGTTACAGTTGATGGTGACGGTGCATTATGTACTTAAGCCTAAGAACCCTAATAGAGTTTAGGAGCCCGTTTTCCACATTCAATATACTCAAACCTAGTGGCCTTAATCAAGCAAACTAGATTATATTGTACTATGCATGACTAGTGAATCCCAACTCTGCGACCTTATACGAACTTGAGTCAAGTTCTAGAGAAATGTCATTGAGAACACCAGGGTTTCAGGTAGGACTGATGCAAATGCTATGCAGTAAATCCGAAATAAAGTTTGTAGGTAAACTCTTTGAACATAAATCCTTGAATCAAATATACTTTCATTATTTTATCTAAAATTGGTTTAAAATTTAATAAGAAACCAATTTTGGTAAGACCATGTCCCCAGTGGAGTCGCCACTGTGAGTGGGCGAACGTTTAGATGCTACGGCGAGCGCGCGCTACCGGGTTTTATGTGGGGGAGCCGCTGCGGTTTCAGTGTGGGGCTCGTTTACATTTTGGATGCGCTTCGCAATAGGGGTCATGGGACCCCACTAGTGACTGGTCATCAGAGAATTGTTTTGATGAAAACTTTGTGGATTAATGTTGGGTCAAAAGCCCTATTTTATAAAATATAAGAGTCGCCACCCGGTTCAGCTCCACCAGAAAATTACGGTATAGCCAATCCGGGTGGGATTCCTATACCTATAAAGTGGAGATTTTGAATTGGATAAAATAGTTACTTGTATATTTGATTCGAAATATGTATGTTTAATTAGTTTACTAAAAATAATTGTCCTATATCGTTTTACTTATAAAATTGGGGAATAAATAGCAATTAAGACAAGTAACAATGAAGGGACAAGTGTTTATACTTGAGTGATGGATTCCCCTGCCTCGGATGCTCTCAACAGTTTAATAAATATGAATAAAATGAAATGGATGCAATAAAGGTGGGATTAGAACCAATTACCCTCAGTTACCTGTTAAGTGTCCTGAAGGCCGGTATGTTCTAGAACCGAATGATTGAGAGATTAGGGTTGAGAACCTTGGGATTTGTGGAGACGGTTTATAACTAACGCCCGCTGGGAGTAATGGACTATGCCTTGGTATAGTTGGTGTTTGGAAGGAACATATGAGGAAGGTTTATAGCTAAAACCTGTCAACAATATTGAACTATAGTATCGGTATAGTATTTAGGAAATAAGGCTAGGACACTTTATAGCTAAAACTTGCCTAGGGAAGGGTTCTATACCTGAGTAAAGTTTGGGGATAAGGGAAGGAATTTTTGATATGGATTCAGGGAAACCTCAAATAAAGGAAGTGATTGTGGTTTTCAAATGTTTTTCACCTTTGAAAGTTGTCGAAAATGAGCCGGGATCGCGCTCATTTTATAGGAATTGTGGCAGCGTCGATCGACACATCTTGGGAGCATTAATCAACGCATCTAGGGCCATTATGGCTTTGATGAGTCATCACTAGACTCAATAAGTGTCAAAGGAGCATCAATTGACGCATCTAGGAGCGTCGATCGATACATCTGCGGGTTTACTGAGTCATTCTAGACTCAAAACATGTCAGCAACGATACGCTTCGATTGACACATATGGGAGCATCAATCACCGCAAATCCAGCCGTTGGATTTCCCCAAAATTTTGACACACGGTTCCTAATACATAGGAATAACTTTTCACCGTTGGAAATTTATTTCGGTTAAAGAAAAGATTCTGTCAAAGGCAGAGGTTGGGACATGAAAATTCTGGTTGAGGTTCTTTCCTTTAGGATACTTTGAGGATTATTCAAGGGGTTTTGGACAAGGAAAGAGACATTCAATTCATAGCACTTTTGAAGATCGGACACCTATGTGAATAGGTATTAATAATCATCAGGCTGGACAGACCATGCTCACAGTGACAAAAATTCCCCTTTTCATCTAGTGTTGGAGAACAATATTCACAAAGAGGGTCAAGCATGCCCTTTTCTCTCAACTTGGCAAACTAGACACTAAGAGGAAGCTCCCATGGAGACACGAATGCTTTTTTCCCAAGAAGGTCTAGCTTAAACTTTATACACATTCTCTTGAACGGTGACTTAAACTATAGGAGCCTTTCCTTTGGAGCAGATAGCCTTAATGAGCCCTTGTGGTCCACCACCTCCTTTAGATGAACTAGGAATTATGATTCCCACCTGGCTACGGAATACTAGTAAGGGGTTATCCATAAGGACAATCCCTTTCTGGCTCAAGGACCTTTCCTTTCTTTACAAAACGGTGGATGTCTTGAATTAATTTCTGACATTCGTTAGTGCAATGACCTTATTGAACATGATATGGACAAAAGTTATGTTTCTTATCTTCCCTTAGGGGCCTATGCTCATGAGGGTTATGGGGAGGCCGATTTCCCTTAGTGTGGCCAGGATATCACTAAGGGGTAACTTCCAAGACTCATAACATCTTTCTGGTTATTGCTTGGCTAGATGGCGGTAACTACGACCGACACCTGAGCGATTGTCCAAACTTGAGTGGATTATGCTTGATTTAACTTTATTACTCATGAATACCTTCCCCTCATCTCAGCCTAAGATGAGATAGTACATGGTTTATAAACCAGCACATCACTTCCCTTGAGCTTTCCTTTTTAGCCTTCCTCTGAGCTAAAGAGCAAGAACTTGCACAATAGAGCTTCCATTCTGGGTGTCATGCTCGGATATTGCATGACTTGGTCACTAGACGGTGAAGTTGGTAATCGATGTGGGAGAGACTCAACTTCATATGTCATGCCTGGAGATTTTATGACCTAATCGCTAGGCAGAAGTGTCATTAACCGGTGCTTGAGATTGTCAACATCAGGTGTCATGCCCGGAGGTTACATGACCTAGTCGTTGGATGTAGGGGTTGTGCCACGCAGGAATTGTAAAGCAATTGATGAAGTCTCAACTTGAGAATCGATTCGAAGATCATAATCGAATGGGTTTTATGGGTAAGTGGTTCCCCTTGGAGTAACAATAAATTGAGTAGGAATAGGATCAGAGGACATAGGAGGCATAAGAGATGACATAAATATGCTAAAAGGCGAGGTCATATATGGTTTGAGGTCACCAGAGGAGGAAGGGAAGATCGAACTTTGAGAGGTTGGTCTCGAGGCACAGGTTGGAAAAGCAAGGCTCGAAGGAGCAAAAGCTGATTATGGTTGAGCTAAATTTTGATCTTATTGGAATACAACTAATTAGGTCTGGACCGGTAGAATAGATCCAACTAGCTGAAACTGATATGTGGTTATTGGGGTCAACTAAAGCTGACTCACACTGGCAGGAAAACTAGACTTGGCATTGTGGCTTGAAGGTTGAGTTTGATAAGTAAATGTGGGAGGCTAAGATTGTACGACATCATGACCAAACTGAAATAGGCTCAATAAAGGCTGAATGGGTTGCAGCTTAAACTGAACTTGCTAAATTAGCAGAACATGAACTGGATAATTCTGAGCGACCTTTAACTGTCCTTGAGCTTGAGTATCAATTCTCTAAATCCATTGAACACTTCTTTTCTCTTCCAAGAATACACACATTGAGCGACCTCTAACTGTCCCTTGAATTACATCTGAAAGCTAATCGGATCGAAGAAACACTACTAGAGCATTGGTGATCTCAATACTCAATGGAGACTGAACTTGATCAGCTGGAAGGAGGGGATGAGTAGAAGTCTCAGATAGAACCCTACTAACTGGTAAAATATTAGACATGGTAGATAAAGCAGATTCTGAAACTAAAACAAAAATCACTGAGTAGTGAACCAAATGATGATCGAGTTAGAGTCAAAGAGAACTGTAGTGGCGAGGACATCTCGACCTAACTAGAAAACCGAAAGATGATCAGCCCAGACCAAAACATGGATGAAGTGAATGATTATATAATTATTCGATTGATGAATGTCGTATATACATGGGGTGGTTTATAGAGGAAGAGAGATAAAAAAAAGCTTATGATCTGAAGCTTAACCCCGAAATACGTAAGATGTGTGAATCCCTTGCTATGGCTAGCAAACTATATACAGTTCCTCGGGACACAAACGATCTCAGGCATTTTGTTAAATTCCCCCTCCGAGCAAGGGGAGAGTAGAGGTAAGCGAAAGAATAAAAGAAAAGTCAGCCACGGACGGCCTATGCATGAGGTGCGTATGCATGAGCATAACATAAATAGCATGCGAAAAGCGATTTCCTTCTAACCTTTACTCCTACACAATGTTGTTCAAATGATCTAGGGCTTAACTCAAATGCCAACGAACGACAATTGAGTTTGCGACCTAAATCTAAAACATCCGTGTTTCAGTCATTTCCTAAGGGGAAGTTTCTATAGCTTTATCTAACGTGGTCACGGTCTCAATCTGCTGGTATTGTATAACAATACTATAGAAGGGTCTCGTTTACCTTTATTCTACATATCTCAACCACTCCTCAAATGAGTGCTATCATAGGAATTATGCGTTGGTTGAAACTAGTGATCCATCCACAAGTATCTCCAAATGGTGAGCTTCATGGCATGAGATAATGGCACCTTAACCTAGTATCTAACTACGCGATGGATTCAAAAGGCATAAGAAATAAAGTTTTGATTAAAAAATGATTTCAGCACATCATCAAAATCATTTAACCAATTTTTGAAAATGAGTGTGAGTTTTAAAATTTTAAGTTAAGAGGAAATCCTCAGTAAAGTTGGGACTGTGAGCTGGCGACCTTTTTCTCCACCCTTGAGGGCGCGTACAAATAAGTACGGCAAAGTGGGCTGGAGGATTGATCCTCACTTTAGAGTCCTGATAAAAAAGACTGATAAAAGCGATATTGAAGTTGAATTTTAGTCCAATTTAAGTGTTGAAAGATAAGAGACCCAAAATCCCGTATTTTAAGATAGAGTTGCCGCCCGGTTTAGCTCTACCAAGAATTTGGGTATGATATTCCCATAGGGTGTTTAGACGTACCATAAAATAGAGATTCTGAGTTCGAATGATGTTGCTTACTTTTCATTTATTAAATTGAACCATTTACGTTTCAATAAAGGCGACTTTAGTTCTTACACGATTTAAATCCTCCTAATTACAGTTTTTGGTTATAATATCCATACATCACATAGCGTAACATGCAGAAAGTAGTAAATAAAGCAAATAATTAATTATTACATGGCTTTTCAAATACATATACATATTTCTAATGTGGGAAAAGTAAAAGATTAGATGAATAAAGCAAACACAGAGAGATCGAAATCGGGTCTCAACGGGCTTACCAACCCCAAAACAGCTCGAAAAATAACAAATCACGAATAAACAATCACGGATAATGCATAAACTAATATAAGGCAAAAATTAAACTAAAAAGAGGAGAAAACCATTTTTTAGGATTTTCGGGATTCAAAACATGTTATTAAGGCATTAAACGAATATCTAAACAACCTAGTAATTAATTAAATAAACTAAACAACCTTAAAATTAATTAATATATATACAGAATACTTTTGGACTTTTTATTTAGGAGAAAAAGATTTATTAAGCATTTATTTGGTGAAAAAGCCAATTTAAGCCATTAAATAGACATTTAACCAATTAAATAGTTCATAAAATAATTCCAACAGATTAAAAAGTATTTTAATTAATTCCAGACTATTTATGATTTTTTGGAAATTTTTTGGGTGAAAATCGGGGTGAAAAGGCAAGAAAATTATAGAACATGGCCAAAAACACAAAACAGGGACCTTCTGGCTTTTTTTCAATTTGACCGCTATAGTGGTCGCCCAACCGCTGCCATGGCAGTTCAACCATTGCCATTGCAGCAGTTGACGATGCCATCGTAGCGGTTGGACAACCATTGGAGCGGTCATGCCGGAAAAATGTCAAATAGACCAAAATCGGTATTTTTACACCCAAAAACTCAAGATTACCAAAATTTTAAGCCGCTTCCCAGGATATTGTAATAGATTTAGACTTCAAATGACGAAATAACATTGATTTTTTTAGCTTTGGGAGAAAAAGAAACCAAAAACACGGGGAAGGATGTTTGTAAAAATACCGAAAGGAAACGAGTAGAAGACCCCAAGAACAACCAAGAGAAGCAAAATAATTAAATAAATGAATTAAAAGAGATTGGAACTCAGTTTTATTACCTTTAGGTCGTGAAACCATGTTTTTAGACTTGAACCGAACATTTGACGAAAATTGGACAAAATAGTGACGAAATTAGCGACAAACTCAGTGACGGATTTTAGTTTTTTTTGTGTAAAAAATTACTTAAGCCCTATTTAAGCCCATTTTAAACTATGATTTCTACTTGATTTTAGTGTTTAGATTAAAAGATCAAGCCTAATATCGCTTAAGAGTCCAAATCAATCAGATTTCCATGGCTTTATGAAGCTTTCTCTCTAAAATGCCAAGAAATCTAAATGTGAATTTTAGTCTTTCGATTAGCAAAAAGTCCAGAATGAGGTGATTAAATGGGTTTATATAGACTTTACTCACTCTAAATAACCCAATTAGTCCCTAGAAATGTTAAATTTCTCGAAAAAAATCGAGTTTAATTAGTTTAGAGAGAAAAGATGAACTAGCGACGAACCCAGGGACTAGTGCAGTGCTTTAATCTCAACCACTATTACGAGTGCCGCTCACTGCGCCAGGGGGCATGGCTCACCGCGCCAATTGGGTGATTTTGCGATGTGGCCACATTATGGCCACACGCACCGAGCTGCGCAAGGGAGCGATTTAGCGATGCGGCCATATTGTGACCACGCGTGCCGAGCCGTGCTAAGGGGAGGGAACCACGCCTCCGGGGTGGTTCTCCGTGTACCAACGCGTTAAACTGCCCGACGGCGGTTCCGACGAGGAGGGGACCTAGCATATTTTATTTTATTATTTTTTTTCTAATATATTTATTTTATTTATTTTTTGAATTTATTAATTTTTATTATTTTTAACCGGTGATGGAAAATGATGGGATTAAAGTCCCAAATCATAAAGAAAGTACTTTCCAAACGCGATTTGACGCAAAAGAATAGAACAACTGGCCCACAAGAGGTTAGAGCAAAAAGTCATCATTATTTTGGGGGACACCGAAAAGCCATTGTTCGCAGGATGACATTCATATCCATCAACTTTTCTACCAAAGCTGCCCTATGTTTCTCAGATATTCTTAACAACTATAAGATATTGAAATTGGCCTAAACTTGTTTCAATTGTTTGATCAACAGGTCACCTTTTACTTCTTCTTTTACAAGAGACGGAAGGGGCTATTTTTGGCTCTTACATTTAGTAGTTTTCCCAATGTAAGGTTGGTAGACACGACCTCTATGGGTAAGATTCATTACCTCACCGTTCTTGATGAAAGCTACTGAACCATCTTTGGTACTCATAGGGTATAACAGGCTAGTTTTGCTTTTTTCATAGCCGATATCATCAAGATCAATAGGAGCAAAGATCGATTTGCTAAAGAAATAGATGGAATTGAGATCGATTAGTTCATTGGTCATATAGCACAAATCAGGAGCTACTTCTATCTCGGCATCAGATTCTTCAGGCCAGCTTTCCTTAGTTGAACTACTGGCATCTACATGATTGGCCTGGATAATTATGCCAAGGATAAAATTGGAAGAGAGACCGAAACTGACCACAGGTACAACATGTTTCATTACGTTCTTGTGTTTTCCAGTAATGAATGATACATGCTTCGGATGTGTTAAGCCCAACCACGCTTTCTAATTTTGTGAACTAGGGGAGTTGGTTGTTGAGGGTGCTAGGTCGTAATGCTAGTTCTTTGATCTTTCCTTATTTGATAAGGTTCTTAATAGCATTTAAAAGAGCTTTGCAATTATTGGTATGGTGGCAAAGGGTTACATGGTAGCCACAGAAATTACGAACATCTTCAGGTTTGGGAGGGGAATAAGGAACTAGGTTGTCCAGTAGCTTAATCTTCCTCAGTTTTTTGAATAGAAATGATAAGGAATCCTTCCAGGAAGAGATCCTAAAATTTTCCCTTGAGTCAATTAGACTACGGCTATATCAGCCTCAATGGCTGAGGCCACTTTAGCTTTTGGTGCAGCTGGTACTGGTATGCAAGGTTCATGTTTTTTTCTTATAACCAAAGGAATAAGACTTGGATGAGGTAGTGGCACCCCTTTGCTTTATCATAGCGGCTTGTCTTTCAGTCTTCTCAGCTTTCTTACAAACATCGATATGATTCTCATACTCATCTAGGGCCATCTGACCCTGGTACCAAGGTAAGGCACCGTCAATCATCTTGATTATCATTTCGGGTAAGCTAGGCTTGTTATCCAATAATGCCTGAGTGGACATCCATCACTCATAGTATGATCAGAAAGCTTCCCCTTCTTTATGCTTAACTTGTTGTGAGGTGTCGATGATGTGTGGGTCTCCTTTGGCGCCTTGGTGAGAGGCAGGGCCCACTGGGGTGGTTGATTAATTTAGGTGTGAGGAAATCATTTAGTTCAAGTTTGCACATCTTATCCAATTTTATGAATAAAAGAATTGAGACCCCAATCTCGATACAGATGAGAGAGTCACCACCCAAGTTATCTATATGGGTAAGGGATTTGGTATAGTTCCCATTGGGTGGGAGACTCGTACCTTTTAGATTAGAGATTTAGGTATCGGATGAGTCACCTATTTCTCTTTTAGTTCATATTCACCATATAAAACTGTTTAGTTTTCATCATTTAGGGCATTATTACGGAAATCCTATTTTTCTACACTCTTTCACACTTATTACATATGTTTACAAATTACGATAAAGCATAAGTAATAAATGGGGGAATAAAAATTACAACCAGGGAAAATGGGGGAATGGCAAAAGAACCTGTACATTTATTTAAAGTTATAAAACAAAGTGAAATAAATTCACATGCATCCATCGAGATTAGCACAATTTATGGCATACCATAAGTTAGCATTTGGTTAGAAAAAATCGTAAGCATGCCGGTTTTGCGATCGATAATGCTCGGGGCGGCTTCTAGGACCGGAGAGAGATAACGATTCTTTAGTGCATTTTGTTATGGAAAAACATTTTAACTTCTTCTGGTTTAATTTACTGGATTATTCGTGAAAATGATTACATTGCAAATGGTGAGTTTTGATTGATTTTACAGATTAAAAAGGGAGCTATGGGTTTTGCCTGGGGGCTAGTACCCGTAGGGGTAGGGTGAGACCCGTACGGCTACAAGGGAGGACTAATACGAGGTATAGGGGACCCCGTATAGGTCCTATGTAGTCCCGAGCAGAAACTCAGTTTTGTTAACAAATAGATTTATGGAGGAGAAATAAAATAAAATGGATTTCCTTTTATGTGGGTATGGCGCACCAATTTAATATCCCTAAAGATATGAAGGTACTAGCAAAGCCCACATGGATTAGGATCGGACCCAAAACGGGAATAAAAGGCTAGACAAAATTGAATTGAGAATAACAATAAAATGACTAAGATGTAAGTCTCTTTGAAACTCAAGAGCGTACCTTTACGACATAAATCCACTTTTAGGGGATCCCTTTTACTGTGGGAAAGTCTACCCAAAGCAGATGATGAGATGGTGATTTTAGGACTATTTAGGCGAGTATTTTTATGGATAGAACCTCCCCCAAATCCTAATAAATGAAGTAAGAAATGAATAAAATATGGATAAAACCGCGAGGGATGGGTTTTCTCCCTATTTTATACCTTCTATACCTCAACTATACCTTCTCTATTCCTATAGAAACTACTGGAATTTCACAAACTATTTTTCTATAATTTCTTCTATATCATATTTTTGTGGGTGTGTGTGTGTGTTGAAATGAGGTGCAAAGGCCTCTATTTATAAGGGGAAATTAGGTCTAAACGCAATAAATCGCATTTATAACCTGATTTCTCCCAAAAATAGCATATATTACTTGCCATAAAACTTGAAAATGCAAGTACGGGACCTGTACAAGTCCCCTCCAAGCGTAAGGGGGATATGACCCGTATGGGTCAACTAGTGGATCTATACCACTAGGCATGACCTGTATGGATCCCTATGGGCAGACTAGGTCTCCAAACTTTGCCAAACTCATCTCTATAGTAGTAGGAACACCTCTAATGGATAACACCTATAAAAGATTGCATTATCTATCTCTCGTCATTGTTTTATAAGAAGGATCGTTAAAATCTAATGGTTACAGACTACCCTACATGGGATCACTGTAGATACGGATCTGTATGATCTCATAAGGTGATTAAAGGTTTAGAAATCATACCTAAGGTGATGATATGGGCGATTTCCTTTCTTGAGGTGAACTCCTTTCTTGGGTGTCCCTTTCTTGAGGTGGACAACTTTCCTTTGTTGATGCATATCCCTTTCTTTAGGCAGATGACTTTCCATCATTGATGTGTATCCCTTTCTTAAGACGGATGACTTTCCTTTTCTGATGTGTATCCCTTTTCTTAAGGTGAATCAACTTTCTAGCTGATGTATCCCTTTCTTGATGTGGATTGACTTTCCTAGCTGATGTGTATCCCTTTCTTAAGGTGGATGACTTTTCTTTACTGATGCGCACACCTAGTGACTCAACTAGGGACGGTGTGTGTATCCCTTTCCTAAGGCAGATCGAATTTCCTAACTAATGGTGTTTCCTTTTCCTAAGGTGGATGACTCTCCATGTTTCCCTTTCTTAAGGCGGATTGACTTTCCTTGCTGATGTGTCCCTTTCTTTAGGCGGATGACTCTCCTGTAAGGGATTTTGAATGACCTATAAAGAGACAACAATCAAACACCAAGTTAGTTACTATTTAAGCTGAAACATCTTAATTCCTGATTGACTTTGTAATGAAAAATAATTTTTTCCCTTCAATCAAGAATAAAGATGTATGGATGGGGGTTGGCCCCTGAATAAGCTATAAACTAATTGCGAGAAATGTCGAGTTTCGCCTGATTGCTTTATGATGGAATGCCCCTTAGAAGGGTGCTTCTCAGGAAATACCCCTTGGGGGGAGATGTCCCTTGATTGGCTTACTCCATTGTTGTCGAATGGGGGAATGCCGCTGGATTAATTGATTTTACTAGTGGGGAAGGCACCTGCGATGAATGCCCCTAAGGTGTTGGAAGGCGGGGGAATACCCCTTGGTTGATTCCCTTGTTAAGGAATAGAGTAATGTCCTCTAGTAAACTCTTTTCTACTATAGAAGTGTCTCTTTGCAAGACTCACTTGTTGGGAAAAGTTTCCTATATTTGGGTTGACTTGTACAAAATTTATCCCTGTTAGTGCTTAATTAAAAAAATGGCTTACCAGGATTCTTGATTGAGTTTGTGAACACAAAAATTTTTACCCCTTTAATCAAGGATCAAGGCGAGCTATTTTGCCCCAAATTTAATTGAAATTCAGAGTTTAAAAGAAGTGGGGTTGGCCTCGAGTCTGGACTGGATGTACCCTTAGTGCTTCTATGAAGTTCTGATGCAAAACTGCTTTCTGATGTCAAAGAGGGACCTGTATTTGCAGGATAGGACCCATACGAGTGGTAACTTGTGGAAAAGGGATACGTACGGGTGGGGTGGGACCTGTACGTGTCCTAATCGGGGAAGTTTAAAAAGAAACAAACTCCTCACATCCTGCCTTACATCAAATTCTCGTGTATTGCATTTTTCTGTGATTTTCACCCAAAATCGATTAAGATGTATAAAATTATCCCAAAGACTGGCCATTTCTCTAATAGGTGCGAGGATTCGCCTCAGGTAGGCAATTTAGAGCTTTAGGAATGCCCGATTTTAGTCGGGTATGCTTTTCGCGAGGATGACTCATTTCTTGACCTTACTCCCACTTATGAAGTGCCTCTGATTCCCTCCCCTAACACCCATGCCTCCAAACTCCAGGTATATCACTTGATTCTTCACTTTTCTATTTTTGAAATTTCTTGGACTTTCTCGTTTTTTGGCATGATTTAGCGTGTTTTAGTTCCCGAAACAGAGCCTGATGCATGTAAATTTAGTCTACGTTGCACTTGGGACTGATTCGAATGTACCTTAGTTTAATTTGGTCGAATTTGGATTTTTGGCACATTTCACACATATGGATTGTTTGTAGGGGACCTATACGGGTGAGGGGGATTTGTACGAGTCCCATTTTTGGTATGGGAGCCATAATGGGACCCATACGGGTGGGGCAGACCCGTACGGGTCCTGTCCTGAAGGACAGAATGAATAATTTTTTGCTTTTTACATTCCTAATTTTTGATTTGACCTTTGTATTCTAATACTATTGACCTATGCTTTTGTCCTTACAGTTCCAATACAAGGTTGTGGGAGCCCTAAGCTTATGTGGGAAGTGGCACAAGGAGATATGTACTATAGGGGATACCGAGCTACTAGCTCGCATAAATTCTCTCAGGTTTAGTGACATTATCAGGGCTATCCCTCAGGCTCCAAAGACATTGGCCCCAGGTGCCATTTCAACATTAGCGGAGAGGTGGTCAAAGACGACCCATACTTTCCATCTACCGATCGAGGAGTTCACCTTCACTCCCTCGGACATGTGTGCACTAATAGGATTAGATTGAAGGGGGGACATCATCCACTTCGATGTCTATACAGGCCTATGGCATTCTCGACTTGAGGTGAAGGCTAATATGGAGAGATTACTTGGTCTCTATCTAGGAGGGATGGACAAGCTCAAGTACGGGGAGCTTCATAACTATTGGATTAGGCAGC
Source organism: Euphorbia pulcherrima (assembly GCA_947683365.1). NCBI lineage: Eukaryota > Viridiplantae > Streptophyta > Magnoliopsida > Malpighiales > Euphorbiaceae > Euphorbia > Euphorbia pulcherrima. Next base: position 14,212,057 of record CANTUS010000010.1, on the reverse strand, counting down.
CATGCCCTATTACTATGGAGAGGAAGGATGAGGATGCCCGGTCTTTCCTATTGACATTCCTTACCAGCATCTTCTTCCTGGTCTATTCAAGCAAGCTCAACTATGGCTTGCTCTCAGCTATTGAGGATCTTCATTATGGCAGGCAAGAATAAGTGTCGGGCCCTCTTGGTTTTATTATACTATAGACTGGCTTGGAAGTTGAGTTTTCCAATAAGGTCGAGTAAGGAATTTGGTTAACTGGACTCTTTGAGCTTAAAAAGGATATCAGTCAAGTTTGTGGTGAAAGAAGTCAATTTTTTTGAGCTATGTTTGCAGTCTGTTATTGGTTTCAACTCTTTTCCTTCTTGATCTTTGATGGTTGCTTGAGGACAAGCAAAAAGCAAGGGTTGCGAGATTTGATAATGTGTAAATAATACATATTTTTAAGTTATTTTATTTTATTATTTTGATGGTTTGCTGCTTATTTTGGATTAAATTTACGGTTATTTAGGTCATAGGATAATTTGGCAAGCTTGGACACTATTGAGGCATTTTAGGAGGTATTTTGGATCTATTCATTTTTTTGAATAAGTAGGATTTTGGAAGGATCCAGGGTTCGTTCCCAAGTCATCCCCATCCAAACTAGTGGATTTTGGAGCTATTCATTATTTCTTGAAAACTATTTTGGAACTTCAGTCTTACACCATATCAAGAGAATTTTGCATTAGATTGAGAATCTATTTTCATTTATCTCTTTTCTTTTTCTCATCTTTTCTCATATTTCCTATTAAGCTCTTTAAAAAAATTTTGGGGCCTAATTAGTCTTTAAATTTAGTCATGAGATATTCTTTTCCTTCTTGGTGAGAATTTCTTTAGCCTATTCAAGCATGAGTTTCTAGCATAAAAGAAAACATTTCTTATCTCAATTCTCTCTAGTAAAAAAGTGGTTCTTAATTCGTTCATATGTTTTCATTAAGAGTTCCAGCTGTTTTTATTTCTATTATGAGTAGCTAAATCGTATCCGTTCAGTGAAATCAATTTCAAGGCCATAGTTGGATCTTGAGACATTTCTTGTGAGATATAAATAAAAAATAAGAAAACAGATTTATAAATTGTAAGGAAGGTAGAAATGAAATGAAGAATTAGTTTAGTAAGTAGGAGTCTAAATTACTATATCAAAACATGATATTTCTATACTTTACCCAATTAATTATGCCGCTTATGTATTCCACTTCTCCACTTTTATTTTTATATTATTTTCTATTGATTAAGTTTTTTAATATTTTGACACTCCCCCTTAAACTTAATTCTCTTTTATTCCAAACAATGCTTGTAACTGGCTAAATACTCCGAAATTTTGTGTCTTCGTAAAAATGCCAGCAATTTGATCTTGCTCTTTCACTACTTTAATCTGACTTCCTTTTGCTCAAAGCACTCTCTAATAAAATGAAACCTTGTGTTAATGAGTTTACTTTTATCATGAAAGACTTGCTTTTTTGCTAATGCCAGTACTGACTTGTTGTCGACAAAAATATTAGTTGGATATTATTGTGTCATTTGAAGTTCCTTCAAAATTCACCTTAGCCATATCGCATGAAACACACATGAGGTCGCAGCTACATATTCAGCTTCACAGGATGACAACATTAGTTTTTTCTTTAAACTCCAAGTGAACGTGGTGTCACCAAGAAAAATACAAATTCGCTTGTGCTTTTTCGAACAAATTTATCACCGACCCAATCACTATCATCGTATCCAACTAATTTGCATTCTTCATATTTTGAATAATGCAATCCGAAATTAGTTCTACCTTTAACATAGCGGAGTATCCTTTTAGCTGCATTCCAATGAGACTCCTTCACTACTTCCATGTATCTTCTCACTAGTCCAACTGCATACAAAATATTTGGCCTTGTGCATGTCAAGTATTTGAGACTCCTGATTAGACTTTGCAAAGTTATTAGGTTTACCCTGATTCCATCTTCATCCCTAGTTAATTTGAAACTACACTCGACTGGAGTGTTGACAAGATTGCAATTTTCCATCTTAAATTTCTTCACTATCTCCTTGGCAATGCTACTTTATAAATAAAAATTCCATCATCATTTTGTTTTAATTCAATGCCAAGATAATGCACTATCAAGCCAATGTCAGCCATTTCGAATTCGCAAGCCATTGTCTTCTTGAAATCATTGAACATTTAAGAATTGTTCACAGTAAAAATGAGATTATCCACGTATAGGCAAAACAGAAAGCATATCTCCACCTTTAACTTTCACATATAAGGCATACTTATGTAGGCATTTGACAAATCCATTCTCTTGAAAATATTTTTTAATACGATTGTAAGTGGATGACCATTTTACCGCAAGGACCGCAAGGACCGCACGAGATGCATAGCACGAGGGGAAATAACGAGCGCTGTGAAGCAAGCTAGGGGTTTGATCATCATTTTAGAGTGATAAAAAGATAGATTGTTGAAATTGATGTTGATGTTGAATTTTACTCCAATTTGTATGTTAAGGGATACGAGACTTGGAATCCCGTATTTTAAGATCGAGTCGCCACCCGTTATGCTCCATCAGGAATTTAGGGTATGATATTACCATTGGGTGGTTAGGCCGTACCTTAAAACAGAGATTCCAAATTCAGATCATGTTGCTAACTTTTCAATTTTTTAATCAAACCGTTTACATTTTAATAAGCGCGACTTTACTTCTTATACGTTTTAAATCTGGTTTAATGTTTGGAGTTTTGGTTTATATGTCATACATCACACAAAAGTGGTAAATAATGGAAATAAATAATTATTACAGAGCTTTTCAAATACCTATACTTTTTTCTAATGCGGAAAACTAAATAAAGCAGATAAATAAAAAAATGCGAAACCGGGTCTGAGCCGAACTTACCAAAATCGGACCCGACTCCAAACAAGGCAAAATATATGCGAGAATAATCATAAATAAAGCATAAATAAATAAATGGTAAAATATAAATGCACAACATGGAGAAAACATGTTTTTGGATTTTTTGGGAATGAAACACAATTTTCGGGTATTTAAAACATTTAAATAACCTAATAATCAATAAAATAAACTAAACAACCTAAAATAATAAATGAAAATTACAGAAACTATTTTCCGATTTTTAATTCTCATAAAAATGTTTATTTAGATTTATTTGATGGAAAACTCATTTTTAAGCCATTAAATATAGACTTAACCGATTAAATAATTAATAAAATCCGATAATAGGTTAAAAATTAATTTAAAATTAATTACTGATTATATGAAATTTTTTGAAAATTTTTTGGGTGAAAAATGGGGTAAAAAATGCAAGAAAATGATGAAAAAGGACCAAAAACACGAAACAAAGGCTTTTTGGCATTCTTACCAATCCAAATGCTGTAGTGGGACTTGAGATGCTGGCATTGCAGCATCTCAACCTACACCGGAGTATCTCAAGACTCACTATACCATCTTACTTGGAAAACGTCAAGAAGCCTACACCCGAAAATTCAAGGTTACTGAAATTTTAAGCTGATTCCCACAACTTTTCAGTGGATCCGGACATAAAATGACAAAATAACTTCAATTTTTTGATTTTGGGATGAAAGACGGACCTAAAAATACCAGTAAAGATATTTGTAAAGATATTGAAAACAAAGGGAAAATCAGCACAAAAGCAGCCAAATAATATGAAAAATAATTAAAAATAGAATGGAACTCAAATTTGTTACCTCTAGGCCGTGAATCTGCTCTTTGGAGGCTCAAATCAATCCTTGGTGGAATCCTATTCGCTGATTTTGAAGATTTGGGTAGTGTTTTTGAGGAAAAGTCACTAAAACCCTTTTAAATCCATTTTTAACCTAAGATTTGTAACTGATTTTGGTTTAAATCTAAGAGATTAAACAAGATAATGGCCTAAGAAATTGATTTGGAGAAATTGTTTAGCCTTTATCAAGCTTTTTTCTCTCTAGTTCTTAAGTCTTTTCAATAAAAATGATTTTTTTTAATCTAATAAAAATTAGCCAAAAGTCTTAAAATAAATAATTTAAAGGGTTTAAATAGACTCAATTAGGTGTAAATAACACAATTAGTCCCTCAAATATTCAAGTTTTATGATAATAACTGGTAAAAACCTAAAAAATAGGGGAAAACGTCTCAAATGCACCCACGGTACACCAGCCGTGGTCCCCGATGCGCGAGATGCTCCAAGTGCAGTGTCCACCACGCTCTTGCCGCATCTCAAACATAGGGAGCACTTGTCATAGCACCCCTACTTCATCTCGCGTGCAGGGACTCCAGTTCACGCATGGCCACATAGGCACTCCGGTTCACGTGTGAGCATACAGGGACTCCAAGGACCGAAAGCATTAAACGAGCGTAACTTTCCCCACGGTTATTTGATTTAAGTGATTCTTGACATTCTAAAAACATCGGAGAGTCTAAAATTCAATAAAAATAATGAGACTCGCTAAAAATGATTGGGTTTGCGTGAAAACTAGGAAACAAATTATTGCGCACCAGAGAAAGATATCGGTTAATTTTTAAATGCATTTTAATAATTTTTAAGTGCGGTCAAAGGTCTAAAATTCTAAAAAAAGGTACTTCCAAAATGTTATTCAAATCTCAAAGAATAGAACAACTAGTTCGTGAAAGGTTAGAGAAAAAAATTCATCATCATTCCATAGGTCACCGAAAAGCCCGTGCTTATAGGCTGCCCCTCGTGAGATTATCATTTGATGGGTCAAATGTGATCTGAAGGGTTATAATTGAGTTGAAGGAACCTCAAGTATATTTTCTGACGGTCATGAACACATCATCAACAAACCTATCAGAGGTAGGAAATTCTTTGAGTTAGTTGTCTACAAAAGGTCGGGGGACGCATCATCAATGGACCTATCGAAGTCAAAGATTGGTTAGTTATCTACTGGCGGCTCAGGGACACACCATCAACGTACCTAATGAGAAGGGAAAACTAAATTGGTTGCCTACTAGTGGTTTGAGGACGCACCATCAATGGACCTATCAAGAAGGCGAAGCTGAATCAATATTCTACTGTTGGTTTGAGGATGCACCGTAAACGGACCTATTGAGAAGGTAAAGCCGAATCAGTTGTCTACTAGTGTTTTGAGGACTCACCATCAACGGACCTATTGAGAAGGCAAACACAAATCGGTTGTCTACTTTTGGTTTGGGAACGCACCATCAGCAGACCTATTGAGAATAGAAACTTGAGAAGTTAGTAGTTGTAAATTGCATTTTTAATTACTAAATTGATCTTGTCAAGACAAATAATTTTGCCGCTTCAATTAAGCAATAAAAAAGGAATATTAAGAAAAAATGAGTTTAGAAAGATTCTGGAAAGCCTGGGAAAGTCATTATTTTGTGATGGTTGTATCGAGATGCCTCTGGGGGGTCGAAAGCTTTATCGTGATGTCCCTGAAGGATTGAAAGCTGCGTGGAGGTGCCCCTAAAGGATTTTTTGAATTTTGGATTCTAGATCTTCGGATTGATCATCCATCGGAATTACCATACAGTGTTCCCGTCGAGGAAGTTTTGAGATATTAGTAATTGATATGAGTTATGTTTTAATTGCTTAATTGATTTTGTAGGACAAAAAATATTTTTGCCCCTTCAATTAAGCAATTGAAATGGAAGAGTGAAACAAAAGTTGAGTCAGGATTTTCGGGAGTCCAGAGAAACTATCGAGGTGTTCATCGGGTCTAGCTGATATGTCCCTTGGATTCTTTATCTTTGAAATTAGTTTAGAAAATAAGTCGGGATGCACCTAGTGATTGCATCGTGGTGCCCCTGGGTATTTGCATCAAGGTGCTCCTAGGAGAAAATCTGATTATTGATTTAGGATTCATCAGGTTAGTTGTCCACCAGGGTTGCCACATGGTGTACCTGTCAAGGAATTTTTAAAGTATTAGTGAATGATATAAGTTGCTTTTTTATAGCTTAATTGATTTTGTCAAAAAAAATTTATTTTTTCCCATTCGATGAAGCAATAAAAATGGAAGAATGAAACATAAATTGAGTTAAGATTTTCGGGAGTTCGGAGAAGCTGCCAAGGTTGAGCATTGAGAGTAGTTGATGTGCCCCGAGGAGAAACTCTGTCTTTGAATGTGGGATAGAAAAACATTTTAAGATGCCCTTTGATAAGGGTGTTTGCTTGGAGGTCGAGCATATGGCTTGAGAATACTTTTTTGTGCTTTGTTCCCTGTAGAATTCAGCATAGAATAATAGATATGACATTTATGCATATTATGCATGAGCTGCTTGGACTGACCATCCTATACATCTGAGCTACGTGACTGCTTACTTGATCAATTTTGCTCAATTCAGTTGCTTGGTCGGAGAGAGAATGTACGGAATTACTTTATGACATGGATAAGACAAGAATGCCCCTAGAGAAGAATTAGGGATGTCACACAGAGTAGGTGGAAATGCGCCTAGTGGAAAACAGGTGAAGTTACGGTATACAAGCAAGGCTTGTGTGGCTAGATATTAAGGTTAAGGATTGTCGTTAGTATGAAAAGTTATAGAAGGCTCCTCATATGCTATTCAAAGCGATGAGTCTATTGTAATTTGCTTGCTGGATCAAGCATGTCGAAGATAAGGGGATACATGAAGCGAAGTTCAAGATTCTATATAACGAATGACTAGACGCTATCACTACCAATGAATTCTACCAAGGATGTTTGGGGAGATTACAGACTTTTCTTGATGCTTGGTCATGGTCGAGATTGGAGTGGACACGTGCAAAGGATGGATTTTAGCCCTTCAAATGCACTAGACTGGAGAACGTATTCATTCACTCTTATGATGATGACGGTAATGCAAATGTCTTAATGTGATCGATGGATGTCTTTTATCTTTATTTTGATTGTCTTAATTTTTGGATAGACCTAAACATTGTGTTGGACCCATAAAACTTGTTTATTTTGATTTTATGTCCTAATTTTTGCCTAGATTGCCCTTTTTGGGTTTTCTATCCAGGAAACTTTTCCTAGCTTTTGCATAGACCTCGTTGCTTTCAGTCTATCTGGATTTTTTCCTTTTGCTATAATTCTTTTGAGGAATAGGGTTGAATGCACGGAACCGTTCTTTCAACTTACTTACAGCATTTTACCTTTTAGGCCTAATATATTCATTCAAGCATAAACACAAAGGATTTGATAAAATGACATTTCCATTAACTGAAGTAAGTTTTAGTACATATTGATGATAAACACTTCTATTGACCCAAACTCTGGTGTGAACTAGCCTATCTAGGTTTTCTAGCCAACACACTCTCGTTGCTCACTTTACCCTAGCTTTTTCCTAGACCGCCCTTTTCAGGTTTTCAGTCTAGCAGGTAATTCTTGCACCCTAACTTTTGCCTGATTGATTTGTAGAATACTAAATAGCGGGATACACCATGATTTTTGCCCGAGCAGTAGAGGACAACTCACCGAGTTATTTAATCTATTTATTTTTTATGTCCTGCTTTTCTAGATTGAATTCTTTTTTGTTAGATATGATAACGCTTTAACCAATCCTGGTTGATGGGGTTTGAGAACTCATTACTATTAATATCCAAGATTTTCATTCTGGCTTTACCGAGAACTTTCTTAATCACATAAGGTCCTTCCCAATCTGGCTGAAACTTCCCCCTTAGATCAGTGTCGATGGGCAATACTCTTGGAACTAGATTATTAGCTTTTGACGGATACTCCTGATGTTTGGTTCGGTCATTGGACGCCTTCACCATGCACTGCTAGGACATCTGAAGATTGTTTAAGCTATTCAAATTATGCCTTAGTCCATAGGGGTCCCTTTGACCTAGATTTATTGTGAATCTCAAGGACTTCATCTCAATTTTGACTGGGATCGTAGTTCCTATACCATAAAAAAAGGAGAAAGGCATCAAATTCGTAGGAATTCTGACACTTTTTTGATAGCTTTGAAGGGTGAATGGTAGCTTATTGACCTAATCTTTGTATCTACCGATAGGTTTAGAGAGAAATTTCTTGATAGACTAGTTTGGGGTTTTGGTTGTCCTACTAGCTTATCATCTGTGAGGCAAAGCTTGATGGTGCTCGGTTCCATATTTCTTGATCAAATCAATGGTTGTCCCTTGGGACTTAAATCCATTTGTGTGAGGCAATGTGATGAGTTAGGCCATACCGAGCAAAGTCATGTTTCTCGATGAACTTGCCCATCTTCTCTTCGGTAGTGATAGGGAAAGACTCGAGTTCCCCCTATTTTGAGAAGTAAGTTGCCCCTATGATGACAAAGCGGTGTCCGTTTATTGTTGAAGGCTGATTTCACCAATCGTACTTGCCGCTCCCTCCCCCCTCGCTGAGATGTAAGAAGGTTTGTAAGTGTAAGGGAATGGGCATTAGGAAGAGTTAAGGGTGGGGATTTTGAGAATGGGTGGGTGAAGAAAAGATAAGCCATAATTCTGTTGAAAGTGGTCTAGCAATGTTCTTTCTCCATAATAGGTCGACACTTCTTTGGTTGCTTGAAGAAGGACTTGCACATAGTCGATAGCGCAGGGATGAACCGATTCACATATTCGGTCTATCCAAGGAAGGACTATACTTCTTTTTCTATTCTGGGTATCAGAAGTTGATGACCGATTTTTTAGCGAAGAACCCTGGGTGTGGCTAGGTGTTACCAGGCGAAAGCGTTATCATGATCTTTAAGAACTTTTTATCTCTTATTTTCTTTCAAAGGTTAGCTCATTAGAAAAGGTTTACCATCACATGTAATCAAATTTTCTTCATTTAAACAAATGTTATGAATGCTGAATACATTATGCTTATGATAAAAAGAATGCATGGACCCATCGGGCGAAACATAAAATGAGTAAAAATATAAGAGTCTTTGATTGAATAAAAGATGCCTTAAAAATAGAATTGTTTACATCTAACTACTAGAAAAAGAAAATTACACAATACATAGATAGTCATCCCCCACAAGTAGAGGGTCTTAAGTTGCGGCGCTGGTAGATTAAGCATCCTCGGTAGCTTTCATCGGTGCGCCTTCCAAGACGAGATCTAGAAGTTTCACTTGTTCGGCTCATGACCTATCTCCATCCTTTGCTAGAGACCTTGTGAGATTCTTGTCAGCTTTGATGATAGAATTTTCTTCTATAACGATGCTGGCTGAACTAGAAGGGACCATAGCCAACATAAATTTTTTGGGGAGACCGGAATTGATCACACTTACCCCACTATAAGAGCTCGGCAATGGTTTCTCCTTAGTACTGGTATTCATAGTAGACTCATCCATTTTTCCTTCCCTTACAAAATGGGAGATGACAGTAGCTAAAGCTCTACATTGGTTGGTTTGATGTACCTTTTTTACGTGGTATTTATAGTTGTTTGCTTTTTCCTCGGGGGTCGGGGGCCTAATCTCTTGCAGATGATTAAGCTTGCTAGCTTCATGCATTTTAGCAAATATCACACTCAATGGTAACTTCCAAGGTGAAATGAAGGGATTCTGATTGGGTGCTTGATAAGGAGTTTTTTGAACAGCTGAAACCTCCCCCTGAGTAGGTGTAGCTTGAACGACAACTACATTGAGTTTAACTGTAAGTGTTTTGCCTTTGGAACTAATGGCCCTAATGAGATCATGCGGATCACTACTTCCTTTTGGTGAGCTCAAAAGCGGGGGTGAATCTTGATGGTTAAATGCTTTTTCAGGCTTAACTCTCTTCCCTTCCTTTATCAAAAGGTCGATGGCCTAAATCAAAGTTCATCACACATCAGTGGGGTGGCTTCGTTGGATATGACACTCCCAAAACCTATCCCTTTCATCGACTATAGGAGGTCTGAAGGGGCGTAATGGTTTAATCTTACCATCTTTCCTCAACTTTGTTTATATGCTTCCCAAGCATGCTTTCTATGGGTATATGGGATACTCAATTTTTATTGCCTTTTGTAGGGGTGCACGATCAACAACCAGAACTTAATTGGAGGGAATGTGATCCAACTTCTTCTCTTACGTAAGTCGATCTTTCATTTCATCCCAAGAAGGGATATTGCGTGACCTATCGATTCCTTCACCTCCTTTGTGATTTCCATTCGGTCCTCTTCCAAAACTAAAAGGCAAGAACTTACATACTAGAGCCTTTGTTTCGGATGTCATGCCCAGAGATTGCATGACTTGGTCATTGGATCGAGGAATTGCTAATTGATGAGAGGGAGACTCAACTTCAGATGTCATGGCTGGAGATTGCATGACCTGGTCGCTAGATAGAAGAGAAGTCAATCGGTGCTAGAGGGCCTCAACTTCAGGTATCATGCCTAGAGTTTGCATGACCTAGCCATTGGATGGAGGGGGTGTGCCAAACTAGAATGGTGAAGTAAGCGATGAGGCTTAAATTTGAGAACTAACTCATAGATTAGAATTGAAGGGGTTGAGCTAAATTCTAACCCGACTGGAATAGACCTGATTTGGAGAAAAGGACTTTGGAGGCATCTGAGGTTGAGCTAAATTCTAACCTAACTAGAATAGACCTGATTGGGATTGAACGAGTGAAATTGACCGAGCTAGCTAAACCTGGTCTAGGGTTACTGGGGTCAATAGAAGTTGGCTCATACTTGTGAGAAAAATTATGCTTGAAGGTGTGTTTTGGAGGTTGAGCTGGATAGGTAAACATGGGCGGTTGAGACTGCGTAACATCCTGACCAAACTAAAATGGGATCGGTGAAGGCTGAATAGGCCACTACGCAAACTGGACTTGCTGAATTGGCTAGACAGTAGACTAAATCTGAATTGGCAGAACCTAAACTAGGAAGTTCTAAGCGACCTCTAAATGTTCTTGAGCTTGAATATCAATTCTCGAAAACCTTTGAACACTTCTTCTCTCTTCCAAAACTGCGCAGATCAAATCTTAGATCTGCCCCTGAATTACATCTCGTAACTGACCGAATTGGAGAAACTCTAACATAGCATTGGTAATCTCGGAACACAATAGAGATTGACCCAGATCAGGTGGAGGGAGAGGAGAGGAAGTACCCTTGAAAGGAACCCCAACCACTGTTGGTAAATAAGACATAATAGATAAAAACTAGATTCTGAAACTAGGCTTGAAACTGAATTCAGAACCACAGAACGACGAACTAGACGATGATTAAGTCTGACGGTAGTGGTGCCATGGTTTAACTGAGAAACCGAAAGATGATAATCCCAAATTGAACCATGGATGAAATGAATGATTAAATAATCGTTCGAGTGATGCATGCTTTATATACAAGGGTGGTTTAGAGAGGTAGAGAGCATAAGAACTTATGATGCGAAGCATAACACCAAAATATGTAAGACGAGCAAACCCCTCGCTATGCCTTGTGAACTTGATGTGGATCATCGGGACTCAAACGATCTTAGGCATTTTGTTAAAATCCCCCTTCAAGAGAGGGGATAGTAGAGGTAAGCGAAAACTAAAATTAACAAGTCGGCCACAGGAGGCCTAAGCATGAAGTGCATGCATGAGCACAACACAAGTAGCCCACAAAAACCGAATAGACCTCTTCCAACCTTATGACTCCCATGCAAAGCCATTTAAAAGATATAGGGGTAACTCTAACAGCAATAAATAGTAAGTTAGTATGCGACCTATATCTAAATTATTTTGGTGAACCTAAGGGGAAGTTTTTAATGGTAGATTTATCACAGTTCATAGTCTCAAACGGCAGGTATCATGGAATGATACTATAGAAGGGTCTCGTTTATCTTGCTTCCGTGTCACTCAACCACTCCTCAAATGAGTGTGATCGCGGGAATTATACGTTGGTTGAAACAAATGATCAACCTACAAATATCCCCAATTCCTAGCGGGCATGAGGTATAAAAGTGAGCTTAACGAGGGTGAAATAATGGCACCTTAAACTTAGAATCTAACTAAGCGGTGATTCAAAAGGCATACGAAATAAAGCATTGATTTTAAAGACTATTTTGGCACATGATCAAAATCCTTTAACAAAATTTTGAAAACGAAAGAAATTTTCCAAATTTTAAGTTAAAAGGAAATCCCTAGCAGAGTCGTCACTGTGAGTGGATGACCTTTTTCTAGCAAGGACCGTGTGAGATGCGTAACATGAGGAAAATATCGAGTGTTGTGCAGCAAGCTAAGGGATTGATTCTCATTTTAGCGTGATAAAAAGATAGATTGATGAAATCGATGTTGATGTTGAATTTAAGTCCAATTTGTATGTTATGGGATACGAGAGTTGGAATCTAGTGTTTTAAGATAGAGTCGCCACCCGTTAAGTTCCACCAGAAATTTAGGGTACGATATTCCCATTGGGTGATTAGACCGTACCTTAAAACAGAGATTCCAAGTTCGGATGATATTGCTTACCTTTCATTTTTTCAAATAAAACCGTTTACATTTCAATAAGCACGACTTTAGTTCTTATGCAATTTAAATCCGGTTTATTGTTTGGAGTTTTCGGTTTATATGCCATACAACACATAAAAGCGGTAAATAAAGCAAATCAATAATTATTACAGGGCTTTACAAATACGTATACATTTTTCTAATGCATAAAAGTAAATAAAGCAGATAAATAAATAAAAAGGCAAAACCGGATCTTAATCGAACTTACCAAATCGGACCTGACTCCAAACAAGGAAAAATATATAAGAGAATAGTCATAAATAAAGCATAAATAAAGAAATGGCAGAAAATAAACACGTAACACGGAGAAAAGATATTTTTTAATTTTTGAGGAAAGAAACACAATTTTTGGGTATTTGAATAAGCATCTAAACAACCTAATAATCCATGAAATAAACTAAACAACCTAAAATAATAAATAAAAATTACAGAAACTATTTTGGGGTTTTTAATTGTTATAAAAATATTTATTTTATGAAAAACCCGTTTTGAAGCCATTAAATGAAGATTTAACCGATTAAATAATTAATAAAATCTAAAAATAGTTTCAAATTTAATTTTAAATTAATTACAGATTATATAAATTTTTTTGAAAACTTTTTCGGGTGAAAATTGTGGTAAAAAATGCAAGAAAATGATGAAAAGGACCAAAAACACGAAACGTGGGGTTTTTGGCATGTTTACCAGTCAAGATGCTGTACTAGGACTTCAGATCTCACCGGACCATCTGGCTCGAAAAAACATCAAGAAGCCCAAAGTTGGTATTTTTACTCCCAAAAATTAAAGGTTACTAAAATTTTAAGCCGATTCCCACAATTTTTCAGTAGATCTGGAATTAAAATGACAGAATAACTTCGATTTTCCGATTTTGGGATAAAAGAAGAACCCAAAAATGCCAGTGAAGATACTTGTACAAATATTGAAAATAAAAAGAAAATCACCACAAAAGCAGCCAAATAGTATGAAAAATAATTAAAAATAGATTAGAACTCAGATTTGTTACCTCTAGGCTGTGAATCTGCTCTTTGGAGACTCGAATCCACCCTTAGTGGAATCCATTTTTAACCTAAGATTTGTGACTAATTTTAGTTTAAATCTAAGAGATTAAACTAGATAAAGGCCTAAGCAATTGATTTGGAGAAATTGTTTAGCCTTTATCAAGCTGCTTTTTCTCTCTAGTTCTAAAGTTTTTTCACCAAGAATGCATTTTTTTATCTGATAAGAATTAGCCAAAAGTATTAAAATAAATTATTTTAATCATTTAAATAGACTCAATTTGGTGTATATAACTCACCGCGCACCTGGCCCGTCTCCCGCGCTGGGAGTCCGATTGACGCGTGGGCACATCGCACCCCAGGAGCGTTTCACGCGCAAGGGGGCCGACAGGGACTGAAAACTATGAACGAGCATAACTTTCACCATAATTATCTTATTTAAGCATTTCTTTACATTGCAAAAACCTCGGAGAGTCTAAAATTCAATAAAATTAACAAAAGTCCTAAAAAATGATCTACTTTGAGAGAAAACCGCTAAACAAATTATTGCATGTGAGAGAAAGATACCTATTAATTTTTAGACACATTTTAATGGTTTTTAAGTGTGGTCAAAGTTCCAAAATCATCAAAAAGGTACTTACCAAACGTGATTCGATTCTCAAAGAATAGAATAACTACTCCATAAAAGGTTTGAGCAAAAAGTCATCATCGTTCAGTAGGTCACCGAAAAGCCCGTGCTCACAAGCTGACCTCGTAAGATTATCATTTGACGGGTCAAATGTGATCTCCCGAGAGAGCAAGGGTTAGAAGGGTTATATCTGAGGTGAAGGAACCTCAAGTTGGTTGTCAACTAACGGTCATGGACGCATCATCAATGGACCTATCGGAGGTAGGAAATTTTTTGAGTCGATTGTCTATAGACTGTCGGGGGACGCATCATCAACGGACCTATCAAAATCAAAGACTTGGGTCGGTTATCTACGGGCAGCTTAGGGGCCCACCATCAATGGACCTATTGCCAAGGTGAAACTAAATTGTTTGTCTACTGGTGGTTTGAGGACGCACCATCAATGGACCTATCGAGAAGGTGAAGCTGAATCGGTTGTCTACAGGTTGTTTGAGGTTGCACCATCAATGGACCTATCAAGAAGGTGAAGCTAAATCGGCTATCTATTAGTGGTTTAAGGATGCACCATCAACGGACCTATAGAGAAGGCAAACCTAAATTGATTATCTACTGGTGGTTTGGGAACGTACAATTAACGAACCTATCGAGAATAGAAACTTGAGAATTTAGTAGTTGTAAATTGCATTTTTAATTGCTTAATTGGCCTTATAGAGCCAAAAATTTTTACCCCTTCAATTAATCAATAAAATGGAATACTGAGAAAAAATGAGTTTAGGAAGTTTCCAGGAAGCCCGGGAAAGTCAGTGCCTTGCGATGGTTGTATCGAGATACCTCTAGGGGGCCAAAAGCTACATCGTGGTGTCACTAAGCGATTGAAAGCTGCATGGACGTGCCTCGAAAGGATTTTCTAAATTTTGGATTCTGGATCTTCGGATCTACCTTCCATCATAATTGTCGTAAGATGTTTGTAAACGGGCAAACTTTTACACCTTTGACCCTTTTGGGTCATTGATTGGATTGGCACAGTCAATGCTAGATTCCTAGGTTTTAATGTGAGGAGACACTGCTAGAGCGTGGGGCTCATTATATGTGTGAACATACTTGGCATTTCTAACTAGACAAAGGGGTTGAGGACTCCTTTGGGAATTAGCCTTTTTATTACGGGAGCAGGGTCCCTGTTTTATACAATATTAAATTCACCACCCGGATCAGCTCTTTCGGGAAATTGATGTCATAACTGATCTAGGTAGGATTCCTATACCGATAAAAGAGAGATTCTGGTTCCGGATGAAATAGTTACTTGCCATTTGAATTTGGATAAACCATAATTTGAAAACCTTGTGTTATTTTAATAAGCAAAAGAGATTAGTTAGGAAGATACGAACTTTGTGGGCCTGGCCCATGGAGCGGGAGCCTGAGTAGGGGCTTGCTACTTCATGTTCAAATAATAATTAAAATGCATGATTGAAAGTAATATTCTACCCTCAGTTACCTTTCGAGTGTCTTGAAGGCTAGTACCTGCTAGAACTAAATGATTGGAAGATTGGGGTTGAGAACCTTGGGATCTGCAGAGACGGTTTATGACTAAAGCCCACCAAGAATCATGGACTATACCTTGGCATAGTTGTGGTTTAAAGGACAATATGAGGAAGGTTTATAGCTAAAACCCATCGACGATATTGAACTATAGTGTCGGGATAGTATTTAGGAAATAAGGCTAGGCCAGTTTATAGCTAAAACTTGCCTAGGGACAGGTTCTATACCTAAGTATAGTTTTGGGATAAAGGAAAGGGCTTTGAGGAATGGATTTAAGGAATCCTCAAATAGAAACTTTTCAGAGAGTTTTTGATGTGTTTCTCGATTGGAAAGTTATTCTCGCCGTCTGAAAGTTATTGAAAATGACCAGGGATCGTGTTCTTTTTATAGGATTTTTGGCAACATCGATCGACACAACTAAGGAGCATCGATCGACGCATTTAGGGTGATTGTAGCTTCCCTAAGTCATCACTAGACTTAGTATGTTTTGAAGGAGCATCAATCAATGCATCTGGGAGAATCAATCGACACATGTGTAGGTTTGATGAGTCATTGCTAGACTCGACACGTGTCAACAATGAATAGTGTTAATTAACACATATGGGAGCGATGATCGACACAAATCCAGCCGTTGGATTTTTCAGAAATTTCGACACCTGGTTACTAATACACAAGGCTAACTTTTGATCGTTGGAAAATTGATTTCGAGTTATAGACGGAACTCTTTTGGAGGAAGAATTTCAGACAGGAAATTATTGGTTTGAGGTTTTTTGATACTTTGAGGATTGTTCAAGGGATTTTGGATAAGGAAAGAGAGATTCAATTCATAGCACTTTTTGACATTTGAACACCTATGTGAATAGGTATTAATCATCATCAGGCCTAGACGACCGTGCTTACAGGCTGCCCCTCGTGTTTTAAAAGTTTCAACTGAGAGTGAACTTTTGCATACGCGAAGTGAGTGTGGTGTACAAAACATGTGTTTCATGTGTGGTAAGTCGTAGGGACACAAGTGTTTAAAAAGAGACTTGATCGATAATTTTGAAAACAAAAATTTTTGCCCCTTCAATCAAGAATGTTGACGAAAATGTTTTTAAGCTAAAATTGAGCTGGGGATGAAAATGAAAACCGAAGAAGGTAATGAAAGGAAAAAATTTGCTGCGGAAAAATGAAAATTAAGAGACTTTCAAAAGGTTTTCTCCCCCTAGTTACTTATGTGTTTTTCACAAAATTTGGTTTACCAATTTCGAGACAGTTTTCAGATGATGCAAAGATTGAGTAAAGGGTTATACCTGCTTCCAGCATTTTTATCTTTGAAGAGGCATTGTTAGCCACCATTGACCAACTTTCCCATCGGGGAGTTTGGTATTGTCACCCATCGTTGACTAGTTTTCTCATCAGGGAGTGTGGTACTGTTAGCCATCGTTGACCAGTTTTCTCATCAGGGAGTATGGCACTGTCAGCCACCATTGACCAGTTTTCTCATCGGGGAGTGTGGCACTATCAGCCACCATCGACCAATTTTCTCATCAAGGAGTGTGGCACTATCATCCACCATCGATCAGTTTTCTCATTAGGGAGCATGGCATGGTCAGCCACTATCGATCATTTTTCTCATCAAGGAGTGTGGCACTATCAGCCACCGTTGATCAGTTTTCTCATTGGGGAGTGTGGCACTATCAGCCACCATTGATCTGTTTTCTCATCAGGGAGTATGGCACTGTCAGCCATTGTTGAGCAGTTATTGTGATTTCCTATAAAATATAATCTGACATGGCACTACATGTCGCAGGTATGAAATATAATATAGCATTACATAACACTGCATGTTATCACAAAACTAGACATGACACTGCATATCATGGATGGGTTATAGTGAAGATCTTGCCGGATCTAAAGTCTTATTGAGTGCATTGTGAAGATCTCATAAGAGCTAAGATTTGGCTATGATATGCCTAGGTGAAGATCTTACTAGACCTAGATCTTACCAGATCTAAGGACTGGCTATGATGTGCCTATGTGAAGATCTCACTAGATCTAAGGTTTTCGCGTTATATAGTTTAATTCTAAACTAGGATAGTAGAATTTTGGTCTTTTCATGCATTCATATTAAATGATGCATGTGAATTTAAACATTCATTGCTATTGCTATGAGTTGTGCATATGCATGATTAATTAAGTTGGCATTGCCCCTTGTCCAATTGGATTGAATGCATCTTTTAGTGGATTTGCTCGTCTGAGCCTTTCTTGTAGATCCTTCATTCTAAGTTGTACTTCAGGTAGCATTATTGTGGCCGGCCAGGTCCGGACTATGTCACATAGTATCAATAGTGTTTTTGCAAATTAAGCAATTTGTTTGCTCGATCCTAATTTTTGCATAGACTGCCCTTTCAGTTTTTTTATCTATCGGATCCCCTTAATTTTTTTCTGGACCACCCTTTCGGGTTTTCAATCCAGGGAGCTTTTTTTTTCTTCCATTTTTTTCTTTTTTTTGTGTATGCACGTCCTATCATGAACAAAAAAGCTTACATGAATGTTTCTTCTAACATTTTAGTGTATTCATTTAACATATACATTTGACACTTCAGCAAAGTAACGTATCAGTCAAAGGAATATTTTTGGGCACAAAAGTTAATGGTATCTATTCCCAGCAACTTTCCCCTTACTGTCAATGGTCCTTTTCATGTTCTACCAGTTCACTTCTCTCTTTCTTTTTGCCTAAAAGCACTCACTAGCTTTCAACAGACAATCATTTTTTTGTTCTTTTATGTAAATATGCTTGAGCCTATTCGAGCTTAGTGGTCCTATTAGCTCGTTTGCATGTGTATTGCCCCTATTACGTAGGTCCTTTCATTTCATGTGAAATTTGCCCCCAGCATCAGTTCACTTTAAGGACCAAGTCATTTCTTTTAATGATTGATTTTGTTGCCTCATCCTAGAGTTTTTCATTTTTAGCATATGAGTTCATTGATGAGTTATTGTTGGACTCTTTGAATGATTGCCCCTTAACTATCCAAGGTGCTTTTGCATGAGTGACTAACATGGTGTGGTCTCTACCATTTCCTATTTAACTAGCAAGGGAATCTTTCTATAGGGCGTGTTGGAGCAGACTTCGAAAATGTTTCAAGCAACTCTTCTTTTGGATGACTTGCCTGATAAGTAGGGTATTATTTCTGCATTTGTTCTTCATTTGCCCCTACTGTAGGTGCACAATATATGGCATACTTCATAGGATCAAGCAGTTGCATGTATTTTTGGTGAACTTTTTTTATTATTTCTCTCTCCTTTACTCGGGGTAAAGTCATTTAAAATAGAAACCATTTTAGAATGTGCCTAAATCAATTTCTTTAATTGGCACATTATCAATACTAAATATGGAAAAACGTATGCTAGAATGAACACATAAAATGATCATAGAAACATCACGCAAGTAAAGTCATTCATTTCATCAAAGGTTACACAGCTTATTTCAAAAGTACTAGAGATGGAAACATCTTTATTCTTGACATACAGCATCGCTGATTATGTGTAGCTTCATCAAGTTGTTTTTGCTTAAAATGCGGATTAGAACTCAAGAGTTTCTTCCTCTGTATTGATCCTGAGTTTTGGGTACTCAAGATCTAATTGTGTACCTTCCATGTCATCTTTTTGCATCATGTAGTCCAATTCATCTTTCTTTCGTTGTTCCTCTTCATCGTACTTTTCAATTCTCTTAGCATATTCAACCACATCATTGAATGTGTTGAACATAATCATTTTCATCTCATCCCTAAATCGGGGATTGCATCTTTCAACTAATTTGATGATCAAGGCATCAAGGTTCGGGGCTCCATCGATCAGGGCTTGGACCGCCTTCCACCTCCTATAGTATGCTTTAAAGGGTTCATTGAGTTTCTAACGTACCCTTTCAAGATCCTGGAGGGTAGTTTCAACTTTCACATTGTATGTAAAATTTCCAATGAAAGTTGCACTGAGAGATTTCCAGCTAGATTTCACATGGCTTGGCATTCTCATTGACCAATCAATTGCTGAATCTCGCAAGGTTGTTAGGAAAAGGTTGTCTCTATGGACCTCAAGAATACCGATATTTATCATTACTCGCAAGTAACTCTCGATATGTGCCTTAGGAGAACTAGTCTCATTGAAGTGAGGGATATATGGCATGACAAAATTGGCTAGATGGGGCTCCAGGATAGTGAGTTCAAAGTTTTGTGCTTCGGTGTATTTTACAGCTGACTGCCCAGTGATGCATTTTAGTTTTGGGAGCATTTGGTCAAAATCTAAGAATTTCTTTTCTATTTTTGCTACATTATCTTCCGGACCAGATCCCGAGATTTGTGTGGCCCTTATGTTACTTACCACAATTTCAAACTTCCTAATGAAATCTTTGGAAAGGATCATGTTTTGTACTGCCTCAAGGGCCATTTTTTGGTTATTCTTTGCCATTTCATCAGTTTGGTAGGTGGTAGGGAGTGTTGTCGAATTTTTCTTCTGGTGTGCTTTCCTCAAATATCCTTTATTGTGGATCTAAGCTGGATGATAGAGAGGGGGTGAATGTATGGTTGAGGCATGACGAGTATAATTAGGACCTATCTGATCCTAGTATGGAATGAGTATTCTTGATGATTGACGACATGAACTATCTTAATATGTTCATTGATATGAGATTAATGATATGAGGTGAAGAGATTGGTAAGATGTGATGAATGAATTCACAAGAATTTATTTTCGATGAATGAACGTAGCACGTGTATGCATTTACATACGGTGAATCAAAGAGAAGTTTTTTTCTCTTTGTTTTTTAAATTTCTTTTTGCCAATTCCAAAAAGGCTAAACATAAGATCATGGTTAACATTCTAGAGATGCTAACGTCATGTGTGTTTCAGGTACCTACAGGATCGGGGTTAGCATCCTAATAAACATAACATAATATAACATGACGCTGCATATTGTATAAGTATAATATAGGATGACATGATGCTACATGTCGAACAAGTACAACTTAGGACGACATGATGTTGCATGTCGCAAGCATAACATAATATAACATGATGCTGCATGTCGTAGAAGTACAATAAAGGATCACATGATGTTGCATGTCAAAAGAAAAATACAAGATGACATGACGCTGCATATCGTAAGGAAAACACAAGATGACATGACGCTGCATGTCACAAGGAAAACATAAGATGACATGATGCTACAAGTTAAAGCAATAAAAACATAACATGACGATGCAAGTCATAAGAACGGGAATACATGGGATAAACATAATATTGCATGGCATATCAAGTTATACATATGTAACTTGCATGGCATTTCTATGGCACGAGATTGAACAACATGTGAAACATATAATGGGGCATTTAGAAATAAGCAAGGCTTATTATCTTATGCATTGTACATGTTGTATGAGCATACAATATCATTAGCAAGATATAATCATGGCATACACACGAACATTTCTATGGTTATATCGCTCAATACCAGGGGTATGTGCGATGGTGCACTCTAGAAGCGGCTTTTCTATGGTTATATCGCTTAATACCAAGGATATGCACTATGGTGCGCTCAAGGAGCAGCTTTTCTATGGTCATATAACTTAATACTAGGGGTATGCATGATTGTGCGCTCTATGAGTGGCTTTTCTGTAGTCATATCGCTTAATACCAGGGGTATGCGGGATGGTCCATTTGTATGATATGGCTATTTTATGTTATGGCTTCAGGCTAATCATGGTTAGCAGTGCATGAGTGATGCAATGTTTAAGAAGGCAAACATGTACTTTTTAACTCCCCCTTCCAACCTTATCACTCCATTATGGTGAGCATCTTTTCTAGGTGGGGGGTAGGCGAGGACGTGCTCCCTTTTATGATTTTAGGAAAATTATTGGGTATCCCTAAGGGAAGTTTCTAGGGTGTCTTGCTATATGCTGGGCTAAGTCTAATAGGGTTCAAGTTGATGGTAACCGTGCATTATGTACTTAAGCCCAAGAATCCTAATCGAGTTCAGAAGCCCATTTTCCAAGTTTAACATACTCAAAACTAGTGACCTTAATCAAGCCTACTAGATTGTATTGTACTACACATGGTTGGTGTGTCTCAATTTTGTGCCCCAACACGAACGTGAGTCAAGTTCTAGAGATACGTCGTTGAGAATACCAGGGTTTTAGGTGTCGATATATGCAGATGCTATGTAGTAAGCCCTAATAATTCCAAATTCAAATGACTTTCACTATTTCATCTTCAATTGATCTTTAGAAAAAAACCAATCATAAAAAGATTTAGTCTCCAGCAGAGTCGCCACTGTGAGTGGGTGAACTTTTACATGGTTGACCCTTTCGGGTCATTGATTGGATTGGCACGGGCAACACGGGACACTCGGGTTTTAAAGCGTGGAGACGCCGATAGAGTGTGGGGCTTATTGTATGTTGAACATATTAGTCATTTCCAACTAGACAAAGGGGTCGAGGACTCCTATGGGGATTAGCATTTTTATTACGGGAGTAGGGTCCCTATTTTATACAATACAAGAGTCGCCACCCAGATCAGCTCTTCCGAGAAATTGGTTGTATAGCTGATCCTAATAGGATTCCTATTCTGATAAAAGAGAGATTCTGGTTCCAGATGAAATAGTTACTTGCCATTTGAATTTGGATAAAGCATATTTTGAAAACATTTTGTTATTTCAATAAGTAAAAGAGATAAGCTAGGGAGATATGAACTTTGCGGGCCTAGCCCACGGAGCGAGAGCCTGAGAAGGGGCTTGCTACTTCAATTTTAAATAATAATTAAAATATATGATTGAAAGTAATATTTCACCCTCAGTTACCTTTCGATTCTTCTGAAGGGCTGTACGTGCTAGAATTGAATGATTGGAAGATTGGGGTTGAGAACCTTGGGATATGCAGAGACGGTTTATGACTAAAGATCACCAAGAATAATGGATTATGCCTTGGTATAGTTGGGGTTTGAAAGAAAATATGAGGAAGTCTTACAGCTAAAACCCGTCGACGATATTGAAGTATAGTATCGGGATAGTATTTAGGAAATAAGGCTAGGCCAATTTATTGCTAAAACATGCATAGGGACGAGTTCTATACCTGAGTACAGTTTTAGGATAAAGGAAAGGGCTTTTTGATATAGATTTGTGGAATCCTCAAATAGCAACTTTTCGGAGAGGTTTCGATTTTTTTTCTCCAAAAGTTATTCTTGTCGTCTGAAAGTTGTTGAAAATGAGCAGGGATTGCGTTCTTTTTATAGGATTGTTGATAATAATGATTGACACATCATGGGAGTGTCAATCGGTGCATCTAGGGCAGTTGTAGCTTCACTGAGTCATCACTAGACTTGACATATGTCACAAGATCATCTATCAATGCATTTGGAAGTGTCGATCGACACATTTGTACGTTTGATGAGTCATCGCTTGACTCGATACATGTCTGCAGCGATTAGCGTCGATCAATACATACGGGAGTGTCAATCGACACAAATCCAGCCATTGGATTTTTCTGGAATTTTCACATGTGCTTCCTAACACACATGGCTAACTTTTGACCGTTAGAACTTTTATTTATTGTTACAAAGAGAATTCTGTAGAAGGCAGAAGTTCAAACAGAAAATTACTTGTTTGAGGTTCTTTACTTTTGGATACTTTGAGGATTGTTCAAGGAAATTTGGACAAGGAAAGAGACATTCGATTCATAGCAATTTTTGACGTTCAGACACCTATATGAATAGGTGTTAATCATCATCAGGCCTAGAGGAACGTGCTCTCGGCTTTCATGTCGAGGAAGTTTTGAAATATTAGTAATTGATATGATTTGCGTTTTAATTGCTTAATTGATTTTGTGAAAGAAAAAAAATTTTTGCCCCTTAAATTAAGAAATTGAAATGAAAGAGCAAAATAAAAGATGATTCAGGATTTCTGGGAGTCTAGAGAAACTGTCGAGGCATTCATCGAGTCTAGCTGATATGTCCTTGGATTATTTATCTTTGAAAGCAATTTAGAAAATATGTCGGGATGCACCTGATGATTACATTGAGGTGCCCTCGGGTATTTACATCAAGGTGCTCCTAGGAGAAAATATGAGTTCTGATTTTAGGATTCATTAGGTTCGTGTCCACTAGGGTTGCCACATGGTGTACCTGTCAAGGAAATTTTAATGTACCTGTCAAGCAAATTTTAAGGCATTAGTAAATGATATAAGTTGCATTTTTATTGCTTAATTGATTTTGTGAAACAAAAACAATTTTTGACCCTTGAATTAAGCAATAAAAATGGAAGAATGAAACATAAATTGAGTTGAGATTTCCAAGAGTCCGGAGAAGCTGCCAAGGTTGAGCACTAAGACTAGCTGATGTGCCCCTGGAAGAAACTTTGTCTTTGAATGTAGTATAGAAAACAATTCTGAGATGCCCTTCGATATGGGTGTTTGCTTGGAGGTTGAGCTTATGGCTTAAGAATACTTTTTTACGCTTTGTTCCCTACAGAATTCAGTATAGAATAATATATATGACATTTATGAAAATTATGCATGAATGCATGAGCTGCTTGGGCTGATCATCCACCACATCTGAGCTGAATGACTACTTGGTCGATCAGTTTTGCTCAATTCGATTGCTTGCTCGAAAAGAGAATATATGGAATTTCTTTGCAACACGGATAACACAAGAATGCCCCTGATGAAGGATTAGGGATGTCGCACAGGTTAGGTGGAAATGCCCCCGATGGAAAACTAGGGAATTTCCTGTATACACACGAGGCTAGTATGGCCGAATATTGAGGTTGAGGATTGTCGTTAGTATGATTAGTTATAGGAGGCACCTTATGAGCTATTCAAAGTGATAAGTCAATTATAAATTGGTTGCTTGATCGAGGATGTTGAAGATAAGGGGATACAGGAAGAGGAGTTTAAGATTCTGGATAATGATCGACTAGATGCTATTACTACCAATGAATTCTACCAAGGATGGTTTGGCGAGATTGCATACTTTTCCTGATGCTTGGTCACGGTCGAGATTGGAGCGGACACATGCAGGGGACAGATTTGAGCCCTTTAAATCCACTAGATCGGAGAATGTATTCAGGCACTCTACTGATGATGACAATAATGCAAATATCTCAATGTGATTGGTGGCAGTCATTTAGCTTTATTTTGATTGTCTTAATTTTTGCATTGACCCAAACATTGTATTGGGCCCATCAAACTTGTTTATTTTGATTTTATGTCATAATTTTTGCCTTGACCGCCCTTTCCGGGTTTTCAATGTAGTAGACTTTTCCTTGCTTTTTCATAGACCTCGTTGTTTTTAGTCTATCAGGAATTTGGCCTATTGCTACCATTCTTTTATGGAATAGAGTTGATTGCACGGAACCCTTTGTTCGACTTACTTGCAACAGTTAGCCTTTTGGGCCCAATATATTCATTCAAGCATAAACATAAAGGATTCAATAAATTGGCATTTCCATGAAATGAAGAAAGTTTTAGTACACACTGATGCTAACAACTTCTATTGACCTAAACTCCGATGTTTACTACCCTATGCAGGTTTTCTAGCTAACAAGCTCTCGTTGCTCACTTTACCCAACTTTTGCCTACACCTCCCTTTTTGGGTTTTCAATCTAGTGCATTATTCTTGCACCCTAACTTTTACCTGACCAGTTTATAGAATACCAAATAGCGGGATACACCCTAATTTTTGCCCGAGCAGCAGAGGACCACTCATTGAGTGATTTATTCTATTTATTTTTTTATTTGAGGCTTATCTGGATTGAATTCATTTTGGTTAGATAGATAATGCTTTAACTGATCCTGGTTGATGGGGTTTGAGAACTCATTATCATCCACATCCATGATTTTCATTTCGGCTTTACTGAAAACTTTCTTAATCACCTAAGGTCCTTCCCAATATAGCTAAAACTTACCCCTTGGATCAGTGTTCGCAGGCTATACTCTTGGAACTAGATTGTCGGCTTTTGATGGATAATTCTGATGCTTTATTCGGTCATTAGGCACCTTCACCAAGCACTGCTAGGACATCTGAAGATTATTTAAGCTGTTTAAATTACGCCTTGGTCCATGAGGATCCCTTTGACCTAGATTCAGTATGACTCCCAAGGACTTGGTCTTGGTTTTGACTGGGATCGCAGTTGCTATACCATGAACCGAGGAGAAAGGCGACAGATTTATGGGAATTCTGACACTTGTTTGACCTCTTTAAAGGGTGAATAGTAGCTTACCAACCCAATCTCTATATCTCACAGTAATTTTATAGAGAAATTTCTTGGTAGATGAGTTTAGGGTTTCGGTTTTCCCATTAGCTTATGGTCTGTGAGGCAAAGCCTGGCGGCGCTCAGTTCTATATTTCTTGACCAAATCAATGGTTGCCCCTTGGGACTAAAACCCATTTGTGTGAGGCAATGTTATGAGGTAGGCCATACCAAGCAAAGATATGTCTCTCGATGAACTTGTCCATCTTCTCAGAGGTAGTGATAAAGACTCAGCGTCCCCCTATTTTAAGAAGTAAGTTGCCCCTATGATGACAAAGCGATATCCATTGGTTGATAAAGGCTGATTTCACCAATCGTACTTGCCCCTCCCCCTCCCCCCGCTGAGAATGGCCAATGAGGAGAGAAATGTAAGAAGTTTTTGAGTGTATGGGAATGGGTATTGGGAAGAGTCAAGGGTGGGGATTTTGAGAATGGGTGGTCTGGCAATATTCTTTCTCCATAATAGGTCAAAACTTCTTCGGTAGCTTGAAGATGGACTTGCACATAGTTGATAGGCCGGCGATGACCCGATTGATGTACTAGATCTATCCAAGGAATGACTGAGCTTCTTTTTCTATTCTGGGTATCAGAAGTTGATGCCCAGTTTTCTGGCGAATAACCCTAGGTGTGGCTAAGGGTGACTAGGCTAAAGCGTTATCATGATCTTTAAGCACTTTTTATCTTGCATTTTCTTTCAGAGGTTAGTTCATTAGATTATGCTTACCATCACATGTACTCAAATTTATTTCAGTT
This sequence comes from Euphorbia pulcherrima, assembly GCA_947683365.1. Lineage (NCBI taxonomy): Eukaryota > Viridiplantae > Streptophyta > Magnoliopsida > Malpighiales > Euphorbiaceae > Euphorbia > Euphorbia pulcherrima. Next base: position 14,185,491 of record CANTUS010000010.1, on the reverse strand, counting down.
AAAGGAACGTCATGAATGATGAACAAGTTATGCTTATGATAAAATGAATGCATGGACCCATCGGGCGAAATGTAAAACGAGAAAACAAATCACGAGTGTTCAATTGAATAAAAGATGCCTTAAAGATAGAATTATTCACATCTAAATACTAGAAAAATAAAATTACATAATAGATAGATAGTCATCCCCTACAAGCAGAGGGTCTTGAGTTGCGGGGCTGGTAGATTAGGCATCCTCGGTAGCTATTATTGGTGCGTCGTCCAGGACGAGGTCCAAAACTTTCACTTGTTTGACTGATGACTTATCTCCTTCCTTCAATAGAGACCTCATGAGATTCTTGTCAGCTTTAGCAATAGAATTAGTTTCTATAACGATGTCGGCTAAATTGGAGAGGACCATAGCCAATGCAAATTCATCGAGGAGACCGAAATTGATCACACTCACCCCACTATCAGAGCTCGGTGATGGTTTCTCCTTAGTACTAGTATTCATAGCAGGCTCATCCATTTTTCCTTCCTTTACCAAATAGGAGATAACAGCAGCTAAAGCTTTACATTTGTTGGTTTGATGTCCCTTATGTACGTGGTATTTGTAGAAGTTTGCTTTTTCTTTGGGGGTTAGAGGCCTATACTCTTAGAGATGATCAAGCTTGCCGGCTTCATGTATTTTAGTAAATATCACACTCAATGGTAACTTCCATGGGGAAGCGAAGGGATTTTGATTGGGTGCTTGATAAGGTGCTTTGTGAACAGCTAAAACCTCCCCTTTAGCCACTACTTGAATTTTGGTTGCGGCTCAAACGATAATTGAATTGAGTTGAGCTATGGGAGTTTTACCTTTAGAATAGATGACCCTAATGAGAACATGCGGACCACTATTTTCTGTGAGCCTGAAAGAAGTGGTGAATCTTGATGGTTAAATGCTTTTTGAAGCTCAACTATCTGCCCTTCCTTTACTAAATGGTCGATGCCCTAAATCAAAGTCCAGCACTCATCAGTGGGGTGACTTGGTTGGAAATGATACTCATAAAACCTATCCCTTTCGTTGGCTGTAGGACGTCTCAATGGGCGTAATGGTTTAATCTTACCCTCTTTCCTTAACTTTGTGTATATGCTTCTCAAAGGTGCTTTCCACGGGTATGTAGCATACTTCATTTTGGTTGCCTTTCGTACGGGTGCCCGATCAACAACCCAGACTTGATTGGGAGGAATGCAATCCAACTTCTTTTCTTGCATAAGTTGCTCTTTCATTTTGACTCGAGAAGGGATATCACGTTACTTACCGATTCCTTCACCTCCTTTAGGAATTCCATTTGGTCCTCTCTCAGAAATAAAAAGCAAGAACTTTTATAGTAGAGCCTCTGTTTCGGGTGTCATGCTTGGAGATTGCATGACTTGATTTTTGGGCTGCGAAATTGCTAATTGATGAGAGGGTGACTCAACTTCAGATGTCATGCCTAGAGATTGCATGACCTGGTTGCTAGATAGAAGAGAAGTCAATCGGTGCCAGAGGGCCTCAACTTCAGGTGTCATACCCAGAGGTTCCATGACCTAGTCATTAGATGGAGGGGGTGCGCCAAACTAGAATGGTGAAGCAAGAGATGAGGCTTCAACTTAAGAACTAACTCATAGATTAGAATCGAAGGGGTTTTGCTTGTAAGTAGTCCCTCTTGGAGCAACAATAAACTGAGTAGGAGTAGAAGAAAAGGTCTTTGGAGGCATCTGAGGTTGAGCTAAATTCTGATCCGATTGGAATAGACCTGATCGAGATTGAATGGGTGAAATTGACCGAGCTAGCTAAAACTGATCTAGGCTTACTGAGGTCAATGAAAGTTGGCTCATATTGGTGAGAATATCCGGCTTGAAGGTATGGTTTGGAGCTTGAGTTGGATAGGTAAACATGGGCGGTTGAGACTATGTGACATCCTAACCAAACTGAAATGGGATCCGTAGAGGCTGAATAAGCCGTTTCATAAACTTGACTGGCTGAATCTGTTGGACAGTAGACTGAATCTGAATTGGCGGAACCTGAACTAGGAAGTTTAGAGTGACCTCTAACTTTCCTGAGCTTGAATATCTATGCTTAGAATCTTTTGAACACTTTTGCTGTCTTCCAAAAATGTACGGACCAAATCTTGGATCTGCCCCTGAATTGCATCTTGGAACTAATTAGAATACAAGAACATAGTCTTAGCATTAGCAATCTCGGAACTCAATAGAGACTGACTTTGATCATGTGGAGGGAGAGGAGAGGAAGTACCCTCGGACGGAACTCCATCCACTGTTGGTAAATCAAACATAATAGATAAAAACTAGATTTTAAAACTGGGCTTGAAACTCAATTAAGCACCATAGAATGGCGAACTAGACGACGATCAAGTCTGACGGTAGCGATGCCTTGGTCTAACTGAGAAACTAGAAGATGATTAGCCTAAATTGAACAATGGATGAAATGAATGATTACATAATCATTTGAGTGATGCATACCGTATATACAAGGGTGGTTTAGAGAGGTAGGGAGTATAGGAGCTTATGATGCGATGCTTAACCCCAAAATATATGAGACGACCGAATGCCCTGCTATGCCTAGCGAACTAGATATAGGTTGTCGGGACTCAAACGATCTCAAGCATTTTGTTAAATTCCCCTTTCAAGCGAGTGAAGAGTAGAGGTAAGCAAAAATTGAAATTAACAACTCGGCTATAGGCACCCTATGCATGAAGTACATATGAACGAGCATAACACAAGTAGCCCACAAAAATCAAATAGACCTCTTCCAACCTTATAACTCCCGCGCACCGCCGTTGAAAAGATATGGGGGTAACTCTACCGCCAATAAACGGCAAAAGAATATGCAACCTAAATCTAAATTATTTTGGTGAACCTAAGGGGAAGTTTCTATTGGTAGATTTATTGCAGTTCATAGTCTTAAACTGCTAATATTGTGGAACGATACTGTAGAAGGGACTCGTTTACGTTGATTCCGTGTAACTCAACCACTCCTCAAATGAGTACGATCATAGCAATTACACATTGGTTAAAATGAGTGATCCAACCAGAAATATCCCTAATTCCTGGCGGGCATAAGGTATAAAAGTGAGCTTCATGGGGTGAAATAATGGCACCTTAAACTTAAAATCTAACTAAGCAGTGGATTCAAAGGGCACAAGAGAAAAACTGTTGATTTATAAAATGATTTCGGCACATCATTAAAATCCTTTCACAAATTTTGAAAATGAAAGCGATTTTCACAATTTTAAGTTAAAATGAAATACCGAGTAAAGTAGTCACTGTAAGCGGACAACCTTTTTCCCACAAGGACCACGTGAGATGCGTAGCACGAGGGGAAATAACGAGCGCTGTGAAGCAAGCCAACGGATTGATCCTCAATTTAGCGTGATGAAGGGATAGATTGATGAAATTGATGTTGATGTTGAATTTATGTCCAATTTGTATGTTAAGGGATACGAGACTTGGAATCCTATATTTTACGATAGAGTCGCCACCCGTTAAGCTCCATCGGGAATTTAGGGTATGATATTCCCATTGGGTGGTTAGACCGTACCTTAAAAGAGAGATTCCAAGTTCGGATGATGTTGCTTACTTTTCAATTTTTTAAATCAAACCGTTTACATTTTAATAAGCGCGACTTTAGTTCTTATATGATTTAAATCCGATTTAATGTTTGGAGTTTTCGATTTATATGCCATACATCACACAAAAGCGGTAAATAAAACAAACAAATAATTATTATAGGGCTTTACAAATACCTATACATTTTTCTAATGCGGAAATGTAAATAAAGCTGATAAATAAATAAAAAGGCAAAATCGGATCTTAATCGAACTTAACAAATCGAACCCGACTCCAAACAAGGCAAAATATATGCGAGAATAATCATAAATAAAGCATAAATAAATAAATGGCAAAAAATAAACACATAACATGGAGAAAACATATTTTTTAATTTTTCGGGAATGAAACACAATTTTCGGGTATTTAAATAAGCAATTAAACAACCTAATAATCAATAGAATAAATTAAACAACCTAAAATAATGAATGAAAATTGTAGAAACTATTCTGGGATTTTTAATTGTTATAAAAATATTTGTTCAGATTTATTTGATGGAAAGCCCATTTTTAAGCCATTAAATGATGATTTAACCGATTAAATAATTAATAAAATTTGAAACCAGGTTAAAAATTAATTAAAATTAACTACTGATTATATAAAATTTTTTTGGTAAAAATGCAAGAAAATGATGAAAAGGGACAAAAAAACGAAATATGGGCTTTTTGGCATTTGTACCTGTCTAGATGTTGTAAGTAGGGCTTGAGATGCTACAGTGGCAAAATCTTCAGCCCGGATCCATAAGAACATGGGATCAGTTGTCATAAGCATTTCTTACTTAGTACTTCCCACCAAGTCAAGCAATCAAACTTAGAAATGATGTGACTCGTTTCTATCAGCAAGTAGATGAATCTTTGTCCGAGGAATGGGAAAGATACAAGGAGCTACTGAGAAGGGTGCCAAATCATCAAATCCCACTTTGGATGCGAATGCAAAATTTCTACAATGGATTGCATGATCAACACGAGATCCAAATTGAATCCGCAGCAAATGGTGATCCTGAAGAGCTTGCCCCCGAAGAGCTTTATGAGCTCATTGAAAGGTTGGTTAACACCAGTTATAAATGGCACTTAGTTTGGGAAGAAAGAAGTAAGAATAAAGAGTCATAATCTGTGATAAAGAAATCCGAGATGATGGACCGTATCTTGAAGCAACTTGCCAAGCAAAATGTTTTGGCAATCTCAAATACACAAGCTGTTTGTGATATTTGTGGCGGCAACCACAAAAATATTGATTGCGATACTCCCCTTGACTAAGAGCAGTGTGATTACATTGGGAACAACCCCAGGAACAATCCGTTTTAAAACACATACAATCCTTGCTGGCGCAACCATCTAAACTTTTGATGGAGTAACCAAAATAAGTAAATTCCTTACCAGCAATCACAGAACAATTTTTCACTATAGCAACCAAACCAAGCAGCATAGCAACCTAAGTTATAGCAATAATCAAAGAAATCTGAGATTAAGGAGATGAAGGACATGATGATACAATTCAGGAAGCAAACACAGGCTTCTATGAATATTTTGGAGACACAATTCCAGCAACTTACAACCATTATCACTCCCAAAAATAAAGGAGTAATGCCAAGCAATTTAAAACCCAATCAAAAAGAGGAGTGCAAAGCTGTCACCTTGAGAAGTGGTAAGAATTGTGAAGTTACTAACCCTATGGTTGTTGATAAACATGTAGGTAAGAGGAATGAAGTGGCCGAAGCCACTGAAAATCAAATTGAAGGTAGTGACCAAACTAAAATTGAAGAGCAAGCACAACCTGCCTCCAACTAGCAGCAATCATAGCCAATGCCTGAACCAGAGCAAACAAAAGAAAGTGAACCTATGATCACAATCAAGGAGTCCATTCCTGGGAAGCAACCAATTCCAGTTTACCAACCAAGGATTCCTTATCCTCAAAGAGCCAAGCAACACGAAATGACTAACCATTTTGATAAATTTTTGGAAGTCTTTAAGAAACTTCACATTAACATTCCTTTTGCAGAAGCACTTGCACAGATGCCCATATATATGAAATTCTTGAAGGACCTACTGGTACAAAAAAAGAAACTGGAAAATGTGGCCATGGTTTAATTAAATAGAGATTGCTCCTCCGTTCTCAAAAGTAGGAAACCCTTGCCTAAGAAATTAAAAGATCCAAGGAGTTTCTCTATTCCTTGCTCTAATGGTAACTTAAATATAGGCAATGCCCTTTGTGACTTAGGATTAAGCATAAATCTGATGCTATATTAAATTTACAAGCAACTAGGCTTAGGAGAAATATACCCAACTAAAGGCTCTATACAACTTGCAGATAGAACTGTTAGGTATCCTAGAGGCATTGTAGAAGATGTTTTAGTAAAAGTTGGAAAGTTTATTTTGCCTGTTGACTTCATTATCATGGATATGGATGAAGACATCATTTTAGGTAAACCATTCCTTACTGCTGGAAGAGCTTTGATTGATGTGAATAATGGCAAACTGATTTTAATGGTTCATGATGAGGAAGTAACATTTAAAATGAATGAAACAACCTTCTTCACTTGATGATCAATGTTATTTTCTTGATTCCACAGATTTGCACTTAAATCCTTTAATTTTGTAAGAACTTGAAAATTTTGATCACGAGGAAGAAAAGGGAAGTTTTTCAGAGCAAGCAGAATTGATTACTCCAGAGGAAATTTTGTCGCAGCAACCCAACCTGCCAGAGGAGCAACAAAAATAGTCACAACGACCAAATTGTCCATATCCCACATACATAAAACAACATATTGAACCCTTAAATCATACATCAAACTTGTTTCTCAAAACATCACTTCAAGAACCCCTGATGTAGAGCTGAAACCGTTACCTCCTCATTTGGAGTATGCATTCCTTGACCCACCTAACAAATAGTGATATTCTCTTCCAACCTCACCCCTAACTAAAAATCCCAATTGTTTGAGATGTTAAGGAAGAGTAAATAAGCATTGGCATGGATAATTACTGACATAAAAGGGATCAGCACCTCCATTTGCGTTGGAAGATAACCACAAACCAGTGGTGCAACCATAGAAGAGACTTAATTCGAACATGAAAGAGGTGGTTAGGAAGGAGGTGATTAAACTCCTTGATGTAGGAATCATTTATCCTATTTTAAATAGTGTTTAGACAAGTCTTGTCCAAGTGGATCCAAAGTAGGGAGGCATGACAGTGGTGCAAAGTTAGAAGAATGAACTCATTCCAACAAGAATAGTGACTGGGTTGAGAGTTTGCATTGATTACCACAAGCTTAATGAGACAACAAGGAAAGATCACTTTCCACTTCCTTTCATTGATGAGATGTTTGAGAGATTGGCTGGATACAAGTTCTACTGTTTACTTGATGGCTACTCAGGGTATAATCAATTATGATGCATCCGTTGGATAAGGAGAAAATAGCTTTCACTTACCCCTATGGTGTCTTTGCTTGTAGGAGGATGCCTTTTGGACTTTGCAATGCTCTAGCAACTTTCCAAAGATGTATGATGGCTAGCTTTCAAGACATGGTGGAGAAAATAGTCGAGAACTTCGTGGATGACTTTTTAGTCTATGGAGCAACCTTTTACTTTTGCCTGAGCAACCTAGAAGCAATTTTAATGACATGCAAAGAGACCAATTTGTTCTTGAGTTAGGAAAAATGCCACTTTATGGTTAGTGAATGTATTATTCTTAGCCATAAAATTTTAGAGAAGGGCATTGATGTAGATCAAGCAAAGTTAGAGATCATTGAGAAGCTTATTGCCCTAAAATCAGTCAAAGAAGTCATAAGCACTCCTCCATAAGGATATTGAGTTCAAATTTAATGAAGCATGCTTCTATGCATTCAATGAACTCAAGGCAATATTAATTAAAGCACCCATTTTGATTGCCCCTAACTAGGAGAAACCATTTGAGCTGATGAGTGATGCAAGTTATGCTTTCATTGGAGGTATTCTAGGCCAAAAGATAGACAAGCATTTCAGGCCTATATACTATGCAAGAAAAACCTTGACTGAAACTCAACAAAACTACACAGTTATCGAAGAGGAGTTACTTGCTATAGTATATGCCTTTGACAAGTTCAGATCCTACTTGGTCTTGTCCAAAGAAAGATGCCAAACCAAGACTGATCGGATGGTTACTCCTCCTACAAGAGTTTGATTTGGATATCCAAGATAAAAAGGGTTCAGAGAATGTTGCAGCTGATCACTTGTCAAGATTTCCTAAAGGCAATCATTTGGAGCAAACAAAAATCACTGAATCTTTTCCTAATGAGCATTTACTCAAGGAGAGATCACTCTCTTGGTTTCCTTCTTTTGCAAAATTTCTTGCTTGTGGAGTTAAACCTCTTTTACCTCATGCTTAAAAGAAAAAGTTCTTTACTGACCTTAAATACTATTTTTGGGAAGCACCATTTCTTTTCAAGCTATGTCTAGATCAAATCATAAGGTGTGCTCCTAAGGAGGAAGTCCCTGCAATCATAACCATGTGTCATAGCAAGGAAGCAGGTGGACATTTTGGAGTAAACAGAATAGCAACAAAGGTGCTTGAATGTGGCTTCTATTGGCCAGCTATTTTTAGAGATTGCTAAAGGTTTGTTATGGAGTGTTAAAGAATAGGTATTATTTCAGCCAAGAATGCTACGCCTTTGAACAACATTATGGTATGTGAATTGATTTCATGGTCCCATTTTCAAATTTATATGGTAACAAATACATTCTTCTTACTGTTGATTATGCGAGTAAATGGGTAAAAGCCATTGCTAGTCCCACAAATGATGCTAGGTTAGGGATCAAATTCTTGAAAAAGCTGTTTACTCATTTTGGTGTACCTAGAGCAATTATTAGTCACCAAGAGACTCATTTTTGCAATAATCAGTTTGAAAGGTTACTTAACATATATGGGGTAGCACATAGAATTGCCACTCCCTACCACCCACAAATAAGTGGGCAAGCTGAAATTTCCAATAGGGAAATCAAAAGAATCCTAGAAAAAATTGTCAATAATGCTAGAAAGGATTGGACTAATAAGCTTGACAATGCATTATGGGCTTCTAGAGCAACTTATAAGACTCTCATAGGAATGTCCCCATTTAGGTTGCTCTATGGTAAAGCTTTCCACCTACCTGTTGAATTGGAGTGTAAAGCATTTTGGGCATTAACTTTGTTAAATATTGATAGGAATGCAGTTGGAGAGCAAAGAAGGTTGCAACTCAATGAATTGGAAGAATTTAGGTTGTTTAGTTTTGAGAATGCCATGAACTAAAAAGAAAAGACGAAGAAATGGCATGACCAAAGGATCTAAAAAAGGACTTTCAACCCGGGCAACAAGTACTTTTGTTCAACTCATAACTAAAATTATTCCCGGGAAAGCTAAAGTCAAGGTGGATAGGCCCATTTATTGTTCACGATGTCTACCCCCACAGTGCAGTTGAAATCATGAATCGAGTGGGGGAAATATCTATAGTTAATGGGGAAAGTCTAAAACCCTACTTGCCTAGAGGAAGCTTTGCTATAGAAACACACCAATTACACCCACGTTGATGACACTGGTTATTAGTGTCTGCTCCAAACACCAATTGGAGCAACCATTGAGCACAAGCTCACTTTCTTAACTTTGTGCATATTTGTTTATTTCTTTTCTATTTTTGTACCTGTTTGATGTTTCTGTTCTTCTGTTCTGCACGACCAACTTGACTAAGTAGGGGAAGGCAACACCAAGTGACCAATGATCTACCTTCTTGTTGTTTGTCCTACTTATACCTTATTCTTTTTGCTATATTCTTTCCATTTATGGTCCTTTTACATCCCAATGATTCAAGCCATATGGTTGCATATTTTTGAAAATTTCAATTTATGAAAAATGGTTTCAAGAATGATCACCACAAATTTTTGTCTTTTGATCACCACTATTTTTTTCTCTCTCTCCTCCAATTTTTCTAATAAAAATAATACAGGTAAAAAAATGGGCATTTGAATGTAGAAATGACATGTGTCAAGCATTGGTAAAGAGTAATTGATGAATTGAACTCAAAAAAGTTAATCTACATTTTGTTTCATCATTATTATACATACATGGATGAATTCCTACTGGGTTTTTCAAATTCCTTTCTCAATTCTCAAAACCCATTTAATTACTAAACTTTTCTCTGTCAACATATGCATATCATAGTTTGAAAAAGCAAATACTTTCAAAACCTTTAAAATTTCAAACCACATTTCTCTCTCCCACCGAATTCTTTCTCTTTTACACTGTTCACCATCTTCTTTCCTTTCAATTTTTGCAAATCACCATGATTTCAACCTGTAAACAATGAGCTTCCTCCAGTACTCTGGTGAAATCTTCACCGCCGGTGTCAATCAAAATCTCTAATGATACTTGTCGGCCTAATTCTGACCTAACTTTACAGAAAATGAAGGAGTTTAAGGAGAAATACGAGCAAGGACGCTATGAGTTCTTCAAAGCTAATGATTTCTGTCATTCAAGAGCTTTCAGTTGGGAGTACCTTAAAGAACTCAAAATGGCCAATGAGATCTTGCTCATGCTCACAAAGGCTGGATTGTAGGATTTTTCAAAGAATGAAGATCCTGTTAATAAGGAGCTGACAATGGAACTTCTATGTACTCTTAAGGAGAAAGAGGGGGATTTGTAGAGTGAAGATTTCAACAAGTACACCGTGCACTAGTTTTTTAGAAAAAGAGGGATGTCTCTAGTTGATTTCAATAAGTTCCTTGGTATTCCATAGGAGACCCTCCTAACCAATGAGTATCACAATGCCCACCGATAAATTCCAGTAGATTTTGATAAGGATAAGTTTTGGATGGAACTCGCAGGAAGGTCATATGAGAAGGAAAAGTGTTCAAAGCATCTTAAGAAATACAAGCACAACATTGTCCATAAATTCTTGTCAATCACCTTATTTGGCCTTTAATCAATCTACCTTGAGTGGAGATGATCTTTTACGTTGTATTACATGAAAAGAGGAGAAATGATCAATGTTGGCAGTTTCTTTGCTGATTACATCCTTAGCCTTCCAAATAAGGGAAATAGTCACATTTTGGTGGGGTCTTATGTCACTAAAATTGCCAAGAACATGCTCACCTCTTTTTCTGCCATTAACTGATAAGGATTGGACATCCCGAGCCAATGGAATGCAACACTATGAACAAATATAGGATCTACAGGCTTTGGAACAAGAAATGGATGTTATGGTATGAGGTGGACATTTTGAGGCCAAAAAGCTCAAGAGGAAGGATGTAAAGGAGGAAACACCTGCCCCTGCTTCTAAAAAGAGGAAGATCAATTCAGTAGTAAGCTCAGGGAAGAAACTAGCTAATGATGAAAAGATGGAATTCTTAGACAATTGTGTTGGTATGTCTATGCTTAACTCTCTTGCTTATCATCGATTAGTTAGTTAAGGAGAGAAATGCTTACCTTGATTGGAGTGATGAAGTTGAAAGAAGGTTGAGAAGACTAACGGATGAGGGATTCGGTTCTATCCCTGAGTTTGCAAAATACCCTAAGTGATGAGATTGCTGCTAGACTCAACATTATAGTTATTCCAGCTTCAACATCGAAGGAGAATCCAATTGAGAGCAGGGAACATCAAGAGGAAGTGGTAGAGCAAATTCCACCAAGAACTTTTGAGTAAATTTCTTCCACTCCTTTGGTTTCCATATTTATGTGCCATCGATGAGGTATTATCTTACACTTACTCTTTTGCTTTGCTTTTTGGTTGGGTTATGGTTTGAGGATAAAACATTGAGTAAGTGTGGGGGAGGAGTAAATTAGAAATTGTCCTTTTCATGTTTACTTCTTTATAACAGTTGGTTAATGACCACTTCTTGAGTTTATTGATTGATACTCTATTTACTATGGTTTAACTTGCAACTTCAAGGAACACCGACCAAGGAGTAAGTTAGAAATTGTCCTTTGCATGTTTACTGCTTTATAACTGCTTGTTAATGATCACTTCTTAATTTTATTGATTGATGGTCTGTTTACTATAGTTTAACTTGCCACTTATGATTACTCCCTTGCTTAAGACAGTTGATTAACTTTGATCATTGTTTTTGTTCTTGATGTTTTCTATTTTTAATCATGTTGTTTGTAAATAACTTATCACTCTATTTGTTTAAATCTTTAACTTTTCTATGATTTTGTCATTTGTTTTGGCAATTAGCATAAGAAACTATCTTTTGAGAATTAGTAGTCTAGGTAAAATACTTAGGGTTTGACTAATGATGGTAAAACTACGATTACCATGTTAACAAAATTGATTAAAAAAGTCATACACTATTTGAAACTGTTTTCAATAAATAAGACTAGAATAATCAACTAAATAAAACCCATTGTTTAGTGAGGACTTGAGCCTAAAATTTTTCTTGATTCATCAATCACTAAATCAATTCTTGTATCTGTTTTCAAATGTCTAATATGTTCTTGATACACAAAGTGCTTAATTTTCAAAAACACTCTCTACTTAATTAAAGTCTGAAAACATTTTCTCTCCTAAAGTAAAATGTTTTGAAATTCTTGTGAGAGGGCTTACATTACCATCTTAAGGCTAGAATTTGGTTTGGGAGAATTTGGATATAGTGCTTACTGAGACGACATCATTGATCACTACATGAGATGATTAAGGCCCTAGGATTACACCTCTTTTTATCCAAAAGCCACCCTTACATAATATCCCCTAGATGATCCCCTTTGAGCCTCAACCTTTTCATTCATACACACAACAATCTAAACCCCTCAATCTTTTTCTTTTTCTTTTTTCACTTTCCCTCTGTATTTCATCCTTGATTTTACCAAGAATTTTTCAAAACAGGAAACTCAAGACTACTATTGGTTGCTAACTTATTTTCCAAATTAGTCTTAAAGAAAAAACTTTAGTGAACTTTCTTCAAAAATTCTATTCTAGCCTTGTGCTTCATTATTACAAAAGAAAGAAAATTAAGAAAAGAAAATTGAAAAACAGAACAAGAAAAAAAATAAAATAAAAGAAGTCTGATCAAAAGCAAGCTAAATTTTCTTGATTATCTCATTTGAATGCTTTCTACGCTTATTTACTCAATCCTTTTGCGCAAGAATGATTGCCTTGCTTGCTACATGATTATTCCAATCTTCCATTGATTACTTTGAGATCTAATCCTTTCGCGCAAGAATGATTGCCTTGCTTGCTACATGATTATTCCAATCTTCCATTGATTACTTTGAGATCTAAACATCATTTTTCAATACATGTGGTGACCATACATCTTGTTGTATCATCAATGTTTACTTGGTAGAATCCATTTACACACAAAAAGCCTTTCACTATAAGACCCTAACCCTAAGCCTACATTACAACCCAATTAAAGACCTTTTGATTATGTTGTGATCAATATTTTAAGTGGAGGAGATGAGACCGATAATCAAGCCTATGGACTTAATGTTTGCCATGAGTAGCTGATGAGTGATTTCTCAAAACTCACCCCTTAAATACTTTGTGCGAATTGAGTGACATCTTTAGTAAGGAAGGTTGATTTCGAAATTAGTTATTGACAAACTAGTTTTGAATTGTTGTCTTAACCTGGTTTTGAGATTAAGTACATGCTAAATTTGGGGGTATTCATCATTAACCTTAAACCTTATATTTTATATATACTACTAAATTTACTAAGGTAGAATTGATTGTTAATTCCCACCTTTGTTTTTATTCTGTTTTCTTTTCTTCTCTTTTTAGCTTGTTTTAATTTTGTTTTTTTGCTTCCTAGTGTTTTTTTCTTGAGGACAAGCAATTATCTAAGTATAGGGGAATTTGATTATTGGTATTTGTGCCATGTAAACACTAGTTAATCAACCCTGAAATCCCCACGTTTGTGATAGATTTGTGTGACTTATTGTTATTTTTGATGAATTTTTAGATCACTACTAGATGGAGCCAAGGTCACTACCCAAGAACTAGAGAGTGAGCAGAAAATGGAGCAGAGGGAGCAGAAAGCTGAGCAAAGTGAGCAGAAGACTTCATCGCATGAAGATAAATATACCCAAACCCAGAAAATGGAGGGAAAATGACCTGAGAATCATCCTTCTAGAAGACTTTTGCTTGAGTCAGTAAAGAAGTGCAAGTAGAAGATAGTGAAAGGCATCTTTTGGCAGTGGAGCAATGATACATGCAAAACCTAGCCCCTCAAGTTGCAATTTACTTAATTAACTAAACTCTTGTCTTCTAAAAGCTCTTTTGTGATTGGTTGGATTATTGTTTTGGTTTATTTTTAAAGTGCAAGATGCCACATCTAGATCCTTCCACCTTACACTATTTATTACACAAAAGTCTCTCTTTTCAGACACAAAAACTACGGTGAAGCCTTTCCATTGGCTAACTTCTTTGTATAAACTTTATTAGTATAATCTATATTTGCATTATGTTCATCCTCGCCGGAATGCCTTTGGGTTTTTCCTCCGTTTTTATGTGTAACTAAGTCCTTACCAAGCCTAGCTAGAAAAGCAAGCAGAATTCATGGTATGATCTTCCCATTTCCTTTATTGTAGCACTATTTATTGTGGATTGCTTTGTGTTGAACTTAATTCTTGTAAGTAAGGCCTAATTTATGTTAAAGCGTAACAAGAGGAACTAAAAGGTGAATTGTACACTAACACTAAGTAAATGTTAGCTTATATTGAATGTAACAAGAGGAACTAAAAGGTGAATTGTAACACTGACTAAAGCGCATGGCACGTGTCTTAGAGGAACTGAAATTAGATATGCTAGGAAGTTTCTTTAAAAGAATGCTTGCATGAAACTTAGTGCTTAAGGTTTTACTTGCACGGAGAAATCACACAGGTAAGCTTTAAAGAACTAGGCAAAGGAAAACTATGGCTTGTACATAAGACATGCAAGAAACCTAGATCTTTAGGTGCCAAAATATTAAAATAAAGGAAGGCTGATCATTCATGTATCTGCGTGCTTACTGGTTATGCTTGCCTCCTCATAAATCTGTTGGTAGTAATCATTCATAGTGATCATTTTTGCTTTCCGGCTTTTATTTTACTTTTTAACTTGTCAATTAAAATCAACTCACTCAACATTGAACTTAGACACACTAATTTGCATTTTAATTTAAAGTATTTCCCTTTCTCCATGTGGAATACGACCTTGTACTTGCCACTTACTATGGATCATGACCTAGTGCACTTGGTAGATCGTACTCTTTTGGCAGAAAAAAACCGCTAACCATGATTTGCATGCAACCATAACATAAAATAGCCATATCATACAAATGCACCATTGCGCATACCCCTGGTATTAAGCATTACAACCCTAGAAAAGCCTCTCCTAAAGCGCAGCATCGCACAAACCCTGCTATTAAGCGATACAACCCTAAAAGAGCCGCTCCTAGAGTGCACCATCGCGCATACCCCTATTATTAAGCATTGCAACCCTAGAAAAGCAACTCCTAGAGTGCACCATCATGCATACCCCTGGTATTAAGCAATACAACCCTAGAAAAGTCCCTCCTAGAGTGCACCATTGCACATACCCCTGGTATTAAGTGTTACAACCCTTTAAAAGTAGCTCCTAGAGTGCACCATCACCCATACCCCTAGTATGAAGCGATACAACACTGGAAAAGCCACTCCTAGAGTGTACCAATGCACATACCCCTGGTATTAAGTGATATAACCCTAGAAAAGTTGCTCCTAGAGTGCACCATCGTGGATACCCTCAGTATTAAGCAATGTAATCCTAGAATTAAGCAACACAGTGCACTATTGCACATCACTCACAAATCATGGACATCACGCATGCTTGCATTTTACAAATTATGTTAAAAGTGTCTATAGCCTCATGAATCATGCGTAAGGGCATATGATAATCTATATTTGTTCTAGCTCTCATTGTATCATTCCCACTGGCACCCAAAAAGAAGCTGCCTCAAAGAAATGCACCCAAAGAGGCAGATCTGACGAACTTACACTCGCAGACCAAGTCGACAAAATGGCTGATCACCAAACCCAATGCTCGAGGCAGTCCAGGACATGATCCTCTTTAAGGATATTGTCAAAAAGTTCGAAGCTGTCATGAATAATATGGGGGCCACCAAAATTTTAGGTTCTGGCTCCAGTCACAGAAAGCGAGAAAAAGTTCTCACATTTTGGAGAAATGCTACCCAAGCTAAAACGCATTACGGCACCATCTAACAATAAATGCACAGATCCACAAAAATTCAAGCACACCATACTAGAGCCATTGCTCGCTAACTTTGTTATGCCCTATGTCTCGCCATTTGACGGCACAAGTTCCCCCGAGGCTCATATCGAGGAGCACCTATGCATTCTAATTAGTATGGGCATTCCTGAAGTCCACCAGGTGAATCTGTTTCAAACAACATTGTGAGGTCCTACTATAGATTGGTACATGAGGATGTCAAGCCAAGTAAAATTAAGTTGGAAGTTGTTCAGTACCGCCTTCATAAAAAATTATGCCTTCAACATCAAGGTGGAAACAACCTTGCAAGACCTGGAGAGGGTTTGGTAGGGTATCAAAGAGCCTTTTAAAGCTTACTATCATAGGTGGGTTGTTGTTTAGTCATTGGTGGATGGCACCCAAAAAATGGATGCCCTGGTTATCAAATTGGTAGAGGGATACAATCCGAAGTTCTGAGAAGAGATGAAAATGAAAAAGTTCCACACTTTGTGTGACGTTGTGGAATACGCTAATAGAATTGAAAAATATGATGAAGAAGAACGCATTAGACAAGAGAAGGAGGTCTATTATGCTAAAAATAGGCCATATGATAGAGTGGCTCCACCAAAATCCTGCCTGCCAAAACCTTCCTATGTTAAAATGAAGAAAATAAAATGGAGGTCGTCACCACCACAATCACTCCAACTACTCCTCAACCAATCTCGCCGGGGACTAAATCACTGTCCTAGATATTCACCAAACTAAGGAAGGTTAGGGTCAGGCATAGTTTAAAACATTTTGTGCCCCCATCTCAAGCCCATAGGGATAACTTTTGTGCATATCATGTAGTAAAAGGGCATAAAACTAATGAATGTGTTTAGTTACTACAAGATCTGTAGAAGATGGTTCAAGAAGGGAACTTAGAAGAACTAGAACAGAAGCCAAATACTCAACATAATTAGGGCTAGAAATCTGACGGAAAGGCTGATTTTCTAGAGTGTCCAGCAAGGAAATAGGGGACCTTTACAATAAAGGAGGCCTCAATCTAGCACTCCATTTAACCTAATATCATTCACGAGTATACAAGTTGACCAAAGATTCTGCGGGTGACTGAATGTAGCCCAAAGATTCTGCGGGTGACTGAATGTAGCCCATCAATCGCCCATTGCTTGGGAACCCACCCACGGGACTATGCTCTTTCCTGAACTCCAGAGCTTGGGTATCATGGAAGTGAACACCCTCGGATCTACCTCACCATATTCACATAGGTGATAAATTTGAGGAACAAGCATTACCATCGTTGGCCCAAAATTTTTGGCACCACTCTCAATGGGAGGGCACTGGAGTGGTATAATCAAACTTGGAACAATCCAACCATGCATCACTATTGCTTCCTCTAGGGTATCCTAAGTCAACCATTCCTTTATCACTTTACCATGGAAGAACTAGATGAAGGGCCAAGAAGAGATCCACCTAAAATGGAGCCATACCATAGAGATGGACCTATAGCTGTTAGCATAGGTCCGTTCTGGTCCAATGAGGAATAATGCCCATTTCGTTCAGCGATCAAACAAATGAGTCGAAAAGGACCGAATTGTTATCCAAAATCGAAAATTCAAAAATCCACATTCCAAGGAAGCTCCGATTTAGCATTTCCTACTGAAAAATAAAAAATTCAAAGTTTGGTCAAACATATGTAATTAGCCCACAGGCTCTTTACCGATCCACAGTAAAAAAAATCAAATCTTACAGAGATTTGGCTAGGATTTATGGGATCTGAAATCAAATCCTATCAGAGTGGTAATCAGCCCACCGGATAATTACCTATGTAATTAGCCCGTTGGCTAATTACCAACCTATTATAAATACGAGGTCCCCCCCTCATTTCAACAGAGACAAAAACTTTAAAAAATTTTCAAAATTACCTTTGTGTCCTTTTTCAATTCCGAGAATCCCAAAAGTCCCGAAACTCTATCAAAATAATCCCAGATCAAAGTTCTATTACCGACATTTGGTATAAACTCACTTCACGATCGTTTTGGATGAAGATCCTACAGTGATCTTTGGTCTAAAAACGACCTAAACTTCACATTTCCTATAGAAATAATCCAACATTATAGCCATAACTTGGGTTAAATCTATTTCCTAACCAAGTCGCAATCTTTGGCAACTTTGATCCTACACCGGCTCTCAAGTCATCCTGGACAGACGGAAAGGAAAACTGAAGGTAATTGGCTCTAAGCCCAACATTCAAAGTCATTAAAACACATTTTTATTGCTTCATTATTACATATTACATTCCATTTCTTTGGTTAAGTGAGCCACTAGTGCCACATAAACTATAATATGTGTAATAAGCTTGCAAGTAAGGACAAACATCCAAAATGTAAGGAAACTCTATTCGAGTTTCCGGGCCCAGACCTGACTGCTACCGTTACTCTACTACAAACTCGGTAGAAAATGTCTATTTATCAAGCCGTTATAATACCAGTTTTCTTTCTTGAATTTAATTCTTAAATAAAGCCGTTGTAGTACAAAATTCACCACAAATTCAAAGATTCCAAAATTAACCCAAACAATTTGAACAACATGAGTAACTATTATGTCCGAACTAAGAATCTCACTTTCTTTTCAGTATAACAATCTCATTTTCAATCAGTATACCACAATTCCCAATGGGGCTAAATCGGGCGGCGAATCTATTTTATTTTTAAAATAAAGTAGAAATGCTTTATCTTAAAATATCTTTTCTCAGCAAAATGTGTAAACGCGTTTCTCAACATAATCACATTTTTTGCCTACAAAGCCACCGCATTTAAGTAAACTGGTTTTTCTCGAACCAAACCGAACACGCAGTTTCCTCAAATTGCACCAAACCGAGGCGTGCCCGTGCCCTACACCCCGCCTGCGAAACCCACAAAGCCCATGCCCACTCGTAGTGGCGACTCTGCTGGGGAAATGGTATTTTTATAAAAACCTAATTTTTATAAAATTCTTTTCTTAACATTATAATTAAAATATTGTTCAAATTAAATTTTGGAACTTAGGAATTTACGGTAACTTCTACATTACCCAAATTTTAGAATTGCATAGCATCTGCATTCTTTACCCCAAACCAATTTAGGTGGCTTTTGGTGAAGTATCTCTGAGGTCGCTTAGGGCTTGGGATATATGGATCCACTCACACCCCTTGCATAACGTACGAGGACTGTGTTCACTTAAGAGAAAGACTACCTACGTATATTATATGTGGAAAAGCTTCCTTTGGTTCACTTAGGGCCACTGGAACTCGGTACACAAAGGCGGAGGGTACCCTAAATCACACCCAATCTCGAGACCAAAACCCACATACAGATGAACCGTAGACACTTTCTCATAGGTCTACCTAGAAACCTTAAGTGCACACGAGCAGACTTCGCTAAGTCCCTCTTTGATTTCAAAGCAAAGTAACCAAAGGGAGTTAAAAGGGTGGTAGGTGAGATCTAACAGTTTGCTACTTATGCAGGTTTGTTAAATATAAATAAACTAAAAATTGGACATCATAAACATCGTGATTATGTGAAAACAAACAACATCTTCGTGCAGCCATGACATTAACGTGTGCCATGCTGTTTCATTGACTGAGACCAGTAAGTCCACCTAGGCTCAACCTATGAGCCAAAATTAGTCGAGACTAGTAAGTCCACCTAGGCTCAGCCTGTGAGCCAAAACAAATTGAGGCCAATGAGTCCACCTAGGCTCAACCCACAAGCCGAGATCATCTGACACTAGTGAGTCCACCTAGGCTTAGTCCATGAGCCAAAATGAGCTAAGACCAGTAAGTCCACCTAGGCTCAACCTCGAAGCCAAAATCATCTGAGACTAGGCTCCACCCATAAGCCGAAATATCCTAGACTAATGAATCTACCTAGGCTCGGCCTATGAGCCAAAATACCAAAAACCCTCTAAGTGACCCTAGTCTCAGCTTAATCCTTTGACCAATGAGTCAACACCCCTTGAGTGACCCTAGTGTCATCCTGGGACCAATGAGTCAAAACCCATTGAGTGACCCTAGTGTCAGCTCACCCCTTAGTCCAATGAGTCAAAACCCCTTGAGTGATCCTAGTGTCATCTCACCCCTTAGACCAATGAGTCAAAACCTTTTGAGTAACCCTACTGTTAGCTTACCGCTTAGAAAAATGAGTCAAAACCTTTTGAGTGACCTTAGAGTCAGCTCACCCCATGGACCAACGAGTCAAAACCTTTTGAGTGACACTAGTGTTAGCTCACCCCTTGGACTAATGAGCCAAAACCATTTAAGCGACACCAGAGTCAGCTAACCCCTGGGACCAATGAGTCAAAACCTTTTGAGTGACGCTAGTATCAGCTCACCCCTCGGACCAATGCATCAAAACCTTTTGAGTGACCCTAGTGTCAGCTCACCCCTTGGACCAATGAGTCAAAACCTTATGAGTGACACCAGAGTTAGCTCACCCCTTGGACCAATGAGTCGAAACCTTTTGAGTGACCTTAGTGGCAGCTCACCCCTTGGACCAATGAGTCAAAACATCTTGAGTGACCCTAGAGTTAGCTCACCCCTTGGACCAATTAGTTTAAACCTTTTGAGTGACCCTAGCATTAGCTCACCCCTTAGACCAATGAGTCAAAACCCTTTAAGTGACCCTAGTGTCAGCTCACCCCTTGGACCATTAAGTCAAAACCTTTTGAGTGACCCTAGTGTCAGCTCACCCCTTGGACCAATGAGTCTAAACCTTTTGAGTGACCCCAGGGTCACCTCACCCCTTAGACCAATGAGTCAATTCACCCTTGGGCTATCGAGTCTAACCTGACTTGAGCCCTTGGTATTTGCACCACACTTTTGTATTGTTCTACAAATATTACAGACTCCCCTTGTCGATTGCTCCTCGAACAGTTAGCGTGCACCCTACCCTAAATCATTTGGTCATATCCATTCGTTCATTCATTCATTCACACATTCATTTATAACATCAGTCATTCAATCGTTAAAAAACCATTAAAATCCTTATAATGCAAGAGGCCCTAATTTTTTTTTCATGAAGGGTGGAAATGAGGTAAAATTCGAATGAGGTGTATGTCATATACTCGAAGAGTTAGAACCCTAATTGCTACTTGAGTCGCTCAAGCCTGAAGAATCCATGGCAAATGTTGATGCTATTAAGCAGTCCCTCATGTAGATTATAGGAACTCAGGAATTCCATAACACTTTCAAGAGCCTAAATGCATCCAACTCTAGAAAGATGGAGAGAAAAGAAGCAGAATTGATTGAACTAAGAGCTAAGATGGCTAGATTAGAGGCCATGACACCAAAAGTTAAGAAGATCATGGGCCCGTCTACTAACCAATACACGAACATAGATAAGTTTGCTCTCTATATAATAGAACCCTTACTTGCTAACTTTATGATTCCCTACATCACACCATATAATGGCACTGGTTCACCAACAGCCTATGTTAAAGGTTACCTAAGAGTCATAACGATCATGAGAGTTCCCAAAGTTCATATTGTCAAACTGTTCTAAACCACCCTACATGGTCGAGCTTCTAAATGATATATAAGAATGCTGATAGATGTAAAGTCTCATTGGAAGAAGTTATATTCTTCCTTCATATAGAACTACTCCTTTGATATGAAGATAAAAGCCAATCTGCAGGACCTCTTAAGGATAAAGCAACGTCCGAATGAGTCCTTTGAGGATTACTATTTTAGATGGATGGCAGTCCGAGTGCTAGTAAGTTGGGCACCTGACAAGGAAACCTTAATTATAAAACTAGTGGATGGTTCTAGTCAAAGGTACAAAGACAAAATGAGAATGGAGAGATTTGAAACCTTCAATGATGTGGTAGATTATGCCAAAAAGGTGGAGGAGTATGATGAAAAAGGTCAGCTGAAGGAAGCCGAGCCCCGTGAAATGATGCAAAATGAAAATGCAGATTATGAACAACTTGATCTTAAGGATCCAGAGTTCGAATATCATTCAGATTAAGAAACTTTTGAAGACCAAGATGAAAGCTCAAATTGGAAATAATATGGCAGGCAATAATATGTCAGGAGAAGTGGGAGCTACACTAAATAATAAAGATTGCTCTTTTGCTTTTATCTATAGTGCTTTCGAACTAAGTAATGTAATAAATAATATTATGAACAAATCTACTCGCATATGCAATGTTTCTAATAACGATTCCCTGTATTCATTCCAGTATACATTTGACATATTCAACATTCACTATGCTCCAATTAAGGAAATAAATTTAGGCACATTTGACAAGCCCAGAAATGGTATCTATTTAAAATAACCTAACTCATGCATAAGAGAGAAAAAAAGAAAACAATAAAATCATGTGGATGCCTTTGCATGGTTAAATCAAGCATGTCCAATAATACAATGTCCTTACTACTCATTGGGGAAAATGAAGAAAAGATCATCAGAGAATCTGCTCAAGATAACAGACAGTTCACCAAAAAAAATCAAGAAAGAAAATCAATCTAACCATGCCTCAAAGCAGTTGAATCGAAATATACTCTGTACCACACAAGAAAAATCAGATGGCAAACTCCCAAGCAACTCTAGCATAATGAAGAAAGGACCTCATCAATAACACAACCATAATGAAAACCGAACTGACAAATCCGACAAGACTAGTCTTTAAACATTTGCTTTTCCTTACGATGTGTTACTTGATAAGAAGCATGAAGGCCGATAAGGATCTTGCAGAACATACACAAACAAAGTCAAATCAGCCAAAAAATCTAACAAATGGAATATCTCCGAACAAATGTACGAAAATGTCTCAACCTGGGGCATGACATCATTTAAATGACATATCCTTCCTCTACCAAAGAGAACCAACATTGAGACACGTAAAGGTACAAGGATGACCAGGACAACAAAAATAACTGACAAAGTAAAAATCAGGGGAATTGATCATAAATCGAATAAAAGTAGTGCATGCTGATGCAAGGGGAAAATTCCACGCAAGAAGACCCCACATAGTGAAATAGATTCTTATAAAAGGAACGCTACACATCAGGGACATCAAAGGAAACAAGTTCATAAGCCCTTCGAATGAGAACAGGCTCAGGCAATACCACATAAACAAAAAATGTGTCTGCTAAAAGTTAGTGAGGGGTTTTAGGCCAAAATAAAGACAAAAGAAAGAGAGAAATCAATCGGTAAAACCTGAAAAGTATTATTGACAACAGGAGAAAGTTCTTGGGAATAGATACCAAACTTTTATGCCTAAAAATATTTCTTTGACTGATGTGTCATTTTGTTGAATTGTTAAATGTCTATGCTTAATGAATACACATAATTGTTAAAAGAAACATTCATGTAAGCGCTCTTGTTCATACAGTGCATGCAAAAAAAATTCAAAAATAAAAAAGATCCTGCTGGATTGGAAACCTGCAAGGGCGGTCTAAGCAAAAGTTAAGGCAACCCAATAAATCAAAAACCTAAATTGGCGGTTTATGCAAAAATTAGGGTAAAAAAATAAAAATAAAAGGGGCCTGCTGTGATTTAGTTTAGGCAAAAATTAGGGCATAACCTCTACACGCAAGCACAATCAAAGTCATTTATTGCAATGACTCCCCGAATGACAACAAGCACAAGAGCAATATTATTCATTAACATGAGCATATGAATCTCCCATATCTCCAAAATGTGAGAAGAAAATCTTATTGAACTCACCTACACAAGAATTTTGAGAACTGCTAATGAATGCCATTCTATTTGCACGGTTAGTCAAAAGAATAAAATCTAACCTTTATCAGTCTAAGCAACTAGAGTTTACCTGCTGAGGCTCATGCTATATGCCACCAGGGGAAAAAGTTTCACAACTCAGGAATTCATTGGATCTTAAAAGGACCTAAAAGCTTGCCTTGTTCAAATAGTCAAGTACAAAGCCAGCCCAACAACTAAAGTGAAATGGATGAAAAGCGCACACAGCTACAATGAAAATAAAAAGCTCATCCCACATCTAGGACTCCAACAAGAAATTAAATTTTCATCATCACTAAGAATGATAAAAATGAAGAAGCCAGTGATACAATAGAATATTATTGATAACCAAGCAAGCCTCATCTTACAACTGCATGATTCCATGCTATAACGATAAAATGCGTTGCATAAACATCATATATCATGCATTATGCATCACATTTATATTAACAGATCCAAAGCCAACAAGTCTCCAAGTAGACATTATTAGTCACCACTAAATGCAACATAATGCAAAACCAGCTCACACGCTTTCTAAGATCAAGAGACATCTGAGAAAATGCTTCAACATCAAACACAGTAGTACTAGACTCCAAAGTCACCAAAATATTGGCTACCCAATGACATAAACGATAAATCAATCATTTGAGACAAATTCAACAATTCTCAAAAGAGAGAACTGATCACCAAATTTAACAGTTCTCGACCCAATAGAGAGAATTGATCACCAAATTTGATAGTTTTCCTCCCAATATTGATTACCAATCCCAATAGTTCTCCTCCCAATAGGGAGACCTGATAACCCTATTTGACAATACTTCCTCCTAGATGAGAAGGTTGATCACCACATTCGACATTTTCTCAGCAATGAAAAGCTAGAGAGTGATGCATCCTCCGAATTTAATTAGGGGTAAATGCCAAGTTAAAGCATCGTGCACTTGCACAACTCATTCTACATCAGTAAATGTACTACATCACATGCATCATTAAACAAGAATGCATCAAACTCTTCCAAAAGACTAAGCTTCATCATCTTGATAAGTGAGATCTTTACCTGGTACATCATAGCCAAACCTTTGATCCAGTGAGATCTTCAACTGGCACATCATAGCCAAGCCTTGATCTAGTAAGATCTTTACCTGGCACATCATAGCCAAAATCTAGTGAGATCTTTACCTGGTACATCATAGCAGAACCTTTAATCTAGTGAGATCTCTACCTGGCACATTTTAGTTGAACCCTAGATCTAGTGAGATCTTTGCCTCGACACATTATAACCAAACCGTAGGTTCATTAAGATCTTTACCTTAGATCCAGTGAGATCTTTACTCCTACACATAATAGCTAAACCTTAGATCTGGTAAGATCTTCATGATGTTTGTTGATGAACTGCAGTATCATGTCGGTATATTTAAATAACATGCAACACCATGTTAAGTCAAGAAGTACCAAGTTTTAGAGTGTTATGTATAGTCCTTACAACTTACAGGGCCATGTTAGCTTGTACTTTGCAAGAAATTGCAATAACTGCTCAATGGTGCTGACAGTGCCCAACTCGATGGTGAGAAAAATTGCTCAAAGGTGGCTGATAGTGCCACTCTTGATGTTGAGATAAACTGCTCAACGGTGGCTTACAGTGCCACACTCGATGGTGAGATAAACTGCTCAACGGTGGCTCATAGTACCACACTCAATGGTAAGAAAACTACTCAATAGTGGCTAAAAGTGCCACACTCGATGGTGAGTTAAACTGCTTAATGGCGGTAGATAGTGCCCAACTCGATCATGAGATAAACTGCTCAACGGTGGCTAATAGTGCCACACTCGATGGTGGGGCAAACTACTCGATGGTGGCTAGTAGTGCCACACTCAATGGTGAAATAAACTCCTTAATGGTGGCTGATAGTGCCACACTCGATTGTCAGGAAAATGCTTAAAGGTGGCTAACAGTGCCACACTCAATAGTGTGATAAACTGCTCAACAATGGCTGGCAGTGCCACACTCGATGTTGAGGAAACTGCTCAATGGTGGCTGACAGTGTCCAACTCGATGATGTGACAAACTTTTCAATGGTGGCTGTTAGTGCTCAACTCAATGGTGAGACAAATTACTCAATAGTGGCAGACAGTGCCTAATTTAATGGTGAGACAAACTGCTCAATGGTGGCGGATAGTGCCTAACTCGATGGTGAGACAAACTACTCAATGGTGGCAGATAGTGCCCAACTAGATGGTGAGACAAATTGGTTAGTGGTGGCAGATAGTGCCTAACTTGATGGTGCGATAAACTGCTCAATGGCGGTAGACAGTGCCTAACTCCCTGTGAGATAAACTACTTAATAGTGGCTGACGGTGCCACACTCCCTGATGAGAAAACTGCTCAGTAGTGGCTGACAGTGCCAAACTCCCTGACGAGAAAACTGCTCGATGATAGCAAACAATACTTCTCCAAATGAGATAGAATACTGATCAAGACGTGGCTGACAGTGCCATTTTCCTAGAAGAGAAAATAGATCAGCAGATGTAACACTACAGGTAAGTATGATCCTTTACTTATCTTCTATATCATACAAAACCATGTTTTAAAATGGGTGGACCAAAATT
The DNA here is from genome assembly GCA_947683365.1 of Euphorbia pulcherrima. Classification (NCBI taxonomy): domain Eukaryota; kingdom Viridiplantae; phylum Streptophyta; class Magnoliopsida; order Malpighiales; family Euphorbiaceae; genus Euphorbia; species Euphorbia pulcherrima. The sequence goes on along the minus strand of CANTUS010000010.1, from coordinate 14,159,351 downwards.
TTCTATGCACCTTTAAGGATATGAAAATTTCCAAAACCTGCATTTTTTTTATCCCTATCATCTTTCCTTTTTACATTTACTCCCCAGTGGATTTTTATTTAAATATTTTCATCAACATTCTTAATCGAAGGTGCAAAAATTTTGTTTTTCAAAATTATTGATTAAGAAATGTTGATTCTTTCTAAAAATGTTTTTCATGTCTTTATCACACAAGAACACTGGTCTTAGCAGTCGTTCTTTCATCCGTGTAAGTGCAATTTTACCTCTACGGTAAAAATTTTGTACACAAGGGGAAAAATTTTAGCACAGCTCCGTTCCAGCCCGATGAGGAATAATGCCTATTTCGTTCAATGATCAGATAAAACGAGTCAAAAAGGATCGAAATATCATCCAAAATCCAAAATTCAAAAATCCACATTCAAGGGAAGCTTCGATTTAGCATTTCCTACTAAAAAATCAAAAAGTCAAAGTTTGGTCAAATACAGATAATTAGTCCACCGGCTAATAAAAGAATCAAATCTTACCGAGAATTGGCAAGGATTTATAGGATCTGAAATCAAATCCTGTCAGAGTCGTAAATAGCCCGCGAGCTAATTACCTACGAAACTAGCCCTCTGGCTAATTACCAACCCATTATAAATATGGGGTCCCCCCCTTATTTCAACAGAGATGAAAACTTTTAAAATTTTCCAAAATTATTTTTGTGTCCTTTTTCAGTTTCGGGAATCCCAAAAGTCCCGAAACTCTATCAAAATAATCCCACATCTGAGTTCTATCACCGACATTCGGTATAGACTCACTTCACGGTCTTTTTGGATCAAGATCCCACAGTGATTTTTGGTCTAAAAATGACTTAAACTTCACATTTCCTATAGAAAAATCCAAGATTATAGCCATAGCTCGAGTTAAATCTATTTCCCAACCAAGTCATAATCTTCGATAACTTTGGTTCTGCACCAACTCTCAAGTCATCCTGGAAAGATGAAAAGGTAAACTGAGGGTAACTGCCTCTAAGCCGAACTTTCAAATTCATTAAAGCACATTTTTATTGCTTTATTATTACACATTACATTCTATTTATTTGGTTAAGTGAGCGACTGGTACCACTTAAACTATAATATGTGAAAATAAGCTCGCAGGTACTGACAAACATCTAGAGTGTGAGGAAACTCTATCCGAATGTTCTGTCCCAGACCCAAGTACTGCCGTTACTCTACTGAAAACTCGGTAGAAAATGTCTATTTATCAAGCCGTTATAATGCCCATTTTATTTCTTAAATTTAATTCTTCAATAAAGCCGTTGAAATGTAGAATTCACCACAAATTCCAAGATTACAAGATTAATCCAAACAATTTGAATAATATAAGTAACTATTATGTCCGAACTCAGAATCTCGCTTTCTTTTTGGTGCAAAAAACCCATTTTGGATCAGTATACCACAATTCTGGATGGAACTAAACCGGATGGCGACTCTATTCAATTTTTAAAATAAAGTAAAAATGCTTTATCTTAAAAAGATCTGTTCTCAGTGAAAAGTGTAAATGTGTTTCTCAAGATAATCACATTTTTAGCCTACAAAGCCACCACATTTAAGCAAACTGGATTTTCTCAAACCGGACCAAATGCCGCAGTTTCCTCAAGAGTTAGTCTAGGGGCACAAGGGTAAGGTCTTCCCAAGTTTAAATTTTAGGTAGGCTTCTACAACCCCTCTAGACTCGGTTATCGGGGTAGGGGCCTACAAAGGTCATGGTCTAGAAGATGCCAAATGTCCAAGATCTTCATTTGTTCTAGGGAGGTCTTATATCAAGGCAAACTAGAACCCGACTTTAAGATATTCTCTAATGTCGTAAACTTTAAATATCCTAACTCTGAAGGATAAGCTGAGAAAAGGAAAACCTCATCCGAAGCAAAAACCTCTAAAACAAAAAAGATGGTAAGTCCGCCTCAACAGTCAAACATCGAAGAACTGACGGCGAGATTGGCAAAATTGATGGAAATCCATCTCAAGGATAAGAAGGCCAAATTAAAGTTACAGGAATAAGAACCGGTAGAAGAGGGGATAGACAAGATAATCTCCAAACTTGTTTGGCTTATGATTAAGGGAAAGTCCAAGATTGGAGACACAACTGCCAGCAGGAACATAGAAACTCCAAACGAGGAAACTCCTATCCCGAAAGTTGATAGTGATCTTTCAATTTCTGATGTCTTTGAATTGAACGACTTGTGAGATGAAACTGATAATGGCAATAAAATTTGACGACTTTGCTTATTTGTGTGGTTCTTTTGATCACATGCATTAATCTCATCATGCATCTAACATTTTTAGTGTTCGTGATACTCCCACAAAAGAAACAAATTTAGGAAACAAAGACGATCCTAAAATGATATCAATTTCTAATGACCTAAGTCCCAAACTTGAGGCGAAATTGGTGAAATTACTCAAGTCACATGTAAGGACATTCACTTGGTCCTATGATGATAGGCCTGGGGTTGACAGGGCCACTGTGGAACATTAAATTCCTATTGACCAAAAAATTTGATGAGTTAAGCAAAAGCTACGAAGGCTAAGGCTAGAATGGGCCGAGAAAGTTAAAGAATAAATAACCAAACAAATCAAACCCAAATTCCTAGAAGTTGTGGAGTACCCAGAATGGCTAGCCAACGTAGTACCCATTGCAAAGAAAGACAGAAGGGTCAGGGTCTGTGTCGATTTATGGGACCTCAACAAAGCCTCGTTGAAGGATGACTTTCCCTTACTACATTAATGTATTAATCGATAGTGCCACCAAGGCAGCCATGTACTCCTTCATAGATGGCTTCTCAAGATACAACCAAATATCGATGAACATCATCGACAAGTTCAAAACAACCTTCATCACGGAATGGGTGGTGTATTCCTATAAAGTCATGCCATTTGGGCTCAAAAAAGTATGCGCAAATTACCAAAGGGCAGTAACTACTTTACTTCATGACCTAATCCATAAAGACATCAAAGAATATGTGGATGACATGCTGGTAAAATCACCAACCCCTGAAGATCACCCAACTGTGCTCAATCACTTTCTCACAGGTAGAGAAGTACAACCTATGACTAAACCTAAAAAAGTGCATCTTCAGAGTGACCTTCGAAACGTTATCGGGTCATATCGTTAGCAAAAAAAGGCATAAAAATTAACCTAGTCAAAGTAAACGCAATCCTCGATATGCCTACACCTAAAACCAAGAAAGAGGTTAGAAGCTTCTTAGGGTCACTGCAATACATCAGTAGATTTATCACCAAATTAACCACTGTATGTGAACCCATATTCAATCTACTCAGAAAGACCCAACCAATCACCTAGAATACACAGTGCTAGGAACCCTTCTACAAGATCAAGACATACTTATCCAACCCACCAGTACTAAAGCCTCATATGCTAGGTAAACCCCTCACTTTGTATCCGAACATTGAAGAAACATCCGTACGGGCAATCCTCGTGCAAGAACATGAGGAAAAAAGGAGCATGCCATTTATTACCTTAGCAAGAAACTCATGGAATATGAAACCGATGCACTATAGTCGAGAAAACTTGCGCCGGCATGGTATGGTTAACCAAAAAGCTATGACACTACTTTCAATCCTACAATATTTAAGCTGTTGTAAAGGTAGACCCCATGAAATACCTTTGGCAAGCACCCTCTTTGGCCAACACACTATCCCGATGGCTATTACTTTTATCAGAATTCGATATCAAATATATCATTAGGAAAGTAATTAAAGGACAAGCCATTGCAGAATTTTCGGCCAGCCAACCTTTGGAATCCGATTACGTGGAGAACCTGGAGTTCCTACACAAACAACTAGCTTCGATATCAAATGAACCCCAGAGATGGACCATGTTCTTTGATAGGGTTGTAACCACAAGGGTGCCAATTTAGGTGTCATAATTGTCTCCCATGAAGGAGGATTAATCCCGCCCTCCAAGAGATTAGAGTTCCCAGTGACCAATAATGTGCCAAATATGAGGTACGTCTATTCGGATTAAGTTCGCAGCTCACACTAGGGGCGGAAGAGGTGGAAGTTATTGGAGACTCTGCCTTTGTCATTAGATAAGTGGTAGGTGGCTAGGAGTTAAGAGAGGTGCCGCTCTGACCATACCTTGAATCTTTTTGGACAAAGGCATCTCTCTTCAGGAAGTGCAAATTCGGACATCTCTTGAGAGAAGAAAATGAAATGGCAGACTCTTTAGCCACCCTGGCCTCTGTATGGGAAAACACTAAATAATAGCCCATGAAATTGATAATAGTAGAAGTCACGGGTACTTCGTACTATCTCACCTCAGTCACACAAATCTCCACTGAGCAAATACCCTAGTATAACGACATATCTCAATACTTCAAAATGGTAGCTTCCCTACAAAGCCTACTAATGCCTACAAAACCGCCTAAGAAAAATTGGCAGTTTAGTTCAGGCTTATCAAGGGGCAATTATTTTGGATATCCTTTGACGGGATCCTTCTCAAGTTTTTGGGGCAAGTGGAAGCTGACAAAGTCATGCAGGAAATACATGTAGGATCATATGGTCCCCATATGAACAGGGTAAGGATAGCCAAGAAAATACAATGAATGAGGTACTTCTGGCTAACCATGATAGCCGATTGTACGAGCTTAGTTAGGAAGTGCCATGAGTACTAAATTCACGATAACATTAGTCACCTGCCACCAATCGAGTTGCAGAACTTGGCTACACACTTGCTCTTCTCGGCCTCGGGCGTTGACATTATAGGAGAAATCAGGTCATCCTCAACAAACGGCCACAAATTCATCATAGTTGCCATAGTCTACTTTTCAAAATAGGTTGAAGCTGAATCTTACACAGGGATTACCACAAAGAAGATGGCAAAATTCATTCAAAGGCATATCTTTGTAAGATATGGTTTGCCTCATCATGTAGTGTCTAACAACGGAGTACAATTCCAAGGTGAAACCGTAGACCTACTGGAATGCCACAACATCGAACACCATCGCTCATCACTATACCGCCCTCAGGCCAATGGGGCGGTGGAAGTAGCCAATAAAGCTATAAAAAGATTCTGCCCAAAATAGTAGTTACCCATCAAGATTTGGCCGACCATCTCCCTTATGCTTTTTGGGGCTATCGGACCAGCGTCAAAACCCCAGCAGGGTAAACACCATTCCCCCTAATATACGGAATGGAAGTAGTTCTTCCCATGGAAATTGAAATCAAATAACTCCATCTAGCACTCAAATCGAAGTTACGCGAGGATGAATGGGCCAGATCTCGTTATGAGACACTCAACACTATCGACGAAAGGTGTCTATAGGCCCTCCATAGCTTGAGGATGTACCAATAATGGATGGGCCAGGCTTACAATAACCAAGTAAGGAAAGCCAACACATCCCTAAAAGCTAGTGACCTCGTGTTAAAATAGGTCAAGCCACTCACATCGACCCTAGAGGTAAATTTTGCCCAAATTGGGAAGGTCCGTACGTAGTAAAAGGGAGTCTTACCAAAGGAGCTGTAAAAATCATGGATGTCGATGGAAAGGAATTCACAAATCCCGTCAATCAGGATAAGCTCAAGCTATATTATGTCTAAAGACCAATTCGAGATAAAGGAAAATCACATTGAAAAGTCATCAAGAATTGTGATATCATCCCACAATTCATAACTTTGTAAAATCATGAATGCTAAAAATGAAAGCTGTGAGATGAAATGAAATACATTAAAAAGAAGCACGCACACATTAAGACAAAGCATTTATGCCTGAAATAAATTCAAGCTTTATTGCAAAACTCATAACATGAGCTTAGTGGCTAGGACCTATGCATGATGAATGTAGCAGCGAGTAATCACTAGCCTACCCGCATCAGAAGGAGCTACCTTAATGAGAAAAAGCCATTCCAAATATGTCTCTTCTAGTGACTCATTAAATGGCAGCGCATAATTCATGACAACCAATGTGCAACTCTCCCACTTGGTGTGAACGTGGTCTGGCCACAATGGCCCCCAGGGTTTCGCAAGCGAAACACAAATGTACTCGGGCACGAATTGAGAACGACCTATTGTCGCCTTACATGCTCTAGGAAATAATAAGACACTGACTTCAGGCCCAACAACAGGACACCTGTTGGCATGTTCTAGGTAGTCACCTCATCGATCTTTCACTAATGACAGTGTTAGCACAAGTCTGTTTCGGCACGATGAGGAATAATGCCTATTTTGTTCAGTGATGAGACAAAAAGAGCTAAAAAAGGATCGAATTATCATCTAAAATCTGAAATTCAAAAATCCACATTCTAGGGATGCTCCGATTTAACATTTTCTACTGAGAAATCAAAAACATAAAATTTGGTCAAACATAGGTAATCCTCCCTCTCGAGTAATTACCTATCTACAAAAAAAAATCAATTCTTACCGAGATCTAGCATGATTTTACGAGATCTGATGTAAAATCTTGTGAGATAGGTAACTACCCCACTGGTTTATTACCTCCCTATTATAAATATAGGGTCACCCCCCCCCCCCCCCCCCTCATTTCAAGAGAGACAAAAATTTTCAGAATTTCTAAAATTACCTTTATGCCCTTTTTAGTGGGAGTCCTAAAAGCCCCAAAACTCTGCCAAAACACTTCCAAATTCGAGCTTTATCACCTACACTAGGTATAAACTCGATTTACTATCTTTTTAGATCAAGATCCTATAGTGATCTTTGGTCTAGGAATGAATCAATTTCTCTCAAAATCCCGCATTTCTCTTAGGAATAATCCAAGATTATAGCCACAACTTAGTTTAAACCCATTTTCCACTAAAATCTCAATCCTTGACAACTTCGGTCCAGCACCGGCTCTCAAGTCATCCTGGACAGACGAAAAGGTAAACTAAGGGTAATTGGCTCTAAGCCCAACTTTCAAATTCATGAAAATTCATTTTCACTATTCTATTATTGCACATTGCATTTTCATTTCTCTGGTCAAGTGAGCCACTGGAGCCACTTAAACTATAATATGTGTATATAAGATCGCATGTACAGATGAAACCTCCAGAACAAGAGGAAACTCTATCCGATTTTCCAGGCCAAAGATCAAGCGCTACCGTTAGTCTGCTAAAATTTTGATAGAAATATCAATTTACTATACCGTTATAATGCCCATTTTAAATAAAGCCATTGTAATGCAGAAAATACCACAAATTCCAAAATTTATCTAAATAATTTGAACAACATGACTAACTATTATTTCCAAACTCAGAATCCCATTTTCTTTTCGGTACAAAAATCCCATTTTGGATCTGCATACCACAATTCTCGGTGGAGCTGAATCGGGTGGTGACTCTATTTCTATTTTTAAATAAACTAAAATAATTGATTTTAAAAATATCTTTCCTAAATAAAATGTGTAAATATATTTCTCAATAAAAGCACATTTTTCGCTTATATAAAGTCACTGCGTTTATCCAAACCAAACACCGTGGTTTTCTCAAACCTAACCAAATCACTCCCCGCACTCCCTACCCTGCACGCAAACCCTCATAAAACGTCCGCCCTCTCAAAGTGGTGACTCTGCTGGGGAATATTATTTTTATAAAAACCTAATTTTTATAAAAATTCTTTTTTTACATAGTAATTAAAATGTTGTTCAAATTAAATTTTGGAACTAAGGAATTTATGATAACTTCTGCATTACACAAATTTTAAGATTGCATAGCATCTACACTCTTCGCTCTTAAACCAATTTAGGTGTCTTTTGGTGAAGTATCTCCAAGTTCATGAGGGGTATGGATCCAATCACACCCCTTGCATAAAGAACGAGGACCTTGCTCCCTTAAGGGCAAGACTACCTATGTATATTATATGTGAAAAAGTTTCCTTTGGTTCACTTAAGGCCACTAGGACTCAATACACAAAGATGTAAGGTACCAAAATCACACCCAATCCCGAGACCGAAGCCTACATATAGATGAACCATATACACTTCCCCATAGGTTTACTTTAAAAAACCATGAGTGCACGAGAGTAGACTCTGCTAAGTTCCCCATTTACTTTAAAGTGAAGTAAGCAAGTGGAGTTAAAAAGACGGTAGGCGCGATCTATCCGTTTGCTACATATGCAGGTTTATTAAATATAAATAAATAAAAATGGACATCATAAACATCATGATTGTGTGAAAACTAACCACTTCTTTGTGCAGCCATGATATTGATGTGTGCCATACAATTTTATTTCCATAGTTATAGGAACCTTAAATTGACCAAGACTAGTGAGTCCACCTAGTCTCAGCCTATGAGCCAAAATCGATCGAGACCATTGAGTCCACCTAAGCTCAGACTATGAGCCAAAATTTACAGAGACTAGTGAGTCCACCTAGGCTCAGCCTGTGAGCCAAAACAAAATGAGACTAGTTCGTCCACCTAGGCTTAACCCATGAAATGAGATAATCAAGACTAGTAGGCCCACCTAGGCTTAACCCATTAGCCAAAATACACCAACCCTTTGAGTGGCCAGCTAGTCAGTTCACCCTTAGAATAATGAGTCAAACCTTTCAAGTGACCAGAGAGTCAGCTCACCCTTTGACCAATGAGTCAAACCCTTCGAGTGACCAGATAGTCAGCTCCCCCTTGGACTAGTGAGTCAAACCTTTCAAGTGACCAGAGAGTCAGCTCTCCCTTAGGCCAATGAGTCAAACCTTTTAAGCGACCAGAGAGTGAGCTCGCCCTTGGACCAATGAGTTAAGCCTTTCGAGTGACCAGAGAGTCAGCTTACCCTTAGACCAATGAGCCAAACCTTTCGAATGATAAGAGAGTCAGCTCACCCTTGGACCAATGAGTTAAATCTTTCGAGTGACCAGAGAGTCAGCTCACCCATAGACCAATGAGTCAAACCTTTTTAGTGACTAGAGATTCAGCTCACCCTTCAACTAATGAGTCAAACTCTTTGAGTGACCAGAGAGTCAACTCACCCTTGGACTGATGAGTCAAACGTTTTAAGTGACCAGAGAGTTAGCTCACCCTTGGACCAATGAGTCAACCCACCTTTGACCGATGTATCAACTCACCCTCGGGCTATCTAGTCTAATCTAACACAAACCCTTGGTCTTTAGATCATGTGTTTGTGATGTCCACGAATATCGTAGAATACCGTTGCCAATTTCTCCTCAAATAATTGGCATATACCTAACTCCCTTATTTGTACATATTTACTCATTCATTTGCTCAGTCATTCATTCATTCATTCATGGATCCCGATAGGCCGAGGTAAATAAAGCTGAGAGCCACCTCTAACGCACTCACTACAATAGACCTTTTGCATTTTCAGGTTGGAAGCGAGAGAGAAGGAGACTAAGATGTATTACGGGAAGTCTAAAAGTCACACCCCTTCCACCAATCGAATCGCTGACTAGATTTTTCTCCGATCAAGAATCTGAACAACAATGGCGGATGATGATGTAGTTGGACAGTCCCTCAGAAGGATTCTTGACGCTTTTGAATTTCATGATTTTAGGAAAGTCTGAGCATTGCTAATTCTCAGAAAACCCAGGAACATGATGTAGAAATAGCAACACTTGAGATGAAAATGGCAGATATGGAGAAGCTATCCCCTACCAAAGATAAATTTGTTGCTCTCTCCATCGAGTAGTATGTGTACATCGACAGATTCTTACTAAAGTAATAAGAAGCCCTTTCGGCTAATTTTGTAGTGCCTTATATGGCCCCATATGCTAGCACTTGGCCTTCCCACGCACATGTGGAAAGTTATCTTCAGATTATGACTAGCATAAACATTCATAAGGTTTATATAGTCAATCTTTTCCTAGCTACTCTCCAAGGACCCACCTTTGAATTGTACATGAGGATACCACCAGATGTGAAATCCAATTCGAGGAAGTTATGATCGGCATTCTTGGAGTATTATGCCTTTAATTTGAAGGTCAAGACTACTTGGGAAGACCTTGAAAGAATCAAAAAAAGGCCAGAGGAGTAAGAATTTTACCTGAGGTGGACGGTTGTTCGTGTACTTATGACCGGGGCACCTGACCAAGATGCCCTAATAGTAAAGCTTGTCAAAGGCTCTAGTCCAAAATACAGGAACAAAATGAAAATGAAAAGATTCAACACCTTCAACAATGTAGTAGACATTGTCAAGAGGCTTGAAAAGTATGAGGAAGAAGATCGGGCCAAGAATCAAGAGCAGCAAGCCTACACTGAACCTTGATACTAGGAGAAAGGTGGATCCTCTAAACAAGGTAGTTCTAAATGCCTAAAGGCCACAACCAAAATTGTAATAGCCACTCAGGTGCAGACTCACCAATCTATCCTCCCATGGATAGAATCACTATCATAGATATTCACCAAACTGAGAAAGTCTGACCAACTCTAGAGCATTAAGCCGTTCGCTTTGCCTGCTGCAGTAGACAAAGATAACTTCTATGCTTATCACATGACCAAGGGGCATCACACCAATGAATGCACCCGACTACTAAAAGATCTATGGTAGATGATATCCAATGGGAGAATGAAACAGCCTGAGAAGAAACTAAGCACTCAGACTAATCCTCTACCAAACTTTCAAGCTAAGGTGAATGCCATCATTATTCATGTGGAAGCTGATGAATATGGTATCAATGTAACAGATAACTTCTAAAATGATCTAGGATGGGCGGATAATACGATCTTTGATAACATGGATATCATCTACATGGTTGACTAGTACATTATGAGAATAAGGAGAGAAGGGTCGAATCAATACCAAGTGCCACCACACCTCATATACCAAGGAGACTCCGACCTAAATGAACATGTAGAGGAATTCCTTTAATTTATACACGAACAAGGAATAGCTATGATGGGTTTTGCACCTCAATCCCTCAGATTCTTAGAAGGTCCAGCCATGGAGTTGTACAACATGATGCCACTCAAAGGATGTTGGAACTAGTACTTTATATAGAGATCTTTCCTCCACTACTTTAGGGCATCTCAACCGTACCCGGATGCACTCTACTATTGGCTGGCACCATAAGTAGACCAACATAATACTAGCTCGTAGCATATCCTTTCACCATAGCCTTCTATGTGCACTCCCCCAGATTACATGAATCTAAACTACGTCGAAAAAAGTTTGTTCGAATTTGGGAGCTCCTCCAAAGCAGCACATCCAGAAACCTAGGAGCTATATAATGCTAAGCAAGCGTGGAATAGCCATAAAGACCAGCAAAGGTATCTTGGCTTAAATCTATATGGGGGTTCACGAGACCTCGATTAAAGGAATCCGTGCCAACATCACGGTACCCGTGTGAAGGAAACATTCACCAGAAAATGAGCCATGGTGTCCAAATTTTGTGTAAACATCATAGGAGTCAAGGCCAGAATAAATGTCAAGGAAGATCTTGAGGAAGATATTGAGGAAGATCCCAAGGAGGATCCCGAGGAGGATCCTGAGGAAGATCTCGAGGAATATCCAGAAGAAGACACTGATGAGGATCTAGAGGAAGATTATGATGATGATATCCCAGCCCAACACTCGCCAAACTAGGTCTTTGAGCTGTAGCCTTTCGAGGATTCAACTGAAGAAGTAGAGGAATTTGTGGGCTCAAGCGAATCGGATCATAAAGATGTAAGTAAATTAGATAACTTGGGGTATTAATCAGAGGTCTTTTCAGGAGATGAGCTGAATCACTTATCTAGAGACTTTGAATACGAGGCTCCGTTCCCTAATGGCATGGTGGTCAATTACGATGGTGCTAAGAGCTACGCCTCATCTTTAGAGCATGGCTCCTCGGGCACCTTATAATGTGTAGCAAGTGACAATTCCAGAGACTTCACAGACTTCAACTTGTGCAGCAAGCAAATCATTAATATGATTCGAGAAGGGGGGCAAGAACCTTCTTAGGAATACATCATGGAAAGAATTCATGCTGAAAACAAGTTAGCTTGAGCTAGTTGTTAGCTCTGGAGTCTAGACTTGAAGGAAGTTTATCCCATATTTTATGACAGAAATACAAGGCCATGCCATCATATCCGTAAATTGTGCAAATGATGAACGATGGGTACATTCATTATGACCATTGGCCCAAAAGGTTCCGCTAGACTCTCCAAGAGAAGTAAATCATTCGTTGTGAAGGGCTGATATTTTACCAGAAGTCATTCTGGAATATTTTGGCTAGACAATTCATCGACTACTTCACATTGCTTGATCTGCCAAAAAACTCAACCCCTGAGTCAAATGCACACAGGAACCCCTTGCTATACTGGGAGTGGAAAGTGACCAACGCTATCTATCCCATGTTAATGGAATCAGCCAAGGAATACCTGTGGTACATAAATAAATACAATGATAAGCAAATCACCTACGATGATGCACCGAATATGCTTGATAAAGGGGAACCAACCGAGGAAGCCTCCTTTTTTCGTCCATATGATCAAGTAGGAATCCAATCCTATCATATGCCAAATTCTACAGAAAACCCCATCATTCTAGAAATGTAGCTTGAAAAGGTTCCTTTCATGCAATGGCCCTTCACCGCCAGAGTACCAACCTAGTTGAATAATCTGATTGACTTGGGAGAAATACTGCTTGTTGAAGACTTTCATGAATTCGAGGTCTTAGAAACAACAAACTTGCCAACCCAGGTTGTCAACCCTATCACCGGAGTAGGAAAAGTCACTGGGTCTATAACCCCAACCTTGCCAAGATCAGAACCTCTAACACCTCCTACTTTTGTTAAGCCCTCAGAAGAAATCGAAAGCCAAAGTATGGATCAATTGAAAGCCACTATAAGTAAAATGAGTATGTGGGACCTACTCCTTAGTTCTCAAGATCATAGGCTAGCTAATGTCAAAAAGCTGATGGAAATCTAAACATCTCCCCTAGCATCACCAGAACAGGCCTGTGCACTACTTAACAACGAGACTAGCACTGTTATTCCCAAATTTGTCTTCTCGGGCATGGATCTACCCAATGAAGGCTTTCACCATTATAAGGCTCTTTATGTGAAGGCTAGTGTCTTCGGACACATCATGCCCTGTATAATGATCGATGATGGTTCATTATTAATTATCTGTCCTAAGGATATTCTACCAATCCTAGGACTAACCGAGAAGGGCTTAAAGAGATCCACAGCAGTTGTCAAGCCCTACAATAACTTTAAGAGGACCGTCATCGGCACATTCAAAGCTAAAGTTACCTTTGATGAAGTCTCATATATAGTACTTTTCATAGTCATAGACATCCCATTGACATTCTTTATGATGCTTGTACGACCATGGTTCCATGCTCTCGGAGGGGTTCCATCCACTCTTCACCATTAAGTTAAAATCTTGTTCCATGGAAAGTTTGTTACTTTAGAGGCTGATGAGGCATCAGTGGTGGTAGCACTAAAAATGTAAGAAAGCCATTCGAAAGGATTTACCACAACCACAATTGGCTAAGAATCGAATAAGTAATCAAAAGCGCACTAGGGCCCCTGGATTGGGGAATACATGCAAAAGCACCACACTCCTAGCAAGGGACTAGTTGCCCAAGAATAAGGAATTCTAACCTTCAATATAGGCAAGAGAGAGTGCAAGCTCACAGGACTTGGTTACACAGGCCCCAGAAGAATCGCCCATAAGACGGTCTTTCAAAGGAGGTCGCAACAGCCTAACAGCAGCCCTCCCGAGCCTCTTACTCACCATGGAAAGATGGTTCCGAGATTTAAGATTTTCTTAGATGTAGTCAGATAAGGCAAACATGGTAGAAGTTCTATAACCTGCGTATTGAAAGGAGTGAGTCATCGGCCAGACGCAGGAGCTATCCTAGATCAGATCAAGTTTGATGAATAGGTACACCCAAAGAACGTCAAATAGTTGAGTAAAGAGGAGGAGAACTTCGACACCCTAGCCAAACACCTTTAAGCTAAACTCAAGATAGTGGAGGAAGCAAAGAGCAAGGGAGGTGACTTAAGCCAAGCCGTCATGGAATGGTTCCCTTTGGGCTGGAGACTTATACCTTTTGAATCAGGATTTGGGTACTAGATGATCTACTTATTTCTCATTTAGTTAATTCAAAATTAAATTTGCAACTTAAAATCGTTTCTTTTCAATATTTGGGGAATTATTGTGGAAAACCTATTTCAACACTCTTTCACACATGTTGCATGCGATTGGTAACATATATCAAGCAATAAAAGAAATAAAATTACAATCGATAAAAATGTGAATTGTAAGGGAACCTGTAAATTTATTCTAAGTTATAAAAATAAAAAATAAATTTGCCTGCACCGATAAAGGTTAGCACAGTTACCGTACCGATAAAGTCAGCATCTTGTGGCAGTTTTGTGATCGATAGTACCTTAGTGGCTTCTAGGACTGAAAAGAAATAGTGGGTCTTCAACATATTTTGTTACGAAAACAAATTTTAACTTTCCATTGATTATTTTACCGGATTATTAGTGAAATTGATCACATGGAAAATGGTTGAGTTAGGTTCATTTCATATATTTACATAAAATAAGCATTCTACCTAGGGGAATGGGACCCGTACGGCTGAGAGGGATTCATACATCCCCTAGGGAGTGGGAATACGGGTATTGGGGACCCTGTACGGGTCTTAAGGGGACCCAAAGAGACTGACCAAATCTCATATTAAAACAGATCGAAAAGCAAAAAGTGGGATTTCCTACCATACAAGTATGACACACCCGTACGACCCCCATAGTGGGTTTATGAGTGCCATCATGGCCCATACGGGTTAGGACCAGACTCAAAGCAGTTTAAGTGTTAGATTAGGCAGAATATATTAAAAAGATAGAAAAATGAATAGAAAGTGAGTCTCTTTGAAACTTAGGAGCGTACCTCTATACCGTGAATCCCCTTTAAAGCGATCCTAATGCTGAGATAGAGCCTAGCCATAGAGGTATGTTTGGATGAGGCTTATTTTAGGGACTATTTGGTGAGTGTTTGTGTGGACAAAACCTCACCCCAATCCTAAAATGAAGTTAGAATGGTATAAAATTTGGGCAAAACCTATATAGAAAGGTTTTCTCCCTATTATACCCCTTCTATACCCTTTCTGAACCTCATAAAAACTACTAGAAATTAAATAGCTATAGTCTAATTTGTGGTTTGTGTAGTTCCCCTTTAAAAATGTGAGCCAAAGGCCTCTATTTTTAGTAGAAAGTTATCCTCGACAGCACTTATGGCTAATTAGTACCAAAAAAGATATGATTGCAATCAATTAGGCCTGATTTGTTGGTCCTTGTTTAAGTATAATTAGGGTCAGAGGGGGGTGAATGACCCTTTTAGCAGAATATTAGACTTTTTACAAGTCTTGTGTAGCGTGTTTGATTTATTTTGGAGTTAGTGGATCCGGAAGATGCAGGTTTGAAGTGAAATGCACTAAAACTAAAAGCTTAAGGTAAAGTAAATCAAACATAGATAATTTTATACTGGTTCGGTCTTGCCTATGTCTAGTCCCCGAAGTTTCCTCCTCCGAGCTTAACCACAAGTGTAATTTCTTTTATAGGCAAAAATGAAGCCTTTACAGTTATATCATGTGATTTCTTCTTCTACGAATGTAGGATATACCACCCAACTAACCCCTAGCCTGGCTAAGTCATTTGTAGCTTATCTCTATAGAATCTCTCTTCTTCCGAAAGTAGGATATACCACCAAACTAACCTAAGCTTGTTTGAGTCCTCTTCTTTAGGGGATATACCACTCAAACTCTACCCAAGTTCAAGCTAAGTCCCACAGGGATATACCACTCAAACTATGCATAGTTTAAGATAAGTCCTAATCTCTGTACTCACCCGAGTATAAGATTTTACAACTTCAGTTTTATCAAAAGGTTTGGTTTTTAATTCTTCAAGTCCATAATTTCACTTGAGAATTCTCACAAAACTGATTTGAGTATTTAGTCCTTGGAGGGATTGAATTACTGATTAAATAGCAAATTTCTCAAGGTAATAGCTTTTTCAAAAAAACCAGCACCTTCTCAACTTATGAAGCTTCCTTTGTATAGGCTTGGATTATAAATGTGGCTGCTGGCTAATTTTGTATCTTCACCATTGATCAGATATGAGATAGCACTTCCAGAGTCATTGATTTATCCGTTAGACTTAATAAATGTCCTATTTGAATTTATTGTGATAGGAGCAATAAAGTTATTAGTTGTCATTTATTTGGCTTTTTGTGCTCTGTCAAATTCTATGAAGCTTTATCTTTTGTTTGGACTCAACGTGCCTTGCCATTGGTCTAGGTGAAAAAGGTTATTAACTTTTTCTCTTTCTATTTCAGGCTTTATATCCTTTCTTGAAATCATGCAAGCTGTCACTTTTTCATTCTCCAAGGCAAAAGAGAGGTTTGACTTCAGACCAAATTGGAGGGAAATTAAATATTTGAATATTCCTTTTATTTTGAGAGTTGAGTCTTTTGGATGTCTTCAGACTTAATCTTAATTGGATGCTAATCTTCTCCAGATGCTGTCTTCTAGGGACTATAAGTTTGTTTCCTTTCCAAACTCTATCCAGATGCTTTCTTCTTAGACTTAGGGATTTTGTATTCTTCTAACTTTAATTGGATTAGGTCTTCTTGGACTTATGGTTTTTTTTCTTCAAATCCTTCATCCAGATGCTAGTTTTGATATTTTTGCTGAGTCTTCTGGATAATTGATTTCTAACAATCTCCCCCATTTTAATGGAAATAAAAACCTAAGGGCAAAAACATATTTGATAGAAAATATGAGCTAAGTATGATTTTTGATACTTAGCATTTACAAATTTTCTCCCCCATAATCTAGCATCCTAACTCCCCCAATATTTTTGCATATGAGCTTTAAAGTTTTTCTATTACAATTGATGGTTGTATTTAGAAGCATTTTTAAGTAATTGTTGTACATTATATATTACATCTGCTGTTAACAATAGTTAACATCAATGAAGTTTATATTAAAGATTATAGAAGAATATAATAGATTAAAGAAGAATATGAGTGAAAATAAGAATTACAATTTTAGCTAGCTATTACATGTAAAAAAAAATTAGCCATACAACTTTCTCTTCTCAGCTTCCTCTCCCTCCTTTTCTTTCTCCCCCTTTTTGTTTGCATCTTTTGGGGAGTCTATTACCATGTAAGTCTACTGATCCCACTTATTTTACCAAGCTTTGGATAGAATGGTATAATCTTTATTCCCTATTAGATGTTGCTCAATGATTTTGTCTACTGCGGCAGGAATGTGATGGATTAGCTTTAGCAGCTTCTGGAGATGAGCATATTATTTTGGGAGGTTAGGGTGAATTGAGAGGGCATGATCTCTGTCTTCATCCTAAAAATAGGGGAACATTCCCTGGATCAGAGTTAGCATGAACTTATATCCATTAACTCCAGTGTCACTTATGTGCTCGATCCGCTCTTAGAATAATCAAATTAGTATGTTCTCCGAAATTTCTTGTGAAGAATTAGAAGTAAAGGGAGCAGTGATGCTTAGATTTCCCATGCCTAAATTAAGCTACTTCATTTCTTCAGATATGGTCTTTGTGTTATTGTGTATGGATTCATTCAAGTGCCCGAGCTCAATATTGAACATGCTTTTCCAATTCCTAATAGTATTATCTATAACAAAGAGACCAGTCTGAAAATCATCGCCTAACTCCTCAGTAGTCTTAGCTAATAGTTCTAACAAATCTTCCTTTAGGAAGTTAGCAAGCTACTCCATTATAGCGTCCTGAGCAAAGAAGTGTGTAATTATTCCAGAAGATACATCCTTTATGGATTTAGCAATGGCATTTAGGATGAATTTTAGCAAGTTCTCAAACTTCTAAGCCATGTATTCTTTGAGTTCAGCTTTCAAGTCAGTAGATGATGAAGTGACAGGCCCCAATGTGGTAGCGCTGCTATTTTTAACTCAAGTTTTAGCTTTTGTAGAAGCCCTTTTGGTTTCAGTAATTTCTTGAGAGATTTGTTCCAAAACTGGAGTGAATTTAGATAATGCAGTTTCATCAACTTGTTAAGCACTGGGGAATTGGTTAACTCTTTCCTCAATAGTAGTTAGCTTGGTCTTGATCCCCTCCAACTCAATTTTCAAATCCTAAATATGGACCTATTCTTGACCAAGGATTCCACTACTATTAACCTTAGGCAAATTTCTTTGAGCGATGGTTTGAGAATACTATAATCATCGTTCTTCCCCTCTGTAGGAGCTTCTTCTAAGAATTTCAATGCCATTCACACTTTTTTAGCTTTAGAGCTAGTAGAGGGTTTAGATGGAGCATTAGTCTTTATTTCTGCTTTACTAGAGCTATCAGTCTGATATTCTGATCCAAAACCACTCCCTAAGTCACTTTCAGATTCTTGAGAACTAGATGAGCCTTCACCTCCTGCTTTATCTCACTTTTTTCCCTTCCTTTTTTCTCCTCCCTTGCATCCAGAATGACCTCACCCTTTGAGTTTGCCAGGGTGGCATTCTCATTGGATCTCAGATCCACTCCCTGCACTTATGCTTCTACTCCTTCAGAACCAAGAATTGGGTCTGATGTTGGCACAGTGTTTGGCTCATCTGACTTAGGTGCAACTGGAGAGCTAGTTGGTCCAAGTTGCCTTGGTTTTCTTCCAATTTAGTTTGTTCAATATTCAAATCAATTTGTACCTCAGGACTTTACTATTTAGGTTATGCTGCTTCTTCCTGATGTACCTTTTTAGGAATTTCAACTTCATCTCCCTTCATATCTTTATCATTAACTTCAACTTCCTCATTAACTTCATCAGTCTGCTCTAGAAGAAGAAGTGACTCTATAATTTCATTTTTATAGGGCTACTGATTGAGTTTATTTACTATCTCCTCACCTTATTCCTTTGCTACGTGATAGATGTCAATTAGAGGCATTAGAATTGGCGGAGTAGGCACTAATGGAGGAACTACTTGATTGGATGCTCCGAATGAGCTTTCGGGTTCTTTTATGGATAGAGTAGGCTTATTCATCTTTTGATTTTCTACAATGGCTGCTATCATCTCATTATACTCTAAAACTTCTGGATGTAGGGTGTCGGCAGTAATTTCTACATTCTTCCCATTACTTTTCTTTGCGTTAGCCATTATTTCTTCTCTATAGGGCTTATGAGCAGGCTCCTAAATTGTGATTCCAATAGTAGATTTTTTTGGAGTAGTTTTGGCTCTTTTGATCTCATTGCTTGAGTGAAGGTTGGTTCCTTCTTTATTAGTTTCTTTTTAGGCACTAGAATGACCTCATCTTCCTCCACGACACTACTAGATACAGTTTCCCCTTCTATAATCTCTTCAAGGGTCTTTTCTATCCCTCTCTTCCTTCCTTCCCTAGTTGCAACAACAACTACTGCAATGTTCTCATTTTCCTCCAGATCATCAACGTTCCTCCCTTTCTTAGCAGCAGCCTTCATTAGCCTCATTCTAGGCCTTACAAGAGTTTTCTAGAGGATTAGAGTGAGGGTTATTGCATCCTTATTTTCTTCCTCCACTTCTTCTACCTCTAACTGATCCACATCAATCTTTTTCTAGGCCTTAGGCTTGATAGTTCTTGCCTTCTTTACTACTAGAGCCTTCTCCAAAATTCCTCTAGTTTTCCTTACTCTGATCTTCTCTTGCTTCAACCTCTTCTATTCTAGGGCCTTAGCCTCATCCCACTTCTCATCAAAGGTCAATTTGATGAAGTTCTTTTCCAAAATGGCTTTTCCTTCAATACGTCCTACTCCGGATAGGTTCACTTGGTTTTAAAGAATGATTTTTGTGATCAAGGCTCCATGGGAGTATTTGTGTTGCTTTATATAATGAATCAAAAGCACTACACTATTAAATTCTTTGCTTTTAACCAAGTGTTGGAGCAAGCAATGTTAGAAGGAAGAAGCGGTGTTGAGAGATCCCTTCTAGATGAGTACTAGCTTTCCCATTAAAAACTGGAGTACTCTTGGGGTCTCTAGCCAGTGAGTGGAGAATTTATCATGAAAATGCCTCTCTGGAAGCCACATTTTGGGGCCATACTTTACAATTTGCTCATCCCCATCATTCCTCAAAAATGCTCTACTATTTATCATATTGAAATGAGTCATAAAGAACTCAATAGTAACAGTTATCACTTTCCCTTGAACTTTCATCCAAAGAGCGTCTGTATAGTTGTGTATTCTTAGGTTGTAAAAGAATTTCTTCACAAATAGAGGGTAAGTAGGTTTTTCATCAGTAGGAAGACCTCTAGATGTTGGTCTTTTAAAAGGAGTTGAACTTTGGCTTCTGTTTTAAATAGGAATTCATCACCCAAATAATTAGAATGTATGATGGAATCTGTATCTTTGAACTTAATGGGGATGAAGTCCTCATCCTTGAGTTTGCTTCGAGAACTAGGTTCTTTGGGGTAAGAGGTGATTGATTCTTTGTCTTTTCCATTTAGTTGTTTTTTGAAAAGGAAATTTGAAGGATTTTTAGGGTTCTAGAAATATTTTTGTAGAGTAATAGTAGAAATTTGATCACATGAAGAAGAAGCTATATTTTGGGGGCTTTTCATAAAGTTCTCGAGATGAGAGTATATTGGTATTCTGGAAGCTATTTATTTTAACTGGATTGATAAGGTGGCAGTTAAATTTAAGGAGAGAGGTTCACGGTGTGCAAACCGGAGAATAGGAATAGTTTATCCTATTTGTAATTATTGTGATTTACCGCGCTTGTTGTACATAACAAACTTTTGAAATTAAAAAAAGTGTATAGTTACCTTTTTAGTGCCTTTATTGCCATATGTCACTCTTATCTACATAGCTAGAAATATTCTCTTGTCGATCCAGATTTAATTCAACTTAATTTTCTGCTTTGTCTCTTTTACTTTTAAATTGGATTTGACATTCCAATTGCCTCCTGGACCTTATTGAATTGATCTTACTTAATGGTTTAGTAAATATATCTGCCCTTTGCTCATTGGTTAGAATGTAGACTAGAACCACATCATTCTTCATCACGTGATCCCAGATTAAATGATGCCTTATGTTGACATGCTTCAACCTGCTATGTAGCATAGAATTTTTGGACACATCAACTGCACTTTTTTGTCACATATTACTTCAACACATCCTACTTGAACTCCATAATCTTCTAACTGTTGTTTTATCGATAAGAGCTGAGCAACACACCTTCTCGAAGCTTTATATTTAGCTTCAGTAGTTGACAGTGCCACTGATGTTTGCTTCTTGCTATACCAAGACACTAAGCAGTCTCCAAGAAAATGGCACCCTCTGGATGTACTTTTTCTTTCAAGTGTATCCATGCTATAATTAGCATCAGTGTATCCTTGCAAATCAAATTACCATTATATGGATACCATAATCCAACTTCTATTGATCCAACAAGTATTTAAGAATTCTCTTAATAGATTTAAGATATTATTCCTTGGGATTGGATTGATTTCTTGCATAGTAGCAAACTATAAAGTGTATATCCGATCTACTAATAGTTAGATAAAGAAGAGATCTAATCATCCCTCTATACAGCTTTTGGTCTGTATCTTCTCCATCACAATCATTTGAAAGGGTTGGATCTGATCCCATTAGAGTGGACATAGGCTTGCTTTTGTCCGTGTCAAACTTCTTGAGAATCTCCTTGGTGTGCTTGAATTGGTTGGTGAAAATTGCATTTGCACTCTGCTTGATTTGAAGGCTAATGAAGAAATTGAGTTCTCCCATCATTGACATTTGAAATTCGTTCTTCATTTAGTTATTGAATTCTTCACACATCTTTTCATCAGTAGCTCCAAAGATGATATCATCAATACAGATTTGATCAAGAATGACATAACCCTTTTTCTTCTTAATGAAGAGTGTTGTATCTACTTTTTCTCAAATGTATCCCTTGGATATGAGAAATGAGGTGAGCCTCTCATACCAAGCTCTTTGTGGTTGGTTCAATCCATAGAGGTCTTTCTTCAGTTTGTAGACATGCTCTGAATGCTTTCAATCTTCAAACCTTGGTTGTTGCTTTACATAGACTTCTTCTTGAATAACT
This sequence comes from Euphorbia pulcherrima, assembly GCA_947683365.1. Taxonomy (NCBI): domain Eukaryota; kingdom Viridiplantae; phylum Streptophyta; class Magnoliopsida; order Malpighiales; family Euphorbiaceae; genus Euphorbia; species Euphorbia pulcherrima. The sequence continues at coordinate 14,137,368 of CANTUS010000010.1, read as the reverse complement.
CCATTTAAGAAAGCTCTTTTGACATCCATTTGGATTAATGTGACTCCATATAAGATGCAAAAGCACACAAGATCCTAATTGCTTCAAGTCTTACTACTGGAGCAAATGTTTCTTCAAAGTCTATGCCTTCTTGTTGATTGTAGCGTTTGGTAACCAGCCTTGCTTTGTTTCTTACTACCACTCCGGATTCATCCAGCTTGTTTTGAAATACCCATTTTGTGCCAGTAATATATTTTCCTTTAAGAGGTGGTACTAGATCCCAAACATCATTTTTAGTGAATTGATCTAGCTCTTCTTGCATGACCATCATCCGGATCTCATCTCCTTCTAAATTTTGGAACTTCTTTGGCTCAATGAGTGAGACAAAGCAACATGGCTTGTAATTCTATTGAGTTGCCCTATGGTTCTGACTGGATTCTAGACATCGTCCAAAATGGCTTCCACAGGATGATTTCTTTGAGTTCTGGTTTCCCTTTGCAAATCTCCATGTACTCGAATTAGTTCTATATCAGCTACAACTTCTTCTTTCGGTCCTTGATCATCATTAAAGTTGATCATCATTGAAGTTGATTCCTTCATCTTCTTCTTTGTACTTCCTTAATTGAAAAGGTTCTTGAACCTTTGCTGGTTCTGCTTCATCCAGAACTGTGTCATCCTGATCTTGACTTTTCTTTCCTACATGGTTAGTCACCTCAAAATCTACATGTATTGACTCTACCATAGTTTGAGTTCTTTTGTTATATACTCTATAACTTTGCTACGTATTGAGTAGCCAAGGAAAATTGCTTCATCAGATTTAGGATCAAATTTTCCTATTTGATATCTATCATTTACGATGTAGCATTTACATCTAAAGGCTGTGAAGTACCCAATTTTGGGTTTCTTTCCCTTCCATATTTCATATGGGGTTTTATCCATGTTTTTCTAATGAGAGCTCAATTTAAAATTTAACATGCAGTGTTTACAGCTTCTCCCCAAAAGTATTTATGCAATCTATTATAACTTATCATTGTTCGAGCCTTTTCAACTGTAGTTCTATTTTTCCTTACTACAACTCTATTTTGTTGAGGCGTATGAGGAGTGGAAAAGTTGTGCTCAATGACCTAAGAGTCATAGAATTCTACAAATTGCTTATTTTTTAATACTCCTCCATTATCACTAGGGATGCATTCAATGCTCATGCCTTGTTCTACCTCTATTCTAATGAATATCTTAGAAAAATGTTCAAAGGCAGCATCCTTTCCTGCTAGTATTGCTACCCAAGTACAGCGAGAATAATCATCCACAATAACCATGGTGTATTCTCTTCTACCTAAGCTCATGGGTTTGATTGGTCCAAATAAGTAAATATGTAATAGTTCTAGGACTCTTTCGGTAGGTATATATTGAATGGAAGGAAAACTTTTTCTAGTTTGTTTAACTAGTTGACTTGTAGTGCATATTTGGCCCTTATTGAAAGCATCCTTAGGCAAACCCTCAACTAGTTCCTTTTTGGCTAGTTTGGATATGAGGTTCATGCTAACATGTCCTAATGTTCGGTGCCATAGCCATGATTCTTCTTCTTTAGACACCATGCATATATTATTATTTTTCTCATTTTTAATATTAATATAGCAAACATTATTTACTCTACGTGCATGAAGAATAAGTTGATTGGGGACTTAGTATCAATTATTGAGCAGCCTCCGGAGTCAAAGATGACTTTTCTTCCTTTGTCACTAAGTTGCGCAACACTGATTAAGTTTAACTTTAGTCCATCAATAAGAGACATCTTTTATCTTTAAATCAGATCCAATGGTTCCAAGTCCAATGATCTACCCTTTTTTATTATCGCCAAAGCTTACTTTTACTCCCTTCTTCTAGGTTAATGTGATGAAGGCTCTTTCTTCACCAGTCAAGTGCCTTGCGCATCCACTGTCAATGTACCAAGTTTGATGATCTTCTGTGGACCTAAGGCATACCTATAAAACAAATCAAGTGGGATTGGGTACCTAATCAGATTTGGGTCCTCTCGGGTTAATAACCTTTTGAGGCCATGGATGACTATCATAATAACAATTTTTAAATCTACACATTTGGGTTATATGATTGTTTCTACCACAAAACCTACACCAAGTGATTGGTTTGTTCAGTTTGAGCATCTCTTAAATCTTCCAGAGTTCCTTCTTTCCATAGTCTTTGGAATACCCTTCTTGTTGGGAACTGACAGTCAAATTAAACATGCATAAGAGGCATGGCCGAAATTCAAATTTTTGTCCTTGTCCCCTGGAACTCCTATTAGTTGCATATAAATTAAATAAAGCCTTAACTAAATAACTCTCTACGTAGGTTAGCATGCTAAAGGATGAGGCGTACTATAATTCCAAATTATATCCTAGCATATTTATTTTATACCAAGCATGTTATAACTCTAAGTTATAACCTAAACATAAAATAAACTAAGCATGCAAAAATAACCTAAGCATAATTATTAAGTCTAAAAACACTTAAATAAAAAGACCTAGAAATTAAAAGAGAAAGAAAAAGAACTTACCAGTTGAAGCGTGCTTTTGCAGAACCTTCTTGCACAAGCCTCTAATGGTAGGATAGCCACTGTCAGTATCCACACGAACCCCACCAACCAAAACCTCCCCAGGAGGAGGAACTAAGAAGCCTCGAGTAGTTGCTAGACCACTCTAGAAGCCTCACCCAAAAATGTGAACTAGCAGTGCTCGAATAAATTCAGGCTCCACAAATTGCTCAATTGCCTGAGAGATTAATTATCTCGCTTAGGATTTATGCTTTGAGCTTGGTACAATTTGAAAGGAAAGGGAATAGCCCATATATAGGCTTGGGGGAGCAAAATTGCTCCCCCTTATTTGATGTGGGATGGGAGTAATTAATTACTCCTATCCACACTGTGTGCACAAGTCAACATGGGCCGCATATGTGCAGCCCATTTTCATGGGCTTACTCGCATACTTTTCGGTGTACTCCCGCACACTCGAGCCTGTGCAAGATACTTTCATACTCTCGGTCCAATTAAACTCGCCAATGCAAAATTCCCCTTTTAATCCTTTTTCAAATATTTATTTTCTAACCCTAATAAATTACTCACCAGTCAAAATAAATTTCTTGGTCCAATCAAAATTGATCTAATTAATTATAATTTATTTATGACTCTAATTAATTAGTTACTGGTCAAAATAAATTCCTTGGTCTATAGAAAATTGATTTAATTAATTTTAACCAATCAAATAATAATCCAATTATTATTTATGTTATATTTTCGTTATAGAATAAACCTATTAGTTCTTTACTTAGTCCGATGAAGGTCCAATATGTGTGACCTTATAGGATCCCGAAGTATTGAGCTGTTAAGGCTTAACCAACCCTTGTTCTAATGGAACCATTGGCTTAATGCTCTAGGCCGTGAATAGAACTCGATTACCTTAAACGACTGTAGTACGCCTCTAGCAAGGGTCTACCATCCCCCATCACTCGGAATGTCATTTATGCTTATGACTTAATCCCGATTAATGCAATAGTTATCCAATGTGATAAATTCCTTCCATTCTTTAATATTAGTACCATCGGGTTTATTGGGATCAGTTAAAGTGTTAACCCACTAATAGCAAGGTTGCTCCAAGCTATCCAAGTTATTTACTTGTTATCGAAGTATATTGACTTTTACCATAGTGTGTTTGACTAGAAACCATTTCTATCAAACACATTCTCTGATCAGAGGTTTATGGCAATCATCACTTCAACAAGTGGCCAGGTACAACTCCTTAATTTCTACTAACGTGCTGTCATCACTATAGCCATAATCACCTGTAGCACCCTAAATTAATGATTTCATAGTAATGACCCAAAGTATAGTAATAGTTTCACACACGGTAGCTAGCGTCTCAAGTGTGAGGACATTCGCAAAGCTTATTACATGAAGATAAACACTAACACATTTATATATATACCAAGTGTTTATCTTGCTACGGTCTCCAATATATCTCCCAGATATATCCATGTGTCAAACTGAAGGCAGCACCTTCAGTCTTTAGGAGATTAACTGCTTGGACCCTTTCCAAGAAAGTTGACCACATGCTAGTCTTTTCATTTCATCAATATCCTTTCTTGATGAAACTATGACTAGGAATAGTTTAGATATAATCATAATTGCACATGAAGCAGGTTCCACCAAATATAGTCCAACTATAATTTCTCTGACTTCATGCTATGATATGTCGAGGACTTTTGCATACATTAATGAATATATATTTAACCAGCTTTAATATATATATACATATATATATATACACAAGCATATCAATATAAACAAAAGATTAAATCCTTTTATTGATTAAACAAATTATTCATACTATTACATAATTAAGATATATTGCTCTAATTTCCTTAAGGGCATACATCATATCCAACAAACTCCCACTTGCACTAAGGCCAATTAGCCATATGTTTTAATCCATATGCTTTAACATACTACTCATGTTTGACTTGAGTTAATGGCTTTGTCAGACCATCCGCGAGGTCCTGATCAGTGGGTACATATTCTAATCTTATTATCTTAGCATCAATAATCTCCCTGATTATATGATACTTTCTGGATACATGTTTGTTTTTCTGATGAGGTCATGGTTCCTTTGCCCGAGCTATGGCACCATTGTTATCACAATATAAAGTAATTGGATTAACCGCCTCAGGCACCATACCGAGATCACCAATAAATCCCTTTAACCATACAGCTTCTTTTGCTGCTTCGCATGCAGTAATATATTTAGATTCCATGGTGGAATCAACAGTAGTTTCTTGCTTGGAACTCTTCCGGCATACTACCCCTCCATTTAACACATACACAAAACCTGACTGAAACTTAAATTCATCCTTGTCAAATTGAAAACTCGTGTCAGTGTAACCTTTGATAGTGAGGTCATCTTCTCCATAAATCAAGAACTCATCCTTAGTCCTTCTCAAGTACTTAAGGATTGCCTTGACGGCCATCCATTGCTTTTCACCTGGATCTGATTGATATCTGCTCATAAAGCTCAAAGCCTGAGATACATCCGGCCTAGTACATATCATAGCATACATGATGGATCCTATCACGGACGCATAGGGTATATCCTTCATGCGCATTCTCTCTTGAGCTGTCTTCGGACACTCAGCCTTAGATAGGTTAATCCCTTTGTCATTGGTAGATAACCTTTCTTAGAATGCTCAAGGTTGAGCCTATTCAACACCTTGTCTATACATGTACTTTGAGAAAGACCTAACAGCCTCTTGGATCTATCCCTATAGATCTTTATGCCTAGTATAAATGCTGCTTCCCCAAGTTCTTTCATGGAGAACTTTCTTGACAACCATACTTTAACATTTTGAAGAAGAGAAATGTCATTTCCTATTAGCAGAATGTCATCAACATACAATACCAGATATTGACTACACTCCCACTAACCTTCTTGTAAACACAAGGCTTATTCGCATTTGGGCAGAAATCCATTTCCCGGATTGTCTGATCAAACCTTATATTCCAACTACTAGATGCCTGCTTAAGTCCATAAATGGATCTTTGTAGCTTGCATACCTTTGAGCCATTCTGAGATGTAAAACCCTCAAGTTGTGTCATATACACATTCCGATCTAAATCCCCATTCAGGAATGTTGTTTTTACATCCATCTACCTGATCTTATAATCGTAATGAGCAGCAATTGCGAGGAGTATCCTTATGGATTTAAGCATGGCTACCGGTGAGAAGGTTTCATCGTAGTCAATACCTTCCCGTTGACTATAACCTTTCGCAACCAACCTTGCTTTATAAGTAATTACATTACCATCCATGTCTTTCTTCTTCTTGAAGACCCATTTGCACCCAATTGGTCTAACCTCTTGCGGTGCATCAACCAAATTCCAAACTTAGTTCTCGTACATGGAATCCATTTTTTATTTCATGGCCTTTTGCCATTTATTAGAATCTGAGCTTTTCATTGCCTTATCATATGTCCTTGGTTCAACATCCTCCATAAGATATAGTTCCTTATCATTAGTGATGATAAACCCATATCTATCAGGACCCTTATGAACACGACTTGATCTTTGCAATGATTGTGTTTCGATAGGTTCTTCTTGGATCACACTCTCTTGTGTATCTAGAACGGGGTTAATCAGTTTATTATCTATCTCTTTCTCTTGAACTTCTAATTCAATATTGCTCTCACTGACTTTTGCAAGTAAGTGTTCTTTTTCCAAAAAGTAAGCATTTCGAGACACAAATACCTTTTGTACTTCTAGTTGGTAAAACAGATATCCAATTATTTCCTTTGGATATCCAATGAACAGACATTTGTCAGCCTTAGCATTTAGCTTATTTGACGCTATCCTCTTTACCATGGCAGTACAGCCCCATACTCTTAAGTGACTTAGAGATGGCTTTTTGTTACACCATCTTTTATAAGGTGTAAAATCAACTGATTGAGAGGGCACTCTGTTTAAGACATAAACCGCGCTCTCCAGTGCATATTCCTAAAAGGATTTTCTAATAACTGCACGGCTCATCATGGACCTGACCATATCTAATAAAGTCCTATTCCTCCTTTCTGACACTCCATTGTGGTGGGGTGTATAAAGAGGGGTCCACTGGGGAACTATCTCTTTTTCCTTTAGATAATCCTAAAACTCCTGACTTAAGTATTCTGCACCTCAATCCGATCGAAGTGTTTTAATACTTTTCTTAAGCTGTTTCTCTACTTCAGCTCCGAATAGTTTGAATTTTTCAAAACTTTCAGACTGGTGCTTCATCAAGTACAAATAACTGTATCGTGAGTAATCATCGATAAAGGTTATGACGTAGGAGTATCCTCCTAGTGCTTGAACACTCATTGGACCACACACATTAGTTTGTATAAGTTCCAATGTACTCGTGGCTCATTCAACCTTTCCTTTAAAGGGTAAATTTATCATTTTTCCTTTTAAACAAGGCTCACAATCGCCAGAAGACTCTAAGTCTATTAGGCCCAAGTCCCCAAGATTATGCAACTTGGTTAAGCGATCTTTGTTTATATGGCCTAAACGGCAATGCCATAAGAAGAATGAATTCTCATTATCTAATTTAACTTTCTTCACATTGTTTATATTGAAAACTTCTATTTTAGTATCAAGAATATAAATGCCACCTTTTAACATTCCATAACCATAAAGAATATTATTCAAACAAATCTAACAATTATTATTCGAAAATAAAATTTCAAGTCCCTCTACTGCTAAACATGGAACAGATACAGCATTCTTAGTAACACTTGGAGTGTAGTAACAATTATTCAAAACTAAAACAAGTCCACTTGGCAAAACAAGACTAAAGCTCCCTACGGCTAATGCAGCAACTCTGGCTCCATTTCCCATGCATAGGTCCATCTCCCCTTTTGCAAGTTTTCTATAGTTCATTAGTCCATGCACAGAAGTACAGATATTAGAACCACAACTAGTATCCAATACCCATGTGGATTCTGGCAGAAAAGTAGCAAAGTTTTCAATTACAAACATACCTGAAGTAGATTCCTCTGTAGGCTTCTTCTTCAAATGCTCAGAAGTAAGAGCTCTGTAATCCCTCTTCCAATGTCTCGGTTTCCCACATTAGAAGCAGGCATACTTAGATGCCTTCTTTTCATTCATCTTTTTACTGATTCTTTTCTTGGCACCTAGTGCATACTTCTTCTTCTTAGAAGCCTTGCCTTTTTCAACCAATAGTAGAGGTTTCTGATCCTTCTTGATCTGAGGTTCTACTATTTTTAGCATGTTGATTAATTCAGGGACAGTTGAATTAATCCTATTCATGTAATAGTTAGTCATGAAACCTGAGCAACTATCTATCAAGGCCATCAACATAAGGTCAATGCTCAAGTCATGATTCATCTCAAATCCCAATCGATTCAGCTTCTCAAGGTATCCCAAGAGTTTTAGTACATGCTGAGAGATAGAGGTGGTAGCCTGCATCTTGGTCCTGAAAAGGAGCTTGGAGGCCTCATACCTCTCTGTCCTCTCCCTCTTCAAAAAGAGTTCTTCAAGATGGAGAACCATATCCTCCAAGGGCATGTTCTCATGTTGTTTTTGAAGCTCAGGATTCATGGACCCCAACATAATACACATGGCAGTCTCACAATCTTTCCTGTGCTTTAACTAGGCATCATGTTCCACATGATACTCAACATCAGGTTCTATAGGGAAAATTTCACTTAGGACATATGCAATTCCCTTGGATCTGAGAACTATTCTCACTCTCGGAACCAATCAGAAAAGTCCGAGCCATTCAATTTGGTGTCAAGTAACATACGGAGATTAAAATTGGAAGCCATTTTTAACCTAAGATATAAGAAAAGAAAAGTGTTTAGATATTAGTTTAAGTACATGTATTTAATATAAAGAATTTTAATTAAATACATTTTCCTACTATTTTCTTCGAAATTTACAATAGCCCATTCTATTGACCTCATGAATTTTAGCCCAGCTAAATTTCCTAGTAGGTAGCATATATAACTAGTCCGTTACAACCCCCAATTTTATGAGTCAAGTCATAATAGTAATTCATAGTTGGAATCCTATTCTATTTACATCACATGCAATTGTTAATTCATTCAAGTTCCCTAATCCCAAGGGATGTGTGCTCTTGTATTAGCATCTCCTTGAATATGTCTCAGATCTAGGCCTAGTGCCCAATTTTATGGTGGACTACCCCAGCACTATTAAGGCAGACCCTATCTCAAACTTTACAACCAATCAATGTGGACTAGAAGGAACGCTTTGCATAGCACTTTGATAGCCCAAAGAGACCGTATTCTAAATTTGAGTAAGGAAGACTATAATTTGACTTAATATATTTACTTTGGGATTTTATTGGTGTTAAACGTCTCACCCAATCTAGGATTTTATCAAACGGACAAAATTATAATAACTTGTATTAATTCAGGGAATTTTAGAATTAATTTATACGGTCTAACCTTAGGTGGGCTCAGCTCTTTATTATAAATATTCCATCAACCTAGATTATATGCAAAATAATTAACACTTTTATTTGTTATATTTATATTAGATTTCCTTTAAGCTTTTATTCAATAAATTTAATTTTTTACTTTGTTATAGAAACATATATAAGCACCATCTATTATACTAGAAATAAATTAGTTCATATTAATCCCCCCGTTGGTCAATTAAAAATGCACCGATATAGGTTCCCATGTAGGAGAGGTGCCCTATGAGGAGTAGACACCAAGTCCAATCCTTAGCCAGAACAAATACGGGGCACAAACTTGAAGACCATTGGATTCTCTTGAACTAATAAATTTCGTTCTTCCAATTCATGTAAATTGGGAGCATCTATAACCCATGTAATTTAAATAAATTATTAACACTTGTATAATTTGAGTAAGTTAAGCATGCTTAGTCAAAATTATTCACAACCATTTTCTAACCTTGAAATGAAAGGCACAAGTTTATATATATTGTTCCAAATAATTAAATAAACAAATCATTTCATTTAGAAAATAATATTTAGTTTGCTTTTAACTTAATTATGCACTAAATAGGCAGGCTCGGATACCACTGTTGGGAACTGACAGTCAAATTGAACATGCATAAGAGGCATGGCGGAAATTCAAAATTTTGTCCCTGTCCCCAGGAACTCCTATTAGTTGCATATAAATTAAATAAAGCCTTAACTAAATAATTCTCTACCTAGGTTAGCATGCTAAAGGACTAGGCATACCATAATTCCAAATTATATCCTAGCATATTTATTTTATACAAAGCATGTTATAACTATAAGTTATAACCTAAGCATAAAATAAACTAAGCATGCAAAATAACCTAAGCATAATTATTAAGTCTAAAAAAGCTTAAAGAAAAAGACTTAATAATTAAAAGAGAAAGAAAAAGAACTTACTAGTTGAAGCGTGCTTTTGCAGAACCTTCTTGCATAAACCTCCAATCGTAGGATAGCCTGTATCAGTATCTATACAAACCATACCAACCAAAACTTCCCTAGGAGGAAGAACTAAGAAGCCTCGAGTAGTTGCTAGAACACTCTAGAAGCCTCTCCTAAAAATACAAACTAGCGGTGCCCGAATAAATTCGGGCTCCATAAAAATAGCTTGCTTAATTACCCGAGAGATTAATTATCTCGCTTAGGATTTATGCTTTGAGCTTGGTAAAATTTGAAAGGAAAGGGAATAGTCCATATATAGGCTTGGGGGAGCAAAATTGCTCCCCCTTATTCGATGTAGGATGAGAGTAATTAATTACTCCCATCCACGTTGTTTGCACAAGTCAACATGGGCCACGTATGTGTAGCCCACTTTTATGTACTCTCGCGCACTCGAGCCTGTACAAAATACTTTTATACTCTTGGTCCAATTAAACTCGCCAATCCAAAATTTACCTTTTTGTCCTTTTTTAAATATTTATTTTATTACCCTAATAAATTAGTCACCAGTCAAAATAAATTTCTTGGTCCAACCAAAATTGATCTAATTAATTATAATTTATTTGTGACTCTAATTAATTAGTTACCGGTCAAAATAAATACTTTGGTTTATCCAAAATTAATCTAATCAATTTTAACCAATCAAATAATAATCCAATTATTATTTAAGTTATATATTTTGTAATAGAATAAATCTATTAGTTCTTTACTTAGTCCGATGAAGGTCTAATGTGTGTGACCCAATAGGATCCCGAAGTATTGAGCTGTTAAGGCTTAACCAACCCTTGTTCTAATGGAACCATTGGCTCGATGATGTAGACCGTGAATAGAACTCGATTTACCTTAAACGACTGTAGTACGCCTCTAGCAAGGGTCTACCATCCTGGTTAATGCAATAGTTATCTAGTGCGATAAATTCCTTCCATTCTTTAATATTATGACCATCAGGTTTATTGGGTTCGGTTAAAGTGTTAACCCACTAATAGCAAGGTTGCTCCAAGCTATCCCAGTTATTTACTTATTACTGAAGTATATTGCCTTTTACCATAGTGTGTTTGACTAGAAACCGTTTCTATCAAACACATACTCTAATCAGAGGTTTATGGCAATCATCACTTCAACAAGTGGTCAGGCATTCCTTAATATATCCGGAGCGATGGACTCTTTCCGACTACTCAGCCTACCAGCATGTTGTCATCCCTATGCTCATAATCACCCGTAGCACACTAAATTAATGAGCGTATAGTAATGACCTAAAGTATAGCAATAGTACCACACAAGGTAGCTAGCATCTCAAGTATGAGGACATTCACAAAGCTTATTGCATGAAGATAAACACTAACACATTGATATATATACCAAGTGTTTATCTTGCTACTGTCTCTAATATATCTCCCAGATATATCCATGTATCAAACTTAAGGTACCACCTTCAGTCTTTAGGAGATTCACTGCTTAGACCCTTTCCAAGAAAGTTAACCACATACTAGTCTTTCCGTTTCATCAATATCCTTTCTTGATGAAACTATGACTAGGAATAGTTTAGACATAATCATAATTGCACATGAAGCAGGTTCCACCAAATATAGTCCAATTATAATTTCTCTGACTTCAGGCTATGATATGTCAAGGACTTTTGCATACATCAATGAATATATATTTAACAAGCTTTAATTACATGTATATATAGACACACACACAAGCATATTGATATAAATAAAAGATTAAATGTCTTTATTGATTAAACAAATTATTCATACTATTACATAATTAAGATATATCACTCTAATTGCCTTAAAGGCATACATCATAACCAACACTTCTTTGGATAGATCCGGATTTGATTGCCCGGTTTTTATATAGTAGTTGACTAGAGGGATTATTTCCACTCTATGATTCTTTCTATGCTGGAGTGGTTGTTCGTCATAGATCACTATAGCTTTTCCCTTTTGAGCAGCTATATACTTCTCTATTTAATGTTTTCCTTTTTGAGGAGCTGGGTACTTTTGCGCTTGAGGCTGCCTCCAAACTTTCCTTATTTTTGGAGGTTCTAGATTCCTTCTCTGATTTGAAGGTTCTTACCTTCTTTCTGTAGCTGACTTTCTTCCAACAGGTTCCTTCATCAGGGCTAGTTCTCTATCAGGCCTAAAGAGATTTGCACTAAGAATTTGGACTTAGGATCTCAAGGAATTTTCTTCAATATTTTCATAGTGCTTTATAGACCTTGTGAGATTCATTTCTTTCCCCATAGCCTGAGCATCTTCTATTAGCTCCATTACTTGTCTTTAAAGAAGTTTGAAGGCTTTGGTTTTCTTCCTTAGATTGCTGATCAGAATCCCTAAAGCTCTAGCTTGTTAGAAATAAGGTTAGAGTGATAGTTTACCTTTGTATTAGTTGACTCAAACTCTGATTCATTAGTTTGCTCAATGATTTGCTGATTGTTCCTCTTTCAAAAGGTTCTACCTCTGGCTTAGTTAGTGCTATGAATGCATAATTTTTAGTCTCCTCTTCATCTGAGGATGGTGAAATGCTACTTTCCTCACTGTTGCTCCAGGTAGCCACCATTGCCTTCTTCTTTTGCTTCTTTTCCTTTTTGAGCTTAAGACATTTCGATTTAAAATGTCCTTTTTCACCACATTCAAATTAGGCCATTTCCTTTTCTTAATCCTTTTTATTTACTGGATCTTTTATGTGCTTATCTCTTTTAGAAATGCTTCCATTCCTTCTTTTGGTGTCATACCTTCTAGAATTCCTCCCTGATCCTTTCTCTTCCTTCCTTAGGAATCTCTTGAATTATCTGGCCATCACGGCAATTTCTTCTTTTCTAAGAGGAGATTCCCTATACTGTTTTTTTCTTCCGAAAGAAGCTGATCTAGGGGAATATGCCTTAAGAGCAATTCCTTTCTTCTTATCTTCTAGCTTCTTTTCTTACTAACTATATCTTTCAAGAGATAGCTCTTGGGTTGGTAGAGTACGAATGAGCTCATCATAAATAAAGAATTTTAGGTCATGAGTTTCCTCAATGGCAGTCTTTTTATTGTCCTATTCTTTAGTCAAACTCCAGAGAATTTTCTTCACCATCTCTTCCTTAGTGATCTCCTTTCCCAGCCTCTTCATTTCATTTACTAGATTAGTGTATCTAGTATTCATGCTGCTGATGGACTCCTTGGTTCCATCTTGAAGTTTTTTAGTTTTTTTTGTAGGAGATCAATTTTGGCATCATGGACCTTGTTGCTTCCTTCATAGGTCACTTAGAGTTTTTGCCAAATTTATTGAGCTGTTTCGCAGTTGGAGATCTTGTTAAATTCAGTTGCACTCAAAGCATAATAAAGCATGTTAATAGCATTTGCGTTTTCACGCAACTTTTTATAATCATTATCATCCCATTTATTAGAGGGTTTCCTTATGGTGATACCTTCAATCTCATAAGTGGGAACATATGGGCCATCTTTAATGGTCATCCATGCAAGTGTGCTTTGAGGCTGAATGAAGTTCTTCATCCAGTTTTTCTAGAACGTGTAGTGTTCCCTGATGAAGAGTGGGGGACGGGTAATAGACATACCCTCAAGAAGGATTTATGAGTTATTGTTTGGATAACTCATTTTGATTTAAGGAATCAAAAGTATGGACTTTTAGCTCGAGCTTGTTAAGTGTCTAGTTGTGAGCCTTTGCTCTGATACCACTTGTTGGTCCTTATACGAGTATAATTTGGCTCAGAGGGTGATGAATGTCCCATTTCATAGAGTATTAGACTTTTCAAAAGTCTTGTGTAACGTGTTTTATTTATTTCGGAGTCAGTGGATCCTGATGATGCAAGTATTAATTAAAATGCACTAAAATTAAAAGCTTATGGTAAAGTAAATCAAACATAAAGATTTTAATACTCGTTCAACCCTGCCAACGTCTAGTCCCCAAAGTTTCCTCCTCCGAGCTTAATCCATAAGTGTGACTTCTTTCATGGTAAGAAATTAAGCCTTTATAGTTATCTCCGGACATTTCTTCTTCTCCAGATGTAGGATATACCACCAAACTAATCCCTAGCATGGCTGAGTCCTTTGCAGCTTGTCTCTGTAGAATCTCTCTTCTTTTGGAAGTAGGATATATCACAAAACTAACCTGAGCTTGGCTGAGTCCTTTTCTTTAGGGGATATACCACTCAATCTCTACCCAAGTTCAAGCTAAGTCCCACAGGGATATACGACTCAAACTATGCCTAGTTCAAGCTAAGTCTCAATCTCTATACTCACCTAAGTACGAGATTTTAAGACTTCTATTTTATCAAACGGTTTGGTTTTGAATTCTTCAAGTTTTTAATTTCACTTGAGATTTCTTACAAAACTAATTTGAGTGTTCAGTTCTTGGAGGGATTTAATTATTGATTGAATAGCAAATTTCTCAAGGTAATAGCTTTTTAAAATCAATCAACATATTCTCAACTTGTAAAGCTTACTTATTTTAGGCTTGGATTATAATTGTAGCAGTTGGCTGATTTTGAATCTTCACTATTGATTTGGTATGAGATGGCGCTTCTGAAGCCGTTTATCTATCCAGTAGACCTAATAAATGTCCCATCTGAATTTGTTGGGATTGGAGCAACAAAGTTATCAGTCATCATTTATTTTGATTTTTGTGCTCTTCCAAATCCTATGCAACTTAGTCTTTTGTTTGAACTCCACGCGTCTTGCCATTGGTCTTGGTGGAAAAGGTTGTTACCTTTTTCTCTTTTTGTGTCAACCTTTTTTGTCCTTTCCAGAAATAGTACAAGCTGTCAGTTTTTCATTCTCCAAGGCAAAAAAAGGGGTTTGACTTTAGACTAAATTGGAGGGAAATTGAATATTTGAATATTCCCTTTATCTTGAGAGTTGAGTCTTCTAAATGTCTTCAGACTCAATCTTAACCAGATGTTATTCTAGGTACGATCTTCTCCGTATGCTATCTTCTAGGGACTAGAAGTTTGTTTCCCATCCAAACTCTATCTGGATGCTTTCTTCTTTGACATAAGGATTTTGTATTCCACTAACTTGAATCGAATGAGGCCTTCTTGGACTTATGGTTTTTGTTTTCTTCAAAACCTTGATCCGGATGATTGATTTCCAACATGATTGGTCGTGATTGACACCTATACGGGTGGAGAGGACCCGTATGGGTCCTAGTAGGACTTGTACTGGTCCCTCAGGGGCGTACGACTAAGATGTAGCCGTATGGGTAAACCTGTGGACCCGTACCTCATGGTGTGACTTGTACTGGTCCCTCAAGGCAGTTTAGGTCTTTAAGCTTTGACTAAACTTGTCCATTTAGCATATGGAACACCTCTTGTGTATAAACCCTGTAGAAGATTGTATTATCTAGTTCTCATCATTGTTTTGTGAGAAGAATCGTTAAAATCCAATGCTCACATTTGTCAAAATTCCAATCTCAAAAGCTTTCCCTGAATATTCAGTTCCCGGCCGCCCCTTTGACATCCAACGAGGTAAATTGAGGGTAAATGAGTTCAACCTCCACTTTATTACATTTATCATATAATTATATAGCCTGTTTTTTTCATTATCATTTTATTATTTTATGCCTATAAAATACATTAACGAGTTATACTAAGCTGATGAGAGATTTTGGGGAAAGGACCTGATGACACAGTTCTCCTGATCAAATTTTTGAATCCATTCCCGGCCTACAACCGACCCCGAATGTAATATTTATTTATTTTTGCTCCATTTTATTTCTCACAATTTATTTTATATTTATAAAACAAATAAAAAAAGGGAAATAGGATAAATTATTTTCAATAAACTTGTTCAATATGAAATTACCTTGAATCATATATAAAAGTAACTATTTTGTCTGAACTCAATATCTCTATTTTATAGGTATAAGAATTTTTAATCAGATTGGCATACCACAATTTCCGGTGGAGCTTAACTGAGTGGCAACTCTTACTTCTATAAAACTTTATTTTATTTAATTTACGGATTTTTATGAATAATAGGAATTTTCATGACAAATCTCGTTTTCTATCAATCAATAAATTTTTGCCGCTCACATATGTCTTCACTGACTTAAAGATAACAAATCTTACCTTTATCTTTTCTTTATCTTTGTTGTTACGTAAATTATTGTGCTTGTTCATGGGGCACTTCCCAGTAGCTTTCATTTTTCAATTGTTTAGTATGTAGTATTTTAGTGCGTAAATGGGAGTGGAGACCCTTGTTCTCCATAAAACTTTATAAGAATAAATCCTTAATTCTATAAACATTTGAGTGAAAGCTCTAGAGAGGTTAGATCAAGAAAAATCCTTTAAGTATATTTTAAAATCTGATAGAAGGTTTCTGAAAAACATTATCGAGCAATATTTAAAAGATCTCTCTCTACGATCCATAAACAGTAAGGCAACTTTCTAACTTGTTTAATCCATGAATATAATCACATTTAGTTATGCAAATATTATAAACATGAATAAAAGAACATGTTTTCTCATGAAATACAAACCATTTATGAAAAATTTATCATGTTGAAGACTTCCTAAATTTATATACTAACAGTACCACCCAATTATTTTCCATTATAGACTTTATAATATGCATACTACTATTTCAATAGTATCATCCATGTGAAGCATGTTAATATTCATTATTTTCCATAATGAATATGTATACCTTTATTTCTATTATTATTATTATTATTATTATTATTATTATTATTATTATTATTATTTGCTAATTTAGTTACTCTTGTAAACAAAAATAGCTCTTTTAACAAGAATTAGAGTCTCATAACCTTGGTCTGACTGTTGGTTGCCAAATGAGAGTGTCTAGCAAGTGTACTAGGTTGTGGTTAGTAGTATAAGGCAAGTACAAGTGTCATTTCCTTAGGGAGCAAGGGAGTTACTAAATTCAGTTGTAAATTAGTGAGTTTTTACGGTTACACAATTGAAAGGAGTGATTAAAATTGAAGGAAACCGATAATAATCAACTAAAAATAAAACAAATAGTTTTGATTGCTTTATTTAACTACCGCGAAAAAATTTATAAGGAAGCAGGGAAGTCTAGCAGTCAGACAGACACAGTTTTAACTTCTCTGTTTTATTTCTAATCTTTTTAAGCACCAAAGATCTAGATCCACTTACTTAAGGTTTTCTAGGCTCAGCCACCGCTTTTTGCCTATACTTCTTTAAAGTTATAACTCCAGGAACCTCCTCTTGCAAGTTATTTCCTCGAGCATTAAGATCAAAGCAAGCTTCCTATTATTTTCTAATAGGAATTCCTAGCATTTCTAGTCAACAACCATTTTTTCCAGAAATGAGTTATGTGTTAAGATCCGTGTTACAATTACTTGTTCACACTAGTTATAAGTTTGGTCGAACTTAATGATATTTAGCACAAAACATAACAATCTTTATTAATGTGTTTAGAAATAAAAGAAAGAGAGTTTGGACCTTGTTTACCTATCCCCCTTGCTAGGTTTGCGTACCGATGCTTTAATTGCTCATAATTAAAGTAAAATACCAAAAGATAAAAATAGATATGAACATAATTAACTTAATATTAAGGCTGGAAATTTTACAGAAAATAGTAAAGTGAAGCCAATCAAAAAGCTTATTTAAGACAATGGCCAATGGTCGAATATATAGTGGAGGATGGAAGTCTCTAGATCCACCACCTGTCAAAAATAAAATAACACAAGATTTGTTGGGAAAATAAAAGAGCTTCTAGAAGATGACATTAGCTCCAAATTGTCTTGCCCAAGTGGGTATTATAAAAAGCAAAAAAAACCCACTAACTCCACCACTCGGGGTCCTTGGCAAGATTTAAAGGGCTTCTAGAAGCTTTCACAAAATCATGTTTTATCAGGTATTTCACTTGGCCATGTCATCTAGGCCTCCAACTCCTTCATCGGTCGCTTCATCCTGCTTGCTTGGGCTACTTTCCTACTTGCTTTGCTGTGCATCCTGCTTGCTTGGTTGTTCTTCCTGATTACTTTGCTGCTTATCTTGGGTACTTGCTTCTAGAATATCCTTACTTTACATCAATTGTACATCTTTAAGGAAGTATCTGAAATATTTATAAAAAGCACCAATAAATCCTTTGTATTCACTTCAAATGGACTATTTCCAAGGCTAAATCATTGATATTTTCATGGTATAAATTGTACTTATAAAATTCCCCCACACTCAAGCATTTTCTTGTCCTCAAGCATAGATAAAACATAGAACAGTTAAGAAGAGAAGAAAAGAGAATAAAACACAAGAAGTAATCACCATGTATCCTTTTCCTCAGGAAAACAAACAATCTATTTTAAATATAAGAGTTTAAGGTAAGGGATGAATATCCCCACATTTAACAAGAAAACTTGTTCTTAAAAATATGCCAAAACCATAAATTAAAATTGTTTTAGCAATAAACCTTCCTATAATAAACCAACTTCCTTACCAATGGATTTCACTCAATTCGCTCAGTTATTGTAGGGGTGAGTTTTGAGAAATTACTCAGCAGCTTATTCATAGCATTCAAAAGTCCATAGGCCTAATCCCTGGTCCCATCTCCACACAAAAGAAAATAATTTGATCACAAACACAATCCAAAGGACTTTCATCCAGGTTGTAATGTTGACTAATTGTAGGGTGTATTAAGTAAAGGCTTTTTGTGTATGAAGTGATTCTACCAAGGCAACATTTGGAGAGAATATAGCAAGCAATTGTCAAAGATAATTTTAAGTTCAAGGATAATTAATGACGAACAGAGCAATAAAAATTTCCAAAATTGAAGACATTTTTCAATAAGGAGGCAATATATTCTTTCCAATACTGAACAAGGAACTTAAATCTAGATTCTAGAAGATTTGTATTTGACAATTCTTTTCTCCTTGTTTCTTTTTCTCCTCTTCTTTGCCTCTTTTCTTTCTTTTTATTCTTTTCCAATTTGGTTTTCTTTTTCTTTTGATGAAGGGCATAAGCTGAAATGATTTTGAAGAATGCCTACAAAACTTCCCTTAAAAAGATGTATATTTAAATCAACCTAAAATGTAAACGCTTGCTGTTTTATGAAGATTTCCTTGGTAAAATCAGGGGTGAAAAAGAGGAAGATAAAAATAAAAAGGCTTATAGGTTTGATGTGTGTGTTATGAAAGAAAATGGTTAAAAGGCTCAAAGTGGCTCTTTAGGTGATATTGTGGGGGAGGTAGCTGCATGCTTTAACTACTGATTGGTTGATTCTGATCATTGAAATACTGTAGGTAGTTGCATGCTTTAACTATTGATTACACTATTCTGATCGTTTAAGTATAATCTTAACTGCTACAGATAGTTTTTGATTGTTGCTGAAAATTTTGACTGCCTACTAGTTATTTTGTTTGACGCGTCCTTGCTAATTACTGATATTCAATGAATTATTTTACCTTTAATAGTTTGCTTGAACTTAGGTTTTTACTATTCCTGCGTTTCTTCTAGGTTTTTATGTGTGCTTTTCAGCTTCACTTCTCTATCAAATGTATATATTTGTTTTTATCTCACTTCTCTTTTGAAAAAGTTCTTAAATCTGTTTTTAGGTGTTTAACTTGGAAACCTTGCGCTTTTGAGAACAAATAGTTTGTATAAAATGTTTGAGTTAGGTTAGTGATGGTAGAGTTACATTTAGCAAGCAAGGTTGATCAATTAAGCAAGCATAAACTACAAAGGTGAACTATTTTTCAATAAACCTTCCTATAATGAACCAACTTCCTTACCAATGGATATCACTCAATTCGCTCAATTTTTCTAGGGGTGAGTTTTGAGAAATCACTTAGTAGCTTATACATAGCATTCAAAAGTCCATAGGCCTGATCCCTAGTCCCATCTCCACTAAAAAAGAAAAGAATTTGATCACAAACACAATCAAAAGGACTTTTGTCTGGGTTGGAATGTTGGCTAAGGGTAGGGTGTGTTAAGTAAAGGTTTTTTGTGTGTAAAGTGATTCTACCAAGGCAACATTTGGAGAGAATATAGCAAGAAATTGTCAAAGATAATTTTAAGCTCATGGATGATTAATTATGAACAGAGCAATCAAAATTTCCAGAATTAAAGAAATTTTTTAATAAGTAGGCAATATATTATTTCCAATACTGAATAAGGAAGTTAAATCTGGATTCTAGAATATTTCTATTTGATAATTCTTTTCTCCTTGTTTCTTTTTCTTTTCTTCTTTGCCTCTTTTCTTTCTTTTTATTCTTTTCTAATTTCCTTTTCTTTTGATGAAGGGCATAAGCTGAAATGATTTTGAACAATGCCCACAAAGTTTCCCTTGAAAAGATGTATATTTAAATCAACCCAAAATGTGAAAGCTTGCTGTTTCGTGAAGATTTCCTTTCTAAAATTAGGGGTGAAAAGGAGGAAGAAAAAAATAAAAATGCTTATGGGTTTAATGTGTGTGTTATGAAAGAAAATGGTTATAAGGCTCAAAAGGGCTCGCTAGGGGATATTGTTGTAAAGGGTGGCTTTTTGGTTGAAGAGTGTGTAATCCTAGTGCCTCTCTCATTTTATGTAAGTGATCAATGAATGAGGTCTTGATAGGTACCCTAAATCAAGTTCTAGCCTAAGTCTGCATGTATAAGCCCTCTCAGAAAGAATTAAAATAGTGAACTTTGTTGAGAGAGAGATGATATCAGGATTTTATTGACTTATGAGATAAGAGTTTGAAAATTTAGGTACTGTTGTGATAAAAGATATTTGAAAGTTTAAGACCACAAGAAAGAAAGAATTTTGAAAGTTTTAAGAACATAAAGAGATAATTTAGTGATTAAATTGAAGAATTTTTTAAAAATTTTGGCCCAAATCCTCAGTAAATATGGGTTAACTTTACTTGGTTCATTATAGTTGAGTTTAGTGAAAAACGGTTCACCTTTGTAGTTTATGCTTGCCTAATTGACCAACCTTGCCTGCTAAATGTAAGTCTACCATCACTAGCCTAACTCAAACAATTTATACAGAATATTTATTCTCGGAAGGGCAAGGTTTTCATGTTAAACACCTAAAAATAGATTTAAGAACTTTTTCAAAAGAGAAGTGAGATAAAAACAAATATATACATTTGATAGAGAAGTGAAGCTGAAAAGCACAAGTAAAAACTTAGAAGAAACACAGAAACAACAAAAAGCTAAGTTCAAGCAAACTTTATAAGTAAAGTGACTATCAAACGCAAGATAATTCATTGAATATAAGTAATTAGCAAGGAAATGTCAAAAAAAATAACCAGTAGGCAGTTAAAATTTTTAGCAGTAATCAGAAACTATCAGTAGCAGTTAAGACATTATTTAAACGATCAGAATCAAGCAATCAGTAGTTAAAGCATGCAACTACCTACAGTAGTTAAATGATCAGAATCAATCAATCAGTAATCAAAGCACACAACTATCTCCCCCACAATTAAACACGGCTTTGACCTTAAAGCACAGCAAAAAGTATTACAAAAGCAGCAACTGTAGAAATTTTTACCTCCAAATGGCATTTTGATATAAAAATAAAGAGTAGGGGTAAGAAATTTACTTTTCTTGGCTAGGAGGGGTTTCGTCCACCTCCTTTTATGGAGATTCCTTACTTTTGGACTGATGCTCTGATTCTTGAGTAGATGAAGTAGATAGAACATGGCTTTGTTTGAATTTCCCTCCCATT
The DNA here is from genome assembly GCA_947683365.1 of Euphorbia pulcherrima. NCBI lineage: Eukaryota > Viridiplantae > Streptophyta > Magnoliopsida > Malpighiales > Euphorbiaceae > Euphorbia > Euphorbia pulcherrima. The sequence continues at coordinate 14,115,771 of CANTUS010000010.1, read as the reverse complement.
TCTTCAGTAGGTGTGTTCTTGATGTAGCTGGGAAGGTTCAAATCCAAGTTATCATCCTCCTGCCTCTTAATTCTGCTATCAACCTCTATCCTAAAGGACAGATAGTCCTCCTTTCCTTCCTATAACTACTCCATAACTCCCAACAATTCCCTAAAGTTAATATTCTGGCACTTCTCCAGAAATTGAAATTTTTCTACCACTTGCTTCCCTTTCCTGGCAGTAGTGGTTTTGGGCACCACTTTCCTCCTTTTAGAAATAGGAGTGGCTCTTCTCCCTTGATCCTTTTTTCTCTTTTTAGCTATATTCCTTTGCTCTTCCCCAGGTTTTAAAGCTCAATGGCCCCAAGAAAGCATGCATGAGTTAGGCCATTGGTGGAGAAATTGGTGATTAAGGACCGAGCAATTTTAGTTACAAAGGACCCAACCATGATCTTTTTGTTGTTCTTGTTCGCTAGCTTGAGGATGTAGTTGGCAAAGAAGCTACCCACATTGATTTTTATTCCCTTCTCCATACAATAGAGGACAAATATATCACTTTCTAGAATAGTAGAGTCCTTGCTCCTTGCAAAGAGAGTTGTAGCAATCAACTTTAGAGCTATCTTGTGCTTATCCTCCCTTAATCGGTTTACTGCTTGTTGATCCTTGTAGTCATTCCTTGCAGTATTTTCTAGCCAAAATTCTTCTACATTAAAGTCAGTGGGTCTTTCCTTAGGGGATAATGCATACTCCTCAGTTTCCATGAAATCAATTGAAATTCCCAAGCACTTGTTTAGCTCATTCAACGAAATAGACTTCTTCATGCCAAAAAATGGAATAAATACCTCTCGGGCTCATCATTGGGTTCAATATCATTGTTCTCAGAGAAAGTGCAAAGGAACTCCATGGTGAGTTCCTTGAAGGCTGGATCTGGGGTGTCTATAAACTCAAACAGTCCTCCAGCTTTAAGAAACATCTCAAATTCTTTATGTAGCCCTAGAGTTTTCAGAGCCTCCCAGTTTATGATTCTATATGAGAGAAATTCAAGGCCTGAAAATGCATTGAATTGGTCCAGTTCATACCCCTTCTTGAAGTTCTACATTTTGTTCAAAATTGAGGTTGAAATGGCGGAAAAGATTCCGCAAGATACAGAGGTGGATGGAGGCATGGATTTTACCGGTGTGGACTTGGTAGGTTGGCTCGGGATGATTTTTTGGTGTTTACCATGGTGGATTTTTGGGGTGAAAGTGGTTGGAGTTTTGAGAGATAAAGATGAACGGTGGCGATGGTGTAGGGGGAGGTGTTTTCGCCAGAAAAGGAAGGGGATGAGAGAGAGAAATTTTTGGTGTGGGAATGGAAAAGTGAGAGGCTGCTGGTTTGCCTTTTGGGTATAGAAAACCACAACAGTTAGTGAAGGGAGAGATAGAGGGGTGTGAGGTGGCTTTTTCTATGTAAGAGAGAGGAAAGAGGGGCTAGGTTCATAGGTGATGATTAATGGCTAGTGGGTTCATGCATGAATTAATCCAACCCATTTTCCAATATTTGCACCAACTGCATACGCCACTTCCCTTTCTTTATCCACTAAACTTCCCAATAATATATGAATTTTTATTTTTTTAGGGATTAAATAATTGGGCAGTGAATAAGAACAATATTTGAAAGAATTACCAAGTGTATGTCACAACATGAGGATTAGACCTTGACATTGCAACTCACACTCAGTCCATGAGTTCCTATAAAAGTAACAACATAAATATTAAGTAAACACTAAAATAAAGCTAAACATGAATAAATGCAAAGTTTCGAGAATGAGCTTGTGCTCCACAAAATTGCTCCAATTGGTGTTTGGAGCGGACACCATTATTTGAATTGGTGTTAGGGAGGATGCAATTGTTGTTCCTCCACAACAATTGTTGCTTCTTCATTTATCAAGTATGGCTTGAGTCTATGACCATTTACTTTATAGATTTGTTCCAAATTGTTCATGATTTCTATAGTTCCACAAGGCAAAATTTTATGAATAATGTATGGTCCGATCCATCTTGACTTCAGTTTGCCCAGGAATAGCTTCAATCTTGAGTTAAATAGAAGTACTTTCTATCCAACGTAAAACTCCTTCTTTTGAATCCTTTGATCATCCCACTTTTTTGTCTTATCTTTGTAATTCATGGCATTTTCATAGTTGAACAACCTGAACTCTTCCAATTCATTTAGTTGCAATTTCCTTTGTTCCCCTATTGCATTCCTTTCAAAATTAAGCAAGGTGAGTGCCCATAAAGCTTTAAATCCCTACTCAACAGGTGAATGGCAAACTTTTTCGTAGAGTAATCTAAATAGGGACATTCCAATGGAGGTCTTGAATGCTATCCTATAAGCCCATAAGGCATTATCGAGTTTAATTGCCAAATCTTTCCTAGAGTTGTTAAACAGTTTTCTCCAAAATTCTTTTTACCTCCCTGTTTGAAATTTCTGCCTGCCCACTTGTTTGTGGGTGATAGGGAGTGGCAATTCTATGTGTGACCCCATATTTGTTTAATAATTTTTCAAACTAATTGTTATAAAAATGAGTCCCTTGATCGCTTATGATTGCTATAGGCACCCCAAACCAGGTAAAAAGCTTTTTCAGAAATTTTCTGACTACCTTAGCATCATTTGTTAGGCTAGCAATTGCTTCTACCTACATACTGACATAATCAACTGCTAAGAGTATGTATCTATTATCGTGTGTATTGGGAAATGGTCCCATGAAGTCAATGCCCCAAACATCAAAGATTTTACATACCACAATGTTGTTTAGGGGCATAGCATTTTTGGCAGAGATGTTACCTATTCTTTAGCATTCATTGCACTCTTAATCAAACCTTTAGTAGTCCTTAAAGATAGTTGGCCAGTAAGAGCCACATTCAAGCACTTTTCCTGTTGTTCTACTTGCTCCAAAGTGTCCACCAACTTCCTTGTTATGACACATGTTTAGAATGGCTAGGATCTCTTCCTCAAGAATGCATATTCTTATGATCTGATCTGCACACAATTTAAAAAGGAAAGGTTTCTCCCAAAAGTAATATTTCAAGTCAGCAATGAACTTTTTCTTTTGTGTATAAGGCAAAAGAGGTTTAACACCACATGCAAGGTAATTAGCAAAGTTAGCAACCCAAGGAAGAGATCTCACCATGAAAAGTTGCTCATCTGGAAATGTATCAATGATTTTTGGTTGCTCCACTTGATTGCCTTTCGAAATTCTAGACAAATGGCCAGCTGCCACATTTTCTAAGCCGTTCTTATCCTGAATCTCCAAGTCAAACTCTTGAAGAAGCAATAGTCACCTGATTAGCCTTGGCTTTGCATCCTTTTTAGCTAATAAGTACTTCAAAGATGTGTGATCAGTAAAGATAGTGAATTTTGATAGCACCAAATATGATCTAAATTTTTCAAAGGCATAGACCACAGCAAGCATCTGTTTTTCAGTCATAGTGTAGTTTTGTTGTATTTTAGTGAGAGTTTTGCTTGCATAATAGATTGGTCGAATATACTTGTCAATTCTTTAACCTAAAACAACTCCAATACAAGTATCACTTGCATCACTCATAAGTTCAAAGGGGTGCTCCCAATCTGGAGCAATCAAAATGGGTGCATTGACAAATTTGGTCTTTAACTCATTAAATTCCTTCAAGTAAACATCATCACACTTGAATTCAGTGTCTTTATGGAGTATAGCTGTCAATGGTTGAGCTATCTTAGAGAAATCCTTGATGAATCTTCTATAGAATCCTGCATGCCCAAGAAAGCTTCTGACTTCTTTGACTGATTTTGGGCCAGTCAATTTTTCAATAATCTCCACTTTTGCTTGATCAACTTCAATCCCCTTTTCTGAAACCCTATGACCCAGAACAATTCCTTCATTTACAATGAAATGGTACTTTTCCCAGTTCTAAACAAGATTGGTTTCCTTGCAGCAAAGTAAAATAGCTTTAAGATTGCTTAAGCATGATTGGAAAGTTGCTCCATAGATTGAGAAGTCATCCATGAAAATTTCCACTATCTTTTCCACCATATCATGGAAAATGGACATCATGCACCTTTGAAAAGTGGCTGGAGCTTTGCAAAGTCCAAATCGCATCCTTCTATAAGCAAAGACACCATAGGGGCAGGTACATTCTGTCTTCTCTTAATCAAGTGGATGGATCACAATCTGATTGTACCCTAAATAACCATCAAGGAAACAATAGAATTTACAACCAGCCAATCTCTCCAACATTTGATCAATGAAAGGAAGTGGAAAATGATCCTTTCTGGTTGCTTCATTCAGTTTGCAATAGTCTATGCAAACTCTCCACCCTATGACTGTTCTTGTAGGAATAAGTTCATTCTTTTCATTGGTCACCACTGTCATTCCTCCCTTTCTTGGCATAACTTGGATTGCACTTGTCCAAACACTGTCTGAAATGGGGTAGATAATGCTAGCATCTAGAAGTTTGATTACTTCCTTCCTTACAACTTCTTTCATGTTGGGATTGAGTCTCCTTTGGGGCTGCACCACTAGTTTGAGGTACTCCTCCCTTAGAATTTTGTGCACACAAATAGAAGCACTAATTCCTTTAATATCAACAATGGTCCGTGCTATAGCCTCCTTATTCTTCCTCAAGACATCAATTAGTTGGGTCTTTTGGTCTGGGGTTATCTTTGAGGAAATAATTACAGGAACTTTATTAGGGAGGTCAAGAAAGGTGTACTCAAGGTGAGGAGGCAAAGGTTTCAACTCAAGGTTTAGAGGTTATTCAAATGAGGTTTTCAGAGAAGGATTTGGTGTGTGATTTAGTGGCTCAACAGGTTGTTTTCTATTCATGGTTGGTTGATAGTTTGGTTGCTCCACTAGCTATTTCGCCTACTTTACAGTTTCTGCCTCCTCTATAGTTTCTAAAGCAGTTAAATCTTCCTCTTCAAAATCATTTTCTTCTACTTTCAATAGAGAAGGTATAGAGAAACTCCTTTGATCTTTAAGATTTTTAGGCAAAAGTTACCTACTTTGAAGGATAGAGGAGCAATCTCTATTTAGTTGCTCCATCCCCACAATTTCCAACTTCTTCTTGTTTGCCAACAAGTCTTTCAAGAACTTTGCATACATAGGCATTTATGCAAGTGCTTCTGCAAAAGGGATGTTAATATGAAGTTTCTTAAAGACTTCTAAAAACTTATGAAATTGCTTAGCCATTTCATGTTGTTTTGCTCTTTGAGGATATAGAATCCTTGGTTGGTAAGCTGGAATTGGTTGCTTTTCAAGAATAGGATCAGTTGGGGCTGGAATAGATGGATTCTATTTTGCTTGCTCTAAGTCAAAAACTGGTTCTGCTTACTTTACTAGACTTTCTGCCTGCTCCACTAGATTTTGATTACCCTGAGCACTTTGACTTCTAGAATGTTCCTCAGTTTCATTACCTGCACTTTCAACAATAACGAAAGACTTGTTAGGTTTTAAATTATTACAAGTCTTACCACACCTTAGAGTTACTGCTTTGCATTCCTCTCTTGAGTTAGTTTCAGTGTTGCTTGGCATTACTCCCTTATTTTTAGGAGTCACAATGGTGGTGCGTTGTTGGAACTAAGTTTTCAAATTCTTCATGGAAGCTTGAGTTTGCTTCATGAATCGCATCATCATTTCCTTCATTTCTTCCATCTCAAATTTCTTTGGTTGTTGAGATGGTCTGCCTATTGCATATTCTATTGTGGTTGTTGAGAAAAGTTGTTTTGATGCTTCTGGTAGGGAACTTGTTGATTTTGGTTGCTCCAGGAGAAATTAGGATGGTTACGCCACCCTGGATTATAGGTATTTGAGAATGGATTGTGCTTTGGTTGTTTCTAACAAAATCACATTATTTTGAGTGAGAGGGGAGTCACAATCAATGTTTTTATGGTTGCCACTATAGAAATCATAAATTTCTTGTACATTGGAGATTGCCGAGACATTTTGCTTGGCAAGTTGCTTTAAGATCAGGTCAATTTTCTCAAAAAGCTTTGAAATAGATTCTAACTCCTTACTCTTACTTTTTTTCTTAAACTGAATGCCATTTATAGCTGGTGTTAACCAACCTTTTAATGAGCTCATAAAGTTCTTCGAGGGCAAGTTCTTTCGGATCACCATTTGCTATAGATTCAATTTAGATCTTGTGTTGATCATGCAAACCACTGTAAAAATTTTGCATTTGCATCCATAAAGGGATTTGATGGTTTGGTACCCTTCTTAACAGCTCCTTTTGTCTTTCCCATGCTTTGGTAAGAGATTCATCTGGTTACTGCATAAAATGAGTGACCTCATTTCTGAGGTTGATTGCTTGCCTCAATGGGAAGTATTTTGTGAGAAAGGCTTGTGCCATTTGATCCCAAGTTCTTATAGATCCGGGCTAAAGATTTTTCATCTAATTTTTAGCCTCATCCCATAGAGAGAAGGGAAAAAGCTTGAGTCTAATAACATCATCCGAGATTGCACAATTTGTACGAAAAGTGTGATACATTGTGATAAACTCTTGGCTGTGTGCTTTAGGATCTTCTCCAAGCAAACCTCCAAATTGAACGGCTGCCTAAAAAAATTGGATCATGAAGGCCTTGATCTCAAAAAGGTTGTTCCCCTCATTAGCTATCACAATGGAGGAAGAGTGTCACTCGGTTGAAGGTCTATTGTATTCTCTGAGAGTTTGCCTTGGTGGGGGTAGGTTGACTTCACCCACAACTTCATTTTGATCATTTCCATTTGGGGGATTCACTCGTTTAGCCATTCTTTATTGCCTATGCTTTCTTTTGGCTGCTCAGCTCAATCTACGACAAGTTCTTTCAATTTTAGGGTCAAATAGAATAAGGAGCAATCCAGCTATTCACATACAAGCAAGGAAACAGCTTCAAAAAGAAGAAACCTTGCAAGATGACAACAAATAAATCAAACGCACCAATTTACAGACAAAATTTAAAACTACACACGTTGCTCCCCAGCAACGTCGCCAAAAACTTGTTGATTGCCAAATGAGAGTGTAGTGTACTAGGTCGTGGTTGGTAGCATAAGGCAAGTACAAGTGTCATTTCCTCAGGGAGCAAGGGAGTTACTAAATCCAGTTGTATATCAGTGAGTTTTTAGGGTTACAAAATTAAAAGAAGTGATTAAAATTGAAGGAAAGCTAAAATAATCAACTAAAAATAAAATAGACAGTTTTGATTGCTTTATTTAACTACAACAAACAAATTTGTAAGGAAGTAGGCAAGTCTAGCAGTTAGACAGACATAGTTTTAACTTCTCTATTTTATTTCTAATCTTTTTAAGAACCAAAGATCTAGATCCACTAACTTAAGGTTTTCTAGGCTCAGCCACCGCTTTTTGCCTATACTTCTTTGAAGTTATAACTCTGGGAACCTCCTCTTGCAAGTTATTTCCTCAAGCATTAAGATTAAAGCAAGCTTCTTATTATTTTCTAATAGGAATTCTTAGCATTTCAAGTCAACAATCGTTTTTTCCAGAAACGAGTTATGTGTTCAAATCCGTGTTACAATTTCTTGTTTACACTAGTTATAAGTTTGGCTGAACTTAATGATACTTAGCACAAAACATAACAATATTTCTTAATCTATTTAGAAATGAAAGAAAGAGAGTTTGGACCGTGTTTACCTGTCCTCCATGCTAGCTCTGCATACCAATGCTTTAGTTGCTTATAATTAAAGTAAAATACCAAAAGATAAAAATAGATATGAACATAATTAACTTAATATTAAGGCTGGAAATTTTATAGAAAATAGTACAGTGATGCCAATCAAAAAGCTTATTTAAGACAATGGCTAATGGCCGAATATATAGTGGAGGATAGAAGTCTCTAGTTCCACCACTTGCTAAAAATAAAATAACACAAGATATTATTCTAAAAATAAAAGAGCTTCTAGAAGATGACATCAGCTCCAAATTGTCTTATCTAAGTGGGTATTATAAAAAGCAAAAAGAAAACCCACTAACTCCACCGCTTAGCGTCCTTGCCAAGATTTAAAGGGCTTCTAGAAGCTTTCACAAAATCTTGTTTTATCAGGTATTTCACTTGGACACATCATCTTGCCCTCCTAGTCCTTCTTCGATCACTTTATCCTGCTTGCTTGGGCTACTTTCCTGCTCGCTCTATTGTGCATCCTGCTTGCTTTCCTATTCTTCTTGATTACTTTGCTGCTCATCTTGGGTACGTGCTTCTAGAATATCCTTACTTTGCATCAACTATATAGCTTCAAGGAAGCATCTAAAATATTTACAAAAAGCACAAATAAATCCTTTGTATTCACATCAAATGGACTATTTCCGAGGCTAAATCATTGATATTTTCATGGTATAAATTGTACTTATCGCTAACTCACTTGAAAAGGTACTTCAAAGAGTAAGGGTGTGGGTTGCCCTCATGATAAGTGAAATTTAGTAGTGAAATATTGTGTCATTAATGTGCTTAATAGATTTAAATAAAATAAGTTTTTATTGATTTCTGGTGCAATCTCAGGTTTTCTGCCAGATTAGGAAGATCTCACCAGCAGATTGTCCAAGTTGGAAATCTCAGCAAAAAGAGGATAAAAAGGAAAATAATCATGGAAAAGGTTGACCACCTAATTAGATGGCTGATGTGGCATGAACTAAAGAAGAAGAAAATGAGAGATTTTATCTTTCAATATTTCCAAGTTTATCAATTACCTTAGAGTTCTTTCTTGTTTAGAGTTTGTTTCCCCTTTTAGATAAAGACTAAAATACGATAGTTATCTTTTGGGATTTTTATTTATTTTCATCTTTATCAATTGGTGGGTATAAATATACCTCTTCTCCATTGATAAAGGATCAGACAACCCATCAATAATATTTAGAATAGAATTGTTCTCTTAATTTCTTTTTAATGGAGTTCAACATTATCTTCATTATGAGAGAGTAATCCCCTTGCAAGCCAATCTTGCCCAAGCAGGCAGCGTAAGATCTTCATCCGATGCAAACTTGTAATTTTATTTTGAATCTCTTGATGATTGCTGTGTTTGAGTAATAATTTGATTGAGTTAGGGTCCGACCTATACATGCTATAATAGTAAGTACCTAGGGGAGATTTGTTATAGTTACAATCACAAACACACACATATATTACAAGAAACCTAGGGGGGATTGTGTATATGCTAAGGGTTTTAATTTTAATTAAACGCTCAGCTAATCGTAATGCAAGATTACTGATTTAACAATTACCTAGGGGAGACTTAAATTAGTAATCTTAGAAACCAAGTGAAGCCTAGGGGTAAGCTTGGGGAAATTTGGTTAAGCGACCTTAGATCTATGCACATAATCTAGTAGATTTACAGGTTTTGCAAGGAGAAAATCTTACTTTGTTTATGGATAGGTGAAGTTTGTGCTTTTTTATCATTGTTTATAGCCTTTATTTACTTTATTGTTTTTGTTTCATTGCTATTTTAAATAAACAAAAAAAACTTTCAATATTAAGATGATCTTCTTAAACCAGCCTACTAGGGAAACTTCGAACTATTTTAAGATTGCTCCTTGTGGGATATGACCTTATGCTTACCACTCTATATTGACCCTAGTGCACTTGAAGGTTGTCCATTTTGGAAGCAACAAGTTTTTGGCGCCGTTGTCGGGGAGGAACATTTAAATAGTTTGATTACTTTAACTATAGATTAGTGCTTTTTACCTTATGTGTTCTTAGATTTTCAGGAACATGTGCTTTTAGAAGATCGTTCTGACTTGCATGCACAGAGCTAGTTTGCTACATCTTTTTCCACTAAATTTGGAAATAGAAAGAATTTGTCGTAAACTAAGTGGTGCTGGCAGAAGAGCTCATTCTAGAGAAAGAATGGCTGACAACAAAATACATCAGAATGATGAGATCTTACAAGATGAGGAGGACGACGTCAATCCTCCACCTCCTAGGTAGTGACTTCGGGAGTATATGCAACCTAACATAGAGGGAAACTCTTCCTGTGTTGTTATACCTCAAGAAGGTGGCAACCTTTTTGAAACTAAAGCCTCAATAATTCAGATGCTTGAGGCAGCCATCCAGTATGGAGGTCTCCCTGGAGAAGATCCAAACTCTCACATCTAAGACTTTATCACCATGTGCAATAAGTTCCGATCTAATAGGGCAATCTCGAATGATGTGATAAGACTAAAGCATTTCCCATTCTCTTTGAGTGACAAAGCTAAGATATGGCTGAAGACTTTGCAACTTGGTTCCATCGCAACCAAGAGTGATATAGAGAAGGCTTTCTTGAACAAATACTTCCCACCTAAGAAAGCCTTGAAACTAAGGAACAAGATCATAAGATTTTCCCAGCAATTTGACGGGTATTTGTCAGAGGCTTGGGAAAGGTTCAAAGAGATATTGAGGAAGGTTCCTAACTATAGTATCCCAACTTGGATACGAGTTCAGAATTTCTACAATGGTTTAACCACACCTCAGAAGATGTAAATTGAGTCTATTGCCAATGGAGACTTGGAAGACTATGCTCCGGAGGAGATCTTCAAAATCACAGAAAAGCTTGTCAACATAAGTTCTAAATGGCACTCCATGAATGAAGAAAGGTCGAAGTCTCATGATTCTCAAGCTGTCACTGACCTTTCCAATAAGTTTGATACGTTACTCCAACATCTTACCAAGAGAAATGTTTCAGCCATCACAAGCTCTCGACCGAGCTATTGTGAGTACTATGGAGGTAACTATAGAAGTGCTGATTGTGATGTTGCCCTTACCTAAGAGCAATGTTATTTCATATAGGGAAACTCTCGTGGAGAAAACCCCTTCTCTAATACTTACAATCCAGGTTGGAGAAATCATCCAAACTTTGCATGAGGGCAATCTCAGCCTCAATTTCAACAATAAACCCACTTCCAGCAACCTCATCTATCTCAAGTTACCCCACAAGCAGGACCTTCCCAACCTACCAAAAAGTCTGAAATAGAAGAGATGAGGGACATGATGGTTCAATTCAAGACACAAAGCCAATCTTCCAGCAAAAATTTGGTGACTTAAGTTCACCAGATTGCCCAAGTTGTTTCTCCTAGAAGCAAGGGAACTCTACCTAGCAATACTGAGACAAATCCAAGGGAGGAATGCAAGTCAATCACACTGTGAAATGGTAAGATTGTGAATTCAATAAACCTTATGATACTTGATGTTGTTAGAAATGTAAGATCCAAAGAGAAAGAAGTTAAGAAGAGGAAACCTGATGAGATTGCTCCAACTGAGAAGACCTCCTAGAAGGCAGAGCAATCTATTCTCATGGAGAAGATTGCGAAGGTAGAGAAACCTATCTTTCTAGCATATCAACCAAGGATTCCTTATCCTCAAGGGCCAAAGCAACATGAGATAGCTAAGAAATTTGATAAATTTCTTGATGTTTCTAAAAAAATGCACATTAATATTCCTTTTGCAGAAATGCCAAAGTATGCAAAATTTATGAGAGATCTCTTGGCAAACAAAATAAAGCTAGAAAATGTGGCTATGGTGCAACCTAACTAAGATTCCTCCTCCATTCTACAAAGTAGGAAACCTTTACCTGCTAAGCTTAAAGATCTAGGGAGTTTTTCCATTCCTTTTTCTATAGGCAATCTTAAAATTGACAATGCTTTAAGTGATTTAGGAGATAGTATTAACTTAATGCCATATCATTTGTATAAGCGACTTAGTTTAGGGGAACCTCAACCTACCTTTATTTCCATTCAATTAGCGAATAGAACGGTTAGATGTCTTAGGGGAATGGTTGAGGATGTCCTAGTTAAAGTGGAAAAATTTATTTTATCGGTTGATTTCATAGATGTGGATATGGATGAGGACATACATGTGCCTATCATTTTAGGATGACCTTTCCTAGCTATCGGTAGAGCCCTCATAGATGTACATAATGGAAAATTAATCTTGAAAATACATGATGAGGAAGTTGTCTTTAAAATGAATGAAGCTATGAGATTTCCTCCTTCTTGTGATGATCAATGTTATCTCTTGGATGTTACTGATGAGCATTTAAATCCACATTTTCTTTAAGAACTTCATCAAAAAGAATCAAAAAAGGGGGAAGATCTTATTGAGAAGCAAGCAAAAACTGGATGCCAGACAACCTTGAAAGGCAGGTAGCAAACTGAACCTTTGATAGATTGCCCTAAACATGAGATTGCTGGGTCAGAAAATAACCAATCAACCTTTGACAGAAACCTTGGCCTTGAAATTGTGAATTTAAGGAAGTCCATCCTGGTGAAAAAGTATTGTTGTTTAATTATTGCTTTGAACTTTCACCAGGAAAGCTTAGGTCTCTTTGGACTGGTCCATGTACTATGGTAAAAGTCCTTCCCCATGGCTCCATTCAAATCAAAAATCAAATGGGGGAAAGCTTGAAGGCGGATAGACAAAGGCTGACGCATCACCTATCATCGGAACAAGCTAAAGAGGAGAAGAGAGCCTTCCTCTTTGAACCACCCTAACAAATTCTTGCAGTTGTGCCCGCTTCACGAACCAAGTGAAGCAATTCTGGAGGAAACCTTGAGGTTTTCTCAATCTCTCTTCTTTTCTCTCATTAGTAAATGGTAATATCTAGCCTCTTCTTATTTGGTCATCTCAGGAAAGTCTTTATTTACCCTTTTTGTATTTTGTTCTTTAATAATTTGAGGGCAAAGCATAATTTAAGTGTGGGGGAGGGATTAAGATTTTTTGGCATGATTTTTCAACTTTGATTTTTGATTATCACTACCTATGCTTAAGTGTTGTTGGAAAACCTTAAGATTGCCCTACTTGATTTTGCATGTCTAATTGAATTTGCTTCCTGTTCATTGATGGATTACCTTGCTGAATAATAAAACCTATGAAGTCTATGTAAAGTGGAAATTGGATAGTTTTTGGCAAAGATTTAGAATGAAATTTGAGGACTTTGAAAAAATTAGTAAGGTGATCTTGTAGGACCCATAAACATGTCTAAGTTTTTGAAATTTTAATTTTTACTTCAATTTTATAGCCTAAGTCGGATACACAACCCTTATAGGCGACCTTTCTATTTTTAGCTAGAACATACCATGGGAAATGCATGCTTATACTTATTATTGTGTGCTAGTACTTATCAAGACCACCATTGAATGCTTGTATCAAATGATTAAGGCATTAGGATTTACACTCTCTAGCCAAAAAGCCTACCATTTTCAACATTTTATCCTTAGACTACCCCCTTTGAGCCTTAGCCTTTTCTTTCTTACACACATTACAAATTAGAAAACCTTCACTTTGATTTCCCAAAACACCCTGAGTTTTCTAAAGAGATTATCATCACTCAATGCAACAACAATATCAATCAAGGAAGACCTTCCTAACTCAGAAGATCTCATCAACGAGACTGTTAAAACCAGAAGACCTCGAAGATCAACAGAACCTTAGACTGCTTCTTTATCTTTTGTTTGTATTGATTCAAGAAAAAAAAGAAAGAAAAAAATAAAAAGAATGAAAAATAAAAAAAAGGAAAAAAAGGAAAAAAATGTTTATGTTTTTGAACTTTTACTTATGTTTGAGGCATGAATAAAAGTTTCTCAAGGTTGCTGTACTTAGTAGAAATGTGCTTATGAGGAAAGCTTCTGTGAACAACAATGTCAAAAGGTTTCATGTGGTTGAAGACAATCTGCTTCTAAACAAGGTTTTCCTACCTTATACGAAGTTGTATGTTCGTCAATATAATTTCTTTTGGAAACTCATTCCACACAAAATTCCCTTTTTCCATACCCTTACCTAACCCTTACCTAAGCCTAACATTACAACCCTTTAAAGACATTTTGATGATATATGCATTCAATACTTCATGGTGGAGATTTAACCAATTTTCAAGCTTATGGTCTATAAATTCTAAGGTTTTGTTGAATGAGGGAATTCTTAAAATCACCCTAAACACATTTGAGTGAGTGTATCCTTTAGTGGGGTATCTTGATTTTATTGCTATTTCATTGAAGTAAGAAGTCTAATTTCTCTTTCTTTGCATGTTTATGTGGAAATATAAGATTTCTCTACTAAGGTTTTCCTTGTGTTGAAATTGAATTCTGATCTTGTTAAAGCTTTTTGACTTTCCAAATTGCAGGAGACTTTCTCAGTTTTGTTTGGAGTTTGTATTATTTTCTTTGTCTAAAGTAAATTGCTTGTGGACTTAGTAGTGAAATATTGTGTCATTAATGTACTTAATTAATTTAATTAAAAGAAGTTTTTATTGATTTCTAGCGCAATCTCAGGTTTCTGCTAGATTAGGAAGATCTCGCCAGCAGATTATCAAGGTAGGAAATCTTAGCAAAAAGACAATAAAAAGGAAAAGGATCATGGAAGAGTTGAATCATCTAATTAGAAGGCTGATGTGGTGTAAACTAAAGAAGAAGAAAACGAGAGATTTTATCTTTTAATATTTCCAAATTTATCAATTACCTTAGAGTTCTTTCTTGTTTAGAGTTTGTTTTCCCTTTTAGATAAAGACTAAAATACGATAGTTATCTTTTGGGATTTTTATTTATTTTCATTTTTACTAACTGGTTTTTTTTGAAAAACCCCCGAAGGAACAGTGTGTCCCTTCAAAGGCTAAAAGTTTGGAGCAGGTGAAAATTTCAGGGCGGAGTCTCCAGCTAGGCTGGTTTCCCCGCTAACCTACAAAACACCTACCCCTCTTTTATTAAATAAAAATCAACTCACGGTCTCAAGGCGAGAACATGAGTAAATCAATTACACGAGAGTAGCAAGTTCGGGAAAATAAATACATCAGAAGGTACAAAATTAACATCATGCCTCCTATTTTTAAAGATGAACCAACATAAATGAATGCATGATCCAATAATGTCTTCGGAGCCCAACCTGCCTTCGAAAACAAATTTGTTCCTTCGTTTCCATAGTGCCCAAGCAATTAAGAACCATAGCGCCGTTCCGAACTCGCTACCACTTCCATCAGCAAAGAAGCCGCACCACATGGCTAGAAAATCCACCGCCTTCCACGGTATAGGCAGCGAGATACCAAGCAATCTCATCACCTGCGTCCACACCTTATAGCTGTTAATGCAATGGATCAGGGCGTGATCCATAGTCTCCTCCAAATCACAAAATGGGCGTTGACCGTCCGTTATAGATTGGCATCCCCGGAGGAAAAGAAACATTTTTGTTGGTAATCTTTCATGAAAAACAAGCCACCCAAAAAAGCAAACTTTCGGGGTCACACATGCCTCCCATATTACCGAAAAGTCGAGCCTCGGCTTTGGCCATTTTGGCATACTATAGTAGCCCATACAAAAGGAGCTTGTCGTGTACACCTTCTTCTCCCGCAACTCCCAAATAAACCGATCAGCCGTCCCTGAAAAGATAGGCTGCCGTTGACCCTGCCCTAACTCGTTATCACCCTCTAGAAACAAGCTCGGACAGCTTATACCGATCTAATTTTGAAGTTCCGCACCTCTCTCCTGTCCTGAAATCCTTAAGTTCCGTTTCCAAAAAGGCCGCAAAAAGGACGATGACCTAAAAAGATAATGACACCCCTCGGCGACCGAACACGATTTCCTATTACACAATCGGTATAGGTCAGGGAATAAGACCGCCAACTCTGAATTCACCGTCCAGTTGTCATGCCAGAATGAGCAATTTTCCCCACTTCCAATAGCAACCCGAATACTCGACCTAAAAAATTCCCACCACTCCCCACCTCTAATACAACATGCTATAATTCCTCTCCAAGTATGTGACAATGTAGATGAATCATAGTTTCCAATGGACCACCATGAATCAAAACCGTATCGTCTAACACAAATCTCATACCATAATGACCCATGATCAGCACTCCTAACCTTCCATACCCACTTCATCAACAAACTACAGTTAACCAACTTTAAGTTCCTAATGTAGACGCCCCCAAGATTTTTGGGTATGGCAATCATCGCCCAACTAACCTTACTAATGCCCATAGTAGTTGAATCACCCCTCCACAAAAAATTCCGCATCAGCTGCTCAAGTTTCGTAATTACCGCTCCTGGCATTTTATTCAATGATAACAAAAAGATTGGAAGAGATGATAATACCGATTTCACAAGCACCATTCGTCCCGCATAGGATAAACATTGTCCTTTCCAACTCGCTAATCGACTCTGAAACTTACTTATCAATGGGTTCCAAGAGGAAACAGGAACACACCTAACGCTGAGAGGGGTTCCAAGATAGGTAATCGGAAAGTTCTCCACTCGACATCCCAGGACTCCTGCATAAGATGAAACGACCGTCTCTTGTACATGAATACCCATAATAGAGCTCTTATTAAAATTAATTTTTAGGCCCGAAATCAACTCAAAACATCGCAAAATTCTAACAAAATTAGGTAATAGAGACTCATCTGCCGGTAAAAAGCATAGCGTATCATCAGCGAATTGCAGGATAGACATGTCCTTCTCTGAACCGTCAACCCCAAATCCCGGTAATAGGCCAATTCGAATACTCTCCTCAAACATTAGTTTCAGTCCCTCAATAGCCAGAACAAAAAGAAACGGGGAGATAGGATCACCTTGTTTAACCCCCCTAGCCAATTTAATTGGTTCCGACGGCGTCCCATTGATCAAAATTGAAGTGACCGAATTCCTTCTACAGTTGTCAAGCCATTGAACCCATCTTTCCTCAAAGCCCATTTGTCTAAAAACCGCATTCATATAGTTCCACGAAACATAATCACAAGCCTTATGGAAGTCTAACTTAATAGCCAAGCATGGTTGACGACTCCTATGAACCGAATGGATAATCTCCGAGGCTATGAACGAACATTCATGAATATTACGACCTTTAATGAAAGCAAATTGATTTTCTGATATCAACTTAGGTAGCAATGGTTGTAGTCTTTTAGCAAGCACCTTAGACACAATTTTATATATACCATGGATCAAGGCAATAGGTCTAAAATTATTCAACGAAGAAGAGCCTGGTACCTTAGGAATTAGGACTGTATATGACGATTTAATAGCATTCGGCAGCCGTCCCGTCGTATGAAACTTTGCAAATAGGTCCATTAGCTCAGGCTTTAGTTCACCCCAAAATCGTTTGTAAAAGAAAAAATTAAAACCATCAGGTCCAAGCGCCTTCCCCTCATTACAGGAACAAACTGCATCCCATATCTCGGCTTCTGAGAATGTTTCAACTAGGCGACGATTCTCCAATGCATCGACCGTCCTGAACTTTAGTCTTTCCAAATCAAACGGAATAAGTACAGTTTTCGAAAACAGGTTTGAATAGTAGTTTCGAATCGTAGCTGTGATCTCTATAGGATCGTTAGTGACTCTCCCACCAATTTCCAACTGTGAAATCCGATTACCTCTGAACCTAGCCGAAGCGATGCGGTGAAAAAATGCTGTATTGTCATCGCCCAATAAAGTCCACTTCACTCTTGACTATTGGTGCCGAATTTTTTCTTGGCTTCGTCTAACCTGAAACAATTTAGTTTTCACGTTTTGTAATTCAGACATGGTTGAAGCATCCAAAGGCCGACCCATACTAGAGTCAGTCAACTCTAAAACCCGGGCTTCCAACGATTTTAATCTACTATCCAATTGACCAAAATTAGACAAATGCCAAGGATAGATAAATCCCCATAATTTTTGAAGCTTGTAATCGACATCTCTATCCTTACACCCAGCCGTACCACAAATAGAACGCCACTTACAAGTGATAAATGGTAAAAAAGTATCAACATCCCACCAACAGTTTAGCGATCTATCTACTCTCCTTCCCCATCTCCTCGAAGTATACAACTGGAAAATAATGGGCAAGTGATCCGATAGGGTTGAGTCTACCGTCATGAGTTGTAAATTCGGCCAGCTATCTAATAATCCACATGACACCAACACTCGATTGATCCTCGAAAAGGACTGACTGTTACTCCATGTATAGTCCCTTCCAACTAAAGGAACATCATACAACGCACACTCATTCAGAAATTCTTGGAATCTTATCATAGAATTAGAAACAATCCCATTCCCACCCGCTCTTTTCGAATAATGAAGAATTTCATTAAAGTCACCGCATAATAATAAATTACCAACATCCCGAATAAGGGGCAGCAATTCAACCCATAATTGATACCTCTCAACAGCTATGACTGGCCCATACAAGCATACAATATCAATCTCAACCTGGTTCACGACCAAGCTCAGAATACACCATCTTACACCAACCGTTCTGACTGTACCGCTAACTACTTTAGAGTTCCATGACACAATTATCCCTCCCGAAAAACCTTGAGCAGGAACACAATAACATGAAAAACCATTATGCCCCCATAATTTCCTCACAATCATCTCTGATACATCCGACACCTTCGTCTCCACTAACACAATAACATGTAAGGACCATTTGCGGACACATGAATGAACAAAAAATTGCTTTGCTCCATTCGTGAGCCCCCCACGACAATTCCAAGAAAGAAGGTTTACTGACATAAAGAAACATGTACCAAACCTCGATTCAGACGAGCTATTCAAACTCTAGGCTCTTCTAGTACCTGCACAATTTGCTACGCATGTTGCTCCTGAAACAGACCCAGCATCTCACCCACCCTAATAACCAATCTAGCCTCATTCTCATGAGGTTCTGTAAGCTGGGCATTCATTATCACCCTATTTCTATTTGCCACGTCCGGCCCCGACGATCCAGACAATCTGCCAGTCTCCGGGTTCCCACTAGCCACTGAGTTCGCACTCTTATTATCGTCTGGCTCCCTTAAGGTAGAATTTTCCAATATACCGTTATCCCGCAGCGTTCTCGTATCACATTCCTCCTCCGATATAGCCACTTGTTCATATATCCTATCCGCCATTGAACCCTCATCCGACTCATCCTCCGAGCTAGAGCAATCCTCCTGACACCTCGAACAGCTAACGGCCTGACGCATAGAAGTGTAAATCATAATCTCCCTCTCCCCCACTGCTAACTTCAGATTGCGGCTTATAGTGCCTATAGGAACTGACACTAAACACGAAACAACATCCAATCGATCCGGCCTTTCCAAGTTGCAATCCATAGCCACCAGCTGACCAAATCTCCTAGCAAGGCTGCGGACTAATGATTCACATATAATAGTTGGTGGAATACCCATAAAATCAAGATACATGACACACTCGGAGGGAATAAAATTCCCCGACAGACGCTCAACCGAAAACATAAGGTGACTGAGAACCTTCCATTCATGACCAACAAAATTACTCATCGCATCTCCTATGATAAAGGAGACAATCACACACTCCCCACCAACAGGAGCGGCAAATTCAACATCAAAACCACGCTCACATAATAAATCAT
Organism: Euphorbia pulcherrima; assembly: GCA_947683365.1. Lineage (NCBI taxonomy): Eukaryota > Viridiplantae > Streptophyta > Magnoliopsida > Malpighiales > Euphorbiaceae > Euphorbia > Euphorbia pulcherrima. Next base: position 14,096,480 of record CANTUS010000010.1, on the reverse strand, counting down.
ATATATTTCGAATATGAGAGAATTGTGAAGCCGAATCAGGCAGGCCTTATCTTTCCACGAGGAAGACTGCACCATGCACTCCTCACTATTCTGCGACTCATTCTTGTCCATAGGGCTCGTCACAACCTTAGGCTGCCCTTACTTGCCTCCTCTATAGAATTCCGATGAGGGGCCGCGACAGCAACATATGATCTCCCATCTCAAGGTGATTCATGAAACACTCGATTCACACGCCTAGATGGCTTTCGGATCAGCTCCGGAAGTTTCTGAACATTCAAAGGCCTTGAGTATCTTGCCTTATACGCCCGCAGTCGAACCGCCCCAATTTCAATAGAATTCATCCTGTTCAAAGCTTCATAAAATGGAACAGTTTCATCAATCGTAATGAACCCAAAATTCAAGTTTCTGGCATTTCTCTTTTGTGCGACAAACGCCCAGCCAGAGACTCCAAATCTCCTAAAGACCTTCTTCAGGGCTAGCGCATCGTAACCATTAGAAAAATTCTCAAAATAGATCTTTTTCGCTATCGGATTTCTAGTGTTGGTAATATGATTAGGATTTGAATCCCTAACCTGTGAAGTGGCGGTATAGGCACATAAAAGGGATTACGGCGAGGGTTTGTGGTTTGGCGATTCCGGGTAGGCTCGTGGAAGGGTTTTTGGTTTTGGGGCTGACGGCGGCTGGTGTCCGATTGGAACAGGGTGGTTGACGGGCGATGGTGGCGGCTGGGCAAGGGGGTGGGATGGGTGCGGGTATGGTTAGGGTTTCTCTCCATTAGGTTTTTTTTCAAGGATTAGGAAGCTAAATTTTTACTAATTGGTGGGTATAAATATACCTCTTCTCCATTTATAAAGGATTAGATGATCCATTAATAATATTTAGAATAGAATTGTTCTCTTATTTTCTTTTTAATGGAGTTCAACATGCTCTTCATTATGAGTGAGTAATCTCCTTGCAAGCTAATCCTGGCCAAGCAGGCAACGTAAGATCTTCCTCCGATGCAACCTTGTAATTTGATTTTGAATCTCTTGATGATTGCTATATTTGAGTAATAATTTGATTGAGTTAGGGCCCGACTCATACATGCTATAACAATAAGTACCTAGGGTAGATTTGTTATAGTTAGAATCACAAACACACACACATATTACAAGAAACCTAGGGTGGATTGTGTATGTTCTTAGGGTTTTAATTTTGATTAAATGCTTAACTAATCTTAATGCAAGTTTACCGATTTAACCAGTACCTAGGGGATACTTAAATTAGTAATCTTAGAAACCAAGTAAAGCCTAGGGGTATGCTTGGGGAAATCTGGTTAAGCGACCTTAGATTTATGCACATAATCGAGTAGATTTACAGGTTTTGCTAGGAGGAAATCTTACGTTGTTTATGGGTATGTGAAGCTTGTGCTTTTCTATCATTTTTTACAACCTTTATTTATTTTATTACTTTTATTTCATTGTTATTTTGAACAAACACACAAACTTTCAATATTAAGAATGTCTTTCTGAACCAGCCTACCAGGGAAACCTTGAAATGTTTTAAGATTCCTCCTTGTGTGATACGACCTCGTGCTTACCACTCTACATTGACCCTAGTGCACTTGCTAGGTTGTCCATTTCGGAAGCAACACCTCACATATATAAGGAGAAACATTTCTCAAGGCTCAACCAATGTGGGATATCTAACACAGCCCCTCATGCCCAAATCTATTTGAAGCATGGAGCTATCAACGGGTGACCCAACATCATAATCAGGCTTTGATACTATGTGGAACAATGACCTAACTCACTAAAAAATGCATATCGAAGGGTGATGGTTTTGCTCACACATATAAGGAGCATCATTGCCCAAGCCTCAACCAATGTTGAGAGTTAATTATAATGGGGTGTCCCCATCATCAGGCTGGCCCAACAACGAAGACCATGGCTCTGATACCAATTTATATGTGTATCCTGCTTTTAGGCTTTTATTTGGCTTATATCACTTCTTATCAACGCCCAATTTTAAAATTTCATTGGCAAGAAAAATTATAAAGTAAAAGATAGCAAACATCTATTTTTGAAGTTTCAACAAACATCTTTTCCATCAATACTTCATTTTCGTTTTAGCATTAATTCATCTTAAAATTTTGTTTATAATCATTTTTAGATAGGTCTATATTATATTATGATCATTTTATTTTTATTTTCAAACTAGATCCACATTAATATATTTAAAAAAAATATTTCCACACAACATACTGCAAGTATGAGAGTGGTGTAAAGCGTGCAAGACACTGTGTGGATTTATGCTTTATACCCTTATCTCGGACTAATACTTGTAATGAGTCAAGCAACGCATGCATAGGCGCTTGCGAGGATTCCCCGCTTCGATGATATAAGCTCGGTATGAAGCGCACGTCTTGCATGCTATACACCTCGTGTATATCAACATAAAGTGTGACTTTATACTCTGTTATACAACGCTTGCAAGAATTACTCAACCAATTTTGCCCTACATGTCACATAATAAATAAGATGTCACCATATCAGCTTAAAATGGTCCACTGATGAGAGTATTTAAAATTTTAAGAATTTAAGGTGGTAGTAACATTTCATGGGAACTAAAAATGATTTTGATCAATACAAGTTTGTGAATGAGAGAAACCTCTAAATTATTTAGAATCAACAACAACATGAATATGTTTATCTTCCTCTAGTTGATGAGAGTTACCAATGTCAATTTCATCTTTCCATTTTCCCCACAAAATACCATAAAGTCCCAAGATTATGAGAAATGCTCCTATCAAGCTGCACACATAATCAAATAACAATAAATTATAATTACTTAAAAAGTAGATTGAATTTCCGTAAAAAGTTCTATCCAATTCCATCTTTGAAGATATAACTGAACTATATTTGGTAGAGTGAAGAAAATTTAAATCTAAAAAACATGTTGATTAGCCATGCAAGATACTTAAAAAGTTGTCTTAGACACGTTAGGCCTATTCAAAGTTCAAGTTATTTGAAATTCTCGAGTAAGTTGTTGGTTTTTTGAAAACCCCCCGGAGAAACATTGTGTTTCCCCAGAAGGAAAAAGATCGAGATAGGTGAAATTTCGGGGCGAGCGTCCCAACTAGGTTGGTGCCCCCGCTTACCTACAAAACACCTACCTCTCTTTATTAATGTAATCCAAAGACCGCTCACAAGATGAGAGCGTCAGTGAACAAAGATACAGCCTAAAGGTGATACAGATATGAAATCCGATCCCGTGGTATGACTATACAATGAATAGACCAAATGATGCCGCCTAACTAGTTACAGCTTAGAAATAAATCTGGACAGTTAAATACATCAGAAACAACAAAATTTAGATTCCGTCTTCGATACTTGAAAAAGAACCAGCATAGATGAATGCTTGCCCCCAAGAGATCATCTGTGCTTAAGACACCCTCGAACACGAACTTATTCCGCCTTTTCCAAATAGCCCACGCTATCATAAACCATAAAGCCGTACCAAACTCCTGTCCAATCCCTGAGGAGAAATGCGCTCGCCATACTACAAGAAAATCAGCCCCCTTGAATGGCATTGTTACCGAAATCCCTAGTAACAGAAAAGGTTGAACCCATATACGATAACTACCGAAACAGTGAAACAAAGCATGATCAATTGTTTCGGATTCATCACAAAACGGACACTTGTCATTCAATACAGCTTGGCACCCGCGACAAACCAGAAAGACTTTCGTTGGGAGGCGTCTATGTAACAATAACCAGCCAAAAAATTTGACTTTAGGAATAAGATACGCATTCCAAACCACCATATAATTCGTTTCCGGCGTAGTCCTTTGAGGCGACCTATAGGACCCTAAACAAAAAGATGCAGCTGAAAATACCTTATTAGCTTCCAGATCCCATTCAAATCTATCTGCCACCACCTGAAACTCAACGTGTGGCTGCTGCCCCCTGTTACCGACAGCCCCGTTCCCCCCAAAAACAGCGGGCCAGAATTGGGAAATCCAATTCCGCATCTGGGAGCACCTCTCCCTACTAGTAATCCTTAGACTACGTTTCCAAAAAGGCCTAGATAATGCTGCTCCCTCAGAAATAGACAGACACCCATCCCGAATCAAACAGCTTATTCTATTACATAATAGATACAGATCAGTGAAAAGAACAGATAATGACACATTTGCAGTCCAATTATCATGCCAAAAGGATCCGCTCGCCCCGTTCCCCACTTTAACTCTCCCATTCGATTTAAACAACTCCCAGAAGGTTGAGTTCTTTACACAACAAGATATAATTCCTTGCCAAACATACGAAATGCGGGATCTATTAACATTTTCAAACGAGTTCCATGATTCGAAGCCATATCGACGGACACACAACTCATACCACAACGATCCCTGCCCATCTGTTCTAGATCGCCATATCCATTTCAGCAATAAACTACAATTGACTAGTCTTAGATCCCTAACATATAGGCCACCTAAATTTTTTGGTAGCATAATTGTCTCCCAACTCACTTTACAGATCCCGCCAGAGTCCGCTATACCTTTCCACAAGAAATTACGCATCAGTTGAACAAGCTTATTGTTAATAGAGGCCGGCATCTTATTCAATGATAACAAATAAATCGGGATAGATGAGAGAACCGATTTTATAAGGACCACCCTGCCAGCATACGATAAACACTGACCTTTCCAACTTGCCAGCCTATTTTGGAACTTACCAATCAACCCGTTCCAATAAGACACCGGGATGCGTCTCGTACTGAGAGGGGCGCCTAGATAAGTAATGGGAAATCTTTCGATCTTACAACCCATTGTCTCCGCACACCGATTCAACAAGTCTTCCTGCACGTTGATACCCATAATTAAGCTCTTAACAAAATTTATTCGTAGGCCTGAAATCAACTCAAAACAACGTAATAAACGGATAAAAGTAGGTAAGAGAGACTCATCTGCAGGTAAGAAGCACATCGTATCATCCGCAAACTGAAGAATAGATATATCCTTCTCTGACCCATGAATACGAAACCCAGGTAAAATACCCTTATGGACACTTGCGTCTATGAGCTGTTTAAGACCTTCCACTGCTAAGACAAAAAGAAATGGAGAAATGGGATCACCTTGTTTAACCCCTCTACCCAAATAGATCGGATCTGTAGGACTACCATTGAAAAGAATAGATGTTGTCGATTTCGCTCTGCAGGTCCCCATCCATCTAATCCACTTATCTGAGAACCCCATCCTCTTCAACACTGAGTCAATATAAGTCCAAGAAACACTATCGTATGCTTTATGGAAATCAAGCTTGAGAGCCACAGAAGACTGACCACTGCGGTGGATTGATTGGATCACTTCTGAGGCTATAAACGAGCATTCATGAATATTACAGCATTTAACAAAAGCAAACTGGTTGTCAGAAATCAGCTGAGGCAACACAGCCTGTAATCTTTTCGTAAGAACTTTCGACACAATTTTATATATACCATGAATAAGGGCAATCGGTCTATAGTTCCCCAATGACGATGACCCCGGGACTTTAGGAATCAATACGGTAAAGTTGTTGGTTTCATCTATGATTAAGTCAAACTTTTCTAGATCCTCTAATTTCTGTATAAAACACCTTCCCATGTGGTGAATCTCAATATAAATTAATGCGAGGAACGTTGAGTCTCATTAACAACTAATTTGTTTTCTATTTAGTTATATGTGATTCCAAATGCAATTTTTTTTGGAGAAATCCAACAAAATCTCTTTATATATGGATTTACCTAAGGAATCCAATAGAAGCTGAGTCATTAATGACTAATTTGTGTATTTAAAATTAGTTAAGTTATGTCCTTAACAACTAATTTGGTTTGACTTTGATTCATGGTATCGAGCAGAGATCACATGCATTCACATGTTCTTCTGTTTTAATTTATATATGTGAATTAACCTGCAATTTTTTCTTGTAAGTTAATCCAATCAAATTTTCTCAAAATTTACCCTTGAATTCCTAGCAAAGAAAAATCCCTATGAGTTCCAATCATCAAATTTATCAAATGCTTCAACCTTGAAACTCATGCCATTGGATCAATAAAATACCCAAAACAATTTTAATAAAAGATCCAATCCACCTTTTTTACACAAACGGATTTTAAAAAAGCGAAAAGCTAAACACGTGGAATTTCGAAAAACCGCCAACTTAAGGAAAATGGATTATTGGTTCCCAAATTTGTCCAGCAAACCAACCATGTTGGGAACCGACAGTCACTTTGAACATGCATAACAATCGTGGCAGAAATTCAAAATTTTGTCCCTTGTCCCTAGGAACTCCTATCAGTTGCATATAAATTAATTAAAGCCTTAACTAAATTAATTCTCTACTTAAGTTAGCATGCATAGGCTAGCCGTATCATAATTTTAAATTATATCCTAGCATAAATATATTTTATATTAAACGTATTATAACTCTAAGTTGTAGTCTAAGCATAAAATAAACTAAGCATGCAAAGCAACTTAAGCATAATAATTATTAAGTCTAAAAACGTTTAAAGAAAATGACTTAATAATTAAAAGAGAATTAGAAGACTTACAAGTTGATAGTTGAGAAAACTACTTGAAGAATCTCAAATACAAAACTAGAGAGATGAGAGAAGAATTGTTGTTGTGTATTGAAATTAGGAGGAGGAGAGGCTTTATATAAGGAGAAAGGGAGCTCCCTTCATTGATGTGGGATGGGTAAAATACCAATCCTGTTTGAAATATTGAAACTAAGAAAAGCTATTTGAGAGAATTTGTTGTATTGATTGATGATTTAGGACGTACAATGCTAGTCTATTTATCGTACACTTGTAAACTAGATATGGTAAAATAATTTACACTTAATTTTTCTTTCTCTCCAAGTATTCTTTATTCCCAAGTATTCTTTATGCCCAAGCATTCTTCCTCTCCAAGTTTACTTTCTTTCTAAGCATTATTAATTCTTTTTCCTTTCTAACACTCCACCTTAAGTTGAGTCGTGGGATTGCCAATGCTCAACTTGTCCAAAACTTTGCTGAAGATCTTTTTGTTAATTGCTTTAGTTAGAATATCTGCTAGTAGGTCTTCATATCATATGTATGGTAGCTTTATAATTCCTGCTTCAATCTTATCCTTGATGAAGTGTCTATCAACTTCCACGTGTTTGGTCCGATCATGTTGTACTGGATTTTCCAAGATTCAGAAGGCCGCCTGATTATCACACATTATTTCACAAGTTTCTGATGGTGGGAAACCAATTTCTATTAATAACTTCTGTAGCCATAATACTTCGGTTAGTCCTCGAGTAATTCCTCGAAACTCTACCTCAGCACTTGACAATGCTACAACTTTTTGCTTCTTACTCCTCCATATGGCTAAATTACCTCCTACAAGAGTAAAATAGCCTGATGTTGATCTTCGATCTACTGGATTGAATAGGACTCCATGTCCAGTTGTAACCTTGAGATACCGTATGATCCTCCATACAACCTTCATGTGATTTGTTTAAGGTCGATGCATGAACTGACTTACTATTCCTACTGCATAGGATATGTCAGGTCGGGTATGTGAGAGATAAATGAGTTTACCTACCAACCGTTGATATCTCTCTTTATCGACTAACTCTGCTCCTTCTAGTACTCTTAGTCTATGATTGACCACTATAGATGTAACAACAGGTTTGCAGTCAAGCATCCCTATTTCAGCTAGTAGGTCTAAGATGTACTTCTTTTGACATATGAAAATTCCTTGCTTTGATCTTAGCACTTCAATTCCGAGAAAGTACTTTAATCACCCTAAGTCTTTCATTTCGAACTCGGTGAACAGATTTTTCGTTAGGTGGGCAATTTATTTGACATAATTTCCTGTAATTATCATGTCATCAACATGAATAATCAAGCAAGTTATGAGTTCACCATTTCGTTTAAGGAACAAAGTATGATCAGAATTGCTCTGCTTAAACCTGTATCTTTTCATTACTAGTGTGAACCTACCAAACCATGCTCGAGGTGAATGTTTGAGTCCATATAAAGATTTCTTCAACCGAAAGACTTCTTCCTCTCTGAATTCTTCCTTGAATCCTGGTGGTGCTTCCATGTAAACTTCTTCCTTTAGCTCCCCATGTAGAAAAGCATTTTTTACATTAAATTGGTGAAGTGGCCATCCCTTATTTGCTGCTACTGCGAACAATATTCAGATAGTGTCCATCTTTGCTACTAGTGAAAAAGTTTCAAAGTAATCAATCCCATAAGTTTGAGTAAACCCTTTTGCCACTAATCGCGCCTTGTATCTTTCAATAGAAACATCTGGTTTGTGTTTTACCTTGAAGACCCATTGACATCAAACTAGTTTCTTTCCTATTGGTAGATTACGTTTCTCCCATGTGTTATTCTTATTAAGAGCATTCATTTCATCATTCATTGCATCTCTCCATTTGTCTGATGTCATTGCTTGTTCAATTGTGGTTGGGATCTCTTGTTCGTACAAAGCTACTAGAAATGCCTTTGCTTCTTTAGACATGTTTCCCCTTGCAATGTTGGTTATCGGGTATCTTGATCTTCTTCTATTTATTAGTTCTAGGGAGTATTTATTAGGTGGGACACCCCTCTTACTCTTAGGGGGTAAAGCATATTTCTCTCCTTGTTCTGACTCTTGTTCTACCACATGTTCATGTTCCACCTGTTCTTCTATAGTCTCACAATCACTAGGATTAGTTGAAGCAGTCGAGGGTACAAGAGTTTTAGAATTGCTTACCTCGGACAACAGGTTGGGAGGAGTATCTTTTGAGACACTAGAATCCATACACTGTATAGAAGTATACGAAGTTTCCCTAACAATACTGTCTTTCTCTGTTTCCATTTTTTCTAGTTAAGAAGTTCCTGCATCTGGAAGCCAACTTAGTAAGTCCATATATTCATTCTCCCTTGACCACTGAGTTGGGTGTTATAATAGTACTCTATTTCAAGGAAATCATAATTCATTCTGGTATACATGTGACAAATTTTAGGGTTATAACATCTACACCCCTTTTGATTAACTCCATAACCTACAAAGACACATTTTTTAGCACAAGGATCGAACTTGGTTTGTTTAGTTTTTAGAATGTGAACAAAAATAATGCACCCAAAAATTCTTGGTTGAAGAGTTAAGGATGGGGGTATTTTTGCAAATTTGGCTAAGCCTTGGATAGGAGTTTGTAGATTAAGGGCTTTGGTTGGAAGCCTGTTTAGTAGGTAAGTAGCTGTTTCTACAGCTTCTAGCCAAAAGCTTTTTAGACTCGAGATTCAATTATAAAAGCATGAGTGATTTCAAGAAGGATCCTATTTTTTCTTTTGGCAACTCTATTTTGCTCAGGGATATGAGGACAAGTAGTTTTGTGGACTAACCCTTCCTTTTGAAAACAAAGTTTTATGGTTGAGTTAACAAATTCACCCCCCCCCCCCCCCCATTAGTAGATCATAAAATCTGAATAGATTTGTTAAATTGGATTTTGATCGTAGTATGGAAATGAATAAATTTATCAACAACTTTAGACTTATTTTTCAAAAAACAAACCCGTGTCCTACGAGTGCAATCATCAATAAATATCAGGAAATATCTAAAACCTTGTCCACCTATAGTAGGTGCTAGACCCCACACATCAGAGTGCACTAATGAGAAGGGTACGTTGACTTTGGTATTGTTGGGTTTGAAAGTCTGTCTGTGGCTTTCCGCCAAAGCACAAGTCTCACAATGTAAAGGATTATTTGACTTAAAAAGTTTGGGAACTAGAAGATGTAAATAACCTGTGGATGGATGCCCCAAACATCGATGCCAGAGCTAAGCTTCTCTATCAAATGTTCCATGCGCAAGCATTACAGTACTATGTTGAGTAACTTCATCCACATAGTACAGTACTTGGTGCTCAGTGCCCCTTTCAATAATCGATCCTGTCCAGATGTCCTATAGTGTACAAAAAGTTGGATGCATTAGTACAATATAACTTAGTTGCTTCATCACATGACTAATAGAGAGTAATTAGTTAGATAACAATGGAACATAAAGACAATTTAATAATTTCAGTGTGGCTGATATCTTAATAGATCCACCTCCTTCTACAGAGTTAATTCCTCCATTGGCTGCTTTAACATGTGTCTTTATTGGTTGTGTTTTGATTTTGATATCGTGGCTAATAATGCATCTCCAATGCTTTCTTCTCCACGGATGCTTGCTTGATCATTTGCATTGTTGTTGGTGGCCTGTTCCTTTTTATGTTCATTCTACCAATCGGGATACCCATGGATTTCAAAGCACATTTCTTTTGTATCCTTTGCCATTCCGCAGTGGCTACACTTGAGTTTTGATTTATCTATCAAATATGAGATACCCTTTTTCCCGGCGGTACTTGATTTCCATTGTTCTTGAGATTGTTTGATTGAGTTTGCAATCTGAATTCTCAGGTTTTCATTATTGACTTCAGATTGTTTGATTGAGCTGTCATTGGACTTGGTAGCCTGAGATTTTTGAGTTGGTGGATTGATGACCAATGATGATCTATCATCTTTGGCCATGGTGGTAAGTTTGATGGGTGACAATCAAACTAGAAACAAAATTGGTCTTAGAACCATTCAACCCGCTCTTGATACCATGTTTGAAATATTGAAACTAAGAAAAGCAATTTGAGAGAGAATTTACTGTATTGATTGATGATTTAGGATGTACAATGCTAGTCTATTTATAATACACTTGTAAAGTAGATATGGTAAAATAATTTATACTTAATTTTTCTTTCTCTCTAAGTATTCTTTATTCCCAAGCATGCTTTATTCTCAAGCATTCTTCCTCTCCAAGTTTACTTTATTTCCAAACATTATTAATTCTTTTTCCTTTCTAACACATCTCACCCCTATACTTAGGCGGTAAGCACATGCTTGCGCCCAAGCTGCCTTGGGCAGCAAGCTTATGCTTGCCGCCCAAGTAGGCATGTGGCAAGCCCTTAGGGCTTGCCATGGCCGCAAGCCCAGCTTGCGGCAAGCCCTCATGGGCTGGCTCCTTTTGCATATGGACCCCATGAATAAATTCATAGGCCCATGGTAAAATTCTCTTTTAATCCTCCTTTGGTTTAATTTATTTATGACCCTAATAAAATTAGTTACCGGCCAAAATAAATTACTAGCTTAACTAGAAAATAATATAATTATTTTAATTTATTTATGACCCTAATAAAATTATTTGCGGGCCAAAATAAATTTCTGGCTCAACCATAAAATGATTTAATTTTAGTAAACACTTTAATTTGTATATGACCCTAATAAAATTAGTTACCGGTCAAAATAAATTCTCTTGTCTAACTAGGTAATAGTCTAACCATCCCACATTTAATATTCTCATAATAGACTAAGTCTATTAATTCTTTACTCAGTCCGATGAAAGTTCTATGTGTGTGACCTTATAGGATCCTGAAGTATTGATCTATTAAGGTTTGACCCATCCTTGTTCTATAGGAACTACTGGCTCGAGGTTCTAAACCGTAAATAGAACTTAATTACCTTTAATGACTGTAGTACGCCTCTAGCAAGGGTCCACCATCCCCTATTGCTCAGAACGTCATTTATGCTTATGACTTAATCCAGATTCACGCAATCGTTGTCCAATGTGATGAACTCCTTTATATGCTTTAATATTAGTACCATCTGATTTATTGGCTTCGGTTAAAGTGTTAACCCACCAATAGCGAGGTTGCTACAAGCTATCCTAGTTATTTACTTGTTACCGAAGTATATTACTTTTTAATATAGTGCGTTTTGACTAGAAACTATTTCTATCAATCACATACTCTGAACAGAGGTTTATAGTAATCATCACTTTAGCAAACGGCCAGGTTAAACTCCTTAATATATCCGGAGTGATGGATTTTTCCAACTACATAGCTTACCAACGTGTTGTCATCACTATACCTGTAATCACATGTGGCACCCTAAATTAATGAGTGAATAGGTGTGACCCAAAGTATAGCAACAGTACCACACAAGGCTACAAGCATCTCAAATATAAGGATATTTGTAAAGCTACTGCATGAAGATAAACACTAACATATTGATATATATACCAAGTGTTTATCTTACTGCGGTCTCCAATATATCTTCCAGATATATCCATGTGTCAAACTCAAGGCACCACCCTCAGTCTTTAGAAGGTTAATTGCTTGGACCCTTTCCAAGAAAGTTGACCACATGCTAGTCTTACTTTTCCATCAATATCCTTTCTTGATGAAACTATGACTAGGGATAGTTTAGACATAATCATAATTGCACATAAAGTAGGTCTCACTAAACATAGTCCCACTATGATATCTCTCACTTCATGCTATGTTTATGTGAAGGACTTTTGTAAATAGATATTAATGAATATATTTTAACCAGTCATACTATATGTGAACACATCGATATAAAAAATATTAAATATTTTTATTAATTAAACAAATTATTCGTACTAAACCACAATTAAGACACATTGCCTAGTCATTACTGCCCGCGGCAGTAGCTCCCGCGAGGGAACTGCTACCATTGTGGCAGTAGGCAGCGAGTAACACTACTCCTACCGGCAGCGCTACGTGCTGCTACCGTGCTATCCGGCAGTGGCCCCGCCGTCTATCGCGACGGCGGACACCGCCTTTGGTGAACCCGACGAATCCACAACTTTATTTTTTTTTATTGAATCTATAATTTGTGTTTAAGTCAAATTAAAATAGATTTAAACCAGCATACCAAACGAGCATTAAATCTAAGAACATAAATCAAAAATCAATTTCAAGTTTGAAATCTCATTAGGAAAAATAACAAATCTTATGTTTTAATAGAATTTCATTCTAAAGCTTTGAAAGAAACCTGGTTCTGATGCCATTGAAGGGATTTGGCCGTAAAAAATCATTCCTTAAGCAAGGTGGAACCGATTGATAATTTCAAATTCACAAGGATCTTTATTTGAAAGCAATACAATAAGAATAAATATGGTGCTCAAAAGCTATTAAAACTTACTTGATCGATGTAGATGTAAGCGGTGAAGATGATGAGGCTCAAAAGCGTCAGCCCTCCAATATCACATGTACGAACAGCTCTAGACTCGGAACTAGTGCTAGCCGTTTATGCATCAAGGAACTCAAAATAGAAAGCAACTGAACTCTCCCCTCAAAAGGCCAAGAAGGTGTTCTATGTGTAGTGAATCTCAAGAAAATTCGATTAGCCCAAATACATATATATATAGCCTTAAGAGGTGGTGATGATATTAGTCTTCTATTTGAACTCAAAGTAGGATAGACTCCTATTTGAATTCAAATTAGGATATATCTCCTTATTTAATTCAAAGTCGGATAGGCTCCTATTTAAATTCAAATTGGGATAAATCATATCTAATTTAACATATGATAAACTCCTATTTAAATTCAAAATAGGATATTATCATGTAATTATTTCACTTGTATTTACCCTCTTTAGTTAATAAATTTAATAATTAAATCATATAGATTTAATTCCTGCAGTATTTTACTTAAAGATAATTCACAACTATTAATTAAATCAAATTAGGTATTATCTTGATTGATTAAGTTATGAATTATCCTATTTAGTATTTTATGTTTTATAATTAAATCAATTATGATTTAATTCCTTAAACTCTTAACTAAATATATAATATCCATAACATACAATTAATTAAACCTAAATGATTAATATTTAGCTAATTATTTATACAATATGAATTAAATTAATTTACAATCAATTTAATACCATGCAAATAAATAACTTAATCAAATTACACTTAGTTCCTTTAATCTAATTTATGTTTTCATAAGTTTATACTAATTAGATTGACGAGATATGTCAATTAATTAAATAATCTTTCCTTGACTGCTCGAGTACATTGCATGTACAAGATATTCCGAATCGATCATTCTAAGTGTACGATCCTTTGCGTCTATCCATATGTTGGCAGCAGGCTCTACCCTACAGACTGTAAGTGGATACTAGCAAACCACTACAACCCTCAATTGGAACAGAATACAGTTGTCTAATACTGAACCTAGTAGTTATCTTTCCTATCCTTTTCTCTCTACATCTAACTGATGAACAAGGCATGATCACTACACCCTCTACTACAGTCTATCAGCGCCGACGTGATGTCTTTCAGTTTCTAGTACTGAAATGGCAATCCTTAAACTACGACGCTACTAATAATACATTCATGAAATGTACCGAGCGTACCCATATTTGAAATACGAGGTTTAAGGACCTGTTAGATATACACCACAGCATACCCAATTCCATATTAGTAGTACGCTGCAATAATGTCTGAGGATAATCATGACCTACTATAGCGTGGATTGGTCCAACCCATGTTCTCAACAAGAGCCTATGTTCATAGCTCCTCTCTCAAATAAGTTAACCAACATACTAGACTTTTATTTTATTCCTTCCCATGAATAAAACAGACTTCAGATATTTATGATTTATTAATCAACGGATACCATACTCTAATTTATGGCACAATACAAATGCAGTAAGTTCATTGCCTTTATTAATGTGACACAATTAATGTATACAAATTTTCATACATTATTGAGAATCAATGCCATTGAACTAGGGCACACCAATACCAACAACACAAACCATGGCTTTAATACCAATTTATATGTATTTCATGCTTTTAGACTTTTATTCGGCTTATAACACTACTCATCAACGCCCGATTTTAAAATTTCATTGACAAGAAAAATTATATAGTAAAAGATAGCAAACATCTATTTTTAAAGTTTAAAAAAACGTCTTTTCCATAAATACTTCATGTTCGTTTCATCATTAATTCATCTTGAATTAAATGTATTTATAAAATCAATTTTTAAATAGATCTATATTATATTATGATTGTATTATTTTTATTTTTAAACTAGACCCATATTAATATATTTAAAAAAGTATTTCCGCACAATATACTGTAAATATTAGAGTGGTGTAAAGTGTGCGAGACACTGTGTGGATTTATGCTTTATACCCTTATCTCACACTAATACTTGCAATGAGTCCCCCAACGCATGCATAGACACTTGCGAAGCCCACTTCGATGATATAAGCTCGGTATGAAGCACACATCTTGCATGCTATATACCTCATATTATATCAATATAAAGTGTATATCACACACTTTATACCCTGTTATACAATGCTTACATATCACATAATAAATAAAAAGTCACCATATCAGCTTAAAATGGTCCATTGATGCACATTTGTAAAGTTAGAGAGTATTTGAAATTTTAAGAATTTAAGGTGGTAGTATCATTTCATTTGACTTAAAATGATTTTGACTAATACAAGTTTGTGAAAGAGAGAAACCTCTAAATTATTTAGAATCAACAACAACGTGAATATGTTTATCTTCCTCTATTTGATGAGATTTAGCAATCTCAGTTTCATCTTTCCATTTTCCCCATAAAACACCATAAAGTCCCACGATTATAAGAAATGCTCCTATCAAGCTGCACACATAATCAAATAACAATAAATTATAATTACTTAAAAAGTAGAATGAATTTCCATAAAAAGTTCTATCTAATTCCCTCTTTGAAGATATAACTGAACTATATTTGGTAGAGTAAACAATTGGGTATAGTCCAATTAGTACACCTCTTATATTAGAAGTGGGAGGTCATGGGTTCAATCCCCAGCCTCCACAAAATCTTAATTCTTTAAAAATAAAATATTTGGTAGAGAAAAAAATTTAAATGTAATAGACATGTTCATTAGCCATGCAAGATATTTAAAAAGTTAACTTAGACACGTTAGGCCTATTCAATGTTCAAGTCTAAACCCACGTAGATAGTTGAATTTAGCGTGACTAGTACATATTTATAAATTTTATTTGGCATGTTATATGGTTACTTTGTTTAATCATTACTTTATCTTTTTTACCATTAGATTAAAATAAGCACCACCCATCCTATGGTGGAAAAGTGCAAAGTAATGGATATTTTATAAAAAACAAAGTAACCATAGAATGCATCATTTTATTTTATTTTTAATTTTGGCTTATGTTTCATATGCTTACCATTATTAAAACTAATTATGAACATTTTTATTAAATTTATTTCAATGATACTATTTTTATAGTGTTATATTATGCCATTATTCCTTGTCATATCATTTTTTAGATTTTATATTAACAAAAGTTGAAAACTAAATCACTTTGGGTGAATGTACTTTGATAAGTTGAATGGATTTGTATTCTTTAAAGTTGAAAAATGGTAAAGTTGTACATTTCAATCAATTTGTACAATTCACTGAGTTTTAATAATTGAGATTTAATTGCACTGCGAGCCCCACAAACCACTAAAACTCAATCTCAACCATTAAAACTCAATAATGACTTAAATCATCTGAAATGTACAACTTTACCATTTCACAACTTTAAAGAATCTAAAGTTGAATTGATGTTTTAAGCGAACTCATACGAGTCATACCTAACTTGAGCTTCAATTATTTTTATGTGGTTTGAGTGGTATAAACAAGCTTCTTTTTTAAGTTACCAATTGCAATAGATTCGGCTCAAGTCCAACTAATGCACGTATCTAAGTTGTAGACCACGGTCAAGGATAGCACTGAACAACATTGTTCAATGATTGGCAAGTCAAATTATATACATATATGTTAATCATCCAATGACAGATCATCCTCACTGATAATTTTTGTACAGAGATATATAAAATATTTTATTAAACAGAAATTTCAATGAGAAAATGACCTGCCCAAATGAAGTCTTTCAGCAAAAGCAATAGCTGAGAAAATCCCAACAATGATAAGGATCAAAGGACTGAACATGGCTACAAATACTGGACCCTTTTTGCTAATACACCATATTTGTAGGTAGTATACCAATCCTGATATCACAATTCCCTATATATGCATACAACAATAAATAAGTACCATATAAAAGCCAATCGTTGAGTTTACGAAATAGAATAGAATGTAATTACTTGAAAATCTGAAACCAAACTTAAATAACGAATGAATAAACTTACACAATAAATGATGGTAAGTAGTTGTACATTCCAGTCCACCTTCCAAAGAGCGGGATTTCTCGCGAAAAATAATGAAAGAATCGAGGATTGAATTGTTGTAAAAAAACACATCAGAGCGGTGAATGACAGTCTAGCAGGATAGATCTCATATATCAATCCCTGTATTATCAAATAAAACATTTTTATAAGTGTTTTGATTCAACATATTAGGAAATTCTGTTTTGGCGATTCAAATGAACTTTTGCAGGGCATTAAATAAAACAAATATATGTATATAGTAAATTTATAGCTTAATTCATATATAATCAGTAATAAAATCTACCTGAAGAATGAGCCAGGCACTCCAAGCCACCTGGCTGGTGAGAATAAGGGCAGAGCCTTTGATCCAATTATGATTATGATAAGAATTAGAAAAATGGAAATTGAGAAGTGGGGTGTGGGGTATGCTTTTATAAACAAATCCTCCTTTCCAAAATGTGAAAATCATTGAGCCTCCTATACATATCATTGTCCCTAGTACTTTTGACCATCCTCTTCCACTTCTCATCTTCACCTTCTCCATCCTATACTTATTTTCAAAATTAACTAAACTGAACTTGAACTGAAACTTAACTCAACTGAAATTAAGTTGTACGTACCCAAGTAGAAAAGCCATGAAGAAAGTTAAAGCAGGAATGACATTACTCAATGCACTTGCAACCGTTGCTGAAGTATATGCTATTCCCGCATAATACACATTTAGATGAATTGTTGTTCCTAGTGATGCTACCACAAATATCTTCCCCATCAGTTTCGCCGACATTTGAGGCCTCTGCTTTCTAAAAGGATATCATCATTATTGACTAAATCAATGCGGAAAGCATGTTATACCTATAGTTAAGGGCTAATTATTTACGTACCTTTCAAGAAAAAAAGCGAAAGGAGCTAACATGAACAAGGCGACTAAGTGACGATAAACCATGAACACAAATTGATTGAGTCCTTTGTCAAGAGCAAGCTTTACGAGGACATTAGATCCTCCATAGGCTATTTCTATCACCACCATTGCTGCATATGATTTCATTATTTTTTCTATCTTCTCTTCTCCTCTTCAATATTAAATTATCATTCCCTTAAATATAACAGTTTCCACTATACCTTTATTATCATTTTATTGATTGTCATTGACGTCACTCTTCCGTAAGTTAGTGGTACTATGTGGACTCCAGTATGTAGGTGAGGGTGATTGTGTATCAAAATATATTTTATCAGGGAAATCTCAGTTTCCACCGTACCTTTGTTATCCTTTATCGTCGACGTGTCTTCAGTGTAGTGGGCCTATGTGGACTCAAATATATAGATGAGGGTGATTGTGCTTCAAAATATATTTATGAAGGTAATCTCAGTTTCCTCCAAACCTGTTCAAATTACTGGCGGCCCAACTGATCGGCCCATACCAATGTCTATAAGTCAATCTTGTACAAATATGTATTAATATAAGCTCGATCCGATTCAAACCTATAAAAATAAAACATATCATGAGTTACGCTTAATTTTTATATAAAAACTTAAATAATATATTATTGGATTAAAGAAAAAGAGTAACTAAAGTTATTAAATATATATTACAACTTGCATTACAATTTCTTGCAAGACTCTCTTACTCTCTCTACATTATTACTTTCACTTAGTCATGAAAAATGCAAAACATATTGTTACTATCAAATGTGGCTAAAAAGCCTTCTACGTGTGCCATTCAATCAAGTGCCACAACACTCCAACTTGTCTGACAAGCTTATCAGAAAATACCGTTTTTTTTTTGTTGTTGGCCAATCACGTGGCTCATTAGGCTCATATTCATTCAATAAATTATGCCAATTACGTAATCCACTTCTCCACTTTTATTTTTATATTATTTTATATTAACGTTTATTTAATATTTTAACAATCCTCAATAAATTTAATTCTTTTTTATTTTCACGTTGCTCATAATTAGTTAAACACTTTGTACTTTACTAATTTTATAAAAATATTAGCAATTTAATCTTTTATTTTCACTACTTTAATATAGTTTTCTTTTGCTCAATGCACTCTCTGATAAAATAAAATATCGTATCGATGTATTTATTTCGACCATGAAACATTGGATTCTTCGCTAACGCCAGGGCTGACTTGTTGCCAATAAAAATATTAGTTGGATCTTGTGGAACCATTTGAAGTTCCTTCAACAATCACCGTAGCCATATCACATGACACATACATGAGGTTGCAGCTACATATTTAGATTCATAGGTTGACAGCGTCACACTTGGTTGTTTCTTTAAACTCCAAGTGAACACGATGTCACCAAGAAAAAGTATGAATTCGCTCATGCTTTTTCGGTCATTTATCACCGACCCAATCACTATCATTGTACCTAACTAATTTGAATTCTTCAGATTTTAAATAATGCAATCCAAAATTAGTTCTACCTTTAACATAGAGGAGTATCCTTTTAGCTGCATTCCAATGAGACTTCTTCGGTGTTTCCAAGTTTCTAATCACTAGTCCAACTGCATACAAAATATATGGCCTTGTGCATTTCAAGTATTTGAGACTCCCGATCAAACTTCAAAAAATTATCGGGTTTACCCTGATTCCATATTTGTCCTCGGTCAATTTCAAACTACATTTGATTGGAGTACTGACAGGGTTGCAATTTTCCATCTTAAATTTCTACACTATCTCCTTGGCAAAGCCACTTTGAGAAATAAAAATTCCATCAACATTTTGCTTCACTTCAATGCCAAGATAATACGACATCATGCCAATGTCAGTCATTTCGAATTCGCAAGTCATTGTCTTCTAGAAATCATTAAACATTTGAGGATTGTTCCCGGTAAAAATGAGATTATCCGCGTACATGCAAACAAGAAGCGTATCTCCACGTTTCACTTTTACATATAAGGCATTCTCATATGGGCATTTGACAAATCCATTCTCTTGAAAATATTTGTTAATATGACTATTTCAAGCTCTTGGTGCTCTCTTGAGTCCGTACAATGCCTTCGTTAGTTTCAACACTTTTTCTTCGTGGCCATTGATAATATAACCCTATGGTTGTTGGTTATAAATTTCCCCTTCCAAATATTTGTCCGGGAATGCTAACTTGACATCTATTTGGTGGATCTTCCATACATTTTGGGCAGCTAGTGAGATCACCAGTCTAATAGTCTCCATTCTTGCTACTAGTGCAAATACTTCATCATAGTCAATACTGGGGTTCTTGACTATATCCTTTTGCAATTAGCCTTGCCTTATATCGATCGATTTCTCCCTTTGCATCTTTTTTTGCCATAAATACCCATTTGATTCCACTGGGCTTTTTGTCAGCTGGAAGTTTTGTCAAATCCTATGTCTCATTCTTTTCAATTGCATGGATCTCCTCTTCCATCGCTTTTCTCCAGTTTTTATTTTTCAGAGCTTCTTTAGCGTCATGGGCTCACTATCAATGAGATGACAATATAGAGTTGATTCATTAAGATCTCTCGTTACATCATAAAGATTTTCAATATGCTGAAACATTCTCGGTCGTTGTCTTCGAATTTCACTTTCACCTTCTTCTTGACCAGGTGATGAAATTGAAGTAGGACTGCTTTGTCATTGATGTTGTGACTGCTGGTTCCTTTGGATCATGCTCCTTGTTTTCATCCATGGTGAAAGGATAAAAACTATAATTTTTCTTGTCATTATTCAACTCTCAAATGTCTTCCTCGTCAATGGCGACATGCCTGCTGATAATCGTCTTTCTCGTATTGGGATTGAACATCTTGTAACCTTTAGAAAATTTTGATAATCTCACGAACAAGTATTTTTTACTTTTGTCGTCCAACTTTCTCCTTTCTTCATCAGCAACATGAACATGTACAACACTCCCAAAAACATAAAAATGAGATATAGTAGGCTTTCTCCCACTCAATGCTTCCTTAGGTTTCATATCTGAAATATTTGTCATTGGGGATCAGTTCTAGATATAGATTGCACAACCAATTGCTTCTGCCTATAACTCTTTGGGAAAATTCGTGCTTTTCAGCATGATCCTCACCATGTCCATCACCATTCTGTTCTTTCTTTCCACAACACCATTTTATTATGGTGATCTTGGCACAGAAAAGAACTGACAAATTCCATGGTGCTCATAAAATCTTTTGAATTCATTTTAAAGTGGATTCTCCCCATCTGTCATATCCGAAAGCTTTGATGTAATAATCGCTTTCTTTTTCCAACATCTCTTTGAACTTCTTGAATATTTCAAAAACTTCTAATTTCTTTTTCAAAAAATAAACTCACATCTTTCTGCTATAATCATCAATAAATAGCAATAAATATTTGTTGCCTCCCAATGATATTGGTGCCATTAGTCCTCAAACATCGATATGAACTAGCTCAAGAGGCGCATTTGCTCTTAATATGGACTCTTTTAGAAAAATGATTCTAGATTGGTTTCCAATAAGACATCCTTCATAATGCTGGTGAGGATTATCAATCAGGCAAAGACCATGCACCACCTTTTTCTAGCTTAGCAATTTCAACCCTCCAAAGTTGAGATGCCCAAATCTCAAAAATTAAGAGTTTTTGGTTTTTGCTGTTAGTAAATAGGTTTCATCTTCTAATACTCCAGTTGTGCCACATCCTCGACCAGTTATTCGTAATGTATCTTCACGTCGTAAATTGCAGGTGATTAAGGCATCAACTCACAAGCCAAACACCAATGTTACACCCGTTGCTTCGTCCCAAGACCCTATTCATATGGGTTGACCCAAGCCTTGCTTAACCAGTTGCTATCCGCAAAGGTAAACGCACATGCACTTACCCCATTTCTGCTTATGTTTCTTATGAAAACCTATCACCCTCTTCTAAGTCCTTTGTAGTCTCTCTAGACTATATTGTTGTTCCTAAATCTATATATGAGGCATTAGCTCATCCTATTTGGCAAGAGGCAATGAAAGAAGAAATGAATGCTCTTGAACATAATCACACATGGGATCTAGTGAAACTACCTTCAGGAAAGAAAGATATTGGATGTAAATGGGTCTATACTGTAAAAATGAATCCAGATGGTACAGTGGCACAGTTAAAAGCATGTTTGGTAGCAAAAGGGTATACTCAATCTTATGGAGTTGACTACTCTAAGATATTCTCTCCGGTTGATAAACTCTCTTCAGTTTGACTATTTATCTCACTTGCTGTGACTTATGATTGTGATCTCTATCAACTAGATTTGCAAAATGCATTTTTACACGGATATTTGCATGAAGAAGTATACATGGAGAAACCTCCAGGGTTTGTTGCTCAGGGGGAGACAAATAGGGTGTGCAAACTGTGAAAATCCTTATATGGTCTGAAATAATCTCAGTGTGCATGGTTTGGAAGATTTAGTTCAGTTGTGATTGAGTTCGGCTTACAAAGAAGTGCTTACGACCATTTTGTGTTCTTTGCATCATCTAGGTCAGGGTGCATTCTGCTAGTTGTATACGTAGATGATATTGTGATCACTGGGAGTGATAAGACAAGAATTTCAAAGCTAAAAGCGTTTCTCGGCACTTGCTTTCAAACAAAGGATCTAGGACCATTAAAATATTTCTTGGGGATTGTGGTCCATCATAACTAGAAAGGAATCTTTTTGACTAAAGAAAATATTGTCTCGGTCTACTAAATGATGGCGGAATGATTGAATCTAAGACTTGTGATGCGCCAATGATACCGAATGTGAAGTTAAAATCTGAGGAAGGAGACTTGCTTGACAACCCTGAAAAATATAGAAGAATTGTTGGGAAGTTGAATTATCTTACAATTACTCGTCCTGACATCTCATTTCCAGTAAGTGTGGTTAGTCAGTTTGTATCAGCTCCTAGAACTTCACATTGGAATGCGTTAACACACATTTTGAAGTATCTAAAGGAAGCACCTGGATGAGGAATCTTGTACAAAAATCACGGTCATCATATGGTAGAAGGATTTACAGATGCAGATTATACAGGTGATATTACAGATAGACGATCAACGACGGGTTACTGTGTATTTGTTGGAGGTAATCTCGTGTCTTAGAAATGTAAGAAGCAAACAGTGGTATCATAATCAAGTGCAGAGTCTGAATACAGGGCTATGGCGCAAACAACTTGTGAGCTTGTGTGGATCCGAAATTCACTTGAAGAAATTGGTTTTGCCTAAACCAAACCAATGGCATTATGGTGCGAGAATTAAGCAACCATTTATATTGCCAGTAATCCAATATATCACGAATGAACCAAGCATATTGAGGTTGATTATCACTTCACCAGAGAAAAGATAGTAGATGGTACAATCTCCACCCAACATGTCAGAAATGGGAAGTCAACTATCAGATTTATTCACTAAAGCTTTACTGGGTAATCGGGTCAATGTCGTTTGTAACAAGTTGGGCATAACCAATATCTATGCTCCAACTTGAGGGGGAGTGTTGCAGACTGTATAGCTAATATTAAGGATATTAAGGAGAGATTTTAGGAATCAAGTTTAATTAGTATTTATTTGTTTTACTTTTCTACAGCTATGTAACTAGTATATAAACCTGTATATTCTATTGTAGTACACACAGTTCTTCTCTCCAATTCTCTTTCGTTAGTAGCACACTAGCTAGCAACTCCCTCTTCTCGTTTAACAACACCTACTTTCGATTCACCATGTGAACTTGGAAGTTTTCCTTCAACAGTTGTCCCAAACGTGGAATATTGCTTTTCATGTTTGGAACATAATAAAAATTACTGCTGAATTGGTGCTCTCCATTCTTTAGACGAATAAGAATAGTTCCTTTTCCTTGAATAAGAAATTTTGAGGAATCCCCAAAAACAACATTTTCACTGAACGATTGGTCCAATTCTACGAACATCTTCTTGTCTCCATACATATGGTTACTTGCACCACTGTCAAGACACCATATGTTGTTTTCTTGACTGTATTCAACTTCACGAGTTAGTAATACCATGTCAGTTACATCCTCTTCTTGAATGTTGTTCGTCGTTTCCTCTGTTTGCTTCGGTGGGTTCCGACATTCTGATGCATAGTGGCCAAATCTAGAGCAATTATACATTGAACATTGGACTTGTCACGTCCAACATTCTGCCTCTAGTTTCCTCTTCCTCATCCTCTTCCTCGTCCACGTCCACGGCTTCTGCCTCGTGTGAACTGGTTACTATCGTCATTATTTTCATTTCTTTCATTTTGTTGATTTTTGCCACGTCCTCTTCCTCTTCCATTTCCTCCACGGCTTCTACCACGTCCTCATCCATAATTATTACAATCTCGGTTATTTTCACCTCTGAATGAAGACTTCGCTTCCAAGAATTGTTCAATAGACCCATCTCTTGGTCTGTGTAGCCTTTCCTCACATGCTTACAATGAACCAACAATCTCATCAATGGTCATTACACATGTGTCTCGTGACTCTTTTATTGCCACTACTATGTAGTCAAATTTTGATAGTAGCGACCGTAGAAGTTTTTCAACAATTCTTGATTCTTCAAGTTTTTCTTCCATATTGTCCCAATTGATTAGCGATAGATTTTAGTCGTGAGGAATAATCCAGAACTATTTTGTTTCCTCCATATTCATCATTTCGAATTCTCCTCTCAACATTTGAAGTCGTACCTTCTGTACTTTCTCTTCTCATTTAAGAGAAACTCGGAGTATGTCCCAAGCTTATTTAGAGGTGGTTGCTTCCGCCACCTTTTCAAACACCACTTCATCTAATCCTTAATGAATTATACTAAGAGCCTTCTGGTCAATACAACGACTCTTATGCAAACTGTCTTTTTCTGCTTGAGACAGTTGTGCATTTGTAGTTGGGATTTCATAGCCTTTTTCAATAATATCCCAAACATCTTGGGCTCCGAGTATAGCTTTCATCTTGATACACCAATTTTTGTGATTGGTTTTGGTAAGTTGAGGAAAAACAAAGGAAATACCGTTGGAATTCATTTTTGTAGAGGAAAATTTGTTTCAAAGCGTATAGGGGATGTTGCAACGTTTTTTGAAGTCTTTTGCGACACTTCTTTTTCGTCGCTATATCCTTTCGACAGATTTTGCAAGGAAATAGCAAGGGAAATTTTCGTTGCAATTTCTGAATGAACTTTTGTGCTTTTACGAAAATGTTCCAGAAAAAATAGTTTATGGGCATACAGTAGCTACTGCAACGTTTTTGGAGTATTAGGTCACACTTTAAGTGTACTGCTACACTTTCTGCGGTCGCAACGCTTTGGTCAGCCTTTTGCAACAGTTTTCGCATAGCGTCTGTAACTTCTTTAAACTCGACTTTTTTTTCGCTAGGAAATTTTTTTGGGAAGAGAATCGGATACGAGATGGCTCTGATTTCCACCATAAAATCCGGCGAGTCGTGGTTAAAGCAAAATATATTTTAGAAAATCATAGGGTTTTAAAAAAATCTGTATTACGATTTTTTTATTCGTAACATTTTATTATACATATCAATATATATTTTGAAATAAATTATTAATTTCAATACCATCATTTTAAATTAAATATTTTGTTCACGCTGGATGAATGAAAATTCACTATTCATAATCAACATCACCGGGATACTGATAAGTTATAATTTTAATTTAAGCATATTTTATGTGCTGTATTTTGCTACTGTTGCAGTGTAGACAAGTTTTGTTGTAATTAATTGAATTTTAAAAATAGGATCAGATTGACCGATTTGATCAGTTTCAACTGTAATTGCTAAAACTATATGATTAACAAAATAATTTATAATTAATTTTTTCATATGAGAGATATTTTAAGTAATTTTATTTTATATGTGTTAAAGTTGATAATAATTAGACTTTAGAATTTATATATATAAATAAATATAAATATTGATGCATGAAAATATTAATTCAAGGGGTATGACATGATCGTATAATGAATTAGTGAATGAATTCTATTCCTAAAGTTGTAATGGAAAACAATTTTTTTAATGCTAAAGTTAAAATTTCATATTTGTTATTATCGTTAACTAATTAGTTTTCTTCAAAAATCGTTAACTAATTAATGTGTTGCATATTCCGATACAATTAGGATATTAGTTATAATCCAAATTTATATTAAAATATAATATTTATTAATTTATTTGGTTCGATTTTATTTCGATTTTTATTACAAAAATTAAAACCGAAATTGAATTGAAACTTGATTTTTAAAAATTTTAAAGACAGAAATCGGACTGAAATATATTCGGTTTAGTTAATTTTTTTATTGAGTTTCGGCAGTTTGATTTGGAACACCTCTCTCTCTATATATAGGTACGTTCTCTATGGAGCCCGCTCATGCGGAGATACCTCTTTTTACCTATGATACAGGGTCACTTGTAACTTTTTCACCTGCTGAATAGGCATTAATTTACTGCCATGTCACCTCGTTTATTTTTTAACCTGTGAGCTGTTAGCTTTTTCTTACTTCTGTGTCATCATCTCTAATGCTGTGTAACCTTCTTACTGACGTGTTACCAGCCACCCCTACCATTGTCGCCGGCCAATTTCCCGGCTACAGATGCCACTGTTGCCGGTCGATCAACCAGCCACCGCCGGCAACATTTTTTTGCCTGTCGATACCATCATACCCATTATAATGTACATCTCTGATACTCTACTTGGCCGGCAAACATTGCCGGTCACTACAACAACAACAACATTACCCCATTGGCTCCCGCACAAATGGGGTAAGGGGGGCTGGGTGTACGCAACCTTACCCATGTAATTACAGAGAGGTTGTTTCCAATTGACCCTACAGTGGAGTTGCAAACAGCTATCGGAGATGAAGATGGTCAGTAGGATAGGCGGTCGAGGATATCGCCGATAGGGGCTAGTTGGTCGACCGGCAACAGTAGCGGTAGTGGCCGGATAATTAGTTGGCAACCATGGGACCGAAGAAATTTAAGGAGTAGAGTGACCGGCAATGTTTTGCTTTAGTTCATTATAATCTAAAGCCAAAGAATGGTGAATGTTTGGCCCTATCGAAATAATAATAATTTCCACCAGAAGTGGAAACATGTTAATAATAATAATAATCACAATAATTTTCACCCGAAGTGGAAAAATACAATTAACCACCAGAAATGGAATAATTAAATTGAAAGATTTGATAGAAGAAATAATAGTCAAGGTGATGAAAATAAATGCCATAGATGTCGTATGACTGATCATTGGTCTAGAACTTGTAGAACCGCTAAACATTTAGTAAACTTATACCAAGCATCCCTCATGAAATGTGCGGAACCAGAAATCAATTTTATATTGGATGATAATACCCCAACTAATGACCCTATTGATATCTCCAATATGGAGATGGATGATTTTCTGTTACCTAGCACCAGTGGCAAGGACAACTATGAATAATTAGTTCATATATTTTGGTTAATTAATATATTATAATGTTTATGTTATTATTAGTTTGCTTTTGTTATTACTGTTTAATGTACTTTTTATGCAATGTTTATTTATGAATAAATAATAATGCATCTTTCATTTCTTCAATAAATAAAATGAATTCTTTTCCGGTATTATATGACTTCAAGGAAAATGAAGTAAATTTACGTATTGTAGATAGTGCCACCACCCATACTATTCTCAAAGAGGCAAGATATTTTAATACTCTTAAAGGGGGTGAAACTATTGTTACTACAATATCAAGACAAACAAAAATGAGTGAAGGCTCCGGAAGAGCTAGTATTATATTACAAAGGGGAACAAAACTTATTATAAATAATGCATTATTTTCTCCAAATTCTCACAGAAATTTATTAAGTTTTAAAGATATTCACAGAAATGGTTATCATATTAAAACTATGAGCGAAGACAATAAAGATTGTCTTTATGTTGCAAAAATAATTTCAAGTAAGAAATGTATACTTGAAAAATTTTACACTCTTCCATGTGGCTTATACTACACATATATTAACATGATTGAAGCCAATTTAACTATAAACCAGAAGTTTACAGATTTAGATACTTATAAAATTTTGCATGATCGACTGGGTCATCCTAGTTCGATAATGATGAGAAAAATTATTGAAAATTGACATGGGCATCCATTGAAGAACTAGAAGTTTCTTCAACATAATGAATTATTTTGTGCTGCTTGTTCGCAAGGAAAATTAATAATAAAGCCTTCCAGAAGTAAGGTTGGAACAGAATCGCTAGCATTTTTAGAGCGCGTACAATGTGATATTTGTGAACCAATTCATCCACCATGCGGACCATTTAGATATTTTATGGTTCTAATAAACTCCTCAACTAGGTGGTCACATGTATGCTTATTATCTTCACGAAATATGGCATTTGCAAGGTTACTTGCTCAAATCATAAGATTACGGGCATAGTTTCCCCATTATCCTGTTAAATCAATTCATCTTGATAATGCTGGGGAATTCACATCCAAAACATTTAATGATTATTGTATGTCGATTGGAATAAAAGCTGAACATCCTGTAGTATATGTTCGTACACAAAATGGTCTAGAAGAATCATTTATTAAACGTCTGCAATTAATTGCACGACCACTAATTTTGCGAACAAATCTCCCTACTACAGTTTGGGGTTATGCAATATTACATGCAGCATCTCTTATACATTTAAGACCAGCAAGTTATTATAATTATTCTCCATTAAAATTAGCTTTTGGCCATGAGCCTAGTATTTCTCATCTTAGAGTTTTTGGTTGCGCGGTATATGTGCCTATTGCTCTACCACAAAGGACTAAAATGGGTCCTCAAAGGAGATTAGGAATTTATGTTGCTATGAATTACCTTCAATAATTAAATAACTTGAGCCATTAACTGGCAATATGTGTACTGCACGATTTGCAGATTGTCATTTTGATGAAAGCACTTTTCCAAATTTAAGGGGAGAGAATAAGAGCCCAATTTTGGAAAAGAAAATAATATGGAGTGCTTCATCACTTTCTCATATGGATCCTAAATCAAATGATTCTGAACTAGAAGTTCAGAGAATAATCCATCTTCAACATTTAGCAAATCGATTGCCTGATGCACTCCCTAATCCTAAAAGAGTAACGAAATCGCATATACCAGCAGTAAATGCGCCAATTCGTATTGAGATTCCTGAAGAACAACCTACGGATAATACTCTAACATGCCTGAAGCATGGACGACCTATTGGTTCAAAGAATAAAAATTCTTAAAGGAGGAGAGTTATTGATAATGAAGATATTCCCATTAAGGATATAAATATAAATACACTTCCGGAATAAGTGCAAGCACCTGCAGTGCAAATACATGAAGCTATTGAAAATGAAGAAATTCAAATAAATTATATCAATACTAAAATAAGATGGAATCACAATAAAATAGTTACAGATCATATGTTTTCATATAATGTTGCGATCAATATTGAAAATGAAAATGTGGTTCCTGAGCCAACATCTATTGAAGAATGCCAAAGTAGAAATGATTGGCAATAATGGAAAGAAGCAATTCAAGCAAAGCTGAATTCTCTTGAAAAATGCAAAGTATTCGGACCAGTAGTTCGAACACCATAGGACGTAAAAACTTGTCGGTAATAAATGGGTTTTTATTAGAAAGAGAAATGAGAAAAATGAAATAATAAGATATAAAGCCAGATTAGTTGCACAAGGTGTTTCCCAAAGACCTGGGATAGAGTATGAGGAGACATATTCTCATGTGGTGGATGCAATAACTTTTAGATATCTTATTAGTTTTGCAGTGCAAGAAAATTTAAAAATGCACTTGATGGATGTTGTCATAGCTTACCTTTATGGTTTGTTTGATAACGATATTTATATGAAAATACCTAAAGGATTAAAGGTGCCAGAAAAATATGGCAAACGAGAACTTTACTCGATATGGTCACAAAGATTCTTATATGGATTAAAACAACCTGGGCACATGTGGTATAACCGTCTCAGTGAATATTTATTGAAAGAAGGATACAAAAATGATCCAATTTGTCCATGTGTTTTTATAAGAAAATTAGGATCTAATTTTATTATCATCTCAATTTATGTTGATGATTTGAATATTATTGGAACTCCATAAGAGATTCCAAAAGTAGTTGATTCTTTAAAGAAAGAATCTAAGACTAAAGATCTTGGAAAGACAAAATTGTGTTTTGGTTTGCAAATTGAGCACTTTGAAAAAGGAATTTTAGTGTATCAATCAAACTACACAGAAAAGATCCTGAAACGATTTAACATGGACAAATCACATCCATTGAGTAACCCAATGGTTGTACGATCACTCAATGTGAAAAAGGATGTCTTTCGTCCTAGAGAAAATAATGAAAAAGTTCTCGGTCCTGAAGTACCATATCTAAGCGCAATAGGTGCTTTGATGTATCTCGCTAATAACACAAGACCGGACATTGCATTCTCTGTTAATTTATTATCAAGATACATCAATGGAATTAAACATTGGAATGGAATTAAACATACAATGCGCTATCTTTGAGAAACTACTGATTTAGGCTTATTTTATTCACATGAATCTACGCTTAAATTAGTTGGATATGCGGATGCGGGTTATTTATCCGACTCACACAAAGCTCATTCTTAGACGGGCTATTTATTCACATATAACAGCTACATCTTGGCGATCGACAAAACACAATTACAGCTACTTCCTCAAATCATGTGGAGTTAATAGCGATTCACGAGGCAAGCCGTGAATGTGTGTGGTTGAGATCATTAATCAAACATATTCAAGAAGCGTGTGGAAAAGTTACTATCAAGGAAGGTCCGACGATAATATATGAAGATAATGCTGCTTGTATTGCTCAATTGAAGGAAGGTTATATTAAAGGAGGCAGAACAAATCATATTTCACCAAAATTTTTCTTCACTGATGATCTGGAAAAGAATGGTGAAATCAGTATTCAACAAATCCGCTCTTGTAACAATTTAGTAGATTTGTTTACCAAGGCTTTACCTTCCTCAACTTTCAAGAAATTGATTTACGGCATTGGAATGTGTCGTCTTAAGGATCTCAACTCACGAATAGGGGAAGTAAACACTATACTCTTTTTCCCTTAACTGAGGTTTTTATCCCACATGGTTTTTCCTTAGTAAGGTTTTTAACGAGGCAGTGTCCCATTCGCGGCAGATGATACATCAAAGGGGGAGTGTTAAATTATTGATGTATCAGGGCCTACATCATTAATATTTGATACGATATATTTTCTACTTTTCTACCTATCATTATTATTTGATGTAATATGTTTCATACTTATTTACCATTTTTACCGTTGGATTTCTCTATAAATAGGAATTCAATTTCTTCATTTCATATATCTCAGAAATAAGAAATAAAAGTTTTTCTCAAATTCTCTCACTGCCTTCTCTTATTATTGTTATAATTTCCTTGCATATATAGTCAATTTCCAACAAATATCAGCATGTTAAGCAACTTTCATGAGCAAATTTTTCAAATGTCTATAAAATTATTATTCGTATTATCCAGTTTTAGCAAAAATTATCATTAAGTATCTTCCATTTTATCT
The DNA here is from genome assembly GCA_947683365.1 of Euphorbia pulcherrima. Taxonomy (NCBI): domain Eukaryota; kingdom Viridiplantae; phylum Streptophyta; class Magnoliopsida; order Malpighiales; family Euphorbiaceae; genus Euphorbia; species Euphorbia pulcherrima. Next base: position 14,064,910 of record CANTUS010000010.1, on the reverse strand, counting down.
TCAAAATCCCATTCTCATTAAATATATACCTTGCCCCCTCCATCTATTTTACCGAATTATCAAAATAAATAAAATATTTATTACACTAATCAAATAACTAATTTATCCCTTATACTTTTATATTAATATTCTCTTTCTTTTTAATTACTTACTTATAATTTTTATTAATACACAATCTTCCTCCTCATTAACACAAGGGTAAATTAGAGAAAAAATGTATTGATAATATAAATTGACAATAAAAAGAGGACTTATAAAAGAGCAAAATGGACTATAAAAACTCGATGCAGGGGAGTATTTCTTTTTACTATTATTATCAACTATTAAATTTATATTTATTTGGCATTTCCTTTTATTACATGTGATTCTCTATTAGTTAGAAAGCTACCCGTGAGCATGGGACTTCTCGACCTCTATCACGGAACGATGATGGAAATTGTCCAAGCCTTATGTTGGTCAGTTTTCCTAACTTTTAGCGTTGAAACGCCCTTGGAAACAACATTTTTTATGACTTTAGACTTAAACCGTGCTTAAAAATCATCAAAAGACCTTAAAATGGCAAAAAAATCTAAAAAATCGTAAATTTTTAGTCTCGTGCACGAGCCGCCACCACTGGTTCATCGGCTTATCTCCGGTGCCTATCACCGCTGCTGGTGTGGCTGCCGCGGCTGCTACCTGTAGCATTGCCATTGGGGCCGCTGCAATGGTAGCGACTGCGATGGCGCGGCTTTTGCAAATATGTGTTCTTCCGGTCTTTTCTCTCTCTAACTCACATGATTCAAATTTTTTTGTAATTTCCACAAAATTAAGGGATGAAATCAATTATTAGCAACTAGAGGGGTCTTTAAAAGGCCAATAATTAGCATTTATTCAGGGTTTTTTTCACTTAATGTTCATCTGAAATTTGGATTAGAATTCTAGTTAGAGTGTGAGACGAAATAAAGAGAGAAAGCTTTGGAAATACATAGAATTTGAGCTTAATATACTCTAATCATGGTTCTTAGTAGTTCTTTAGCTTAATCTCATAGCTTAATCATCAAAATCAACTAGAAATTATGGGTTAAAAGATTAAATAGGTTTAGGGACTTATTTTCTTCAAACACTACCCAAATCATCAAAAATCATAAAAAAGACGCTTGCCAAGGGTTGATTCAAGTCTAGAAGGGTAGATTCACAACCTAAAGGTATAATTTCTAAGTTCCTTTGCGTTTTTCCTCAATTTGTTTGTTATTTTGTTGCTATTTTAGTTATTTTTGGGGGCATTTCGCCCATCTTCCCTTTGGTGTTCTTGCAAAGAATAAAAATCACCAGGAGTGCTACAACGGCCGCCTTCGCTACTACACATGTAGTTGCACCACCGGAGTGATAGTAGCGGCCCGATCACTATAGAGGCCTCAATAATTTTTGTTAGACATGATGTATGCCCTAGAGGCAAGTAGGGCGATATATCTTAATTAGTTTTATTTGTATGAACAAAGTTATGTTAATAAAGACATTCTTTTGTTATATTAATGGCTGCAAAAATATATTATGACTGGTTTAGAATATATTCATTGATGTGTTTGCAAAAGTCCATGACATAATCGTAGCACATATTACAAGAGCATAGTGAGACTATGTTGGTGAGGACTGGTTCGTGTACAATTATGAGTTGTCTAAATATCCGCAGTCATAGTATCATCAAGACTGGACATTGATGAATACGGATAGACTAGCATGTGTCGTCATACCTCTTGAATATGCTTTAGAGTAGCATATCTCTAATGCTAGAGGGTGGTACCTTGGGTTAACACATGAATGTATTCAGGGAAATACATTGGAGACCGCTATGAGACAACACTCGGTAATCTATATTATACGTTGGTGTTTTAATCGTCTCATTGCAATAGCAATACAAATATCCTTAGACATGAGATACTAGTTACCTTGTTTATATGTTGCTATACTTTGGATTATACCTATACATTATATGAGATTGGATGTCACGGATAATTTCGGGTATAGTTGATATCTGTCCGTTTGTAACCTGAGTAGTCAAGATGGGATCTATCACTCCATTATAGCAATATAAGGGAGATGAACCTTGGCTACTTGTTAGAACTTACACTCTCGTAAACATCTGATTAGAGTATGAGTTGATAGGATGGGATCCTGATCAACACATTAAAAGTTTGAGTAGTGTACTTTGATAGCAAGACTAAACTACTAGTGTGAGCGGGCGAACTTTTACCTATGAAGGCTGCCGCGCGGGCTCCCAGGTTTTTATGCGGGGAGCGGCTGCAGTTTGAGTGTGGGGCTCGTTTACATTTCTGGAGTGCTTCACTATAGGTACCATGGGACCCTCTTGAAGACTGGTCTTTAGAGAATTGTTTTGATGAAAACTTTATAGATTAAAGTTCGGTCAAAAGCCCTATTTTATAAAATATAAGAGTCGCCACCCGGTTCAGCTCTATTGGGAAATTGGTGGTATAGCTGATCTAAATAGGATTCCTATACATATAAAGCAGATATTCTGAGTCGGATAAAATAGTTATTTGTATATTTGATTCGAGATATATATGTTTAATTAGTTTATTAAAAACAATTTCCCTATGTCGTTTTGTTTATAAAACTTGGGAATAAATAACAATTAAAACAAATAACAATGAAGGGATGGTTTATCCCATTGCAATGGATTCCCCTGCCTCGGATGCTCCAGAAAATTTAATGAATATGAATAAAATGAAAATGAATGCAATAAAAGTGGGATAGAATTCAATTACCCTCAGTTACCTTTCGAGTGTCCTAAAGGCCGGTACGTGCTAGAACCGAATGATTGAAAGATTAGGGTTGAGAACCTGGAATCTGTAGAGACGGTTTATAACTAAAGCGCGTTGGGAATAGTGGACTATACCTTGGTATAGTTGTGTTTGAAGGACAATATGAGGAAGGTTTATAGCTAAAACCCGTCGATGATATTGAACTATAGTATCGGGATGGTATTTAGGAAATAAGGCTAGGCCAGTTTATAACTAAAACCTGCTATACCTGAGTATAGTTTTGGGATAAAGAAATAGAATTTTGTATAGGCTTGATACTACGAGGAGGGGATTACTTGAATTCGTATGATATCGAATTCTGATGATTTTGTTGCCTTTGAAATGCCGAGGTTCGGCCTCTTTTTATAGGGATTATAGAACCGTCGATCGATGCAAGTTGGGCGGCAACTTGTGTCGATCGACACTTCTTGGACGGTGAGCATCGATCGACGCAAGTTGGGTGATAACTTGTGTCGATCGACACTTTATGGGCGATTGTAGCTCCGATGAGTCATCACTAGACTTGGCACGTGTCCAACAACTGTCGATCGACACATATGATGACCGTCGATCAACACTTTTTGGGTGATTATAGCTTCGCAGAGTCATTGATAGATTTGACACGTGTCAGTGTCAATCGACACTTGTGACCACCGTCGATCGACTGAAAGAACAAAAAGAATATGTAATATTTTCTCCAAATGTGGCCGTGTCCAGAAGTGGGGAGTTGAGCTTCTTGTTATAGTTTTTGGCAGAGTACCGATCGCCTCTTTTCTTTAAACAATGCCAACAAAACATGAGACACGTGGCTTGATTGAATACTTGACACATAGGTGCATATTCACCCTTCCAATTCATTACTCGCCCCTTGTATTCTGCATGTGTTACACGCCCATGCATATTCATCCTACCAATTCTCTTTGCATTACACACGGTTCATCTCATTACTGATAATTATTTTATGCTGGACATTTGCATTATACGTACATGCATGCGTTCTAATCCTTCCCATTTTCTTGGCATGACACATTAATGAACTGCTTTAATTGTGTATGATCATCTATCTAGTTTTCGCATTACATGCAATTATCTTAATTAGTCCATGCATGTTACATTTCCATTTCATGCATCTTTTAGGAATTTGACATTCAAATAAGAAAGTCATTTTCTATTAAAATTAGAAGATGTGTGTTGTGATGAGCGATGGAATTTTGAGGTATTGACTGATAGGAGTGGGGTGGACAAGGTATTTTATAACTCTGAAGTTGTGGGGAATTTGGATCTTTTAGAAGCATTCGGCTCGTAGCACTTTCGACACTTGGACATCCATATGAATAGGTATTAATCATCATCAGGCCAAGCAAACCATACTCACAGGCTGCCCCTCGCATTTCAAAAGTTTCGACCGTAAGGGAAATTTTGCATACATGAAGTGAGCGAGGTTAACAAAACAAGTGCTTTCGTGTATGGTAAGTCACAAGGACACAAGGGTTTAGAAAGAGTCGACATTACTTGATCGATAATTTTGCAAACAAAAATATTTTTGCCCCTTCGATCAAGAATATTGACGAAAATCTTTTTAAGTTAAAATCCTATTGGGGATGAAAACGAAAATCAAAGAAGGTAGTGAAATAAAAAAAATTTGTTGGAGAAAGTGAAAATTAAGAGCATTTCAAAGGTTTTGTGCCCCTAGTGACTTGTGTTATAGTTTTAAATTATTTGGTCTGGTTATTTCAAAACAGTTTTGAGATGATGCAAAAAGTAAGAAGAGAATTATACCTGCTTCTAGTGTCAGTCATATATATTGATAATCTTTCTAATTCTTTGAGGTGGCACTATCGGCCACTGATGAGTAGTCTGTCTCATCGGGGAGTTGGGCACTGTTAGCCACCACTGACCAGTTTGTCTCACCATCAAGTTGCGCACTGTCTACCACCATTGACTAGTTTTTTCACACCATCGAGTTGGGCACTGTCTACCACCATTGACCAATTTTTCTCATCGAGGAGTGTGGTACTGTTAGCCACTGTTGAGCAGTTTGCCTCACCATCGAGTTGGGCACTATCTTGCCACCATTGAGCAGTTTGTCTCATTAGGGAGTAAGGCACTTTCTGCCGCCATCAAGCTATTTGCCTCACCATCAAGTTGGGCACTGTCTTACTACCAATCAGCAGTTTATCTCACTAGGGAGTTGAGCTCTGTCTGCCGCCATTGAGCAGTTTATCTCACTAGGGAGTTGGACATTTTTTACCGCCAATGAGCAGTTTGTCTCACTAGGGAGTTAGGCACCATCTACCACCATTGATCTGCTATTGTGATTTCCTGCAAAATACAACTTGACATGGCACTACATGTCGCAAACATAATATGACACCACAAAACATAATACAGCACTGCATGACACTACATGTTTTTAGAATAAGTTGACATGACACTGCATTTCATCAATAAAACTTAGACATGACATTGTATGCCATTACAAAACTAGACATGACACTGCATATCATGGATGGGCTGTGGTAAAGATCTCGCTGGATCTAAAGTCTTATTGTGTGCATTATGAAGATCTCGCTGGATCACAGATCTGACTATGATGTGTTGAGGGTGAAGATTGGCTATGATGTGCCTTACTAGATCTATGTTTTAGGTATTATGAGTCGAGGTAAAGATCTCACTGGATCTAAAGTCTAATTAATAAATTGCCAAGGGAATAGATCTCATCATTATGAAGATTTTGTTGGATCTAGTTCGGATATGGTGTGTGGAGGTGAAGATCTCGCTGGATCTGAGGTCAGGCTATTGTGTGCCTAGGTGAAGATCTTGCTAGATCTAAGGTTAGGCTATTATGTGCCTTGTGAAGATCTCAAGGGATCTAAGTTTGGCTATGATGTGCCGAGTAAAGATCTCACTAGATCTAAGGACTGGGCATGATGTGCCTAGTGAAGATTCACTAGATCTGAGTTTGACTGTGATGCGTCGAGGATCTCAATGTTTCTAAGGTCAGGCTATTGTGTGCCTCAGTAAAGATCTCTTTGGATCTAAGGTTAGGCTATTATGTGCCTAGGTAAAGATCTCGCTGGATCTAAGGTTTGGCTATGATGTGCTTGGGTGAAGATCTCGCTAGATCCAAGGTTATGCTGCGATGTGCCTACATGAAGATCTTGCTGGATCTAAGGTTTGGCTATGATGTGCCTGGTGAAGATCTCACTAGATCTAAGGACTAGCTATGATGTTCCTAGTGAAGATTCACTAGATCTGAGTTTGACTGTGATGTGCCGAGGATCTCACTAGATCTAAGGTCAGGCTATTATGTGTCCTGGTGAAGATCTCGCTGGATCTAAGGTTAGGCTATTATGTGCCTAGATGAGGATCTTGCTGGATCTAAGGTCAGGCTATGATGTGCCTAGTTATTGGATCTGAGGTTTGGCTATGATGTGCCTAGATTAGGATCTAGCTGAATCTAAGGACTGGCTTTGATATGCTGAGGTGAAGACCTCGCTAGATCTTAGGTTTGCATGTCCTATGGTGTAATTCTAGATCGAGGTAGAACATATTTGGATGAGGTTAATGCATTCTTTTTTCATGATGCATGTGACGTAACACATTTATTGTCATTGCTATATGATGAGCTGTGTAAATGCATGATGCATTAAGTTGACACTTGCCCCTTGTTCAATTGGAGGCAGTGCATTTTTTAATGGATTTTCTTGCTTGAGCCCCCCTTATAGTTACTTTAATCTGAGCTGTAATTCAGGTAGCGCTGGGTTGTGGTCGATAGGGTCCGTATCATTTCACAAATTAGATATATCCCGCAGATTGTGTGATTTGTTTGCTTGATCCTAACTTTTTCAAAGACCGCCCTTTCAGGTTTTCGATATATCGGATCGCCTTAATTTTTTCCTGGACCGCCTTTTCAGGTTTTCAATCCAGCAGGCTTCCTCTTTCTTTTGTAATTTTTTTCTTTGTTGTTCTTCTTTCTTTCGAATGAGAGACTTGGTGATGACTTTTGCCTTTCTCATCTTGCCCTAGTTTATGAGAGAAGATTGAATATTCTAGATCTATTTGTCTAATCGCAAGCTTGGTTTCTCTGTTTCCTCTTTGTTGTCTTAGTTGTGTGTTGGACATCACTGGGATGATTCATGCAGATTATGGTTTGAATCATTTGCTTGTTTAGCCATTTTACAAATGAATTTGCACATGCACTTGAGTATTTATGAAATTGTCTAACATGCAAACATTTCATTTAATAAAACTTAAAGTGGAAACAATTGAGGAATGACAGTTATCTCAAATGATTCGCTCTTGCTACCAGCTAGCCTTGATAGGTTTTCTAGCCGATATCTCTTGCCTTATGGTCTTAACTTTTGCCTAAGTCATTTTGGTTTTTAACTTAGCAGACCATTTTGAGTTTTCTTCTATGATGATGGCTTTTTGGGTTTTCCATCTGATAAGCCTTTTCTTCTTTTTCTTTTAACAATCGGAGTGATTCATGTTAACTGGCGCTTTCTACGACATGGATAGGTTCTACTTCCCCTTGATAAAGGGTTTCTCCTAGATGAGTGAAGGCTTCAGTCATCTGAAGTCTTTTGAAATGAGGCTTGTTGTTGCCTTTGTATCCTAGTCCAGTTGTGTTATGAGATCCCAATGTAAACTTTCCAGGAGATTTGGTACTGACTAGAACTCCATTACTTTTAGGGTAGAGTTGGAAGATCTTTAGGATTTTTACAGAGATAACCTTGAAGGATCATACAGTGAGGTAGTGGAAGTGTGTGTATTGAAGGTTTATGGGAAACATCGAGTGAGGAAGAGCGTCTATACCCAAGTATAGTTTTAGGCTTAGAGAAGGGATTTTTTAGTATAGATTTTAGGAACCAATGAATATGGGGATAACTTGGTTGTTCTTCAAGAGAGGAGTTCGGGAGGTCCCAATTCTTGAGTGCTTAAACTCGGTCCAGGTGTGGGGTGTTGGCTGCCCGATTGGACCATTGTACATGTTCATCTTTTATTTTATTCTGCATTAATTGTAGTCATGAGGAATCCTCCCATTTGTTTGGGGCTAGCGTGAATCACAACGATAATGAATTCCCCAAACGCCTTGAGGGCGACAATTTTCCCATTGTAAAGTATTCTTCATTTTCTAGTGTAAAGTGGAGGGTACTCCTTCAAGTGCGTGGAACTAGGGATGTCCAGCAACAAGGAGAATGTCACCGAAATGTCATGGGTGTGAACACAATATATTGGAAATTGATTCCTACTATCGCGCATATCTCTCCGGGGGATGCTAATGGTAGTGCATTAACTTCCATTAAGTAGCACGACCCATCTATGGTTCTTAGACGATGGTAAGAGAGCTCATTCTAATGGGAGTATAGGTGCTTATATTCCTTTAGGCTAAGCTGGTATATCCGGCAGTGGTGGAGCTATGGAAGTCGGGTATAGTCCAATATGGGGATGGTAGACTCTGCCATGTGGTTTATAAGTCAGTATGGTGCTACATGGGTCTTGGACTCAAAAGATATCGTGATGTTTGGCAGAGGTTCATACACCATAAATAAAGTCTCCTTCCAAGGGAATGTCTTTTAAGGATATTAGTTATTGTCCCAGCTTTACTGATCAAATTTTTGGATTTAGCTCAATCATGACCTTTTTATTTGACCCCCGAATATGAATGGATTAATCACATGTGATTGATTTCATTGAGATATTGTAATGCTTCAAGACCAATTATTTCCTCAGGATAACGTTTGCTAAGGACTCAGATTCTTCCCTTTTTTATTTTGGAGGAATTGAAATTCAAGGCGGATGCTTCTTTTTTTTTATTGGAAATGCTAGAAAGGCATTGGCTTTGTATTATCTTACTAGCTTTTATAGCTCCATTGTGATATCTTACATGTCACTCACAGAGTAACACTTCTTGAGTTAGTTGAACATGAATCTCTTGCTAGGGGTAACCCTTTTAGGATGAAGCCGTAGAATTATTCATGTATATGAACCGGGCAAATATCGTAAGGCCCATTTTTTTCTCTCTTTTTCTACAGTAGTAATGTCCCTTTGGATAGCTATCATTCAAGACTTCAAATTATTTCCAAGTTAATTCCATGTTATGAAACATTTGGTGTGTTAAACATATTTTGTGAATGCTTAAATGTATATGCATATTCACGTGGAAAACATAGTACAAACAAACAAAATAAGTTTATTCATTCAAATCCAACTATGACATGATTGTTCACAACATCAAAGATGTATATGATTGATAAGTTAAAATGTGGGCTTAGAGCCCAAACATCAGCTTATCAACTACTTCACGTTTTTCTTGAAGTTATTTCTGAATGTCGTAGTCCTCGAGTATGCTCCCCTTTTGACTCTGGAGCCAAAAAATATCTTCCGTCTCTTGATCATTGATCTTGATCGGACAGGCTTGGGAAACCTGAGTTGAGGTTTGAATTGCTTTCCCCTTAGTTAAAAACCTTCCTCTCATAGAGAGTCTTGTTATAAGCGAAGCTTATCCTGGATGGGATGGAGAGTTGAGTCTACAAGGCTCTCCCATCTTTCCTGCACCCATCAATTGTTTGATATCATGTAGTAGGCGGTTACATTCATTAGTTCGGTGCTGCTCGATGACATGATAGGTGCAAAATTTATCCTTATACATTTCATTTGGATTCTTGTAAGGGTTCAAGCTTTAAAGTAGACCAGTAAATCTACATTTGTAAAATAATATAGCCAGTGATTCTTCCCACGGGGATATGCCATGTATGACTGGTTGATTTAGAATAGCTTCAATTATTTTTGGAACATCATTCCTAATGGGTATATCCTTTGTATTTCGGCTTCGATTGGATAAAGGTATGCTATAGATGGTTGATTGTCCAACATTAAGAATCTTCATTTGGTCGACATGGTGAGACTGGATGCTTTCTCTTGTTGGAGTACGGACCTTCGGTATTGCAGAAAGTCTTTTTGCTACAGCACCATTGACCATTTCTGAGAATGCATCTAATTTTAGAAAGTCTGACACGGCTTTGGATACTGCTGCTGCAATGATCTCGTCTTGGTTATGACTATCCATCTTATTTATGTAGAAACATGTGAACAACTGAATTGTTCTTTGCACTGAATTCAACCAAAGTGATCCCTTATAAACCACAGAACACAATGCCATAATGCCCAGAACAAAGTGTTTAAGCTAACTATCTTTAGACATTATGGAGCGATCTTTTGTCACAAATATTTTTAGAATGATGTATGTTAAACCTTAGGCACATATGATGCGGTATGATTTAACTGATGACATGAACCATCTTTACATGTTCATTAATTTGAGATTAATGATATGAGGGGGAGGTATTTATATTATGAGGTGAAGCGATTGGTAAGATATGATGAATGAATTCACAGGAATTAACTTTCGATGAATGAATGTAATACATGCATGCATTTGCATATGGTGAATTAAAGATAAGTAAGATATTCGAGGATGGTCTATCTCTCTCTCTCTCTCTTTTTGCTTTTTTTTTCAAGCCCAATCAAGGTAAACATAAGATTATAGTTAACATCCTAGAGATGCTAACGTCATGTGTATTTGGGTACCTACAGGATTGGGGTTAACATCCTAATAAGCATGACATAATAGTACATGACACTGCATGTCGTATTAGCACAATATAATATAACATGACATTGCATGTCATAAGGATAACATAATGCTGCATGCCGTATAAGTACAACATGATATAAAATGACGCTGCATGTCATATAAGGACAACATAGGGTGACATGACGCTACATGTTGAAAGGAAAACACAAGGTGACATGACGCTGCATGTCACAAGCCAAACACAAGATGACATGACGCTGCATGCCGCAAGAAAACCTAAGACGACATGAAGCTGCTTGTAGTAAATAAAACATAAGATGACATGACACTGCATGTCGTAAGTAAAACACAAGATGACATGACACTACATGTCATAAGCATATCATGAGATGACATGACACTGCATATCGCAAAGAAAACACAAGATAACATGACGCTGCATGTCGTAAGAAAAACTTGAGGTGACATGATGCTGCATGTCGTAATGAAAATATAGCGTGACATAACACTACATGTCAAATCATGGCATGACAAATTAAAATATGACACGCACTGCATGTTAAGATCATGACAAAACTTAACATGACACTGTATGTCAAAATAAAAATATAGTGTGACATGACACTCCATGTCAAAGCATAGCAAATCAAAACATGACATAGCATTGTAAGTCAAAATCGAATCAAAATATGACACAACATTGCATGTCGAAAGCATAACACAACCTAACGTAACATTGCATGTTATAAAAATATAGCATAACATGACACTGCATGTCAAAGCATGGCATTGTATGTTGTCTATGACATCGAATGTTATAAGAATGGAACTACATGGCACCACATGTTATAAGAACGAGATTACATGGCACTACATGTTATAAGAATGAGATTACATGTCACTTCATGTTATAAGAGTGAGATTACATGTCATTTCATGTTGTAGGAATTACATGGCATGACATGTTATAAGCATGGAAATACATGGTGCTCCATGTTATAGGCATAGGAATACATGGTGCTACATGTTATAGGCATGGTAATACATGGCACTTCATGTTGTAAGAACAAAATTACATGCCACCGCATGTTGTAAGAACGGAATTACATGGCATTGCATGTTGTAAGAATGGAATCGCATGGCGCTGCATGTTGTAAGAATAGAATTACATTGCACTGCATGTTGTAGGGATAGGAATACATGGTGCTACATGTTATAAGCATAGGATTACATGGCACTGCATGTTGTAGGCATGGTAATACATGGCACTTGCATGCTGTAAGCACAGGAATACATGGTGCTACATGTTATTGGCATGTGCTACATGTTATAGGCGGTAATATAGGGTACTACATGTTGTAAGCATGGTAATACATGGTGCTGCATGGAAATACATGAGATAAACATAATATCGCATGACATATCATGTTATACATTTGAAAATTATCGTAGAGCATGGTGTGGAATATGTGTCATTCACATGGAATATGGTATAAAATAACATCACATGGCATATCATCTTACACTCATACATCTCAAATGGTATTTGTATGGTACAACATCACACATGTTATATATTTGAAACACATAGTATGGCATGGTATATTGACGGAATAATTCATTTTCATGGCATACACATGATACGAATATAACATTGCATGTAATATCATTTTATACATATGAAATCCATCTCAAAACATGGTCTACTCATGTAATTTTTGTGGTCTTTGTATGTTTTAAACATCGCGTAACACAATTTGTCATGTTACCCATATAAAACACATAACATGGCATTGGGGATAAGCAAGGCTTGTTGTCTTAGGCATGGTATTCATTATATGAACATACGATGTCATAAGTAGGATATAATCATGGTATGCACATGGATAGACATACTATAATAATGACGTACTCATGGAATAGTCATAAAACACATGGCATATATGGTTAAAATGTTATTGCTACAAAAGATATGGTCAGTAATTCACACATGAGATGCATAAAAAAGATCCACAAGGAGAATTGTTGGCTCACACATAGAGTATACTCAGGGACGATCTTCTGTAATTCTAGGAGTGACTCCTAAAGGATTTTATTGCATAGTACCAAGGGCATGTGCGAAGTTCCTAATGCTTGCCCCTTGTAGGATGATTAGTTTGTCACTTAGGGAGTGATTGCTAAAAGATTTTATCACTTAGTACCCTGGGTACGTAGGATGTTTCTAAGGTTTTGTCCCCATGTGGCTTTTATGGAGCACGGGGCAATTTGGTCACTCAGGGAGTGGTCACTAGAGGATTTTATTACGTTGTACCAGGGGTGCATGAGAAGTTCCTAAGGTTAGTCCCCTTATGGCTTTTCCAGAGCGTGGGGCGATTTGGTCACTTAGGGAGTGATTGCTAAAATATTTTATCACTTGGTACCTGGGGTACGTACGATGTTTCTAAGGTCAATCCCCTTGTGGCTTTTACGGAGCGCGGGGCAATTTTGGTTGTTCACGCAGGGAGTAATTACTAAAGGATTTCATAGCATAGTACCGGGGGTATGCGCGATATTTCTATTGTTTGCCCCTTATGGCCTTATGTAGCACAGGGCAATTTGGTCACTCATGGAGTGATTTCTAAGGGTTTTATCGCTTTGTACCAAAGGTACACACAAAGTTCCTAAGGTTAGTCCCCTTACAGGTTTTTTGGAGCTCGGGGAGATTTTGGTCGTTCACTCAGGGAGTGATTACTAAAGGTCTTTATTACTTAGTACCATAAGTATGCACGACATTCCTACCCCTTATGGCCTCATGTAGAGCAGGGCAATTTGGTTACTCGTGGAGTGATTTGTAAGGGTTCTATCACTTTGTACCAGGGGTACGCATGAAGTTCCTAAGGTTAGTCCCCTTATGGCTTTTACGGAGTGCGGGCAAATCTGGTCACTGGAGGTCTTTATCGGTTAGTACCAAGGGTATGCACGATATTCCTATTGTTTATCCCTTATGGCCTTATGTAACGTAGGGCAATTTGGTCACTTGTGGAGTGATTTCTAAGGGTCTTATCGCTTTGTACCAGGGTAACACACGAAGTTCCTAAGTTTAGTCCCCTTATGGCTTTTATGGAGCGCGGGGAGATTTTGGTCGTTCACTCAAGGAGTGATTACTAAAGGTCTTTATCACTTAGTACCAAGGGTACACGCAATATCACTATTGTTTGTCCTTTATGGCTTTTAAGGAGTAGGGGAAAATTTTGGTTGTTCACTCATGGAGTGATTACCAAACGATTTTGCAGGATAGTACCAGGGGTATGCATGACATTTCGAATTCATGTTACGCTTAAGGATCGGTTTATGGATTTTATCGCTTAGTACAAGGGGTACGCACGATGTTTGTAATTTGCGTTATGCTCAAGGAGCAATTTTATAATGGTTTTATCGCTTAATATCACGGGTATACGCAATTTTCTAATTTATGTTATATTGAAGGAGTGGTTTTCTATTGTTCAATACCAAGGGTATGTGTGATGTTGTGCTTAGGAAGTAGCTTTGCTAAAGTCGTATCGTTTAATTCTAGGGTTATACATGATGGTGAGCTGTAGGAGCAGCTTTTCTATGGTTGTATCACTTAATACTAGGGGTATGCATGATGGTGCGCTCTAGGAGAGGCTTTGGTAAATTTGTATCGCTTAATACTGGGGGTATGGGCGATGGAGCACTCTAGGAGCAGCTTCTCTAAGGTCGTTTCGCTTAATACCAGGGGTACGTGTGATGGTGCGCTCTGGAGTGACTTTTCTAAGGTCGTATCGCTTGATACCGGGGGTATGCTATTGGGAACTGACAGTCAAATTGAACATGCATAAGAGGCATGGCGGAAATTCAAAATTTTGTCCCCGTCCCCAGGAACTCCTATTCGTTGCATATAAATTAAATAAAGCCTTAACTAAATAATTCTCTACCTAGGTTAGCATGCTAAAGGACTAGGCATACCATAATTCTAAATTATATCTTAGCATATTTACTTTATACTAAGTATGTTATAACTCTAAGTTATAACCTAAGCATAAAATAAACTAAGCATGCAAAAATAACCTAAGCATAATTATTAAGTCTAAAAACGCTAAAAGAAAAAGACTTAATAATCAAAAGAGAATGAAAAAGAACTTACCAGTTGAAGCGTGCTTTTGCAGAACCCTTTTGCATAAGCCTCCAATCGTAGGATAGCCTCTATTAGTATCCACACGAACCCCACTAACCGAAATCTCCCCAGGAGGAAGAACTAAGAAGCCTCAAGTAGTTGCTAGACCACTCCAGAAGCCTCACCCAAAAAATATAAACTAACGGTGCCCGAATAAATTTAGGCTCCAGAAAAATAACTTGCTCAGTTACCCAAGAGATTAATTATCTCGCTTAGGACTTATGCTTTGAGCTTGGTGCATTTTGAAAGGAGAAGGGACAACCCGTATATAGGCTTGGGGAACAAAAATTTGCTCCCCATTAGCGATATGGGATGGGAGTCAAACTCCCATCCCACACACCTACCACATGCAACGTGCTGCATGTGGTAAGGCTAGCCCATGTGGGCTTGCCTTGCATTCATGGGCTGCCTTTGTGCAGCCCATGAATATGGGCCGCCGTGAATACTGCCCAACAGTTTTCGCGTACCTTTCAGTGCATTCCGCGCAACCGAACTTTGTACAAAATATTTCATACTTTTCGGTTTTAACTAGCCAATGCAAAATCCCCTTTAAATCCTTCCAAATGAATATTTATTTTTGACTCTCATAAATTAGTTATCAGTTAAAATAAATTTCTTCGTCCAACCAAAATTGATCTAATCAATTATAATTTATTTATGACTCTAATTAATTACTTACCGGTCAAAATAAATTCCTTGGTCTATCGAAAATTGATTTAATCAATTTTAACCAATTAAATAATAATCCAATTATTATTTATGCTATATTTTCGTAATAGAATAAATCTATTAGTTCTTTACTTAGTCCAATGAAGGTCCAATGTGTGTGACCTTATAGGATCCCGAAGTATTGAGCTGTTAAGGCTTAACCAACCCTTGTTCTAATGGAACCATTGGCTCGATGCTCTAGACCGTGAATAGAACTCGATTACCTTAAGCGACTATAGTACGCCTCTAGCAAAGGTCTACCATCCCCCATTACTCGGAACATCATTTATGCTTATCACTTAATCCCGGTTAATGCAATAGTTATCCAGTGCGATAAATTCATTCCATTCTTTAATATTAGTACCATCTGGTTTATTGGGTTCGGTTAAAGTGTTAACCCACTAATAGCAAGGTTGCTCCAAGCTATGCCAGTTATTTACTTGTTATCGAAGTATATTCCCTTTTACCATAGTGTGTTTGACTAGAAACCATTTCTATCAAACACATACTCTGATCCGAGGTTTATGGCAATCATCACTTCAACAAGTGGCCAGGTACAACTCCTTAATATATCCGGAGCGATGGATTCTTTCCAACTACTCAACCTACCAACGTGCTGCCATCACTATACCCGTAATCACCCATAGCACCCTAAATTAATGAGTGTATAGTAATGACCCAAAGTATAGCAATAGTATTGCACAAGCAACTATTATCTCAAGTATGAGGACATTCGCAAAGCTTATTGCATGAAGATAAACACTAACACATTGATATTTATACCAAGTGTTTATATGGTTGTAGTCTCCAATATATCTCCCAGATATATCCATGTGTCAAGCTTAAGGCACCACCTTCAGTCTTTAGGGGATTAACTGCTTAGACACTTTCCAAGAAAGTTGACCATATGCTAGTCTTTCCGTTTCATCAATATCGTTTCTTGATGAAACTGTGACTAGGGATAGTTTAGACATAATCATAATTGTACATGAAGCAGGCTCCACCAAATATAGTCCAACTATAATTTCTCTGACTTCATGCTATGATATGTCAAGGACTTTTGTATACATACATCAATGAATATATTTTAACCAGCTATAATATATATGTATAAAAGCACATTGATATAAACAAAAGAACAAATGCCTTTATTGATTAAATAAATTATTCGTACTATTACATAATTAAGATATATTGCCCTAATTACCTTAAGGGCATACATCATATCCAATATATGCATGATGGAGCACTCTAGGAGTGGCTTTTCTAAGGTCGTATCGCTTAATACCAGGGTTATACTCGATGGTATGCTCTAGGAGCGGCTTTTCTAAGGTTGTATTGCTTAATACCAGTGGTATGCGTGATGGTGCACTCTAGGAGCAGCTTTTCTAAGGTCGTATTGCTTAATACTAGGGATATGCACGATGGTTCATTTGTATAATATGGCTATTTCATGTTGTGGCTGCAAGCAAATTGTGTTTAGCGGCGCATGGGATATTTGAATTGGCAAGTTGTTAGAACATGTACTTTTTATCTCCCCCTGCCGACCTTATTACTCATCATGGTGAGTATCTTTCCTAGGTTGGGGGTTCTTTCCTCTATTACCAACCTAGGGTAGGCGAGGACGTACTGTCTTTTATGATTTTAATAAAATCATTGGGTATCCCTAGGGGAAGTTTCTAGGGTTGTCTCGCTATATGCTGGGCTAAGTCTGACAGGTTGCAGTTGATGGTAACCGTGCATTATGTGCTTAAGCCCAAGAACCCTAATCGAGTTGAGGAGCCCATTTTCCACGTTTAATACACTCAAACCTAGTGGCCTTAATCAAGCCGACTAGATTATATTGTACTACGCATGACTGGTGTGTCCTAACTTCATGCCCCTACATGAACTCGAGTCAAGTTCTAGAGACACATCATTGAGAACACTGAGGTTTCGGGTAGGATAGATGCAAATGCTATGCAGTAAATCCGAAATAAAGTTTGTAGACAAACTTATTAAACATAAATCCTCGAATCAAATATACTTTCATTATTTTATCTAAAATTGGGTTAAATTTTATAAAAAACCAATTTTGGTAAAATCAACTCCCCAGCAGAGTTGCCACTGTGAGCGGGCGAACTTTTACCTACGATAATGAGCGGGCGGGCTCCTGGGTTTTTATCCTAGGAGCCGCTGCAGTTCGAGCGCGAGGCTCGTTTACATTTCTAGAGTGCTTGGCTATGGGGATCATGGGACCCTCTTGAAGACTGGTCTTTAGAGAATTGTTTTGTTGAAAACTTTATAGATTAAAGTTATGTCAAAAGCCCTATTTTATAAAATATAAGAGTCGCCACCCGGTTCAGCTCTATCGGGAAATTGGTGGTATAGCTCGTACGAACAAGATTTTTATACCTATAAAGCAGAGATTCTGAGTCGGATAAAATAGTTACTTGTATATTTGATTCGAGATATATATGTTTAATTAGTTTATTAAAAATAATTTCCCTATGTCATTTTGTTTATAAAACTTGGAAATAAATAACAATTAAAACAAATAACAATGAAGGGATAAGCATTTATACCTTTGCAATGGATTCCCTTGCCTCGGAAGCTCCAAAAATTTTAATAAATATGAATAAAATGACGGTTTATAACTAAAGCTCATTGGGAATAATGGACTATACCTTGGTATAGTTATGTTTGAAGGACAATATGAGGAAGGTTTATAGCTAAAACCCGTCGACGATATTGAACTATAGTATCGGGATGGTATTTAAGAAATAAGGCTACGCCGGTTTATAGCTAAAACATGCCAAGGGGAGGGTTTTATACCTGATTATAGTTTTGGGATAAAGGAATAGAATTTTGGTATAGGCTCGATACTATGAGAACAGAATTGCTTGAATTCATATGATATCGAATTCTGATGATATTGTTGCCTCTGAAATGCCGAGGTTCGACCTCTTTTTATAGGGATTATAGAACTGTCGATCGACGCAAGTTGGGCAGCAACTTGTGTCGATCGAACACTACTTGGACGGTGACCATTGATCGACGCAAGTTGGGCGACAACTTTAGTCGATCGACACTTCTTGAACGGTTGTAGCTCCGATGAGTCATCACTAGACTTGACACGTGTCCAACAACCGTCAATCAACACATATGATGACCGTCGATCGACACTTCTTGGGCGATTATAGCTTTGCTGAGTCATTGCTAAACTTGACATGTGTCAGCGTTGATCGACACTTATGACAACCTTCGATCGACACATATCACAACCGTCTATCGACTTAAAAAACAAAATGAATATGTTATATTTTCTCTAAATGTGGCCGTGTCCAGAAGTAGGGAGTTTAGCTTCTTTTTGTAGTTTTTGACAAATTGCGGATCGTCACTTTTGTTTAAAAAATGCCCACAAAACATGAGACATGTGGCTTGATTGAATACTTGACACATAGGTGTATATTCACCCTTACAATTCATTACTCACCCCTTGTATTCTGCATGTGTTACACGCCCATGCATATTCATCCTACCAATTCTCTTTGCATTACACGTAGTTCATCTCATTACAAATAATTATTTAATGTAGGACATTTGCATTATACGTACATGCATGCATTCTAATCCTGCTCATTTTCTTGGCATGACACATTAATGAACTGCTTCAATGGTGTATGATCATCTATCTAATTTTTGCATTGCATGCATTCATCTTAATTAGTCCATGCATTTTACATTTCCATTTCACGCATCTTTTAGGCATTTGACATTTAAATAATAAAGTCATTTTGTATTAAAAATTAGACTACGTGCACTGTGATGAGCGATATAATTTTGAGGCATTGACCGATAGGAGTGGGGTGGACAAGGTATTTTATGACTCTAAAGTTTATGCGAATTTCAATCATTTATAAGCATTCGACTCGTAGCACTTTTAACACTTGCACATCCATATAAATAGGTATTAATCATCATCAATCGGGCAGACCGTGCTCACATCTGGGGTAGCTATTAAAGCTACTACTGGAGTAACACTTAAACTGAGTCCTAGAAATCAGATGGCACTTAACAGTTGATAGAAGGAGTAATTTGTATTGATACTGTTACAGAACTGGGATAAAGGCACATGCACGTGACGTTCCAAATACTGATGGGTCATATTCCTTTGCTAGAGGCCACTATGACCGATTAAAGTAATTAGAGTCCATAACGGTCTGGAGCTCCAAGCCGGTCAATTCCTAAAGGGTATTGAGCTAGGTTTAACATTTGGTAGCTTGATATTACGGGATCGTATAAGGTCACACTTTAAGTTGCGACTGAGCTAAGTAAAGAATCATTAGACTAGGTCTAATCTAGAAGAGCAAGGAAATATGGTTAGACCATAACATATTGATTAGACCAATATTCATTGGTTGGACCAATGAGCCTGATAAATAATAAGGAGGATAAAATAAATAAAGGGATTAGGAGCCTAAAGACAACACAGTTAAAGAATATTGGGTATTGCTTGAACTGGTGCAAGTGGATCGGTGAGAAAATTGCTGGATAATTTTGGACTTGATTTGCATGTGAGCCAAGGCAGTGTTGTGTATGAACAACACTGCTCAAGCCTCACATTGGGCCCTTGGGAATCGTGGGCTGAAATGTGCAGCCCACTGTGCACTAGAGTGCGGCCTACTGGGCTGCGTTGCACTGTGCGCATCACATGCCATCGTACAGTGCTGGGCAGCACAGCCCGCTGAACTACTGCCCATTTGGCCAATAGTTGTGGATTAGTAAGGGGAGTTTGCTCCCCAAGCAAACTCCCTATTAGAGTTTGGTTCTAATTCTAATTAGGTTTATTAAATACCTAATTGCCATTTTTATTTAATTTCTAATTGGTTGAGGTGAGGGAATTTATTATCCTTTGAATAATTCCTAACCACTATAAATAGAGGCCTCCTTCTTCATTATTTTTCGTCCTGAATTTTATAATCCCTCTCTTGCTTTCTTATTCTCTTAGTTGTTCTGATTCGGGAAAGTAATCCGTTGAAAGACGTATTTACTTAGAATAGAAAATTAAGGGAATTTCTTCTAGAATAAATTAGTAGGGAGGAGCTAGCCATTCTCTGCTATTTTATCGGTTCTTCCTATATAGAAGGTTTTGATCGGTGGTGCTCGTGTGGACTATTTATAGAGGGCTTCCACTTTGGAGTCTATGCACGTAGCTGAGGGGTCATTCTGCCGACATTGAGATTCACGCTTCAACTGTTAAGTGGTTAAATTATTATTAGGTCCTTTTAATAAGTGTTTATGACCTAGAATAATTTAAGACTAGCATTATTATCTATCATGCTATGCTTAGGAGATCCAGGGAACTAGATTAAGTTTTTGAACTTCTGCTGCACATGTTGTACTTGCTAAAACATCAATCAAGACCAACAATTGTATCATGAGCCTGCCTAATGCAATTGTATGATTGACTAGAAATATGCTAGGTCTTATTTTCTATGAAATATTTTCGATTATGGTATGCCATGCCAAGGAATTTATTTCTTGCAATAGAAAATATTGTGATAACTAGATTAAGTATTGCTTAAACTTAGTTAGGGTAGTTATCTAGAAATTAACAATGTTTTTCTTGAAATTGTAAATGATTTAAATTTTGAATTATTTGGAATAATTCTTAAATTAGAAAAGAATGAAATCTTTAATTTAATTAGTCTATGGTTAATTGAGTCAGAAGGGCTCGTGTTTATTGTAGCAAGGATTGGACTTGGCTGCTCATTCACTTCAAGGGGGCCTCTCCTACCTAGGAATTCTCATCGGTTCTAAATTCTAATTACCAAAGGGACTTTTTGAATTAGTTGATTTCTAGTTTAATGAATTGGATTCATTATATAGTTTTACAAATAAAATTTTAAATTGTTAAATTAGAACTTATAGATATAGGTGCAAGAACTTGAACAATGAACCCCATTGTTTATTTTGCATGCTATGTGGAGTCTTGGCATGATGGAATGATTATGAATTACAAGTTGAGCATAACCCCTAGGTTGGACCTACTAATTCCTTTTAGCCCGAAATTAGTTATAGTTTCGTAATGACGTCCATGTATAAGTCCTAGATTAGGCGAGACCATTTGCACCAATAAATCCCCATTAAAATATTAAGACAAAATTAGCCTTCCTTAGTAATCGATTTTATGATAGACCAACTATCATAGAAGTATTCACCTTTCGTGAATGACTATCAAATGTCTAGAAAATCTCTTAAAACTTCAGAGTTTATGAGCAAACTTAGAAATTTTGAATGAGACCATCTTGCCACGAGTTTTGAAAGTCCTAAAGATAGGATGAAAGGGAATTTAAAAGTTAACAAGAAAAGTGTCAAAAGAAAAATCAGAAAACAGAAATATATTGCTGAGAATGTTTGTTTTCAATGCGGTGGGACCAATCATTGGAAGAAAGACTGTGTGGCTGCATTTTTTGAGCCTGAGAAGACAAAGCTGAAAGATGCTTATACTTCAGGTATGTTCATGATTGAAAATTTCACTACAGTTCCTTATGAGTTTACTTGGGCATTGGATACTAGATGTGGTAATCATATCTGAACTTTTGTCCAGGAGTTGCAAAACTGTAGAAGGCTGGCTAAAGAAGAGTTGTACCTATGAGTTGGAAATGGAGCACGGGTTGCTGCATGAGCTGTAGGAATATATAGTCTCAAATTGCCAAGTGGCCTAGTTTTAGAATTAAATAAATTCTATTATATTTCGGTTGTTACTAATAATATTATTTCTGTTGCGTGTTTAGCAGCAGAAGGATTTGAAGTTTTATTTAATAATAAAGATTGTCAAATTCATGAAATTAGTGTTCTTTATGGTAATGGAGTTTTGATTGATGGAATATATGTTTTGAATACTAAAGTTGAAAGTTTTAATATGAATGATGCTAAGAGATCAAAATTAGATAAGGACAAATCATCCTACTTATGGCATTGTCATTTGGGCCATGTAAACGAAGCCCGCTTAACTAAGTTATACAAAGGAGGTGACTTGGGCCCAATAGACTGGGAGTCTTATAGGGCATGTGAACCTTGTTTGTTAGGAAAAATGGCAAAGAACCCATTAAAGGCAAAGGAGAATGTGCCACAAGTACATTAGAAATAATACACACAGATGTATGTGGTCTAATAAAAGTGTCTACACATGGAGGATTTGACTACTTCATATCTTTTATCGATGATTACTCACGATACTGAAATTTGTACCTTATGAGGCACAGATTAGATAGTTTTGAAAAGTTCAAAGACTATAAGAATGAAGTTGAGAAACAACTTGGAAAGAATATTAAGGTACTACGGTCATACCGAGGTGGAGAATATTTAAGCCAAGAGTTTGAAGCTTATCTAAGGGATAGTGGAATATTACCCCAATAGACCCCTCATACTCCTCAGCACAATGGCGTGTCTGAGAGGAGGAACATAACTTTTTTAGACATGGTTTGGTCCATGATGATGAGCCAAGCAAGTCTCAACAAATCCTTTTGGGGATATGCACTTAAGAGCGTAGTTTATATACTAAATTGTGTGCCCTCAAAATCAGTTGATACAACAAAGTACTAAAGGTGGTATGGTAAGAAACCCTCTCTTTCTCACTTGAGATTTGGGGATTTCCTACCTATATTAAAAAGAACAATGTCAGATAAGCTGGGAGCCAGGGCTGACAAATGCTTGTTCATAGGTTATCCTAAAGAGATAGTAGGATATACCTTTTATGTTCCTAAGGAACAAAAGGTTTTTGTTTTTAGGACCGCTCAGTTCCTTGAGAAGGAATATATGCTTGTAAAAGCTAGTGGGAGCGACCTTTAATTTGAGGTTCAAGTAGGCGAACAAGACAATCAATTGATAATTCCTACTCCTGATACACAACAGAGTGTGATCAACGAATAGCCTGGTATACAACAGCCATTGTGTAGATCTGGTAGAGTTCCCAACGCTCCTAAAAGATATGGATTTTTCATCATGGATGATAAAAAAATCTATCTAATGGAGGATGATGAACCTAAGACCTACAAGGAAGCAATGGAGTGCTCTGACTCTGATAAATGGTTAAAAGCCATGAAATCAGAAATGGATTCCATGTATGAAAACCAAGTATGTGAATTGGTCGATGCACCTAATGAGGTTAGACCCATAGGTTACAAATGGGTTTTTAAGAAGAAAATCGACATGGATGGTAATGTAATTACATATAAGGCAAGGTTGGTGGCAAAGGGTTATTGTCAAAGAGAAGGAATTGTCTATAATAAAAGCTTTTAACTAGTAGCCATTGTTAAATCCATAAGGATACTCTTAGCCATTGCTGCTCATTAAGATTATGAGATCTGGCAGATGGATGTGAAAACCACTTTCCTAAATGGAAATATGGATCGGGATGTGTATATGATACAACCTGAGGGTTTTACATCTCAGAATGGTAGGAAGGTATGCAAGCTTCAAAGATCCATTTATGGACTTAAGCAAGCATCTAGGAGTAGGAATATAAAGTTTGATGATACGATCAAAGAGTTAGATTTTATATCAAATGCTTATGAGCCTTGTGTATACAAGAAAGTTAGTGGAGTGCAGTCATTTTCCTTGTGCTATATGTTGATGACATACTGCAAATAGGAAATGACATTTCTCTTCTTCAAATGGTAAAATCGTGGTTGTAAAGAAAGTTCTCCATGAAGGACCTTGGAGAAGAAACATTTATACTAGGTATAAAGATCTATAGAGATAGATCCAAGAGGTTGCTAGGTCTTTCACAAGACACAAACATAGATAAGGTATTGACTATGTTCAGTCTTGAGCAATCAAGAAGAGGTTATCTTCCAATGTCTCATGGAATGAACCTTTCTAAATCTGAGTGTCCAAGGACACTTAAGGAGAGATTACGCATGAAAGAAATACCCTATACATCCGCAATAGGATCTATCATGTATGCTATGGTATGTATACAACATGATGTCTCACATGTGTTGAGCATCACAAGTAGATTTCAATTTGATCTAGGTGAGAAGCACTGGAAGGCTATTAAGAATATCCTTAAGTACTTAAGAAGGACAAAGGGAATGTTCTTAGTATATGGAGGAAGTGATCTCACAGTAAAGGGATTCACAAATGTGAGTTTTCAATCTAATATTGATGACTACAAGTCAGAGTCAAGTTACCTATTTATGTTAAATAGAGGGGCAATTGTTTGGAAGAGTTCTAAACAGGATATGACTGCTGATTCAACCACTAATTCTAAGTATATTGCTGCTTTAGAAGCAGCAAAGCAAGCTTTCTGGATAAAGATATTTATTGGTGATCTCGGCATGGAGTCTAATAGTGAGGATCTAATAGTAATATATTATGATAACACTGGGGCTATTGCTCAGGCAAAAGAACCACGGTCTCGTCAGAGAAACGGACGTATACACAGAAAATTTCATATAGTTCTAGATATGATAAGGGATAAGGATATACAGATGGAATATATACCCATAGATCAGAACCTGGCAGATAGTTTGACCAAGCCTTTGACATAGATTAAGCATGACCAGCATGTTAATAGTTATGGCTTACGGCACATAGCTAATTGGGTCTAGTGCAAGTGGGAGATTGTTAGACATGATGTATGCCCTAGAGGCAATTAGGGCGATATATCTTAGTTAGTTTTATTTGTACAAACAATGTTATATTAATAAAGGCAATCTTTTGTTATATCAATGACTGGGAAAATATATTATGACTGGTTTAGAATAAATTCATTGATGTATTCGCAAAAGTCCATGACATAATTATAACACGTATTGCAAGGGCATACTGAGACTATATTGGTGAGAACTGGTTCGTGTACAATTATGATTTATCTAAATATCCCTAGTTGCAGTATCATCATGACTAGACATTGATGAATACGAATAGACTAGCTTGTGTTCTCATACCTCTTGAATATGATTTAGAGTAGCATATCTCCAGTGCTACAGGGTGGTACCTTCGGTTAACATATGAATGTATTTAGGGAAATACATTGGAGACTGCTATAAGACAACACTCGATAATCTATATTACGTGTTGGTGTTTTAATCGTCTTATTGTAATAACAATATAAATATCCTTAGATCTGAGATACTAGTGACCTTGTTCAGATGTTGCTATACTTTGGATTATACTTATACATTCTGTGAGATTGGATGTCACGGATAAATACGGGTATAGTTGATATCTGTCTATTGGTAAGCTGAGTAGTCAAGATGGAATCTATCACTCCATTATAGCAATACAAGGGAGATGTACCTTGGCCACTTGTTATAAGTGACACACTCGTAAACCTCTAATCAAAGTATGGGTTGATAGGATGGGATCCTGATCAACATATTAAGTGGTTGAATAGTGTACTTTGGCTGCAAGACTAAACTATCGGGGTAGCTATTAAAGCTACTAGTGGACTAACACTTAAATCAAGTCATAGCAACCAAATGGTACTTAACAGTTGATAGAAGGAGTGAATTATATTAATACTATTGCAGAATTGGGAATAAGTCACATGCATGTGACGTTCCAAATATTGAGGGGTCATATGCCTTTGCTAGGGGCCACTATGACCGATCAAAGTAATTGGAGTCCATAACAGTCTGTAGCTCCGAGCCAGTCAATTCCTAAATGGGATTGAGCCAGGTTAAACATTAGGTGCTTGTGTAGACTATTTATAGAGGGTTTCTACTTTGGAGTCTATGCATGTAGCTGATGGGTCATTCTGCGAACATTTGGATTCACGCTTCAACTGGTAAGTGGTTAAATTATTATTAGGTCCTTTTAGTAAGTGTTTATGACCTAGAATGATTTAATACTAGCATTATTATCAATCATGCTACGCTTAGAGGATCCAGGGAACTAGATTAAATTTTTGAACTTCTGCTGCACCTATTTTACTTGCTAAAGCCTCAATCTAGACCAACAATTTTGATTCTTTTCTAGTCTTTTCACCCCTGATTTGTAAAATCAACAATATTTTGATGTTTTAAATCCAGATTCACTGAAATAATGTTGAAATCGGTTTAAAATCTTGGTTGTTTTGAATTTATGGGTGAAAAAATGCCATTTCCCTCTATTTTGCCATTTTTTCCCAAGGCATCTACAGGCAGCGGCCACAGCCGCGGCTGCATCAAAGTAGTCGCGGCGGTGCTAGCTATTGGGAACTGACAGTCACTTTGAACATGCATAATAGCCATGGTGGAAATTCAAAATTTTATTCGTTGTCCCTGGGAACTCCTATTAGTTGCATAATAAATAAAGCCTTAACTAAACAATTCTCTACCTAGGTTAGCATTCATAGGCTAGGCATACCATAATTCTAAATTATGTCCTAGCATAAATATTTTATACTAAGCATGTTATAACTCTAAGCTATAACCTAAGCATAAAATAAACTAAGCATGCCTAACAACCTAAGTGTAATTATTAAGTCTAAAAACTCTTAAAGAAAAAGACCTAATAATTAAAAGAGAAAGAAACTAAACTTACCAGTTGAAGCGTGCTTTAGCAGAACCTCCTTTCATGAGCCTCCAAGTGTAGGATAGCCTCTATGAGTATCCACACGAACCCCACCAACCAAAACCTCCCAATTAGGAAGAACTAAAGAGCCTTGAGTAGTTACTAGACCACTCCGAAAAGCCCAAAAAAAAAAATTAACTAGAGGTGCCTCAAAATATTTGAGGCCCCTCAAAAGAACTTGCTCAAGTCGACCCGGGAGATTTTACTTTAGGAATCTAAAATTAGGATTTATGCTTTGAGCTTGGTGCGATTTGAAAAGGGAGAAGGCAAAGCCTATTTATAGGCTTGGGGGAGCAAAGTTGCTCCCCCATTTCTGATGTGGGATTAGGATTTCTCCTAATCCCACATAGGTCAACATGTGGACCCATATGGGTCCGCGACCTGACCTGCCCGCAATGTGCATAGCACGCTTTAAAGGGCCTATGTAAGGCAGGCTCTTATGAGCTTGCCTTGCATGTAAGTTGGCCCTTGTGGTTCACCATTGAGTTGTGCCTATGGCAGCCCATTTTCATGGGCTGTCTCGCACACCTTTCGGTGCACTCTCGTGCACCCGAGCTTGCACAAAATATATTTGCACTCTGGGTCCACTTTAACTACATATTTATTTTATGACCCTAATAAATTAATTACTAGTCAAAATAAATATCTGGCTTAACAAAAAAATTATCTAAGCGTTTTAATCAATACATTAATTTATTTATGACCTTAATAAAATTAGGTATAGGTCAAAATAAATTCTTATTCTAATTAAATAATAATCTAATTATTATTATGTTATATATGCGTAATGGAATAAATCTATTAATTCTTTACTCAGTCCGATAAAGCTCCAATGTGTGTGACCTTATAGGATCCCGAAGTATTAAGCTGTTAAGGCTTAACCAATCCTTGTTCTATCGGAACTATTGGCTCGATGTTCTATATCGTGAATAGAACTCGATTACCTTAAACGACTGTAGTATGCCTCTATCAAGGGTCTACAATCCCCCATTACTCAGAACGCCATTTTTGCCTATGACTAAATCCTGGTTATTGCAATAGTTGCCCAATGTGATGAAATCCTTCCGTTCTTTAATATTAGTACCATCTGGTTTGTTGGGTTCAATTAAAGTGTTAACCCACTGATAGCGAGGTTGCTCCAACCTATCCTAATTATTTACTTATTACTGAAGTATATTGCTTTTTACCGTAATGTGTTTAACTAGAAACTATTTCTATCAAACACATACTCTGATTTGAGGTTTATAGCAATCATCACTTCAAAAAGTGGCAAGGTTCAACTGCTTAATATATACGGAGCAATGGATTCTTTCCGACTACATAGCTTACCAACGTGTCGTCATCACTATACCCGTAATCACCCGTAGCACCCTTAACAAATGAGTGTATAGTAATGACCCAAAGTATAGCGTTAATACCACACAAGGTAACTGTAATCTCAAGTATGAGGATATTCACAAAGCTACTACACAAAGATAAACACTAAAACTATGATATAGTTACCAAGTATTTATTTTACTGCGGTCTCCAATATATCTTCCAGATATATCCATATGTCAATCTTAAGGCACCACCTTCAGTTATAGCAGAGTAATTGCTTGGACCCATTCAAAGAAAGTTGACCACATGCTAGTCTTATTACTTCATCAATATCTTTTCTGGATGAAACTATGACTAGGGATACTTTAGACATATTCATAATTGCAAATGAAGTAGATCTCTCTAAGTATAGTCCAACTATAATTTCTCTGACTTCATGCTATGATATGTCAAGGACTTTTGTATACCTATATCAATGATTATATATTTTAACCAGTCATAATATATTTATAAACACATCGATATAAACAAAAGATTAAATGCCTTTATTAATTAAACAAATTATTCGTACCATTACATAATTAAGATATATTGCCCTAATAGCCTTAAGGGCATAAATCATATCTAACAAACTCCCTCTTGCACTAAGGCCAATTAGCCATATGTCTTAATCCATATCCTTTAACATGCTGGTTATGTTTAACTTGAGTTAATGGCTTTGTCAGACCATCAATGGGGTTCTGATTAGTGGGTACATATTCTAGTCTTATTATCTTAGCATCAACAATCTCGCTGATTATACGGTACTTTTTGGATACATGTCTATTTTTTTGGTGTGACTGTGGTTCCTTTTCTTGAGATATAGCACCCTCGTTATCACAATACAAAGTGATTGGATCAACAATCTCAGGCACCACATACAGATCATGAATAAATCACTTTAACCAGACAACTTCTTTTACTACTTCACAGGTAGCAATGTATTAAAATTCTATGGTTGAATGAGCAGTAGTTTCTTGCTTAGAACTTTTCCAGCATACTGCCTCTTCATTCAACATATACACAAAACTCAAATGAGACTTAAAGTCATCCTTATTGGATTGAAAACTAGCATAAATGTAACCTCTAATTGTGAGGTCACCATCCCCATATATCAAGAATACATCTTTACTCCTTCTCAGGTACTTAAGAATTGCCTTGATGGCCATCCAGTGCTTTTCACCTGGATCTACTTGATATCTACTCATCAAGCTTAAAGCTTGAGAGATATCTAGCCTAGTACATATTATAGTATGCATGATGGATCCTATCGCGGATGCATAGGATATATCCTTCATGCACATTCTTTCATGAGCTGTCTTCGGACACTCAACATTAGATAGGTTAATCCCTTTTGTCATTAGGAGATAACCTTTCTTCGAATGCTCAAGGTTGAACCTATTCAATACCTTGTCTATATTTGTACTTTCAGAAATACCTAACAGTCTCTTGGATCTATCCGATAGATATTTATACCTAGTATAAATGCTGCTTCACCAAGGTCTTTTATGGAGAACTTTCTTGACAACCATACCTTGATATTTTGAAGAAGAGAAATGTCATTTCCTATTAGTAAAATGTCATCGACATATAATACTAACAGAATGACTGCACTCCCACTAACCTTCTTGTAAACACAAGGCTCATTAATGTTTGGAAAGAAATCTAGTTCACGGATTGTCTAATCAAACCTTATATTCCAGCTCCTGGATGCCTGCTTAAGTCCATAAATGGACCTTTGCAGTTTTTATACCTTCGAGCCATTCTGAGATGTAAAACCCTCAGGCTATGTGATATACACATCTCGATCTAAGTCCCCATTCAGGAATGTTGTTCTTACATCCATCTGCCAGATCTTATAATCATAATGAGCAGCAATGGTGAGGAGTATCCTTATAGATTTAAGCATGGCTACTAGTGAGAAAGTTTCATCATAGTCGATACCTTCACGTTGACTATAACCTTTCACAACCAACCTTACCTTATAGGTAATTACATTATTATCCATGTTAGTCTTCTTCTTGAAGACCCATTTGCACTTGATGAATTTAACCTCTTCTAGTGCATCGACCAAATTCCAAAGTTGCTTCTTATACATGGAATCCATTCCTAATTTCATGGCTTTAAGCCATTTATCAAAATCTGAGCTTTTCATAGCTGCATCATAGGTCCTTAGTTCATCATCCTTTATGAGATATAGTTCCTTATCATCAGTGATGATAAAAAAATATCTACTGGGACCTTTATGAACACGACCTGATATTCGCAATGTTTGTGTTTTGACATGTTGTTCTTGGATCACACTTTCTTGTGTATCTAGACAGGGTTAATCAACTAATTTTCTATTTCTTCCTCTGGAACTTCCAGTTCAAAATTGTTCCCATTGACTTTTGTAAGCAAGTATTTCTTTTCAAGAAAGTGAGCACTCCAAGATAAAAATACCTTTTGCATCTCGGGTTGGTAAAATAAATACCCTATAGTTTCCTTTAGATATCCAATGAATAGACACTTGTTAGATTTAGCGCTTAGGTTATCTGACGCTATCCTCTTTACCATAGCAGGACAACCCCATACTCTAAGGTGACTTAGAGATGGCTTTAATTACACCATCTTTTTTAAGGTATAAAATCAGCGGATTTAAAGCGCTCTCTATTTAATACATATACTACGCTCTCTAGTGCATATCCCCAAAAGAATTCACTAAGATCTGCTTGGCTCAACATGGACTGAACCATATCTATTAAATTTTAATTCCTTCTTTCCGACACTCTATTGTGTTGGGGTGTATAAGGAGGTTCCACTGGGGAACTATCCAGTTTTACTATACATAATCTTGAAACTCTTGACTCAAGTATTCTCCACATTGATCAGATCGAAGTGCCTTAATACTCTTCTCAAGTTGTTTCTCTACTTCATTTCTAAATATTTTGAAATTTTCAAAACTTTCAGATTTGTGCTTCATTAAGTACAGATAGCCATATCATGGATAATCATCTATAAAGGTTATGAAGTAAGATTATCGTTATAGGGCCTAAACACTCATTGGACCACATACATCAGTATGTATAAGTTCCAATGTACTCATCGCTCATTCACCATTTCCTTTAAAGGACAACTTTGTCATTTTTCCTTTTAAACAAGGTTTGCAATCACCATAAGAATCTAAGTCTATTGGGCCCAAGTCACCACGCTTATGCAGCTTGGTTAAGCGATCTTTGTTTATGTGGTGTAAATGACAATGCCATAAGTAGAAGGAATTCTCATTATCTAATTTAACTTTCTTTACATTGTTTACATTAAAAACTTTTATTTTAGTATCACGCGAATCTAACAATTATTATTTGAAAATAAAATTTCAAATCCCTTTGCTACGAAACATGCAATAGATACAATATTCTTAGTAACACGGAATGTACTAAAAATTATTCAAAACTAAAACTAAAGCACTCAAAAAATAAGACTAAAGCTTCCTACCTCTAATGCAATAACTCGGGTTCCATTTCCCACACGTAGGTGCACCTCCCCTTTTGCAAGCTTTATACTATTCCTTAGTCCCTGCACAGAAGTACAGATATGAGAACCACGACTAGTATCTAATACCCAAGTGGATTCATGAAGAAAAGTAGCATAGTTTTCAATTACAAACATACCTGAAGTAGATGCCTCTGTAGGCTTCTTCTTCAAGTGTTCAGAAGTGGGAGCTCGCAATCCCTCTTCTAATGTCCCGGTTTCCCACACTGAAAGCATACATATTTATATACTATGAAATATCGATGACGTGTGGGTCTCCCTTAGCACTAGGGTGAGAGGTGGGGCCCACTGGGTCTTGGTTGGATTTAGGCGTTATGAAAGCTTTTTAGTTCAAGTTTGCACAATTAGCCAATTTTAGTGAATAAAAGAATCGAGATCCAAATCTTGATACAAATGATAGAGTCGCCACCCAAGTTGTCTACTTGAGAAAGTGTTTTGGTATGGTTCCCATTGGGTGGGAGACTCATACCTTTTCGTTTAGAGATTTGGGTATCGAATGAGTCACTTATTTCTCATTTAGTTAATTCAAAATTGCATTCGCCACGTAAAACTATTCCATTTTCATCATTTCGGGAATTATCATACAAATCCTATTTTTTTACACTCTTTCACACTCATTACATGCATTTACAGATTGATGACAAGCAATAAAGGGGGGAATAAAAATTACAATCGGGGGAAAATGTGGAAATTGCAAGAGAACCTATGCATTTGTTCTAAGTTATAAAACAAAATAAAAATAAGTTCCTGCATCCACAAAGATTAGCACAGTTTATAGCATCTCACAAGTCAACATTTTATTAATAAAAATATGGTTATGTTAGTGTGGCAGTTTTGCGATTGGTAGTGCCTGGATGGCTAGTAGGATCAAAGAGAAATAACGCATCTTCAACGTATTTTGTTATAAAAGCACATTTTAACTTTTATGGGTTGATTTCCCTGATTATTAGTGAAAATGATCGCATGGCAAAGGGTGAGTTAATTGATTTTAACTAGTTAAAAGAGAACTTTAGGTTCTACTTAGGGGCCAGTACCTGTACGGGTGGGGTAGGACCCGTACAACTATTGGGAAGGATAGATACGGGGTATGGGGGACTCGTACGGGTCCTGTATGGTCCTGAGAAGAAACTTAGTTAAATTTAACAAGCAGATTTATGGAGAAGAAATGAAATAAAAATGGGAGTTCCTTCAGTATGAGTATGGCACACTAGTTGAATATCCCTAAGGATATAGGGTGCCAACAAGGCTCATACGGGTTAGGACCAGACCCAAAACAGGAATAAAAGAATAGATATAATAGAAGAGGTAGATAATAATGATAAAATAACTGAGATGTGATTCTCTTTGAAACTAAAGAGCATACCTTTACGTTATGACTCCACTTGAGGCAATCCCTTTGCTGTGAGAGAGTCTAAGTAGATGATGAAATGGAGATTTTAGGACTATTTGGGGGAGTATTAGTGTGGACAAAACCTCCCCAAATCCTAATAAACGAAGCTAGGAATGAACAAAATGTGGACAAAACCTCAATGGATGGGTTTTCTCCTTATTTTATACCTCCTATACCTTAAATATACCCTTTCTACACCTATAGGAACTGCTAGAATTTGTCTATTTATTGTGTCTCTTTTGTGTATGTCTCTATCTGAAAAGAGGTGAGGAAAGGGCCCTATTTATAGGGGAAATGAGGTCCAAATGCAATAAATCACATTCACGACCTGATTTCACCCAAAATAGGTAAGGATTACCTTCCATAAAGACCGAATAGGCAACAACAGGACCCATAATGGTGGGGTTCCACCCATATTGGTCTAGAGTGACCCGTATCAGTCTCCTCCAGGCGTATGGGGGAAATGACCCGTACGGGTTTGCTGATGGATCCGTACCACCAGGCAGTACCCGTATGAGTCCCTAAGGGCAGACTAGGTCTCCAAACTTTGGCCAAACTTAACTCTGCAGTGGTAGGAACACCTCTGATTAATAACACCTATAAGAGATTGCATTATCTAGCTCTCATCATTATTTCTTGAGAAGGGCCATTAAAATTTAGTGCTCATAGACTACCCCTCATAGGATAACTGCAGATACGAATCTGTATGATCTCACGATGTAAGCGAGGGTTTGGAAATCATACCTGAGGTGATGACATGGGAGAGTTCCTTTCTTGAGGTGAACTCCTTTCCTAGGTGTCCCTCTCTTGAGGCGAATGACTTTCCTTGCCAATGCGTATCTCTTTCTTAAGGCGGATGAATTTCCTTACAAATGCAAATCAATTTCTTGAGGCAGATGACTTTCCTTGCCAATACATATCCATTTCTTGAGGTGGATGACTTATCTTTGATGGTTCTTATGCCTAGTGACTTTACTGGAGGAAGGCGTGTGATTCCCTTTCCTAAGGTGGATCAACTTTCCTGATTAATGGTGTATCCCTTTCCTAAGGCGGATCAACTCTCCTGACCGGTGGTGTATCCCTTTCCTAAGGCAGATTGACTTTCTGAACTAATGGTGTATCCCTTTCATAAGGTGGATTGACCTTCCTGATTGATGGTGTATCCCTTTCCTAAGGCGGATCAACTTTTTTAACTGATTTATCGCTTTCCAAAGGTGGATTGACTTTCCTAGATGATGTATCCCTTTCCTAAGGCAAATCAACTTTCCTGGCTGATGTATCCCTTTCTTAAGGCGGATAGAATCTCCTGACTGATGGTGTATCAATTTCCTAATGTAGATCAGTTTTCCTGATTAATTTATCCCTGACTGATGTATCCCTTTCATGAGGTAGATGACTCTCTTGCTGGTGATTTTGAATGACCTGTAAAGAGACAACAATCAAACACTGAGTTAGTCATTATCGAAGTAGACGCATCTTTATTCTTGATTGACTTTGTGATGAACAAAAGTTTTTGCCCCTTCAATTAAGCATAAAGATGTGTGGATGGGGTTAGCCCCTAAATAAACTGTAAACTAAGTGTGAGAAATGACGGATTTAGCCCGAGCGCTTTAGAATAGAATGCCCCTTGGAAGGGTGCCTCTTGAAGAATGCCCCTTGGAGAGCCCGCTAATGGGGGGATGCCCTTGGATTGGCTGATTCTACTACTTGGGAGTGGGGGGATGCCAGTTGGTTGCCTCCACTGCTCGGGCATAGAGTAGTGTTCTTTGGTGAACTCTTTTCTGCTAGGGAATTGTTTCTTTGCAAGACTCACTTATTGGGGGAAAATGTCCTATACCCAAGTGGACCTGTATATAAAAAAATTATCCATGTTAGCAATCAATTCAAAAATGGCTTACCTTGATTCTTTATTGACTTTTTCGTAGACAAAAATTATTTCCCCTTCAATCAAGGATCAAGGTGAGCTAGGGGGTTTTGCCACTAATTTGACTGAATATAGAGCTTAGGGGCAGTGGGGCTGGCCCTAAATTTGGACTGGATGTATCTCTGGTTCTTTCATTAAGTGTTGGTTCTAAATATACCCCTAAATGGCAAAAGGGGACCCATACGGGTGGGTCAGGACCCATACGGGTAGGAAGCTTGAAGCAACGGACCCATACAAGTGGGGTGGGACCTATATGGGTCCTTTTCGGGGGGGAGGGGTTCAAAAACTGATCAGACCCCTCATATCCCACCTTAAACAAAATTTTCCATATTGGAATCTTCGGCGATTTTCTCCCAAGAAATGATCAAAATGTATAAAAATATTCCAAAGACTAGCCGTTTCTCCATTAGGCGCAAGGATTTGCCCTAGGTGGGTGATTCAGAGCTTCGGGAATGCCCAGTTTTGGTCGGGTATGCTTTTCACGAGGGGGACTCATTTCTGGGACTCACTTCCACTTTTAAAGTGCCTCTGATCCCTTCCCTTGACACTCATGCCTCTAAACTCTGCATATTTTGCTTGATTCTCCATTTTTTCATTTTTGTGTTTTTTTGGGAATTTCTCAATTTTTTGCATGATTTAGGGTGATTTAGACCTTGAAATAGAGCATGATGCATGTAACTTTAACCTAGGATGCTTTAGGGAGTGATTTAAATGAGCTTAAGTTGAATTTGGATGGATTTTGGATTTTTGGGACGTTTTGCATAATATTACTATTGCAGGGGACTCGTACGGGGTGAGGGAGGACCCGTACGGATCCCATTTTAGGTACGGGAGCCTCATATAGACCCGTACGGGTCCTGTCCTTAGGGAGATAGTGCTTAACTCTCTACTTTTTGCAATTCTTTCTGATTTCTGATTTGTCCGTTGTATTCTAACCCTGTTGAGCTTTAATTTTGTCTTTCTAGTTTTAGTAAAAGACTATAGGAGCCTTGAGCTTCTGCAGGAAGTGGTATGAGGAGATTCGTACCACGGGGGATACTAAGCTATTAGCCCTTATAGATTCTTTAGGGTTCAGCGACATCATTAGGGTATCCCTTAAGCTCTGAAGAAATTGGCCCCAGGTGCTATTTTAGTTCTTGCAGAGAGGTGGTCAAAAATGACCCTCACTTTTCATTTAATGATCGAGGAGGTCACCATCACTCCCTTGGATGTATGAGCCTTGACGGGATTCGACTAGAGTAGGGACATCGTCCATTTTGATGTCTATGCTGATAGATGGCATTCTCAGCCTAAGGTGAAGGCCTATATAGAGAGATTACATGGGCATCATCCTGGAGGGTGTTGCTTCCAAAATGGACTACCTAGCAAGTGCACTAGGGTCATAGTAGTGTGGTAAGCACAAAGTCGTATCCCACAAGGAGCCGTGTGAAATAGTTTAGGATTTCCCTTGTAGACTATTTTAGGGAAGTCTTCTCAATTACAATTTCTAGTTGTTGGTTTGAAAAGCAAAAAAAGAAATAATAAAATAAGAGATGTAAACAATAATAAAGAGGCACAAGCTTCACCTATCCATGACAGTGTAAGGTTTTCTCCTAGAAAGACATGTAAACCTACTTGTTTGTGTCCATAGATCTAAGGTATCTTAACCAGATTTCCCCAACCTTACACTTTGGCCTCACTTGGTTTCTAAGATTACTATTTTAAGTCTCCCCTTGGTACTTGTTAAATCAGTAAACTTGCATTATGATTAGTTAAGCATTTAACTAAAATTAAAACCCTTAGAACATACATAATCCCCCATCGGTTTCTTGTAATATGTGTGTATTTGTGATTCTAACTATAACAAATCTCCCCTCGGTACATATTGTTATAGCATGTATGAGCGGGCTGAGCCCAATTTAATATTTCTCAAACACATCAATAATCATAAGATTCAAAATAAGATTTTACATACTTACATCGGAGGACGTCTTTACTCTGCCTGCGACAAGCTCGACTTGGAAACAGACTACTTGCACATAATGAACAAAACACTAACTTTATTGATGAGAAAATAATACAATGGAATTCCCCAAAGGGGCACACGTTTATCATTGGTAAAGAGGGGTATAAATACCCACCAAGTGATAAAGATGAAGCAATAAAAAATAATAACAAACCTAATTAGTCTTTATCTAAAAAGGAAAGCGAATTCTAATGGAAGGACTCTAAACTTGTCCAACAAGAAAATAACTATCTAGGAAAACATAAATGATAAAATCTTTTCTTTTCTTGCATAAATCACATCCACATCAACTCCTAATTAGGTTGTTAACTTGAATTATGATTCTTCTCCTTTTTGGTCTCTTTTTACTCAAACTTCTAATTTAGCACAATCTGCTAGGAAACCCTTCCCAGTTTCGGCCACAACCTGAAATTGTTCTAAAAATAAATAAATAATCACTTAATTTAGGGAAATTAAACATATAAAAGGCACAATAAATCACCACAATATTTCACTCATCAAATTCTGCCACACTTAAACATTTGCTTGTCCTCAAGTAATTTACTTTAGACAAAGAGAATAACACAAGCCTTATATAAAAACAAAAAAAGTCTCCTGCAATTTGGAAAGCCAAACAACTTAAAACAAGTTCATAACTTAATTCCAACACAAGGAAAACCTTAGTATAGAAATCATATATATTTCCACATAAAGCATGAAAAGAAAGAGAAATTAGACTTCTTACTTCAATGAAATAGCAAAAAAATTAGAATACCTCACCCCTCATTCAGCGACACCTCACTACATTTGGATCATATGCTTGCAAATCGATCAAATCTCCACCACAAAGTATTGAATGCATATATTATCAAAAGGACTTTAAAAGGGTAATGTTGGGCTTAGGTAAAGGTCTGCAAAAAGGGAATTCTATGTTTGATGAATTTGCAAAAGAAATTAAGTTGATGAGCATGTAACTTCTTATGAGACAGGAAAACCTTATTCCGAAGCAGACTATCATCAAGCATAGGAAACCTTTAACATTGTTGTTCACAGAAGCTTTTCCTTTAAGAACATCTCTTTTCTAAATAGAACATCCTTGAGAAACTTTTATTCATGCTTCAAACACAACTAAAAATTCAAGAACATAAATATATTTGTTTTTCCATTTTTTTTCTTCTTTTTCTTTCTTTTTTGTTCTTTCCCTTTCATTTCTTTTCTTTTTTTCAATTTTATTTTTTTCATTTTTTTCATTTTCTTTTCTTTCATTTTTTTCTTTTCTTTAAAGAATAAAAACAAACAACAGTGAGGCTTTCACAGGTTGTGCTGATATTTGAGGTTGTCTTCCAGTTCCAGATAGTTTCATTGAGAATATCTTCTGAGTTGGGAAAGTCTTCCTTGGTTGATA
Source organism: Euphorbia pulcherrima (assembly GCA_947683365.1). Lineage (NCBI taxonomy): Eukaryota > Viridiplantae > Streptophyta > Magnoliopsida > Malpighiales > Euphorbiaceae > Euphorbia > Euphorbia pulcherrima. The sequence goes on along the minus strand of CANTUS010000010.1, from coordinate 14,026,490 downwards.
TTGTTGCTGCATTGACTGATGATAATCTCTTTGGAAAACTCAAGGTGTTTTGGGAATTGAAAGTGAAGGTTGTTAGGTTTGTAATGTGTGTAAGAAAGAAAAGGCTAAGGCTCAAAGGGGGTAATCTGAGGATAAAATGTTGAAAAGGGTAGGCTTTTGGCAAGAGAGGGTAAATCCTAATGCCTTAATCACTTAATATAAGCATTCTATGGTGGTCTTGATAAGTACTAGCAGACAATAACAAGTATAAGCATGCATTTCCCATGGCAAGTTCTAGCTAAAAATAGAAAGGTCGCCTATAAGGATTGTGTATCTGATTTAGGCTATTAAATTAAAGTAAATTTTAAAAACATAAACATGATTATGCGTCCTACAAGATCAACTCTACTAAATTTTTCAAAGTCCTCAAATTTAATTCTGAATCTTTGCTCAAAATTATCTAATTTCTACTTTACATAGACTTCAAAAGTTTTGTTATTCAGCAAGGTACTTCATCAATGAGCACAAAGCAAATTCAATTAAACAAGCAAAGTCAAGCAGGGGCAATGTTAAGGTTTTCTAGAAACAATTAAGCATAGGTAGTGAAGATCTAAAAATCAAAAGTTGAAAAATCATGCATGAAAATCGTAATCCCTCCCCCACACTTAAATTATGATTTGCCCTTAAAGCATTAAGAATGAAATACAAAAAGGGTGAGGAAAGACTAAGGAAAGGCTAGATGTTACCATTCACCATGATAGAAAAGCAAAATTGAGAAAACCTCGAGGTTTCCGTCGAAGTTGCTTCACTTGGTGTGTGAAACAGGCACAACTACCAAACTATCCCAAGGTTGTTCGAGGAGGAATATTTCCTCCACAACTTTAAGTTATCCTTTTATTATTCCTATAAAAGCTAACAACACGTAAGAACTAAAAAGACTAAAATGAAAACAGACTAACTAAGAATGCAAGAGAAAGAAAAGTTAGGGTTTTCCCAACAAGTTGCTTCAATGGGTGTTTAAAGCGGACACAAAAACAGAGGTTGCTCAAGGAGGCTCACATATGAATGTTGGAAATTATGGATAAATGTATTGATGTGGTTGTTAAAGCGGATCCACATCTCTCCATGACTTTAATGGATCTTCCATCAAAGGTTGTGCGAGGACAGTCTCAACAAGCTTTTCTTCATCTTTCAAGATTTCTGGAACCATTACTTCTGGGGAAGTCTTCTCTAGTTTTGAAGTTGGGGTAGTCTTAGATTGCTCTTGAGGTTGCTTACCATTAAGCACAATCTCATCATGGTGTTGAGAAGTATAATTTAGGTTAAGATCAGGCTGCTCAATCCAAACCTCAGACTGCCCACCTGCATAATAAAAATCATCCAGAACCATATTATTAAAATAATCAACAACCTTACAATTTTCCTTGCATTCCACCATGGAGTTCATCATAATGTTTCTTGGAGAGACCTCTTCATTCTTTGAAATCACCACATTGGTTATTTGCTTAACTTTGGTCTCCAAGTTCTTAAGTGATGCTTGTGTTTGCTTCATGAAGTCCATCATCACCTCTTTCAAGCTAGGCTGCATTAATTCACATGATGGGGAAACCTACTAAAAGAGATGTTGAGGTTGCTGGAATGAAGTTTGAGGTTGTCGATGTTCAGTGATAGCACTTTAAGATTTGGGTAAGATGATATGAGGTTGTTGAAATGATAATAGAGATTATTAGGTAGGAAATTGAGGTTGTCTGAAAAATGGTTGATGTTGTCCTGAAAACTGTTGGACAACCTCAGATCTGAGAAAGTGTAAGCTTTTCTCTGAATTCCACTTGTAACTTATGTTCACATCTTTCTCTATGAGGGCAAAGGCTTATTCGAGTTCCAAATCTTCAAGGTCACCATGCAAGAGTTTGTAGCCGAAATTTATGCTCATCAGTTATCCCATAGTATAAGATTTGAATTTGCGTCCACTTGGGTAAACCATGGTTTGGTACTCTTCTCAGTAAGTTCTTGAATCTTTCCTAAGCTTCCTGGAAACAATTCTTCTCAAATTGGGAAAATTTGAAGATTTCATTCCTGTATTGGACAACCTTGGAAGTTGGAAAATATTTTGTCAAGAAAGTCTCGGCCATCTGCTTCAAAGTTGTGATTGAACCAGGTTTATCCAACAAAGAGAAAGGAAACAACTTTAACCTAACCGCATCATAAAATACACCACGATAAGAATTAAAAAGATTGCATATTTGAAGAAAGTCATAAAGATGGTCATTGGGGTCCTCATACGGCAATCCTTTGAATTGAACATTTGATTGTAAAAGCTTAATCATGGAAGCCCTAATTTCAACACGATCATCTCCTTTTTCCGGTATCACGATGCATGACATGTATCCCAATAAAGAAGGTCCACACTCCTTGAGAGTCTTCCATTGCAGGAAGGCTTCACTATCCGCCATCGAGAAAAGCCTTTGTTTGCTCTACTCGTCAGGTTGCTTGCTCAAGAGATTACTAGAAAGTCTTCCAGCTTTCTACCTTCGTCATCAGGTTATCATGAAAAAAATAACTACTCAAGCTAAACAAATAAAATCAAAAGCAACAATCTATAGTTAAATAATCAAACTATTTAAATGTTGCTCCCTTTCAACAGCGCCAAAAATTTGTTACTTCCAAAATGGACTACTTAGCAAGTGCACTGTGGTCAAACTAGTGTGGTAAGCACAAGGTCGTATCCCATAAGGAGCACCGTAAAACAGTTTGAGATTTCCCTTGTAGACTGGTTTAGGGGAAGTCTTCTCAATTACAATTTTTGGTTGTTGGTTTGAAAAGCATAAAAAGCAATAGAATAAAAGATGTAAACAATAATAAAAGGCAGAAGCTTAACCTATCCATGATAGTGTAAGGATTCCTCCTAGAAAGACATGTAAACCTGCTTGGTTGTGCCCATAGATCTAAGGTATCTTAACCAGATTTCCCCAAGCTTACCCGTCGTCCTCACTTTGTTTCTAAGATTACTAATTTAAGTCTCCCCTCGATACTTGTTAAATTAGTAAACTTCCATTAAGATTAGTTAAGCATTTAACCAAAATTAAAGCCCTTAGCACATACACAATCCCCCCTCGGTTTCTTGTAATATGTGTGTGTGTTTGTGATTCTAGCTATAGCATGTATGAGCTGGCCGAACCCAATTAAATATTTCTCAAATACATCAATCATCATAAGATTAAAAATAATATTTTACATACTTAAATTGGACGAAGTCTTACTCTGCCTGGGGCAGGCTCGACTTGCAGACAGACTACTTGCATATAATGAAGAAAACACTAACTTTATTGATGAGAAAATAATACTATGAAATTCTCCAAAGGGGCACACATTTATCACTGGTAAAGAGGGGTATAAATACCCACCAAGTGATAAAGATGAAGCAATAAAAAATAATAACAAACCTAATTAGTCTTTATCTAAAAAGGAAAGCAAATTCTAATAAAGGAAGGACTCTAAACTTTTCCAACAAGAAAATAACTATCTAGGAAAATATAAATGATAAAATCTCTTCTTTTCTTGCATAAATCACGTCCACATCAGCTCCTAATTAGGTTGTTAACTCGAATTATGATTCTACTCCTTTTTAGTCTCTTTTTCCAATTTAGCACAGTCTGCTGGGAAGTCTCCCCAGTTTCGGCCACAACCTGAAATTCTGCCAAAAATAAATAAATAATCACTTAATTTAGGTAAATTAAACACCTAAAAGACACAATAAATCACCACAATATTTCACTTATCAAAGGGACGAACAAGGTCAATTAAGGGGAATTGCATGACTATTGGATTGGGCAACCACATCCCGTTGCTGCGGATAGGAGGGATTAGTATGCCCGGTCTTTTCTTTTGACCTTCATCACTACTATCTTTTTCCCGGTTTATTCAAGCAACCTCAACTACGTCTTGCTCTCTGCTTTCGAGGATCTTGCCACTATGCTAGGCAAGAAGGGTGTCAGGCCAACCTAGTACGATTGCACTGTAGGCTAGATTTTGGGGTTTGGGGATAGCATTCCGAGTTCGAGATCTACCATCTTACCTTGTTGGTAATTCTTGAACTAATCTTGTGTGCTTTAACCTTTTATTCGAACTGTACTGCAGCTAATCTTTATTTTGTCTTACAGATTTGAGCCTTTGAACACCGGTTTATCCCTAGGCTAGGCTTGCCCATACAGCCCGAGACACTGCACATCATATCAAGTTGGATGGGGCCTTGGCAGGGTCAGGCCTTGACTATAGCGTAGAATAGGGAGTTCCTTCACCAACTACGCTCTGATCAAGTAAACTTCTTTCATGCTAAAATTGCATATTACATTTCAACAAACCATTAGTAGAAACTGTATTTACGAGGTTGCGATACTTACAGTGCATTTTCTTTGTGCAGGTCATCTGAGACCTGTGGGATAGGTGTTAGCATAGCTCCGTTCTAGCCCGATGAGGAATAATGCCTATTTCGTTCAACGATCAGACAAAGGGGCCAAAAAGGACCGAATTGTCATCCAAAATCTGGATTCAAAAATCCACATTCAAGGGAAGCCTCGATTTAGCATTTTCTACTGAAAAATCAAATAGTCAAAGTTTGGTCAAACATAGGTAATCCTCCAGCCGGGTAATTACCTATCTATAGTAAAAAAATCAAATCTTATCGAGATCTAGCAAGATTTTATGAGATCTGACGTAAAATCTCTTCAGATAGGTAATTAGCCCGCTCGGTAATTACCGATGTAATTAGCCTGCCGGCTAATTACCACCCTCTTATAAATAAGGGGACAACCCCCTCATTTCAATGGGGACAAAAAAATTTATAAATTTGCAAAATTACCTTTGTGTCCTTTTTCAGTTCCGAGAGTCCCTAAAGCCCCGAAACTCTGTCAAAACACTTCCAAATTTGACCTTCATCACCGACACTCGGTATAAGCTCAGTCTCCAGTCTTTTTAGATCAAGATGCTACAGTGATCTTTGGTCCAAAAAAGACCTAAATTTTACATTTCCTATAGAAATAATCCAAGATTATCGCCATAACTTGGGTTAAATCTATTTTCCAACCAAATCACAAATCTTAACAACTTCGGTCCCGCACCGCCTCTCAAGTAATCCTAGACAGATGAAAATGTAAACTGAGGTTAATTGGCTCTAAGCCCAACTTTAAAATTCAATTTTACTCTATTATTGCACATTGCATTTCATTTCTCTCCTTAAGTGAGCCACTGGAGCCACTTGAATCATAATATGTGTAAATGAGCTCATAGGTACGTATGAAACATCCAGAATGTGAGGAAACTCTATCCGAGCTTCTGGGCCAAGACCCAAGTGCTGCCGTTACTATGCTGAAATCTCAGTAGAAAATATCAATTTATTAAGCTGTTATAGTGTCTATTTTATTTCTTAAATCTAATTCTTAAATAAAGCCGTTGTAATGCAGAAATTACAATAAATTCCAAAATTAACCCAAACAATTTGAACAACATGAGTGACTATCAGGTGCAAACTTAGAATCTCATTTTCTCTTCGATATAAAAATCCCATTTTGGATCAGTATACAACTTTTCCCGGTGGAGCTTAACCGAGTGGCGACTCTATTTTATTTTGGAATAAAGTGAAAATGCTTTATTTTAAAATATCATTTTTAAATAAAATGTGTAAATATATTCCTCAACATAATCACATTTTTAGCCTATAAAGCCACCACATTTAAGCAAACTGGATTTTCTTAAACCAGACCCAACGCCGCGATTTCCTCAAATCGCATCAAACTGAAATGCGCCCCACGCACCGCATCCCGCGTGCAACCTACTAAAACGTCCACCCGCTCATAGTGGCAACTCCACTAGGGAATGGATTATTTTTTATAAAATCCCAATTTTTATAAAAATTCTTTTTTGACACGATAATCAAAATATTATTCAAATTAAATTTTGGAACTGAGGAATTTGTGGTAACTTATGCATTACACAAATTTTAGGACTGCCTAGCATCTGCATTCTTTACCCTTAAACCAATTTAGGTGTCTTTTGGTGAAGTATCTCCAAGTTTGCTTAGGGCTTGAGGGGTATGGATCCAATAACACCCCTTGCGTAACATACGAGGACCTTGTTCGCTTAAGGGCAAGACTACCTACATATATCATATGTGAAAAATTTTCCATTGGTTCGCTTAGGACCATTGGGACTCAGTACACAAAGGTGTAGGGTACCCTAATCGCACCCAATCTTGGGACTGAAACCCGTATATAGATGAACCATAGTCACTTCCCCATAGGTTTACCCAAAAACCTTGAGTGCACGTGAGCAGACTTTGCTAAGTCCCCTATTGGCTTTAAAGCGAAGTAACCCAATGGAGTTAAAAGGATGGTAGGCGCGATCTAACTGTTTGCTACATGTGTAGGTTTATTAAATATAAATTAACTAAAAACGGACATCATAAACATCATGATTGTGTGAAAGATAACCACTTCTTTGTATAGCCATAACATTATCATGTGCCATGCCATTATAATAACCAAGACCAGTGACTCTACCTAGGCTCAACCCGTCAGCCAAAATAACTAAGACCAGTAAGTCCACCTAGGCTCAACTCGTGAGCCAAAACAACCAAGACTAGTGAGTCAGCCTAGGCTCAGTGAATGAGCCGAAGTAACCAAGACTAGTGAGTCCACCTAGGCTCAACTCGTGAGCCAAAATAATGAAGACCAGTGAGTCCACTTAGACTCAACCTATGAGCTAAAATAACTATAACTAGTGAGTCCACATAGGCTCAGCCCATGAGCCGAAAGACATCAATACCCTTTGAGTGACCCTAGTGTCAGCTCACCCATTAGACCAATGAGTCAAAACCATTTGAGTAACCCTAGTGTCAGCTCACCCCTTCGACCAATGAGTCAAAACCTTTTGAGTGACCCTAGTGTCAGCTCATCGCTTGGACCAATGAGTCAAAACTTTTTGAGTGACCCTAATGTCAGGTCACCCCTTGGACCAATGAGTCAAAACTCCTTAAGTGACCCTGGAGTTAGCTGACGCCTCGGACCAATGAGTCAAAACCCTTTGAGTGACCATAGTGTTAGCTCACACCTTTGACCAATGAGTCAAAACCCTTTGAGTGACCCTAGTGTCAGCTCACACCTTGAACCAATGAGTCAAAACCCTTTGAGTGACCCTAGTGTCAGCTAATACCTTGAACCAATGAGTCAAAACCCTTTAAATGACCCTGGTGTCAGCTCACTCATTAGACCAATGAGTCAAAACCCTTTGATTGGCCCTAGTGTCATCTCACACCTTGGACCAATGAGTCAAAACCCTTTGAGTGATCCTAGTGTCAGCTCAAACCTTGAACCAATAAGTAAAAACCCTTTGAGTGACCCTAGTGTCAGCTCACCCCTTAGACTAATGAGTCAAAACCCTTTGAGTGACCCTAGTGTCAGGTCGCCCCTTGAACCAATGAGTCAAAACCCTTTGAGTTATCCTAGTGTCAGCTTACCCCTTAGACTAATGAGTCATTTCACCCCTGGGCTATTGAGTGTAACCTGACTCAATCCCTTGGTCTTTACACCCAGCATCTGCGATGTTCTATGAATATTAGAGACTACCTTCACCGATTGCTCCTTGAGCAGTTGGCTCATACCCAACCCCCTTTATGATTTGTACATATTTACTCATTCATTTTCTCACTCATTCATTCATCCATTCATGCATCCTGACAGGCCGAGATAAATAAAGCTTGGAGCCACCTCCGGTGCACTTACTAACACTTAATCTTCTGCATTTTTAGGTTGGAAACAAGAAAGGAGGAGGTTAAGATGTATTATAGGAAGCCCAAAAGTCACACCCCTACCACCGATCGAGTCCCTGGACGGATTTTTCTCCGATCTAGAACCTGAAACTGCAATGGTAAGTGATGATGCAGTTGGACAGTCCCTCAGGAGAATTCTTGCCAACGGAGTCAGAAGCCCTTTCGATTAACTTTGTGATGCCTGATATAGCCCCATATGCTGGTACTAGACCTCCTCACATACATGTGGAAAGTTATCTTCAAATTATGACTAGTATAAACATACCCAAAGTTCATATAGTCAATCTGCTCCAAGCTACTTTACGAGGACCCGACCTCTAAGTTGTACATAAGGATACCAATAGATGTGAAATCTTATTGGAGGAAGCTATGCTCGACATTCCTAGAGAATTATGCTTTAATCTGAAGGTCAAGACTACCTTGTAAGACCTTGAAAGAATCAAACAACGGCCAAACAAGTCCTTCAATGAATTTTACCTGAAGTGGATGGCTGTTCATGTACTTATAACTGGGGCACCTGACCAAGATGCCCTTATAGTGAAGCTTGTCAAAGGCTCTAGCCCTAAATACCACGATGAGATGAAAATAAAAGGGTTCAACACTTTCAATGACATGGTAGACTATGCAAAGAGCCTTAAAAATTGAGGAAGAAGATCGAGCAAAGAAGTAAGAACAATAAGCTTATACTAAACCTCAATACTGGGAAAAGGGCAGATCCTCCAAGTAAGGCAATTCTGAGTCCCTAAAAGGCACTGACCAAGGTTGTAGCGGCCACTCAGGTGCAGACTCACCAATCTATCTTCCTATAGGTAGAATCACTGTCATAGATATTCACCAAACCGAGAAAATCAGATCAACTCCGAATCATCAAGCCATTTGCTCCTCCTACTATGGCAGATAGAGACAATTTCTGTGCTTATCATGTAATCAAAGGGCACCGTACTAATGAATGGACCCAGTTATAAAAAGATCTGTAGTAGATGGTAGCCGATGGGAGAATGAAAGAGCCTAAGAAGAAATAAAGCGCTCAGACTAATCCCCTATAAAACTTCTAAGCTACGGTAAATGCCATCGATATTCATGTGGAAATTGATGAATAGCATATCGTTGTAATGGACAACTTCCGATATGACCTAGGTAGGGGGACAATATAATCTTTGACAACATGGATATCATCTTCATGGCATACCAATATGCCCTGAGAATGAGGAGAGAAGGTCTAGATCAATAATAGGTGCCATAACACCTCAGGTACCAAGGAGACTCAGACCAAAATGAACATGTGGAGGAATTCCTTCAGTTTATGCATGAATAGGGAATATCTATGATGGGTTTTGCCCCTCATTTCCCCAGATTCTTGAAAGGTCTGGCTATGGACTGGTATGACGTGATGCCACTAGAAGGACATTGGAACTGGTACTTTATAGAGAGATCTTTCCTCCACTAATTATGGGCATCTCAATCGTACCTAGATGAACTTCGCTAGTGGTTGCACCACAGGTAGACCAGTATAAAACCGGCTGGCAGGACATCCCTCTGCCATAACCTCCTATATACACTCCCTCATATTGCATGAGCACAAACTACATAGGCATAAGCTTGTTCGAATTTGGGACCTCCTCTGGGGTAGCACGTGTAGAAATCTAGGAAGTATATGACTCCGAATGAGCATGGAAAAACCACACAGACCAGCAAAGTTATCTCGGCTAGAACCTAAACGAAGGACCATGAGACCCTTTTGGGGAGATCGATACCGACATTACAACATATGGTATCCGTGTGGAGGAAACATTTGCCAACATACAAACCATGGTGTCTGAATTCTGTATAGCCATCAAGGGAGTCAAGACCAAAATGAATCCCGAGGAAGACCCAGAGGAAGATCCGGAGGAAGATCTCAAGGAAAATCCTAAAGAAGATCCCGAGGAAGAGCCTGAGGAAGATCTTAAGGAAGACCTCGAAGAGGATCCAAAAGAAAATTCTGATGATGATGCCCTAGCTCAACACACGCCAAACTGGATCTTTGAGCCATAGCCTTTTGAAGATTCAAATGAGGAAGTGGAAGAATTTGTGGACTCCAGCGAATTGGATCACAAAGATGAAAGCGAAATAGATAACTTGGGGTATGAATCAGAAACCTTTTCAAACAACGAGCTAAATCACTTGCTGGGAGATTTCAAATATAAGGCTTCCTTACCCAATGGCATGATGGTTGATTATGATGGTGTCGAGAGCTGCGCCTCCTCTCCAGACCATGACTCCCCAGGCACCTTATGGTCTGTAGCAAGTGATAATTCTATAAAATTTATGGACTTTGACTTAGATAGCAAACATATCATTAATATGATTCAAGATGAGGGGTAAGAACCTTTTATGGAGTACATCATGGAGAGAATTTGTACCGAAAATGAATTGGCTTGGGCTAGTCATCGCATTCAAAACCTGGATCTATGTGAGGTTTACCCCATATTCTGTGACAGAAGCATAAGGCCATACCCTTACGTCCGCGAATTCATGTAAAAGATGAAAGATAGATACATTCACTATGCCCACTCGCCCGAGAGGTTCCACTAGACTCTTCGAGAAAAGCCAGTCGTTTGGTATAAGGGACTGACATTTTACCAGAAATCATTTTGGAATATTTTGGCTAAGCAATTCATCGACTACTTTACATGGGTTGACCCGCCAGAAAACACAACTCCTGAGTTAGATAGACATGGAAACCCCTTACGATATTGGGAATGGGAAGCAACCAATGCTGTTTGTCCAATGTTAGTGGAATCAACCAAAGAATACCCATGGTACATGAATAAGAATAAGGATAAGCAAATCGCCTACGCCGATAAGCCAAGTATGTTTCGTGAAGGAGAACCATCTGACGGAGCCTCTTCATCCATTTATATGATCAGTCAAGAATCCAATCCGCTCCTATGCCAAATCCTACAAGAGAACCCTATCATTCAAGAAAAGTAGCCTGATAAGGTTCCATTCATGCAATGGCCTTTCGCTACCAAAGCGGTAGCTCCCATAAACAAGCCTATTAACTTGGGGGAAATACTGCCCAATGAGGTTTTTGATGAGTTTGAGGTCTTCAAAACAACAAACTCGCCAACCAAAGTAGTCCGTCCTATCACTAGAGGAGGGAAAGTCATTAGATCAACAGCCCTGGCTAAACTAAGAGCTGAGCCCCCGACACCTCCAACTTTTGCTAAGCCCTTAGAATAGATAGAAAACCAAATTATGGATCAACTAAAGGCCACTACAACTAAGATGAGTATCGGGGACTTGCTTCCGGGTTCACGAGATCACAGGCTTGCTATCGTCAGAAAGCTAATAGGAATTGAAACATCTCCCCTGGCATCAACAAAACAGGTTGTGCACTACTCAATAGCAAAACTAGCACCATTATCCTCGATATTATCTTCTAGAGCTTGGATTTACCTGACGAAGGCATTCGCCATTACAAGGCTCTCTACTTGAAGGCTAGTGTTTGTTGACGATGGCTAATCACTGAATGTCTGTCCTAAGAATATCCTGCCAATCCTAGGACTAGCAGAAAAGGACTTGAAGAAATCTACCACAGTCATTAAGGCCTATGATAACTCCAAGAGGACCATCATTGGCACATTCAAAGCAGAAGTTACTATCGGCGAAGTCTCATCCATAGTACTTTTCACAGTTATAGATATCCTAGTAACCTTCTATATTCTACTCAGACGGCCATGGTTCCATGCTCTGGGAGGAGTTCCATGTACTATTCACCAAAAGATTAAGATCCCATTCTCTAGAGGATGATGAGGCATCATTGGTGGCAGGACTAGAAATGGGAAAAAGCCATATGAAAGGATTTACCACCCACAATTAGGCAAGAATTAAACAAGCAGTCAGAGGTGCACTAGGGCCTATGGATTTAGGGATACATGCAAAAGCACCAAACTCCTGGCAAGGGACTAGGTGCCCAAGAATAGGGAATGCCGACCTTCAATATAGGGGAAGGGGAGTGCAAACCCACATGACTCGGTTATATAGGCCCTAGAAGAATCGCCCATAAGATAGTCTTTCAGAAGAAATTACAACAACCATACAACGGGGCACTAGAGCCTGTCACTCACTAGGGAAAGACGATTCCAGGGTTTGAGATTTTCTTAGATGTGGTCAGCTATAACAAGCATGGTGGGGGTCCCATAACTTGCGTGTTAAAAGGAGCGAGTCATCAGCTAGAAGCAAGGGCAATCCTAGGTCAGATCAAGTTTGATGAACAGATGTACCCAAAGAAGGTTAACAAGCAGAGTAAAGAGGAGGAAATCCTCAACACCCTAGCCAAACACCTTTGAACGCAACTCAAGGTAGTGGAAGAAATGAAGAGTAAGGGAGGTAACTAGAGCCAAACCATCATGGACATGGTCAAAACCATGAAACGCAAGGTGAAGGTACAAGAGGAGGACAACAAGGACATCTTGTTAAAGCCGGCTGCCATAGGAGGATCATCCGTTGTGGAGCCAGACCCTACCGAATAGGATGAGTCCTTCATTTTTGTTTCCAGTTTGTTTGAAATGAATAATGTACTTAATGAGGATAATAAGATGAAAAACTTTGCTTATTTGGATTGTGTTTCTGATTACGAATTCATGCATCCAATCCAGCTTTCATCTAGCATCTTTAAAATCGATAATGATATTACAAAAGAAATTAACTTAAATACGGAAGAAGATCCAAAAATGGTATACATTTCCAATCAATTGCCCATCAAACAAGAGAGTGGACTTCATAAAAGTATTGAAAAATCATGTTTTAGCCTTCGCTTGGACTCACGAAGATATGTCAGGCCTTGATCGGTACATCATCGAGCACAAGATCCCCAAGGAACAGAAAATTTGGCCATTGAAGTAAAAGATGAGAAGAATGCACCCAGAATGGGTGGAAAAGGTCAAAGCAGAAGTAGCCAAGTAGATCAAGGCTAATTTTGTCAAGGTTGTCAACTACCCCACTTGGTTGTCCAATGTAGTTCCTGTACCCAAGAAGAACGGTGACGTTCAAGTTTGCATTGACTTCCGAGACTTAAATACGGCCATCCCTAAGGAAGATTTCCAGTACCATACATCGATGTTCTAGTAGATAGCGTAGCTAGAGCAGCCATGTACTCCTTTATGGATGGATTCTCGGGATATCACTAGATCCTCATGAACGTAATAGACAAGTTCAAAATCACATTCATCTTACAATGGGGGACCGATTATTTTAGGGCAATGCCCTTCGGGCTTGAAACTGTAGGGGTAACTTACTAGCGTGGAGTCATAACATTACTACACGGCCTGATCTACAAAGAGGTCGAAGTATATGTAGATGACATGCTTGTAAAATCTGCCATGCCAGAAGAGCATCCGGCAGTGTTAGAGCGATTCCTTACGAGAATTGAGAAATATAATCTCCGTCTCAACCCAAAGAAGTGCATATTCAGCATCACATCAGGCAAGTTACTGGGACATGTGGTTAGCCAAAGAGGCATAGAGATGGATCCCGATAAAGCTAATGCCATTAGAAAGATGCCTGTACCAAAAACTAAGAAAGAAGTGAAAAGATTCTTGGGGTCCGTATAGTATGTCAGTCACTTTAGAGCATGATTGACTACCACATGCAAGCATATCTTCAACCTCTTGAGAAAATAGTAGCCAATGGAATGGAACGACTAATGTCAGAAAGCCTTTGATAGAATTAAAGCTTACCTAATGAACCCTCCAGTGCTAAAACCACCAATTCTTGGGAAGCTGCTCATTCTCTACATAGCAATAGAAGAGACATCAGTAGGGGGCATGTTGGTTCAAGAACATGAAGATAAGAAAGAACACACGGTTTATTACCTCAGCAAGAAATTGCTAGAATATGAAACCCAATACACCATAGTAGAGAAAACTCGTTCCGCCATGGTTTGGCTCACCAAAAAGCTCAGGCATTACTTCCAATCATACAAGATCTAAGTAGTAGCAAAAGTGGTTCCGATGAAGTATTTGTGCCAGGCTCCCTCATTAACTGGAAAACTAGCTAGGTGGCTCTTGCTACTATTATAATTTGATATCGAGTATGCCACTAAGAAGACCATCAAAGGTAGAGCAGTGGCTGAATATCTAGTAAATTAGCCACTCAAGGAAGGAGAACAAGAAAACCTAGAATTTCCCAATGAATGTTTCACAGCCACAACGGAGAATCCTAAAAAATGGACTATGTTTTTCGATGGCACCGTTAACAAGTGAGGGGATGGTTTGGGGGTCATCATCATACCTCCTGATGGAGCAATCATACCTCTGTCAAAGTGATTGGAATTTCTTACCACATATATTAGGAAAGAGTACAAAGCCTATTTATTTGGGATGTCTGCCCTAATCACTCTCAAAGCGGACAAGGTAAAAATCATTGGCAGTTCAGCTTTGGTCATCAAGTACGTCACAAGGGATTGGGAATAAAAAGAGGAATCCCTCAGACGTTACTTAGAGGCTATATGGAGAAAAGTCGCAATGTTTAGTGAATGCAAATTTCATCACATACCCTGCACGAAAAATCAAATGGCAGATGCATTGACTACTCTAGCCTCCATGTAGGAAGGGCCCCAAAACCAGCCAATCAAGCCTCTTATTGTGGACATAACCTGAGCTCCATATTACATCCATAAGATAAACGACGCCATAAGTAAGGAAGAATCCTGGTACTCTGACATTGTCAAGTTCCTAGAAAATGTTTAATTTTTGGATGAGGCTACGGATTTCATTAAAAATATGCTGAGAAAACTCATTATGCCATTCTGCCTGGTTAAAGGAGAATCTCTCGAACCATGCCTCAAAGCAATAAAGAACAAATCTACTCTGTGCCACACGAGAAAGAATCAAATGGCAAACTCCTAAGCAACTTTAGCATAATGATAAAAGGACCTCATCAACAATATAACCATAATGAAAACTAAACCAACAAATCCGATGAGACTAGTCTCTAAAGATTTTCTTTTCCTGATGGCGTGCTACTCAAATAAGAAGCCTAAAGGTCAATACGGATCTTGCAAAACACATGAACAAAGTCAAATCAGCCAAAAATATCCAATAAATGGAATGTCTCCGAACAACTATACGAAAATGTCTCAACATGAGGCATGACATCATTAAAATGACATACCTTTCCTCTAACAAAGAAAACCAACATCGAAAGATGACCAGGACAACAAATATAACCAACAGAGTCAAAATCAAGGAAACTAATCCTAAATCAAATGAAAGTTGTGCATGCTAATGCTAGGGGCAAATTCGACCAAAGAGACCCAACATGGTCAAACAAATTCTCATCAATGGAATGCTACACAATAGGGACATCAAAGGAAACAAGTTCATGAATCCCTTGAACAAAAATAGGCTCAGGCAATACCACATAAACTAAAAAAAATGTGTCTGCTAAAAGCTAGGGAGGGCTTTTAGGAAAAAATAAAGATAAAAGAAAGAGGGAAATCAATCGGTAAAACCTAAAAAGGACTGTTGATAATGGGAGAAAGCTTTTGGAATAGATACCGACTTTTGTGCCTAAAAATATTTCTTTAACTCATGTGTCATTTTGGTGAATTGTTAAATGTCTGCACTTAATGAATGAACAGAAATGTTAAAAGAAACATTCATGTAAGCGCTCTTGTTCATATAGCGCATGCACAAAAAAAATTTTTCAAAAAGAAAAAGAGATCCTACTGGATTGAAAATCCGAAAGGGCGGTCCAAGAAAAAGTTAAGGCAACCTGATAAATCAAAAACCTAGAAAGGCGGTTTATGCAAAAATACGAGTTAAAAAAGAATATAAAAGCCCGTTGTTCTTCGTTTTAGGCAACAATTAGGGCATAACCTCTGTATGCAAGGACAATCAAAGTCATTCATCAAAATGAGTCACCAAATGAGACCAAGCATAGTCACTCAATCCAAAGCCTTCATAAAGGATCAATATTCTTCATCAACATAAGCTTATGAATCTCCCACATCTCTAAAATGTAAGAAGATAATCTTCTTGTACTCATCTACATGAGAATTCTAAGAACTGAGGATGCATGCTATACTATCTACACGATCGGTCAAAAGAATAAAAGCTAATCTTCGTCTGTACAAGCAGCTGGAGTTTACCTACTCACTCTTATGCTATATGCCATAAGGGGCAAAAGTTTTTCAGCTCGGGAATTAATGGGAGCTGAGAAGGACCCAAAAGCTTTCTTTGTTCAAGTAGTCAAGTGCACGGCTAGCTCAACAACCATAGTGAAATGGATGCAAAGCGCACACAGCTACAATGAAGGTGACAACCTCATCCGTTGTAGCTATAAACCCTACATCTTGGACTCCAACCCGAAATCACCACTATGAATGACAAAAACTAAGAAGCCAATGATACAATACAATACTGTTGATAACCAAGCAAGCCTCATCTTACAATTGCAGGATTCGATCCTATGAAGATAAAATGCATTGCATAAACATCACATATCATGCATTATGCATCACGTTCATATTTACATATGCAAAGGCAATAAGTCACCAAGTAGACATTGTTAGTCACCAATAGATGCAACACAATGCAAAAACAACTCAGACACTTTCTAGGATCAAGAGGCATCAGAGAAAATGCTTCAACATCAAAACACAGTAGTACTAGACTCCAAAGTCACTAAAATATTGGCTACCCAATGACATAGACAATAAATCAATCATCCAAGACAAATCCGACAGTTCTTAAAAGAGAGAATTGATCACCAAATTTGACAGTTCCCCTCCTGAAAGAGAGAACTGATCACCAAATTCAATGGTTCTCCTTCCAGTAGAGAGAACTGATCACCTAATTTGATGGTTCTCCTCCCAATAGAGAGAACTAATTGCCAAATTCGATGGTTCTCCTCCTAAAAGAGAGAACTTATCACTAAATTCAATAGTTCTCCTCCCAATAGAGAGAACTGATCACCCAATTTGACAGTTCTAATTCTAGTAGAGAGAATTAATCACCAAATTCAATAGTTCTCCTCCTAATAAAGAGAACTGATAACCCTAATTGACAGTACTTCCTCCCACATGAGAAGGCTAATAGCCACATTCGACATTTACTCACTGGGGAAAAGCTATTGAGTGATGCATCCTCCCAATTTAACTAGGGCTAAATGCCAACTTAATACATCATGCACTTGCAGAACTTATCATACATCAGTAAATGTACTACATCAGCTGCATCATTAAATAAGAATGCATAAAACTCTTTCAAAAGACTAAGCTTCATCTTCTTGATCCGAAATTAAACTTCAGGCACATCATAGTCGAACCTTAGATCTAGTGAGATCTTTACCCCGGCACATCATACCCAATCCTTAGATCCAGTGAGATCTTTACCTAGGCACATCATAGCCGAACCTTAGATCTAGTGAGATCTTTACCCCGACACATCATAGCTGAACCTAAGATCTAGTGAGATCTTTTCCCCGACACATCATAGCCGAACCTTCGATCCAGTGAGATCTTTACCCCGACACATTATAGCTGAACGTTAGATCTAGTGAGATCTTTTCCCCAGCACATCAAAGTTAAACCTTCAATTCAGTGAGATCTTTACACCAGCACGTCATAGCTAAACCTTAGATCCAGGGAGATCTTTTCCTCATTACATCATAGCCAAACCACAGATCCAGTGAGATCTCTATCCCAGCACATGATAGCCGAACCTTAGATCCAATGAGATCTTTATAATTTAAATTATGGCTAGACCTAAGATTGATGACATGCAGTGTCACATCAATTTATTTCAATAGCATGCAGTGCCATGTCAAGTCAAGTAGTATTAAGTTTTGTAGTGTCATGTAGTGAGCTTGCAACATGTAGTGCCATGTCATCTTGTATTTTGCAAGAAATCTCAATAATAAATCCATGGTGGCTGACAGTGCCCAGCTCGATCGTGAGACAAACTGCTCAATGGCAGCAGATAGTGCCCAACTTGATGGTGAGAAAAACTGCTCAATAGCTATTGATAGTGCCCAACTCAATGGTGAGACAAACTACTCAATGGTGGCGAATAGTGCCCAACTCGATGGTGAGACAAACAACTCAATGGTGGTAGACAGAGCCCAACTCGATGGTGAGATAAACTACTCAACGGTGGCAGAGATTATCCAAATCGATAGTCTGATAAACTACTTAATGGTAGCAGACAATGCCCAACTCAATGGTGAGACAAATTGCTCAATGATGGTAGATGGTGCCCAACTCGATGGTGAGATAAACTGCTCAATGGTGGTAGACAGTGCCCAACTCATTAGTGAGATAAACTACTCAGTGGTGGCAGATAGTGGCCAACTTGATTGTGAGACAAACTACTCAACGGTGGTAGATAGTGCCCAGCTCGATGGTTAGACAAAACTGGTCAATGGTGGTAAACAATACCCAACTCAATGATGAGGAAAACTGCTCAATGGCGATTGATAGTGCGCAACTCGATTATGAGACAAATTGCTCAATGGTGGGTGATAATGCCCAACTCAATGGTGAGATAAACTGCTCAGTAGTGGCTGATAGTACCTAACTCAATGGTTAGATAAACTGCTCAATGGTGGCTGATAGTGCCCAACTCGATGGTGAGATAAACTGCTCAATGGTGGCTGACAGTGCCAAACTCGATAGTGAGGAAAATTGCTCCATGATGGCTGATAGTGCCCAACTTGATGGTGAGGAAAACTGCTCAATGGTGGCTGATAGTGCCCTACTCGATGGTGAGATAAACTACTCAATGGTGGCTGATAGTGCCCAACTCGATGGTGAGATAAATTGCTCAATGGTGGCTTACAGTGCCCAACTCGATGGTGAGGAAAACTGCTTAATGGTGGCAAGACAATGCCTAACTTGATGGCGAGACAATCTGGTCAATGGTGGCGGATAATGCCCAACTCGATTGTGAGATAAACTGCTCAATAGTGATGGACAGTGCCTAACATGATGGTGAGACAAACTGCTCAATGGCAGCGAATAGTGCCCAACTTGATGGTGAGAAAAACTGCTCAATAGCTATTGATAGTGCCCAACTCAACGGTGAGACAAACTACTCAATGGTGGTAGGTAGTGCCAAACTTGATGGTGAGATAAACTGCTCAATGGTGGCGGATAGTACCTAACTCGATGGTGAGACAAACTACTGAGTGGTGGCAGACAGTGCCCAACTCGATGGTGAGATAAACTGCTCAAAGGTGGCAGACATTATCCAACTCGATGGAGTGACAAACTACTTAATGGTAGCAGATAGTGCCTAACTCGATGGTGAGACAAATTTCCCAATGGTGGCAGATGGTGCCCAACTCGATGGTGAGATAAACTGCTCAACAGTGGTAGACAGTGCCCAACTCGATAGTTAGACAAACTGCTCAATGGTGGCAGACAGTGCCCAACTCGATTGTAAGACAAACTGCTCAATGGTGGCAGATAGTTGCCAACTTGATGTGAGACAAAACTGCTCAACGGTGGTAGATAGTGCCCAACTTGATGGTTAGACAAAACTGCTCAATGGTGGCAGACAGTACCTAACTCAATGATGAGGAAAACTGCTCAATGGCGACTGACAGTGCCCAACTCAATTGTGAGACAAATTGCTCAATGGTGGGTGACAATGCCCAACTCAATGGTGAGATAAACTGCTCAATAGTGGTTGATAGTTCCTAACTCAATAGTGAGACAAACTGCTCAATGGTGGCTGACAGTGCCTAACTCGATGGTTAGACAAACTACTCAACGGTGGCTGACAGTGCCAAACTTAATGGTGAGGAAAACTGCTCTATGATGGCCGATAGTGCCCAACTTAATGGTGAGCAAAACTGCTCAATGGTGGCTGATAGTGCCCAACTCGATGGTGAGACAAACTACTCAATGGTGGCTGATAGTGCCCAACTCGATGTTGAGATAAACTGCTCAATGGTGTCTTACAGTGCCCAACTCGATGGTGAGGAAAACTGCTCAATGGTGGCAAGACAATGCCCAACTTGATGGCGAGACAAGCTGGTCAATGGTGGCAGATAATGCTCAACTCGATTGTGAGACAAACTGCTCAATAGTGATGGACAGTGCCCAACTTGATGGTGAGATAAACTTTTCAATGGTGGCGGATAATGCACAACTCAATGGTGATAAAAATTACTTAATAATGGCTAATAGTGCCCAACTCGAGTGTGAGACAAACTACTCAGTGGTGGCGAATAGTGCCTAACTTGATTATGAGATAAACTCCTCAATGGTGGCGGACAGTGTCCAACTTGATTATGAGACAAACTAGTCAATGGTGGTGGATAGTACCCAACTTGATGGTGAGAAAAATTGATCAATGATTGCAGATAGTGCCTAACTCCCTGATGAGGAAAACTGTTCAATGGTGGCTAATAGTGCCACACTCGCTAGTGGGAAAACTGCTCGATAGTTGTCGATAGTGCAGCACTCCCTATAGGGAATGTGAGATTGATCACATATTTGACATTTCCTCAGTAGAGAAAATTGATCAACACGCGGCTGACAGTCCCATCCTCCCCGATGAGAAAACTGATCAAGACATGGCTAACAGTTACATCCTTGCTGACTAGAAAACTGATCAACGGATGCAATACCACAGGTAAGTATGACCCTTCACTTATCTTTTACATCAAGCAAAACCATGTTTTAAAATGGGTGGATGAAAATTTTCTATGCACCGTTAAGGACATGAAGTTTTTCCAACCTGTATTTTCTTATTTCCCCAACATCTTTTCCTTTTATATTTACTCCCCAGCGGATTTTTGTTTAAAGATTTTCATCAACATTCTTAATCGAAGGGGCAAGAATTTTTATCTTTCAAAATTATCGATTAAGAAATTTTGATTCTTTCTAGAAAGGGTTTTCATGTCCTTATCACACAAGAACACTGGTTATGGCAGTAGCTCTTTCATCCACATATGTATAATTTTACCTCCACGGTAAACCTTTTGCACGTGAGTGGTAAACTGTTAGCACGGTCCACTGGGCTTAATGAGGAATAATGCCTATTTTATTCAGCGATCAGACAAATGATCCAAAAAGGACTGAATTGTCATCCAAAATCCGAAATTCAAAAAACCACATTCTAGGAAAGCTCTGATTTAGCATTTCCTACTGAAAAATCACAAGGTCAAAGTTTGGTCAAGCATAGGCAATTAGCCCGCCGGCTTTACTGATCTATAGTAAAAAATCAAATCTTACCGAGATCTGGCAAGTTTTTACGGGATCTAATGTAAAATCTTGTCAGATAGGTAATCAGCGCACCGACTAATCACCTCCCTATTATAAATACGGGGTTACCCCCTCTCAGTTGGCCTAGACAAAATTTTTGTAAAATCATAAAATTACCTTTATGTCCTTTTTCAGTTTCGGGAATCCTAAAAGCCCTAAAACTCAATAAAAACACTCCTAGATCCGAGCTCTATCACCAACACTCGGCATTAGCTCAGTCTCCAGTCTTTTTAGATCAAGATCCTGCAGTGATCTTTGGTCTAAAAATGACTTAAAATTTATATTTCTTTCAGAAATAATCCAAGATTATACTCATAACTTATGTTAAATCTATTTCCCAACCAAATCATAATCCCTTATAACTTTGGTCCCCTACCAGCTCTCAAGTAATCCTAAATAGACGAAAAGATAAACTGAAGGTAATTGGCTCTATGCCCAACTTTCAAATTCAATCAAACACATTTGTATTGCATTATTATTACATATTGCATTCCATTCCTCCGATTAAGTGAGCCACTAGTGCCACTTAAATTATAATATGTGCAAATAAGCTCGCAGCTATGGACAAATATCCAGAATGTGAGGAAACTCTATCCTAGTTTTCGGGTCTAGACCCCAGCGTTGCTATTACTCTGCCAAAAATTTATTAGAAAATGTCTATTTATTAAGTCGTTATAATGCCCATTTTATTTCTTGAATTTAATTCTTAAATAAAGCCGTTGTAATGTAGAAATCACCATAAAAAAATTCCAAAATTAATCAAAAAAATTTGAATAGTATGAGTAACTATTATGTCTGTACTCAGAATCTCACTTTCTTTTCAATATAAAATCCCATTTCGGGACAGTATACCATAATTTTCGATGGAGCTGAACCGGGTGGCGACTCTATTTATATTTTTGAATAAAGTAAAAATACTTTATTTTAAAAATATCTTTTCCCAGTAAAATGTGTAAACGTGTTTCTGAACATAATCACATTTTTGGCTACAAAGCCACCTTATTTAAGCAAACTAGATTTTGTCAAACCAAACCAAACACCGCAGTTTCCGCGAATCTAACAAAATGTGCCCCGCGCATCTCATCCTACATGCTAACCTATTTAAAACCCGTCAGCCCACCTATAGCTAGATTACTATACCATCACAGGTCTTCCTTTTTCACGGTAATGTGATCCACTTCAATGCTTGCTTTACTTATGATCACTTTGATGTGGAGACTGTAGAGGCTTTGATTGGCTACTCTGGGGATAAGCCTAGGCAAGTTGCTTGCGTGGAAATCATGACCGTTTGGATTGAGGGGTAGGAGACATTTGATTTATGCCTATGAGGCTAGAGCTTTCATAGCTGACACCTGTCTTGGCTATTTTTTCCTACCGGGGGTTCGATCGTGAATCTCTGTATTCTGCGCACTTTGATCGAACTGACACATTTTGACGAGTATGCTTAGGGCCAAGCCACACTAGGTCATTTATGTTGAGCCCTTGATTAGTGTGTGATGAATAAGATTGGCAAGTTCAAGTCTTGTCTTCAGATTGTCTATGTGAGGACCTGAATCCCTATTTTCTTTTTATGCGTGTTTTCACTTGCCTTTGGTTTAGGAAAGTTGATCCCCCTTAGGAGAAGGATACGAGGAAAAGCCGCACGCCTTCAAAAAAAGGCACCCCTAGGGAAAGAGTTTGCCCTAAGGAAAGGAACTTTTGCATATCACCATCACCAACTCAGGTATAATTCCCAAACCCTCTCTTATTTTGTGAGATCATACAGATCCCTATCTGCAATGATCTCACAAGGGGTAGTCTGTGAGCACTGGATTTCAGCAATCTATCTTATGAAGCAATGATGAGAGCTAGATAATGCATTCTCTTACAGGTGTTATCCATCAGAGGTATTCCTACTACTGGAGAATTATGTTTGGCCATAACACGGAGACCTAGACAGACCTAAGGTATCCGTACTGGTGCTGCTGAGTGGTACGGATCCACTAGTGCACCTGTACGGGTGACTATCTTCTGAATGCCTAGGGGGACCTGCATGGGTCCCCTGGTACTAGTACGAGTGCAGCCCTACCTGTACGGGTACGCTTTTCCCATTAAGGCTAATTTGGGAGTAGTCTCTTACCATTTCAGGAAAAGGTAGGTATTGAATTTGGGATCACCGAATTTTGACCTACTTTCACCTCATAAAAGGGGCCTTCTCCTCTCATTTTTAGGGGGACATAATTCATAAGGAAAATTACTGTAGAAAAATTATAGTTCTAGCAATCTCTATAGGTATAGTTGAGGTATAAGAGGTACAAAATAGGGGGAAAACCCATTCATTGAGGTTTTACCCACATTTTATTCATTCCTAGCTTCGTTTATTAGGTTTTAGTTGCGATTTTGTCCACTCAAATACTCTCCTAAATAGTCCTAACTAAGCACATACTTTGGTCGGACTCTCTCTACAGTAAAGAGATCGCCTCAAAGTGGATTCACATCATAAAGATAACGCTCCTCAGTTTCAAAGACACTCACATCTCCATTATATTGTTATTGTTAGTTTATTCTATATCGACTATTGTTTCAATTCTCTTTTTGGGTCCGATCCTGATAAATATGGGCTTTGTTGGTACCTAATATATCATTTTGGTGATTGTACTAGTGCGCCAGACTTGTATAAAGGGAATTCCCGTTTCTATTTTATCTTCTCTATAAACAATTTGTTGATATAAATTAAACACTGGTTATGTTGGATCTGACGGGACACATATGGGTCCCCCATACTTGTACGGGTCCTCTACGGTAACCATACAGGTCCCACCCACCCAAACGGGTACCGGCCTCCAAACAGAACCTAAACTATGTTTTTTGGTTAAATAAAAACCAACCAACTCCCATTTTGCCATGTGGTCATTTTCGCTAATAATCTGGTAAATCAACCCACAAAAGCTAATATATGGTTTTTCGACATAAATCATATTTTCCTCAATAAAATGTTGATTTATGTTGTACTATAAACTGTGCTAACATCTGTGGATACAGGGGAATTTATTTTAATTCTTTTATAACTTAGAACAAATGTATAGGATCTCTTTGCAATTTCCCCCATTTTTCCCTTGGTTGTAATTTTTATCCCCATTTATTGCTTATGCTTTATTATAAGATGTAAACGCATGTATCGAGTGTGAAAGTGTGTTGAAATAGGATCTATGATAATTCCCTAAATGATGAAAACTAAAACGGTTTTACGCGGTGAATGTGATTTTGAATCAACTAAATGAGAAATAAGTGACTCATCCAATACCCGAATCTTTGATCTAATAGGTATGAGTCTCCCGCCCAGAGGGAACCATACCAAAACTTTTTCCCAAGTAGATAACTTGGGTGGCGACTCTATCAATTGTATCGAGATTTGGGTCTCAATTCTTTTATTAATTAAAATTGGCTTATTGTGCAAACTTTAACTAAATGATGTTTTGTCACGCCTAAATCCAACCAAGGCGCCAAGGGGGCACCGCCTCTCTCACAAAGGCATCAAGGGAGACCCATATGTCATCGACACCTCATAGTGGCAACTCTACTGGGGATATAATCTGTTAACTTGCAAAATGTTCATTTTATTTTTAAAAGCCTAAAAGATTAAGATGAGCACCAAAAATCATTTACTTGATTCTACCCGTTTTTGTTTTCATCATTTGGGAAAATTATCATACTCTATTATCTCATCTCCTTCTCTCTTTAGTTAGATGTGCTCTTTTTCTAGCGCTAGGTTAGGGTGCCCTATTTATTCTATGATACTTAAAAAAGTGTTACCCATGCCCACCAGGAATTGGGGACACTCTAGTCTGTGGAGCACTCATTGCTATCTCCCTCCAAAAGAGGCTTGATACGATGGGAACCTTCTACATCAACTTTCGATATGTCCCTACACCATTCCCAACAAAAGCCATAGAATTTTACCCTCTAGGTACCCTAATTTCCGTGTGAGATTAGACTAAGGAAGAAAATCCTCAGACTCAGTAGGGAGAAATAAGGACGAAATCCATCGCTTTGCATGTGTTATGATTAACCCCACCATGCATCATTATAATTTGTGCAAGCATACCACATCCCATGCATGCACTGATCTCTTCATTACTACCTTAATTTAAGACAAGGACCGACAATTCCCTCCAGCACTCATAGTAGTCTCTATCATGGCTCAGCTTGGTAAGTTAGTTCAACTAGTGGACCCAATGCTTAGCACAGTTAGTAGTGGGACTCATTCACTCTGTCAAGAGGCTATTCTGCAGTGTCACCGTAGTAAGGACCCAAGTTAGCTGCCGGATTTCATGGTCATGCCAAAGGGGACAATCCTCCCTTATTTCATGGGTCTACCCTACGACGTAACGAAGGACCAAATGGCTCATTCCATGGCCCTTGAAGACATCTCACCCTAGGATACTCCCCTTTTGGTCATCGTCAGGAAGTTGAAGGAATACTTATTAATCAATCACCTACGACCATATGTTCAACCAAAGCTCGAAGAGAGGGGTAATGTCTGCATATATCATGCCAGTCCCAGTCATCCGACTAAAATATGTGAAGATCTCCTCAAAGCTATCACTACATTGATTAGCAAAGGTAAAGTCTGTGAACCCCATAGAAGAGGGGAGGAAATAGCCATGATTAACTCAGGATTAGAAGAAAACAAGGTGTGGATGAATATTGAGGAAGCTTAGAAAGCAAGAGTAGAACCATCCATATTTGATCTCATAGCTGTTAGACAAAGGAGTGGAGAGCCCGTCCATGACTACTTTCAGAGCTGGTTAACAATCGCAGTGGCCCTTAAAAGAAAACCATAGGAAATGGAATTAGCTGACCGATTCATCTTTGGATTATCATCTTGGCTTCACAACATGACATTCGCAAAGGCCTACAGGTCTATCCCTAAAAGTTACGAGGCCGCTATAGAGGCTAAGAGACTCTCCAAGATAATAGGGGATGAGAACCTTTAAAAAATTAAAGTAGACAAAGCTATTGACACTCTCACCACTTCAATATACACCATTTTGCAACTAGGGAATAAGAAGAAGACACTTATTCAGGAAGCACTAAAAAACCTGGCCCAAGTCACAAGGGAAGCCGTGAACGATGTATTGACCAAGGACTAGCTACAACATTTAGACCGCGACTCGAGCCACATCCGGATGAATGACCAGGAAGACCCTCCGCCTGTGGGGGATGATAATGCAACTTTATATAATGAAAATGATGTAGCCTTCAGGCATCTTAATGATAACAGTAGTGATTTTGTTTACTTGTTTGATATTTTGCCTAATGGCACCATGCATTCATCTGACCATACACATAACATTTTTAGCATTCATGACATTTCATTGCATGACATTAATTTAGGTACAGAGGAAATTCGAAAAATGGTAACCATTTCCAATGACTTAACCCCTGTCGAAAAAGGAGAGATAATAAAAGTGCTTAGAAAACATTTTAGCGCATTCGCATGGTCCTATAAAGATATGCCTTGGATAGATTGCCAAATAGCCGAGCATCGTATCCCTACTGACCCTAAGTTCAAACCAGTTAAATAAAAATGGAGAAGATTGCATCCGGAATGGGCTGATAAAATCAAAGCTGAAGTTGCTAGGTTACTTAAAGCTAAGTTAATCAAAGTAATTGAGTATCCAACATGGTTAGCCAATGTTGTCCCAATTCCTAAGAAAGATGGAAAGGTCACAATATGCATCAACTTTCACAATTTAAATAGGGATTCTCCCAAAGACGATTTCCCATTACCATATATTAATGTGCTAATAGATAGCACTGCCAAAGCCGTAATGTACTCATTCTTAGATGTGTTTTCTGGATACAATCTGATCATAATGGACATCATAGATAAGGTCAAGATAGCTTTCATCACTGAGTGGGGGTATATTATTATAAGGAAATGCCTTTTGGATAGAAGAATGCAGGGGCAACTTACTGGAGTGCCATAACAACTTTGCTACATGACATGATCGATAAAGAGGATGAGGTTTTTGTGGATGACATGCTAGTCAAGTCCAACATGAGAGAAGAATATCCCGAGATCCAGGAAAGGTTCTTGACAAGGATTGAGAAGTACAACCTCCGGTTGAACCCGAAGAAGTGTGTGTTTAGAGTTACATCAGGGAAGCTTCTTGGTCATGTAGTCAGTTAGAGAGGAATTGAGGTTGATCCTAATAAGGTTAAGGCCATTCAAGAAATGTCTATTCCTTGAATAGAAAAGGAAGTTAGGTCATTTTGAGGATTGCTTTAGTATGTAAGCCATTTCATTGCTAACCTAACCATGATTTATCAGCCTGCCTTTAAGTTATTAAAAAGATAACAGCCGATAGAATGGAACGATTAGTGTCAGATGGCCTTCAAAAAGATAAAGGCATACCCGGTGAATCCACCGATTTTAAAACCTTCGATGCTTCATAAGCCATTGATACTCTACTTGGCTATAGAGGAGTCATCTGTAGGTGCGATGTTGGTCCAAGAACATGAAGATAAGAGTGAACACGCCATCTACTACTTAAGTAAGAAGTTGTTAGATTATGAAAGGAAGTACATGATAGTGGAAAAGATATGTACTACCATGGTATGGCTAACAAAGAATTTAAGGCATTACTTCCAGTCTTATAAAATCCAGGCGATTGCGAAAGTAGATCTAATGAAGTATCTTTGTCAATCCCCTATATTGGCAGGAAAACTCTCTCCTTGGCTCATGTTGCTATCTAAGTTTGATATTGAGTATGTCATGAAGAAGGTCATCAAGGGGTGAGCGATGGCTGAATTTCTAGAAACTCAACCTATAGAATTTGATTATGTGGAGAACCTAGATTTTCCCAAGGAATAGTTAGCAGCAGTGGAAGTGGAGAGGAGTGAATGGATTATGTATTTTGATAGGGCTATGAATAGAAAGGGTGTCGGTCTTGGGGTAATCATTATTACACCATAAAATGAAGTTATCCCACTGAGCAAATGATTAGAATTCCCAGTCACCAATAACAGAGCTGAATATGAGGCTTGTCTCTTCAGTCTTGATGTCCTACTGAAAATAAAAGCAAAGGAGGTAAGGCTAATGGGGGATTCTGCTTTGGTAATAAAACAGGTTATTGGGGAACGAGAAATAAGAGAAGGATGGCTCAGACTATACGTAGAGGCAGTTTGGGACTCGGCAGCATAATTTAATCAATGCTTCTTCCAATATATACCAAGAAATGAGAATCAAATGGCTAATTCTTTAGCTGCCCTAGCCTCAATGTGAGAAGGAGAAGAAGTACAGGCCAAAACAAAGTTATCCCACTGAGCAAATGATTAGAATTCCCCGGTCACCAATAACGGAGCCAAATATGAGGCTTGTCTCTTCAGTCTTGATGTCCTATTGAAAACAAAAGGAAATGAGGTCAGGCTAATGGGAGATTCTACTTTGGTAATAAAATAGGTTGTTGGGGAACGGGAAATAAGAGAAAGATCGCTTAGAACATACGTAGCGGCAGTTTGGGACTCCGCGGCACATTTCAATCAATGCTTCTTCTAATACATACCAAGAAATGATAATCAAATGGCTGATTCTTTAGCTGCCCTAGCCTCAATGTGGGAAGGAGAAGAAGTACAGGCCATCCTCCCACTTATAATAGAGATGGCTCGCTCTTCATTTCATAAGAAGACTCGAGTCATGACTGTGGGGGGCAAAAGATTTGCTAGTTTGATGACATTAAAAGGATTCTGAGGGAAGGGAAATGCCCTGACAGATCATCAGGTTTCGATCACTTGACTCTTAAAAGGCTAGCCACATAATTCAGACAAGTTAATAAAGATCTCTTTAAAAGGACAACTAAGGGGTTACTGTTTAGGTGTTTATCAAAAGAAATAAAAAGGTGATGACCCAGGTACATTTAGGGGATTGTTGCCCGCATATGAATGGCATGGCTTTAGCAAGGAAAATTCAGAGATTGGGGTACTTCTAGACTACGATGAATGCTGATTGCATAGACAAGGTTATGAAATGTCATGAATGCCAGATTTATGGGGACATACAGCATCTACCTCCATCCAAAATTCATAATTTGTCTACTCCTTGGCCTTTCTCGGCGTGGGGGATAGATATAATCTATGAAATTCGACTATTATCAACCAACAGACATTGATTCATCATAGTCACAGTAGATTATTTTTCAAAATAGGTAGAGGCCGAATACTACCAAGAAGATGCCCAAGTTCATAGAGAGGAATATTTGTGCTCGATATGGGGTGCCGCATCATGTGGTCTCCGACAACGGGGTTCAGTTCCAAAGGGCAACCAGTGAGTTATTTAAGAAGTTTACTATTGAACATCACAAATCTTCTCCATATAGGCACCAAGCTAGCGGGGCAGTAGAAGCTGCTAACAAGTTGATTAAGAAAATCTTATACAAGGTAGTAACCACTTACAGGGATTGGGCTGATAAAATTCTATTTGCAGTTTGTGGGTATAGAACTAGTGTGAGGACGCCTACTGGCCAAACACCTTTCTCTTTGGTATATGGGATGGAAACGGTATTACCTATTAAAGCAGAAGTAAGATCATTACATATACCACTCAAAGCTCAGTTGAAAGAGACGGATTGGGCAAAGGCTAGATATGAATAGTTGAATGCGATAGATGAGAAACGGCTTAAGGCACTCTACCACTTACATATGTACCAGCAGTGTATGGCTCAAGCTTATAATAATAGAGTCAAATACCTGAAGCAACCTCTTAAAGTAGGTGATCTGGTTCTCGAACAACTACACTAAGTTAACATTAATGTTAGGGGCAAATTCAGGCCTAACTAGGAAGGACCATTCATGGTTAAGAAAGTCCTTGGCAAAGGAGGAATCAAGCTTATGGATATGGATGGAAATGAGTTCATGAGTAAAATAAATAATAAAACACCCGACAAGTGGTCCTCTATTGCTTGGGCAAAAATTAGGGTTCAACCCACTAATCGGGATTCTGCAAATCGGTCAGGCAAAAGTTAGGGAACTCAAAATAAAGCCCGCTAAGTTGAAAACCCGAAAAGTGCAACTTAGGAAAAAGTTAGGGCATCGAGAGAAAACAAATTAGTTTTGCTTTCTAGAAAATCTATAAAAGGTTTTGAAAGCGGGTAAGGTTTAATCATTGGAAATTGTTACCATTGCCTATGTACTCAAATTAATCTCATCAATAAACATATTATGATTTGCTAAAGATTCTTGGTCTTATGAATGCATGCATGTCTTTAGGTGAAATAATCGCAGGTATATGAACATCAATTTTTCTTAATCATGTTAAGCATCTTTGTTAAAAATTCTCTGTACTACGTGCACTATTCAGTAAAAGGCAAAAATATCGATGGGCCACAAAAGAAATTAGACCCATGCAAAAGTTAGAAAAGCCTGCTGGGTTGAAAACCTAAAAACACGGACCAGGGAACAGTTAACGCAAAAAATAGCTTGTTGGATTGAAAACTCGAAAGGGCAGTCGAAGTAAAAATTAAGGCCAAAGAAAAAGTCCGTTGGGCTAACCCGTCAAAGACAGCCCTGGCAAAGATTAGGATATAAAAAAATAAATAAATGTTCAGTAGGTCATCTCGCATCGAATGGCCTGGGAAAAAATTAGAATACCACCTGATTCCTTCGCTACAGAATCATTAGGAAGAAGTGACTTTGGCTCACAAAGCAGCAATATTCAATGGTCTCGGTTAAAAAAAGTTCACATGCATAAAAGTTAAAAGTTAAAAGTAACAGTTCAAGGTTCACATTCTAAACTAGCCTTGTAGGGCCCAAAAGTATCAAAAGTCTATCTAAGACGTTGGGGAATCCTATCCCTGGCCACCCTCTTAAGTCTCATCCTGGGTATCCACTAGCAAATAATCTATATATATGGACATATGGTCATCAGCATCACCATTACCGATAGCTGCCTGAATAGCATAGCGACATTAGCTCCCTCAACGTCCTGACCCCCACCCCTTTGCGTCATTCAGTATGCAGAAAGATCCTCCTCAAACTCCTCATCAAAAGGGGCTGGCATCTGTCTATCCTTGTCCATCATCGCCAGTTGGCCCCTTAGCACCTCATTCTCGGCCCTCGCCCAAGCAGCCTCGGCCCTCGCTTAATCAGCCTTAGTAGTAGCATCTAGGTCCCAATCGGATCTAATATACTCCATGGCTAGTAGGGTCTGTATTAGAATCATAAGATCAATATACATATCTGTCAAAGCATACATCATGCATAGTTTGTTAAATTTTATAGGTAAAACTTACTAAGGCTAGTACATCCTGTGCTAGTAGCAAGTCTTTCACTAAAAAGTACACCCTGGCAATCCTATCTGCCTTAACAATAGTCACCTGGAAATAAAAGGGTCACATTAGGATGCAACATTTTAGGCAATCACTACAATGGAAAAGTTTAAAAGCAAGAAACTCCTTACGTGGGTAGAACTGGAAGGAGTGAAACCAATAGGCTAGACCAACTCCTCGAGCTCCTTGACATCTCACTTCCCTAAATGATCGAGGTGTTAGAAAAAGGTATCTATCTTGGCTTAAAGGACCCCCTCTATTACAGATCCAAAAGCACGAGACTACTTCGTCGATGGCTCAGGGGCAACAATAATAGTGGTATCAGATCTCTTTTGCATAAGGGCGGGAGGTTGTAGTAATAAGACATCATACTCAGAATACCAAGCAATTATAAGAAATCACAAAGTATTCATAAGGCCTTGAGTCAAGAAAATACCTATAAAAAAGTGGAGCAGACCTAGCCGAGCCCCTAGTACCCCGAGCCACGAATGGGCCCCCTATAGTCACCCCCCAGAGTATCCTCATCATCATCATCACCATCATTGTCCTCATAATCACTCTAGTGAAACTCAAAGAGGACATCCTTATGATGAATTCTCTCGTAAGGAGGGAGAAGCAAGGAATCGATGAAGTCTCTATAAGAACCCTTCACAGATAGCACTCCGGCCCCCTCACCTAACAAATAGAACCCCTAGTCAGTCCTTGACATAAGATAAGGTCAGACCCCTGGGATCGGGGGAGGATCCAGTCTCTCTACCACTGCTCTAGTCCTCCATTCTCGGACCTGCTCGCTAAAATACCACTTATAGGAGAGTGGTGACTCCAAGACAAAGCGGCGGTCATCAACACCAACTCGCATCTGCTCAATGACCCCATACATGGCTAATCTCTCTCATGGGTCTCAGATAACCTGCACAGTATAAGTGCACTGTAAGTGTAACAACCTAGTAAATCCTATTTCCACTAATGGTTTATTGAAATATAAAATGCAGGTTTAATAGGGAAGAAGTTTACCCGATCCGAGCCCAGCTGGCGTAGGAACTCTCTGTACTGTATCGTACTTAAGGGTTGTTCCTGCTAAAATCCCATCCACTGGGAGATGATATGCGGTGTATCAGGCTGCATAGGCAACCCTAGCCTAGGGATGAACCCGTGCTCGAAAGCCTAAATCTGAAAAGCAAAACTAGGATTGGTGGTAACACAGTTTGAATGAAGAGATAAAACACTAGAGATGAGCATTCAGCTTTACCATCAAGATCATATGGTAGATCTTGAGCTCAGAATACTAGCCCCGAACTCCAACATCCAGCCCATAATACAACTATGCGAGGATGGCCAGGCACCCGTTCTTGTCGGGCACGGCAGCAAGATCATCTACAGCAGCGAGCAAACCATTGTTGAGGTTGCCTGAGTAGACTAGGAAGAAGACAGCAGTAAAGAACATTAGCAGGAAAGACCTACCATACTAATCCCTCTTGTCATCTACAACAGGCCTCGGCTGCCCAATCTAGTAAGAGTGGAGATCCCCATACTTGAGCTTATTCATCCCGCCCTGAGAAAGCCCAAGTAATCCAGCTATATAGGCCTTGACCTCAGGCCGGGAGTGCCACCTATCAGCAAACACATTGAAGTGGACGATCTCCCCTCTCTATTCCAGCCTCATCATAATACAAACATTAGAAGGAGTAATAGTGACCTCCCCAATTGAAAAGTGGAAAGTATGGGTCATCTCCAACCACCTCTCTGTCAAAGCTAAAATAGCCCCTAGGGCCAACATCTTTACAGCCTACAGGATGGCCCTGATGATGTCACAAAAGCCGAAAGAGTCGATGCGGGCTAGCAGCTTGGTATCCTCTGCAGTGCGTATCTCCTCGTACCACTTCCTACAAAATCTCAGGGCTCCCATAGTACTATATTGAAACTACAAAGATAGAATTACAGTTTAATAGGGTTATAATATAGCAAACATGTTAGAAATTAGAAAAGCATGGCAGAAATTAAGGAAGAGGGCATTCTATCCCTGAGGACAGGACTCGTACAGGCAAGCCCCACTTGTACGGGTACACCGTCAGTACCCGTATCAAGATTAGGACCCATATGGGTCCCCTCTCACCCGTACGAGTCGCGTGCAAACAATTCCCATGAAGGAATTTTTCTTAATAATCCAAATTATTTGAATATCGACCAAAGCTCATTCAAAACTATCCTAGACGCATACTAGGCTAAAGTTACATGCATCAGACTCTATCCTAAGGTCTAAAACACCTTAATTCATTCCGAAATTTGAGAAATTCTCAAAGGGATTAAAAATGGAAAATGGAAAATCAGGTGAAATTACCTAGCATCGAGAAGCATGAGTATTAGGAGAAGGGATTAAGGGCACTTCGAAGACCAGTGTGAGCCCTATAAATAAATCCAATACGTGACAAATCCTGGGCATTCTCGAAGCCTCAAATCACCCTCTGAGGGTAAATCTTTGAGCCTAAGTGAGAAATGGCCAATCTTTGGGATCTTTTTATACATCTTGATTGAGTTTTGGGGAATAATTGCCGAAATTTTCGTTGTAGGAATATTTGGTGTAAGGCAGGATGTGAGAGGGGGTTTGTTTCAGTTTTAAAACCCCCGGTGGGGACCCATACAGGTCCCACCCCACCTGTATGGGTCCTAATCTTATAGGACCCCCCGTATGGGTCCCTGCCTACCTGTACGGGCCCTCTCTTACTATCGAAGGATAGATCTTTGAACTAGTATTTCAAATAGCACCAAGGACTCATCCAATTCGAATTTGGGGCCAACCCCACTCCTCTTAACTCCTTATTACAACTAAAATAGGGGCAAAACCCATAATTCACTTCAATTCTTGATTGAAAGGGGAAAAGATTCTAGTCTTCTCAAGAGCTTTTGAGAATCAAAGTAGACTGTTCTTGAGTTGGCTACTAACGAATGCAATTTTCATGTGCAGGTCTATCTTTAGCAAACTGGTATTGCAAAGAGGGACTTCTCTGGTAGTAAGCAACCTACCTAAAGATGTTGATCCATTTCCCTGCAGTGGAATAAGTCTAGGGTCACCTTTTGACGCCCTATCGGAATCTTCCAGGGGCATCCCCGCATTTCCTAGCAGTGAAATTGGATCCAAGGGTATGCCCCCATTCCCCAACAATGGAATCAGATCCAAGGGCATCCCCCATTTCTCAGCATTAGAATCAGATCCAGGGGCATCCCCCTAATCCGTAGCATTGAAATCAGTCAATCTAGGGGCATTCCCCCCATAGTCCAGCCCTCCTAGGGGCATTCTTTGGGAGGCACCCTTCCAAGGGAACTTCATTCTAGAATAATCGGGAAAAACCCAACATTTCTCGCACTTAGTTTACAGTTTATTCAAAGGCCAACCCCCGCCCACGCATCTTTATTCTTAATTGAAGGGGCAAAAATTTTTGTCCATCACAAAGTCAATCACGAATAAAGATGTATAAGCTCAGAAAATGAATAACTCGATGTTTGATTGTCGTCTCTTTTCATAGGTTATGCAAAATCATCAGTCAGGAAAGTCAATCAGCTTTAGGAAAGGGATACATTAGTCAGGAAAGTCAATTTGCCTTAGGAAAGGGATACAAGGAGAAGACATCCGCCTGAATAAAGGGATACATAAGTCAGGAAAGTTGATCTGCCTTAGGAAAGGGAACCAGGAGAAGTCATACATCTTAGGAAAGGGATACATCTATCAAGAAAGTTGATCCGCCTTAGGAAAGGGATAGATCAGTCAGGAAAGTCGATCCACCTTAAGAAATGGATACATCAGTCAGGAAAGTCGATCCGTCATAGGAAAGGGATACGAGGAGAAGTTATCTGCCTTAGGAATAGGATACTTTAGTTAGGAAAGTCGATCCGCCTTAGGAAAGTGATGCATCAGTCAGGAAAGTCGATCTGCCTTTAGAAAGGGAAACGAGGAGAAGTCATTCGATTTAGGAAAGGGATACATTAGTCAGGAAAGTTGATCCATCTTAGGAAAGGGGTACATCAGTCAGGAAAGTCAATCTGCCTTAGGAAAGGGATACGAGGGAAAGCCACACGCCTTCAAAAAAAGGCACCACCTAGGGAAAGAGTTTGCCCCAAGCAAAGGAACTTTTTCGAATCAACATCACCAACTCAGGTATAATTCCCAAACCCTTGCTCATATCATGAGATCATACAGATCCCTATCTGCATTGATCCCACGAGAGGCAGTCTATAAGTACTGGATTTCAACAATCCATCTCACGAAGCGATGATGAGAGCTAGATAATGCATTCTTTTATAGGTGTTATACAACAAAGGTATTCCCACTGCTATATAATTGAATTTGGCCATAACCCAAATAACTAGACTGACCTAAGGTACTCGTACGGGTGCTGCCTAGTAGTACGGATCCATTAGCAGACCCATACAAGTGACTATCTTCTGAACACCTGAGGGGGACCATAGAGGTTCCCTGGAATTGGTATGGGTGGGGCCCTTCCCATACGGGTATGCTTGTTTCCTATTCAGGCCAATTCGGAAGTACTCTCTGACCATTTTAGGAAAAGGCAGGTATTGAATTCGGGATCACTGAATTCTAACCTAATTTCACCCTATAAAAGGAGCCTTCTCCTCTCATTTTTAGGGGACACAATTTATAAGGAAAATTACTATAGAAAAATTATAGTTCTAGCAATCTCCATAGGTATAGTTGAGGTATGAGGTATAAAATAAGGGGAAAGCCCATTCATTGAGGTTTTGTCCACATTTTATTCAGTCCTAGCTTCGTTTATTAGGTTTTAGGTGCAATTTTGTCCACTCAAATACTCTCCTATATAGTCCTAACTAAGCACATACTTTAGCTGAACTCTCTCTACAATAAAGGGATCGCCTCAAAGTGGATTCACATCGTAAAGGTAATGCTCCTAAGTTTCAAAGAGACTCACATCTCCATTATACTGTTATTATCAGTTTATTTAATATCGACTGTTATTTCAATTCTCATTTTGTGTCAAATCCTGATTAATACGGGGCTTTGTTGGTGCTTAATATATCATTTTGGTGATTGTACTAGTGCGCTAGACTCGTATAAAGGAAATTCCTACTTGTATTTTGTCTCCTCATTAAACAATCTATTGATATAAATTAAACACTAGTTCTCTCGGATCCGACAAGACCCGTACGGGTCCCCCATACCTGTACGGGTCCTCCCCAATAACTGTACGGGTCCCACCCACCCATATGGGTACCAACCTCTGGATAGAATTCAAACTTCATTTTTTGGTTAAATAAAAATCAACAAACTCACCTTTAGCAATGCAATCATTTTCACTAATAATCCTATAAATCAACCAACAAAAGCTAAAATATGGTTTTATAACATAAATCACATTTTGCCTCAACAAAATGTTGATTTATGTTGTACAATAAACTATACTAACGTCTGTAGATGCGGGGGAATTTATTTGCATTTAGTTTTATAACTTAGAACAAATGTATAGAATCTCTTTGCAATTTCCCCTATTTTTCCCCCGGTTGTAATTTTTATCCCCCATTTATTGCTTGTGCTTTATTATAATATGTAAACGCATGTAACGAGTATAAAAAAGTGTAGAAATAGGATTTCTATGATAATTCCCTAAATGATGAAAACTTAAACGGTTTTACGCGGTGAATGTAATTTTGAATCAACTAAATAAGAAATAAGTGACTCATCCGATACCCGAATCTCTGATCCAATAGGTATGAGCCTTCCGCCCAGAGGGAACCATACCAAAACTCTTTCCCAAGTAGACAACTTGGGTGGCGACTCTATCAATTATATTGATATTTCGGTCTCCATTCTTTTATTTATTAAAATTGGCTTATTGTGTAAACTTTAAGTAAAAGACGTTTTGTCACGCTTAAATCAAACCAAACCCCCAGTGGGCCCTGCCTCTCTCACAAAGGCGCTAAGGGAGACCCACACGTCATCAACACCTCATACACACTCTATCTTCTCATCTCCTTCTCTCTTTGTTAGATGTGCTCTTCTTCTAGTGATAAGATAGGATGCCCTATTATTTCTGCAAAGCTTATGAAAGTGTCACCCATGCCCGCCCGGAATTGCGGACACTCTAGTGGGTGGAGCACTCATTGCTATCTCCCTCCAAAAGAGGCTTGATGCAATAGGAACCTTCTACATCAAACTTTCGATATGTCCCTATGCCATTCTTATCGAAAGCCTTAGAATTTTACCTTCTAGTTACCCATTTTTGTGTGAGATTAGACTAAGGAAGAATACCCTTAGAATTAGTGGGAAAAATAAGGACGGAATCTATCGGTTTACATGTGTTGTGTTACATTCCCCTGTAATTAACCCAACTATGCATCGTTGTAATTTGCGCATGCATAATGCATCCCATGCATGTACCTGTGCTTTGGTTACCACCTCAGTTCAAGATTCGACAAGTTTCCTCCCTCTCAAGTTCATCCATGTCTCAACTCGGTCGACCTATTCAGCCAGCGAACCCAATGCTCCTTACAGTCAGTAATAGGTCTAATCTATTTTATTAAGAGGCCATGTTGCAATTTCACCGTAGTAAGGATCCAAGTCAGGTACCCAACTTTGTGGTTATGCTAAAGGGGAAAATCCTCCCTTATTTCATGGGTTTACCATATGGTATGACTCACAACCAAAAGATTTATCCTATAACTCTCGAAGATATCTTACCTTGGGGTACTCTTTTGAGCCTTTTTAAGAAGCTAAAGAAGTGCAAGTTGATTGATCATCTCTGACCATATGTCCATCCAAAGACTGAGGAGAGGGATAATTTATGCGTATATCATGTTAGTTCTGGTCACCTGACTAAAGTATATGAGGACCTCCTCAAAGCTATCACGGTACTCATTGACATAGGCAAAGTTTATGAACCCCGAAGGAGGGGGGAGCAAGTAGACATGATCAATTTAGGATTAGAAGAAGAGGAGGTATGGAAGCGCATCATAGAAGCCAAGAAAGCAAGTGAAGAACCATCCATACTTGACCTTATAGCAATCAGGAAATAGAGTGGGCAACCTATCTATGATTACTTCCAGAGATGGTTGATAGTCTTGGTAGCTATTAAGAGAAAATCTCATGAGAAAGAATTAGCTGATCGATTCATCTTATTTTTATCTCCTCACCTCCGTAAGATAGCATTTACGGAATCTTACAAGACCATTTTTGAGAGTTACAAAGTCTTTATAAAAGTGGAAAAATGTTTTAAGAAAATAGAAGACAGCGACCCCTCAAAGATTGAAGTGGACAAAGCTATAGATACCCTCACTACTTTGATATACACTATATTATGCTTGGTGAATAAGAAGAAGATACCTATTCAGGAAGCCTTGAAGAATCTAGCCTAAGTAACGAGAGAAACCATGGACGACACACTAATAGAGAAGCAGTTGCAAGATCTGGATCGCGAGCTGACTCACATCTTGATGAGTGACCAAGAAGACCCTCCACCTATGGAGGATGATAATGCAATAATATGTAATGAAAATGATGTAGCCTTCTGGCATTTTGATAATAATGATAGTTCTTACTTTCTAGTCAAACAAAAGTTAAGAAGACTGCCTCCAAAATGGGTTGATAAGATCAAAGCTGAAGTTGCTAGATTACTAGAGGCCAAGTTCATCAAATTAATTGAGTATCCGACATGGTTAGCAAACATTGTCCCAGCCGCCAATAAAGATGGAAATTCAAAATGTGTGTAGACTTTGGAGAATAGGCCTCCTCAAAAGATGATTTCCCATTGCTTCGTATCAATGTATTAGTAAATAGTGTTGTTAGGGCTGCAATGTACTCATTCTTAGATGGGTTTTCTGGGTACAATCGGATTTTAATGGACATCATTGACAAGGTCAAGACAGCCTTCATCATAAAATGGGGGGTGTATTGTTATAAGGTAATTCCTTTTGGGTTCAAGAATGTAGGGGCAACTTATCAAAGAGTCGTGACAGCTTTGTTACATGACATAATCCACAAAGAGGTTGAGGTTTATGTAGATGATATGTTAGTAAAGTCAAACACCCAGAAAGAGCACCCTGAGATCTTGGAAAGGTTCTTGACCAAAATTGTGTATTTGGAGTAACTTTTGGGAAGCTCCTAGGCCATAATGTCAGTCAACAGGGGATTGATGTTGACCTAGATAAAGTTAAAGCCATTCAAGAAATTCCTATTCCTAGAACTGAAAGGGAAGTCATGTCATTTCTTGAATCACTTTAGTATGTGAGCCATTTTATCGCCTTCTTAACAATAGTGTGTGAGCCAATCTTTAAGTTGTTGAGAAAGAAATAGCTGATAGAATGGAATGAGCAGTGCCAAATAGCCTTTGAAAAGATGAAGGCTTATCTCATGAACCCTCTAGTTTTGAAGCCTCGATGCCCGATAAGCCACTGATTCTCTATTTAGCCATAGAGGAGTCATCGATAGGGGCAATGTTGGTCCAAGAGCAAGAGGATAAAAGCGAATGTGGCATCTATAATTTGAGCAAGAAGTTGTTAGAATATGAGATAAAGTACACAGGAGTAGAGAAGATGTGAACAGTAATAGTTTGGTTAGCCAAGAAGTTGAGCCATTACTTCCAGTCCTACGAAATCCAAGAAGTCGCAAAAGTGGACCCAATGAAGTATCTTTGTCAATGCCCCACATTGGCAAGGAAGTTATTTCATTTACTCCTGTTATTATCTGAGTTTGATATCGAGTGTGTCACGAAGAAGGTCATTACGTGGAGAGTAGTGGCTAAATTTTTTTCAAGTCAACCTATAGAGTCTGATTATGTTGAAAATCTAGATCTCCCTGATGAGTAGTTAGCAGCACTAAAGGAGGAGAAGGCCGAATGGATCATGTATTTCAATGGGGCTATGAATCAAAAAGGTGTTGGTCTTAGGGTAATCATCATCACACCGCAAGGTGAGGTTATCTCATTAAGCAAGCGATTAGAATTTCCAGTCACCAATAACAGGGCCAAATATAAAGGTTGTGTCTTTGGTCTTGATGCTATTTTAAAAGTAGGGGCAAGGGAAGTCAGGATAACCGAAGATTCTTTGCTAGTGATAAAGCATATTGTGGGAGAGTGGGAAATTAGAGAAGAGTCACTTAGGCCATATGTGGAAGCAGTTTGGGACTTGTCAGTATAGTTCAGTCGATGATTCTTCCAATATATACCAAGGGATGAGAATCATATAATTTTTTAGCTACCTTAGCGTCAATATGGGAGGGACAAGAGTCGCTGCCTATCCTTCCACTCATAATAGAAATGGATTGTTATCCATTTCAAGAGAAGATTCGAGCTATGATTGTAATGGAGCAAAAGTTTTGTTCATATGATGACATTAAGAGAATCCTAAGAGAAGGGAAGTGCCTCGAAGGGTCATTAGGTTCAGATCTCCTGACTCTCAAAAGGTTAGCAACATAATTTAGACTAGTTAATGAAGATCTCTTCAAGAGGACGGCTAAAGGATTATTGTTGAGATACTTAGCAGAAGAGGAAGCAGAAAGGGTAATGAATCAGGTACATTTAGGGTATTGTGGCCCACATATGAATGGGATTGCTTTAGCAAGAAAAATTCAAAGGATGGGGTACTTTTTGGACCACAATGCATGTCAACTGCATTGATAAGGTTAGGAAATGTCATGAGTGCAAGATTCATGGGGATGTACAACATATACCCCCATCTGAACTTCACAACTTGTCTACTCCCTAGCTATCCTCGGTGTGGGGGGATAGATATAATCGGTGAAATTCAACCATCATCAACCAATGGGCACTGATTCATCATAGTCGTAGTTGATTATTTTTCAAAATGGGTAGAGGCTGAATCCTACACCAGTATCACCGCCAAGAAAATGACGAAGTTCATAGAGAAGCATATTTTTGCTCGATATGGGGTTCCGCATCATGTGGTATCCGATAATGGGGTTTAGTTTCAAAGGCCCATAATGGAATTAATTGAGAAGTTCAATGTCACGCATTACAGATCTTCTTCATATAGGCCACAAGCTAATGGGGCAATTGAGGCTGCCAATAAGTCAATCAAGAGAATTTTGTCCTACAAAGTAGCTACTTATAGGGACTGGGCTGGTAAACTCCCTTTCATGATTTTAGGGTATAGAACCAGTATAAGAACTCCTATTGATCAGACACCATTCTCCTTAGTCTATCGAATAGAAGTTGTGTTACCGATTGAAACAGAAGTGAGATCCCTAAAAGTGGCACTTGAAGCTCTATTAAAAGAGTCAGATTGGAAAAGGGCTAGATATGAGCAGTTAAGTGCAATAGACGAAAAGCGGCTCAAAGCATTTGATAATCTGCAGATGTACCAGCAGCATATGGCTTGAGCTTACAACTATAGAGTCAAATGGCTGAAATAACCTCTCAAAGTGGGTGATCTGGTTCTCAAGCAACTATGCCAGGTCAACACTGATGCTAGGGGCAAGGTTAGGCCTAATTTGGAAGGACCATTCATCGTTAAGAAAGTTCTTGGCAAAGGAGGAATCAAGCTTATGGATATGAATGGAAATGAGTTCATGAATCTAGTAAATCAAGATAGGCTTAAGCATTATCATGTCTAGGTCAAAAGAATTAAATCATAAAAAAAACAGCACAAAGAATAAAATAAGTAAAGAATAAATCACCCGACGAGTGGTCCTCTACTGCTCAGGAAAAAATTAGTGTGCATCTCGCTGATCGGTATTCCTTAAATGGTCAGGCAAAAATTAGGGCACTCCGACACAATAAAGCCCTCTAAGTTGAAAACCCAAAAAGGGAGGCAAAAGTTAGGGCATCGAGAGAAAAATGTCAGTCGCTTTCTGGAAAATCTATAAAAGACCAGTAGGCAATAGGGGTTAACCTTCGGAAATTTTTACCATTGCCTATGTACTAAAATTAATCTCACCAATGAACATGTTATGATTTTGCTAAGAATCTTGGACTTATGAATGCATGCATGTCTTTAGGTGAAATAATCGCTGGTGTGTGAACATCAATTTTTCTCCACATGTTATGCATCATTATTATTCCTTTCATTATACACGTAATCCAACAGAGATAAAAATTACAAAGAAATCAGGCATATGCAAAATTTAGAAAAAGTCTGCTGGATTGAGTCGCCAAGGACAATTCTGGCAAAAATTAAGATAATATGCTAGCTTGAAAACCCAAAAGGGTGGTCCAAGCAAAAGTTAAGATGAAATAAAAGGAAAAGAAAAAAATGCCTGCAGGGTGGAAAACCAAAACAGGGCGGTCCCGGCAAAAATTAAGGCAAAGGAAAAAAAAAGAAAAGCCTACTAGATTGAAAACCTAAAAGGGCGATCCAGACCAAAATTGAGGCAAAAAATAAAGAAAAAGCTTCTAGGTTGAAAACCCAAAAGGGCGGTCTAGGCAAAAGTTAAAGCTAAAAAGAAAGAGTCCACCGGGCTGAGCCATCAAGGACAGTTCAGGCCAAAATTAGGAAAAAAAAAGAAAGAAAAATAAATGCTTGATAGGTCATCTCACATCGAATGGCCTGTACAAAAGTTAGAACATCACTAGGTCCCCTCGCTACAAAATTACTGGATAGAAGTAATACGGGTTCACGAAGCAACAATACTCAATGATCTCGGTTCAAGAAAAGTCAGTATGCATAAAAGCGCAATGTCAAAAGTTTCAATCCAAAGTTTACATCCAAAACAAGCCGCACAGGGCCCAAAAGTATCAATAGTTCAAAAAGTAATCATAATCTAAGCTAGCGTGTGATCCTGTCCCTGGTGACCCTCTTGAATCTGATCCTGTGTATCCTCCAACAGATAATCCACATCTATCATGATATGATCATCGGCTTCACTAGTACTAGCAGTTGCCTGGGCAAGGGCCCTAGTCTTGGATGTGCTTGCAGCAGCCCTAGCAGCATTAGCTCCCTCAGCATACTAATCTCCACCCCTCTGAGTCATACAGTATGCAGAAAGGTACTCCTCAGACTCATCATTAGAAGGATCTAATGTCTGCCTGTCCTCAGCCATCCTCGCCAGCTGGCCCCTCAACATCTTAGTTTAAGTCGTAGCTTGGTCATCAGTAGTGGCTGCC
Source organism: Euphorbia pulcherrima (assembly GCA_947683365.1). NCBI lineage: Eukaryota > Viridiplantae > Streptophyta > Magnoliopsida > Malpighiales > Euphorbiaceae > Euphorbia > Euphorbia pulcherrima. Next base: position 13,983,038 of record CANTUS010000010.1, on the reverse strand, counting down.
TGCAGCTTGTCCTCCAAGAATCTGGCTCTCTCCTCATAAGCATCTAAGTCCCGAGCAAACTTATTGTGCTCCATGGGCAGTAGAGTCTATAATAAAGTCATAAAATTATGCATCATGCATAGTATATTAAATTTTGCAGGTAAAACTTACCAAGGCTAGCGTATCCTAGGCCAGTAGCAATCTGACATGGAGAAATAGCCCCTGGTGATCCTCTCAGTGTGAAAAATAGTCACCTAGAATAAAAAGGTCACATTAAGATATGACATTCTAAGTAATCACTATAACAGACAAGGCCATAAGTAAGGGATTCCTTACATGAGTGGAGCATGAAGAAGTGAAACCGATAAGTTGGATCGACTACTCGAGCTCCTTAATAGCTCACTTCCCTAAATGATCGAGGAGTTAAAAGAAAGTATCTAGCTCTACTCGGAGGACTCCTTCTCTCACAAACCTAGAAGCACGAGAATGCTTCGCCGATGGCTCAAGGGCAGCGGCGACAGGCCTCTTCCTTGTGGAAGCAAAAGGCTGTAGCAATAAAGGATCGTACTCAGGATCGCAACTAATTTCAGGAAACAACAAAGTATTCATGAAGGTTAAGTTAAAATGATACCTAAGAAGAAGGGGTAGCAGCCTTAGCCAAGCCCTCGGTGCCCCAAACTATAGATGAACCCCTACAGTCGCCCCTCGATCCATCCTCATCTTTGTCATCCTCATCATCATCCTTACTGTCGCTCTAGTGGAACTTGAGAGGGAAGTCCTCATGGTGAATCTTCTCGCAAGGAGGAAGAAGCAAGGAATCGACGAACTCAGTATAAGAGCCCTCCATAGATAGCATATGAGCCCCCTCGCCCAGTAAATACAACCCCTGACTGGTTACCGGAATGAGGTGAGGCTAAAAGACACCCGTTGGGGGGGAGGGATCGGTCTCTCTACCACAGCACTGGTCCTCCACCCTCGGACTTGCTCACCAAAATACCTCTCGAAGGAGACTGGTGACTCCAGGACAAAACAACAATCATCCAGGCTGGACCACATCCACCCAATAGCCCCATGCATATCCAATCTCTCCTATAGGTCCCGGATAACCTACATAAAACAAATGCACTATAAGTGTCACAACCTCGTAAATACAATTTATACTAATGGTTTGTTAAAATGTAAAATGCAGGTTTAGTGGGGAGTAAGTTTACCTGATCTGAGCGTAGTTGGCAAAGGAACTCTCTGTACTATGCTATGGTGAAGGGTTGTCCCTACCAAAGCCCCATCCACCTTGATATAATATGTTGTGTCTTAGGCTACATGGGCAAGCCCGGCCTAGGGATACATTGGTGCTCAAAGGCCTAAATCTGTATGAGAAAATAAGGATTAGTCGTAGCACAATTTGAATGAAAGGTTAAAGCACAAAATATCAGTTTGGGATTTACCAGGAGTATCAGGTGGCAGATCTTAAGCTCGGAGTGCTCACCCCAAACTCTAACTTCCAATCCATAATATAACTGTGCCAGGATGGACCAACACTAGTTCTTACCTGGCTCAGCGGCAAGATCCTCTATAGCAGAGAGAAAACTATAGTTGACCAGAAAGAAGATGGTAGTAAGGCAAGTTAATAGTAAAGACCAGGCGCACTGATCCCTCCTATCAACTGCAACAGGACTCGGCTGCCCGATCTAATAAGCATGCAGGTCCCCATACTTGAGCTTGTTCATCCCCCCTAGACGGACCCCAAGTAATCTAGTAATATAAGCCTTCACCTCAGATCGGGAATGCCACCTATCGGCATAAACATCAAAGCGGACAATATCACCGCTCCACTCCAATCCCATCGCAGCCCATACATCTAAGGGAGTGATAGTGACCTCCCCAATCAGTAGATGAAAGGTGTGGGTCATCATCGACCATCTCTTTGCTAAGGCTGAAATAGCCCCCGAGGCCAGCATCTTTAGAGCCTGAGGAATGGCCTCGATAATGTCACTAAAGCCAAAGGAATCAATGCAGGCTAGTAACTCGGTGTCCCCGGGTACGAATCTCCTCGTACCATTTCCTACAGAAGCCCATGTGTGAGGTGTCGATGACGTGTGGGTCTCCCTTGGCATCTTAGTGAGAGAGGTGGAGCCCACTAGGGGTTCGGTTGGATTTAGGAGTGACAAAACATTTTTAGTTAAAGTTTGCACAATAAGCCAATTTTAATGAATAAAACAATCAAGACCCAAATCTTGATGCAATTGATAGAGTTGCAACCCAAGTTGTTTACTAGGGAAGGAGTTTTGGTACGATTCCCTCTAGGCAGGAGACTCATACCTATTGGATCAGAGATTCGGGTATCGGATGAGTTACTTATTTCTCATTTAGCTCGTTTAAAATTACATTCATCACGTAAAACCATTTTATTTTTTATCATTTAGGGAATTATCACAGAAACCTATTTCTACACTCTTTCACACTCGTTACATGCGTTTACATATTATAAGAAAGCGCAAGTAATAAATGGGGGAATAAAAATTATAAATGGGGAAAATGGGGGAATTGCAAAGAGAGCTTATACATTTGTTCTAAGTTATAAAATAAAATGAAAATTAGTTCCCATGCATCCACAGGAGTTAGCATAGTTTATGGCACACCACAAATAAACAATTTAACGTATTTTGTTATAAAAATACAATTTAAAATTTTGTATGTTGATTTACCGGATTATCAGTGAAAATGATCGCATGGCAAATGGTGAGTTAGATTGATTTTAACCGATTTGAAATATTGATTCTGGATTCTGCCTGGGGGCCAGTACCCGTACGGATGGGGGGCACCCGTATGGGTACCAGGGAGGATCGATATAGGTTTGGAGCACCTATACGGGTCCTATCTTATCCTAGGTAGAAACTTGGTTCAATTAAGTTACAGATTACAGATCAAAAGATTGGTGATGGAAAAGGTAAAATAATAAAAAAAGGGATTTCCTTCTGTATGAGTATGGCGCAGTAAATTGTTATCCTTGGGGATATATGGTGCCAATAAGGCTCGTACAGGTGAGGACCAGACCCGAGGCAAGAAATGAAAGCAACAGATATAATGGAAGCAACAAACAATAATTATAACAAAATAATTGAGATGTGAGTCTCTTCGAAACTCAGGAGCGTTACCTTTTCAACGTGAATCCACTTTGAGGTGATCCCTTTACTATTGACAGAGCCCGACCAAAGTAAATGGAATTGACTATTTAGGTGAGTATTTCTGTGGATAGAACCCCTAAATCCTAGTGAACGAAGTTAGGAATGAATAAAATGTGGACAAAACCTCAAAAGAAGGTTTTCTCCCTATTTTATACCTCTTGTACCCTCACTATCCCTTTTCTACACCTACAGAAATTGCTAGAGTTTCAGTATAATTTTCATATGAAAAATGAGTCCTTTTGAAATGTGAAGGGAAGACCCCTGTTTATAGGGGAGAGAAGGTCTGAACGCAATAAATCATGTTTAAGACCTGCCTTTTCCTGAAAATGGTAAGAGACTACTTCCAAAAAAGCCTCAATAGGAAACAACCGTACCTATACGGGGTAGGTCCCCACCCGTACCGGTATCAGGGGACCCGTATGGGTCCTCCTTGGCGTACAATAGGTAGTCACCTGTACGGGCCCATGGGTGGATTTGTACCACTATGCAGCACCCGTATGGGTACCTAAGGTCAGTATAGGTCACTGTGCTATAGCCAAACTCAACTCCGTAGTAGTAGGAACACCTTGGATGGACAACACCTAAAAGATATTGCATCATATAGCTCTCATCATAGTTTTATGAGAAGGATCATTAAAATCTAGTGCTCACTCCAGGGCTCCCAAAGTCTTATATTGAAACTTCAAAGGCAAAATTACAACTCAACAAGGTTAAGATATAGCAAACAAGTCAAAAATCAAGAAAGAATTACTGAAATCAGAGTAACCAACATTCTGTCCCTGAGGACGGGACCTTTACGGGTCCTCTAGTGGCTCCCGCATAAAAAATGGGACCCGTATGGGTAGCCCCTCACCCATCCGGGCCACCTGCAAATAGTCCTTAAGTGAAAATTTCCTAAAAAATCCAAAATGGTCCAAATGCAACGAAAGCTCATCCAAAACTATCCTAAAAGCATCCTAGACTAAAGTTACATGCATCAGGTTCTATTCCAAGGTCCAAAACACCCTATATCATGCCAAAATTTGAGGAATTCTTAAAGAGTTTGAAAATGTAAAATGGAATATCAGGCAAAATTACCTGGAGTTTTGAAGCATGGGTGTCACGAGAAGGGATTAGAGGCACCTCAGAGATAGGAGTGAGCCCCAGAAATGCGTCCCCTTTACCAAATGCGTACCCGACAAAAATTGGGCATTCTCAAAGCCCCAAATCGCCCATCGAGGGCAAATCCTTGAGTCTAACAGAGAAGCGGTTGGTCTTTGGATTCTTTTTATACATTTTAATTGGTTCCAGGAAGAGAATCGTTGGAAAATGCAAAATAGAAAGATTTTGTATAAGGTAGAATGCAAAGAGTCTATTTAGCCTTTTGAAACCCCCGACGGGGACCCGTATGGATCCCACCCCACCCGTACGGGTCCCAACACCCGAGGACCCCACCCGTACAGGTCCAGGTCCACTCGTACGGGCCTTCTCATGCCATCTAGGGGAAGATTTTTAAACTAGTATTTTAAAAAGCACCAGAAATTCATCCAGTCCAAGTTTAGGGCCAACCCCACGTTTCCTTAACCATTATACTTGGGGCAAGCACCCTAGCTCACATTGATCCTTCATAGAAAGGGAAAAAAAAAATTTTCACAAAAGTCAATCAAGAATCAAGGTAAGCCATTTTCGAGTTGATCACTGACCATGATAATTTTTGTGTACAGGTCCATCCTAGCGCAGGAATTCTTCCCTAGCAAATAAATCTCACCAGGAAAGACTTCCCCAGTAGAAGAGGTTTTACTAAAGGATATTACTTTACTCCCCAGCAGCGGAGTCAACCAAAGGGCATCTCCGCACCAATCCAGGGGCATCCCCTCATCTCCCGATTACATAATCAGCCAATCCAGTAGCATCCCCCATCTTTCTATAGCAGAATCGGCCAATCTAGAGGCATCCCCCCATCTCCCAACAGTAAAATTTGCTAATCTTGGGGCATCCCCCCATTTGTCAGCAGCAGAATTAGCCAATCTAGGGGCATCCCCCAATTCACCTATAATGGAATCATCAAGGGGCATACCCGCATCATTAAAAACCCTAGGAGCACCCACCATAGGGGCATTCCCCGGTGGTAGAACTAGCAAGGGGCATTCCATCCCTAAAGCAATCGGGCCAAACCCAACATTTCTTGCACTTAGTTTTCAGTTTATTTCAGGGGCTAACTCCCATCCACATATCTTTATTCTTAATTTAAGGGGCAAATATATTTTTGTTTTCACAAAAGTTAATTAAGATGAGAGATGCGTCTGCTTAGACAATGACTAACTCGGTGTTTGATTATTGTCTCTATTCAGGTTATTCAAATTCCCCAGTAAGAGAGTCATAAGCCTTAGGAAAGGGATACACCATCAGTCAGGAGAGTCATCTGCCTTAAGAAAGGGATACACCATCGACAGGAAAGTCGATCAGTCTTAAGAGAAGGGATACATCAGTTAGGAAAGTCGATCTGCCTCAAGAAACGGATACATCATTCAAGAGAGTCATCCATCTTAAGAAAGGGATACACCATCAGCAGGAAAGTCAATCTGTCTTAAGAAAGGGAGACATTAGTTAGGAAAGTCGATCCGCCTTTAGAAAGGGATACATCAGTCAGGAAAGTTGATCCACCTTAAGAAAAGGATACATCAATCAAGAGAGTCATCCGCCTTAGGAAAGGGATATGCCACTAGTAGGAGAGTCGATGTGCCTAAATAAAGGGATATACACCTTCCCCAGTAGAGTCACTAGGGATCCACAGTAGCAAAGGAAAGTCACCCACCTCAGGAAAGGGATAAACATTAGTAAGGAAAGTCATCTCCCTTAAGAAAGGGATACGTACCAATAAATAAAAGTCATCCGCCTCAAGAAAGGGATACACATCAGCAAAGGAAAGTCGTTCGCCACAAGAAAGGGATGCCCGGGAAAGGAGTTCACATCAAGGAAGGAACTTGCCCATATCATCACCTCAGGTATTATTTTTAAACCCTCGCTCATATTATGAGATCATATTGATCTGTATCTGCAGTGATCTCATGAGGGGCAGTCTATGAGCACTGGATTTTAGTGATCTTTCGCATGAAATGATGATGAGAGCTATATGATGCATTCTCTTGCAGGTGTTATCCATCAGAGGTGTTCCTACAACTGCGGAGTTGAGTTTGGCAAAGGTTTAGAGACCTAGTCTGCCCTTAGGGACCCCGTATGAGTACTGCTTGGTGGTACGGATCCACTAGCGAACCCGTATGAGTCATTCCTTCCATATGCCTAGGGGCACCCGTACAGGTCCCCTAGGACCTATATTGGTAGGGCTTCACTCGTACGGGTCCTCTCATTGCCGAAATAGGCTCTTTTGGAAGGGAATCCTTTCCTACTTTGGGAAAAGGCAATTTATGAACCCGATTTATTGCATTCAAACCTCCTTTCCGCTATAAATAAGCCCCTGTTCTTCACATTTTAACACACAATTCATAATACCACATAGCAAGTATACTATACACAAATTGTAGCAGTTTTATAGGGATAGAAAGGTTATAGTTGTGGTATAGGAGGTATAAAATAGGGAGAAAACCCATCTTCTGAGGGTTTTTTCCACAATTTATTCATTCCTAGCCTTGTTCATTAGGATTTAGGGCAGGTTCTATCCACAGAAACACTCACCTAAATAGTCCTGATTCATCTACTTTGGCTAGACTCTCTCAATAATAAAGGGATCGCCTCAAAGTGGATTCATGTCGCAAAGGTAACACTCCGAAGTTTCAAAGAGACTCACATCTCAGTTATTTTACTGTTGTTATTCTCTGCCTCTTCTATTATATCTATCTTTTTATTTTCTGATTTGGGTCTGGTCCTAACCCATATGAGCCTTGTTGGCACCATATGTCCTTAGGGATATTAAATCGGTACGCCATAGCCATACAGGAAGAAATCCCATTTTTATTTCATTTCTCCTCCATTAAGCTATCCATTTTGAACTGAATTCTGCCTGGGACTAGATAGGACCCGTACGGGTCCCCCATACCCATATCGGTCCTCCCAGGTATCCATATCGATCCTCTTAGCTACTCATATGGGTCCCACCCACCTATACGAGTAACAGCCCCCAGGAAGAATCCAGAATTCATTTTAATTCGATTAAAAATCAATCCAACTCACCATATGCCATGTGATCATTTTCACTAATAATCTGGTAAATCAACCCACAAAAGTTAAAATGTGTTTTCATAACAAAATACGTTGAAGACTTATTATTTCTCTCAAATCCTATAAGCCGCCCGGGCACTATCGATCATAAAACTGCCACGCTAGTAGAATCACATTTTTCCTAATGAAATGTTGACTTATGATGTACTATAAATTGTGCTAATCTTTATGGATGCAGGGGAATTTATCTTTATTTTATTTTATAACTTAGAACAAATGTATAGGTTCTCTTGCAAGTCCCCCATTTTTCCCTGGTTGTAATTTTTATTCCCCCATTTATTGGTTGTGCTTTATTGTAATCTATAAATGCATGTAACGAGTGTGAAAGAGTGCAGAAAAATAGGATTTCTGGGATAATTCCCCAAATGATGAAAACAAAAAAGTTTTTACGCGGTGAATGTAATTTTCAATCAACTAAATGAGAAATAAGTGACTCATCCGATACCCGAATCTCTGATCCAATAGGTATGAGTCTCCTACCCAATGGGAACCGTACCAAAACTCTTTCCCACGTAGACAACTTGGGTGGCGACTCTATCATTTGTATCGAGATTTAGGTCTCGATTCTTTTATTCATTAAAATTGGCTATTTATGCAAACTTGAACTAAAAAATGTTTCGCCATGCCTAAATCCAACCAACCCCCAGTGGGCCCTACCTCTCACACAGGCGCCAAGGGAGACCCACACGTCATCAACACCTTACAATGAAATAATACCGAGCACCTAACATTCCTTTTTAGTGGAGCAGACATCACTCTTAGGAAACCAAAAACCAATTTGAGATGAAATAATCCCGAGTACCTCACATTCCTTTGCAGTGGAGCAGACATCACTATTAGGAAACCAAAAACCAGTTTGAGATAAAATAATCCCGAGCACCTCGCATTCCTTTGTGGTGGAGCAAACATCACAACCAAAGACCAGTTCCAGATGAAATAATCTTGAGCACCTCACATTCCTTTGCAGTGGAGTAGACATCACTCTTAAGAAACCAAAGACTAGTTTGAGATGAAATAATCTTGAGCACCTCACATTCCTTTGCAGTAGACATCACTCTTAGGAAACCAGAAACTAGTTTGAGGTGAGATAATCTTGAGAATCGAGACTAGTTTGAGATGAAATAATCTTGAGCACCTCAAATTTCTTTGCGGTGAAGTAGATATCGCTCCTAGAAGTCAAATTAAGTTTGATGCCCTTGCTATCTCCAATAAAGTCATTGAGAAAACTTATTTATCGCGATGAAGTGGCCTAGATCACCCCGAGATGAATAGGATTTCAACTATCACCACGATTTAAAGAAGTTCGAGCATCCAACAGTTCTTTATAACATAATCATTCTTAATTTAAGGGGCAAAATTTTTTGTTTTCGACAAAAGTTAATTAAGAAATGATTGTGTTTCAGACCTGCAGGTAAGTATTCCTTATCTCTATTTCGAGCATTCTAGTCAAACGAACATTAATACCCTGGTGTTTATGTCCTGTGAGGGGCAGTTTGTTAGCACGTAATTTTGATGACCCGTTAGTCGATAGTGAAAGGTTTATATTTTGCCTTGGATATTCTTACGTTTGAGGTTCACGAGTTAACTTACGGAAGTGAGCCTCGAAGAACAAAAATCTAATCCTTTTTAAAGAGTCAAAAGTGAATTTTTTTACTTTACCCCAATCGACTGGGGTACCGTGATCGATAGATCACGGTACTATGATCCATGATTGGGGTACCGTGATCGATTCTTTCCCAGATTAGTTCACCACCTCAAATCCAAATTTCTTATTCTAAAACCCATGAATCACGGCACCATGATCCCGATTTTCTGAATTAAATCCCTTTTCCTCTTTAATTGAGATTTGATTTTTTACATGTTTTTAGTGGCAAGAACTCTATAGATAGAGCCTCAAACACTAGAAAAAAAAGAGACTGATAGACTAAAAAATACTCTAAAATTCCTTGGTGAATTAGCGAAGTTCTTCCAAGTTTTCTACTTTTATTCCTTGTAGTTTATAACAACGAGAGGAATCAACTTGTTCGATTTATCTTTTTGTTATTTACAGTCGTTTAAGAGTTTTCCTTCATTCATTCCAGATCTTCAAGGTTCTTTTCTTCAAGATTGCTCCTAAACCAAATAGCAAGAATCCTACTACACAAGGTAATAACATGAGACTAAATCTTATGTAAATTCAATTTTTGTAAATTCATTATATTTTGAGGTAAGAGCTCTTTTGTAGTGATTGGAAAGCTTGCACTCAAGTACGCTTTCTAAAACTCCCCTTTAAAATTACCAAAACTTAAAACTACTTCTTCTATTGAAACTTGCTATGGTTTGATTTCGATCATGGTACCATGATCCATATTATGGTGTTGTGATCCCCTTCTGCACAGAATTCCCGAAATCTCATATTTTGTCCTAACTTATTTATTTGCAGGTCCGAGAGGGTATTCTGTTCCCAAAATTGTTTTGTAATATATTCTGTAAATATTCTTATACCATGTAAATATGTTCAATTATATTTTTGTGCTGTCATAATCGCATTGAGGTGATATGTTTTACATTAAATCAACTCTCTTTCTCGTCCCCTTTCTTAATCATCAATCATAGGCGATCATTATTATTAAATAAAGTAAAGTCGGTAGCAAAACATGTATTTAATAGGCAAGTAATGAATAAATGGTTCGTTCGGACCCCAATTTTCTATATTATGGTTTAGTGTCTTTTTCATGGAGATAATGCTATTCAAAATTCCTAGAATGAGCTAATCCAGGTGGCACATCTTAGTTATAATCCATAGATTTAGGTTCTTTGATCTCTTTAAAATTGTTTTCATGATATCATAAAAACCTCAATGGATTTTAATGCCTTTATTTATGACCCATAAGTAGCTTTGACCCGAACTCTGACCCGATCGACCCGACTCGAAAAGCCTCACCCACTCAGAGTATGAAACTCCTCAATCATAAGGAACATCTTTGAATCAGCAAAGAGAAACACGTGCTCCATCAGGTCCTAGAAAGTGAGCGCCACATGAAGAAAAACTGGGTTCACCAGCCAATGGGCAACATATCGAAGGCCCCATAGACTTAAACCCTCTAAGCTCTTCTAATCCGGGCTATCCAAAGTCCCTAGGACCCATCTGAACCTAGGATTGTGGGTCTCCATCTGCAATCACCAGGTACTAATTACTTGTCAAATATATTCAAGAGATCATTAACACTGTCAAATCTGGGTCTATACAATCAATCAATCAACCTACTAAACATCTAACCTATCAAGCATCTATCAAACAAGGCACACAACCAATCAAGCACGTAATCAAGTAGCAATCAAGAAAATAGTAAAAGCATCCAAAGTATCAAGTCACCTATGTACTAGGTGAACAATGACTAAGTGTAGAAAATAAAGTAGTTAGAATAAGGAGGTCATCAGGTTTCATCCTCGCTCTCGGCATCGATATCCTCGTCACCAGCAAGTGCATATGTCTATCCAATCTGTGGTCTAGGTGGAGTGATCGATCTCTTGAAGTGCACTCTCGAGATGCCTCTTGCATCGAAAGAGGGGTGATAGTATCCAGAGAGCCTAGTATCGATTAGAATGTTCTCGTCCTCACCATCATCAGCATCGCAACCACCACCACTATTGCGATCCCTAAGCTAAGCCTCTAGCCGGTCCCTTAATGACTCTGATCTCAGGGTATAATTGATCAGTCCCTCTATGTCTTGAGTCTGCTCTGGATACCGCGCCCTATCCTGAGTCAACCGACTTTGATAATTTGCCAGCTCTTGCTTGACTCGATTTCAACCCTCCTTGCTAATGCAGCATCGGTCCTGCTCCAATGTGATAAAAAACTTCAAATATAGAAAATCACAAAGGAAATCAATCCAACAACCATGCATTCATGCGTACATGCATTATATTAATAAATATCTTGTCTATTTTTCTATATTGAATTCTAACAGGTAATAAAGAAAAGTCATTACCCCAGCTGTGGAGTCCTGAGACATCATCATGTCCCTCATCGAAAAGTGTCCTCGATCTATGTGCTCGACCTCAAAAATAGATACATGTACATTAAAGTCAAAAAACCAACCCAAACAGATTACCACGGTTGGACAACAACGAGAATCAAAAATTGCCAAAGTGGATGAATGTTCAAATTTCTTACGTGTGTGGTACTAGGTGGAGAAACGGATATGGTGGTCTCCTCAAGATGTCTGGCCTCTCGTATCCCTGGCCAACTCATCAACCAGAATGAGCTCTCTAATTAGTTCATCAGAACCCCATCGACAATGCCCTGCTGTGGAATCCCCCGGGTATGAGGAAACCCCGTCGAAGCTGTCTCTTGCTCGACTGTATATCTATGAGAGGTATCTCCAGGCCCATATGTACTAGCTCCAGTAGCTTCTCTCCCCTTCTTGCTCTTTGTCTAAAATTAAGAAAAAAGAAAGAATCAGTCAAATAAAAGTGAAAGAAAGCGGTAAAAATTAAAAAAGTGGATTTCACGAGTAGTCAGAAAACATATCCTCCTAATTCGGCCTTGACATGGGGCAGACGGATCCATCCCTAAGCTGACATCACCATAAAAATGGTCCTCAGATCCAAAAGGCATGCTATCATGGTCATGGCTACTCCGCCACCGCCACCATCCAGTCTGGGCTCATCATTATTATCATCATTGCCACCGTCGTACCTGTCACTCGGCACCTTCAGCTCAAAATTCCCTAGCCACATCAAGATGCCCCTTCCTCGGGAGCAGGGTTGAGCTATATCATATGAGCAGCGCAATCTCACCCGACCGAGGGCCCTCTAACCAGATCTCCATCCATGTACTGTGGTTGCAGCTCAACACATATCAGATTTGGCTAAAAAGTGTCGATGGGCACATCAGGAGGGACCCTCCTCCGAGCCGTGGCGCTTGTCCTCCACCATCATATGTCCTCCCCGAAGTAACACTCTAAACTCTAGGGGCACTCTAACAAAAACTGGTGGCCATCTACCATCCGTTGAAGATCCGTAATCCGGCCATAATAAGGCAACCTCCTCCACAGCTCAGCAACTATCTAAAAAATCATAACAATAATAAACCGATGTAAGTATCTCTCCCCTTTGTACATTCAATTTTAAACTAATAATTTAAAAATAATGTGCAGAAGATAAGATTTTCATTACCTAATAAAGGCAAATTGGCCTCAAATATTATCAGTACCAAGCGTGGCCAACCTCCATATCCGTCCACCCAACCATCCATCGGGCAATATAGTGTGCCCCATGTTGCGGCTAACCATTGAGTCCTAGCAGAGGGACTATCCGTTGGTCAAACTCCCACATCTGCAAAAACGAAAAATGACACGATTAGAAAACTGCAAAAATATCATATTAGTGTTGAGGGTGTCAGTTGGGTATAGTCGTTCACCAGAACCCATAGATGACTGACATTGAACCCACCGATATCCCCGTGTGCCGAGCAATCAAGTTCAAAGTATATCTGAATGAGGATAGCCCTCGACTAGTTCCACTCCCCTAAGGTTCTCAAATCCTCCAACAAGTATAGTAGCCCTAGGCTAGCGCTACTAGAAGAAGATGGAAAGAAAAGATAGGTCAGCAGTGTTAGAATGAAGGACCAGATATACTAAGCGAGTCGGTCCCCCTTACATTTGTTGCCTTGGTCCAGAAAGCCTCAAGGTGAGTGTACTTCAGCTTGACATTTTCCAAAAGTGGGACACCCAACAAATCCTCCACCCAATCCCGAATAGCCGGTTTATCAGAGAATCAATGAAGGACCAGATATACTAAGCGAGTCGGTCCCCCTTACATTTGTTGCCTTGGTCCAGAAAGCCTCAAGGTGAGTGTACTTCAGCTTGACATTTTCCAAAAGTGGGACACCCAACAAATCCTCCACCCAATCCCGAATAGCCGGTTTATCAGAGAATCGATGGAGGTAAATGTTGAAGTGTATGAATCGACCCTCCCATGAAAATAGATCATGGCAATGATTACGGAAGGGGTAATGGTCAGCTCCCCAACCGATATATGGACTGTATGGGTGGTCTCACTGCACCGCTCTATTAAGAAAGCCACAATCACCTAACTCATCGGCCGTGACCCGGTCAGCAATGCCTCCAACAATGGTTCCAATCCCATCGTCCTAATGGCACAAACCAGTGAGTCACCTCAGCTCTCCTCAGCCTTCTTCTTAATCAGGGCCAACCAGTTGGCGCACCACCATAAAGAACCCATCGTCTTGCAGGCCTCTGGTTGCAATAAATTAAAAATCCAAAAGTAGAGCTAGAAAAGAAGAATAGGAAGTTAAATTTCATGAAATTAGGGAAAGATCAAAATTTCAGCACCAAGACCAACTCAAAAAGGAATTTCAACATCAAAATCGGATTCAAAACAAAAAAATGAACAAGGAGGCATACTCAGATTCTTTTTCCAGGCTTCCCAGAGGCGGCGGCTAGTGGCGGCCGCTACAATGGTAGCGACATCGGCCCAAACCGCCCCTTTCTGCCATTCCAGCCTTTTTTTTACCGAAAACCAGTCCAAATTAAACCCAAATTCATCCCAATCGGTCCTAAATCGATCCTAAATTCATCCTAAGCATGACTGAACAACCAATTTTAACTAATTCTTAGCCTAAACACCTTAAAAATCGGAATTGGGTACATGGCATAAAGGTTGAAATTCGAAGAAAAATGAGGTTTTGTCGATTTACCTGGCGTTCGGAGGCGTGATTCTCCATTTCAGTAGGCATGCCGACTCGGTCAGTAGAGAAGCACCCTAAATACTTGTCGTATCTCCAAGGCAATATGCCTCAAGTAACGAGGCGTGATTGAGGCTATGATGTCGCCTTCCCCAAATTTTGTTGAACATTTTGGACTAGAGAGTCAAAGATACCGAGAAGAAATTGGGTTTTATAAAAGATTTGGGGAAAATTTTCCTTTATGGAACTTTAAGGAAATTAGAAGAAAGAAATGAAAAAAGAAAGGGGTGGGGTTTTATTTTAAAATGCTCTTGTCAAAGCCTTCTCCAATGGAAGAGTAAATCAATCGAGTAGCAATTTTTCTAGCCTCCCACTTATTTTTAAACTGTGACTTTTATTGATATTCCGTTTTTATTATTAATCGAGGAAAAAAAGTTTTTGTCTTAAAAAAATTAATTAAGCAATAAAAAAAATTCACAACAACTACTAACATATAATTTTATTTTTGATAAGTGCGTTAATGCTGTATCCATGAACCGCTAGTGGACAACCGACTCAAGAAATCTAAAATCCAAATCTATCTCGATAGGTCCGTTGATAGCAACCCCAGTAGACAACCGACTACAGAATTTCCAATATCTCTATTTTGTTTCTCTTGAAAGATCCGTTGATGGCAACCCCACTAGACAATCCATCCAATAATTGAAAACTCAGAATTTCTACTATGGAGCAGCGCAATTTCATTCAACCGGATGTTCAATCCTCAATTATAGTGACGTAAGGCAACTAGCGGATCTCCCTCAAGGATAACTCTCAATTATAACCTTCTATCCCTTGCTCTTTCTTGAGATCACATTTGCCCGAATGGTAATCACCCCGAGGGGCAGCCTCTGAGCAAAAGACTTTTCAATCTATCTCACGAAACGATGATGGAAAATGTTCAAGCCTTACTTCTGCTAGTTTTCCGACCTTTTAGCATCGAAACGCGCATGGAAATGACCTTTTTGATGATTTTGGACCTAAATCACGCTTAAAAATAACCGAAAGACCTTAAAATGCCTTAAAAATCTAAAAAATTATAATTTTTTTTGTCTCGACTAGGTCCTGCTGGAGCCGCCGCTGGGGCCTCTATCTGGCTGTTGCAGCCGCGGCTACCATCATGGCCGCTGCCGCTACAACGGTAGCGCTGCCATCAGGGCCGCTGCAATGGTAGAGGCCCCGATCGTGCGGGTTCTGCAAATGTGTGTTCTTCCGATCTTTTTTCTCTCTAACTCACATGATTCAATTTTTTTGTAATTTCCATGATATTAAGGGATCAAATCGGTTATTAGCAGCTAGAGGGGTCTTTAAAAGGCCAAGAATCAGCATCTGTTCAGGGTTTTTGCTCAATTTTCATCTGAAATTCGTATTACGATTCTAGTGAGTGTGAGATGAACTAGAGAGAGAAAGTCTAAGAAATACATAGAATATGAGCTTAATCTCCTCTAACCACGGTTCTTAGTGGTTCTTTAGCTTAATCTCATAGCTTACTCATTAAAATCGACTAGAAATCATAGGTTAAAATCAGATCAAATAGGTTTAGAGACTTATTTTCTTCAAACACTACCCAAATCATCAAAAATCAAATAAAAGGAGCTTGCCAAGGGTTGATTCGAGTCTAGAAGGGTGGATTCATGACCTAAAGGTATAATTTCTAAGTTCATTTGCATTCCTTAATTTATTTGCTATTTTCCAGGAGTTTTGGTTGTTTTGGGGGCATTTCGCCCACTATAGAGGCTTCGACAATCATGATTCTTTTTAGGTCTTTTTCTCCCCAGTTTAAAAAATAACAATGTTTTGATGTTTTAAACCCATATTCAAAATAATGTTGAAATCAGTTTAAAATCTCGGTGGTTTTGAGTTTACGAGTGCAAAAATGCCATTTGCCCCCTATGTTGCCATTTTCACCCGAGGCCTCTACAGGAGGCCGCTGCCTCCGCCGCCGCTCTGACGGCCGCCACCGGAGCAGTAGCGGCGGTTCTCGCCTCCTATAGCAGCGCCGGGTAAAAATGTCAAAATGGTCCCTATTTTGCATTTCTTCGACCTAGTTCATTATTTTTTGGGTTTTTAGGATTGTACCCACATGAAGAAGGTCCAAAACCTTCTAAAATCAGTCCTAACATTATCATGTGGCATTTTCAATTAAATAAAATCGAGAAACCGAGTCTAAAGTACTGATTTTCTTAAGAAAATTCCATTTTTAAGCGTTATCTTCGAGGTAAAAATTTATGCTAACTCGAGTCTTTTTTTGTACACTAACCGAGCATGTTAATGGATGAATATATCTCGTTATGTGCCAAATCCATACTAATCTTTTTAGTTACTGGTAGATTAGGTTAGATGTATAGCCTTCGGGTATTTTTACATTTCCTTTTATTATATGTAATTCTTTATTTTTTAGAAAGCTACCCGACACTTTTGCTTTTAATATTTCATAACAATTGCATGTAGAGTCCAAAAATTGAAATACTACAAGATTTTTTTGCCTACATAAAGTTGGGGCTTTTGATAATTTTTAAAGTTGTTTTGTGCATTGATTGTTTTCGCAAATGCAATTGGCGCAAATAAGTTTTTTCAATTTAAACTTATTCAAATTCTACTTTTACCTGTGTGGTTTTATATCATAGGAAATACTAAGTGGATTTATTTTGGTGGCAATTATGAATAATATTTATGATTGTGTTTCCTGCGGAGATAGGACATGTTTTTGCCTAAAAAAATTCTCACCGAATGAGAATTAGAAAATAATGCAATTGCGAATATGATAAAATAAATCGGTCAAAGTTTAATAATATTTTTTATAGTTTATTAATAAAACATATTATTTATCCTTGAAATAATTTGAGCATTCTTATACAATAGCCTATATTCTAGTTTTGCTTAGGGCCCCGAAATTTTTTTGAGATGGCCCTACCTGACTGAAAATATTTCAGGTCACCTCTACTCCTAGGCACGGCTGTGAGCGCGTTAAAATTTTCTTCCGATTCGATCGGCTCAATGATTGGAATAGCACGGCTAATGCGGGACTCCCGGGTTTCAATGCGGGGAACCGTAGCCAGAGCACAGGGCTGATTGTATGTGTGAACATATTTGACATTTCCAACTGTATAAAAGGGTCAGGGACTCATTTGAGGATTAACCTTTTTATTGCGGGATGCGGGTCCCTATTTTTTACAATATTAGAGTCACCACCCGGATCAGCTCTTCCGGGAAATTGGTGGTATAACTGATTAGGGTTCCTAAAATGATCAAAGAGAGATTTTGGTTCTAGACAAAATAGTTACTTGTTGTTTGGATATGGATATAGTATATTTTTATTGTAGAAAACCTTTTGCCATCATATTGGGTTTATAATATACAAAAGAGATGAGTTAAGAAATACAACCTCTATGGGCCTAGCCCGTAGAATATGGACCCATGACGGACTACTTACTTTGCGTCGATGAGGAAATAAAATGCATGATTGAAAGCGATATTTGAACCTCTGTTACCTTTTGTTTGATTCAGGGAGACTAGAAGGCCCGATACTGATTAGAACCTTTGAATTGAGCTTAAGAATCCTCTAGATTTATGTGGAGATAACCTTAGAGGATCGTATGGTGCGATAATTGGAATCTTTTGGGGTTTATTGGTAGCTTTTCGCTGTACCAAAAGGGTTTTCTATACCTGAGTATAATTTTGGGATAAAGAGAAGGAATTTTTCTATAGGCTCGATATTACGAAGGCTTTTTAGGAGGGATTTTAGTTAATTTCTTTTGAATTCATGTTTTTTCGAACTCTGATAGCTTGCCCTTAAATGCTGAAGTTTGGCTTCTTTTTATAGGAGATAGGCTACGATCGATAGACGCAAGTTCATGCATTGGACAACATTGATCGATACATATAGGGTAGAGTAGGCTTGCACAATCACAACCCTAGATCCGCTGTTGAGCTTCGATCGTCACATGTGGCACCGTTGATCAATGTAACTTGGGCGGTTGTAGCTCTATTGAGTCATAACCGTAGGTTTGATCACAGAAATTGACACGTAGCACCATTGATTGATGCATGTTAAGGGCCAACAAGCGTCATTCAACACTGTTGGTCAGAAACTTGATTCCTCGAACGTGTTTGAAGTTCGGGGCAAAATGCATTCTTCATCAGTACTGGTTAGCCATTTCTTGAAAAAGGTTTAAGACATCATCAGGCTTGGGAGAGACCATGCTCATGGGCTTCCCCTCGCGTACAACAACTTGCACCGTTGAGGTAAAGTTTTTGAATACGCAAAGTGAGCATACAGAGTAAAACAAAGTGCGCATGGTTTTTGCTAGAATTTGTCAACATTATTTGATCGATTAATTTTAAAACAAAAAATTTTGCCCCTTCGACCAATTAATGCTTGACTGTGTTTTGAAGTTTAGGAAAATTGTTTGAATTGCTACGGTGTGGTTTGAAAAGAAAATTTTTTTGTCCACTAGTTTTTTAGAAAGAAATTTTCATGATGCCAAGATGCAACTTTTCAAAATAGGGACTCAATTAGCACTACAATTTTGTCCAAAAACTTTTAGGATACAAAGAAAATCAGCCTTTCTTGGGCAAGCGCCAATAGACACATGTGGTGAGCTTCAATTGATGCAGGCTTTTCAAATTTTGAATTTAAATGTAAGGCGATTACCGGCCTCAAAAGACGCAGTAGGGACCGTCGATCGATGCACATCAGTGCCCTATATATTTTGCAGTTTTTCTATAAACAGAACACTTTAACACATCAAATTCCTTCAATCTGCAATTTCATACCGAGTCAGCAACCATGTTTAGCATCCTTACCATCTCTTTTCTTCCTCTTTTCATTTGATTCTCGTCCATCATGACGTGGACAAAGATAGTCACATCCATTGAGTGAAATTGCGAGCCCAAGTTGATGGAGGAGCTAACTATTCATTCGAAAGTTATTCGTATATTGGTAATGAGCACGAAGAACAATTATGAACTTCCCGTGAGGTGGAAAATTCACGGTTTCGGTAAGGGTGAGGCTATTCCCCTTGTCCTTAAATTAGAAGGTCACCTCTCTCATATCCCTATAAGTCTTCTGGGTCTCATTTTTTTGGTTTCTTCTTAGAACTGGCATGCTCTTTAGGGTTTTTATCGCGTTATAATTGCTTTGTAAACTGCTCTTATTTTACTACTGCTAGAACTATGTATGTATAATTTTGTAATTTTGAATTTTTAGGCTGAGCGTCGATTGATGCAAGTGAGCTTTTGACAAGCATCTATCGACGCAACTGAGTGTGTCAATTGACAGTTATATTGCGAAACCTGTTTCCCACGATTTTGAGCATTCAAAAATTTTCTTCAATCTGCGAGGATTTTTTTGCCTTGACTATATTGCTATTTTTCATGCAAAGTTTATGGAATTTAGGATGACTTAGTGACTATAAGTCTCATTATAGCTTTATGAACTTTCGAGTTTTTAGCTGTAGCTTAATAACTATAAGCCTGTCTCTTATTTGAATAAACTTTTTGGTGATTCATGCTTAGTGCCTATAAGCATGTTTTTAAAAATTTTAGGATGTGAACTTTGATGATTTTGAGGCTACTTAACAACTATATGCTTTGATGGTTTGTGTAGGATAGGTATCTTAGTAACTATAAGCAATTTAGAGGACTGACTATGCGTTTGTTTTAGCTTAATGACTATAAGCGTGAACTTCTTGATTTGATGGTGTCCTCCTTTTGTAGAAAATTGACCATCGTGGCACGGGTAACATGCTGGATCTAATAGCCTAGTGGAGTGTCCTTTCCAATGATGTGAACAGGATATTGAAGCTTTCGGGTTTTAGTCCCATCTTTGAGATGGTTGCGCCGACAAAGTCCATTATCCCATGTAGGTCTATCTTTGATTTTGAGGAGGTGGTCCGATATGACTCATACCTTCCACTTGCTATATGGGGAGCACACAATTACGCCGCCTGACTATGCCTCCATTACAGGCTTAGGATTTGATAGGGATGTTATTCATTTCAATTGTACCATGAACATGGGAAATTACCGACTTGAGGTGGTGTTGAAGTTGTTAAGATTTAGTAGTGATCATAAGGGGATTCTTTCCAAGGAATTGTATCACTTTTGGTCTGCCGAGGAGCGTAGAGACTCTGAGCATGATAAGGCTTGGGAGCAGTATGCTCGCTCTTTCATGTTACACGCCTTGACCAACACTTTATTTCCTATTGGTTCTTCAGCTCTTAATCTGAACCTGCTTAGTTCTCTGATAAATCTAGGTAAGTTTAAGGATATGGCTTTGGATAGAGCTACATTGGGAAAGTTGTATTTGGCCCTAGATCATTATGTGAGGAACCACACTTTGGAGTTGAAGTCCTCCGTGCTTGTTCTTGAGGTACAACAAAGTTATATATTTTGTTTACGCCCCATCCTCTTTCATGTGCTGACTTTGCTTTTTGTTTTTCTTGTAGATTTGGGCTTTGAGATGGGCATCCTTCCTAGGCCGAAGGCCAAGGTTGATATAAACATTACTACATTTCATCGCATATCTACCTGCTTGGTGACTTGGGGATGTTTGATTCCTCTGAGGTTGAGAACAGGTTTAGGATGCTTACTTACGATGACGTAAGCTTCCTAATTTACAAATTTGATAACAATTTATATTGTGATGATTTCTAATGATATTGCGAGTTCGTAGGTTGCTTCTTATCCATGGGGTGAGGCCACCGGATTGAGTGCAATCATAGCATAAGTTCGGTGATGATTCTAAAGTGGCTATTCTTGGAGAGCCCTTCATCTGTGGAGTGGTACTTTGGAGATAAGGTGGTCAATTGTGATACCCATCTCGAGATGAGGTTGGTGCCTCTCGAGCTCCCAAGGTGCCTGTTCTGGCCAGATTCGGCAATGGATTTTGATACTTTGAGGGTAGATAGGGAGACAATCATGCCGGTCGGTGAGGAGGGTATGTACCCTAGTTTTGTGCTTGATTCCTTATTTGGGTGGCAAGATCTTGAGCCCGCTCCCACCACATCTCATAGGGTATACACTTGTGATTACTTACGCTCAAATTTTAGGTTTGTTCGGCCCTAATTTGTTCTATTTTGCAGGAAGAAAAGAGGACACGGAGCCCCTACTGGTCAAATGATCCTCTTGGTATTGTGACATGCCAGCGGGACTATAATGTGAGGACACGAATCCATTTTTACTACCCTAATTTGTCATTGTATTTTCCCCCTTTCGGTTCTAGAGATTCGCTTGAGTTGCCTATGACTTTCACGCCCCTAGGGGCAACCTATGTGAGTTTTTTAGAGCTTATTAACTTATGTTTCATTTTGCTGGTGTTGATGGTCGTTACTTTAGCCGGTACCCGTGGAGTATAGTTCTATGGACGGGCATATGCTCTTTGATTTTTAGAACATCATGCTCGGGAACAACTATTCCATGGCAATAATATATGAAAATGTTAATCTTTGGGGATGATAAATGCATGGAATGTCTGCTCATACATGAATGTGATATCTTGCGGGATATAATCCAAGCGCTGTAGGCGGAGGTGGATCATTTTAGGGATAGTCATCTATTGTAAGCGGTGCTACCAGTGGGGACCTCGAGCTATCTGTAGGGCAAGTTTGGGCCGACTCATTCAATGAGCTACCTGCGATATCAACTTAGTATTTCTCCTACGGCTTAGCGCCAGGTGGGGGCTATTTCGGCTAGACCGGTTATCTATGGATGGGCACTCAATTCATACTAACTCCTCAATTTGTACCGCCTACCCAATTTATTATGACCACCCAGCTAGTACTGAGGCAAGGAAGCTAGGAAGGAGTAAGGGATAGTGATAAGGTACTGTGGCATAATTCAGATGCCCTTATACATTCTAGCGATTAGGGAGGCTTTCACCTTTTGGCGATAGTTTTTAGGCCTTTATATTTTTTGTGTTCCCTTTTTGGCAATTTATCTAGTACATTGATGGTTGGATCGGGCATGCATTTTCCCTTTACTTTTTCTTATTGCATAGATTTGTTGGTTCTTTGCGGCCATGTTTATGTTTGGATAGATGGCTTTCATTTGTCATTGATGTGTTCTTTTTATTGTCTTATCTGCCCTTTCTAAAATCGAATGCTTCTATGTGCAGATGTCACTGATTTTTTCAGCTATTATCGTCTTTGTTGAGCGATAAGTAACTTGACATGGATAGATTCAGAATGCGCATGGTGGCTTATCTTTGAGTTCTAAGCCCGGCTGTTTGGGATAGGCTTCATGCTGGGTGTCTTTTTAATATGCGATACTACTACAATCTCACTTTGGATGATGCATTTCTACAAAGTGCTCTAAGCTTATGGGATCCTACTGACCACATATTCCAATTTAATAATCAGGAGTTGTGTCCTCTTTATGAGGAATTTTTTGCCATTATGGACAACCCTTGTACTTAGGGTATAGTAGTGCCTGGTTATAGTGTTGCCTTGGAGTGCAATGATCTGAATTTTCTTAAGCTCTCTGACTGTTGGAGGAATCATATTGTGTCCACAAATCCTGAACAGCCTGGGTTGATTTTAGGAGTTTTGTTGTAAATATGTTCTTCCATTCTGACCAGTCATCTAAGCTGGTCACAGTCATGAATGTGTTGCTTTTTGGTAGCTTTTTGTATGAATCAAGAAACGGGGTTTGTAGCCCCATACTGGGCTCTGTGATTTGATAAAATCTGGTGAGGTCATCTCATATTGCCATGGCTTTAGCGAAGACCTTTGCTTATATGGACTCGATTTACTCGGGTGAAGGTGAGACAATGGGAGGTAGCAGGTTCCTCCTTCAGGTATATTCATCTTTCTTTTTACACCATAGGGAGTTTTTGTTTGTTTTTCTTACTGAAAGAGTCCCCCTTTTCCTAAGATAGATATGGTTGATAGAACATCTAAAGATCATTAAAGTTCCTCTTAGACCGCATGGCTCATATTCCCCAAAGGCTTTCTAAAGCAGAGGGATGCAACCTGGATGGTATACGAATCAATCCTCATATAAGTGGCTGTACTTTTTACAGAGGCTAAGCGAGGAGGACATTAGGTGGGTTTGCCCATGGTGGAAGATCAATGAGGTGAGTACCTAGACCATCTCTAGGGGTGCCCACTTATTGGGTTTCGAGCGAGTATCTTACTACTCCCTAGACTGGATGAGGAGGCAATATGGACGTCCTCAATATGTACATGAGTACATTTCTTTTTCAGTTGAGAAGCTGTGGGGCTCTGAGTGGCCACGTCATATTTGTAACAAGTGGAAGAGTCGCATGTTAGTCGAGATAAATTATGAGCTTCCATTTAATGAATCGCTCGATGAGACATATTTAAGGTGGCTCTCTACCATCGAGGTAATGCCTACCAGATCAGATAGGGTAGTGATCACTCGCCGCTACATTCATCACACGGCAGGTCCTAGCCACTAGGTTTATGTTTTGAGTTTTGTAATAAGCCCTGAACTTATTTCGGGCGTGAATGCTTTGTTTCAATGTATGCATGCTTCTTTCTAATGTATTTCACTTCATTGTACATCTTTCACTTTTAGTGTTCACGATTTTACAAAGACACAAATTGTGGGATGATATCTTTATTTCCAATGATTTTTCGACGTAAGTTTCCTTTGTCTCGAATTGGCCAGTAGATGTAATAAAGCTTGAGTTTGTCTTGGTTGATGGGATTCATTAACTTGTTCCCATCAATATCCGTGATTTTTATAGCTCCTTTGCTAAGAACCCTTTTGACCACATATGGTCCTTCCTAATTTGAGTGATATTTTCCCTTAGGGTTAGTATGAATAGATTTGACCTATTTTAGCACGAGGTCTCCAGCCTTCAGAGATGTGTCGGCCTTCCTTACTCAATTTTTGTAAGCTCAAGCCATCCGTTGCTGGTACATCCTTAAACTGTTGAGGGCATGTAGTCATTTCTCATCGATGGTGTTAAGTGCTTCATATTGGGACCTCGCCCATTCATCTTTATACAGTTTTGGTTCAAGTGCGACACATAGTGACCTAACTTTAATTTCTACAGGAAGAACCGCTTCCATGCCATATACTAGTGAGAATGGTGTTTCTTCCATTAGGGTCTTGATACTAGTTCGGCAGCAGCAAAGGGCGTAGGGGGGATTATCAGCCCAGTCTCGAAGAGTGAGGACCATTTTGGATAAAATCTTTATCACAGCCTTGTTGGCTGCTTCTACTGCTCTATTTGCTTGAGGTCAATATGGGGATGAGTAATGGTGCTCGATTTATGTCATTCAAGCAGGTCTATGATTTCACTTTGGAATTGTACCCCATTGTCGATTACCATATGATAGAGCATGTCGTACCTCGAGAACATGTGTTTTTTAATGAACTTTGACATTTTATTAGCAGTGAGTCCTATGTAGATTCAGCCTTTTCCCATTTGGAGAAGTATTCTATGGCCACTATAATGAATTTATAGCCATTCATTCAAGATGGTCGGATCTCTCCTATGATGTCAATGCCCCAGGCCGAGAAAGGCCAAGGTGTAGGCACGTGTTGTATTTCAACTGGTGGAAGGTGACTGATATTTCCATGGATCTGCCATTCGGGGCATTTCTGGACCATATTAGTGCAATCAACTATCATGGTGAGCCAAAAATAACCCATTCGTAGTATTTTCTTGGCAAGCATGACACCGTTCATATGAGGACCACAAGATCCAACGTGTATTTCCTTCATGACTTTGATTACTTCGTCCTTACCCAGGAATTTGAGAAGAAGTCCATCAGAGGATACCCTGAACAGTTGTCCTTTTACTAGCCTGAACTGGAATGCTAATTTCCATAGGGTTGTTGAAACAACCTATACCATATACGAATAAAAAAGATCGTAATTACAACATATAAGTTCTTTTCTTAATAATTATACTTAATTTATATATATATAATTACTTCTAACATTATATCTTTTGACCAGACAATCTTATACAAAGCAAAGCCAAAACCTGACCACATGTTATATTATATGCTTGTCGTGTGAGGAGAGGGAGCAAAATGGAACACAGCCAGCCAATCTTTCGTCCATGATATCTACATATAGTGAGCTTCTTGTACAAACTTTATCACCTCTGAAAAATTTAGTGCTTTATATGAGACATAACTCAGTTAATATAAACAATCTATAAATTTGGAAAATCACATATATACACACATTAACAAATTCATTACCAAATCACATATACACACACATTAATAATTCAATATACAGTCACACTTATATGAGAATGAATGAACTGGTTATTTAATTGTTGTGACAACACCAGCCAAACTATTGCCTCAGGAACATGTAACATATAACATTTGATTTTGCTGGCCAGCCTGTAAACATGTGGGTGACCTTTTGATCCATATAATCAAGTGATCCATGTGGGTGACCATATAAGTCCTTATAACAGAACATGTATTGTAATGTCTAGACAGGTATGTCACAATACCCTTTTATGTTTTCATGTATTCATGCTCATATACATATATCAATTCAACTTGAATTCTATCAAATATTTCAAGTACATATATCATATCAATTTCACATATCAAATACAATACTCATACAATTCACATATCAATGCTATCTCTACGCGACTTATATTTCATATTAAATATAACCACACAACACGTATAACACTATTCAAATACAATTTCAGCTCAAAATAATCATATCACTCTATTCACATTAAGACAATTTACACAAATCATATCCAACTTAACCACACATCAATATAGTTCATATAATATTCACATATTCATACAATTAACACATCAACACATTTCACCCATAAATTCATATCATGTTTATACTCACTGATTATACGAGCTAATTCTCGGAACAACTTGGACCTTTCTCTGGAATCCCTTCACTATTTTGAGCTCCTTTAACACACACACACACACACACACATACACACACACACACACACACACACACACACACACACACACACACACACACACATCAAACATACATATATGCATCTTATATCTTTTTATAAATATATAAAGATAAATACTAAGTAGAATTCCTATCTATATAATCTTACTAACTTTAACAATTGTTATCTCTTGATTCACTCAACCAAATGACCTGATTCAAATTTCATTTCAC
Organism: Euphorbia pulcherrima; assembly: GCA_947683365.1. Classification (NCBI taxonomy): domain Eukaryota; kingdom Viridiplantae; phylum Streptophyta; class Magnoliopsida; order Malpighiales; family Euphorbiaceae; genus Euphorbia; species Euphorbia pulcherrima. Next base: position 13,956,809 of record CANTUS010000010.1, on the reverse strand, counting down.
TCTTAACACATAACTTCATAACATATCAAAACTTCATAATTTTATGATTACTTTTCCATTTGTTACGAATTTTGTATTTTAAACTCTAATTCTGTCATGTTTTGCCTGCACTTAGAACTAGTGTTCTTATGACCTCACTTCACTTCGAAATTCAGAAAACTCAAGTAAACCTTGACATTTTAAGTGATCACTTGACCAAGCTTGATATTCCATGAGTATTAGAGACTTACCCCTTTTGTTATGCATTTCTCAAATGCTTAACTGTTATCAAATATTCCATGAATATTTGACCCTTAGGTAACCCACTAATTACTAAAATGATACCTATCGAGGTACCAACCTTTTTGGCATTCCTCGACCAAACCAAGGCGACATAACAATTATCGAACCAATGTCTAGTGAGACACAACCTTTTTTGCATTCCTTAAATGACCAAAACAAGTCCTACCCTAGGGGCATCCTAGATGATCCCAATCTTAGCGCAATCCTTAAATGACACTTCCTTGAGTTGTACTTTCCCTGAAAGACACTCGAATTTGCGCATTCTATGAATGTGGCAAATAACCCAATTAGACCCTGTCACTATATGTGACCACCTGATCTCATTTGATATTCCTTGAATATCAAAATTCATAACCCTATTCTATATCCCCAAATACCTTACCACTGTCAAATACACCACGAATGTTAAAACCACTCTCTAGCTAAATGATCCACAGATGTTTGACGCCCTTTTTTGGTACCTCTAAGATCATACACAATCACATATATTCATTCATTAGGGTTATAGCCATAACCCGACATGTTGTGCTATATTAAGTTTAGTCTATGACATGTGTTCTATAAATATAACATGTAGTGCCATGTAACTTTGTACTTATAACATGTAGTGCCATGTATCCATATGTATGACATATAATGCCATGTAAACCTGAGCTTATGACATGTAGGGCTAGGACATGCTTTGACATGCCATGTCATGTCCCATCACATTTCTGTTTTGACGTGCAATGTCATTTCAAGTCATATTTCCATTTTAACATGTAGTGTCATGTCACATTGTATTTTCATTTTGACATGCAGTGTCATGTCACGTTATATTTCCATTTTGACATGTAGTGTCATGTCATGTTATATTTTTGTTTTGACATGCAGTGTCATGTAATGTTATATTTTGTTTTGACATACAGTGTCATGTCACGTTATATTTCCATTTTGACATGCAGTGTCATGTCACGTTATATTTCCATTTTGACATGTAGTGTCATGTCATGTTATATTTCTCTTTTGACATATAGTGTCATGTCACATTTTCATTTTGACATGCAGCGTGATGTCGCGTTATATTTTCATTTTGACATGCAGTTTCATGTCATGTTATGTTTCCTTTTTAACATGCAGTGTCACGTCACATTATATTTCTCTTTTGACATGTAGTGTTATGTCAATTTATTTTTCCCTTTTGACATGTAGTGTCAACTTATACTATGTTTCTATTTTTACATGCAGTGTCATGTCACGCTATATTTCTATTTTAACATGTAGTGTCATGTCAGGTTTAGTTATGGCCTTGACATGCAGTGTCGTGTCATATTTTGATTCTCCATGCCATGCTTATGACATGCAGCATCATGTCATCTTGTGATATGCTTACAATATATAGCATCATATTATACTATGTTATACTTATTAGGTTGCTAGCCCCAATCCTGTAGGTACCCGAAATACACATAGCATTATCATCTTTATAGTCTTATGTTTATCCCGATCAGGCTTGTCCTAAAAGAGAGAGAAAGAGACCACCCTTGAATATCTAACTTCTCTTTAATTCACCACACACAAATGCATGAATACATTACATTCATTCATCGAAAGCTCATTCTTGTAAATTCGTTCATCACATCTAACCAATCACTCTTTCCCTCATATCATTAATCTCATACCTAAACATGTAAAGATAATTCATATCAACCGTTAAACCATCCCACATCATATGTGCCTAATGTTTTACATGCATCACTCTTAAAAAAATTATAACTAACTTTAGCTAAAAAAATTATCACTCTAGATGGTTAGCCAAAGCAGTTTGTTATTGGCATTATGTCACTGGGTTTTGTGGTTCACATAGAACAACATTTCTTCAAAGAACAATTGAGTTGATCAATATATTCTCTATGAATAGAATGGATAATCATAACCAAGATGAAATCATTGCAGAAGTAGTACCCAAAGTCGTGAAAGACTTTCTGGAATCAGATACATTCTTAGAGATAATTGATGATGTAATAGGAAAAAGACTTTCCATGATTCCAAATGTCCATACCCCGACGAAGAAAAATGTCTAACCTTACCATGTCAATCAGATAAAGAGTAAGAGTATGGAAAACTTTGAGCACTCAACCGTTTACCACATACCTTTGTCCAATCAAAGCCAAAGTGAAATAAAACTTCCTACTAAGGATGGTGTTATGAAAATGATTGAAGTTGTTCATAATCAACAACTTATTCGTGGTATATCCCCATGGGAAGAATCATTGGCAATGATATTATCCATGTATAGAAGTGTTGGTTGGCTCCAAAGCTTGAAACCTTACAAAAAGCCAAATGAAATATATAAGGATAAATTCTGCACCTATCATGTCGTCAAAGGGCACCAAACTAATGAATGTAGCCGCCTACTGCATGATACCAAACAATTGATAGGCAAAGGAAAGGTGGAAGAACCATGTAGTCTCAACTCTTTATCTAGTTTAAGACAAGTTTTGCTTTCAAAAGAGCTCCATTATGCCCAAGCTAGGAAAGAAAAGGCTTTAGGTAAAGTAAAGGGAAAAATAATTTGAATCTCAATCCTAGTCAAACTACCAGAAATGGGAACAACACAAGTTTCATGGGAGGGTCAAAGCAAGATTGATGAATAAGAGGAGAAAGATAGTTTATTGCTTCAGGATTAAAAAGAGAGCATACCCAACGAGTGTGACATACAAAAAGAACTGCAGTAGGAACGTGGTGTAATGGCCAAGTTGATGTTTGGGCTCTAAGTTTGAGTATCATGTAGATGAAGAACCTCAAGAAGACCAAGATGAAAGCTCAAATTGGGAATAGTAGGCCAAGCAATAACTACTTAATAGAAGTGGGAGATATGCTAAATAACGAAGATTGCTCTTTTGCTTTTATCTCTAGTGCTTTTGAACTAAACAATGTAATAAATAATATTATGAATAAATCTGCTTGCATATGCAATGTTTCTGATAATGATTCCATGTATTCATTCCAGCATAGATTTTACATATTCAACATTTATGACACTCCAATTGAAGAAATAAATTTAGGCCTATTTGACAAACCCATAAATGGTATCTATTTCAAATAACTTGACCCCTAAAAAAAGAGAGAAAAAAAGATAAGAAAAACAAATGTGGCTGCCTTTGCCTGGTTCAATCAAGCATGTCCAATCAATAAAATGTCCTTACTACTCGTAGGGGCAATGAAGAAAAGATAATCAAAGAATTTGATCAAGTCAACAGACAATTAACCAAGTAGAATCGAGAAAGAAATCTACTCTGTGCCACACGAGAAAAATTAGATGGCAAACACAGAAGCAACTCTAGCTTGATGTAGAAAGGACCTCGCCAATAATACAATCATAGTGAAAACAAAACCAATAAATCCGACGGGATTAATCTCCAAAGATTTTCTTTTCCTTACGGCGTGCTACTCAATAAGAAGCATGAAGGTCAATAAGGATCTTGCAGAACACACACAAATAAAGTCAATCAGCCAAAAATATCTAGCAAAAGGAATATCTCCGAACAAATGTAAAAAAATGTCTCAACCTGAGGCATGACATTATTAAAATGATATATCCCCCTACTACGAAAGATAATCATCATGAACTAATGAATAGGTCAAAGTGAATCCTGTAAAGGTGCGTGAACAAAGGATGACCAGGATAAAAAAATAATCGACGAAGTTAAAATCTAGGGAATTGATCCTAAAGCAAATGAAAGTAGTGCATGCTAATGCTAGGGCAAATTCCACCCAAGAGTCCCAGCATGGTGAAACGGATTCTCATAGAGGGAATGCTAAAAGCTAGTAAGGGCTTTTTGGAAAAAACAAAGACAAACGAAAGAGAGAAATCAATTGGTAAAACCTGAAAAAGGACCATTGATGACAGGAAAAAGATCTTGGGTATAGATACCAAACTTTTGTGCCTAAAAATATTTCTTTGACTGATGTGTCAATTTACTGAATTGTTAAATGTCTGCACTTAATGAATACACATAATTGTTAAAATAAACAATCATGTAAGCACTCTTGTTCATGATAGGGCATGCATACAAAAAAATTCAAGAAAAAAGAGAGCATGCTAGATTGAAAACCTAAAAGGACGGTCTAAGAAAAAGTAAAGGCAACCCGATAAATCAAAAACCTTAGAAGGCGATTTATGCAAAAGTCAGGGTTAAAAACAAGAGAAGAGAAAAGCCTGTTGTTCTTCAGTTCAGGCAAAAATTAGGGCATAACCTCTGCATTTAAGCACAATCAAAGTCACTCAGCACGATGACACACCAAATGACAATAAGCACATCACTCAATCCAAAGCCTTTGCAAAGGAGAAATATTGTTCATCAACATGATCGTATGAATCTCCCACTTCTCTAAAATGTGAGAAGACAATCTTCTTGCACTCAGCTACACAAGAATTTTGAGAACTGCTAATGCATACCACAATATCTGTACGGTTGGTTAAAGGAATAAAATCTAACCTCTGCCAGTCCAAGCAAGTGGAGTTAACCTACTAAGTCTCATGTTATGCCACCAGGGACAAAATTTTTGCAACTTGGGAATTAATTGGATCTAAGAAGGTCCCAAAAACTTTCCATGTTCAAATAGTTAAGTACAAAGTAGAGTGCATGGCCAGCCCAACGACTAGAGTGAAATGGATGCAAAGCGCACACAACAACAATAAAAAAAATGACAAAGCTCATCCCTAGAAGCCATAAAGCCTATAGTTAGGACTTCAACCCAAAATAAAATTTTCATCATCATTGAGGATGACAGAAACCAAGAAGCCAATAGTACAGAATAATATTGTTGAGAATGAAGCAAGCAGGCCTCATCTAACAGCTGCACAATTCAATGTATTACATAAACATGACATGCATTACACATTACATGCATATTACAATTTTACAGGTGTAAAGGCAATAAGCTGTCATGCAGACATCGGTAGTCACCAATAAATGCCAACTTAATGCATCATGCACTTGTACAACTCATCATATATCAATAGATGTACTACATCACGTGCATAATTAAATAAGAATGCATAAAACTCTTCTAAAGACTAAGCTTCATCATCCTAATCCAAAATTAAACTATAGGCACATCATAGCTGAACCTTAGATCCAGTGAGATCTTTACCCCGACACATCATAGCCTAACCTTAGATCTAGTGAGATCTTTACCTCGATACATCATAGCCAAACCTTAGATCTAGTGAGATCTTTACCTCGGCACATTATAGCCAAAACTTAGATCCAGTGAGATCTTTACCTTGGCACATCATAGCCAAACCTTAGATCCAATGAGATCTTTACCTCGGCACATCATAGCTAAACCATAGATCTAGTGAGATCTTTACCTTGGCACATCATAGTCAAACCTTAGATCTAGTAAGATCTTTACCTAGGCACATAGTCAAACCTTAGATTTAGTAAGATCTTTACCTAGGCACATCATAGCCAAACCTCAGATCTAGTGAGATCTTTACCCCAACACATCATAGCCAAACCTTAGATCCAGTGAGATCTTTGCAATTTACGTTATAGCCAGACCTTATATCCATGACATGCAGTGTCATGTCAAATTATTCCGATGACATGCAGTGTCATGTCAATTTTTTTCTAAGATATGCAGTGCCTTGTTAAGTCAAGTGAATTAAGTTGTGTAGTGTCATATATTGTGCTTGCAACATATAGTGCTATGTTAGCTTGTATTCTACAGTAAATCTGTATAACAAATCCATGGTGGCTGATAGTGCCACACTCCCGGATAAGAAAAACTAGTCAATAGTGGTAGAAAGTGCCTAACTCCCTAATGAGAAAAACTGGTCAATGGTGGTAGACAGTGCCCAACTCGATGGTGAGATAAATTGCTCCATGGTGGCAGATAGTGCTCAACTCCCTGGTGAGACCAACTAGTCAATGGCGGCAGACAGTGCCCAACTCCCTAGTGAGATAAACTGCTCAATGGCGACAGATAGTGCCTAACTCCCTAGTGAGGAAACTAGTCAATGACGGCAGATAGTGCCCAACTCCCTGGTGAGACAAACTAGTCAATGGCAGAAGATAATGCCCAACTCTATAGTGAGACAAATTGCTCAACGGTAGCAGACAGTGCCTAAGTCCCTTTGAGATAAACTGCTCAATTGTGGAAGATAATGCTCAACCCCTGATGAGAAAAATTGGTCAATGGTGGTAGACAATGCCTAACTCTTTGATGAGACAAAGTGGTCAATGGTGGTATATAATGCCCAACTCCTATTCAGGCAAACTGGTCAATAGAGGCAGACAGTGCTAACTCCTTAACGAGACAAACTGGTCAACGGTGGGTGACAGTGCCACACTCCCTGAGGAGAAAACTTCTCAATGATAGCTGACAATACTCCTCCCAGATGAGAGATTGATCACCAAATCTGATAATACTTCCTCCATATGAGAAGGCTAATCACCATATTTGACATTTCCTCAGTAGAGAAAACTGATCAAGACGTGGCTGACAGTGCCATTTTCCTAGACAAAAAAAACTAATCAATGGATGTAATATCTTAGCTATGACTGACATCGTAGGTAAGTATGACCCATCACTTATCATCTGCATCATGTGAAACCCTGTTTTAAAATGGTGGACCAAAATTATGTGTGCACCGTGAAGGACATGAAATTTTTTCCATACCTGCATTTTCTTTTATCCACAACATCTTTTCTTTTTACATTTACTCTTCAACGAATTTTTGTTTAAAGATTGTCATCAACATTCTTAATCGAAGGGATAAAAATTTTTGTTTTTCAAAATTATCTACTAAGAAATGTTGATTCTTTCACAAGAGTTTTCATGTCTTTATCACACAACAACACTGATTTTGACAATCGCTCTTTCAACCACATATGTGCAATTTTACCTTCACGGTAAAAATTTTGTACGCAAAGGGCAAACTATTAGCACGGTTCGCTCGACCTGATATGAAATTATGCCTATTTCATTTAGTGATTAGACAAAGGAGCCAAAAAGGATCGAATTGTCACCTAAAATCCAAAAGTTAAAAATCCACACTCTAGGAAAGCAATAAAAAGACAAAATTTGGTCAAACATGGGTAATTATCCCATCGGGTAATTACCTATCTATAGTAAAAGAATCAAATCTTATCGAGATCTAGCAAGGATTTATGGGATTAAAGTAAGATCTTATCAGATAGGTAAGCATCCCGTCGACTAATTACATGGGTAATTAGCCCGCCGGCTAATTACCACCCCTTTATAAATAGAGGACTTCGCCTCTCATTTGAAAGAGAGACAAAACAAAATCAAAAATCATTTCATCCCCTTCCATTCCGGGAGTCCTAAAATCCCCAAAACTCTGTCAAAACACTTCCAAACCCAAGCTTTGTCACCGACATTCGATATAAACTCATTTTTCGGTCTTTTTAGATCAAGATCTCACAGTGATCTTCATTCCAAAAATGACTTAATTCTCAAAAATCCCCGCATTTCTTATAAGAATAATCCAAAATTATAGTCATAACTTGGGTTAAACCTATTTTCCAATCCAATCACAACCACTGACAACTTCAGTCTTGCACCGGCTCTCGAGTCATCCTAGATAGACGAAAAGGTAAACTGAGGGTAATTGGCTCTAAGCCCAACTGTAAAACTCATTTTTATTACTTTTGTAACTGCACATTCCATTCCATTTCTCTGGTTAAGTGAGCCACTAGTGCCACTTAAACTATAATATGTGTAAATAAGCTTGCAGGTACGGGCAAACATTCAAAATGTGAGGAAACTCTATCCGAGTTTCTGGGCCAAAATCCAATTGCTGCCGTTACTCTACCAAAATTGCGGTAGCAAATATCAATTTACTATGCCGTTATAATGCCAATTTTTTTTCTTGAATTTATTTCTTAAATAAAGCCATTGTAATGCAGAAATTACCATAAATCCCAAGATTCCAAAATTAACCAAAATAATTTGAACAATATGAGTATCTATCATGTCCAAACTCAGAATCTCACTTTCTTTTTGATATATAAATCTCATTTTGGATCAGTATAGCGCAATTCCTGTTGGAGCTGAACCGATCGGCGACTCTATTTTATTTTTAAATAAATTAGATTGCTTTATTTTAAATATATTTTTTCTTAACAAAATGTGTAAATATATTTTTAAATATAATCACATTTTTTGCTTATAAAACCCATTTTTTCACACTCAATATTTCTAAATCATTTTCTCTTTAATAAAATCCAGCATTTTATTGTAAAAAAGGCACATGCATTTAAGCAAACAAGATTTTCTCAAACCAAATCAAACGCGCCCCACGTATTGCACCCCACATGCTTTCCCATTAAATTTCGTATGTTCACAGTCATGGCATTATTTCTTGACAATTACCTCATGCTTATAACACTTAATACAAAACAAATTGATTCCGGGCAATTATCCTTCAAAAAAAAGGTTAAAGTAGAAATATTGCATTTTGGCCCGGAATATATAGCAACATCAGTAACAAGGATCACAGTGCCATTCTTCCAACATAACGGCGCCGAGAGAAATTTAGCAATTCACAAAATTAAGAAAATGATAGAATCACATATATGGCAGGCAATTTCACAAATCAAGAAGAAATGCGAAGAGAGGTGTAGAAAAGTGTACTAGGGGTTGCAATCCAATCCCTCAAACAAAATCACCACAAGAGCTCTTACTCGCTCAAATATAATTAATGAAACTGACAAGTAATGGAAATAGAGAGAAAGGAAAATGGTATATGATTAAGAATGAAGCATGAAATAAATAAAAGTGAAATATGAATTAATTATGACATAAAAGAATTAAGCATGAATAACTTTTATAATTGAAAATGGAAATGGAATAAAATAGGAAATGAAACATAACATAATTATAATTGAAAATGAGATATGGATTATTTACATTGGAGTGTGAATTAACTATGTTATAGAAATCAAATATAATTAATCTATATCGTGGAAATGAAATATAGATGGTTTATATTATGGAAATGAATTACAAAATTTCATATTATGGAATATAAATAATTTATAATATATAATATAAACAACTTATACTACGGAAATGAAATATAAGTAATTTGTATTATGAGTTTATTAGATTATTGTTGGTGATGGAGCGTGAGATGAAGATGAGACATAAATAAAGTGGATTGATTTATAATCAAGTTCAATTGTAACAAGTTTAATTCAATTAATGTGGCATAAATTGAAGCAAGAAATAAATTAATATGATTATTTTAGTCTCAGATTGTGTAGCTTTTCGTTGTAAATCCGTTGTTCGATTTAAAATGAAATAAGAATAGCCTCGTGGAGAGTGATTCGATTGGAAGGGGAGAGTTAAAGGTCGGTAAAGAATAACTAGGCGAAAATAAATTCCCCTCTTTATTCTAAACTTGCTAAAAACTCGGAAATAACTTGAACAGAACTTTGATAAGAACTTTCCTAGAGTTAATTTCGCAGAATAGATTTGATAGATGTTAATTATATATGAAAAGCTGATTTTAGGCCTCTATTTATAGTGAAAAATGAGAGGTAAAATCGGGTAGAATAGTTAATTCTCCAACTGAATGGGAAAATTGAATTAATTCAAATTTATTTTCTGCCGAAAAAGTCAGTATCGGTACCATTTTTAGGGAAGCCGGTATTAGTTTTAGTTAATCTTGAACAGGAATTTTTTAATTGAGTTGATCAAAACTAACCAGGAAATAATAGATAGTGGTACCGTTACAAGGGATAACGGTACCGGTGTCTTCTAAAGATGGTATCGGTATCAAATGATAGGGTACTTTTTTTAGGGTCTTGACAGGGGTGTGAGGAACTGAATGTATTTTCTCAAGGCTAGTTCCCATAAATCAATTTCAAGCTTAACATATTAGGATACGATAAAGTATATAGGCAATCTTTCATCATCGACTAGGGGAGTGAGAAAATTTCGTGCTCACAACTGGAGGATATCATTTCCTTGGTGATTGTCTAGTTACATGGTATAGTAAGAAATAAACTTCTATGGCACTGAGTATAGCTGAGGCAGAGTATATGGTTGTGAACCCTAGGTGGTCGAAGATATGTGGATTTCCCTTGGCACTTTACGGCGGGGTCCACTAGGGGTTGGTTGATTTAGGCGTGATATAACCATATAGTTCAAGTTTGCACATTTTAATAAATTTTTAATGAATAAAAGAATCGAGACCCAAATCTCGATACAAATGATAGAGTCACCACCCAAGTTGTCTACTTGGGAAAGAGTTTTGGTACAGTTCCCATTGGGCGAGAGTCTCATACCTTTTGGATCAAAGATTCGGGTATCGGATGAGTCACTTATTTCTCATTTAATTAATTTAAAATTATATTCACCTCATAAAACCATTTTCTTTACATCATTTGGGGAATTATAGCAGAAATCATATTTTTCTACACTCTTTCACACTCGATTCATGCATTTACAATTTACAATAAAGCACAAGCAATAAATGGGGGAATAAAAATTACAACCAGGGGAAAATGGAGGATTTACAAGGGAACCTATACATTTGTTCTAAGTTATAAAACAAAATAAATAAATTCGCCAGCATCCACAATGATTAGCATAACTTACGGCACATCATAAGTCAGCATTTTGTTAGGAAAAATGTGATTATGTTAGTGTGGTGATTTTGCGATCAATAGTGCTCGGGTGGCTTATAGGATTGGAGAGAAATAACGGGTCTTTAATGCATTTTGTTATGAAAACACATTTTAGCTTTTATGGGCTGATGTATCAGATTATTAATGAAAATGATCGCATAGCAAATGGTGATGTTAGGTTTATTTTGTTGGTGAAAAAGGAAACTTTGGGTTCTGCTTGGGGGCCAGTACCCGTACGGGTAGGGTAGGACCGGCATGGTTACTGGTGGGACTCATATGGGTGTCGGGGGACCCGTACAGGTCCTATATGGTCCCAGAAAGAACCTTAGTTCAGTGTATAATAGAGAAGCTCTTATAGTGGAATGAACATAAATGCAAATATAATAATGAGGTGTGAGTCTCTTGGAAACTTAGGAGCGTACCTTTACGCTGTGAATCCACTTTGAAGTGATCTCTGTGCCGAGAGAGAGTCTTGTCATAGTAGATGATGAAATGATGATATTAGGACTTTTTAGGTGAATATCCCCCAAATCGTAATAAATAAAGCTAGAAATGAATAAAATGTGGACAAAACCTTAAGGAAAGGGTTTTCTCCCTATTTTATACCTTCTATGCCTTAACTATACCCTTGTTATACCTATAAGAACTACTTGAATTTTATATGAACTGTTTGACATGATTTTTCTCTTCGCCCCCTAAAAATGAGGCCAAAATCCTCTATTTATAGGGGAAAATGAGTCTAAACATAATAAATTGCATTCATGACTGATTTCCTCTAAAAATGGTAAGTATTATATGCCATACTGCATGTTTGGGCAAGTACAAGACCTATATGGGTCTGGTGGGACCTGTATGGGTCCGTCCCAGGCTGGTGAGGGTTTTTGGACCCATACAAGTTGATCAGTGGATCTATACCACCATGAGTTACCCATACGGGTCCCTAAGATCAGACTAGGTCTTCGAACATGGCTAAACTCATCTATGATGCGGTAAGAACACCTCTAATTGATAACAACTATAAAGTATAGCATTATCTAGATCTCATCATTGTTGCGTGAGAAGGACCGCTAAAACCCAGTGCTCAAAAACTGCCCCTCATGGGATCACTGTAGATCTGGATCTATATGATCTCACGATATAAGCGAGGGTTTAGGAATCATACCTGAGGTGATGATATAGGTGGGTTACTTTCTTGAGGTGAAATCCTTTCCTTGGTGTCCCTTTCTTGAGGCGGACAACTTTCCTTCGACTGATGCATGTGTATCCCTTTTCTAAGGTGGATGACTTTCCTTTAACTAATGCCGGCGTTTCCTTTTTCTAAGGTGAATGACTTTCCTACTCATGATGTATCCCTTTCCTAAGGCTGATGACTATCCTACTGATGATGTATCCCTTTCCTAAGGCAGATGACTTTCCTGCTGATGATGTATCCCTTTCTTAAGGCGGATGACTTTCTTGCTAATGGTGTATCCCTTTCCTAAGGTCAATGACTCTCCTGCTGATGATGTATCCCTTTTCTTAGGTGGATGAATTTCCTGCTGATGATGTATCCCTTTACTAAGGTGGATGACTTTCCTGCTGATGGTGTTTCCCTTTCCTAAGTGTGAGCGGATGATGTTTCAGATGGGCTATAAAGCCGGGCCAGAGGACTGATCCCTTAGAAATAGTATGGCATGATGGTGATGGTAGAAAATGGTTTTGCATATTTTAATGTTCAAAAGATACAAATTGAAATCCCGTACTTAAAATAGAGTCGCCACCTGGTTCAGCTTAACCAAGAAATTTTGGTATGATTTTCCCATCGGGTGGTAGACTATACCCTGAGTAAAGATTTCGAGTTTGGATGATGTTATCTATTTTACATTGACTAAGTTAAAAGTTTCATTCTTTTTTTATTTGGTTTTAATCTACCCTGTTTATAGTGTTTTCAATTTATATATTGTGTTAGTGCATCATCAAGCATTCAAAATAATAAATAAATAAATTATTACAGTCATCCAATGAACAAAAGCGGAAATTAAAAGAATAGTTATAAGTCTTAACAAATCCTATACTTTTACAATAAATAAAATACCCGAAGACCTAACATGCATCTAACCTAAATCTACTTGCACAAAACGGTTAGCACATATGTGACATGTTGTACGAGGTATATCACATAACATGCATAATTAGTAGACCAAATAAGAACTGAGTTAGCATGAACATGGCATATTTATTTTACAATTTGAGGAGCTAGGTTGGAAGGCTAAAAATGGTGTTTGAATGGCGTTTGCGAGAAAATCCTGTTTTATCCATATTTTAGACTCAGTTTATTATTTTAACCAGATTATTAGTGAAAGCGCCACATGTTATGGGTTGAGAACTATTTTCAAGAAGTTCTAGACTCATGTCGTTGCACAATGCATCCTAGCTTCAAAAATTAAAGTAGGTCGAAATAAAAATGAACGCTAAATCTGTTGTCTAGAAGGCCATACCCTCGATGGTATGAATGAAGCCATCGGCGGCATCATTGGCATAAATGATGCCACTGGTGATTTCATTTACACAGGCAGGCAAAATGACATTTTGGGTATAATAAAGAAAGGGTCCCATAATAAAATAGAACTGCTGAGGACAAATAAAGCCCCTAGGGGTATCACTAATGTTGCTGGCGACATGAGTGATACCGCCGGTGGCTTCAAGCATCTTCGGCGGCTTTACTTTCTTGCAGCAGCAGTAGTTAATGGTCAAAAATTGAGCAAAACCCAAAAACTTAGCACAAAACAGCAAATAAGCACAACAAACAAGTGAAATGGAAGCCAAAGAGCATGAGACTCAAAATTTTTACCTTCGGGCTATGAATCCACCTCTTTGTGATCCAAATGACACCTCCAGGGAGCTCAAAATGATGATTTGGGTAGTAAGTGGGGGATTTAAGTCTTTAAATCCTACTATAATGATTTTAACCCAAAAATCTACTTAGATATCAGAGAGTTTGGTTAAGAAAAACCAAGAAAAGATGGATTAACTCACCTTTTCTTACCTTTTCTATACCTTATCCCACCAAAACTAATTAGAATTGCTTAAAATCTCTCTAAGATTTCAAATGTGTAATTGCCAACCATTTTCCAGCTATAAATGGCTCCTTATATAGGCTAAAATTCAGTGAAAATTGACTTTGATCAATTATCCGACGAGTATCAAGCATGCATGGTAAAAAGCTGTCTGCTGCAGAAACTCATGCCACCACTAGAATAGATGATACCGTCGGTGATATACCTAAAGCCGTTGGCTGCTTCAACTTCTACCAAGTATGAATAGTAAGTATGACCTAGCCTAAAAGGGTTAAAAGGTGCCATAATCTGCCAAAAAAGGAGTTTTAGAGGGATTTTTGGGTAATTAGGGTTATTTGTGAATACTTAAGGGTATTTAGGACTAAATTATTTTTTACATGCAAATCATCAGTTCAAGCTCCTAACGAACGCATTCTCGAACATGTCAAATTGAATATTTCCAAAAACAAAATTCATAAAGAATTTTTTATCTGTAATAAAAATTCCAAAAAGAATTTTTACTATAAGGAACAAAATCAAATATACATCATCATCATCTCACGAGAGGGACTATAATATCCCATGCTCATAGGCTGCCCCTCGTGCTATCACTGCTACCACAGGTCAGTATGATCTCACAAAAAGAGTAAGGGTTTAGAAATTATACTTGACAGATGGTGTGCTAGACCCAAAGGATGACAAGATTCTGATTCCATCAGTGCTTCCATTTAGCGCTTGGTGGGTTGGACCCAAAGGATGACAGAATTCTAGTTCCATTAGGACCTTCATTCGGTGCCTAGTTTGCCCCTTGATTGAGCTTGGGCTTTGAGGTTTGCCAAGAGGAGGCTTGTGATTAATGGTTTGCCAAGGACGAGCTTAGGCTTTAAGGTTTGCCAAGAGCGAGCTTAGGCTTTTCAGGTTTGCTAAGAGCGGGCTTGGGCTTTAAGATTTACGAAGAGTGAGCTTGGGCTTTAAGGTTTGCCAAGAGTGTACTTGGGCTTCAAGGTTTTCCAAGAGTGGGCTTGGGCTTTGAGATTTTCCAAGAGTGGGCTTGGGCTTTGAGGTTTGCCAGGAGTGGGCTTTGGCTTTAAGGTTTTCCAAGAGTGGGCTTGGGCTTTAAGATTTGCCAAGAGCGGGCTTAGGCTTTAAGGTTTACCAAGAGTGGGCTTGTGCTTCAAGGTTTGCTAAGAGCGGGCTTAGGCTTTAAGGTTTGCAAAGGGCAGGCTTGAGCTTTAAGGTTTGCCAAGAGCGGGCGTGGGCTTGGGCTTTGAGGTTTGCCAAAAGCAAGCTTGGGCTTGGAGGTTTTCCAAGAGCGGGCTTGGGCCTTTTCAGGTTTTCCAAGAGCGGGCTTGGGCTTTTCAGTTTTGCTAAGAGTGGGCTTGGGCTTTTCAGGTTTGCCAAGAGCAGGCTTGGGCTTTTCAGGTTTACCAAGAGTGGTCTTGGGCTTTTCAATTTTGCTAAGAACGGGCTTGGGCTTTTCAGGTTTGCTAAGAACGGGCTTGGGCTTTCCTGGTTTGCCAAGAGCGAGCTTTGGCTTAAGGTTTGCCAAGAGCGGGCTTCGGCTTTTCAGGTTCGTCAAGAGCGGACTTAGGCTGGGTTAGTCTTTTAAGATCTGGTGGAAAGAGTCTTCCCCTTAGAGTTGTACCTGCAATGAGTGATAAGTGAAACAAGATTAGATAGATTTTCAGATGATGTTTTTCCTCTTTGATCCATTTTGTGAAAAAAAATATTTTTTTCCCTTCAATCAACAGTAAAAATGTGATAATATAAAATACAAGGGTTTTAGAAGTCCTAGAATGTCGAGGGCTTTAGCTGGGATTCCATTAAATTGCTAAAAAGCCATCTAAAATAGCCCTGGGGGATTTTTTATGCCTCCGGCGGCTTGGGAAATGCTGCTAGCGATATGGAGTGCCATATCACACCTTTGACTAGTCAAAGAAGTTTAAAAGTCACCCCTAGTGAGAGTGAAGCCCCTGGCGGCTTGAGTGATATCGCTGATGCCATGAATTGATATCACCGATGGCATAGAGTGACAGTTTTAGAGTTAATTAAACTCCTCAAATTTTGCACGGATGTTTAATACTAATTAAAAACCCTATTTCTCTTATTCTAGTAAGGCAGAGGCCAATTTTTTCTTCTTCTCTTCACCAAAATCAATTCTTCTCTTCTTCTCTACTGCTCTCATGTCAAAAAAGCTCTCCAAGGTTTTCAAAGGCAAATCAGTTGCAAAAGCTACTGACAAGTTACCTGATTCATCCATCCCGGGATCAAAAATTTGCTCGTTCTCTATAGAATATGGCATAAAGGGGTCTAAACTCATGTAAGGTTATATAGACACACCCATCACCAATCTTGTTTTGAACAAGTATGAGCATCTCTCCCACAGCCAGGTAATCCTACGAAACTAGGCATTCTGTTTTGATTTTTTTGTGATTTTGGCCTAAACTCAAAATTTTTGCCATGTTAATGCTAAAAAAGATGATATAAGAGTATAAAAGTCTTAGAATTCATGTCATAGGTTTTGGCTCAATTCTTGATTACTTGCATTTCGATTGGTTTTGGCTTAATTTTTGGGTTTCTGGGAATCTGCCCACTGTATAATGATGCCATAGGCGATGTAGCCCATATCGTCGGTGATTTAAGGCCTTTGAAAAGGCATGGGCCTCTTCAAGTCACTAGCTATATCAGTGATATTGCGGGTGACTACAACCATGCCGCTGGCGGTATGGTTGAGGTCGCCGGCGATATCACTGGTTCGTCAATGACATCAGTAAGTTTCCAGCAGGTTTAGGATGAGATAAAATGTAATGCAGTTGCTTATCTGATCTAATTCTAATTCTTCCTCTTTTTGCAGCCTGATTCTGCACATGTACCGGGGGAATGGGAACAATCGGCAAGTAGTGGAGAGTGATAAATAAGCATGACCCCACACTTTGGGTAGCCATTGATACGACTAGTTTTGTGGCCCTAGCCCAGATTCTACCCACAAAGATGCCCAAACATTCTCACTCGGCTCTTACAACACTGACTAAGAGGTGGTCGGAAACCACCCACACTTTTCATCTCCCAATCAGTGAGGTTACGATAACCCCATCTGATCTTGTTGTAATGAACAGGCTATATTAGACCTATAAGGTTTCCCATTTTGATGTTTATATGGAGAAGCATCATATCCAGGGACCCATAGTGAAGTGAGTGACTGGGATATTTGGATTGAAGCCAAAGTTAGGGAACTTGTCATATGGGGAATTATGCAAGTTTTCGAAGACAAAGAAAGTGGTCCCTGAGGGTCAGATATATACATGCATTCATTCTTTTATCATTTCACTATTGACTATGCTACTCTTCCTAGTTTCCAGCAGCAAAGTGAACTACGGGCTTATTTCAATGATTGAGGACGTAGCGATGATACAGAAGAAGAATTGGCCAAGGGACATTCTTGCCCAGATATATCATGGGTTGGATGTTGGGGTTAGGAAGAAAGATAAGGTGCTTAGGTTTAGCCATCTACTCCTACAGGTATGGCACCATCTTATCATTTCCATTCTTTTACATGTTTGCATTTTGGTCCTTTGATTGCTTTCTTTATCAACTTAGACCAACTAGTTTTTATTTGTGTAGGTGTGGGCCTTCGAGCATGAGATTCTCCCAGAGGTTGCTTTCTTGATGGAGGTTTCGAATAATGCCTATTTTCTTGCCCGCAGGTGTGGGAGCATTAGGGTTTTCTGTAGGTAGATGTCCAGCTACTAGGAGGTGTTGCAGCATTTGCAGATAGGCATGGTAAGTGATCCCTTCTTCTGCTTTCATTCTTGTCTAAGATTTGAACAAACTTTTAGCATAATTGTATATTATTGATTCATTTTGTACTCACGTTGGTTGTTCTGGTTGGCTTGTGTAGGTGAAGAAGGACCCCTTTGAGGAAATTTCCAACTTGGCAGATGTCCTAAAAGTAGGGAAGGAGATGGATAACAATCAATTTGTGATGGAGTGCCCCTTATCCCAGAAGTGGTAATTGAGAGAGAGACTGCACAATTGGAGGGACATCATGCCTCATGCCAGTCCTTTGCCCCCGGCTCCTCCTACAGGTTTATGGTGGCCTCAGCTGACTATCACGGTCGAGGCGGATAAGGTTGTTTTTCTAAAGGGGAATGGTCAAGTGGCCAAGAGCATTATTGGTGCTTATGGTGATTTTACGGCATGTCTGCTCCCTTTGTACCTGAGTATCCATTGGGATGATACGATCTCATTCCACAATAAGAAGAGGGCACCAAAAGTCCTAGGGGAGGTCAGCAAGGGTTAGGGTAGCAGGAGGAGGAAGAGGATGACGATGATGATGACGATGATGATGATGATGATGGTGGTGCCGATGAGATGCTGGTGCATAAGGGCTATTATTCCTCCAAGGTAAACACTATACTTATTATACGCACATCTATATTTGATCTAGGACTGACACTTACATTTGCTTCTTCTTTTATTATGTGATATTTCTAGGCACCTGCCAAGAAGAGGAGCTGACCTGAGTCAAGTGAGGTGTACGGTTGAGGCAAGCTAGAGAATATTGGCATGGTGGAGGGGCGCCTCTCAACTACTTTGGAGGATTCCTTCTGACTTTTGGGCTCAAGGGGCACCTTCGACATAAGGAACATAACTCCTACTGCCCACTCCCCGGATTTCAAGACTTAGAACACCACACATGTGAGCTTTGTGATCATTAAACTGCCCCTTTATGAATGCCATCTCTTTTTGATTTGCCATTTGATTTCCTGCTCTTTGGATTTTTTAGGTTACCCACAGGGAAGCGGAGGGGATAGTAGGGAATGCCTTCACACTTTAGGATACGCTGGCTTCCTAGACCTTATTTACTAATGTACCTGTATTTTTGAATTATGCTTTGATAATAAATAATGCATGTATGAATGTCATGAATGATGTGGGTTATTATTGTTTTATCTACAAGAGTTTATGGCGATGTCACTTTCTGATGTGAACCAAGATCAGGCAATGTATCAAAATGAGGTGGCCGCAAACCAAGAACTTAGGCACTAGGTTAGCGAGCTCGAGCAATAGTTGGATGCTACTGTATAAGAGAGGAGGAGCAAGCTTAACATGGTTCACTCTTCTCAACCCAATGTCCCACTACCGATATTACAGGTTCCCAAAGCCTTTTACTGATTGAAGGGAGGATTGGTGAGGAGGATGTAAGCCACTACCTCAAGGATGACATGGAGTTCTCATCTCGTCTAACCGATGGCGGCGGGCAGCCTTAGATTGTAGCTCTTTTGCTTTGACTGCTTCATTTTGTTTATGGATTTTGGTTTGTGTGCCCCCGATACATTGCATTTGGAATATTTGGCTTTTCTGTTTGTTTTTATTTTGGATTGGATGATTTGGTACATTTGCGCTTTTGGGGCTTTGATTTCAATAAAATTTGATTTTATGCTTGAATTATGTTTGAAAGCAGATTACAGGTCTTTTTACAGGTTATAGATAGGTTTAAATTGGTCAAAATAGGCCTAAAACTCATAAGGCACAGTGCCATGAAAATCTGTTTTGCTAAATAATATAGACAAAGTCACCCGCAACCCATACCGCCGACAGCTTCAATCCATACCGCCAACTGCTTCACTCATACTGCCAGTGCCTTTACCAATATCTCTAGTGGCTTCAACCCAGAATTCTAGATTTCAGCCATTTTCCAAATTTAGGCATGGTAACCCATAACTAGCAGCTATGGGACTTCCTAGAAATCGTGGGAAATATAGATTGGATGGAGCTGCAAAAATTCAGACTGTGGGACTTTTTGTATGTTGCTTTGTGGCCAATCAACCTGGCATTCATCCGTGGAGAGCTTCATTTCTGGGGTCAAATGGACCACGTGTTCCACTTCTCCTTATTTGAGCTATGTCTGTTATTCGAGGAGTTTTATGCTATTCTGGGGATCCCGTGCCCCAAACGCGTCCCTTTGGCAAATTTGGAGTTTCACTTCCGTAGTGAGGGCGTGCCCATAGGGATATGGAATTTGAACTTCATGGACCCCTTTCTATCTCAACTTCCTAACCAACTAGGATTTCAGCTTAGCATAGTATTAAAGTGATGCCGCGGGGTTCCCAGATCCCACCTTACTTGGCCTTCTATGGTTGCACTATTACTTATGGCTAAGTTAGTGTGTGGTGTCTGAGCTATTACACCATTCAAGCTGATTTCCCTCATTAGGCCCATGTCGATGGGGGCTTCCCCTATAGTTGTAGGATTAGCCTAGACATTGCTGACCTGGATGCGGCTTCTATTGATCATACCATAGTGGGTGATCACTTCTTGCTGATACAGGTATCCCCTTTACCATTTTGTGTATTATTGTCGATTCCTACACTTACATGGAAATCATTTATAGGTATGGCTTATGGAGAAGTTCAAATTGATCTTAGCACCTCACTGCAGCCCAAAGAAGTATCTGCTCGTGCATCTTAGCGAGAGAGGACTGAGCCGAGGGGATTTTCACCAGCTGACAGCCGAGGATTGGGTGGCCATTCTAAGGGGATATACTGATTCACAGATACAGTAGGTTAGTGCATAGTGGAGGATCTGGGACATGGTTGTGGAGTCTTGGGGATCCTGTGTTCAGTTGCTAGTCCTTGAGAGGATTACTTGCTATACCCTACACTGGTTGCATCATCAGTATGGCAAGTGGTAGAGAGTTCCAATCAAGCTACACAAAAACTATAGTTGCATCTACAAGGTTAGATGGGTGAACCACATTCAAGAGAAGTGGACAAGGGAGGCCATCTTTGAGACCCTGGACTATGCTCATATGGAGACCACTGAGACCGATGAGCACTATAAAGGATGGCTTGCTGAGACTAGGCGTCTGTCGGCTCAATCCAAGCAATCATGGGCCCTCTTTAAGGGAGAGCAAGTTGAGCAGGGATTCAAGCCTTTTCACACTACCACCTTGTGGAGGATTTCTAGATATTATGATGATGATGATGCAGGGAGTTCAGCTTCAGATGTGCTTTCATTAGTTCTATCTTTTGCATAGGCTAATCATGGTGACAAACCTATCAAACTTTGTTTTGTTATTTGTATTTTTATTTGGTTCTAATTTTTTCATAAACTGACCTAGGGGTTTTCAATCAATCAAACCTTGTCTTAATTTTTTCCTAGACCACCCTTTTCTAACTTTTGTATAGACCTTTCTCTTTTCAGTCTATCACAACTATTTATCTTTTATTATTTTTATTGCACATTGATTTAGAATAATGTGAACTCTATATTCTGCTTACTTGAGCTATTTTGACCATATGGATACAACATTCATATAGGCATAAGCATTCAAAATTCAGCAAAAATGATACTCATATTAACTGAAGCAAAACAAAGTATATGATGTTTGGTAACAATTCCCATTGGTTTAATTCCTAGTGCCAACTAGCCTAGATTTGTTTTCTAGAAAGCACTCTCTATTTGCTCACTTACCCTGATTTTTGCCTATATCGCCCTTTTTGGGTTTTCAATCTAGCGGGTTGTCATATCCCCTAATTTTTGCATGGCCAGTTTACATAATACCGACCATCGAGTGTCACTCTAATGTTTTCCCGATCAGTGAAAGACCGAAAGGCGGGTGATTATCATAACTATTTTTTGTGTTGCTTTTTCTAATTTATTTCTTTTCATTAGATGTGATAACACTTAAGCCTTACTTGATTCACAGGGTTCACAAATTCATTCCCGTCCATATCCATAAGCATAACTAGCCGTTTACTAAGCATTTTCTTGATCACGTACGGTCCTTCCTAATTATGCCTGAATTTTCCCCTTACATCAGTGGTTGAAGGTTTCAACTGCTTAAGGACTAGGTCTCCAGCTTTCAGTGGGAACTTTTGGTGTCTCACCCTTCTTTTATAAGCTCGAGCCATACACTGCTAATACATCTGGAGATTATCTAAAGCCCTCAGTCTCTGCTCGTCCATCATGTTCAACTG
The DNA here is from genome assembly GCA_947683365.1 of Euphorbia pulcherrima. Classification (NCBI taxonomy): domain Eukaryota; kingdom Viridiplantae; phylum Streptophyta; class Magnoliopsida; order Malpighiales; family Euphorbiaceae; genus Euphorbia; species Euphorbia pulcherrima. Next base: position 13,934,861 of record CANTUS010000010.1, on the reverse strand, counting down.
TTCAAACGTTGCCTGAGTCTATTCAGATTCTTTCAATTTATCCTCTAATGCAACCCTTAGCAAGCTTACTTGAGTTTTGATTTGCAAAACCACCTCCATTCAATAGACTAGGGAGAATGGAGTTTGACCGATTGGGGTGCGGACACTTGTGTGATATCCCTAAATAGCGAAAGGTAGCTTATCTACCTAATCCCTATAACCGGCTATCATCTTAGAGAGGATCTTCTTCACTAATTTATTGCCTGCCTCACCCTATTAGCTTATGGTTTGTATGGAGAAGATCTGTGGTGTTCAATGCTATATTTTTCAATCAGATCGGTGGTTGCTCCTTGGAACTGTACCCCATTATCTGAGACTATGTGGCGTGGATGTCCATACCGAGTGAATATGTGGTTTTCTATGAACTTGGCCATCTTCTTGGTGGAAGTCCACTTCTGTCGTAGTGAATTTGTGCCTATTTATTGATGAAGGGCAAATTTTGCTGATTATGTCTATCCCTCATGCCGTGAATGGCCAAGGAGTAGATGAATGATGGAGCTCGGTGGGTGGCAGATGATGCATATGCCCATAAATCTGGCATTGGTTGCACCTCTTGACTTGGGCAACGCAATCGGTCGTTAAAGTAAGCCTGATATATCCCAAATGCTGGATTTTCTTTGCTAGAGAGAGACCATTCATATGAGGGCCACAATCACCGGCATGGACCTGATCCATCACCTTCTCAGCCTCTGATTCACTTAAGCAATGAAGCAGTAAACCATCATTGGTGCGCTTGAATAGATCATTATTAATAATTCAGAATTGGACAACGAGCTGCATAGAGTGGTACGGTCTGAGTCAAAAGAATCACGAGGATATTATCTAGTTTGGAGAAATAGGATGATGTTAGAGTACTAATAGGATTCGGTTGAGATGGCGAGGACCAATTGAGCGTGGTAGGGGGTCTTAGTGGACAATAAAACTAATGGACAGGTAGGCTGCTACTGGGATCCTCCCTATAAAGAGGCCAGGGTGGCCAGAGAGTCAGCTATTTAATTCTCATCTCGGGGGATATGGCGATACAAGCAAGAGGTGAACTTCTCGGATAGGCCTTGAGCTGCCTCGATGCAAGGGTGAAGAGAGTCTTCTTTAATTTCCCAACCCCCGACAACCTGACGGATCACATGAGCTGAATCCTTAATGACAGACACCATATAGGTGCTGGCCTATAGGAGAGCCTCAAGACCAAACAGATATGCTTCATATTTGGCCCCATTATTTGTGACAGCAAACTCTAAGCGCTTGGACAATGGGATGATTTTGGTGTAAGTTTGGACAATGGGATGATTTTGGTGTGACTATGATAACTCCAAGGCTTGCTCCCCTTCTGTTCATAGTACCATCAAAGTACACAGTCAACACACACTCAAGGATGGTTACAGTCGCAAGCTGTTCATCAGGAAATTCCAAGTTCTCAATATAATCGGAGTTAAGGGGTTAATAAGCCAAGAATTCTGCCACTGCTCACCCCTTAATAACCTTGTTCGTTATATATCAATGTCAAACTCGAAGAGGAGAAGCAACCATCAAGACAATTTATCAGCCAGAGTGGGTGATTGACAAAGATACTTCATGGGGTCGATTTTAGCCACGGCTTAGACACGGCAGGACTGGAAATAGTGGCACAGTTCCTTAGTAAGCCAAACCATGGTGGTGCAAGTTTTCTCCATAATCGAGTACTAGTTTCATAATCTAGCAATTTCTTACTCAAGTAGTACCCATTTAGCATCATGTTCATGGACAAGCATTGGCCCTATAGAAGACTCTTTACTAGCCAGTTATAAGGTTAAAGGTTTCCCGGGGATGGGATATTTTAGAAGGGGTGGGTCAATAAGATAAGCTTTGATTCTATCAAATGCCACTTGGCACTGATCATTCTATAACACTATTGCTACTTTCTCAATAGCTTAAAGATAATTTTGTATACTGTGGTGAGGTGGGGAATGAACTGACTGACGTACTGTAAGAAGCCTAGAAACGATCGGACTTCTTTCTCTATTTTTATAGGCATATCCCTCATGGCTTTGGTCTTATTGGGATCCATTTTGATTCCTTTATGACTAACCATATGCCCAATTAACTTGCTTAAGGTAACCCTAAACACATACTTCTTTGGATTCAAGCGGAAATTATACTTCTCAATATGAGTCATGATTCTATCAAGAATAGTGGGGTGCTCTTCTTAGGTAGCAGACTTCACAATCATATCATCCATATATACCTCTACCTCTTTATAGGTCATGTCGTGTAGGAGATTAGTTACAGTGTGCTAATAGGTAGCCCCGGTATTCTTCAACCTAAACAACGTTACTTTATAGCAATAGACTCCCCATTTGATAATGAATGTTGTCTTGACCTTATCGATGATGTCCACCAGAATCTGATTGTAACCCAAGAACCCATCCATGAATGAGTACATGGCTACCCTGGTGGCACTATCAATTAGGACATCGATGTAGGGAAGTGGGAAGTCATCTTTAGGCAAGGCATTATTGAGATCTCGGAAGTCAACACAAACTCAGACCCTATCATCCTTCTTCGATACTAGAATGATGTTGAACAACCAAGTCGGATATTCCACAACTTCAATGAAACAAGCCTCAATTAACCTCGATACCCCTACCTTAACCTGATCTGCCCATTTTGGTCTTAAACGACGGAGCTTCTATTTGACAGGTCTGAACTTAGGATCAGTCAGAATTCTGAGCTCGGTAATGTGACGATCAACCCTAGGCATATCTTTGTATGACTAGGCAAAAGCATTAACATGTCTTTTAAGCACTTTTATTATTTCACTTTTTTCTTCAAGAGTGAAGTCATTGGAAATGGTTACCATTTTAGTGTTGTTAATAGTACTTAGGTTTATTTCATTTGAAGAAGTATTGCTAATACCGAAAATATTTTGTGTTTGGTTATGTGAATGCATGGATCCATCAGGAAAAAATCAAATAAGTAAGCAAAATGAGAGTCATTCATTGAATTGAAAGCCTTATAGGCGACATTGTTTGCATCTAATACATCAGAAACATTAAAATTACATCATCCATGTTGTCTTCCTTACATGCTGAGGGGCTTCAGTGGTGATGTTAGCAACAGGTGGAGCATCCTCTATAGTCTTCATTAGAATGGCATCTAGGTCACGTTCCAGAACTGTCTTCGGGTCGACTGTGAGTGGTGGTTCCTTAGACAGGTTGACTTTCCCGGTCAGGGACCTGGTGAGCTTTTTCGCGATCTCAGTCATGGAATCCTCTTCCCTAATTCTCTCACTCGTTCAACCTTTCTTCATCAGAAATGCCATAGCCTTGGTCATAGCAGCTACAACATCTTTAACTTCCTGATCGATGGGTTCTTCATCACTTCCCCCAGTGTCATTCTCGAGAAACATCTTTCCCTTTCCCTTGACCTTATTAGAAACAACATTGATAGGTGCAATAGGCTTAGTGGGTTCGGGTTTAGAAAAAACGACCATGTAGCCAACTCCAAAATCATAGACATCCTTGAGGATCTCAAAATCCAGCCATATTTTCCTATTATGCTCAACAAGATCAAGTTCCCCCTTGTAAGGCCTCTTGCCTCGGATTTCATAAATGTTCACCATGCGATAGTAGCCATAAGGAACACGGCGGTAGATCTTCTTAGGTTTATATCCTAACTATGCTTGGTGGACTAGCACTTTTGGCTCTAAGGCCTCGATAATTCCTTGCTCATACATTCTATAGCACTTTCTAGGCTTAAACCTAGCACACTTCATCAATTTTCCTGCACTAGGGTAGAGGTAACTATGCTAAGTAGGAGTTGGTTTCTCAGATTTGAGGATCGCAGCAACATAAAGGCCTTCATCCAACTTAGCTTAGGCTTCCATAACAGCTACAACAGAAGCAGCGTCAGCCTCTATAGTCATAACTCTATTCTCGTGGATGAACTTAACTTTCTAATGAAGGGTGGAAGGAACTATGCCCAAGGCTTGGAGCCAAGGTTGACCAAGTAACAAGGAGTAGGTAACTAGAATGTCAAGGATAGTGAACTGCACTTTACTTATAATTCCTCTGGTAGTAACTTCTGCTTTAATGACCATAATTACACTGCACTTTGAATCATTATAAGCACGGATTATAGTGCTAGATTTCTCAAGCATCTCCTTTAATATGCCAAGACCAGGGAGGACTTTTAGGGGGCACAGATTCAAGGTGGAGCCATCATCCACCATGACACTGGGTATGGTCTTATCGAGAATCTAAATACAGATAAACATAGCCCTATTATAGTCTCTACCTTCGACCGAAAGACCAAAATCATCGAATGTAATCCACAGTGTCTTTCTTGGAGGGATAGCCTCCCTAACCCAAGAGCACATTTTAGAAATAGAGGTGGTCAGAGTACCTTTGAGATCGAGTAATTACTTAATCAAACCCCTATGATGCCCATCAAAATCAATGACCAACTGCCAGATGCTATAGTAAGCTTGGGTATTCTTGAGTTGAGTGATAAGGGGATCAACTTCGAGGCTTGTCGGAACATTCAGAAGCATAGAAGGAGGCCTTGTAGAGGTGCCTACCCTTTTGGGAATTGGATCCTGATTCAAGTAGAGACAATAGTCCTCAGGTTGGTATACACAACCACTCCTGGTGATGTTGAGGACATTATTGAGTGGGATACTCTGAGTAGCAAGCATTTGGAAAGGATAAGGTGTTTCATTAGGGTCTAAATCCGAATCTAGCAATTCATACCCATCCACACTAAAAAGCTCATTGTGGTTAACTCTGAATAGTTCATTAGGCTTAATAACCACAGGTGCATCAACCTTGAATATTTTCAGTGCTCACTACTTTAGTCTCTTCAACTACCTCATCATCTTCATCGGAGTAATCTTCCTTTGAAACATAGGAATCAACACTTAAAAGTGGCTCTTTCTTTGTTTTCATCCTCTTAGCCACAAAAGGCTGAGTTCTGCAATTTTCTTTCTTAGGTGGAGTTGGATCTACTTCCATACCCTGAACTGAATTAACCCCTAGATTGGCTTGGCTTATCAGATAAAAGACTGAGTTGGAAGGAAGACTAGAATTGATAACCAGAACTAAATTGCTACTCTATGGCTCATGGGTAAGTAGGTCAAAGATTGTGGCTTTAGGTATGCCAGAATAGAACATGCCTACCTTGTTTCCAAAAATCGATAAAGGTTATTCATGGGGCTTGAGGCCGTTTTCGATTCAGTAATCTTTCCTTCACTAACAAGACATTGAATGGCTAAAAGTAAGCCCTTACAATTGTTGGTTTGGTGGCCCATCTAAATGTGGTAATTATAGAAATTATTCTTATCCTTTGATTTAGGTGGTTTGTACTCCTGAAGGGACTGAATATAACGTGATTCCCTTAAGCGCTTAAAGATAACCCAGAGTGGCAGCTTGTACGGATTAGCCAGGATAATAGGAGGACAAGGGGGTTGGACTGCAGTGACCATCAGCAGAGCTTGAGTGACTGCTAAGGTTGTAGTAGGGGCTTGAGAGCCTGCCTGAACTGCAGTCGGGCCTTTGGGTTTAGCAGGTGTTAGAGCTACAGGCTAAGTATCGTTGTTCTTTCTAAACTGGGGCTTTCCTACCTTTTTTACTCACTCACGCTCAAGTTCATGCTCTTTTTTCTCTACTTTCTCACAAACATTTTTATAGGACAAAAAGGAATTGGTTGCCATTTCCTTTTGAAGAACCAAAAGTGCTCCTTCTAATAGCTTAACAATCATCTCCTCTAGGCTAAGCTTAGACTTGATCAGAACTTGAGTTGCAATCCAATGGTTGAATAACTACTTGAAGGTCTAATTAGTTAACTGACGGACTCCCTCAAGGTGCTGGAGGGTTGTCTCCATCATAGTATTGAGGTCGTAATGTTCAATCAGAGCTTCTGAGAGAAGTTTCCAATTAGTGACAATGTGATTATTCAAGGTGGGGTACCATTCAAGAGCGAGACCCTGAAGAGAGCACTAGAATAACTCGACAAGTATCTTATGACTCAACTTCTTTACTCACATTATACGCTCATAAATAATGATATGAGAGGTAAGAGAACCTGACCCATCATTATGTTGGGACCCAATCTTGGCCTTGCTTGAATTCCTTACCTCTGCTTGAGTTGGCATTCATCATTTGTTAGATGTAGGCTTGAATCTCGGGTGTCACGCTCAAAGAATGCACGACCTGGTCATATGTTCGGGAGGCCATCATTTAACGTACAAAGGCTACTACTTTAGGTGTCACACCTAGAGGCTATATGACCTGGTCAAAGTTCGGGACAGGTGGAGTTGGTGGAGGTATATCCAAGTAAAGACGACATTTAGTTGGCTACTAAAGGGGTTATGGGGATAGGTAGTGCCTCAAGGAGTTACAATAAATTAAGGAGTAGTAAAGGATGACAGAGGCTGGATTAGTCCACTAGGGGAAGCCAGATGTTGGTGAGTAAATAAAGGAGGGACCGAGATCTAAGCTAAAGGCCTCAGGTTATAAGGAATGACCGATGGGGTTATCGAAGTTTTTAGAAAAGCAAAAGCTTGCCCAAATTAGAACAGGCTTGATATAGGTTGAGTTGAGGGTGTTGGTTGGAAAAAAGGTAGAGCTGATCTTGCACCTGGTAGGCTAGACATATTCTGAGCTTGCATATTGGATTCAGAAACCCGGTCCGAGTTCTTATCTTTAAGGGCTTGCCTAACGGTGGCTTAAATAGTGGCTTGCATAGAGGCCTAAAATGAGCTTGAATTTAGGAACTGAGCCATAGCACTGGCAAAGTCAAAACTAAGAGGTGGCTAAGATCATATTCCTGTGGTGGTAGTAGGTCGTAACTAATCCTTAGGCAGAAGGGGTTTTTCATCATTATTTGGGAAAGACATGACTAGATGATAGGAATTCTAACCCAACTGAATGTACTCTGAATTTAACTCCCTATTAGAATCAGTATACGGAACCTCTTCAACTTCTATAGTGACTGTCGAGGTGAGAGAATGATAAGTCAAACGGTGCTCATGCCTTCTCCAAACCGGGGTGTGATGATAACTTTACCTCCTCCTAGCTTAAATGGCAAGTAGCGGACAAGATCATGCATGGATTGTGTGATGCCATGGATGGGGCAGATGCTTTTTTTCTAATAACTGATGCATGATATGGCTGCATGTAGATGTGGTTAGCGATGGTGCAAAGGCTTATCCCTCTAACATACGTGGGACGTTCATACCTCTTGTCACGTATAGTGATATGTCATGACTCAACGAGGGTATAAAAGAAGTCCTACGGATGTTGTTAAACCTCTTCCATGAGTTGAGTTCGGTAAGGGTAAGTTGATTGAGTTTTGGTAGTTAAAGCTGATGCATGGGTAATGCATGAGCAAGTAGCACATAGTACATGAAATGTCCCACTTCTGACCTTATGACTCCCATGTAATGCCGTTTAAAAAGGATGGAAGTTAACTTCAATGCTATAAAATGGCAGAGAAGTACATCCTAATTATTTTTTAATTTTTTGGTAGTCCTGAGGGAATGAAGTAATAAGGCTTTACTAACACATCTTTGGTATAGGATTGTTGATGTAGATGGTTCTCGTTCACCATAATTCCATGTTACTCAAATACTCCTTAAATAGGTGCTATCATAGGATTTCACATTTTGATTGAAACGAGTGATCCACCCACTAGGCATCCTCAATTCCTATAGGGCATGAGTGATACTTTTGTCAGCTTCTCAGGTAAAATGGGGCATCCTAATCTTATAAAACTATCTAATAAAACGTTATAAGAAAGAATGAAGTTTTAAATTGGAAAATGATTTCAATACATCATATAAATCTTTTAAACTTATTGAAAATTTTAAGTTTCAAGTTTAAAGAGATTGATCCCCAGTAGAGTCGCCACTGTGAGCGAACAACGTTTCAGATGGCTATGAAGCCGGGCCGGAGGATCGATCCTTTGAAAATAGTATGGTGTGATGGTGATCGTAGAAAATGGTTTTGCATATTTTAATGTTCAAAAGATATGAGATCAAAATCCCGTACTTAAAATAGAGTCACCACCTGATTTAGCTCAATCGAGAAATTTTTGGTACGATTTTCCCACTGGGTGGTGGACCATACCTTAAGTAGAGATTTTGAGTTCGGATGATGTTATCTATTTTACATTGACCAAGTTAAAAGTTTCATTCTTTTTTTATTCAGTTTTAATCCAACCTGTTTATTGTGTTTTCGATTTATATATTGTGTTAGCGAGTCATCAACCATTCAAGCAATAAATAAATAAATTATTACAGTCATCCAACGAATAGAAGCGAAAATTAAAAGAATAATTACAAGGCTTTCCAAATCCTATACATTTTTCTATACAATAAATAAAATACCCGACGGCCTAATATACATCTAACCTAAATCTACCTGCATAAAATGGTTAGCATAGATACGGTATATTGTACGGGGTATAGCATGTAACATGTATAGTTAGTATACCAAACAAGACCCAAGTTAGCACGAACACGGTATATTTACATCACACTTTATGGAGCCCGGTTGGATGGCTAAAAATGGTGTTTGAACACCGTTTGTGAGAAAATCCCATTTTATCCATATTTTAGACTCGATTTATTATTTTAACCAGATTATTAGTGAAAATGCCACATGTTATGGGGTGAGGACTATTTTCAGGAAGTTCTGGACTCCCATCATTGGACTGTACATCCTAGCTTCGGAAATTAAACTAGGTCGAAATAAAAATGAAAGTTAAATCTGCTGTCTAGAAGGTCATACCGCTGCCGGTATGAATGAATCCGCCGGTGGCATCAATGATGCCACTGGCAATTTCATTTACATAGGAAGGTAGAATGACATTTTGGGTACCATAAAGAAAGGGTCCCGTAAGAAAATAGAGCCATTAAGGACAAATGAAGCCCCTGGTGCTATCACTAATGTCGCTGGCGACATGAGTGATACCGCTGGCGGCTTTAAGTGTCTCCAATGGCTTCACTTTCTTACAGTAGCAGCAGTTAACAGTTAAAAATCAACCAAAAACCTAAAACTAAGCACAAAACAGTAGTTAAACATAACAAACAAGTGAAATGGAAGCCAAAGAGCTATGAGGCTTAGAATTTCTACCTCGGGGCCATGAATCCACCTCTTCATGATGAAAATGACACCTCTGGGGAGCTCGAAATGATGATTTGGGTAGTAAGTTGGGGATTTAAGTCTCTAAATCCTATTATGGTGATTTTGACCCTAAAATCTATTCAGATATTAGAGAGTTCAATTAAGAAAAACCAAGAAAAGATATATTAACTCCCCTTTCTTACCTTTTCTATACCTTATCCCACTAAAACTAACTAGAATTACTTAAAATCTCTCTAAGATTTTAAGTGTGTAATTTCCAACCATTTTTCAGCTGTAAATGGCTCCTAATATAAGCTAAAATTCGGTGGAAATTGACTTTGATAAATTATTGGGCAGGTATCGAGCAAGCATGGCAAAAAGTTATATGTTGCAGAAACTCATGCCGCCACAGGCATGGATGATACCGCTGCCATTATCACTGAAACCGCTCATGGCTTCAACTTCTGTCATGTCTGAAAAGTAAGCATGGCCTAGCTCAAAAAGGTGAAAAGGTGCCATAATCTGCCTAAACTAAGGTTTTAACGGGATTTTAGGGTAATTAGGGTAATTTTTGAATATTTAAGGGTATTTAGGACCAAATTATTTTTTGGTACAAATCATCAGTTCGACCTCCTACCGGATGCGTTATCGGACAGCCAAACTGAATTTTTCTGAAGACAAAATTCGTAAAGAATTTTTTATTGGTAATAAAAATTCCAAAAAATAATTTTTATTATGAGGAATAAAATTTAATATGGTCATCATATTCTTGAGAGAGGGACTATAAAATCACACTAGGGCGGATGACTCTCCTGTTGGAGGTTTTCAAGTTACCTGTCAAAAGACAATAAAAACACTATGTTAGTTACTGCCTTAAATGACACATCTTGATTCTTTATTGACTTTATGGTGAATAAAAAATTTTGCCCCTTCAATCAAGAATGAAGATCTGTGGGTAGGGATTGGCCCTTGAATATACTGTAAATTGATTTTAGAAATGTTGGGTATGGCCCAACTGCTTCGGGCTGGAATGCCCCTTGGGTGGTGCCCCTAGGATGGATGCCTCTAGAGTGTTTGAAGATGGGGGGATGCCCCTTAACTGCAGAATGAGGTAATGCCCCTCTGTTAATTCCATTTTTGGGGAAGGAGGGACTGCCCTCTTGATAGACTTTTTGCTAGGGAAGTGTCTTCTTAGATGACTTATTTGATAGGGAAATCTTCCATGCTTCGGTGAACCTATATATAAAGATTATCCATATTAGTAATTACTTTGACATGGCTTACGTTGATTCTTGATTGACTTTATCAAAACAAAAACTTTTTCCCCTTCAATCAAGGATTAAGGTGAGTTAGAGATTAAGCCCCTAATTAGCTGAAAGAATTGGGTTTAAGAGATGTGGGGTTTGCCCCCAATCTGGATTTGATGTTGGTATCCCTTCCTTGAGGTGGATGGCTTTCCTTTGTAATCTTTCCTTAAGGTGAGCGTCCTTACTTTGCATTCCTGTGTCTAGACGAACCACTTTACTTTGTTTTGTGCATCCCTTTCTTAAGGCAGATGAATTTCCTTTACTCTGTGTATCCCTTTTTTTAAGGCAGATTGACTTTCCTCTGCTTTGTGTATCCCTCTCATGAGGTGGATTGACTTTCCTTCAATTCATGCTGGTGCATCCCTTTCCTAAGGCGGATTACTTCTCCTCGTATCCCTTTCTTAAGGCGGGTCGACTTTCCTGGCTGATGGTGTATCCCTTTGTTAAGGCAGATGACTCCTGTTGGTATATCCCTTTCTTAAGAAGGATTGACTTTCTAAGCTGATGATGATGTATCCCTTTCCTAAGGCAAATGACTCGCTTGCTAGTGTATCCCTTTTCTAAGACGGATGACTTTCCTGGTATCCCTTTCCTAAGGCGGATGACTTTCCTATTGGGGGTTTTGAATAACATGTTAAGAGACAATAAAATGTTGAGTTAGTTACTGCCTGGGATGATACATCTTTATTCTTGATTCACTTTGTGGTGAACAAAAAAAATTTTCCCTTCCAATCAAGAATGAAGATGTATGGATTGGGATTTATCCCTGATGAAATGTAAGACTAAGTTTAGATATGTTGGGTTTGGCCCAACTCTTTTGAGCTGGAATGCCCTTTGGGGGGTGCCCCTAGGGGAGCTGACTATTGAGGAGATAGCCTTTGAATGGTTAGTCCATTCGGATTTCTTGGGAGAAACTACTTGAGGGGAATTTCAATTGTTTAGAGGAAGGTGTTCCTGGGACATCCTATCTGCTGGGGAGTATCTTTGTAAACCATCTCGAGAAAGCTTGACTAGTTGGGGGGTGCCCTTTAGATACTCCTCTGACTGGGGAAATGGTTCCTCTAACCATTAGATCATCAGGATAGAAATTGGCATCTTGTAGGGATAGGGGGATGCCCCTTTAATATTCTATTTGCTGGGGAACGAACTATCCTGATATGGATACTCTGTTGGAGAAAAGATGCCCCTTTGGTTGGCATTTAGGTTTCATCTTGTCTATTACACAAGTTTTGTTAGAATATAAACTGAAATGGTACGCCTTATTTCTTGATTGATTTTGTGATAAACAAAAATTTTTCCCCTTCAATCAAGGATTAAGGCACACTAAGGCTTTGCCCCACGTTAACTAAAAAAGATTAAGTGTAGAGATATTGGGTTGGTCCCAATCTAGTTTTGGTATGCTGCTGGAGTGCCCTAACTTCTGGAGAAATTATCCTACGAGTGGCTTAACTACTTGGGGAGCAAGTCCCCTATATGACTTTGATTGTGGAGGGGTGCCCCCTAGAAAGAGAAACTTATATGCCCGGGAGGATTCCCTTAGAAATTGCCTTGGGATGGCTTAAGGGATGCCCCTTGAATAGTTTGTTTGCTAGGGAATTGATCCCTCTAACGGTCTAGTTACTGGGAATGATTCTTGGGAAGGTGCCCCTCAGATGGTGTCCTTTGCTGCGTATGCCCTTTGGATGGTTCCCTTAGGCGGTATAACAGCTGGGGAATGCCTTCTCTTCCTATAGATACCTCTCCTTGGGTTCCTGCACATGATAAAGAAACTGGTCAGTAAAGCTTTGAGACAAAATATCTTAATTTTTTATTGACTTTGTGAAGAACAAAAAATTTTGCCCCTTCAATGAAAAATTGTGATACGCGAGTCAGGACTTTCCCTGATTAAAAAGAAAAGACTGAGTTTAGTGATGTTGGGTTGGTTCTAACTTGAACTAGGGTGCCCCTAGTATGCCCCTCCTACTAGTTGGGACTGCTGGGGAGTGCCCCTTGGGTGTTTGATGATGGGGGATGCCCCTTGATGTTGCCCCTTTAGCAAGTGCCCCTAGGGTGTTTGATGATAGGGGGATGCTCCTCGACTAGATCCACTGCCAGGGAATGGAGGGATGCCCCTTGATTGACTTCTTTACTGGGGAGGTGTCTTCCTAGATGATTTTTCTAGTAGGGATTTCTTCTAGGATAACATTCCCTTAGTTCGGGCAAGAATTTCTTGTCTTGTCGGGATTGTTGTCCCTTTACGTTTTGACCGCTTGGGCATCCTCCTCTTGAATGAACCTACATATGAAAAGTATTCACGTTAACAATTATTTTGACATGGCTTAACTTGATTCCTGATTGACTTTGTGTAAAAAAAATTTTTGCCCCTTTAATCAAGGATCAAGGTGAGCTAGGGGTTTTTCCTCTAATTAACTGAAAGGATGGTGTTTAAGAGATGTGGGGTTTTCCCTAGTTTTAGATTCGTTGTGCCCTACTACTAAGGAGTGTTGGTTTTGCTTGGAAAACGGTTCTGAAATAGGAGGGAGGACCTATATGCCTAGGTTGGACATGTATGCCTTATATTGACCCGTATGGATGAGGAAGCTGTTGGATGGGATGCATACGCCTGTCGGGGACCCATATGGCTGAGGATGGGTTTAAGTTGACTAGTGTGCCCCTATAATGTTATTGTGCTTTACCCTTATGAGAACCTTTTCTTGAATCTAAAAAGAGGATCTGTACACCTTTCGTGGACTCAAACAAGTATGGATGGACACTGTATTCCCAAAGGATAATTAAGCCCTCTCTTGGCATTGGATTTGAAGCCGGTGTAGGATACCCTCGTGGTAAGTTCAAACCTGTGAAACTTAACACTTAAACTATACATGATGCATGATGTATGAACATTTAGTGTTTGTACTGATGTTTGTTCTTATTTGCTGAATCTGTTTGCTATGGAGCGTAAGTGATCGGATTGTGATTCAAACGTTCTTGAAGAAGAAAGTCCAATTCTTTGAGATGTTACATGTTCTCGAATGTGGTTGACACCTTGACCTTTCTTATGAGTACATAGCTCCTAGAAGGCCTTCAGTACTACTAAGCCTCATCTGAATTGATCTTCTAGTTCTGTATTGCTCTTCTTTGATTTATGCTCCACATTTAAAGGATTCCATAGACTATTTGGTACCCTTTGCCTTAAGAATATTAACATTGGTGCCTTGTCCTTCTTTAGTTAGGATAAAGGCTTGAATTGCTGGTAAATTCACTAGTAACCAAACTTTTAAAGTTATAGATCAGAAAGAGACTATCCCAACTCAAATTGATGAGTACTACTGAGATTTGTTAGCTAAGATTCACAATTTGCACACCAGGGGAGTGTGTCTTTGAGGTGTCCAAACTACAACATGGTGCAAGCTGGATGATGCTGGTGCAAGCTGGATGATGCTAGTGGAAGCATTTTACACTTTTCATTTGAGTTCTAACTTTTGCATAGATCGCTGATGTGATGTGATCTATCAAACTGATTTTTGTATTTTCTTTCTTTTTTCTTTTTCTTTTTTTTGTCTTAACTTTTGCCTAAACTGTCCCTGGCGGCTCAGTTCAGCAGACTTCCTTTCTTTTCTTTTTTTTTTTGTCCTAACTTTTTTCCTGAATCGCCCTTTCGGGTTTTCAATCTAGTGGACTTTTTTCTGACTTTTGCTTAAACCTTACCTCTTTTGTGGCTTATCGATGCTTTTATCTTTTGTTGAATAATACATGCATAGTAAAGATAACAACAATGAGCATAAAATGTAGAGAATAAATTGATATTCATATTGTGAGGTGTCGATGATGTGTGGGTCTCCCTTGGCACCTGTGTGAGAAGAGGGGCCCACTCGGGTTGGTTGGATTAAAGCATGACAAAACCTTTTTAGTTCAAGTTTGCACGTTTTAACCAATTTTAATGAATAAAAGAATCGAACCCAAATCTCGATGCAAATGATAGAGTTGGCTCCCAAGTTGTCTACTTTAGAAAGAGTTTTAGTACGATTCCCACTGGGCGGGAGACTCATACCTTTTCGATCAAAGATTTGGGTATCGGATGAATGACTTATTTCTCATTTAGTTAATTCAAAATTACATTTGCCGCATTAAATCGTTTTGTTTTCATCATTCGGGGAATCATCACAAAAAGTCTATCTTTCTACAATCTTTCATGCATTTAATAGTTTATAATAAAGCCAAAGCAATAAAAGGGGAATAAAATTACAACTGAGGAAAAATGGGGGGTTTGCGAGAACCTATACATTTGTTCGAAGTTATAAAACAAAATAAAAATAAATTCCTCTGCAACCGCAAAGATTAGTACAGTTTATAGCATAACATAAGTCAGCATTTTGTTTCAGAAAAATGTGATTATATTAGCGTAACAGTTTTAAGATCGATAGTGCCTGGATGGCTTCTAGGATTGGAGAGAAATAACTGGTCTTTAATGTATTTTGTTATGAAAACACATTTTAATTGAAAACACATTTTAACTTTAGTGGGATGATTTACTAGATTATTAGTGAAAGTAATCGAATGGAAAATGGTGAGTTGGATTGATTTTAACCGATTAAAGATGGGTTATGGGTTATGCCTAGGGTCCGGTACCTGTACGAGTGGGTAGGACCCGTACGACTATCGGGGAGGACTGGTACGGGTATGGAGGACCCGTATATGTCCTGTCTAGTCTCGGGTAGAAACTCTATTTAATTTAATAATAAGATTAATGGAGAAGAAATGATATGAAAATGGGATTTCCTTCTGCATGAGTATGGCGCACCGGTTTAATATCCTTAAGGACATAGGGTGCCAACAAGGCTCGTATGGGTTAGGGCCGAACCCAAAACAAGAACAAAAGAACATATATAATAGAAGAGGTAGAGAATAATCATAAAATAACTGAGATGTCAGTCTCTTTGAATCTCAAGAGCGTACCTTTACGCTGTGAATCCACTTTAGTGCGATTCCAATGCCAAATGGAAACTTTGTCAAAGTAGATGATGAAATGAAGGATTTAGAATTTTTTTTAGGTGAGTATTTGTATGGATAGAATCTCCCCCAACCGTAAATATAACGTTAAAAAAGAATAAAATGTGGGCAAAACCAATGCGGAATGGTTTTCCCCTTATTTTATAACTTCTATACCTCTTCTATACCTTTACTATAACCTCAAGAACTTTGCTAGAATAATTTCCCTACAATAGTATTTGCTTTCTATTAGGATTTCTCAATTGTGTATGTTGTGTACGTTGTGTGTTGAATAGGTGAGGAATGGCCTCTATTTATAGGGGGAAATAGGTTTGAATGCATTAAATGGCTGATTTTATGTATTTATAGTATATTACATTCTTTTATATCAAATTATATTTGCTATATGGCAAATTATATGTACTATATCGAATTATATTCTTTTATGGCGGAATATATTCGCTTATGGCAAATTATATTTACATATGGAAAATTATATTTGCTATATGACAAGTTATATTTACTACATCAAATTACATTATTTTATGACAGAATATATTCGTTTATGGTAGATTTGGGCATTAAAACTGGCTATTTGGGCATCTGGGGGACCGGTACTAGTGGCTTGGACTCTTATGGGTCTGTTTGTACCTAATTGGGTAATTCAGGGAGTTTTTAGATCGGTACGGATGGCATGGACCAGCATGGGTCCAACCTATCCACCCGTACGGATCCTGGGTCAACCTGTACGGACTAGTATGGAACTAGGTTGATCCGTATGGATCCATACGGACCTGTACGGGTCAGTACAGATCAGTCCGATCGGTTTTGCCTAAAACTTCCTAGAATTGCCCGAAATCGCCCCAAACTGACCAGTTTTGACATGTTTTGATCAAGTTAGACCTTTTTAGACATTTTTAGGTCTTAAGCACTAGTTTTTTGAGGTTTAGGTTTCACAAAGCTTGACCAAACTGCATTGAAACCACTCCAAGTAGATAGCACCTGTAGAAGGATGCATTATATAGCTCTCATCATCGTTTTGTTAGAAGGATTGTTAAAATCTGGTGCTCACAGACTACCCCTCGTGGGGTGATTATAGATACGGATCTATATGATCTCGCGATATGAGCGATGGTTTAGAAATTATACCTAAAGTGATGACATAGGTGAGTTCCTTTCTTGAGGTGAACTCCTTTCCCGTGGGACCCTTTCTTGAGGTGGATGACTTTCCTTTACCAATGTGTATCCCTTTCTTGAGGCGGAAGACTTTCGTTTATTGGTATGTATCCCTTTCTTGAGGAGGATAACCTTCCTTTGCCGATTCATATCCTTTTCTTAAGGCGGATGACTTTCCTTTACTATTGTGCATCCCTAATGACTCTACTAGGAAGTTCTTAAGGCGGATCCATTTTCCTAGCTGATGGTGTATCCCTTTTCTAAGGCAGATCAACTTTCCTAGCTATGGTGTATCCCTTTCCTAAGGTAGATGACTCTCCTGACTGCTGTTTCCCTTTCTTGAGGTAGATCGACTTTCCTGACTGGTGATGTATCCATTTCCTACGGCGGATGACTCTTCTGTTGCAGAATTTGAATAACCTAAAAAGAGATAACAATCAACACCGAGTTAGTCATTGTCCAAGCAGACACATCTTTATTGTTGATTGACTTTTGTGAAAACAAAAATATTTTTGCCCCTTCAATTAAGAATAAAGGTAAGTGGATGGGGGTTAGCTCCTGAAATAAACTAAAAACTAAGTGCAACAAATGTCGAGCTTGGCCTGATTGCTTTAGGGATGGAATGCCCCTTGATTGATTTTATTACTGACGATGCCTCTAAGGTGGGTGCCCCTAGCTCTTTTGATGATGGGGATATGCCCCTTTAACCCATTCCACTACTCGGAGATGGGGGGATACCCCTTGGTTGACTCTGCTGCTAGGAAATGGGGTGATGGCCCTTGGTTGACTCCGCTACTGGGGAGTAAAGTAATGTCCTTTAGTAATATCTCGTCTGCTGGGGAAATCTCTTCTTGTAAGATTTGTTTGCTAGGTAGAATTTCCTGCGCTCGAGATGGACCTCTACACAAAAATTATCCTTATTAGTGATCAGTTCAAAAATGGCTTACCTTGATCCTTGATTGAATTTTGTGAAAATAAAAATATTTATGCCCGTTCAATCAAGGATCAAGGTGAGCTAAGGGGCTTGCCCCGAATATAACTATAATGATTGAGTGAAGAGATGTTCGGTTGATCCTAAGTTGACTTGGTGTGCCCTTAGCGTGCCCCTTTTACTGGCTGGCACTCTCTCTTGGTAAGAAATTCTTCTTTGAAAATGGAAGGGAGTGCCCATACGCTTAGTGGGGATGGGCTTAAGTTGAGCCTGAGTCTGACTAGTTTTCCCCTATAAAGGTCTTTCTGATGTTGTGATATGGATGGGTTCCTTTCTTAATGCAAACTCCTTTCCTTGGTATTCTTTTCTTAAGGTAAACATCTCTCCTTTGCTATGGGTATCCCTTTCTTAAGGTGGATGACTTTCCTTTAACTAATGTTGGTGTATCCCTTTCCTAAGGCGGATAATTTCTCCTTATATCCCTTTCTTAAGATGGCTCGACTTTCCTGGTTAATATAGCATCCCTTTCCTAAGGCGGATGATTCTCCTACTGATGGTGTATCCCTTTCTTAAGGCGGATAACTCTCATGTTGCTGGTTTATCCCTTTCCCAAGGTGGATGACTCTCCTGATGCTGATGTATCCCTTTCTTGAGGCAAATGACCCTCCTGGCTGATGATGTATCCCTTTCTTGAGGTGAATGACTCTCCTGGCTGATGATATATCCATTTCCTAAGGCGGATGACCCTCCCACTGCTGATGTATCCCTTTTCTAAGGTAGATGTCTCCTGCTACTGGTGTATCCCTTTCCTAAGGTGAATGACTCTCCTGCTACTGGTGTATCCCTTTCTTATGGTGGATGACTCTCCTACTAGTGGTGCATCCCTTTCCTAAGGCGAATGACTCTCCTGCTGATGGTGTTAAGCTACCTGCCAAATATACAATAAAAATGTTGCGTTAGTTACTCTCTGAAATGATACATCTTAATTCTTGATTGACTATATGGTAAACAAAAAAAAAATCCCCCCCCTTCAAACAAGAATGAAGATGTGTGGATGGGGGTTAGGCCCTGAATAAACTATAAATTGTGTTGGGTTTGGCCCAACACAAATCCGGGTGCCCTTGGGGAGCTAACTACTGAGGAGATAGCTCTTGAATGGCTAGCCCATTTGGATTGGTGGGGAGAAACTGCTCGTGGGCAATTTCACTAGTTTAGAGGAAAGTGTTCTTAGGACATCCTAACTACTGGGGAGTATCCTTGGAAACCATATCGAGAAGGCTTGACTAGTTGGGGAGGTGCCCCTAGAACTTTTCCCTTAGGAGGCTTTAGGGTCGATGCCCCTCGGGTATTCTTCTGACTAAGGGAATGGTTTCTCTGACTGCCTAATCGTCAGGGACAAGGATGGACTCTTTGTGGGGATAGGAGGAATGTCCCTTAAATGTTTCATTTGCTGGGGAATGAACTATTCTGATATGGCTCTACTAGATAAAAGCGACCCTTTGGTTGGTATTCAAGTTTCATCTTGTCTGACCTGCAGGGAAAAAACAAATTTTATTAGAATATGACCTGGAATTGTACATCTTAATTCTTGATTGACTTTGTGATGAATAAAAATTTTTGCCCCCCTTCAATCAAGTTTTAAGACGTACTAGGGTTGTACCCCTAATTAACTATAAATAGTGACTAAAGAGATGTTGGGTTGGTTCCAATCTGCTTTGGTATGCCCCTAGAGTGGGCTGACTACTACAGGAAAATAACATGTGAGTGGCTTAACTACTTGGGAGCATGTCTCCTCGGTGACTTAGGTTGCTAGGGGGTGACCCTTGGAAAGAGAAACATAGCTACCGGGGGGTGCCCTTGGAAATTACCCTTGGTGTCTTGACTGGTTGGGGGGTGCCCCTCGAATTGTTCGTTTATTAGGGAAATGATCCCTCTAACGGTCTGGCTACAAGTAATGGTTCTTAAGAAGATGCCTCTTGGCTGGTGCCCCTCAGACGGCACCTTTATTGGATATTCCTTTGAATGATGCCCCTTGGGTGGCAATGTGGCTGGGGGAATTCCTTCTTTTCCTACAGATACCCTTCCTTGGGTTCCTGCACATGATAAAAGAACTGGCCAGTAAAACTTTAATATATGCGAGTTAGGACTTGCCCCGATTAAATGAAAAGATTGAATTTAGTGATGTTGGAATGGTCCCAACTTGAACCGGGGTGCCCCTAGTATGCCCCTACTATTGGCTGGCACTGCAGGGGAGTGCCCCCAGGGTGTTTGATGATGGGAGGATGCCCTTCGACGGTGCCCCTTTGTGGTGTGCCCCTAGGGTGGGTTCCCTTAGGATGTTAGATGATAGGGGGGATGCCCATCGATGGTATCCACTACTGGAGAATGGAGGGTTGCCCCCTAATTGACTTTTTTGCTGGGGAGATATCTTCCAAGATAATTCTTCTGCTTGGGTTTTTTTCTAGGATAACTGTTGCCCCTTGATGTTTTGACCACTTGGGGATCCTCCCTATGAATGAACCTGCACATGAAAAGGTATTCACGTTAGCAATTGCTTTGACATGGCTTACCTTGATTCTTGATTGACTTTGTGTAGACAAAAATTTTTGTCCTTTCAATCAAGGATCAAGGTGAGCTAGGGGTTTAGCCCTTAATTTGCTAAAAGAAATGGGTTTGAGAAGTGGGTTTTGCCCCAATTCGGATCTAATATGCCCTTGCTGCTGAGGAGTTCTGATTTTTCTTGGAAAACCATTCAAAAATAGGAGGGAGGACCCGTATGGCTAGGTAGGAGCCGTACATAAACTACTGACCCGTATGGCTAAAGAAGCTATTGGATGGGATGCTTGCGTCTGTTAGGGACCCGTATGGCTAAGGATGGGTTTTAAGTGGACTCGAGATTTACTAGTGTGCCCCTGTTAGCACAGGTCCATTTTGGCCCGATGTGGAATAACGCCTATTTTGTTCAGCGATCAGACGAATGAGTCAAAAGGGACCAAATTGTCATCCAAAATCCGAAATTCAAATATCCACATTCCAGGGAAGCTCCGATTTACCATTTCCTACTGAAAAATCAAAAAGTCAAAGTTTGGTCAAATATAGGTAATCCTCTCGTCAGGTTATTACCTATCTACAGTAAAAAATTAAATCTTACCGAGATCTGCGAGATTTTATGGGATCTGATGTAAAATCTTGTTAGATAGGTAATTAGCCCACCGGCTAATTACCACCCCATTATAAATACGGCCCACCCCCCTCATTTCTCAACAGACGCAAATTTCTTAAATTTTCAAAATTACCTTTCTGTCCTTTTTCAATTCCGGGAGTCCCAAATGCCCCGAAACTCTGTCAAAATAGATCCGAGCTTTATCACCGACACTCGATATAAACTCAATTTCCAGTCTTTTTAGATCAAAATCCCACAACGATCTTCAGTCAAAAAATGACTTAGAGTTTATGTTTCCTGTCAAAATAATACAAAATTATAGACATAACTTGGGTTAAACCTATTTCCAACCAAATCACACTTTCTCTTGACAACTTTGGTCCCGCACCGGCTCTCAAGTCATCCTAGACAGACAAAAAGGTAAACTGAGGCTAATCGGCTCTAAGCCCAACTTTCAAATTCATTAAAATCCATTTTCACTATTTTATTATTGCACATTGCATTTTCATTTCTCTCGTTAAGTGAGCCACTGGAGCCACTCTCTAAGCCCAACTTTCAAATTCATTAAAATCCATTTTCACTATTTTATTATTGCACATTGCATTTTCATTTCTCTCGTTAAGTGAGCCACTGGAGCCACTTAAACTATAATATGTATAAATAAGTTCGCAGGTCCAGATGAAACATCCCGAACGAGAGGAAACTCTATTCGAGTTTCCGGGCTAAAACCCAAGCTCTGCCGTTACTCTACTAAAATTTTGATAGCAAATTTCTATTTAATAAGCCGTTATAATGTCTTTTTTATTTCTTGAATTTAATTCTTAAATAAAGATGTTGTAATACAGAAATTATCACAAATTCTAAAAGTCCAAAATTAATCCAATCACTTTGAACAATATGAGTACCTATTATGTCCTAACTCAGAATCTCATTCTCTTTTTGGTACAAAAATCCCATTTTGGATCAGAATACCACAATTCCCGGTGGAATCGAACCGGGCGGCGACTCTATTTTATTTTTAAATAAAGTAAAAATGCTTTATTTTAAAAAATATCTTTTCTAAATAAAATGTGCAATTATATTTCTCAATATAATCACATTTTTGGCCTACAAAGCCACCGCATTTAAGCAAACTGGATTTTCTCAAACTAAGCCAAACGTCGCGGTTTCCTAAAACTACACCGAACCAAATCTCACCCCGCGCACCGTACCCCGCGTGCAATCCTATTAAAAGCCCCTCGCCCTCTCACAGTGGCGAGTCCACTGGGGATGGAATTATCTGTATAAAAACCTGATTTTTATAAAAATTCTTTCTTTGACATAATAATTAGAATATTGTTCAAATTAAATTTTGGAACTAAGGAATTTATGATAACGTCTGCATTACATAAATTTTAGGACTATATAGCATCTACATTCTTCACCCCTAAACCAATTTAGGTGTCTTTTCGTGAAGTACCTCCAAGTTTGCTTAGGGCTTGAGGGGTATGGATCCAATCACACCCCTTGCACAACGTACGAGGACCTTGCTTGCTAAAGGGCAAGACTACCTATGTATATTACATGTGGAAAACTTTCCTTTGGTTTGCTTAGGGCCACTGGGACTCGGTACAAAAAGGCGGAGGGTACCCCAATCGTACCTAAATCCAGAGATATAAACCCACATGTAGATGAACTGTAGATACTTCCCCATAGGTTTACCCAAAACCCTTGAGTGCACGTGAGTAGACTTCGCTAAGTCCCCCGTTGGCTTTAAAGCGAAGTAAACCAAATTGAGTTAAAAGGGTGATAGGCACGATCTAACCATTTGCTACTTGTGTATGTTTATTAAGTATAAATAAACTGAAAACGAACATCATAAACATCATGATTGTGTGAAAACTAACCACATCTTTGTACAACCATGACATTAACGTATGCCGCGCAATTTCATTAACCAAGACCAGTGAGTCCACCTAGGCTCAGCCCATGAGCCGAAATGAACCAAGACCAATGAGTCCACCTAGGCTTAACCTATGAGCTAAAATTGGCCAAGACCAATGAGTCCACCTAGGCTCAAACTAAGAGCCAAAATTGACCGAGACCAATGAGTACACCTAGGCTCAACACATGAGCCGAAATAAATCGAGACCAGTGAGTCCACCTAGGCTCAGCCCATGGGCCAAAATAATCAAGACTAGTAAACCAGCCTAGACTCAATCCATGAGCAGAAATACATCAAACTTTGAGTGACCCTGAAGTCAACTCACCCCTTGGACCAATGAGTCAAAATCCTTTGAGTGACCCTAGAGTCAGCTCACCCCTTAGACCAATGAGTCAAAACCCTTTGAGTGATCCTAGAGTCAGCTCACCCCTTGGACCAATGAGTCAAAACCCTTTGAGTGACCCTAGAGTTAGCTTACCCCTTGGACCAATGAGTCAAAATCCTTTGAATGACCCTAGAGTCAGCTCAGTCCTTGGACTAATGAGTCAAAATCCTTCGAATGACCCTAGAGTGAGCTCACCCCATGGACCAATGAGTCAAAACCCTTTGAGTGACCCTAGATTTAGCAAACCCCTTGGACCAATGAGTCAAAACCCTTTGAGTGGCCCTAGAGTCAGCTCACCCATTGAACCAATGAATCAAAACCCTTTGAGTGACACTAGAGTCAGCTCACCCCTTGGATCAGTGAGTCAAAACCCTTTAAGTGGCCCTAGAGTCAGCTCACTCCTTGGACCAATGAGTTAAAACCCTTTGAGTGGCCCTAGAGTCATCTCACCCCTTGGACCATTGAGTCAAAACCCTTTGAGTGACCCTAGATTCAGCTCACCCCTTAGACCAATGAGTCAAAACCCTTTTAGTGACCCTAGAGTCAGCTCACCCCTTGGACCAATGAGTCAACTCACCTTTGACCAGCGGGCTGATTCCCCTTAGGCTATCGAGTCTAACTTGACTAAAGCCCTTGGTCTTTGAACCGCACATTTGTGATGTTCCATAATATCGAAGACTACCTTCACTGATTGCTCCTCTAACAATTGGCATATACCGAGCCCCTTTATTTGTACATGTCTATCGATTCATTTGCTCACTCATTCATGCATCCATTCATGCATCCCAACCGATTGAGGTAAATAAAGCTCAGAGCCACCTTCGGTGTACTTACTAACACTTGATCTCTTGCATTTTTAGGTTAGAAATGAGAAAGGAGGAGGCTAACTCATATTATGGAAAGCCCAAAAGTCACACCCCCATAACCAATCAAATCTCTAGCCAGATTCTTCTCCAATCTAGAACTGAAAACCGTAATGACAGACGATGATGTAGTTGGATAGTCCCTCAGAAGGATCTTTGATGCTCTAAATTTTTGTGATATTTAGGAAAGGCTGAGTGCTGCTAATGCTCAGAAGACCCAAGAGTAAGAGATGGAAATAGTAGTGTTAAAGGCAAAAATGGCAAGCATGAAGAAGCTGTCCCAGGCTAAAGATAAATCTGCTGCTCCCTCCATCGAGCAGTATATGGATATTGATTGATTCTTACCAGAAGATTTAGAAGCCCTCCCGGCTAACTTTGTGATGCCTTACATGACCCCGTATGTTGGTACTAGGCCTCCTCACGCACATATGGAAAGTTATCTTCGAATTATGACTAGCATGAATATCCCCAAAGTTCATATAGTCAATCTATTCCTAGCTACTTTATGAGGACCTACCTCTGAGTGGTACATGAGGATGCCAACGGACGTGAAATTTGATTGGAGAAAGCTATGCTCGGCATTCTTGGAGAATTATGCCTTCAATTTGAAGGTCAAGACTACCTTGCAGGTCCTTGAGATAATCAAACAACAGCCAAATGAGTCCTTCAAAGAATTTTACCTGAGGTGGATAGTTGTTTGTGTACTTGTAATCGGGGCACCTGACCAAGACGTCCTAATAGTGAAGCTTATCGAAGGCTCTATCCCGAAATACTGTGACAAAATGAAAATGAAAAGATTTAACACTTTCAACGACGTGGTAGACTTGGCCAAGAGACTTGAAAAGTATGAGGAAGAAGATTGAGCAAAGAAGCAATAACAATAATCTTATACTAAACCTCGATACTGGGAAAAGGGCGGATCCTCCAAGCAAGGGAATCCTGAGTCTCCAAAGGCTCCAGCCAAAGTTGTAGCGACCACTCAGGTGTAGACTCACCAATGTATCTCCTATAGGTAGAATCACTATCACGGATATTCACCAAACTGAGAAAATCTGATCAACTCTAGAGCATCAAGCCATTTGCTCCGCCTACCATGGCAGACAGAGACAATTTCTGCGCTTATCACGTAACCATAGGGCACTGCACCAATGAATATGCCAGTTTACTAAAAGATCTACAACAGATGATACCCGATGGGAGAATGAAAGAGCCTGAGAAGAGACAGAGCACTCAGACTAATCCCCTACCAAACTTCCAAGCTACGGTAAACGCCATTTGTATTCATGTGAAAGCTGATGAATATGGTATCGATATAACGGACAACTTCCAATATGACATAGGATAGGGGGACAATATGATCTTTAACAACATGGATATCATCTATATGGTAGACCAATATGTCTTGAGAATAAGGAGAGAAGGCTATATCGATACCAAGTGCAACCACACTTCGTATACCAAGGAAACTCCGACCCGAATGAACATGTATAGGAATTCCTTCAGTGTATGCATGAATAGGGAATAGCTATAATAGGTTTTACCTCGTAGTTCCCTAGATTTTTAGAAGGCCTAGCCATGGGCTAGTACGATGTGATATCACTGGAAGGACGTTAGAATTGGTACTTTATGGAGAGATTTTTCCTCCACTACTTCAGGGCATCTCAGCTGTACCCCGGAAGAACTTTGCTTATGGTTGGGACCATAGGTAGACCGGTATAATATCGGCTGGCAGGATATCCCTCCTTCACAACCTCCTCTATACACTCCCCCAGATTACATGAGTCCAAACTATGTCGGATCGAGCTTGTTTAAATTTAGGAGCTCCTTTGGAGTAGCACAACCAGAAACCCAAGAACTATATGATCTTGAGCAGGCGTGGAATAGCCATGAAGATCAGCAAAGGTATCTCAGCCTAAATCTAGATGAGGGTGTACGAGACCCGTTTAGAGGAATTCGTGATGACATTACAGCATATGGTACCCGTATAGAGGAAACATTCACCAGCATATAAACCATGGGGTTTGAATTTTGTGTAGCCATCACAGGAGTCAAGGAAGGAATAAATGCCGAGGAAGATCCTGAGGAAGGTCCCAAGGAAGATCCATGGGAAGATCCCAAGGAGGAACCTAAGGAAGATCCCAAGGAAGACCCCGAAGAGGATCTAGAAGGAAGTTCTGATGAGGATTCAGAGGATGAAGCACTAGAATTTATGGACTCCAATGAATTGGATCCTGAGGATGAAAGTGAAGTGGATAACTTGGGGTAAAAATCAGATACCTTTTCAAATGATGAGCTGAATCACTTACCGGGAGACTTCGAGTACGAGGCTCCTTTCCCCAATGGCATAATGGTCGATTACGATGGTGCTGAGAGCTATGCCTCCTCTCTAAAGCATGACTCCTCAAGCACCTTATGGTCTATAGTAAGTGACAATTCCAGAGACTTTACGGACTTCAACTCAGGTAGCAAACATATCATTAATATAATTTAAGACGACGAGAAAGAACTCAATTAGGAGTAGATCATGGAGAGAATCCACACTGAAAATGAATTGGCCTGGGCTATTTATCGCCTTTGAAAACTTGATCTAGGCAAGGTTTACCCCATATTCTATGATGAAAGCACAAGGTCGTGCCCTCACATGCGTGAATTTGTGCAAATGATGAACGACAGATACATTCACTATACCCACTGGCCTGAAATGTTCTGTTGGACTCTCCAAGAAAAGGCAGTCATTTGGTATGAAGGGCTGAAATTCTACTAGAAATCATTCTAGAATGTTTTGGCTAAGCAATTCATCGACTACTTTAGATGGGTCAATCCGCCAGAAAACTCAACCCCTGAGTTAGACAGACACGAAAATCCTTTATGGTACTAGGAGTGTGAAGTAACCAATGCTATCTGTCCGACATCAAGGGAATCTGCCAGAGAGTACCCGTTGTACATGAATAAATATAACAACAATTAAATCACCTACGATGATGCACCAACCATGTTTGATGAAGGAGAACCAACTGACGAAGCCTCCTTGTCCATTTCTATGATTAGACAGGAATCCAACCCTATCCTATGTCAAATTCTATAAGAGAACCCTGTCATTCTAGAAAAGCAGCCTGAAAAGGTTCCCTTTATGCAATGGCCCTTCGCCGCTAAAGCACTAGCTCTAATGAACAAGCCTATTGACTTAGGAGAGATACCACTCGATGAGGGTTTCGACGAGTTTGAGGTCTTTAAAACAACAAACTCGCCAACTCGAGTAGTCAATCGTATCACTAGAGGAGGGAAACTCACTAGATTAGTAGCCCCAGCTGCACCAAGAGCTGAACCCCTGGCACCTCCTACTTTTGTTAAGCCCTTAGGATAGATAGAAAGCCCGATTATGGATCAATTGAAGGCCACTACAACTAAGATGAGTATCTAGGACCTGCTCCTGGGTTCTCAAGATCATAGGCTTGCTATCATCAAAAAGCTTATGGAAATTGAAACATCTCCCCTAGCATCACCAGAAAAAGTCTGTGCACTACTTAACAGCGAGACTAGCACTATTATCCATGACATAGTCTTCTTGAGCTTGGATTTACCCGACGAAGGCATTCACCATAACAAGGCTCTCTACTTGAAGGATAGTGCTTTCGGGCGCATCATGCCCTGTATAATGGTCGATGATGGTCTATCACTGAATGTCTGTCCTAAGGATATTCTGCCAATCCTAGGACTAACCAAGAGGGTCTTGAAGAAATCCACCATAGTCATCAAGGCCTACGATTATACCAGGAGGACTATCATTGGCACATTCAAAGTAGAAGTTACTATTAGCAAAGTCTCATCCATAGTACTTTTCACGGTTATAGATGTCCCAGTAACCTTCTCTATGTTTCTTGGATGACCATGGTTCCATGCTCTAGGAGGACTTCTATCCACTCTTCACCAGAAGATCAAGATCCCACTCTGTGGAAAGATCGTCACTCTAAAGGCTGATGGGGCATCAGTGGTGGCAGCACTAGAAACGGGAGAAAACCATGTGAAAGAATTTACTACAGCCACAATTGGCCGAGAATTGGACAAGCAATCAGAAGTGGACTAGGGCCCATGGATTCAAGGATACATGCAAAAGCACCACACTCTTGGCAAAGGACTAGGTGCCCATGAATAGGGAATGCCAACCTTCGATATAGGGGCAGGAGAGTGGAAGCCCGTAGGACTCGGGTACACAGGCCCTAGAAGAATCATCCACAAGACGATATTTCAAAAAAAGTCGCAACAGCCTTACAATGGGGCACCCGAGCCTTTTACTCACCAAGGAAAGATGGTTTCAGGATTCAAGATTTTCTCAGACATAGTCAGCTACGGTAAGCATGATGGAAGTTCTATAAGCTGCATGATGAAAGGAGCAGATCATCAGCCAGAGGCAGGAGCAATCCTAGCTCAGATCTAGATTGACGAACAAGTACACCAGAAAAAGGTCAAGAAGCTGAGTAAAGAGGAGGAGATCCTCGATGCCCTAACCAAACACCTTCAAATGCAATTCAAGATAGTGGAGGAAGCAAGAACTAGGGGAGGTAACTTGAGCTAAACCATCATGGACATGGTCACAACCATGAAAGGCAAGGAAAAGGTACAAGAGAAAGACAACGAAGACATCCTGTTGAAACAAGCTGCCATAGGAGAATCATCCATTGCGGAGCCAAACCCTACCAATCAGGATGAGTCTGTTGTTTCCACTTCCAATTTGTTTGAAATGAATAATGTACTTTATGATGATAATAAGATGAAGAACTTTGCTTATTTGGATTGTGTTTCTGATTACGATTCCAGGCATCCATTCCAGCATTTTTACCATTGATAATTATATTACAAAAGAAATTAACTTAAATACGGAAGATGATCTAAAAATGGTATTCATTCCAATCAATTGTCCGTCGAACAAGAGAGAGAATTGATAAAAGTATTTAAAAAAATCACATTTTAGCCTTCGCTTGGTCTCACGAAGATATGCCAGGACTTGACCAGCACATTGCCGAGCACAAGATCCCCACAGACCCAAAAATTTGGCCGATAAAGCAAAAGATGAGAAGGATGCACCCAGAATAGGCAGATAAGGTTCGAGCAAAAGTAGCCAAGTAGATCAGGGCTAATTTTGTCAAGGTTGTCGAATACCCCACTTGTTTGTCCAACGTAGTTCCTATACCCATGAAGAATGGTGAGGTCCGAGTTTGCATTGACTTTTAAGGACCTGAATAAGGCCACACCTAAGGATAATTTCCCGCTACCCCACATCAATGTTCTAGTAAAAAGCACAGTAAGAGCTGCCATATATTCCTTTATCGATGGGTTTTCGTGATATTAGCATATCCTCATGAATGTAATAGATAAGTTCAAAACCGCATTCATCTCAGAATGAGGAACTTACTATTTCAGGGTCATGCCTTTCGGACTCAAAAATATGGGGGCAACTTACCAATGAGCCGCCACAACGTTACTGCATGACCTGATCCATAAAGAAGTCGAAGTATACATGGATGACATGCTTGTAAAATCCATCACGCCAGAAGAGCATCTGGTAGTGTTAGATCGATTCCTTATGAGAATTGAGAAATATAATCTCCATCTCAACTCAAAGAATTGTACATTTGACATCATATCAGGCAAGTTACTAGAGCATGTGATTAGCAAAAGAGGTATAGAAATGGATCCCGATAAAGCTAACACCATCAAGGAAATGCTTGTGCCAAAAACCTAGAAAGAAGTGAGAAGTTTCTTAGGGTACATACAATATGTTAGCCGCTTTATAGCACAGTTGACCACCACATGCAAGCCTATCTTCAAGCTCTTGAGGAAACAACAGCCGATAGAATGGAATGACCAATGTTAGGAAGCCTTTGATAGAATTAAAGCTTACCTAATGAACCCTCTAGTGCTGAAGCCGTCGATTCTCAGAAAGCCACTCATTCTCTACTTAGCGATAGAAGAGACGTCTGTAGGGGCCATGTTGGTTCAAGAACAAGAAGATAAAAAGGAACATACGGTTTATTACCTTAGCAAGAAATTGCTAGAATATGAAACCCGATACACCATTATGGAGAAAAATCGTTCCTCCATGGTCTGGGTCACCAAGAAGCTCAGGCACTACTTCCAGTCATACAAAGTCCAAGCAGTCGTGAAAGTGGATCTGTTGAAGTATTTATTCTAAGCTCCCTCATTAACTGGAAAACTGGCTAGGTGGCTCTTATTACTGTCAGAATTTGATGTCGAGTACGTAACAAAGAAGGCCATCAAGGGTAGGGCAGTGGCCAAATTCCTAGCAAATCAGCCACTCGAGGAAGGAGGATAAGAAAACCTGGAATTTCCTGATGAATGTTTCGCAACCACTATGGAAAACCCTAGAAAATGGACCATGTTCTTCGATGGTGCCGTTAACAAGCGAGGGGCTGGTTCTTGGGTCATCATTACAACACCGGATGGAGCACTTATACCTTTATCAAAGCAACTAGAGTTTCTCACCATGAATAACGGGGAAGAGTATGAAGCTTGTTTATTTGAAATGTTTGCCCTATTCACTCTTAGAGCGGATGAGGTAAAAATCATTGGCGATTTACCTTTGGTCATCAAGCACATCACAAGTGACTTGGAATTAAAAGAGGAATCCCTCAGACCTTACTTGGTGGTTGTATGGAGGAAAGCCACATTGTTCAGTAAATGTAAATTCCGCCATATGCCCAACGAGAAAAATCAAATGGCAGATGCATTAGCCACTTTGGCCTCCATATGGGAAGGGCCCCAAAAGTAGCCAACCAAGCCACTTATTATGGAGACAACCCGATCTCCATCTTATGTCCACACGATAAATGACACCATAAATAAGCAAGAACCATGGTACTCTGACAATGTCAAGTTCCCCAAAAACAGTGAATTTTCGATTGAGGCTATGGATTCAGATAGAAATACGCTGAGGAAGGTCGCTGTGCAATTCTGCTTGATTAAAGGAAATCTGTTCAAGAGGTCCTCTAATGGCCTATTATTAAAGTGTCTAGCCCAATAAGAAGCTGAAAGGGTAATAAAAGAGGTACATTTGGGAGGCTGCGGTCCACACATGAATGGTGTCATGATGGCAAAGAAGATCCAAAGAATGGGATACTTTTGGTTAACCATGCTGGCTGATTGTATTCAAGAAGCAAAGACTTGCCATGCTTATCAGATATACGGGGATGTAAGCCACTTACCTCCGACAACATTACAAAGCTTGACAATGCCTTGGCCATTCTCAGCCTGGGGCATCGACATCATTGGTGAAATAATACCATCTTTGACTAATGGCCATCGCTTCATTATAGTGGTCGTTGACTACTTTTCCAAATAGGTCAAAGCAGAATCATACACGAACATCACGGCTAGGAAGATGGCCCGGTTGATTCATTGACATATCTTTGCCAGATACAGGATTCCCCATCATATAGTAAGTGATAACGGCATATAGTTCTAAGAAGAAACAGCCGTCCTTATTAAGAACCACGGGATTAAGCACCATTGCTCATCACCCTATCACCCTCAAGCCAATGCAGCTGTAGAATCGGCTAATAAGGCAATCAAGAAAATCGTCTTCAAGATGGTTTCCAACTATTGAGATTGGGCCGATCATTTGCCTTAACCCTTATGGAGGTACAAAACTAGTGTTAAAACACCTGTAGGTCAAACTCCTTTTTCTCTCATTTATGGGATGGAAGCGGTATTGCCCGTTGAAATGTAGATCAAATCTTTGTGCATAGCTCTCGAAGCCAGACTTCTCGAAGATGAATGGGCAAAAGCGAGACACAAGGAATTGACTTTGATTGATGAAAAATGTTTAACTGCACTAGAAAATTTACAGTTGTACTAACAACAGATAGCGAGGGCTTACAACCGAAAAGTCAGGGGGCAAGACCAACCTATAAGAATGGGTGATCTGGTCTTAAAACAGTCTCAAAAAAAGCACACGGATACTCAAGCCAAGTTCCAGCCTAACTGGAAAGGCGCATACATAGTAAGAAAGACTCTCAGTAAAGGGGCAGTGAAAATCTCATACTTGGATGGCAACAAGTTTGTGAATCCAGTAAATCGCGACATGCTGAAGCACTATCTAATGTAAAAGAAAAATTAATACAATGGTCTTTCAAGAGCTAGTGAGGGTTCTTGGGCAAAAATAAAGACCTCAAAATAAAAGAGCGAAGCCTTAGATAAAATCCATTCGGAACCTTAGGCAACGATGGGCATCTCGTGGGAACAAATATCATTTGTCCTTCCTATTTAAATAATGTCTCTAGTAGTAACATGTTCATGTTGAATATACTAAATGAGTGTATTAAATGGAAACTGCAAATTATTTAATGAAATACGCATCCAAACAACATCATTTCATCTTAATTACACATAAAAGTAGGTCACAAACAAGAAATAAAAGAGACAAACAACGAGGCCTAAAGCTTTTATTCTCCCACAAGAACGAAAGAAACTAGATGGCAAGCTCAAGAACCCTCAAAGAAGCTGTGGAATCTCTGCATCTTAATAAGCCTCTCTCCAAGGGTAGGAAGCTCGCGAGTACTTGTAACCCAGATGCGATAAGCCTCGAAAGGATGGATGTCAAAAGGCATGGAGTAGTTCATCTCCACCTAAGTGCGGCTGATCCATCTCACGTCATGATGATAGACCCGAGTATAGCAAAGCTCTAAGCCAATCAGGGTGCACATGGATGTGGGGAACCCCTGAGAATGGCCATACTGGATGTACAAGAGTCTAGAAGAGTTGGTAATGATCTCAAAAAGGCCGATAAGGACCACACCACCTCTAGTAACGCCAATAGTCACATGCATGATACCCTACTATAGGCAAACCTAACAAATATCCTCAGCAGCTCGGACACCCATAAAATCAAGCCACTCCTCGACGGTGAAATCTCTATAAGGATGAGTGTCGATATGAACTATAGAGCCCCGTACCCAGTAGGCCCTCGGATAATAATCCATGCATGGGAACAGATAACACGAAAAGCTTGTCCTAGAGCCAAAGCTACAGAAGCAACAAATGAGAAAAATGGAAAAAAGCAATAAATCAAAAAAAAGAAGCCTGCTAGATTGAAAACCTGAAAAGGTGGTCCACGCAAAAATTAAGGCAATCCTGATGAATCAAAAACCTAAAAGGGCGATTCATGCAAAAATAAAGGCTCAAATAAAATTTACCTGAAGGAGAAGCCTACTGCCCCTGGTAGTAGCTTCAGTTCCATTTTGAGAAGTGCGCACAAAGATCAGTGTCTCAGCCAAACTCACCGTAGTGGGAGATTTCCCCCTTAGCATCTGATCAATTATAGTCAGGAAGTTGAAGTCGCAAACCATAGTGGGAACCTTGCAAAGGAAGAAACTTATCAAAAGTAGACAAATGAGCGGGAGCCCACTCGCGTCATTAGGGGAAAGTCCCCTAGCTATGTCAAAAGCCATATCCAACCTCAAGCCCTCATCGCAAATCAATCGACGTCTATTAAATCATTGTAGTTGAAAACAATTCATCAGCGGGTCAGAGAACTCAGGATGATATGTTAGAATGGCTAGGGGCATGTATGCTGAAGACCTCAGAAGCCCACAAAATTCCTCATACAAGGGGCATAACTCATGCTCTCTAAATCAAAACACATTGTCAACTGGGTCCTAAAACCTAAGAGCAGCTTAAACTACATTATCCTTAACAAAGATGTGATAGTAGTCATTCATGTGTGCTAGACTGGAAACCCCAAAATGGTCCCAACTGTCAGAATTCTTTAGATAAACATTCAAATCTGCACGAAAATGGATGTAGTTCTCCATGGCAAAATCTCAAAGAGTAGCGGTTCGCTATATGTAGTTTATGGGGCAATCTACCGATATCTAACAGATTACCCTGATAAACTCGATCAACAACGAAAGAAAGCAATTAGCAAAGGAATAAAGGAAAAAAATTATTTATATACAAAAATGTGACCATACAAGAAAAGGCACTGCAAAAGGCCCAAAGAAAAAAAGCAAACAATAAAAGAAGAAAGCCTATCTACTGCCCGCTGGAGCTCGGGTGGCTAGGATCGGAAGGAGGGTAGCTACCTAACGGGGAAGAATTCAAAGGGATCCCCTTGACCCTGCTACGGCTGCTATTGTGGGTCATCCACCTAGAGCATCCCTAAAAGAGCTCAAAGCTATTGGATCTTCAGCTGCAACATTTTAACATAGATCATTCATATGCATTTCATGCCATACCATGCATATTCATTAAAATAATAAAATAATGAACATACCGCCATATCAAAGTTTTTTTGGTTCATCATGAACCGCTGCTGCCCTTGAATATATCCCCAATCGAAGATGCTATCGGCAATGGGCACCTGCAAGAATGAAGGATCGGGGAGAAGTCAAAACCATCACGTTCCAAGATTCTAAGGAAAAATAAGAAAAGGTAAAAGAAGCCCACATGAGTGGTATCGGCTGGATGGAAGGCCATTGGATGCTTAGGACCCAGATAAGGCGGAATCACCAGAGTATAGGTACTCAAGTCAGGATTGTACATCAGAGACATAGGCAGCTGATACTGAAACCCTCGATGTCCCTTTGCCATCGCTGAACCCTGAGGCAGGATAGATGATGCCGAAGAGCTTCCATGCGAGTGGAGGTAGTCGCAAGTCTCTTCCTAACCTGGTGATCCTACAAAGATGACAAAGCAAAATTAACACAACAATAAAAATAACTAGGAAGAAATTCGAGCTGATGAAGGGGAGGTACCGTCATCTAGACAGTCTCAGGAGAACCTGCTCTAGCCTGGCTACTAGGAGTAGAAGTCAAAAAAGCATCACCCTCAGAAGGGTTATGAATATCTGGCTCAGGCTCAATAAGAATGGGACCTGTCTCTAGCCATCCAATCAGCTGCGAGTGGCAAAACTCCTCGTACCGCCAAACCCCACTGAGAAGGTATTGGGTAAACTACCATGGGCCAATAGCACAAAGTTAAGCGAGCTATGAGGCCACAAAATCCATCGAGGCACCTCAAGAGGGATGGAAAATGACCTGGGAGGAAGATGCTAACCCTGGATGCGCTCCCCAAAGTACCATTCCAAGGAGAAGGGAGTCTCTATAATTAGCTGGATGTTCACAAACTCCCCACCTACCCTCATGACATCTGGCCAGTAAAGAGCGTGACCCCAGGTCTGCATCTTGATTTGCAAGAAAGAAAAAGACCAAGCATTGATACAAAGATTGTAGTAGATATAGCAATTAAAGCAAATCAAGGAATCATAAAATATACCCTCTCCAAAGACAAATTTCGGAGGTGAGGAGAAAGCACAGATTGAGACTCCATCTCCCAACCACACTAGTAATGCGGTAGCCGAGGAAAAAATGGGTAGCTACCATCTCATACCAGCTTGGTCACTAGGAGGATCCCAATCTTAAAAACCAGATCTACGAGAAGACAAAAGAAATCAAACCACCCAAAGACAAACTGAGAATACTCATAAAGAAGAAAAAAAAGCTAAGTCCTTACATCAACAATCTGGAGGCAAGATTTGAACTTGTCAATCCTATTCCTCGCACACTGATCAAGGGCCCACAACAAATGACCCAGTTCGGCTCGACCCCAAGCATACTCATCAAAACGAGATGGGTTAATAAAAGTTGATAGGATGTGGAGGTTCACGATCAAACCCCCAGTAGGAAAATAAAACCATGATAGAGTAGCAGCCATAAAAGATCTATCCTTACAGGTGAAAGTCAAATGCCCTCTATCCCTAGTAGTCCAGAAGGTCAGTAGTTTCTAGCAGAAAATTTGCCTGGGCTTGTCCCTAAAATTGCCAATCATAGCCTCGATGGTCTCCACATTAAAGTGGTGGTAAGTAAAACAACCATTGAAGTGAATCACATTATCGTGGAAAGGGAGACATGTGATGGTGCAGTAATCCAGCGGAGTCATGGTATACTCCCGGCAACAGAAGTGGAAGGTACGAGTTCTGTTGGACCACCTACTCAAGATGTGGGTAGAAGTGTCGGCTAGGCTGTATGGATACTTACAAGATCTCGAGTACCTGCAATCCCTCACCATCCTCCCCAAAGACATCTCATCGACTATAGCCTTAGCGCTAGGGGATAGCACCTTATACCACTTAGAAAGTGGGTAATGCTAGCACCCTCATGCTTGGTTACTTGAGACCATTTATACACATATTACACACACTAGTTACCGATAAATCACACAATTATTGTGAAATCATTGCATTTAATAAATCAATGCATAGAATTAAAAAAGCAATAAAATGGATAAGTCTTTGTGCAAAAGAAAAGTAGCAGTAAGGCTTACCAGAATCCAAGAAAGATGATCGGAAGGCTTTAGGGCTGACGGAATAAAATTCCCCAAACGGATCCCATGGTACATCTAATTTAGTGGGAGCCCGTACAAGGCATCGGCAGGAACCTTGGAAAGTTCCACTTATTGACCATTGATAAGCACGTTCTGAGCAGTCACTTGAACGGCTGGCAGATCCAAGCAAATATTATAAAGCTTGAACCACATGGAAACCCTGCAAAATCTGAAAAGAAGGGGCAAAAAAGGGAATAAGATGAAGGAAATCATCGTGGGGAATAGCTAGAAAGTGAAAATCTTTGAAGATAGGAAGTAAAACCCGCAAGAGAGAAGAAAAAGAAGTTTTTATGTGGAGAAAATAAGAGTATAGTTGCTGCTTTTATAGACTGCAGGTAATTAGCCCGCCGGCGAATTACCTATGTAATTAGCCCACATTTATGCATTACACGCATTTATGCATAACGGCTATAAAAGTTAATGTTATATAGGTAATTAGCCCACCGGCTAGTTGCTTATATTTTGAAAATTTTTGCAATTTTCCATATTTCATCCATTTTCTGCATTGTTTATAAAACAAGCGGACCTAAAAGCTATTTTTACACAGTCACTCATGCATTAAGCATCAAAAAATATTAAGTTCGACCCCCGGTCAATTTAATATCATGAAACTCATTAATAAAAAATTTTAATCGAATGGGCAAAATATATTTTGTTTCAAAATTTATCGATTAAAAATATTTTTAACTCATTGCTTTCCACACACACTATTTTGTTTGTTTCGCATACGACAAAATTTCTGCCTCAAAATTTTTGTATGTGAGGGGCAAACGGTTCATACAGGTCCGTTCCAGCCCCATGAGAAAGAATGCCTATTTTATTCAGCGGTCAGAAAAATAAGTCAAAAGGGACCGAATTGTCATCCAAAATCTGAAATTTAAAAATCCACATTCCAGGGAAGCTCCAATTAAGCATTTCTTATTGAAAAATCAAAAAGTCAAAGTTTGGTCAAACATAGGTAATCCTCCTGTCGGGTAATTACTTATCTACAGTAAAAAAAATCAAATCTTACCAAGATCTGGCAAGATTTTATGGGATCTGATGTAAAATCTTGTTAGATAGGTAATTAGCCCGCTAGTTAATTACCTATGTAATCAGCCCGCCAACTAATTACCTATGTAATCAGCCCTCCCGCTAATTACCACCCTATTAGCAATACGAGGTCACCCCCCTCATTTGTCAACAGACGCAAATTTCTTAAATTTCTAAAATTACCTTTATGTCCTTTTTCAGTTTCGGGAGTCCTTAAAGCCTTGAAACTCTGTCAAAACACTTCTAAATCCGAGCTTATCACCGACATTTGGTATAAACTCAATTTCTAGTCTTTTTAGATCAAGATCCCACAATGATCTTTGGTCTAAAAATGACTTAAACTTTATGTGTCATGTCAAAATAATCCAAGATTGTAGCCATAACTTGGGTTAAACCTATTTTCAAACCAAATCACAATTTCTCTAGACAACTTCGATCCTGCACCGGCTCTCAAGTCATCCTGGGCAGACGAAAAGGTAAACTAAGGGTAATTGGCTCCAAGCCCAACTTTTAAATCCATTAAAATCCATTTTCACTATTTTATTATTGCACATTGCATTTTCATTTCTTTGGTTAAGTGAGTGATTGGAGCCACTTAAACTGTAATATGTGTAAACTCTATCCAAGTTTCCGGGCCAAAACCCAAGCGTTGTCGTACTCTGCCAAAATTTAGGTAGTAAATTTCTATTTAATAAGCCGTTATAATATCTGTTTTATTTCTTGAATTTAATTCTTAAATAAAGCAGTTGTAATACGAAACTACCACAAATTCCAAAATTAATCCAAACAATTTGAACAATATGAGTACCTATTATGTCCGAACTTAAAATCTCATTCTCTTTTTGGTATAGAAATCCCATTTTGGATCAATATGCCATAATTCCTCATGGGGCTAAATCGGGAGACGACTCTATTTTATTTTTAAATAAATTAAAAATGCTTTATTTTAAAAATATTTTTTCTTAATAAAATGTGCAAATATATTTCTCAATATAATAACATTTTTTGCCTATAAAGCCACCGCATTTAAGCAAACTGAATTTTCTCAAACCATACCAAACATCATGATTTCCTCAAACTACACCAAACCAAAACGCGTCGCGCACCCCGCTTGCAATCCTATTAAAAATTCCTCACCCGCTCAAAATCCTGGAATGGCATTTGTGACATTGTTGTGCTTCACCCTTATGAGAACTTTATCTTAAATCTAAAAAGAGGACTCGTACACCTTTCGTGAACCTACACAAGTATGGATGGACAGTGTATGCCCAAATGAGGTTTATCCTTCTTCCTGGTGTTGGATCTGACATTGGTTCAGGATACCCTCATGGTAAGTTCAAACCTTCAAAACTCAAAGATAAACTATGCATGATGCATGATGTATGAACATCTATATATGTGTACTGATCCCCTAGTTTTTATTGTAGACTTTATTGGCTATGAAGTGTGGTATGTTCGCTTAGGATTTGGATGCCTCTAAGGAGCGAGCTAGGTTCTTGGTGGAGCATTTGCAAGTAGCCACTACTGAGGTCAAACGAGTTAGGCCTTTGGAGGAGGAGTTAGAGAGGGCTACAGAGGAGACTACTCGGGCAAGGGCCAAGGTCGAGGTCAAGGTGTTTCAGGGCCAGCTGGCCCAATTGGCCGAGGGTAATCAGATACCTGAGCCATCTAATTCTGTATTTGAGGATGACCTTTCTGCCTACCGTAGGGTGTTGATAGTGATCCAGAGGGGAATAGCTAAGTAGGAGGTAGACCTGCATCCTGGGGGAGCTGATGCTGTTGCTGAGGGTGCCACAAGGACTGAGGACCATGTGGTGATTAATATGGATGACCTATTGATGGATACATAGGATCAGACTTTAGAGGATCATTGGGGATAGGATCCCTCAATAGCTTAGATTGAGATTTATTTTTAATTTCTAGACGTTTGATACTTTTTGGCCTTGCATGGCTTACTTTGGTGTAAACTTAGATTGGTACTTTAGGCATTTAACTTTTTATGCATGCTGGTTTTTCTTTTCCCTAACTGAGATCATTGAATATTGCCACTTGTATACCCATATTACTGCTTGGTATAGCTAACAATGAGTTCAAGTCTGGCTGGTTTGAAATTAACACTCCTGGGGACACGTGCCATCAAGTGATTTCATAGTGAGGGGACTGATTAATGTTCTAACTTTTGCATAGGCCATTTGATGTAAGATGACCTATCGAACATTTATTTTCATTTCTTTTTGTCTTAATTTTTGCCTGAACTGTCCTTGATGGCTCAGTTCAGCGGACTTTTTCCTTTTTTTTCTTTGCTTTAACTTTTGGCTGGACCGCCCTTTCAGGTTTTCAATCCCGCAAGCTTTTTCTTCTATTTTTCTTTGCCTTAATTTTTGCTATGACCACCCATTCAGGTTTTTGATCTAGCAGGCTTTTTCTTTCTTTGGAAGAGGATAGTTTGGCTTATCGGGTGGTGCTAGTGGCCACTTAGGTGGTGGGACCTGAGCAAGAGGTAGAGTAGCCAGTGGAGGACATCAGTATTACCGTTGGGAGTATAGGAGGTGCTTCGGACACCAAGGTTCCTAATCTAGCTACTGCAGATGTTGGTAGGGCAGAGGATCATGTGATGATAGACAAGGATGACCTACTAGCGGATGCACAAGACCAGACTCAAGATGAGTACCAAGGACAGGACCCCTTAGTAGCTTTGATTAGGTTGTGCTTTTCTTACTTGTCCGGGTCCTTGATTGATCCTTTGCCTCAAGGATATTGTTGTCTTGTCCTTCTTTGATAAAGGCTTAAATTGTTGGTGAATTGACTAGTAACCAAACTTTCAAAGCTCTAGATTACTGAGAGACTGGCCCAACTAAGACCAATGAGTACTACACAGATTTGGATGAGATACTTATGCCTATTGTAGACTTGTACAGGTTTATATGGATGCCTATACTTCTTTGATTTGATCGGATGAGATTCATTCTTTGCACACTAGGGGAATGTGTCCTTGAGGTGTCGAAACTATAACATGGTGCAAGCTGGATGATGCTAGAGGAAGCACTTGGCATTTTAATTTGAGTTCTAACTTTTGTATAGATTGCTTGATGTGATGCGACCTATCAAACCAATTTCTATATTTTTCTTTTATCTTAACTTTTGCCTGAATTGTCCTTGGCGGCTTAGTTCAGTAGACATTTTTTGACTTTTGCATAAGCCTTATTTCTTTTGTGACCTATCGGTATTTTTGTCTTTTGTTAAATGATACGCGCAGTACAGATAATAATAAAGAGCATAAAATGTAGAGAAGCAACAAATGTTCACATACTTGCTATTATTTCACCTAAAGACATGCATGCATTAATAAGACCAGGATTCTTAGCAAATCATAACATGTTCATCGACGAAATTAAATTTGAGTGCATAGGTAATGGTAATAGTTTCCAATGGTTAATCCTTACCTTTTTTCTAGTCCTTTTATAGATTTTCCAGAATGCAACTAATGTTTTTCTCTCAATGCCCTAACTTTTGCCTAAGCTGCCCTTTTTGGGTTTTCAACTTAGCGGGCTTTATTTTTGTTTGAGTACCCTAACTTTTGCCTGACCCATTTATGGAATAAAAATTAGTGGGTTACACCCTAATTTTTTGCCCGAGCATTAGAGGAACACTCGTCGGGTGATTTATTCTTTATTTCTTTTTTTATTGCGCTTTTTTATGATTTAGTTCTTTTAACCTAGACATGATAGTGCTTAAGCCTTTCTTAATTTACTGGATGCACAAACTCATTTCCATCCATATCCCTAAACTTAATTCCTCCCTTACCCAGGACTTTCTTAACCACGAATAGCCCTTCCCAATTAGGCCTGAACTTGCCCTTAGTATCAGTGTTGACTGGGCGTAGCTGTTTAGGAACCATATCACCCGCCTTAAGGGGTTGCTTTGGGTATCTAACTCTATTTTTGTAAGCTTGGGCCATTTAGTGTTGGAATGGACAGGTTTTTCTCTTTTGTGAAAGGAGGTCATGTTATTATGGAGGCTTGGGATCATTATGTAGGATGAGGGGTCTTCTTTCTTTCGAACAAATGAAGAAAGCATTTTTGGAGGGATATTTTGATAGGAATATTGGTCCAAGGGAGGTACCTTCATTGATAAGAAACACTAATTTGTTGGATGTGATGGTTTACCCTTTTGAAAGTTTTGGAAGAGCATTGGATTTAAGCTTGCCTTGATTTTGGATTTGTGTTGTAAGATCTTTTCCTACAATGGAGTTTTTGATGTGGAGTATTTCTTCCCCCCCCCCTACCTTTTGTTTTTTGGGCTCTTGGCTTTCTTTCTTAGTGATGTGTATCTTTCTCCCCCTTTATGAAAAAAGATGAGCTAAGACCTAAGGCTATCATATTTGCTAAGCACTTTTTATCTCTCTTTTTTTGTGGTAAGTTTTAACCATTGGAACCTTATACCATTGCGATGTACTCAAATTCAATTTCTTCAATAAACATGATTCAATTTTTAAGAATGTTGATTTTATGATTGTACGATATCTTTAAGAATGAAATGCTCAAACATAATGTGAATGCATCAATTTATTTGTGATATGCTTTATAAGGGGCATTATTTGCATCAAAATACCAGCAACCTTAAAAGGTTACCTCATCCTTGAAATCATCCTCCACATGTTGAGGGTCTTCATCTTTAATATAGGTAGGATCAATCGATGAATTGATTGTCTCCCAATACTGAGCTTCTTCTTGTATTGGCACTAGTCCTCTTTTTGCTTCATCAATGTACTTTGATTCCTCAAATATTTCCCATTTTTCAGCCTTTTCGGGGATCCAATCTTCCCCTCTTGTGGTTAGATCGGAGGTGAAAGTTATTGAGCATTTGTAGTCACATAAAAGGGTAGACTTGTTGGATGATGGAAGGTTGTCCCCTCAGGTGTGTCTATGCTGTTGGGACCTCAGCTAGATCCCCCGAAATGAAACACTAGCAGTAAAAATTTGAATAGAGCGACTGATGACTGGCGGAATTGTCGTACCTACTGGCCATACAAACCAACTAAAACCAACTATTCGAACTGACTGGACAATGGATTACTAGAAGATGGAGGCAGAGATTTAA
Organism: Euphorbia pulcherrima; assembly: GCA_947683365.1. Lineage (NCBI taxonomy): Eukaryota > Viridiplantae > Streptophyta > Magnoliopsida > Malpighiales > Euphorbiaceae > Euphorbia > Euphorbia pulcherrima. The sequence continues at coordinate 13,892,476 of CANTUS010000010.1, read as the reverse complement.
CCCTTAACTGAACTGAATTTGGTTGCATAAAAACTAGAATGCTGGCCAAATGAACTTGAGATAGTTGTCAAGCTTTGATTCTTGCTCAGGTTAAACCAAATAATCAATACATGCATGGGTTTGATTATCCATGAGGCATGTACAATGCTACATGGTGAGGTTAATATATAAAGAAAGAGTGCATTCAAGATAGAGTGTAATAATTTTCCCAAATGATGAAAAAGAAAATGAGTCGAATTAAGTAAATGATTTTTGGTGCTCATCTTAATATTTTAAGCTTTTCAAAAACAAGCCAAAATTTTGCAAGTTAAAAGATTATTTCCTCAGTAGAGTTGCCACTATGAGGTGTTGATGATGTGTGGGTCTCCCTAGGTGCCTGTGTGAGAGGCAGGGCCCACTGTGGTTGGTTGGATTTAGGCGTGATAAGACCTTTTTAGTTCAAGTTTGCATGTTTTAGCCAATTCTAATGAATAAAAGAATTGAGTCCCAAATCTCGATACTAAGGATAGAGTCACCACCCAAGTTGTCTACTTAGGAAAGAGTTTTGGTATGGTTGCCATTGGGTGGGAGACTCATACCTTTTGGATCAGAGATTCGAGTATCGGAGAGTCACTTATTTCTCATTTAGTTAATTCAAAATTACATTCTTGTGTAAAACCGTTTTATTTTCATCATTTGGAGAATTATCACAAAAAGTCTATCTTTCTACACTCTTTCGTGCATTTAACAGGTTATGATAAATCCAAAGCAGTAAAAGGGGAATAAAATTACAATCGAGGAAAAATGGGGGATTTGCGAAAGAACATATACATTTATTCTAAGTTACAAAACAAAATAAAAATAAATTTCCCTACATCCACAAAGATTAGCATTGTTATAGCACATCATAAGTCAGCATTTTGTTTATCAAAAATGTGATTATGTTAGCATGGAGGTTTTACGATTGATAGTGCCTGGAAGGCTTCTAGGATCAGAGAGAAAAAACTGGTCTTCAACGTATTTTGTTATAAAAATGCATTTTAACTTTAGTGGGTTGATTTACTTGATTATTAGTGAAACTGATCGCATGGCAAATGGTGAGTTGGATTGATTTTAATTGATTAAAAATAAGTTTTGGGTTCTGCCTGGGGACCGGTACCCTGTATGGGTGGGTGGGACCCGTACGGCTACCGGGGAGGACTGGTATACATATAAGGGACCCGTACGGGTCCTGTCTGGTCCTGAGAAGAAACTCCATTTAATTTAATAATCAGATTAATGGAGAAGAAATGAAATGAAAATTGGATTTCCTTTCGTATGAGTATGGCACACCAGTTTAGTATCCTTAAGGACATAGGGTGACAACAAGGCTCATATAGGTTAGGACCAGACCCAAAACAAGAAAAAAAAAGAACAGATAAAGTAGAAAAGTCAGATAATCATAATAAAATAAATGAGATGTGAGTCTCTTTGAAACTCAAGAGCGTACCTTTATGCTGTGAAACTACTTTAGAGCGATTCCAATGCCGAATGGAAACTTTGTCAAAGTAGATGATGAAATGATGGATTTAGAATTGTTTAGATGAGTATTTGTGTGGACAAAATCTCTCCCAATACTAAATACAAAGTTAGAAAGGAATAAAATGTGAACAAAACCAATGTGGAATGGTTTTCCCCCTATTTTATAACTTCTATACCTCTTATATACCTTTACTATAACCTCAAGAACTTTGCTAGAATAATTTCCCTATATTAGTATTTATTTTCTATTATGATTTCTCAGTTGTGTATGTTGTGTATGTTGTGTATGTTGTGTGTTGGATAGGTGATGAATGGCCTCCATTTATAGGGGCAAAATAGGTCGGAATGCATTAAATGGCTGATTTTATACGTTTATGGCAGATTATATTCTTTTATGTCAAATTATATTTGCTATATGGCAAATTATATTTACTATATCGAATTATATTCTTTATTGGTAGAATATATTCATTTATGGCAAATTTGGGCATTAAAACCGACTATTTGGGTGTCTAGGGGACCGGTAAGCATGTCCTGGACCCTTACTGGTTCCATTAGTACCTAGTTGGGCAATTTAGGAAGTTTTTGTACCCATATGGATAGGATGGACCCCTAGCGATCCAACTGATCCACCCATACAGATCTGTACAAATCGGTATAGATCAGGTCGACCCATATAGATCGGTCCAACCAATTTTCTCCGAAACTTCCCAGAACTGCCCAAAATTGCCTAAAATTGATTTATTTTGACCGATTTTTACCATTTTACACCTTTTTAGACCTTTTAGGGGTAAGGCGCTAGTTTTTTGAGGTTTAGGTTTGACAAATCTTGACCAAACTGCATTGAAACCACTACAAGTAGATAACGCCTGTAGAAGGATGCATTATATAGCTCTCATCATCATTGCTTGAGAAGGATCGTTAAGATCCAATGCTCATACACATACTTGCGATCATTTCATCTCAAGATATGCATGCATTCATAAGATCAAAATTCTTAGCAAATTATAACATGTTCACCGATGAAATTAAATTTAAGTGCATAGGCAATGGTAATAGTTTCCAATGGTTAACCCTTACCTGATTCTGGTCCTTTCACAGATTTTTCAAAATACAACTGATGTTTTTCTCTCGATGCCCTAAATTTTTCCTAAGCCGCCCTTTTCAGGTTTTCAACTTAGCGGGCTTTATTTTTGCGTTGGGGTATCCTAATTTTTTCCCGGCTGACAGAAGGATCGCCAACCTACGGGTATTTTATTTTTTTGTGGCGCGCTACTTTTTTGGGATTTATTTCTTTTAACCTAGACATGATAACACTTAAGCTTGTCTTGATTCACCAGATTCAAGAACTTATTTCCATCCATGTCTGTGAGCTTAATTCCTCCCTTGCCAATGACTTTCTTGATTACAAATGGTCCTTCCCAATGAGGCCTGAATTTGCCCCTAGCATCAGTGTTGATTTGGCGTAGCTATTTGAGAACCAAATAACCCACGGGTTACTTTTAGTAAGCTTCAGCCGTTTAGTGTTAGAATGAACAAGATCTTCTCTTTTGTTAAAAAAGGAGGTCATGTATTTATGGGGAAGGTTCTCCTTCTAGTGAAAGAAGGAGATCATGTTATTATGGAGGCTTGAGATCATTATGTAGGGTGAGGGGTCTTCTTTCTCTTGAAAAAATGGAGAAAGCATTTTTATAGGGATATTTTGATGGGAATGTAGGTCCAACGGAGGTACCTAAATTGATAAGACATCTTAGATGTGATGGTTTAGCTTTTTAAAGGTTTTAGAAGAGCATTAGATCTAAGCTTGCATTGATTTTGGATTTGTGTTGCAAGATCTTTTCCTTCAATGATGCTATATCTTCCTTGTTTTCCACTTGGGCTCTTGGTTTTCTTTCTTAGTGATACGTATCTTCCTTCCCCTCATGGAAAAAGATGAGCAAAGACCTAAGGCTATCATGTTTGCTAAGCACTTTTCTTCTCTCTCTTTTTTGTGGTAAGTTTTAACCATCGGAACCTTGTGCCATTGCGATGTACTCAAATTCAGTTTCTTTAATAAACATGATGAAATTTTTAAGAATGGTTAGTTTATGAGTGCATGATATCTTTAAGAATGAAATACTCAAACATGATGCGAATGCATCAATTTATTCATGATATACTTTATAAGTGGCATTGTTTCATCAAAGCACTAGCAAAGTTAAAAGGTTACCTCATCCTCGAAATCATCCTCCACATGTTGAGGGTCTTAATCTTCAATCTTGGTAGGATCCATTAGTGAATTGGTAGTCTCCCAATTCGAAGCTTCTACTTGTATTGGCACTAGTCCTCTTTGTGTTTCATCAAGGTCCTCCAACTACTTAATTATTTACCACTTCTCAGCCCTTTAACAAGTGGCCATGTGTGATTAAGGAGGACTGGTTCCCTTATACTTCTCTATGCTAGGCATACTAAAATCATCCGGGACCCGACCCTCTTCCCTTAAGACTTGAATGGGATGGGAAGGTTGTTGAGCCATCATGATGGAAGCAAGCAACTTTTGAAGCAACTCTTGCAGTTTTAAGGATAAATATGATGGTCCTTGGTGTATAGCCATACCGAAGGGTGAACCTATTGATTGAGGAAAGGTCATCCCTTAGGTGTGGCTACAAAATTGGGACCTTGGCTAGATCCCCTAAACTGAAATATTGGTGGCATAAATCCTTGGCCAAGCTGACCAAATTGACCATCGTTGGTGGAACTATCGGAGCTACTGACTAAAATGGATGGCTGAACTGACCAAATAGACCAACCGAACCCAACAGACCAAATTGACTAAATGATCCTCCTTGAACTTGAATAGGCAGTAAGTAAGACTGGGTGAATTAGGCTTGGAAAAATGGGATGTGAGCAACGCTAGATGGGGTAGGCTGCCCACTAACCACTGCTTGAACTGATGGAACTAGAGTAGTCACAACTTGAGAATTATTGGCCACCATCTCTTCGGCCAAGATTGCCCTTATCAAAGCCAATATCTTTTCATTTATGAGATCAAGAAACTGATCACTTTCCAAGAATGGAGAGACAACATTTTCAATCTACGGCTTGATATCGGCCCTCGATGCATTTTCCTTCTCATTAAGACTGGCACTCTTAACCTCAACATCCACTAGGCCATCCTGAGTCAAAATGTGAGACATTTCTTCTAGCTAACGATTAGTTTCAGGATTAGAAGGACCAAATTGACTGCTCAATGAACTACTCAAGGATGGAGGCAGAGGCGGATCCTCAACCCTTAACTGAACTAGAGGAGGTGAATGTAGAACTTGAATGTGAACCAAGCAGACTTAAGATCATTGCCAAGCTTTGACTCTCTCTATAGAGTAGGAACCCAAATATCAGTACATGCATGGGCTTGTTTATGGATGAGCAATATACAACAATGCATGGTGAGGTTAATTACAAGGGAATACAACACAACACATGCGAAGCATTTCTTCCAAGATTATCCCTCCCATTGATTTTGAGGGAATGTTCCTTTGATTACCACAAGGATAATAAAGGGCGACCTAATATAATCTCACTGGAAAAAGGTACCTAGAGGGTAAAATTTCAAGGCTTTCAATAAGAAGGGTGTAGGGACATAACGGAAGTTGATGTTGCAGGTTCCCATCGCATCAAGCCTCTTTTGGAGGGAGATGACAACGAGTGCTCCACCCACTAGGATGTCCCTAATTTCTGGAGAGCATAGGTGATACCTTCATAAGTTTTACGGAAAAATATGACATCCTATGCTAGCGCTAGAAGAATAGTCCATTTAATTCTAGAGAGAAGGAGGTAAGAAGATAGAGGGTAATAATTTTCCCACATGATGAAAAAGAAAAAGGGTTGAATTGAATAAATGATTTTTGGTGCTCATCTTAATCTTTTGAGCTTTCAAAAACATACCAAAACTTTGTAAGTTAAAAGATTATAACCCCAATAGAGTCACCATTGTGAACTCTCGGTGGTCGAAAATATGTGGATCTCCCTTGGCACCTTGCGGCAAGGTGCACTAGGGGTTGGTTGATTTAGGCGCGATAGAACCATTTAGTTCAAGTTTGCACATTTTAACCAATTTTAATGAATAAAATAATCAAGACCCAATTCTTGATACAAATGAGATAAGTCGCCACCCAAGTTGTCTACTTGGGAAAGATTTTTGGTATGGTTCTCATTGGGTGGGAGACTCATACCTTTTGGATCAGAGATTCGGGTATCGGATGAGTCACTTATTTCTCATTTAGTTAATTCAAAATTTCATTCACCACGTAAAACTGTTTTCTTTTCATCATTTGGGGAATTATTACGAATATCCTATATTTCTACACTCTTTCACCTTCTATTCATGCATTTACAATCTATAATAAAGCACAAACAATAAATGGGGGAATAAAAATTACAACCGAGGGAAAATGGGTGATTCGCAAGGGAACCTATACATTTGTCTAAGTTATAAAACAAAATAAATAAATTCGCTTGCATCCATAAAGATTAATATAGTTTATAGCACATCATAAGTCAGCATTTTGTGAGGAAAAATGTGATTAAGTTAGCATGGTGGTTTTATGATCGTTAGTGCTCGAGCGGCTTCTAAGATCGGAGAGAAATAACGGGTCTTCAATGCAATTTGTTATGAAAACACATTTTAGCTTTTCGTGGGTTGATTTACCGAATTACTAATGAAAATAATTGCATAGCAAATGGTGATATTAGGTTGATTTTACAGGTGAAAAAGGGAAGTTTGGGTTCTGCCTGGGGGCCAATACCCGTATAGTTACTAGTGGGACCTGTACGGATATAGGGGACTCGTACAGGTCCTGTTTGGTCCTAGGTAGAACCTCAGTTTAGTTTATAACAGAGAAGATCTTATAGAGGGATGAACATAAATGAAAATATAATAATGAGATGTGAGTCTCTTTGAAACTCAGGAGCATATCTTTACGTCGTGAATCCACTTTGAAGTGATCCCTGTGTCGAGAGAGAGTCTAGCCAAAGTAGATGATGAAATGATTATATTAGGACTATTTAGGTGAGTGTTTGTGTGGATAAAATATCCCCCAAATCCTAATAAACGAAGCTAGAAATGAATAAAATGTGGACAAAACCTCAAGGAATTGGTTTTCACCCTAATTTATACCTTCTATATCTCAACTATATACTTGCTATACCTATAAGAACTGATGGAATTGTATGTGAACTGTTTGATATTATTTTTATCTTTGCCCTCTGAAAATGAGGCAAAAATTCTCTATTTATAGGGGGAAATCGAGTCTAAACACAATAAATTGCATTCATGAATTATTTCCTCTTAAAATGGTATGGATTATATACCATATTGCCTGTTTAGGAAAGTACGGGACTCGTACGGGTCTTGTCGGATCTGTATGGGTCCCTCCCAAGCTGGTGAGGGGTTTTTCACCTATACAAGTTAACCAATGGATTTGTACCACCAGGACTGACCCGTATGGGTCCCTAAGGGAAGACTAGGTCTCCAAACTCGGCTAAACGCATCTCTGTTGTAGTAGGAACACCTCTGGTGGATAACACCTATAAAGAATAGAATTATCTAGCTCTTATCATCATTTTGTAAGGACCATTAAAATCCAGTGCTCACAATGGCTGATCACAATGGCTGTAGGAAGTTGTGTAGCACAACTGCTATGGATTTAGCAGCAATTGGAGGACTATGGAATAAAGTCTAAGTGCCTTGAAGTCATGTGTTATAATAAGAGTGTGATTGACCTATCCAAGAATCCAATTCAACATAGCAAGATGAAGCATGTCAATATTAGACATATCTTCATAAGGGATCATGTGCTAAAAGGAGAAGCCAAGCTCACATACATTCCTACTGAAGAACAGCGAGCTAACATATTCACAAAGCTCATTGGAACAAAAATTCATCACTTTAAGAGAATTAATAGGAATGTCCAATCCCATTTGAATAAATATTTTTCCCCACTGACCAATTCTAGAGATGTCTTATCTTCCACTTTGAGCTCTTGCAAAGTAGGTTAAGAATTCTTCTTCATGCTTAAATTATTTGACATGTCATTAAAACAGTCACTAGTTTCTTTTCTAATTTAAATTTGATAGAAATGGAAGCAGGTTTAAAAATGATCCAGATTTAACCATTTTCACTCCGTGATTTAAGTTATCATTAACTTTATGGTAACCATTGATAAATCTCACTGTTTAAATATGACCATTGCCTATGAGTCATACACATAAGCTTTGCAGTTTAAAGCAAAGAGTTTTTGGTATTTAAGGAGAGACAAGGAAGAAAGAGGATTCACTTTACCAAATTTCTTCTGCACCTTCTCCTAAAATCCTAAATCCCCTATATCCTTTCAAAGCTTCTTCAATGGTGAGTACATCAGGCCGCTCATCTAATTCGAGTGTGCAAGAACCTCTGTTTGTCAGAAGTAAGGATCACTCATGTTGGGTTACTCTAAAAGATCATATAGCCCAATTTGCAGTCATTTTAAAGGAGAGAGAAGTATTTATTTTGGCTGGAACTGCCTATTCTCCAATGGAATGATGCTCAAAGGAAGGCATTGTAATGGATGATCCAGTTACAATAAACATGTTAATTTTTTCAAGCGATGATCACATTAGGAAGTGGATGCGTCAACACCATTTAAGAGGATTCTTTGAGCTACCCAATGGTTTTTATGAGCAGGTAGTGCAAAAATTCTTCCATGAAATCCACACTATGGAAGGATTTGAGGATCTATTTGTGACTACAATAATGGGGAGGAAGGTTTATATTACCCCCAAACTCATTGCCAATCTTCCTAGGATGAGATTGAGAGGGCTTAGAATGTAAGTAGTTATAGATGATGAGCATGTGTATATTCCTGTAGATTATGAGGCACCCGCTAACTATAAAGCTAGAGAACTTACTGCTTCTTTATTCTCCATGAAGGGCAAGTAGGTGCATGAGCTGGTAACAAAAGTATTGCTACCAAAGATAGGATCAACAGGGAGCTGCTCTAAGTTTGAGTGAGTTTTTGTATATGCCATTACTGAGGGCATGAGTACAAACTAGCATTTGGCCATCCTTCACAAGTTTTTGAAGGTGACCAAGCACATGGTGTATGGGCATTTGGTCATGGAAATTTGCAGAGCTTATGAGATAGATCTTGAAGGATGTGCTCTCATAAATGTTGAGATTTATAAGGTGATAGAGTCTACAGTTCTGAGCATTGCCCACTTCCATAATTTACATTACAAGGACAAGACTAGTTAGGAAAGTATATAAGGCTGAAGAAGGGAGAGGTCAGAGTGAAGGACCCTAAGGCTACCATGTAGATGAAGTCGATCGACCCTAAAGATGAAGATCATACTCTAGATGCCTTTGTGGCTAAAGAATTAGAGAGGATTGCAAAGCTCAGAGAGGAACAAGGGGGAAGCCAGAAGCTAAGAAAGAAAGCAAGAAGGAGGTTAGGAGAGACTCCAAGAAGGAAGTAAAGAGAGCAAGCTCAGCTAGCTCTCATCCAGTGGATATCCCTATCCCCTAAAGATCTAGATTTTCTAAGGGAATCAAGGATATGAAACCTAAGGAGCTGACTATCAAGGAGATGGCGGAAGAGAAGAAAGCTGAAGAGAAACTTAAAGAAGATATGTGTGAGCATAGGACTTTACAGTCCCTCTCGCGAGACGATGATGACGTATGCTCGATTTTATTCCTCATTATAAAAATTCTTTTTTAGAATTTTTATTACCGATATAACATTCTCTACAAATTTTATTTTTGGAAAAATTCAGTCCAACGAGTCTGATAACACGTCCAGTGGTAGCTCAGACTGATGGTTTGCACCTAAAAAATAATTTAGTCCAAAATACCCTAAAGATGTCAAAAAAGGAGCCTAATAATTCAGTTTTTCCGTCAGAATCACCCTTTGCTAGATTTCCTCTCTCTTCCCCTGATTTCAGGCTTAAATTGAGTTAAGCTTTTCAGACCTACTAGAAGAGCGAGGCTGTCGGCGGCCTCGCTGATACTGCCGGCGGTATCATTCATGTCGCTAGTGGTATGGCTTTCAGCTGTAGAACAGCTGTGCACCTTTTTGCTCGATATTTGTTGGGTAACTGATCCAAGGCAATTTCCATCATATTTTAGCCTAAATAAGTAGCATTTCTCAGCCATTTGAAAGGGTTCAACACTTGAGACTTGAAATCTTATAAAGATTTTGAGCATTTAGCTAGATTTAGTGAGATAAATTTTAGAAAAGTTAAGAAAAGGGGATTCAATTCATCTTTTATTGGTTTTTCTCTATTGAACTCTCTGATGTTAGGTAGATTTTTAGGTTTAGAATCGCTAAAAATAGTATTTAGAACCCAAAATCACCCCTTACTTCCTAAAATCATCATTTAAGCTCACTGGAGGTGTCATATGGATCACGAAGAGGTGGATTCATGGCCCCGAGGTAACAAATCTGAGTCTTATAGGTCTTTGGCTTTTATTTTACTTATTTGTTGTGTTATAGTTCCCGTTCGTGCTTAGTTTTGGGTTTTTGCTCGCTTTCCGGCCAAAAACAGCTGCTGTAAGAAACTAAAGCAATCAGAGGCATTTTTGCCCCCAATGGCCCCATTTTCTTACAGGACCCTTTTTTATGGTATCCAAAATGTCATGCAGCCTGCTTGTGTAACTAAGATCGCCAGCAGCATCAGTGATGCCGCCGGGGGCCTCAGTCATACCGCCGGCGGTATGACCTTCTAGACAGCAATTTTATTTTCATTTTTTTATTTTTGACCTAGTTTAAATTCCTAAAGCTAGGATATACAGTGCAACGATAAGGGTCCAGAACTTTCTAAAAATAGACCTCACCCCATACCATGTGGCATTTTCACTAATAATTCAATTAAAATAACAATCGAGTCTAAAATTTGGATATAACTAAATTTTCTAGCTAATGCCGTTTAAATCTCATTTCTAGCCATCCAGCCGGGCTACATAAATTTTAAATAAATATTCCATGTTCAAGCTAACTCAGGACTTGTTTTGTCTACTAATTATGCATGCTATGTGGTATATCTCGTACAATGTGCCCTATTTGTGCTAACCGTTTTGTGCAGGTGGATTTAGGTTAGATGAATGCTAGGCCTTCGGGTATTTTACTTATTATATAGAAAAATGTATAGGATTTAGAAAGCCATGTAATTATTATTTTATTTTCCGCATTTTATTCGTTGGATGACTGTAATAATTTTTTATTTCCCGCTTTTTATGCTTGATAACGCGATAACAACATATAAACCAAAAACATAATAAATATGGTGGATTAAAACCGACTAAGAAAGAATGAAATACTTTAACTTGGCTAATGTAAAATAGATGACATTATTTGAACTTAGAATCTCTACTTAAGGTATGGTCTACCACTCTATTTTAAGTACCGTATTTCAATCTCGTATCTTTTGAACATAAAACATGATAAACCATTTTCATAATCACTATCACACCCATCATTTTCTAGGAGACCAGTCCTCTGGCTAGGCCTCGCGGCCCGTCCGAATCATCGTCTGCTCACAGTGGCAACTTTGCTGGGGATTAATCTCTTTAAACTTGAACGTAAAATTTTCAATAATTTTAAAAGATTCTGATGATGTATTGAAATCATTGGCCAAATTAAAACATAATTCTTTTTTATGATTTTTTATCCTTATGTGTGTAGATAGTTCTGTAATTTTTTAGGTGCCCCATTTTACCCCGAGAAGCTTGCGAAAGTATCACTCATGCCCTGTTTGGAATTGAGGATACCTAGTGGGTGGATCACTCGTTTCAACCAACACGTAAACTCCTACTATCACTCCTATTTTGGGAGTGGTTGAGTAATGTGGAATCAAGGTAAACGAGAACCATCTACATCAACAACCCTATACCAAAGTCGCGCTAGAAAAAGCCTTACCACTTCGATCCTTTAGGACTACCAGAATAATATAAACAATTAGGATGCACTTCTTTCACCATTATCGGGTGAGAAGAAAAAACTCCATCCTTTCCAAAGAGGCGTAACATGGGAGTCATAAGGTTGGAAAAGGGACGCATTTTTGTACTATGTACTACGTGCTCATGCATCCATGCACAGGCTTTAAGAGCCAAAACAATCAACTTACCCTTATCAATCTCCATTCATGGAAGAGGTTTGGCAACACCAGTAGGACTTCTTTTGCCCCCTATTGAGTCACGGCATATCACTATACATGGCAAAGGGTGCGAACGTCCCATGTATGTTAGAGGGTTAAGCCATCGCACCATCTCTAACCATGGCTACGTGCAGCTATACACCATGCATCGATTATTAGATAAAGGTCATTCACCCTATCCATAACATCACATAATCCATCCATGATCTAATTCACTGCCTACCATTTCAGCTAGGAGGAGGTGGAATTATTATCGCACCCCGGTTTGGAGAAGGCCTGAACACCTTCTGATTTGTCGTTCTCTCACCCCGATTGTCACCACAAAAGTCAAAGGGGTTCCGTACACTGATTCCAGTGGGGAGTCAGATTCAGATCAAATTCAGTTGGGTAAGGTTTCCTCTCAGCCAACTATGTCTTTTCTAAGCAATGATGGTAACCCTCCACCACTTGAGGAGCAAGTCGGCCCTACTCCCACCTCAGGAGCAGTGTCTCATCCCCCTCCTCATTTTGATTTTACTAGTGCTATGGCTCAGTTCCTGAAATCAGATGCATTCCAAGCCTCTATCCAAACAACTATCTAGGCAGCCATTAAGTAAGCCCTCAAGGATAGGAATTTTGATCGGGTCTCTGAGTTCGATATGCAAGCCCAGAACGGTTTAACACATATGTTGGCCGGTCCGGTAGGGATAAGACCCATTTAACCTATTTTTCACTCAACTCCCTCAACTCAGCCCATGGCAAGCCCATTTCAGTTTGGACAAACCTCTGCTTTTCTGCCAACCTCAACTACTCTGTCGATTGCTCCTTTCAACCCAAGTCCTTTTGCTCAAGCTCGGTTCCTCCAACATTCACTCATCAGTTTTTAGCTCCTTCCAGGGGACTGATCCAGCTGATACAATCTTTTACTCCTCCTTAGTTAATTGTAACTCCTAAGGGCACTACCTATCCTTAGAATCCTTTCAGTAGCCAAGTGGCCCCTCGTCCTCCACCATCTTAACCAGTCAATGACCAGGTCACGCAGCCTCCGGGCATGACACCTGAAGTAGCTGCTTTTGTTTGCCAGATGATGGCCTCTCAAACTAACCACAACCAGGTGGTGCATTCTTTGGATGCGACACCTAAGGCTGTATCTCTCTCTCAATCGATCAATGACCAGGTTATGCAGCCTCCAGCTGTGACACTAGAGATTCATGCCTACATCAATCGTCTTAGAGCTTCCAAAGAACCTAAAAGAGATAAAGACTGGATCCCTGATAATTTTACTATGCTGAATATGGTGCATTATAATGGGTCTAGTGCACCTACTTCCCACATTATTATGTATGAAAGAGTTATACGTGTAAAGAAATTGAGTGATAAAGTGCTTGCTGAAATGTTTCCTTGTTCCCTTCGGGGCCTACTCTTGAATGGTATCATACTTTGCCCTAACACATTGTCACTGACTGGAAACTTCTTTTTGAGGCTCTAAAAGTGCATTATGGTTTTAATACTATGATGGAAACAACCCTCCAACATCTTGAGGTAGTCCGCCAAATGCCCAACAAAACCTTCTAACAGTATTTTAATCGGTGGATGTCGACCCAAGTTCTGATAAAATCTAAGTTGAGTCTCAAAGAGATGATTGTTAAGCTCCTATAGGGATCTCTTTGCCTTTTTTGTAAAGAGATGGCCATAGATTCATTCCTTTATTACAAGGATGTACTTGAAAAAGCCGAGAAAATTGAGCGCTAGGTAGAGCCCAAAAAGGCAAAAAAGGCGAGGAAACCCTGGTTCAGAAAGAATAATGATGCTCAGCCCTCAGCTCTGGCACCTACTAAGCCTAAAGTCCTGGCTGTAGTTTAGGTAGTTTCTCAAGCACCTATTGCACCCCCAGCAATCACTCAAATTTTGCCGGTAGTTGCCGCAGTTCAGCCCCCTCGCCCTCCTTTCATTTTGGCCAATCTGTACAAGTTGCTTCTTCGAATTATCTTTAAGCATTTGAGGGAAGCCGGTTTCATCCAGTCCCTTCAAGAGTATAACCCGCCTAAACCCCGAGGATAAAAATAATTTCTGCAACTACCATGTTCAAGTGGGTCACCAAACCAACAATTGTAAGGCCTTGCTCTCGGTTATTTAGCGTCTAGTTAGTGAAGGAAAGATTACTGAACCTGATAAAGCCTCGAGCACCATTAACAACCCTTTACCGAATTTTAGGAACAAGGTGGGAATGATTCAGTCCAGCTTGCCTGAAGCCACAATCTTTGAACTAATCACCCAGGGTCAAAATAGTAGTAATTCTATTCTGGTTATTGGTTCCGGTCTTTCGTCCAACTCAATTTCAATCTGATTAGTCAAGCAAATCTGAGAGTTAATTTGGTGTAGGGTATGGATGTTGACCCAAACCCACCTAAGTAAGAAAGCCGTAAGGCTCAGCCTTTTATGGCCAAGAGAATGAAAGTTAAGAAAAGGCCTCTCTTCAGCGTAGATTCCTTTGTTCAAAGGATGACTATTCCAGTGAAGATGAGCGAGTAGTCGAAGTAGCCAAGGCTATAAGCACTAAACTATTTAGGGTTGATTCACTTGTCAATGAGAAGCCGAATGAGTTATTTAGGGTCGATCAGAATGATCCTTTCAATGTGGATGAGTATGAGTTGCAAGATTCGGATTCAAACTCTGACAAACCACCGTATTTATTTGAAACATGAGCCACTAGAAGTGTTTTAATTGATAATGTTCTCAACATTACTCAGAGCGACCTTCTATATCAGCCCAAGGATCGTCATCTCCATCTGGATAAGGACCCGGTCCCTAAAAGGATCGGCACCTCTACGAGGCATCCTTCTCCACCTCCGCCTATTCCCTCCAGTCTCAAGGTTGACCCTCTCATTACTCAGCTCAAAAACACACAAGCCCGCTACAGCATATGACAGTTGGTAATTGATTTTGACAAGCATCATAGAAGATTGATTAAGTGATTGCTCGATTTAGAAGCTACTTCGATAACTTCTATTGTCGAGATGTGTGCTAGGCTTGGAGAAGGTATTCCTCTAAGGAAAGGATAGCAAATTTTGTTTGACTATTTTGACCTTCCACTTGGGAGAAGGGATCACAATAAGGCTTTGTTCATCGGTATTTAGATCCTCGATAAGATTATCCCCTGTATCATGGTGGACGATGGATCTACCATAAATCTGTGCCCCCAGAAAGTCCTTCCTAACTTGGGACTATCAGACGGAATGCTTGATATCTATCACTATTATCTGAGTATATGATGATTCGAAACGCAGAGTGATTCAGGCCTTTGAGGTAGAAGTCACTATTGAAGGTGTTACAAACAATGTACGGTTCACCATACTCGACATTCCTGTTACTTATTATTTGTTACTCGGTCGACCTTAGCTCCAATCCTTGGGCACAGTTCCCTCCACTCTCTATTAGAAAATCAATGTCATTCATAAGGACAAATTGGTAACTATTGAGGATGATCCCGCTTCCATTTTGGCTGTTATAGAATCTGAAGCTAAATTAGAGGAAGGTCTTTAGATTACTATAGTTAGTAAGACTGAGAAATCACCTCCCATTTAGCACAGTTATCTCCACTCCGGTATGGGAAAACTGATGAATAAATTTGGGTATAAGCCTAGCAAAGGCTATGGAATGTTTGAGCAGAGAATTATTAAGGACTTAGAACCGAAAGTGCTGGTCTGCCAAGAGGAATAGGGTACAAGCCTAGAAAGGCTTATCATCGTATTTCTTCCTGCTACTGTAGCATGGTCACTGTTTGTGAGATCCAAGGCAAGAGGCCTTATAATGAAGAGCATGAACCTATTGAGCATGATGGGAAAACGTGGTCCTGTTTTGAGATCTTCAAGGATATCTATGACTTTGAAGCCAGCTGCATGGTTATATCCACTAAACCTAAACCGGCTTAGCCTATTATGCCTATCAATGCCATTTCTGATAAGACCAAGGGGAAGGGTAAGATGTGTCCTGAGGATGAGTCTGGGGGAAGTAATGAAGAGTCTGTTGGTCCAAAGGATGAAGATGATATGGCTAACATGACATGGGCTATGGAATTTCTAATGAAGAAAGGTTGGAGGGATGAGAAAATCGGGGAAGAGGATGCCATGATAGAGATTGTAAGGAAGCTTATTAGGGCCCTAGCCGAGAAAGGCAACCTATCCGAGGAACCATACCTCATCTCCGACTGAAAAGTACCTCTAGAACATGACCTAGACACCATTCTGATGAAGACTGCAAAGGATGCTCCTCTTACTGCTGCTATCGCTACTGAAACCCCTCCGGCTATGGAGGAGGAGGATATGGATGATGTAATTTTCAATAATTCTGATGTTTTTTATGCAAACAATGTTGCTTATAAGGCTTTTAATGCAATGAATGACTCTCGTTTTGCTTACTTATTTGATGTTTTTCCTGATGGATCCATGCATTCACATAACAATACGCATAATGTTTTTAGCATTAACGAGACATCTTTAAGTGAAATAAACTTAAGTACTGATGATAATCCTAAAATGGTAACCATTTCCAACAACTTAACTCCCGAGGAAAAAAGTGAGATAATAAAAGTGCTTAAAGATTATGTTAACGCTTTTGCCTGGACTTGCAAAGATACGCCTGTGGTTGATCATCAAATTGTTAAGCACAGAATTCCAACTGATCCTAAGTTTGGACCTGTCAAGTAGAAGCTCTATCGGTTAAGACTAGAATGGGATGATTAGGTTAAGGCAGAGGTGTTGAGGTTGATTGAAGATTGATTCATTGAAGTTATGGAATACCCAGCTTGGTTGTCCAACATAGTTCCGGTTCTGAAGAAAGATGGTAGGGTCTGAGTTTGTGTTGACTTCCAAGATCTCAATAAAGCTTCGCCGAAGGATGATTTCTCACTTCCTTTCATAGACGCCCTGATTAACAGTGCTACTAGAGCAGCTATGTACTCATTTATGGATGTATTTTTAGGATATAATCAGATTTTAGTAGATATTATCGATAAGGTCAAGATGGTGTTCATTACCAAATGGGGGGGGTTATTGCTACAAAGTAATGCCATTTGGGTTAAAGAATGTCGGGGCCACTTATCAGTGCCCCACAACTGCCCTCTTGAATGACATGATCCATGAGGAGGTGGAGGTATATATGGATGATATGATTGAGAAGTCTGCTACCTGAGAAGAGCACCCAGCTATTCTCAACTGATTTATGACTCGCATCGAGAAGTATAATCTCCGCCTGAATCCGAAAAAGTGTATTTGGGGTTACTTTAGGAAAGCTATTGGGACATTTTGTCAGTCAAAAAGGAATTGAAATGGATCCTAATAAAGCCAAAGCCATCAAAGATATGCCTTCGCCTAAGATAGAGAAAGAAGTCTGATCGTTTCTAGGGTCCTTGCAGTATGCCAGTCGGTCCATTGCCCGCCACACTACCATGTGTGAACCCATCTTCAAACTATTAAAGAATCAACAACCAGTGGTATGGAATGATCTATGCCAAGTGGCGTTTGATAGTATAAAAGCTTATCTTATTGGCCCACCTCTAAAACCCCCCCCCCCCCCCATCCTAGGGAAACCTTTGATTCTATACCTGGCTATCAAAGAGTCTTCCATTGGGGCCATGCTTGTCCAGGAACACGATGATAAGCGGGAGCATGCGATCTACTACTTGAGCAAGAAGTTATTTGACATAAAACTCGGTATTTGATTGTGGAGAAACTTGCACCACCATAGTTTGTCTCAGCAAGAAGTTGCGCCATTAATTCCAATCTCACTGGGTCCAACCCGTGGCTAAGATCGACCCTATAAAGTATCTTTATCAATCTCCCACCCTAGCTGGTAAATTATCTTGCTGGTTGCTACTTCTTTCCGAGTTCAACATTGAGTATGTGACAAGAAAAAGGTTATTAGGGGGTGGGCAGTGGCTGAATTCCTAGCTAATCAACCCCTTGACTCCAACTATGTTGAGAACATGGAGTTTCTTGATGAGCAGCTCGCCTCTATTAAAATCCTTGAGCATGTGTGGACTATGTACTTTAATGGTGCTGTGATCCGAATGGGAGCAGGCCTTGGAGTTATTATAGTCACACCAGATAACGAAATCATCCCCGTTGTCCAAATGCTTGGAATTCATTGTCATAAACAATGGTGTTGAGTATAAAGCCTATCTATTCGGGCTTGAAGCCTTCCTCCAGGTCGGGGCATGCATGGTATCGGTAATCAAAGATTCAGCTCTTATGATCCGTCAGATTGTCAGGGATTGGAAAATCAAAGAAGAATCTCTCTATCCCTATATCGAGGTGGTTCATGGGTTATCTGAGAAATTCACCTCATGCTTGTATTACCACGTCTCTCGGGATGAGAATCAAATGGCCGACTCTCTGGCTACCCTGGCCTCATTATGGGAAGTACCCCAGCAATCACCTATTCATCCTCTGGTTCTTTTGTCAACTAAGACCCCCTACCTTACTCAACTAGTTCAGCAGGTTCCCGCCATCTCCACCAAGCCCTATTAGTACTCTGACATTGTCCTATTCCTCCAAACTGGGCAGTATCCTCTAGATTCCTCTGACTCAGACCGTACCACTTTAAGGCAGCTTGTTGTCCAGTTCTGAATTATTGATAATGATCTCTTTAAGCACACCAGTGATGGTTTACTGTTTCATTGCTTAACTGAATCAGAGGCTAAGAAAGTAATTGATTAGGTCCATGCCAGTGATTGTGGCCCTCATATGAATGGTCTCGTTCTAGCAAAGAAAATTCAGCTACTGGGATATTTTTGGCTCACCCTAACGGCCGATTGCATCGATCAAGTCAAACGGTGCCACCAATGCCAGATTTATGGGGATATGCAACATCTACCACCCACCGATATCCACCATTTATCTACTCCTTGGCCATTGTCGACATAGGGGATAGACATAATCGATTAAATTCATCCTTCATCCACTAATAGGCACCAATTCATTATGGTAGTAGTGGACTACTTCTCGAAATGGGTAGAGGCCGACTCCTAAACCAATGTCACCTCCAAGAAGATGGCCAAGTTCATAGAAAAGCACATCTTCACTCAGTGTGGACTTCCGCATCATATAGCCTCAAATAATGGGGTACAGTTTCAAGGGGCAACCGCCAATCTGATTGAGAAGTACAGAATTGAGCACCATAGATCTTCGCCATACAGACCGCAAGCCATTGGTGCTATTGAGGTAGCTAATAAATCGGTAAAGAAGATTCTTTCTAAGATGATAGCCGATTACAGGGATTGGGCAGATAAGCTACCTTTTGCTATTTAGGGTTATCGCACAAGTGTTCGTACCCCGACCAGTCAAACTCTGTTCTCTCTAATCTACAGAATAGAAGTGGTGTTGCCAGTTGAAACTCAAGTAACCTCACTAAGAGTCGCATTAGAGTATAAGCTAAAGGAATCTAAATGGACTTAGGCAAGGTTTGAACAACTAAATATGATGGATGAGCAGAGACTAAGGGTTCTAGATAACCTTTAGATGTACCAGCAACAGATGGCTCAAGCCTATAACAGTCGGGTAAGGGACCAGAAGTTTCCCCTGAAAGCTGGAGATTTAGTCCTCAAGTAGCTGAAACCGTCCACCACTGATGCAAGGGGAAAGTTCAGGCCTAACAAGGAAGGATCGTATGTGATAAAGAAGATGCTTAGTAAAGGAGTTGTTAAGCTTATGGACATGGATGGGAAGGAGTTTGTGAACCCCATGAACCAGGATAGGCTTAAGCATTATCACATCTAACTCAAAAGAAATAAAGCAAAAAAGCATCACATAAAAAAATAGAAATGACAATCACCCGCCTTTTGGTCCTTCACTGATCGAGCAAAAATTAGGGTGACACCCGATGGTCGGTATTCTGCAAACTAGCCATGCAAAAATTAAGGGATGAGAACAAACTTGCTAGATCAAAAACCCATCTAGACAAAAATTAGGATATGTGAGAAAAGAGAGAGTGCCTTCTAGAAAACCGATCCAGGCTAGATGGCACCTGGAGTTAAATCAGTGGGAATGTTAACCCAACATCATATACTTTGTTTTAATTCACTTAATGAAAGTATCTCTTTTGTTGAATCTTGAATGTTTATGTTTATGCGAATTTTGTATCAATACGATCAAAATAGCTCAAGTAAACCGAATGCAAAGTTCACGTTATTCTAAATCAAATGCACATGATAAATAAAAATAATTCTGATAGACTGAAAAGAGCAAGGTCTATGCAAAAGTCAGAATAAGTCTGTTGGATTGAAAACTCGAAAAGGGTGGTCTAGGCAAAAATTAAGACAAGGTTTCATAGATTGAAAACCCTAAGGGGCAGTCTATGCAAAAATTAGAACCAAATAAAAGACATATAATGAGATAAAGTTCGATAGGCCTGTCACCCTGACTAGCCTATGCACAAGATAGAACTAAAATGAAGTGCATCTCAAGCCAAACTCCCTACATCATGATAATAACTAGTGATCCTCCGCAAGGTGGTAGTGGAAAAGGGCTCATGTCCTTACTCAGCTTGCTCTCCCTCAAAGAGGGCCCATGATCGTTCAAATCGGGTCATCATGCATCTAATCTCAGCAAGCCATCCTTTATAGTGTATATTAGTCTCAATGGTCTCCACGTGGCCGTAGTCCAGAGTCTCAAATATGGCCTCCCTGGCCCACTTCTCCTAGATATGGTTCACCCATTTGGCTTTGTAGACATTGATTTGGTTATGAGGTAGCTTAATCAGGACTCTTTATCATTTGCAGTACTAACGGCACAGCCGGTAAGGGGTATAGAATGAGGATCTCTCCAAACCTATCAGCTGAACGCAGGATCCGCAGGACTCTACAACCATATCTCAAATCCTCCACCAAGGGGCTAACAAACTAAATCTGTGAATCTGTGTATCCCTTTAGGATAGGCATTGAGCTGTCAAAAGTCAACTATCTGAAATCAGCTCACATAAGCCCTATCTCTCACAGATGGACGGGTAAGTACTTCTTCAAGTTCCCCCGAGTTGCCTCCTTTAGCTTCAGCTTCTCCATCAGCCATACCTGTAAGCTAGTCTCAGATAAAGGCAGAAAGAAGTAAATAATTTGTAAAATGGGGAAAATGGATACTTGCAGCAGTGTAAGATGGTCACCGATAAAAGTCGGGACAATAGAAGCAGCGTCGGTGTTTAGCAGGATCTCGGCTAGTCCCACAGATATGGGAGAACCCCTTATCAATATAAGACCAATAAGTGAAATCATCCTGAATGGGGCGACTAGGCCCACTCTGCACATAAATTCTACCTTAAGTAATAAAGCCACCATGGAAGGCCAAGCAAGGTGAGCTCTACGGGCCCCTCAGCACAACACTAAGCTGAAATATGGGTTTTTTAGGAAGTCAGAACATAAATAGGTCCACTGAATCCAAATTCCACAACCCTCAGGGCATACCATCCGTACCAAAATGAAACTCCGGGAGTGCCAGGGGCATGCGCTTGGGGCATGGAACCCCTAGTATGGCGTGGAACTCTTCAAATAAAGGGCATAGCTTGAATGAGGAAAATCAAAATACATGGTCCATCCTATCCAAAAAATTCAATGCAGCGAGGAGGAATTTGGGGCTTACGGGCCACGTAGCGACGTATCGACGTATCGAAAGCCCCATAGCCCGAATTTCTCCAACTTCTTCCACTCTACATTTCCCAGGCTCTCTAGGAAGCCCCATAGCTGCTGATTGTGATTTTCCATGATTGAATTTGAGAAAATGGTCGAATTTAGGTTTCTGGCTAAGTGATGCCGCCGGTGGTATGAGTCAGCTCACCGGCGGTAGGGACCAGGTCGCCGGCGATATAGATTTGTAGGCAGTTTTGTATATAATATTTAGCAAGTTAGAATTTCATGTAGTTAGCAATATCAGTGATGCCGCCGGTGGCATGGCCATATTTTCTGTGAATTTCAGGCCTATTTTAACCAATTTAAACCTATAAACAACCTGTAAAGACTTTGCAATCTTTTTCCATAACATATCCAAGCAAAAAATTCAAATCTTATTCAAATCAAAAGCCAAAAGGGGCAAGCCATCCAAATGTCCAAACCCTAAGCCTAAACAAAGCCGAAATTATCCAAAATTATCGAAACCAAAATTAAAAGCCTGATGTATCAAAGGCGTACAAAACCAAAATCTAAAAATAAGCATAAATAAATTAAGATCAGCGCTGGATCTAAAACTGGCCGCCACCGCCGGGCGGGTGAGATGAGACATCCTCATCGTTCAAAAGATAGTGGTTGATAACATCTTCTTTGGTCCCTGAGATGTTCCAAGAACTCTTAAGAACACCTCCATGGTGGTACCCAGCTGTCACCTTCCTTCCCCTATGGCCCGACTCTCCCGGGGATGCACGGTCCATGTTAAGTTTACTCCACCTCTCATGTAATGTGGCATCCAACTGGTTCTTTAGGTCGCTCTTTCGATGTCAGAGCATCCTCATCTCTTCCTCGTACCTCTATTGGGCCTTACTAGCATCCAACAGCATGAGGGCCATGAAGTCCTGCAGATAGGGAAGAAACAACAATCCATATCATTCATATCATCCATTCATGCATCTTATTCTAATTTTAACAGGAATATACCTGAGCAAGTAGAGTTTGTGAAACAAGTGTATCCCTGAGAGCAAAAGCATTCCCGGCCAACCGCTCTGCCTTGGCACGGGGAACTTGGAAAATCTGAACGGCAATTAAAAGGAATTAATAAAGGGTTTATCATATGGAATTCTTTGCATTTGTGCAAAGCTTATATGAGTGGTATTTTCTGGCATGAAGTTCAGCGAGTGGCTGCTTGAAGTAATCTGCCTGATCCGAAAGTCGCCACTCAAGTTCATTAGAAGGAATTGGGTCTCCAAGGCAGTCGAGAGGCACCCCTCTACAAATTTAGCTCCCTCTGGCATGCCATGATATCGAACCCGTTGTCCTTAACCCGGCCTTTTTCCTAAAGGGTACCTGGAAAATCCAAAAAGGCAAGCATAAGCAACCATTTTTTTCCCAAAGCATATGGCACAAATATAATCATAAAAGAAAAGAAAGGGTGTGATCTGACATCAGAAGAATGATGCCCCTTGTAAGCCATTGGTTCATCCTAGCTGACCTTGCCTTGCCCCTTGGGATGGCCCTCACCGCCACCGTCCCCTTCCTCATTGTCGCTCTCCACGATAATTCCATGCCTCTACTTTTTCAGCTCCTCCTCCTTCTTCTTCCTATGGTAGGGAATGGAATCATTGTCATGAATGCGGGAACACACAGGGAGCAAGCATGATATGTGGCCATCATAAGGTCCTAGGACACTCCTGACCACTTGACCGTTCCCCTCTAGATAATCGGCCTTATCGGCCTCACCAGTGATAGTAAGATAAGGCTACCAGAGGCCTGTAGGAGGATCTGCGGGCACTGGCCTGGCAGCAGGCATAAGCTCGCTCCAACCTCGGAATCTCTCCCCTAAGTACTAAAGTAAGGCTAGGGGGCACTCCATGATAAATCGGCGGTCATCCACCTCCCACCGGACAGTGAGAACATCAGCTCGGTTGGACACCTCCTCAAAAGGGTCTCGCACAACCTGGCTAATCAATCAAGCAGTAAATCAATGTAAGCGATTCAAATTCATAAATTTGTTTTGTTGACTAATGGTTTGTTAAATGTAAGACAGGGCTTAAAGTCAAAATAACATACCGAGCTGATCTGCAAGGTCTATAGTGCCTTCCAGTATGCGGTGGCATACTTGCTAAGTCCCCCGACACTCCTGCACCACCGGGCAAGGAAATGGGAACCCGGCAATACCGTAGTACCAAATAGGACTGGGGCGAGGATCTGATGCTTGAATGCCCAGACATGTACAATCAATAGCCAATCAGTCCAAAAGATCAACGCACCAAAAATAGAAAAGCAGCTAGCCATGATAATAAAGCAATATTCAAAAGGATGTACCTGAAGTATAAAGTAGCTCAAGCGAAGGACCTTCTCCTTCTTCCGGGCTCCTATGTCCAGCTCGTAATACATCTATGCCAGAATGGCCCTGGGCTAATTCTTCCCCTTAATGGCCACCATATCCTCAATGGCAGAAATCAACCTATAATTGACCTTGCTGCCCTAAACCGGGAAGAATAGCACCGTCAACAAAAGAAATAACAAAGGAGCAGAAACAAGCATTCCGATCGGTCTCGGGGACCACTCCAACCCCCTTCCAGTACTCATACAACTCCCTAAAGCAAAACCACCCCGCCTTGGGCTTTAACCCAAATAGCTCAGTCACTGTCTTCACTACCAGCCCCTTGAGGTGGTTCCTCTCCATGTACACATCAAAATGGATCACTTCCTTGGGCCAAGGTCATCACTATTGTATCCAAAGGAGTAATAGTCACCTCGCCAATTTGGAGGTGAAAAGTGTGAGTGGTATCAGACCACTTCTCAACCAAGGCAGTTAGGACTATGTGAGACAGCTTGGGCATCAGTAGGGGCATGGTTTGGGCTAAATCCCTAAATCCTGTATCATCAATCGCAGCCGCAAGCACCGGATCCTTCTCATCAATATGCTTCCACCACTCACTTATGGCCCCCATACCTTCGGTGCAAGTATGGGTATATGGCTGCAAAATCAAAAAGGAACAAATCAGCTAAGTAATCTAAATTCTTTGTCATTTTTCTTTTAGAAAGCTGCTGATGCCACCACCGGGGCAGTGATGCCGCTTGGGACATCAGCTATACTGCCAGCAGTATGGGTGATGTTGCCAGTGACATCACTGGAACTAGTGATGACATGGTATACTTTCAGCCCCTTTTGAAGGCCTGAAGCTGTTGGCAACAACAGTGATGTCACCGGCGGCATTGTTTCTACGGGCAAAACCCAATTTAGCCCAAAATCGCACAAAATCACCAAAAATTGTAATTAATTGATTTCAAGGCATAGAAACAACATAAATCGAGTAAAAATAAACCTATAACATGCATTCTAACACATATCTATTATTTTTAACCATTATTCTACAACTTTTTTTAGTCTAGGACCAAAATCTTCAAATCGAAACAAAAAGGTTTAAGTTTTGTAGGTTCACCTGGATGTTAGCGATATGGTTCTTCTAGACCCAGATGAGATCATCGATTGGAGCCACTATCCCATACCCAAAAACCACATCAGACTCCTTAAAGCCATAACCCATGTGAACAGGGCAAAGTTTCAGCCCCTCAATGGAAGAAGTGGGCAAGTCTTCATATTTAGAACTGCTTGATTTGCATCCAAAAATCTTCTTCACGGTTAGGAAGTAAAGGCAAAGAAATCTGAGATTGTTTGAAGAAGAGTAGAGAGAAAAAGAAGTGTTTTCAGCTTCTGTATGCTAAAATAAGAGAAATAGGAGTTCAATCCCTTATTAAACACCACGCAGAATTCGACGAGTTTAACTTTATTTAAAATTGTCCATCCATTAAGCCGACGACATAAGTCAAATCACCAGCGATACCAGTCATGCTGCCGGCGGCCTCAACTTTCCTAGTTTGAATTTTGAATTTATTTGACTAGTCAAAGATGCCACATGGCACCAATATTGCTGGCGGTATCGATCCAGATAGCTAGTGGCATCAGCCAGGCCTCCAGCGATATAAAAATCTACCCCTACATTTTTTAGCAGCTCCGATGGAATCCCGGCACCAACCCTAACATCCGAGGACTTCTGAAACTCTTATACTTTTAATTATTATATGTTTACTATTAATTAAAGGGGCAAAATTATTTTATTTCACAAAATCGATCAAGCAGTAAAAACATCATCTAAAATCAGTCTAATCTTTGTTTACTTGTCATTTATTGCGGAATGACGCTCTATAATGTCGAAACCTAAAAGCCCAAGCCCTGCTTGGCAAATCCTAAAAGCCCAAGCCCTCCTTGGCAAATCCTAAAAGCCCAAGCCCCGCTTGGTAAATCCTAAAATCCCAAGCCCCGCTTGGCAAATCCTAAAAGCCGAAGCCCCGCTTGGCAAATCCTAAAAGCCGAAGCCCCGCTTGGCAAATCCTAAAAGCCTAAGCCCTCCTTGGTAAATCCTAAAGGCCCAAGCCTCGCTTAGCAAATCTTAAAACCCCAAGCCCCGCTTGGCAAATCCTAAAAGTTCAAGCCCCGCTTGGCAAATCCTAAAAGCCCAAGCCCCGCTTGGCAAATCTCAAAGCTCAAGCCTGACTAAGGGCAAGTCAATCTCAAAGCCCAAGCCCCGCTTGGCAAACCAACAAAGCTCAAGCCCAACCATGGGGCAATCCAACCTCAAAGCTCAAGCCCGGCCAAGGGGCAAACCAGTCACCAAATAGAGTCACTATTAGAATCAAAACCTTGTCATCCATCAGGAACATTTCCTAACCCTTGCTCTTTCGTGAGATCATACTGACATGTAGCAGCAGTAATTCCCCAAGGGGTAGCCTGTGAGTACAGGATTTTATAGTCCCTCTCATGAGATGATGATGACGTATGCCCGATTTTATTCCTCATAATAAAAATTCCTTTTAGAATTTTTATTATCGATATAAAATTCTCTATGAATTTTATTTCACTAAAAATTCGGTTCAGCATGTTCGATAACGCATCTAGTGGTAGCTCAGACCGATGATTTGCACCTAAAAAATAATTTAGTCTAAAATACCCTAAAGAAGTCAAAAAAAGGAGCCTAATAATTCAGTTTTTCTGTTAAAATCACCTTCTGCCGGATTTCCTCTCCCTTTCCCCGATTTCGGGCTTAAAACATGCGAAGCTTTTCAGACCTGTCAGAAGAGAGAGGCTGCTAGCGGCCTCGCTGATACCGCTGGCGGTATCATTCATGCCGCCGGCGGCTTGGCTTTCAACTGCAGAAGAGCTGTGTGCCTTTTTGCCCAAAAACTGTTGGGTAACTGATCCAAGGCAATTTCCAGTGGCTTTTAGCCTATATAAGCAGCATTTCTCAGCCATTTGAAAGGGTTCAACACTTAAGACTTGAAACCTTATAGAGATTTTGAGCATTTAGCTATATTTAGTGGGATAAGTTTAGAAAAGGTAAGAAAAGGGGATTCAATTCATCTTTTCTTGGTTTTTCTCTATTGAACTCTCTAATATTAGGTAGATTTTCAAGTTTAGAATCACTAAAAATAGGATTTAGAGCCCAAAATCACCCCTTACTTCCCAAAATCATCATTTGAGCTCCTCGGAGGTGTCATATGGATCACGAAGAGGTGGATTAAAGGCCCCGAGGTAAAAAATTTTGAGTCTCATAGCTCTTTGGCTTTCATTTTACTTGTTTATTGTGTTTTAGTTGCTGTTCATGCTTAGTTTTGGGCTTTTGGTTGCTTTCCAGCCAAAAGCAGCTGCTGGCTTTCCAAATCCTATACATTTTTCTATATGATAAGTAAAATACCCAAAGGCCTAGCATTTATCTAACCTAAATCTACCTATACAAAACAGTTAGCACAAAATATAGCACATTGTACGAGATACACCATATAGCATGCATAATTAGTAGACAAAACAAGACCCAAGATAGCGTGAACATGGCATATTTATTTATAATTTATGGAGCCCAGTTGGATGGCTAGAAATGAGGTTTAAACGGTGTTAGTGGGAAAATTCCGTTCTATCCAAATTTTAGACTCAATTGTTATTTTAACCGGATTATTAGTGAAAATGCCACATGGTATGGGATGAGATCTATTTTCAGAAGGTTCTGGACCCTCATCATTTCACTATATATCCTAGCTTCAGGAATTTAAACTAGGTCGGAAATAAAAAAATGAAAATAAATATGACGTCCAAAAGGTCATACGGCATTGTTGATACCGTCGGTGGCTTCAAATGTCTCCGGTTGCCCCATTTTCTTGCAGGACCCTTTCTTTATGTTATCCAGAATGTCATGCAACTTGCCTATGTAACTAAGATCGCTAGCATCATCATTGATGCCACCGGCGGCCTCAGTCATACCTCCGGCGGTATAACCTTCTAGACAGCAGTTTTATTTTCATTTTTTATTTCTGACCTAGTTTAAATTCCCAAAGCTAGGATATACAGTGCAACAATGAGGGTCTAGAACCTTTTGAAAATAGACCTCACCCCATACCATGTGGCACTTTCACTAATAATTCGGTTAAAACAACAATCGAGTCTAAAATTTGGATATAATAAAATTTTCCCGCTAACACCTTTTAAATCTCATTACTAGCCATCCAACTAGGCTCCATAAATTGTAAATAAATATGTCATGCTCACACTAACTCAGGTCTTGTCTTGTCTACTAATTACGCACGCTATGTGGTAATCTCGTATAATGTACCGTATTTGTGCTAACCGTTTTGTGCAGGTAGATTTAGGTTAAATGAATGCTAGGCCTTCAAGTATTTTACTTATTGTATAGAAAAATGTATAGGATTTGGAAAGCCATGTAATTATTATTTTATTTTCCGCATTTTATTCGTTGGATGACTGTAATAATTATTTATTTTCCGCTTTTTATGCTTGATAACGCGATAACAATATATAAACTGAAAATATAATAAATAGGGTAGATTAAAACCGATTAAGAAAGAATGAAATACTTTAACCTGGCTAATGTAAAATAGATAACATCATTTGAACTCGGAATCTCTACTTAAAGTATGGTCTACCACCCGATGGGAAAAACGTACCAAAATTTCCCGATTGAGCTGAACCAGGTGGCGACTCTATTTTAAGTATAGGATTTCGATCTCGTATCTTTTGAACATAAAACATGATAAACCATTTTCACAATCACTATCACACCCATCATTTTCTAGGAGATCAGTCCTCCGACTCAGCCTCGCGGCCTATCTAAATCATGGTCCAATCATAACATGCCTATAAAGAGGCTGAAGAAGAGAAAAGCAGATGATGCAGGTATTAATGCTGCGAAGGCTAAAGGACAGGTGGCTACATTAGTACCTGTGCCTAAAGTAGGTCAGCTAAGGAAGAAATTTGTTGCCAAGAAACTAACTGGTGTAGTCCAGATTCTATAGGAGGCTGAAAGAGTGAAGGCTGCTAAGGCAAAAAGGTTCAATAAGAGGCAAGAACACCTTGAAGAAGAGATTAAAAGAAAGGCTGAGGAGTCAGCAGCTAAGGCTAAGGCTGATGTGGAGAAAGCCTATGAGCAAGCATTAGTATGCTTGGTTGAGAAGTTAATTCCTAAGGCTGTCAATGAGATGATAGGGGTCCTAGATGGAATTGAGAGTGAGGAACAGCAGGAGGATGATGCTATAGAGTTTTAGGTTAATGAGAAGGAAGAAGATGAAAACCAGCAAGTCATTGATATATCTGCTGAGGAGGATGAGGAGAAAAGAGAAAAGAAGAGGATATTGTTTAAAAAGATGAAAGTGGTGATTGATGAAGATGAGGGAGATCTGGAGGATAAAGAAGAGGAGGTAGTTATAGTTGAGCAAGGAGCTCAGCTAGCTGAGCAATTATCTTTACCTCAGGCTAGTGAGCAAATTATTGAAGGTGCGAATGAGAAGGAGGCTGAGAAGTAGTCAGAAGAACCATTTCTTTTCCTTAACCTTTCTTCTGAAACACCCATTTCTCCAACACCCATATTAATGCAACCTCTCATCACCCCTAAAGTTCTATCACCATCAACTTCCACCTCTGACAAAATAGCCTACCCAAACATCATTCCCCCTTCTATACCTAGTTGGGTCTCCTTTTAATGAACTATTAATGATAGAAGGACCTATCCTTAAAGGTCCAACTATTGAGAAGATTCACACTGACCAGCCATAATAGCAACAGCCACAACCTCAACCCCAATTCCATCCCTGGGCTGAATTGCTTGGAGAGATAAAGAGAACAGGGAAGGGAAATATTTTTAGCACTTAGGATATATGAAGAGATAGATGTTGAAATAGTTAAATCTATATTGTATAAGGAGGTGCTGAGGAAACTTGCAAGGGCTAGTGAGCCAGTACAAGGGTTAATGGAGGCGGTTGAGGAGATGAAAGCCCATTTCAAGTCAGTACCTACCAAGTTTTCTCTTATGAAGGCTATAATATCACATACTTTGCCTATACTTAATATTGCAGGTAGGAAAGCTGATTACTTAAAGATAGAGGTTGTTGAGCTTAAAAATAGAATGGAGAAGATCTATGAGAGGAACAACAGAGTTGCGAATGAAGATAGAGATTTTAGAAACTCTCTAATTGATAAAATTAATCCAGTATTACAGGGATTACAGGCTGTGCTGAATGGATACAATATCTTAAGCAATGAAAATGACACCAACACCACCATGCTGGATGTTTTGATCAACACAGTTAATGCAATGATAACAGCTTTTTAGCATAATCAAGGCAACTCCAATGAGCTTAATCGAGTAAAGGAAGGAATATTGGAGGGAGTTAAGGCCTCCAAGGAGGGAATTTTGGCTACGCTAAAGAGATTAAATATATCTAATGCACTGAGTAGCGACATTGTGATGTCAGAGGCTGAACAAGAACCATCTCTTCATCAGAAGCTTAGTCACATTTGTGATCAAATCAACGATGTTCATGTCGATGTCTTCACCGATGGTCAAGTTCTTAATCAGATACATAAGCAGTTATCCTCGCACATTAGAAGCACCCTCATGTTTGAATGGATCTTGCGTGAAAACGGCCAAACCAAAGCTTTGACCAGTCTTACCCAGATTTCTAAGGAATGGCTGAATGCACAGTTCTGAGTCAATCAATTCCAGTCTTGTGCCCTTGTAGCACTCTTCTTATGCCTCAAAGAGCAGGACTTCATCTCACAAAAGGTCTATGAGTCCCCTAGTCTAGAATTTTTCCACCGCCATTTATGGCGATCTTAGTACCTTTGAGGATTCTCTGAGCTCATTTGATCATCAAGCTTAGGCCATTTTGGATTCAATGGCAATAGGGGAGAAGGATCACAAGAAGTGTGAGCAAGAGGAGAAGGATAGAGTTGCAAGGGTGGCTGAGTTTTCATATGAGTTGTCCAAGGATCTGAAGTGCATTGAAAGAGAATATCTTAAGACTCGCAAGAGGAAAGGGAAGAAGCGAATGACCCCAAAGAAAAAGCAATTAAGATGGGATGAGGAGGCATTTCAAAAGAAGGCTTCTAATCTACAAGGGCCCATTTTGCCTGATAAATTCTGAATAGAATAGAAATATTTTGTAATCTTTAGAGCTATTTGTAAAACTTAGTATAGGTTAACTTTCTATTGATTTGTACCCAGTTATTCATTTATAAAAGGATTACTTATTCTGTTCTAAGTTAAGAACTTCTTAACTTCTTATATTTTCTGCTATATATATACATAATGTTGACCTTGTAGAAAAATATGAGAAGTATTGAGGAATGCTGAGCTAGGAGAAATCAAGGATTATGGGGGAGCCAGCATTCACTCTGAGCAAAAAGAGATGGTAAACCATGATATATCAAGCATTCTTTTGAGGTAACT
Organism: Euphorbia pulcherrima; assembly: GCA_947683365.1. Taxonomy (NCBI): domain Eukaryota; kingdom Viridiplantae; phylum Streptophyta; class Magnoliopsida; order Malpighiales; family Euphorbiaceae; genus Euphorbia; species Euphorbia pulcherrima. The sequence goes on along the minus strand of CANTUS010000010.1, from coordinate 13,861,381 downwards.
CTGATCTAAATATCTTATTGATTTAATTTCTCACTCAGATTAATTGCCACTGATCAAAATGGGGGAGAATGTTGAACCTAGCACAAGTTTAGGCTGACTCAATTAAGTTTGAGTTAACTAAATCAATAATGATGTTAAAATAACTAGTCTATGATTATACGTGAGTTATTGAATTCAAGGGTAGAATTTCAAGTCTTCGCTGACCTAGCTATTCAGTTTTAACTCTGAATTGTTTTGGGCTAAGCTGTGTACTTAGTCGCTAACTAAGCACTGTTCACTCAGTGCTCGATATTTAGATTGTATTTCAGCTATGTTATTTGTTTATTCATTTTGCTGCGTTACTTCATTTTCCAGTAGCGCTGACAATTCCATTTAAGGACAAATGGAATCTTGCTTTTTGTCATGTTACTTTTACAAACATTAATGAAAGACGTCATATAAAAGATAAAAGGAATTAATGATGTGACAAGGATAAAAGCTCAGTGTGGATAAAGACAAAAGTTGTCCAGAGAGAAGCTGCATGAAGACAAAGTCAAATTGGATTGAAGCAGCACGTATCTCCTGCAAGTGCGCGACTCTACAAGAATGTCAGATTGCCAGAAGGAATGGGAAGATAATAAGTAGTAGGTCACCACAAGTTCTCTCTAATGGAAGACCGGCATCAAATGATAAAGATTCAATTTTTAAGCTCTGATTCAATATGTCTCTAACGGATTGATTTCTATTTCACAAAGGTGTGATTCTATCTCCCAACGGATCGATTTGAAGAAGCAACGGGTGAATAGTTGAGCTGTCAAATTGTAGATGATGCCAAAGCAAGTTCAATGACTACATTCTTGTTTTCAACTATAAAAGAAGCAAGAAGGCAAGTGTTAGAACTTGGTGAATACACTTGAATTTCTAAGAAGCTAAACTATGTCAAATTCCAAGCTTTAAAGAAGTTCGATCAAGAAAGCAACCACTCAGCGAGAATCTGCTTTAAAACAAGAGAGAATAGTATAGATCAATTGAACTGTCATATTTGATTATTTGTAACTAGATCAACGTTTTTATAAGTTGAATCCAGCTATCGTCTAGAACTCTGTTGACTTACTGGTAGAAGAGGGTGTTCTACTCAACGGGTGAGTGATTACAGTGAGGAGGGTACTCAGTTGTAATTGGGACACTCTGTGAAGGCTTCTCCACCTAGGGTAAAGGAGTTGAGATTAGTGTATTAAAGCCAAGACATTCTCTTGGGGCTGGATGTAATCACAAGTTGCCAAACATATATAAAATCTATTTGTTCTTTACTTTATTGTTGAAGCTTTACTCAATTTATGTTCTGCCCGCTGACCTACTCAGCGCAGTTTCTTTTATCGTGAAAAAGTTACCTGTTTTAATCTAGCGAGTCATTCAACCCCCTCCCCCTCTGACTCACTGAGTGTACGCATATAGACCAACAATAAACTTTAGATAACTTAATATGAGTTAAATTATTAAGTTAAAATAAAACTCTGAAATAGATTTTATTGAAGTATTTATTAATTTATATTTCAAATTTTATAAAAAATTTTGAATAAAGAGGGCCCATAACTCTAATTTCGCTTAGGGCCCTCCAAATGTCAAGGTCGACCTTGACTAGAGTCAAAATCTTTTTATAAGCTGAGAATTTTCTCTCAGTTTTTTTTCATTGGGTGAGTCGATCAGAGATGCTTCCTACATCGCACTGCCTTTATTTTGTTCTTTTAATCTCGAAAATTTATGCTTTTATATCAAACATTAATACTCAATGTTAGTGGTGGGAGGTCCTAGGTTCAATACCTAACCTCTTCAAAATTCTTCAAAGAAAACATAATCCTCGTTCATTTGACAATCCCATTGATCATATAACAATCATAGAAATCTATAAGACAACATTAATTTCTCACTCCCATATATCAATTCCTAGTTTACGACTACATGTCATAATATAAAGGCCTAATACATGCGCGACTCTGAACTTGGCTTTAAATGCTAATTTACCTTATAAACTTTCATTTATTTCTAACCCCTTAAATTTATTTAAAGTGAACCTTCTAACTCGTGAATGTTAAGTATCAACTTTTGGTTTAAGAGAAAAAAAAAGACATCTTTAAAAATTCAAACTAATCAAATTCTGACACGTGACATTTATGGAGCAATCTGGTGCATTTTTTCTTAGCTCGAGAGGGTAATTGGAATATTTTTCGAAGTTGAGGGGGTCAATTTCTCGAACACGAAAACAAGGACAGAATGTATAAATTATATATTTACATTATATGCATTTTTAATCAACTGCTACATTTTTTTAATCAATTACATCAACTCCAACCTCATTTTGATCTGTTCAAAGATTTTACCATTTGATTTGTTCAAATTCTTGTGCTTGATTTTAGCAACAAACGGTGTTCATACACATCTATTTTTTCTTGGTTTTAAAACCAACGCTTTCTACCTTTCTTCTATTACAATTCTAAAGATGAAGATAGTATTATTCATAGCGATTCTAATGGTGGGATGATCAATCTCAGTTTCGGGAAATGAGAATGAAAATGAAGAGTTAGTAGTTAAAAGGAGACTGCAAAGAGGACCGGTTCCACCCTCACAGCCTAACCATTGTGCTTCTCATGATCCTCATAGACCTTGCCCAGGTCCCCCTAGCTCCTAATTTACTCACCTTAATCAATCCTTCAGCTTTTGAGAGCCTCATATTATTGATTTCTTTTTTTATTATATCATAATTTTCAGTTAATTTGCCGAGTTTAATGTAATAAAGCTTGTCTTGTTGTTCTTTTTCTTATCTGTAACTCTGTTTCACTCATGATTTGATTGAAATTGACAATTATATTATTTTTTTGGCTCTTATTAGCCTTGGGATGGGTTCATTAGCTTCTTGATTTAGTTCTTACTGTTCTAATTTAATTGGTTGGATTATAAATGTTATGTAGCACTTAATAATGTTACGTCGCATACTTTTTATCCTAGACTATCCATTTTAATGAGGTAACAAAAGTTTAATTGTATTAATTGAATATAATTTAATTGGTGTACTTCTCAAAAAAAAAATTAAAATAGAGGTGGAAGTTCTTACCTCTTCAAAATTTATAGAAAACAAGAGATAGGTTGTTGATCCCTGCTTTTTGTGTAGTGATCATCTCTAATAGATAAAAAAAATATGCATTTTCCTGGCTCATGTTTGTTTTGTCTTTAAAAATTGCTTCCACGTAATATTTAATTGTTAATTTTTTTTTATTTGTTTGGTTTTTTTAGTGTATATATTCATTTGCTATTCGAGTTGGGCAAGTTTAGAAAGATAAAATTTTTCATACCGTAAATATTTTAATTACAATTCATCACTTGAAATTTAATCTTTTCCTAGAATCTAAATCAGTATTTACTTAAAGCTATCGGCAAGTTAGCACTTATATCATATGGACTCTTTAAAAGAGTAGTTGCATCCGTGTCCGTATGGACATGAAATCTGTGTCCGATTTAGTAATTGGCTCTCGGATACGGCAATATCAGGGATAAGATTTATTTTTGAATTAAAATTTTCAATAAATTTCAATTAATAATGAAATCAAATTTAGAGCTTTCAAATACGAATCAATCTCTTTTAGATAATCTTTCTAATTAAGTATTTATCTAATTAATAAGATATAATCAAAATAGTAAATTATCTTGATTGATTGATTCTTAATTAATTAAGTATTTATCTAATTTATATAATAAAGGCATATTTTTAAATGATTATGTGAGTGATTTTTTCAATTTTCTAATTTTATTAATTAAATTTTTTTTTGAATTAAAAAATAATGAAAAAATATTTTTTTTAAAACGTCTTATGTCTATGAATTACCATTAATTAATCACTATTTATTACATAGTATTTAGTTTCTCGATCAAATTATCAACTCATCAATATCTACTATCTTCTGTAACTTTATTTTGCTCTTTCGTCTTTTTATCTCTTTCTCTAACGATATTCAGTTCTCTATTTTATGATATATATATATATATATATATATATATATATATATATTGTCGTATCCTCGCACCCGTGTTCAAATTTAGGACAATGTCCGTGTGTCTTAAATTTTTAAACTTAACGTACTAAACCCACATATCTATACCCGTGATGTCCGATATTTACAGACGAGTCCATGTGACATAGATAAGCACACAAGTTGTAAGACACTAAAACATCCTTCAACTCAAGTTACATTTGCTTTTTGCCCCCATGTGTTTTCATTAATTTGTGCTTTTATAGCTAACATCAACTTATAATCCAAATAATAATAATTAAATGGTTTTCCATTGATCTATAACACAATAGCAATCTCTCAACTCTGCATATATATATATATATATATATATATATATATATATATATATATATATATATATATATATATATATATATATATATCTTCATACAAATAATATATCCTCAACGCCAATAACAAAGGGATCATAGTACAATTAACATCACTCGATTTCTCGAACACGAAAACAAGGACAAAAACACCGAATCAAACTAGCACCAAACTTGACAAAACACTCGAAAAACCAACCTGATTTTTCCCTCGTCTTAGTCTTCTCAACAGGAACACCGTAAACTGGATTCGAAACAGTGTACTGCTGGTAGCTCAACAATGGCGACGGATTTGTTTTCTCCACTACAATTTCTTCGCATCGAAACTGATCCTCCCGATAACCTAATTCCGGCACAAAATTGCTCTGATCAGCCTCTAGCCACCGCGGCAGGGGAGGAGCCGAGGGTTGAACCGGCGAAGAAGAAGACTGAGAACAGCCGCAACAGTGGAAATGCTGCGGCTGCCGTAGAGGATGAGGAGGCGGCGGTGGTGGTGGGAGATAGTAGAAAGAGTGTTGAAATTGCTTGTTTCTTTTCTTCTTTCTTGGCCACAATTTCTTCAGCTTTTTGGCTGCTTTCAGCATTTTCTTAGCTGGTTTTTAGAAATTTTGGTTGATAACTAGAACAAAAACGGATATATCGAGAGTTGTTACAGGCTTTGCTTTGATGTGCATTACTATTGCTATTAATTGATAGTATTTTTAAGAAACTTTTGCAAGTAATCAACTTTTTCTTTAATTTTGCAATCTTGTGACCGTTGCAAACCCATCAAATAGAAAAGGACAGGAAGGAGCCTATGAAGTTTAGACCGTTTTAATCATAAGACCAATTTTGACACCGACAATAATAGTATTGGGGGAGATTTTTCTAGGTTACAATTAGGCAAGTTTTTGAGAAATCTTACTCTGTAAAGAGAGATTTTCAGAAATCTTACTCTGAAGAGAAGATTTTTAGAAATTGAAAGTTCTTTTACACAAAGTTTTTAGGGCCGGTATTATTTTTTAAGTTACTGTTAAAATAAGTTGCTTTTACAAATTTTTAATAAAACTATATATTTTGACTTTAAACACATTTTAATCTTTCATACTAATTAATTAGGAACTGTCTCATTTATTTTTTCTTTTTCCAAAATAAAATTTATTGCTACTAGGTAAAGCTTAAAATAAAACTTTTCTGAATAGCTGGTGAAAAAAGCTTAGCCAAACTAGGCCTTAAACAAGACTCAGATGAAAAATATAAGCAACTCTGATGCTCTTTTAATTCTAAATGGTTGAATATTAGTATATAGAATCTCATGCCTTTTAATTTTCAACTTTATTATGAAAATCTAAATCCAAACACTTATTCAAAACAACAAACTAAACAAATACTAAAATTATATTCTCTAAAAACTACAGGGACCAATTTGACAATTAAGCCCTCAAAACAAAAGAAACTTTATATATATACTTATTTACAAAGGCAACATTTCCCATTGTAAAAAGCAATAAAAACATATAAAAAAGAAACAAGCAAAGACAAGAGATATTGCATGTCTTGTTCCAATCGCCATTGGCTAACCAGGAGGAACTCTAATGGACTAACTTTTTCAGCCCACTATCAAAGATTCCCTCTCAAAATTAGTCAATAAATAACCCAAAAATAAAATAAAAAAACAGTTCTTTTAAGGATGAGCCTCCCACACTCCATCTATTACATGTTCAGGAAACAGCTGCAAATCCACCTCTCACCACCACTTTTGTGCTCCCTGTCCCCCTATCTTAATGGATGTGCCATAAACCCCATTAATGGCAACTCATCCCGTGACTATTAGCAACCAGGTCCCACAACCGATGACCTGTCCTCCATGTTATTCGCTGCATCAGTATCAGCATCGCCATTAGTGTCAATGTCGGTTTTCGATGCTTTGATGTGTCCATCGACAGGGAATTTGATCTTGGGCGATAACTTCTTCACTTCTTCCGATGTGTATATGAAAATCTTCCTCACCATTGTGCAGAACTCGCTGCAGTTTTCAAGACATTAGTGTCAGCAAGTGTGACTAAATGCAGCATCAGCTCTCTCAACTTGTCTCATATTGCCTACTGCCCCTGAACTCCTGAACTTCCAAAAAGTGCACTATTTTGCCCCTTGAATGCCACATGTCAATTTCTGGTTGGTTTGACTTTTTAACGTCATTCACCTTATTTTTCTCTCTAACCAGAAGTTGAAATTTGGCGTCCAGGCCAGACTGATGCACTTTTTGAGAGTTAAGGGGGCAACGCTACGGGGACCTTTTCGGGATGTGACAATGTGACAAGAGCTGGTAATGCATTTGGCCAATGTAAAGAAAAACAAATGAGGATGTCTCAAGAACCTACTTCCATGGATCATCCCCAACCATCATCATATCATCTTCATCATCGGTATAGACTACTTGCCATTTCTTTGAAGATCCACTAAGCTCATTTTCAATATCGAACATCTCCTCTAGTTTCCTGAGCAAGTCTTCGTAACAGTAGAATCGAGTCAAATCAACCGCTCTACCCACAGCAATTCCTTGCATGTGAACCTAGGAAAAAAAGTCAAATTGACATTGACCTTGAATCGAAATCGAAGTACAGGGTAAAGAGAATTATTTATTTACCTTTGTGCAACTTCGAATTTGCTTACTTTGCGACTCGTGAGGAGATATCATGCTCGATTTCTCAGGTTCACAGCTTTCTGAAGGTATTTCAGACGGATTTAAATTCGACGGCTCAGATTCATCATCCAAAGAGACAACTGGACAATTATCGTCCCTCACTAGTGGCGAAGTGTCTTCTGCATTGGAGTTGTCGACTAGTTGGATCCCGAAAAGCCTATAGCCATTGCCAGCGCTCTGTCTTTTCTTAGCAGAACCTTTGTTAACGACTGGGATGAATGAATCTATAACACTTTCGACCCGATTAGGCCAACGTGGTGAGTTAGGAGAAATGCTAGAAAGTTGATTGTTGCCGTTAAAACTGAGACAGTTGACCTTTGTAGCTGGGAAGAAATTGGGCGACGGGTAAATATGTCGTCCGCGGTGAGAGTCCCCATATGAGAAAGCGGGAGAATCGGCTTGGGGCTTCCATATCCCTAAAGCGCAAACAATGGCAGTAAATGATTGTTAAAATCATCCAAAAAAAATAGCACAAGGGATTTATTTTCCTTTTTGGGTCATGTTCCATAACTTAAATGTTCTTTTAATGCCTGAATAATTCAAATTGCCTATTTACTGTTTGACTTATTCATTTACTTCCTGTTTTGGTGTCTGCCATAATAAATTTTAGTACAACAAAATAATAAGACATCGTAGAAGGTCGACAATTATATGCATGATCAAAATATATCCATGGTCCAAATGATAATACATGTATTTCACGTTTTTTGTGTTGTTAGATGGACGCTTAATGTACTGAAATTAAATTAGCAATGCACCAAATAGGCATATTCTGAATACGTCAGGCACCAAATAGACAGTAAATGAATACATTAGGCACCAAATACACAATTTCAATAGGTAAGACACAAAAAGGGCGTTTGAGTTATATAACATAACCCAAAAAGATTGTTAAGCACATAATGAAGTGCCTAGTGGTAGAGAGTGTCTTAGCCGTGGTTGAGACTGAATCTGTGACTCTAGAGGTCACATGTTTGATCTCATCCAGGATGGGTGGAGATTTTTCTTTGTATTTAGTTAAATAAGCATATTTGTGCAAAATTTTAAAAAGTAGCAAATTGAAGTGTCGGAAGGGGAGGGAAATACCAAGTGGAGAGAGGTCAGGTGTTTGAGGTAAAACGGCCGGTCTTGCTCGCTTGTTGTTCCTTTGCACCGGTTGTGAGTTAGAAGGAGCGGTTGCAACAAGCGGCTCCAACTCCCATGCCGAGACCCTATCAGGACGCAATATTGAAGAAGGCTCATCCCATTGAACCTATTACCGTGTTTAATCAACCAAGAAACAAGATCAAATCACATTGAAGTGTCGAAATTGAACAAATGGTCTGTCACTCAGAAACCGAACACTTGAATAACTGCAGTTAAAAAAGAAGATAACAACCTTTAAAGATCTCCAATCCGAATTAGCCCATCCAGACGATACGTTATCTCCAACACCGACAATGGTGCCACTGAACCTGCAGATCCATAAGAAAACACTAATACTCAACAAACAATTGACCGTTACGAACTACCATTGAGAATAATTTATCTAGAACAAGAAGATACCTTCGTTCCGGAACCTCTTCACCCTCAAATCTCATCTTAAATCTCATACCGACCGAGAGTTTATGGCTCTGAGCTTCGAGATAATTGTTGACACTAACAATAAACTCGGACCGACTTGTTCTGAAACAAAAGCTCATTTGTCGTTTTTCACACCAAAACAAGGAAGACAAAGGGCTTGATTGGAACAAATGAACTCAAAAAACAGAATTCATTTGAAAATGAATTCTAATTCCTATGCTTAGTATAACATATAAAAAATACAAAATTGAGTTGAATTTCATGGATCTTGGTCTTATAAAATGTGGATTTGCAAATTCCACCTAATTTGGTCAGATTTCATCACAACATGATGAATTCCATTGAATTCAAATTCCAAATATTACAAATCCACTTTTTGTTCATTCCAAGCACAAAAAATCAGAATTACAAATGAATTCCATCAAATTTGATAGAATTCATTTGTTCCAAGCAATACCAAAAGAAGTAATGAAGTAATACAAAAACAACCGAATAAGTTCAGATAGATGAAATAAAACCTGGGTTTGTAAAAAACTGAAAAAAGAGTTCCAGTAGCAATGGCATGAGAAGCAGTGGCAAGAACCCCAAGATGCATGCTTTGGCTAGAAATAACAGAAGAAGGCATATTAGTCTGCTGTCTCATGAGCCGCCTTACTCCAACATGAAGCTCTCCATTCTCTCCCCTACAAAGAACACAATATAATCAATGTTCATAAATTGATACTTAGAAAGATATAGTGCATGTGATAAAGATAAACTTGCCTCAAGAAGATGAATGCATCGCCCGCCACTAACTTTTTCGAGCTAACAAAAACACTCCACCCAGTGGTGAGTAAATGGCGTCTAGGCTGACCACGGAAAATGTGGCGGAAATGCCACTCGTTTCCATGTAGATCACTCGCAACCAATTCCTGCCAAGGCGGCTGTTGGGACATATCCTATAGAACAAATAAACTTATTAAAATTGTAATCACTAATAATGCAAAATTAAGGCCTAATGCATCGAGACCCTCCCTGAACTTGACCCTAAACTTTCAAAAGTTTCAATTACCCCCTTGAACTTGAAAAAAAAATGCACCAGTTTGCCCCTAAACGACACGTGTCAGCTACTTGTTTGCTTGACTTTTCAAAGATGTAATTTTTCTGATTTTTCTCTCTCCAACCAGAAGCTCACACGTGGCATTTAGGGATTAGGAAGTACTTTCAACAAGTTCAAGAGGTTAGATGGAACACTTGGAAGTTCAGTAAACAAATGGGCATTTAGGGACAAGTTCAGGGGAATCATGATGTATTAGGCCTAAAATTAAATTGCAAAATCATCAATTTAATTCGCTTGTCCTGACCAATGGAGGAAGGCATTCATCGGCATGCCTTCGAAGAACAGAGAAGCCGCCATGTGTACTCGTGTCAGAAGCAGTAAGCGTCTTGCAGAAAGAATGAACTGTGCATCTTTCAGGTTCTGGGAGTGGAGCGTCGGGGCTAGCAACCTCGCTTTGCTGATTTGAAGAGAGCTCATTATCAGACCAAAGTAATAGTAAAAGGAAATACATTGAAATCCTTGTCTAATACTCCCTCCATCCTTTTAAAATAGGCATTCTAGGCCAAAAAGTGTTTCCCAAAATACTTGTCACTTGCACATTTCTAGGTATCTTTTCCACTAATATTCCAACTCTATCCCTAATGTATTAATTACTTTTGGTTAAAAAATTAAAGCATTAATTAAACTACAAGGGTAAACTAGTATTTTCATATCCTTAATTAATTAATTTATTAAGAAGCGTGAAACTTGTAGGAAGACAAGTAAAAAAATATGGAGGGAGTAATAAAGATGTGATATGCTTACATCAGGATCAGGAAGCAGAGTAATTTGTGCATAAACTTCATCTGATTCGGGTTCAGCCTACAATTGATGGAAGTGGTAAACAAATTTATACCATGGAAGTAGTAAACTAATTTATATCAAGAGAACTATGAAATGGTAAAACCGTTTGCTAAGAAACTGATAAAAGGATTCATCAAAACTTATTGTGTTTGTGTTTAATCTTTGAATGACGAAACAGGTCAAACAAATTGATGTGTCAGCACTAATACAACCCATTTGTTGCACATGTTAATCATGTCAACTCAATTCCGAATGTGTGAATCATATGATAACATGTCATGACCCATTTTGACACCCCTAATAAAAAGTCCCAAAATAACTTTTTGAATTAAGAATAAAGGTTACATGTTGTGTAGAAAACCTACCCTGCGCTGAACATTAACCACTTTGCACAGAATTTTAGGGGGGAGATTGAATGAGGGCATCCGCTGGTCCGCCCCTTGATGCATTGATGCCTCGAGCTACATAAAGGACATAACAATAAGAAAACAAAGAGGACAACACACAAAAAAAATGAAGTGTGACTAAAGACATAGACAAGAAAGATATAATCAGTTTCGAAATACCTGCTCCATGTGACCTTGTGGAAAATAATAAACACGTTCCCCTTCACGAGGAAGGTTGACAAGAGGTCCAGCACAGGCATGCCACAGCTCATTGTACAAAGCATCATTACATCCCCCTGAACATATTTTTATCAGAACAAATACAAGAAAACTATAATATAACATCAAAAACGGTATAGCCTCAGGATTTACAGCAGTTATTTTTGAAAAAACCAGTCGAATCAGCAAGTTATTATTTAAGATAAGTCCAAAGTGCAACAAAAGTAGAAATTTTGAGAAACAAAACGAAATGTAAAAGAGAATCATCGGTGTTGCAAGTATGTTAAACCACCCCAAAAACCCGTTGCCTAACGTAATGTTCAATAACCAAAATGCTATTTTGTAATCCATAATGTTCAATTAACCTTATTATTTGTACTTTATTGTAATTCAAGTTTCTAACTTTATAATTAAACAGTGGATCTAAATTTGTTTAACTCAAGTAAGCTAGGAAATATTTTCACCAAATTTCAAAATGAATGCATCAGTGAACTGAACATCAAAACCTAATAAATAATTTTCACACAGCCAATTAAAGCAAAATTCGTCTTAGAAAAAATTTGAAAATACTTTGAACCATCTATATATCGACGCATAATTTACATAGTATAGCAAAAAACATGACAAAGAAAACCGAGCGCTGCAAGCTCAAACCTGTATGAGGGTGACCAACAGGTATATTATTGTTCGTGAATGCCATAACCACAGAGCGTCGATCTACAGAAAAACAATTGGCGAAGTAGTTAAATTTACAATCAAACATTTCACCAAACTATAGATAAATCATTAATGAATTATGCATATTGATGATAAACATGCATTTAGTACTATGTAAAGCTTTAGTTAACTAGAATTTCCAATGTGAATAATGAACTTTTTGCCCTAAATAATGGGAAAAGAACAGGTCAGCTTTACTTTTTCCCCTAACCTTTAACTCCTAAATAAAGCATGTACCACTCACGAGGTTTATGCTGCTTCTTAACTCTTTTTCCAGCAAATAATCAATCCTTTCCTGTTATTTTCCTTTTTGCCAAAACAGGTACTTTAACCCCAAAACTAGAAAACCCCAGTAAAATTCATTTTGGATAAAAAAAAGTCAATTAAACAAATTGGTTATTACAAACTAAAACAGACTGATCCAAAGTACCCATATGCCAAATAGACAAGATAAGAACACAAAATACGGGAAATTTTCTGTTTGGATGGCAACAAAATCAATCAATAAGAACGAAAAAGTAGGACCCAGTTAAGGGATCTGATGAAAACCCACAGGAATCAAAACTTTACAATTTAAAATCCTTCATTTCCCAAAATCAACCAAATCAACACCATAAAAAACAGAAGGGGAACAAGAACAAAGAAGCAAATCAACTTACTATTTGAGCGCTGCAAATCGATAGAATCCAGCAAAATTAGGGCTTGAAATGAGAGAAAAAACCGATTGGATCGGAAATAAAGAGACGAAACAGTGAGTATTCTTTTTCGATATAAATATATAGGAAGAGTGTGGTGTATCGTCAATGTTTGGTCGAAGCCGACACGACTTAGCTTTGGCCTCTCTTTTCTGTTCCTCTCTTACACACAGTCTTCTCTCTCTCTTTCTGGTCTTTTTCCTTTTTATTGGTTAGTTTTTATTATAAGTAAATTAATTAGTAAATGTGTGTCTCTTACAAATAAGAAGGATGGATGGGACTTGACTCTTGAGATAGACCAAAGGGAAAATTAAGGACTTTTTAGTCATTTTGTTATTTCTAAGATGGTGTTTCTTATTATTGGTGGTTTCTAATCTAATTGTTAAATTAAAATCGATTACTCCATTTCCGTGTCTTATTGTGCGTCTCATATTTAAAATATGATGACTATTTTTTCAAGAGAGAAGCTAACAATATCATAGATATAAATTGAAAATGTTAAAATTTTAAAAAATAGATATGTGTTAGATTTTGAATTAGAGATATTAAAGAAGATATTAAATTAAGGACATTGAATTTTGTTCACTTGTAGTTTATAATTTAATTTATTATATAAATGAATCTAAATCTGTTGTCTTTAAATTGATGTCCATTTTTATATCTCTCATATAATTATTGCCATGTATCTATTTTTATTATTATTTTATTTTTTTTCACGTGGCAAAGAATAAATTAAAAGATATGGAAGGAGACATCAACACATTTTATTCTCCTTTAAGCGATTCAAATAAACAGTTGAAATATTATTAAATTTGTTTTATAAGTACAAATTATTGCTTAGTTGGAATTATTTTTAAGTTATAAAAGAAACACTTAAAAGTATTTATAAACTTATTTCACTGGACTTATAAGAGATAATCAGTGTTTTAAAAAGCGCTAGGCACTAGTCGGATGGTCGGAGCTTCAAAGCGTTTAGGCGATGACTAGGTGGATTTATATATTTTATTTTTAAATATTTATTATATGTATAAATTTATAAATTTTGAATTATAATAATATAAAATATCAAAGAACATAATTTAGACCATGTTTTAAAAATAAGTAAGTGCTAATTAAATAGTAGGGACCTCCTTATTAGTGGCATATAGCATATTGTTTCTCGGTTTCAAAATGACAATTTTATTGTGAAAACACTTTAATATACTTTAATTTTACTAACTAAACTACTTTTTGTTGGTAAACTATGATTATTAGTATATAATGTTATCATAAAAAATCAAAATTAGGCGCCGCTTAGGCGGAAAAAATCGAACTACGCGTTTAGACGGCAATAAATCGGTCGAAAATCTGATAGCGCTCCAAAAATAAAAATTTAGATGACAAACCTCAAAATAGCGTCTAACCAAGTCCTAAACGAAACTAAGTGAAAATTTTTAAAATAGATGAGGTAACAAACACTATTTTAAAATAATAATGGTGTTTCGTTATTTCATGAAAAAGATGCTAATTATTTATAAATGTGGATACAAAATAGTACCCTTTAATCCCTACACCTCCTCTACATTGTCTCCATTATATTAAGCTTTTGATTAAGGATTTGTTTAATTAATTAAATATGTTTTGTCCTTAACTATGTATGTCATTATGCTTTAATTTAGTCCGCTAATCTTTCCAAGTTGACTTTGAGTTACAAAATTGCTCATCATTTGTTTTCCTAAGGACATTTTATGCCCTCGTGTTTGCACTTGTGGTTTCTTTATATTGGGGGCATGTTAGGTCATTTGGTCTGCATATGCAAACAATGCAATCCCACCCACATGCTCAATTTAAGGTATTTTGATCAATTCATAAAAAAAAGGTGTTTTGATCAAATTGCACAACTGGTTTGTTCATGGAGAAAGTACGAATTTGGCCTTCAATTTGCCATGAGACGATAATACCCTTTTAATATTAGGTTTTGTTCTTTAGTAGAGGAATCAACTAGGATCTTGATGCTTTTCAGTGACAGATTTCAAACTCTAGCAGAGGAATCAACTAGGATCTTCATGCCTATAGAGACATATTTCAACCTATAAGCTAGATTGGATAGGGCGAACTTAATTGGACTTCACATAAAATTTGATTGTTCAAGCTTAAAAGAGTCTATAATAATGGTTTCTTACATAGATGTCGATAAAAACTAAAATAATTTAGACATGTCATAAATTATTTATAAATTAATCAAAACAGCAGAAAATAATTATAAAAATAGCATGTAGGTGTTATCTGATAAATATCTAGTAATCGTCTAGTAGTTATCTAGTAAACATCTAGTATATCGGTATTAGATATGTAGTAAATATCTAGTAAACATCTAGTAGATATATATCTAGTAAACATCTAGTAGATCGGTATTAGATATGGAGTAGATATCTGGTAGATCGATTACTAAATATTTACCATATATAACTATTGCATGATATCTATGTAATTATTTTCTCATGTTTTTATTAATTTATAAACTGTTTATGTTTTTTTTATATATGTAATTAGTTTGATTTAATGGTGAATTTTATAAATATCTTAGTGAGATACGTATATTTTTAACAATTTCCCTAAATTAATTGTAATACGTTGGCTCAAAACTAGTTGTGGTTGGGATTGAAACTTCAATCCACAATCAAGTTGATTTTGAAATGAATATCAATTTTTTGATTTTGATCAAGTGAAATTATATTAAGGTGGGAATTAAACTATTACTTGACAATAGATTGATTGTTTTCTCTCTACAATATTTTATAAAAAAAAACCATTAAAATTGGGATCAAATAATTATATACTAAGACAATGCATTTTTAACATGTAACATTGATATAAGATCCTATAATATTATAACATGATGGGGTATTTCTCATTACTTATAAGCTAGCTTTTTAAAAATCTCTAATTTGGAGTCTTTTACTTTTTAGCTTAATAATCGCTTATAAGCAAAAAAAATAAGCTTTTAGAAATACTTAAGTTAAAAACTTAAAAGCTAAAACTAACTTATAATCTAATTATAAGCTATGAGAAACATATTGGATATATATAGTATTTAATTAGTCGCAGTCTGATATTAGATAAAGCCATATGAACTATATTTTCAGATCTTTGCGGGTTAGGCTGGTTGGTATATTAAAATGTATTAATTCAAGCTCAACATACGAAAGATGAGTTAAACAAACTATAAACCACTCAATCATGTATAAATTTCACAGTCATAAATCGCTATGATTTCCCTTTTCCTTTTCTTCTCTTTATCTATATTTACATACTATTCTATTGGAATTTTTTGTTGTTGATTTTTTGTTTTACTTTGGTTTTACATTAGGTAATTCCAATTATAACATATTACATGATGGGGAAATCCAGTAAAATAAAGCCTAGATAATTCTAAAGTCATGATGAACACTTTCAGATTGAAAATTATTTGGCGGTTCTACTAAATAATTCAATCGGATAAATCAGATTGACAAGAACTTAGAACAAATGTTGTTATGATGTTTTGAACCATGAATTTTCTGTATCTGATGAAAAAATCGTCTCTTCTCTGGCCAATGTCCGGTCTCTCTATATATAAGAAACCGAAATAACGGTCCAAAATTAACTGCTTTTGCAGTTATTTTCGTCCAAAAACACCATGTCACGCCCCGCCACTCATTTGTCGTGACCATGACTCTAAAAACCAAAACTTTTTGTTTCTCGAGTAAACACAACCACGAGCGTGACCCTTATCGGGAGCGCGACCCGAGTGAAAAATTCATCCGGAATACAAATATCGTGATAGAACCCGAACAAACATTCACTCCGCACTTTCTCGATTTGTTCGATGAAATACCACGATCGCATTAGTCAACTAGTCAATCTAATTACACTAAAATATTGACAATCCTCCCCCATTTTAGTGTTGTGAGCAGGCGAGGCTTTCCGAGTTGGGTCGATCGGGTCGAGGACGGACCACCTTTTATTCGGGTCAAGCTACTTGCAGGACATAAATTGAGGCATCATGTTCCACTGGGGTTGTGAGTGGGCATGGTATTGATAGGTTGCATGCGGGGCGCGTCTAGTTCAGTTTGAGAAGATTCGGTTTGCTTAAACGCAGTGACTTTATATGAGCAAACAATGTGATTATGTTAGAAATATATTTGCACATTTTATTAGGAAAAGATATTTTTAAAATAAAGCATTTTTACTTTATTTAAAAATAAAATAGAGTCGCCACCCGGTTTAGCTCCACTGGGAATTGTGGTATATTGACCCGAAATGGGATTTTTATACCGAAAAGAAAGTGAGATTCTGAATTTGGACACAATAGGTACTCATATTGTTCAAATTGTTTGGATTAATTTTGGAACTTTTGAATTTGTGGTAATTTCTGCAGTACAATGGCTTTATTTAAGAATTAAATTCAAGAAATAAAACGAGTTTTATAACGGCATAAATAAATAGAGATTTGCTACCAAAATTTTGGCAGAGTAAAGGCATCGCTTGGGTTTTGGCCGGGAAACTCGGATAGAGTTTCCTCACGTTTTGGACGTTTCATCCGTACCTGCGAGCTTATTTACGCATATTATAGTTTAAGTGTCTCTAGTGGCTCACTTGACCAGAGAAATGAAAATGCAACGTGCAATAATAAAATAATAAAAGATGAATTTAAATGAATTTTAAAGTTAGGCTTAGAGCCGATTACACTCAGTTTACCTTTTTGTCTATCCAGGATGACTTAAGAGTCAGTGTGGGACTGTAATTGTCAGGGGTTGTGGTTTTGTTGGAAAATAGGTTTAACCTAAGTTATGGATATAATCTTGGATTATTTCTAAAGGAAATATGAGGTTTACGAGGGTTTAAGCCGTTTTTAGACCGAAGATCACTGTGAGATCTTGATCTAAAAAGACACGGAACTGAGTTTATACTGGGTATCGGTGATAAAACTCAAATTTGGAAGTGTTTTGATAGGGTTTCGGGCTTTTAGGACTCCCGGAATTGAAAAGGACACAATGTGAATTTTGGGATTTATCTAAAATCTTTCGTCTGTTCCAAAATGAGGGGGTGAGTCCCCTATTTATAATAGGGGTGGTAATTAGTCGGTGGGCTAATTACCTATCTGATAGGATTTTACATCAGATCCTGTAAAATCTTGCCAGATCTCGGTAAGATTTGTTTTTTTTTACTGTAGATGGGTAATTAGCCGGCGGGCTAATTATCTATGTTTGAACAAACTTTGACTTTTTGATTTTTTAGTAAGAAATGCTAAGTCAAATCTTCCCTGGAATGTCGATTTTTGAATTTCAGATTTTGGATGATAATGCGGTCCTTTTTAGCTCTTTTGTCTGATTACTGAACGAAATAGGCATTACTGTGGAGGTAAAATTGCACGTTCGCGGATGATAGAGCCACTATCAAAACCAGTGTTCTTGTGTGATAAGGAAATGAAAAACCTTTGTAGAAAGAATCATCATTTAAATCGATTATTTTGAATGTTGATGAAAATCTTTAAACAAAAATCTGCAGGCGAGTAAATGTAAAAAGAAAAGATGTTGGAGATTAAAGAAAAGGTAGGTTGGAAAAATTTCATGTCCTTAACGATGTATAGAAAATTTTGTTGCACCCATTTTAAAACAGGGTTTTGCATGATGCAGAAGATAAGTGAAAAATCATACTTACCTACAGTGTTGCATCTGTTGATCAATCTTCTCTTTTGGGAATATAGAATTGTCAGCCACGTCTTGATTAGTTTTCTCATCGAGGATGATGGCACCATCGGCCACGTCTTGATCAATTTTCTCTGCTGAGGAAATGTCAAACATGGTGATTAGCCTTCTCATATGGAGGAAGTATTGTCAGATTTGGTGATCAAACTGTTAGCCACTGTTGATCAGTTTATCTCATAAAGGAGTTGGGCACTATCTGCCACCATTGACTAGTTTACCTCATCAAGGAGTTGGGCACTATTTGCCACCATTGACCAGTTTGCCTCATCAAAGAGTTAGGCACTGTCTACCACCATTAACCAGTTTGCCTCATCAAGGAGTTGGGCACTGTCTGCCACTATTGACCAATTTATCTCATCAAGGAGTTGGGCACGATCTACTGCCATTAAGCAGTTTGTCCCACTAAGGAGTTGGGCACAGTCTGCCACCATTGACCAGTTTCCTGACCAGGGAGTTGGACACTGTTTGCTGCCATTAACCAGTTTATCTCATCAGGGAGTTGGGCACTGTCTGCCACCGTTGAGTAGTGTATCTCACTAGGGAGTGTGGCACTGTCTGTCGCCATGGACTTGTTATTGAGATTTCCTATAAAATACAAGCTGACATGGCGCTGCATGTCATAAGCACAATAAATGACACTACAAAACTTGATACTACTTGACTTGACATGGCACTGCATGTTATTGAAATAAATCAATATGACACTACAATTCATAACATAAATCGTGAAGATCTGATGGAACTAAGGTTCGGCTATGATGTGCTGGGGTAAAGATCTCACTGGATCTAAAGTTCGGCTATGATGCGCTAGGGTAAAGATCTCATTAGATCTAAGGTTTGGCTATGATGTGCCAAGGTGAAGATCTCACTAGATCTAAGGTTTAGCTATGATGTGTAGAGGTAAAGATCTCACTAGATCTAAAGTTTGGGTATGATGTGTTAAGGTAAAGACCTCACTGGATCAAAGGTTCGACTATGATGTGTCGGGGTAAAGACCTCGCTGGATCTAAGGTTCAGTATGATGTACTAGGGTAAAGATCTCACTAGATCTAAGGATCGACTATGATGTGCTGGGGTAAAGATCTCACTGGATCTAAGGTTTGGCTTTGATGTGCCTGTAGTTTAATTTTGGATCAAGATGATGAAGCTTAGTCTTTTGGAAGAGTTTTATGCATTCTTATTTAATGATGCATGTGATATAGTACATTTACTGATGTATGATGAGTTGTGCAAGTGCATGATGCATTAAGTTGGCATTTGCCCCTATTCGATTTGGGAGGATGCATCACTCAGTAGCTTTTCGCTGCCGAGGAAATGTCGAATGTGGTGATCAGCCTTCTCAATTAGGAGGAAGTACTATCAAATAGGGTGATCAATTCTCTCTATTGGGAAGAGAACTGTTGAATTTGGTGATCAATTCTCTCTACTGGGAGGTGAACTATCGAATTTGGTGATTAGTTCTTTCTACTGGGAGAAGAACTATCGAATTTGTCTTGAATGATTGATTTATTGTCTATGTCATTGGGTAGCCAATATTTTGGTGACTTTGGAGTCTAGTACTATTGTGTTTTGATTGTTGAAGCATTTTCTCAAATGCTTCTTGATCTTAGAAAGCGTTTGAGCTGATTTTGCATTATGTTGCATTTGTTGGTGACTAACAATGTTTACTTGGAAACTTGTTGCCTTTGCATCTATAAATATGAATGTGATGCATAATGCATGATATGTGATGTTTATGCTATACATTTTATCGTCATAGTATGGATTCGTGTAGCTATAAGATGAGGCTTGCTTGGTTATCAATAGTATTCTATTATACCATTCGCTTCTTGGTTTCTGTCATTCTCAGTGAGGATGAAAATTTAATTTTGGGTTAGAGTCCTAGATGTAGGCTTCATAACTTCGAGGGATGAGCTTGTCGTTTTTTTGTGTGCGCTTTGCATCCATTTCACTCTGTTCATTGGGATGGTCGTGCACTTGACTACTTAAATAAGGCAAGCTTTCGGGTCCTTCTTGTTTGATATGATGTATGCCCTTAAGGCAATTAGGGGAATATATCTTAATTATGTAGTAGTATGAATAATTTGTTTAATCAATAAAGATATTTATTCTTTTATTTATATCAATGTGTTTCTGTGTATATATATTATAGCTAGTTAAATATATTCATTGATGTATGTATACAAAAGTCCTTGACATATCATAGCATGAAGTTAGAGAAATTATAGTTGGACTATATCTGGTGGAACCTGCTTCATGTGTAATTATGATTATGTCTAAACTATCCCTAGTCATAGTTTTATCAAGAAAGGATATTGATGAAGCGGAAAGACTAGCATGTGGTCAACTTTCTTAGAAAGGGTCCAAGCAGTCAATCTCCTAAGGACTGAAGGTGGTGCCTTAAGTTTGACACATGGATATATCTGGAAGATATATTGGAGACCGCAGTAAGATAAACACTTGGTGTATATATCAATGTGTTAGTGTGTTATCTTCATACAATAAGCTTTGCGAATATCCTCATACTTGAGATGCTAGTTACCTTGTGTGGTACTATTGCTATACCTTGGGTCACTTCTATACACTCATTAATTTAGGGTGCTACGGGTGACTATGGGTATAGTGATGACAACATGTTGGTAAGCTGAGTAGTCGAAAAGAATCCATTGCTCCGGATATATTAAGGAGTTGTACCTGGCCACTTATTGAATTGATGATTGCCATAAACCTCTGATCAGAGTATATGTTTGATAGAAATGGTTTCTAGTCAAACACACTATGGTAAAAGGCAATGTACTTCGGTAACAAGTAAACTACTAAGATAGCTTGGAGCAACCTCGCTATTAGTGGGTTAACACTTTAACGAAACCCTATAAACCAAATGGACTAATATTAAAGAATGGAAGGAATTTATTTCACTGGATAACTATTGCATTAACCGGGATTAAGTAATAAGCATAAATGATGTTCCGAGTAATGGGGGATGGTAGACCCTTGCTAGAGGCGTACTATAGTCGTTTAAGGTAATCGAGTTTTATTTATGGTCTAAAGCATCGAGCCAATGGTTCCATTAGAAAAAGGTTAGTTAAGCCTTAACAGCTCAATACTTCGGGATCCTATAAGGTCACATACATTGGACCTTCATCGGACTAAGTAAAGAACTAATAGATTTATTCTATTACGAAAATATAACATAAATAATAATTGAATTATTATTTGATTGGTTAAAATTGATTAGATCAATTTTGGATAGACCAAGAAATTTATTTTGACCGGTAACTAATTAATTAGAGTCATAAATAAATTATAATTGATTAGATCAATTTTAGTTGGACCAAGAAATTTATTTTGACTGGTAACTAATTTATTAGGGTCATAAAATAAATATTTATTTAATTTGGAGAAAAGGATAGAACTGCAAAATTCGAGGGTTAGACCCTTTGCTAACAGGACTCATAAGCCCAAAGGTCTTGTGGGCCTACACGAGCCCATACAAGTGCAGGCAGCGCAAGCTAGGCTTGTGCTAGCCTGCAGTAAGGCCACCCGCGAGCTCGACTCATGGGAAGTCCTATGAGGCCCAGCCCGCGGGATAAGGCAGGCTCGCAAGAGCTTGCTTTGTGCAGCCCTTGCAAACTCGCGAGCTGGGCTCGTGGGAGAGCCCACGAGGCCCAGCCCACGGGACAAGGTGTGGCAAGGACTTAACTTATGGAGGGCGGGATGGGGATTTGTCCCCATCCCGAATTAAATGCGGGGAGCCCTAGCTCCCCCTATATATTGTGCCCCCTTTCTCCATTGTTCAGTGCATCAAATTCAAGTGGATCTTGAATCTTTAGATATATATTTTCGGGTGGGAATTTTGGAGCGATCTAGAAATTGCTCAAGGTTCTTCGGTTCTTCCTCATTGGGAGGTTTCGGTTGGTGGGGTTTGTGTGGATACTTATAGAGGCTATCCTACCTTGGAGGCTTTTGTAACGAAGTTATGCTAAAGCACGCTTCAACTAGTATGTCCTTATTTTCTCGTTTACATATTAAGTCATTTTCTTTAAGCGTTTGACTTAATAATTATGCTTAGGTAGTTTTTCATGCTTAGTATATTTTATGCTTAGGTTATAGCTTAGAGTTATAACATGCTTAGTATAAAATATTTATGCTAGAATATAATTTAGAATTATGGTATGTCTGGCCCTTTTGCATGCTAACCTAGGTAGAAAATTATTTAGTTAAGGCTTTATTTAATTTATATGCAACTAATAGGAGTTCCTGGGGACATGGACAAAATTTTGAATTTCCGCCATGCCTGTTATGCATGTTCAATCTGACTGTTAGTTAACAACAGTGGTATCAGAGCCTGTCTAGTTAGTGCATAATTAAGTCAGAAGCGAACTAAATATTATTTCCTATGTGAAATTATTTGTTTATTTAATTGTTTGGAATAATGTATATGAACTTGTGCCTTTCATTTAAATGTTAGAAAATGGTTATGAATAATTTTGAATAAGCCTGTCCAACTTGCTCAAATTATACAAGTGTCAATAATTTATTTAAATTAAATGGGTTATAGGTGCTTCCAATTTACATGAATTGGAAGAACAAAATTTATTAGTTCGAGAGAATCCATTGGTCTTCAGGTTTGTGCTCGTATTTGTTCTGGCTAAGGATTGGACTTGGTGTCTACTCCTCATAGGGCACCTCTCCTACTTGGGAACCTATATCAGTGAAATTTGAATTGACCAACCGGGGGGGTTAATATGAACTAATTTATTTCTAGCATATAAGATGGTGCTTATATATGTTTCTATAACAAAGTAAAAAAATTAAATTTATTGAATAAAAGCTTAAAGGAAATGCAATATAAATATGACAAATAAAAGTGTTAATTATTTTGCATATAATCTAGGTTGATGGAATAATTATAATAAAGAGCTGAACCCACCTAAGGTTAAACCTTATAAATGAATCCTAAAATTCCCTGAATTAATACAAGTTATTATAATTTTGTCGATATGATAAAATCCTAGATTGGGTGAGAATCATAACACCAATAAAATCTCAAAGTAAATATATTAAGGCAAGTTGTAGTCTTCCTTACTCAAATTTATAATATGGTCTCTTTGGGCTAACAAAGTGCTACGCAAAGCGTTCCTTCTAGTCCACATTGATGGTTGTAAAGTTTGGGATAGGGTCTGCCTTAATAGAGCTGGGGTAGTCCACCATAAAATTGGGGGCTAGGCCCAAATCTGAAACATATTCAAGGAGATGCTAACATAATAGCACACGTCCCTTTTGAATAGGGAACTTGAATGAATTAGCAATTGCATGCGATGCAAATGGAATGGGATTCCAACTATGACTTACTATTATGACTTGACTTATAAAATTGAGGGTTATAATAGACTAGTTATAGATGCTACCTACTAGGAAATTTAGCTCGGCTAAAATTCCCGAATTCAATAGAATGGCTATTGTAAATATCAAAGAAAATAGTAGGACAAATGTGTTTAATTAAAAGACCTTATATTAAATGCATGTACTTAAACTAATATCTAAACTCTTTTTCTTTTCTTATATCTTAGGTTGAAAATGACTTCCAATGTTAATCTTCGTATGTTACTTAACACCAAATTGAATGGCTCGAACTTTTCTGATTGGTTTCGAGCTGTGAGAATAGTTCTCAAATCTGAGGGAATTGCTAATGTTCTAAGTGAAATTTTCCCTGTAGAACCTGATGATGAGGATCATATGGAACATGATGGCTGGTTGAAGCACATGAAAGAACATGAGACTGCCATGTGTATCATGTTGGGGTCCATTAATCCTGAGCTTCAGAAACAACATGAGAACATGCCCTTGGAGGATATGGTTCTCCATCTTGAAGAACTCTTTTTGGAGAGGGAAAGGACAGAGAGGTATGAGACCTCCAAGCTCCTTTTCAGGACCAGGATGCAGGCTGACACCTTTGCCTCTCAGGGTGTACTGAAACTCTTGGGATACCTTGAGAAGCTGAATTGATTAGGATTTGAGATGAATCAAGACTTGATCATTGACCTTGTGTTGATGTCCTTGACATATAGTTACTCAGGCTTCGTGACTAACTATTACATGAACAAGATTAATTCTACTATCCCTAAATTAATTAACATGCTAAAAACAGTAGAACCTCATATCAAAAAGGATCAGAAACCTCTACTGTTTGTTGAAAAAGGCAAGGCTTCTAAGAAGAAGAATTAGGCACTGGGTGCTAAGAAAAGAATCAGTAAGAAGAAGAAAGAAAAGAAGGCATCTAAGTATGTATACTTCCAATATGGAAAACCGGGACATTGGAAGATGGATTGCAAAGCTCCTGCTTCTGAGCATTAGAAGAAGAAGCCTACAGAGGCATCTACTTCAGGTATGTTTGTAATTGAAAATTTTGCTACTTTTTCATGTGAATCCACTTTGGAATTAGATACTAGTTGTGGTTCTCATATCTGTACTTCTGTGTAGGGACTAAGGAACCGTAGAAAACTTGCAAAAGGAGAGATAGACCTATGTGTGGGAAATGGAGCCAAAGTTCCTGCATTAGCCATAGGGAGTTTTAGTCTTATTTTGCCAAGTGGACTTATTTTAGTCTTGAATAATTGGTACTACATTCCTAGTGTTACTAAAAATATTGTATCTATTGCGTGTTTAGCAGTAGAGGGATTTGAAATTTTATTTTTGAATAATAATTATCAGATTCATTTAAATAATATTCTTTAAGGTTATGGAATGTTAAAAGGTGGCATTGATGTTTTTGATACTAAAACAGAAGTTTTCAATATAAACAATGTAAAGAAAGTTAAATTAGATAATGAGAATTCCTTCTACTTATGGCATTGTCGTTTAGGCCACATAAACAAAGATCACTTAACCAAGTTGCATAAGTGTGGAGACTTGGGCCCAATAGACTTGGAGTCTTATGGTGATTGCGAACCTAGTTTAAAAGGAAAAATGACAAAATTACCCTTTCAAGGAAAGGGTGAGCGGGCCACGAGTATATTGGACTTTATACATACTGATGTTTATAGTCCAATGAGTGTTCAAGCACTAGGAGGATACTCCTACTTCATAACCTTTATTGATGATTACTCACGATACGGTTATTTGTACTTGATGAAGCACAAGTATAAAAGTTTTGAAAAGTTCAAACTATTCAGAGCTGAAGTAGAGAAATAGCTTGAGAAAAGTATTAAAACACTTTGATCGGATTGTGGTGGAGAATACTTAAGTCAGGATTTTCAGGATTATCTAAAGGAAAATGGGATAGTTCCCTAGTGGTCCCCTCCTTATACACCCCAACACAATGGAGTGTCAGAAAGGAGGAATTAGACTTTATTAGATATGGTTAGTCCATGATGAGCCATGCAGATCTTAGTAAATCCTTTTGGGGATATGCATTGGAGAGCGCGGTTTATGTTTTAAACAAAGTGCCCTCTAAATTAGTTGATTTTACACCTTATGAAAGATGGTGTAACAAGAAGCCATCTCTAAGTAACTTAAGAGTATGGGGCTGTCCTGCTATGGTAAAGAGGATAGCGTCGGATAAGCTGAATGCTAAGGCTGACAAATGTCTGTTCATTTGATATCCAAAGGAAACAATTGGATATCTGTTTTACCAACCCGAATCACAAAAGGTATTTATGTCTCCGAATGCAAAAAGGAACACTTACTTACAAAAGTCAGTGGGAGCAATATTGAACTAGAAGTTCAAGATGAAGAAACAGACAATCAACTAATTGACCCCATTCTAGATACACAAGAGAGTGTGATCTAAGAACAACTTGTCGAAACGCGATCATTACGAAGATCAGGTTATGTTCATAAGGGTCCCAATAGATATAGGTTTATCATCACTCATGATAAGGAACTATATCTTAAGGAGGATGATGAACCAAGGACATATGATGAGGCAATGAAAAGCTTAGATTCTGATAAATGGCTACAAGCCATGAAATAAAAAATGGATTCCATGTACGAGAACCAAGTTTGGAATTTGGTTGATGCACCGCAAGAGGTTAGACCAATTAGGTGCAAGTGGGTCTTCAAGAAGAAGACAGACATGGATAATAATGTAATTAACTATAAAGCAAGGTTGGTTACTAAAGGTTATAGTCAGCTAGAAGGTATTGACTATGATGAAACTTTCTCACCGTGAGGCCCAGCCCGCGGGACAAGGCAGGCTTGCGCGAGCCTGCCTTGTGCATGCCTTGCAAACTCGTGAGCTGGGCTCGTGGGAGTGCCCCGAGGCCCAGGCCGCAGGACAAGGCAGCCTCCCAAGAGCCTGCCTTATGTGGCAAGGACCCGACTTGCGGAGCAAGGCGGGTCGACATGGGCAGCACGTGGATCCTATAGGATCTGCGTATTGCCAATGGCAGGATTGGGATTTTTCCCCATCCCGCATTAAATGCAGGGCGCCCTATCTCTCCCTATATATTGTGCCCATTTCTCCATTGTTTAGTGCACCAAATTTAAGTGGATCTTAAATCTTTAGAATATATATTTTCGGGTGGTATTTTGGAGCGATCTAGCATTTGCTCAAGGTTTTTCGGTTCTTCATCATTGGGAGGTTTCGATTGGTGGGGGTCCGTGTGGATACTCATAGAGGCTATCCTACCTTGGAGCCTTGTGTAATGAAGTTCTGCTAAAGCACGCTTCAACTAGCATGTCCTTATTTTCTAGTTTAATTATTAAGTCATTTTCTTTAAGCGTTTTAGACTTAATAATTATGCTTAGGTTATTTTGCATGCTTAGTACATTTTATGCTTAGGTTATAGCTTAGAGTTATAACATGCTTAGTATAAAATATTTATGCTAGAATATAATTTAGAATTATGGTATGTCTGGCCCTTTTGCATGCTAACCTAGGTAGAAAATTATTTAGTTAAGGCTTTATTTAATTTATATGCAACTAATAGGAGTTCCTGGGGACAGGGACAAAACTTTGAATTTCCGCCATGCCTGTTATGCATGTTTAATCTGACCGTCAGTTCCCAACACTTCTTAGATCCAATGAATTCCTGAGTTACAAAACTTTTGCCCCTGGTGGCATATAGCATGAGCCTGAGCAGGTAAAATCCAACTGGTTGAACTGACGAAGATTAGCTTTTATTCTTTCGACCGACCGTGCAGATAGTATGGCATGCATCAGCAGTTCATAGAATTCTTGTGTAGCCGAGTGCAAGAATATTTTCTTCTCACATTTTGGAGATATGGGATATTCATAAGCTCATGTTGATGAAGAATATTGCTCCTTTATGAAGGCTTTGGATTGAGTGACTGTGCTTGTTGTTATTTGGTGAGTCATTTTGATGAATGACTTTGATTGTGCTTGCATGTATAGGTTATGCCTTAATTTTTGCCCAAACTAAAGAACAGTAGGCTTTTATATTCTTTTTTTTTGTTTTTTAACCCTGATTTTTGCATAAACCGCCTTTCCCGGTTTTTGATTTATCGGGTTACCTTGACTTTTGCCTGGACCTCCCTTTCAGGTTTTCAATCCAGCAAGCCTTGTTTTTCCTTGTTTGTCTTTTTTAGGCATGCAATATCATGAACAAGAGTGCTGATATGAATATTTCTTTTAACATTTCTGTGTATTCAGTAAGTGCAGACATTTAACAATTCAGCAAAATGACACATCAGTCAAAGAAATATTTTTAGGCACAAAAGTTTTGAATCTATTCCCAAGAACTTTTTTTTTTCTGTTATCAATGGTCCTTTTCAGGTTTTACCAGTTGATTCCTCTCTTTCTTTCACCTTTATTTTTGCCTAAAAGCCCTCACTAGCTTTTAGCAGACACATTTTTTTTAGTTTATGTGGCATTGCTTGAGCCTGTTTTTGTTCGAGGGATTCATGAACTTGTTTCCTTCGACATGTAGCATTCCTTTGCTGAGAATCCGTTTTGCCATGTTGGTCCTTTGGGTGGAACTTGCCCCTAGCATTAGCATGCACTACTTTCATTTAATTTAGGACCAGTTCCCTAAATTTTGACTTTGTCGGTTATTTTTATCGTCCTGGTCGCCCTTTTTTTATGCATCTTTACGTGATTCAATGTTGGTTCTCTTTGTTAGAGGAAGGATATGTCATTTCAATGATGTCATGCCTCAGGTTGAGACATTTTCTTACATTTGTTCGGAGATATTCCATTTGCTAGATATTTCTTGCTGATTTGACTTTGTTCATGTGTGTTCTACAAGATCCTTATTGACTTCCATGCTTCTTGTTTGAGTAGCACACCATTAGGAAAAGCAAATCTTTAGAGATTGGTCTTGTCGGATTTGTTGGTTTGATTTTCACTATAATTGTATTGTTGATGAGGTCCTTTCTACATTATGCTAGAGTGGCCTGGTAGTTTGCGTGGCACATAGTAGATTTTATCTAGATTGCTTTGAGGCATGGTTCAAGCAATTCTTCTCTTTGTAACTTGTCTGGTGACTTGTCTATTTAATTGATCAGATTCTCTGATGATCTTTTCTTCATTTGGCCCTACGAGTAGTAAGGAAATTTTATTGATTGGACATGCTTGAAGGAACTAGGCAAAGGAAGCCACATGATTTTTTTATCTCTTTTTTTAGGGATCAAGTTATTTGAAATAGATAACATTTCTAGGTTTGTCAAATGTGCCTAAATTTATTTCTTTAATCGAAGCATCATGAATGTTGAATATGTCAAATGTATGCTGGAAAGAATACATGGAATCATTATCAAAAACATTGCATATGTAAGCATTTATTCATGATATTGTGTATTATATTGTTTAGTTCAAAAGCACTAAAGATAAAAGCAAAAGAGCAATCTTTATTGTTTAATATAGCTCCCACTTCTTCTGAGATGTTGTCGCATGCCATACTATTCCCAATTTGAACTTTCATTTTGATCTTCTAGAGTTCCTTCATCTAAATGATACTCGAACTTAACGTCCAAACATCAACCTATCCATTATGCTATGTTTCTGTTGCAGCTCTTTTTGTATGTCACAGTCGTCGGGTATGCTCTCCTTTCGATCCTAAAGCCATAGACTATCTTCCGCCTCTTATTCATCAACCTTGCTTTGACTAGCCTGGGAAACTTATGTTGTTTCCAGTTCTGGTGGCTTGACTGGGGATGCGATTTGAATTACTTTTCCCTTTACTTTACTTGAAGCCTTTTCTTTCTCAGCTCGGGTATAATGGAGCTCTTTTGAAAGCAGAACTTGTCTTGAATTGGATGAAGAGTTGATTCTACATGGTTCTTCCATCTTTCCTTCATTTATCAATTGTTTGACATCATGAAGTAGGCGGCTACATTGTGAGCATGGTCCATCCCAGGCCTAATGATGTCCAAGACCTTTTCAGGAAATGACAAGCTGGTACTGACAAAAGCCATGTTTCACCCAAAACTGCAAAAGCCCCCGAGGAAACAAAGTTTAGACACCCTGAAGATCAGTGTTGATCGATACATGTCATACCCTACATTGCGTCGATCGATGCTATAACATTATGACGATCTACGGTGCCACATGTCGATTCCTCTACTAACTTATCAAATGTACGAACATGACTCAGCAAAGCTATCACCGCCCAAGTTGCGTCGATCAAGGCTTCCATATTATGTCGATCGACGCTCATAGGGGAATCTAAGAAAACGAGGCAGCAAAGCTACTCTGACACCTATTGCGACGATCGATACTGCCAATTGTATTGATCGACGCTCCCAAAAATTCTATAAAAGGAAACTGCTCTCAGCATTTCCAGAGAGGGAATCATCTAAAGAGAAAAAGAGAAATCATTCTCAAGCAATTCTTCTTTAAAAAAAACCCCTCGTAGCATCAAGCCTATACCAAAACTATCCCAAAACAATACCAAGGTACATAAACCCTTCCTTGAAATAGCTTTTAGCTAAAAAGCTACCTACTCATTCCCAAAAACACTCAAATAAGCCTATGCCAAAATTCCTCGACATTATCTCCACAGAAATCTTGAAAAAACCTAAAAGCAAACACGGTCTTAGTCAGTACCGGGCCTTCCAGTCATCTTGCGACAAATAAAAGGTAACTGATGGTCAGAGTGTCATTTCCAATCATGCATTCTTAACCATCCCACAAGGTAATCCAATCATGTCGGGCCTACGCTCCAAGTACTAGGCCCGCAAAGGTCGTATCTCCCTAACTCTTCTCTTTTGCTTATTCAAATAACAAAAGATTCTTTTTAAAAAATATGCTTCATCCAAATTCAAATGATAAGTAACTATTTCATCTGGAACCAAAATATCTCTTTCATCGGTATAGGAATCCTGCTTGGATTAGCTATACCACCAATTTCTCGAAAGAGCTGATCCGGGTGGTGACTCTAATATTGTATGAAATAGGGATCCTGCTCCCGCAATAAAAAGGCTAATCCCCAAAGGAGTCCTCGACCCCTTTATCCAGTTGGAAATGCCAAGTATGTTCACACATACAACGAGCCCTACACTCTAGCAGCAACTCCCTGCATTAAAACCCGGGAGTCCTGCATTGGCTGTGCCAATCCAATGAACGATCCGAAAAGAGTCAAAGCAAGAAAAAAAGTCCGCCCACTCATAGTGGTGACTCTGCTGGGGATTATACTCTTTTATAATTGATTTTCCACAAAATCAATTTAAGATGAAATAATGAAAGTTATTTGAATTTGGATTTATTAGGGTTACTGTATAGTATCTGCACGTGTCTACACCCAGAACCCCAGTGTTCTCAATGACGTATCTCTAGAACTTGACTCGAGTTCGTGAAGGGCACGAAGTTGAGACACACCAGCCGTGCGTAGTACAATATAATCTAGTCAGCTTGATTAAGGTCACTAGGTTTGAGTATATTAAACGTGGAAAATGGAATCCTGAACTCGATTAGGGTTCTTAGGCTTAAGTACATAACGCACTGTAACCCCGTCAGACTTAGCCCAGCATATAGCAAATATAATCCTAGAAACTTCCCATAGGGATACCAATGATTTTCTTAAAATAACAAGAGAGAGTACGTCCTCGCCTACCCCAGGCTAGTAATAGAGGAAATAGCCCCCCACCTAGGAAAGATACTTGCCATGATGGAGTAATAAGGTTGGAAGGGAGAACTTAAAAATTACGTGTCGACCTGCTCAAACATTGCATCATGCATGAACCGCTAACCATAATTTGCATGCAGCCACAACATGAAATAATCATACCATGTAAATGCACTATGGCACATACCCTTGGTATCAAGTGATACGACTATAGAAAAAGCCGCTCCTAGAGCGCACCATCGCGTATACCCTTGGTATCAAGCGATACGACCATAGAAGAAGCCGCTCCTAGAGCACACCATCGCGCATACCCTTGGTATCAAGCGATATAACCATAGAAAAAGCCGCTCCTAAAGCACACCATCGCACATACCTATGGTATTAAGCGATATGACCATAGAAAAGCCACTCCTAGAGCACACCATCGAGCATACCCTTAGTATAAAGCGATACGACCATAGAATAAGCCACTCCTAGAGCGCACCATCACGCATACCCTTGGCATTAAGCGATACTACCATAGAAAAAATCCGCTCCTAGAGCGCACCATCGCACATACCCTTAGTATCAAGTGATATGACCATAGAAAAAGCCTCTCCTAGAGCGTACCATCGTGCATACCCTTGGTATTAAGCTATACGACCATAGAAAAGTCGCTCTTAGAGCTCACCCATCATCGCGCATACCCCTAGTTTTAAGTGATGCAACCATAGAAAAGTTGCTCCTAGAGCGCATCCACCATCGCACATACCCCAGTATTAAGCGATACAAAAATAACACCACCTCACATTAAAGGCAATATGCATGCATCGCGCAAATATGCATGCACCACAAAGACCATGATAGAAACACTCATAGTCTTATGCATTATGTGTATGACATGTACTCACCTATTTTTATTTTGGCTCACTGAAAATTGCCTGCGCTGGCACCCAAAAAGAAATAGCCTTAGAGAATAGCCCCTGAGGAGGTAGATTCCAACGATCCCACTCTTTCAGAACAAAGTGATAAAATGGTCAATAACCACAAGGCAATGCTCTAAGCCATACTGGATATGATACTTTCTAAGGATTTTGTTAAAAAATTTGAAGCCGTCATTAAGAATATGAGGGCCACTAGAGTTTCGGGTTTTAAGTCGGCTGATAAAGTTATAGAGATTAAGAAAAAATTCTCTAATTTTGAAGAAATGCTCCCTAAGCTGAAGCGTATCACGGGACGCTCCAACACAAAATACACTGATCCACAAAAATTTGAGCTCTCGATTTCGGAGCCATTACCTGCTAACTTTGCCATGCCCTAACTTCGGCCATTTGACAACACAAGTTCCCTTGAAGCCCACATTGAGGGGTACCTACACATCATGATGAGCATGGGCATTCTCAAAGTCCATCGGGTAAACTTAATCCAAACAACCCTGAGAGGTCTAGCTATAGACTGGTATATGAGAATGTCCAGCCAAGTGAAGTTGAGCTGGAAATTACTCAGTACCGCCTTCATTGAGAACTATGCCTACAATGTTAGAGTAGATTCGACCTTGCAGGATCTGGAAATGGTCCGATAAGGTATTAAGGAACCCTTCAAAGCCTATTACCACAGATGGGTCGCAGTTCAATCACTGGTGGATGGTGCCCCGAAGATGGATGCCCTAGTTATCAAACTAGTGGAGGGGTGTAATCCCAAATTTCGAGAGGAAATGAAAATGAAGAAATTCCATACCTTCTGTGATATTGTGGAATATGCCAAAAGGATCAGTCAGTATGATGAGGAAGAGTGCATTAGACAGGAAGAGGCAGCCTATTATGCAAAAAATAAACCATATGATAGGGTGGCTCCCCCGAAATCCTATCAGCTAAAACCTTCCTATACCAATAGGGAAGAGAAGAAAACTGAAGCCGTTAGTGCCGCAATCGCTTTGGCACCACCTCAACCAATTTCACCATGGACTGAGTCACTATCTCAGATATTCACCAAGCTAAGAAAATCTGGGGGCATATAAAGCTTAAAGCCCTTTATGCCACCATCCTCGGCTGATAGAGATAACTTTTGTACGTATCACAGGGTAAAAGGACACAGAACTAACGAATGTGTCGACTACTACGGGATCTACAAAAGATGATCCATGAAGGTAATT
Organism: Euphorbia pulcherrima; assembly: GCA_947683365.1. NCBI lineage: Eukaryota > Viridiplantae > Streptophyta > Magnoliopsida > Malpighiales > Euphorbiaceae > Euphorbia > Euphorbia pulcherrima. Next base: position 13,827,976 of record CANTUS010000010.1, on the reverse strand, counting down.
AAGAAGAGTCGGAGCGAAAGTCGAGTACCTAAAATAACCCACTTCCAACCTTCGAGTCCCTAGTCAATGCTATCCCTCCCCACGAGGATGATGACGGTGGAAAGGATAATGCCCAGTTCAACCTAGGGTTCGCAGAAAATGATATTGGGTGGACACTCATAGAAATAGGCTAGGTGGATGCATGTGCAAGAGAGTTATGAAGGTTTGGGAAACTCTCAGCTTTAGCAATGGAAGGACTTAGATACGAAGTGGATACGGATGCCGTCACATTCTTTGCCCATTTTTACGATCTCCTAGTAGAGTATGACATATTGCCTTATAGCGTGGTCACTGCATTCCCTATACTTCTCATAGGGGACGTGATGGATTGGTACCATACCCTATCGCCTCGACAATTATGGGACTGGGTAGAACTACAACACCAATTCTTGGAACCTTTCCCTAGCGACATGATTAGGATCTTCCAAGAGTCCCTTGATGCAACCAGTTAGGCAATATATCTTATCGAGCAAGAGAAGGCTCTATCAGGAAGGTAGCAATCAGACGACACCTTGATGCGCTCTGCAGACTTGAGAGCCACGAGACTCACAAGTATCAAGGATGATGGGATCGAAGTAGGACTTGATCTAGTTAGCCTCCTCAACTCATTTTGGCAGCTCAGCAGTACCACGGCCCCGGCCCTACTAGCCATGTTCCTCGATGACAAAGTTTATAACTGGTCCAATGGGATGCCAATCGAGCAATACTGGGATCTTTTGGCCATAAGCACTAGCTTAGCGCGTACTTTCACAAGTTGTGATTCCTTAAACCAGGTGTTAAGCCGGGAGTTAGCCACCAAAAAGTACAACTATGTCTCACCCATTCATCAACGCCATTTCGCTTGACGAAGAAGAAGAGTATGGACTGGATACCCAGGATGAAGATCCTTGCTTCGACGATAACCCTATATTCAATGAGATACATATGATTGAAAGGGTATCAACTTATGAAGAAGAGCTCAGATCATGAGGCCTCCTTTACAGAGCTAATTGGGAAGGAAACAAGAACGGGTTTTCAGGAAACTCTGATCTGATCAAGTTCCTGAGATGGTTCCTCCTAACTCTAGAGCTATATAAAATCAGTGTCCTAGGAGTGCCTACCTATTTCCTTAGTTTCTGACCGGTCAGGCCCTAGCTTGGTATTTCCAAATCTTACCCCGCCGGTGATGGGATTGGCCATTGATGTGCCAGAAATTTATCCAAGCGTTAGCTCCTCATATGCCATTCTTTCGGAATGACTATGGATCCTACTCTTGGGTCCTCCCGCCTTCCTCAGAATGCATACCCTTCGGGCCAGTTTAAGAAAAGTATGTAAGCATGCCTGAAGATGGAACCATACATATGATCCACCACACTACCATCACCACCCTCACGCAATGTGAAGGGATGTCAAGCCCACATAGATTTAGGGAGCACACGCCTCACCTAAACCCTTACTTTGAGACAGGAGAACGCAATAGGAATCCACACATGGGAGGTCCTTCGAGCAAAGTGGCACCCCCTGATCCATCTCAATTTGCTCATCCTCAGCCTGCATATCCTAGCGGTAATGAATCCGCTAACACTGGACTGGCCTGGTAGTCACAAGGCATGACATACCTAGGACTCATGCCAAGAGGACCAACGACATATGACATGATTACCATGGAATCACGGCAGGATGACGATTCTGATTATCTAAGTGATAATGAGCATACAATAATGAATGGGCATGTTAGGACAATCCCCACCAATCCTCAATTATGGGCACTGGAGCTAGTACGCTTCTGGGATCTACCACCGGAAGGGATCGCAGATCCCCAGCCATCGCCTAACCCTGAGTCCCTGCACTGCCGATTAATAAGAGAAGAGTTACAGGGAATCATGGATGGATCACCTACAGAAATTAATGTGATCGGGGCTAGATGCCTTATCGAAAGACTAGTTCTCCAAAGAATCCAACAAGAGAACAAGAGACCCCCGTGATAGAGAAGACATCAGTTTGATGCCGCAGTTAATCCAATAGCATTCGCAAGTATCTAAGATGACCAAAGATTCTACAGAAGGCTCAACGAAGCCCATGAATCTGCAATCGCTTGGGGAGATACCCACGGGACCATGCTTTTCCCCGAGTTGCCACCAGAACTCGAATATGATGAGAGCGAACATCCTTAGATCTACCTCACAATATTCACTGAAGTAATGAATGTAAGGGATGAGCATTATCCCGTTGTCCTGAAATCTTTGGCACCACTTTTGAAGGGAAGGCGTTGTAATGGTATGACCGGGCTTGGAATAATCCAACCACACACCACTATTGCTACTTCTTGGGGATCCTGAGTCAAGCTTTCCTATACTATTTTACTATAGAGGAGCTAGATGAGGGACCATAAGGTGAGCCTCCTAGAATGGAACTATACCCAAGGGATGGATTAGCAGCCTGGGCTTGCCCTTTCTTCACGATGGTACCCTGTCCCAAAATGGTGGATATACTAGACAAATTGGTCCTTGCTTGCTCTGATGTTATTAATATGATTAGGGGGATTGAACCATAAGCACACATGATAGATGAAATCCTCCAAGCAAATCCGGCTATAGCATTACTAAAGGGAGTGCACTACGGGCCAAAAGGCGCAAAGGCCCCGACTCCACGTATGGATAAGCCCATACAGCTGGAAGACATTCCCCTTAAAGAAGATTTCAATGAGTTGGCAATGTTCGAGCCTTAAAATACCCCCCAAGAGTGATAGGAGTGCATCAATCATGTTACCAGAAGTGGGGAGAATTTATCAGCCTTAGGTCCAAGTTAACCCGAACCCCGCACAGGTTCCACCAGCGGATAACCCGACGGAGGAAGTCGGAATTTTGGTAGTCAAACAATTAACAAACACACCTATCAAGATTAGTATTTAGGACCTCATACGAGGATCCTAGATGCACAGGTGGGCTATCATGACGAAATTGATGGAAATGGAGGCGCCGACAGAAGTGTATGCCTTGACCAGACACGGAATCCTCGCCAAATCTCCTGACATTATCTTCTTTGAGGCGGACCTACCAAGCAACGGGCTACGCCGTAACTGGGCTTTGTACTTAAAAATTGAAATACTAGATCGAGTAATGCCTTGTGTCATGGTGGACGATGGCTCTGCACTCAACGTTTGCCCTAAAAAAATCCTGGGTTTGAACGAAGGGATGCTCAAGAAGTATGGAACAGTTATCAAAGCATACGATAACTCAAAAAGTCCTAGGAACTTTCAAGGCAAGAGTGAAGGCAGGAGAAGTGGAGTCCATCATAACTTTTACCGTCATTGACATTCCGGTCACGTTCTCCTTACTACTTGACCGACTAAGGTTTTATGCACTGGGGGGTGTCCCTTCCACCTTGTGCTAAAAGGTGAAAATCCTCTACAAGTGGAAGATAATAACCCTTGAGGCTGACGAGGAATCTACCGTAGATGCCATACGCACATACCTAGAGTACATAGGCGGATTTCTAACAGCCACTATAGGAAAAGACAAAAGCCAACCCAATGGTCCGAATGGGTTAGAAACTACATAGACCATCACTTGACACTAGGAGCCGGCCTCAAAGCGTAAGAGCAAGGCCCCTAGAATTTAGATTTGCTATAGGCTCCTAAAGCCCCTTTGGACACCGATATAAGGGCAGGAGCGGATGAAGGGTTTGGTCTATGAGGGGCTAGATGTTGGAAATCTTTATTCATCCCGGGGAAATCCTTTACCAAGGCGAGCCCAAGCCTATCAAGACTGAAAAGGGAGAAGTGCCCGACTTTGAAATCTTCTCAAACGTCGCAGGCTTCAAAATCCCCACTCGTTCGACTAATTATGGGAAACAAACTGAGAAAAGGAAGACCTCATCCGAGTAAGAAGTCCCCAAGAGGCAAAAGACGATGAACCAGTCGAGTATCGAAGAACTAGCGGTGAGGTTAGCCAAGTTAATGGAAGCCCACCTTGAAGACAAGAAGACCGAATTGAAGTAGCAAGAAAGAGAACCTACAGAGGAGGGAATAGACAAAATAATTGCTGGGCTAGCCCTACTCATGATCAAGGGGAAGTGCAGGGTCAAAGAAGCAATTTACAGCAGTAGTGCGGAGATTTCGAATGAGGAAACTGTCGTCCAAAAAGTCCATAATGATGCTTCAATTTCTAATGTCTTTAAGCTTAACAACTTGTATTGTGAAAGTGAAAATGATAATAAAATGAACAACTTCGCTTACTTATATAATGCTTTTGATTTCATGCATTCACCTCACCATAAGCCAAGCATTTTTAGTATTCATCACACTCTTATAAAAGAAGTAAATTTGGGAACCGAAAACAAGCCCAAGATAATATCAATTTCTAATGACCTTGGTCCCGAACTTGAAATAGAATTAGTAAGAGTGCTAAAATCGCATGTAAAAGCATTCACTTGGTCCTATGACGATATACCTAGAATTCGACAGAGCCATCGTAGAACACAAAATTCCTACCGACCCAAGAAACAGGTCGATTAAAGAAAAGCTACGAAGATTGAGACCTGAGTGGGCAGAAAAGGTCAAAGAAGACTTAACCAAGTAGATCAAAGCTAAGTTCCTAGACGTCATGGAATACCCGAAATGGTTTGCCAACATAGTACCAGTTGCAAAGGACAGGAGAGTCAATGTCTGTGTCGACTTCCGTGATCTCAACAACGCTTCACCAAAGGACGACTTTCCCCTACCACACATAGATGTACTAATCGATATAACAAGATATTGATGAATGTTATCAACAAATTTAAGACAACCTTCATCACAGAATGAGGGGACTACTGCCATAAAGTCATACCATTCGGACTTAAGAACACAGAGTCAACCTATCAAAGGGTAGTCACCACTTTACTACACTACCTAATCCATAAGGAGGTCGAAGTATACATGGATGATATGCTGGTAAAGTCACCAACCCTCGAAGAGCACTTGACTGTGGTTAATCGCTTCCTCACTCGGGTGGAGAAGTATAATCTACGACTCAATCTAAAGAAATGTATCTTTGGAGTAACTTTCAAGAAATTGCTAGGACACATTGTCAGCCAATGAGGCATAGAAATCGATCCCAACAAGGTGAGGGAAATCCTCAATATGCCTCCACCTAGGACCGAGAAAGAAGTCTGAAGTTTCCTTGGGTCCCTACAGTATGTCAGCAGGTTTATCGCAAGGTTGACCACTGTTTGTGAACCCATATTCAAACTCCTCAAGAAGTAGCAACCAGTTGTTTGGAATCCATAATGCCAAGAAGCCTTTAATTAAATTAAGGCGTACTTGTCTAACCTGTCGGTACTAAAGCCACCTATGCCAAGTAGGCCTCTTACGCTATGCCTAGCCATTGAAGAAACCTCCATGGGGGCAATGCTAGTACAAGAACATGAGGATAAGAAAGAACATGCCATCTATTACCTCAGCAAGAAACTCTTGGAGTACGAAACCCGGTACTTTATAGTAGAGAAAACCTATGCCGCCATGGTGTGGTTAACCAAGAAGCTCAGACATTACTTCCAGTCCTACAAAATCTAGGCCGTTGTAAGGTAGATCCCATTAAATACCTTTGTCAAGCACCCTCCTAGGCCGGGAAATGATCTCAATGGTTGCTACTCCTATCAGAGTTTGATGTCGAATATGCTACCAGAAAAGTGATCAAAGGGCGGGCCGTGGTAGAATTTCTCAACAACAAACCTTTGGAATCCAATTACATTGATAACCTTGAGTTCCCAGATGAACAGTTAGCCATAATAGTGAACAAACCCTGGAAATGGACTATATTCTTTAATGGGGCAGTGAACCACAAGGGGCCTGGTCTGGGAGTCATAATTATATCCCCCGAAGGAGGATTGAACCCGCTTTCCAAAAGACTAGAGTTTTCGGTAACTAATAATGGCACTGAATACGAGGAATGTCTATTTGGCCTGAGCTTACTGGTCACACTAGGGGTAAAAGAAGTAGAGTTATGGGAGACTCCGCTCTTGTCATCAAGCAAGTGATAGGTGATTGGGAAATAAAGGAAGAATCTCTCTAACCGTACCTCGAATTCATATGGATGAAGGCATCCCTCTTCAGGAAATGCGAATTTCGACATGTGTTTAAAGAGGAAAATTAGATGGCAGACTCACTAGCCACCTTGGCTTATTTATGGGAAAACCTCGAACAACAACACATGAAACCAATAATAGTGGAAGTTACGCACGCTCCGTACTACCTCACTTTGGTCACACAAATCTCCGACGAACAGGAACCATGGTATGGTGACATATTTCAGTACCTAAAAATAGGACCTTTCAGACGAAAACTATGGACGCCGATAAGACCACCTTGAGGAAGTTGGTAGTTCACTTCTGGCTCATCAAGGGGCAACTATTTAGGAGAAGCAGACGCTGACAAGGTCATGCAAGAAATACATGCAGGAACATGTGGTCCTCATATGAATAGAGTGATGCTAGCTAAGAAGACACAATGAATGGGTTACTTCTGGCTGACGATGATGGCTGACTGCACGTGCCTAGTCAAGAAGTGCCACGAATGCCAAATCCATGGTAACATCAATCACTTGCTACTAATCGAGCTGCAACACCTAGCTACGCCCTAGCCTTTCTTGGCCTGGGGCATCGGCATCATGGGAGAAATCAGGCCATCATCAACCAATGGCAATAAATTCATCATAGTAGCTATTGACTACTTCTGAAAATGGGTTGAAGCTAAATCCTACACTGAGATCACTACAAAGAAAATGGCGAAGTTCATTCAAAAACACATCTTTACCCGATACGGTGTGCCTCATCATGTGGTATCCGATAATGGGGTGCAATTCTAGGGGGAAACTGCGGACTTACTAGAACGACACAACATCTAACTTAATCGAGCATTGCCATACCGCCCTCAAGCCAATGGGGTGGTGAAAGTAGCCAATAAAGCCGTAATTAAGATTCTGTCCAAGATGGTAAATACCCATCGAGATTGGGTCGATCATCTCTATTACGCTCTCTAGGGCTATTGAACTAGCATCAAAACCCCAACATGACAGACACCATTCTCTTTGGTATACGGGATGGATGCAGTCCTTCCTGTAGAAATCAAAGTTAGGTCACTCTGTGTGGCACTCGAGCTAAAATTGTGCGAGGACGAGTGGGCCAGATCGCATTATGAAATGCTTAACACTATCGATGAAAGGCGCCTAAAAGCCCTTAATAGTCTGAGGATATACCAATAACAAATGGCCCAGGCCTAGAATAACCGGGTAAGAAAGATTAACACACCGCTTAAGGTAGGCGATCTCATGTTAAAACAAGTCAAAGCCACTTATACCGACCCCGGAGGTAAGTTTTATCCAAATTGGGAAGGTCCATACATAGTAAAATGATTTCTTAGTAAAAGAGCCTTAAAAATCATGGATATGGATGGAAACAAATTCACAAATCCCATCAATTGAGACAAGTTTAAAGCATATTATGTTTAAAAGACCAGTCCGAAATAGAGGAAAATCACTTTTAAAAGTCGTCATCTTCGTAAAGTCGTGAACATTAAAAGTGAAGGGTGTAATACAAAACAAAATACAGTAAAGAGAAACACACATACATAGCACTTATGCCTGAAACAAAGTCAAGGCTTTATTACAAAAACTCAAAAACATGAGTTAGCGGCTAGGACCCGCCACGTGATGACTGTAGAAGTGAGAGATTGCCAGCCTATCTACTCTAGTAGGCGCTACCTTGATGGCAGAGAGCCTCCCTAAATAAATCTCATCAAGTGGCTTATTAAATGGCAGCTTATAGTTCATGACAACTAATGTGCAATTCTCCCACTTAGTACGGATATAGGCCAGCCACAAAGGCCCCACAGCCTCGTAGGTGGGGCATGAATATATTCAGGCACATACTGAGGACGGCCATATTGTCGTCTCATGCATTTTGAAAAGTAGTACGATATCTTCTCCAGGCCCAACAGTTGAACGCCCTAGGGAGCAGCTCGGGTGGTCACCTCATTAATTTTCCACCAGGGGCAAGTCTATCTAACATCCCTCTCAGTTAGCCTTTACAGGAAATACACCCATTTACATGAGGGTTGATTCCTACGATACCCAGGTTGCATTCCTAGACCCTAGAAGTCCTTAGAGGCATAGTAATCTGCCAACCCAGCTGGTACTCTGATGACCTTCAGAAGCTCCATCAGCCATACCTACCATAATACAAACCTGTCAGTAGGCCACTACAGTAAAAGCAGTGACAATAATAATGAAACTTACCTAAAGGAGGAGCCTGCTCCCTCTCACCATCACATCCTCATCTTGATGAATAGAGTCCATGTAAATGAAGGTCTCAACTAAGATTATGGCCATGGGTGATGATCCCTCTAGGGTTTTTCGGATCATGGAGACTAACCAATGATTGCAGATCCCGTTGTCAGATTCACACAAAAAACCTCCCACCAGCAGCACGACCATGAGAGGTACCCAGCTCTGATGACCGATAGGAATGGAAGAACATACTTTTAAAGCCACTCTTAAAGTCAATCCGGGTTGTTCGGGGTTGGTAGATAAGATTCTATTGCTCTAACGATCAGAAAGTCTTAGGAAATCCACGTCATGCTGCTCTATAGCGATATTGTAATCAGGCACCACAACGTCTTGGTTGCAAGAAATGTCCATTATGGAGCAAAAATATTCATAAAGCGGACATAGCTCTTGGTTATTGAAGCTGAACACATGGTTAAGAGGATCCCACAAACTTATTACACCCTGCAAAAATGATTCATCCAGAATAACATTATAGTATGCCGCATGTTGAAAAGACACCCTACCTGGAGCTGACTCCAGTCAGCCAGACTCAGAATCCGGAGATAGTTCGTTAGTTGGGTCTTAAACCTATCCATGTCGATTTGATCGTCGTTCAATAAAGGCGATGATAGATCGTAAGATCAATACCAACCGCACAAGAAAAAGATCATCTTTAGAGAAAGAACATCAAGCTATCGTGCCAAGATAGTAAAATAAATCATCCATCCAAAAATAAATAGGACCTCAAAGGACCCACCAATCCATAAAAAGAAAATAATAAAGGGGAAAAAACATGCCCAATTGAACCATTGAATGTACTGGACAAAATTGCCATGCAGGGCCTATAAAAATATATGCGCTAAGCTAAGGCCTAGAAGTCATAGCTATCGTGACAAGATAGTAAAATAAATCATCCATCCAAAAATATATACGCTAAGCTAAGGCCTAACTATCATATCCTAAGTTGCCAGAATAAACAAGGGCCTCCAAGTCCTCTTGCAGTACCTCGCTAGTATCTCCAACCCCCTCTTATCCCCCTAGGCCCAATAAGGTCTAAAGCGGCTGCACGAATGAAGGGGCAGGTATAGATGATAGAGCTAATGGAAACTAAGAGTGCATCCCTACAAAACTAGCCTAGGTCAAATAACCAGGCATGTAACCCTATGCTCTATAGCCAAGGGAATGTTGTGTAAATATTGCCGAAGGAGCCTGCCCATTGTGGCCATAGCCTGAAGGCCCCATCGGCGGAGGTGCCCTATAACCAGCTCTGAGTTGATCTGCTTCTATGTTCAACACCTGTATCCTACCCTGTCAATATTTCACGCACACGTGAGCACTCATCCATGCATTTTTCCCAAGAAAAAAGTAAGGGAAATAAATAAGATTTGCCCGATCTTACCGCCATCGCAAAATTATTCCCTAGCATGATGTTCTGGAAATGAAAGAGTAGGCGCCCATCCCTTTCGCTATTTTCTCTTAGCACTTGACAACAAAAGCAAATTGCATTAGCACGAGCCAAGGATATTAGAAATATATACAATAAACTCATATGAGTCACGTGAGGAGGCTTAGAAGTCATATCCACGCTGGTTGAGTCACCCACACTAAAAGGAGGGAAATAGATGGACAGGTCGGGCTGGTAGATGTGCAGTCCTATAGGGACCTGATAGTCCCGGTGCCCTGTGATGTGAGAAGTAGCCTCACCCAACATATATGGACCCCTTATCCTTTTGCCCTTCGAAATGGGACAAAATTAGCACTAAAAAAGGATAAAAAAAAGTGGACATTAAAAGGCAGAGACATACCCCATATGATGCGACCTGATCCTTTAGAGGCTAGCCAAGTAAACCCTCGGCCACAAAGTCAGGATAGTGGCTGGCTTTGCCATATAACTCCACTGTCCCGCCTTCTCCCTTCAGTGTATCAAGAGCCTCCTTAGCCAGCTCTGGCCAAAATAACCACTTAGGGAGCTCTGGTGGCACCAGTCTCTCCTCTAGAGACTTGTCACATTACACCACCTATTCCCCCAAATACCAATCGAGGGAAGAAGGGCTTTCCAAGATAAGGCATTTTGGCACCATCTGCCCGGCAGCCATCATAACTCTGCTCCAGCTAGATTCATTCCCCCACGAAGCATGAATGTTCTGCAAACATATGCATCACTAGTAAAATCGAGTGAAAAAAAATGATGAAACCCAAAATATTGCCAGGCTTACTTCATTAAAAACGAGGTTCCTAATCCTCCTTTCAGCTTCGACAGAATCCAGGTTCCCCCAGGCCACCAACTAAGCCGGGAGATGAGGGAAGTAAGAAATATCTCTTTGAATCTTAGCCTTCATTGGCCAAGGGAGAATCCCTTTCTCAAAGCCCCAAATCTACAAGAAAATGAAGCAAAAGTCAACAGATGACTCAAACACACACAAAATATTTCCCAAAAAATTTACCTCAAGGACGATTTTCAAAGATTTCATCTCCAAAGTATGCTTCCTAGCGCAGTGATCCAGGGCCAAGTGCAGCTGTCCCAATGCAGCTCTACCCCAAGCCATCTCCTTGAACTTTCCCAAATTTACCAAAGAGCCCAAAAGATTCAAGTTAAGGGCTGAATTACTGACATGGAACAAGGTGTTAGTCAGGGCATACAGCTAGAAAGAACAGGCACATTGCTCTCAAGCTTTGCCATCCTCAGGGGCCCTATTCCCTGGGGATAACAAAAAAGTATACAAGTCATGGACAGGAATTTCCTTACTAGCACTAGAAAATCCCAACAATTTCTGCAGAAGTACGGGATTATAACTGCCTATGTTTATGGCACAATTGAAGTGAATAATCTCCCCATCAAAACACAAACCAGTGATGGTGTCAAAATCTAACAGTGTAATGGTATACTCCCCACATGGCAAGTGGAAAGTATAGGTCGAGTCCGACCATCTCCTCAAAATCAATGATAAGACCGCATGAGAGTACCGAATAAGTTTCACCTGGATGAATCTTTTAATGAATACACTAAAACCCGCGTCCTCTAGAATCCACTTCACTTCAGGAGAAAGGACTCCCCACTAAGTGACAAGATCTAGAAAGTGACCCGTACCCCGATGTTCAACTTTCTACAAAGCAAACACAATCAAATCAAAAAATCACTTATAGTAATTAAGCATGTAAGAATCTTTCACGTAAGGTCACGCTTATAGTCATTAAGCACAAGTCACCAAAATTCACAAAAAAAATACCCTCTTATAGTCATTAAGTGAAAATTCATCAAGCTACCTAAGATTCACACCTTATAGCTATTAAGGATAAAGTTGTCACCAAAATCGCGCACGAGTGACCAGGACAAGCTTATAGTTACTAAACTATGATCAAATATGGGAATTCTAAGGCATCGCAAGGCTTATAGTCATTAAGTTATCCTAAAAAGTTCCCGAATTTTGCAAATACAGCAGCAGCATATGTGTTGGGAAACAATGATCCGGATTGAAAATTAAACTAAATTATTCCGATCAAGTTTTAAAGAAACAAAAACTTAAACTCCTAAATCTAAATGGAAACATCCGGATAAGATCCAACCATAAGGTCATCCATTGAAGATATCAAGTACCTAAGCATAATACTAGAACTATCAGGATAAAGTTTGGAAAGGAAACAAACTATAATCCTTTAATATCAACATCTAGAAGAACTGGTTGCACTAGCTCCGAAAGAAAACAGATCCGCAGATAATGAGTCTAAAGTCATCCGGAAGACTCATACTTAAAGACAATGGGAAAAGTTTCAAAGATAACTTTATCCCCTATCTTTTGGTCTACAAAGTCAAAGATCCTTTTCCCATAAACAAGACAAAAGTGATAGCTTGCACTTTTTAGAAAAAGGACAAAGGAGTGACACCGAACAGAAAAAGTGAACAACCACTTTGTCCTAGACCAATAAGGAGGTGCGTAGAGCTCACATCAAAAGCTAATGGCGTAAAAGTTGGCGTGACACTAAAATATAAGGAAAACGATCACTAACATCTTTTTAGCCTCAATCTCAAGAATTCAAATAGGTCAAATTACTGTCTAACAGATTGATTAATGGCTCCAAAAGTGCCACATACAACCTAATCAAAGGTGAAGATTAAATTCTAGATTTAACAACCCTCAACGGCTGCATTTATAACAGAAGCCTATGAAAGGGAAGCTTCCTCATTGAGAAGGTTGACTGGTTGATTTGAAAAAGCTATTATCAAGAACATTCGCTTAAAGTAATTAGCAATCATATCCCTCCAAGAATTAACCAATTCCCAATTTGTTGTAAGGATTCCTAAGTGAGTTATAAACTTAAGGAAGTCCAAAACCAAAACCTTTGTGAAAACAAGAGTGTAGGGATCTCTTCCTTGGGTGAGTTGTGAGATTGGGATATAACTTAAAGTTGGTGCTTTGAGTAGGATCTCCATATAGGACTTAACTTAGATTCGGGGTAGAAGTCTAAGTGGTATATCATACTAAAGACTAAAGGACTCAGCTAGGAGTTGGTGCTTCTAGTTTTATATCCGACATCCAAAAGGGTTACCATCCGGAGATAAGTTGTAAGGCTTGATTCCTACAAGTTGGAAAGGAATCCACTAGTGAAAAGCTCGGAGGAAGGAAACTCCGGGGACTGGAGTAGGTAGGGCCGAACCAGGATAAAATCCTTTATGTTTGATTTCTTTAACTATTTATTTATTGCATTATATTGTCATTCGGATCCATCATCCGAATCATAATCAAACATGCTACACTAAGAATTTTTAAAGTCTGTTTATTCCGAGAAAAAGGGTCATTCACCCTCTTTGACCTTATAAAGACCCTCACAGGGACCAACAAGTGGTATTAAAGCAAGTGCTTAAAACTAGAGATCTAACAATCTCTAGCTAAAGGTCCAAAATTTTGATTTAGACATCAAAATGAGTTTACAAAACTCACAACTCCTTCCTGAGGGTATGTCCATTACCCGTCCTCCACTCTTCATCGGTGAATACTACACGTTCTGGAAAAATTGGATGAAGAACTTCATTCAAGCATAAAGCATGCAAGCATGGTTAGTCATTAAAGATGGCCCGAATGAGCATACTCATGAAGTAGAGGGTATGATCACCCGAAAGCCATTATGTTTATGGGATGAGAATGATTTTAAAAAGTTGCGTGAAAACGCAAATGCTATTAACATGCTTCACTGTGCTCTTAGTGCAACAGAATTCAACAGGATATCTGGATGTGAGACTGCAAAGGAGATATGGGAGAAGTTGGAGGTAACCTATGAAGGAACAAGTAAAGTGAAAGAAGCAAAGATTGATCTACTCCAGCAAAAACTCAAATCCTTCAAGATGGAGCCAAAAGAATCCATCAGTAGCATGAAAACTAGATACACCGATCGAGTGAATGAGATGAAAAGGCTTGGAAAGGAAATCTCTGTAGTAGAAATGGTGAAAAAGATGCTCTGAAGTCTCACTAAGCAGTGGGATAATAAGAAGACTACCATTGAGGAAGCTCATGTCTTAAATGTCTACAGTTATGATGAGCTCATTGGTAATCTCTTAACTCAAGAACTGTCCTTGGAGAGATACAACCAATAAGAGAAGAAGCTTGAAGAAAAGAAGAAAGCTATTGCACTTAAGGTAGAATCCATCCAATCAGCTTTATTTGGAGAAGAAGAACCAATCACTGAATCTCAAAGCATAGAAGGCTCAACAGGTTCCTACAAAAGAAAGAAAGGATAATGTCCAAAAAATATGAATCCCGAAGACCAAGGGAAGGGACATCTAGAAGAGACAAGCCTAGAAAGAATTTGAAAGAAAAGAAAGACCTGGAAAAAAAGCTGCTTGTCTTGAATGTGGGAAAAAAGGCCACTTCAAGATAAAATGCCTAAAGCTTAAAAGAACCAAGAAGTATAAGAAGAAGGCAATGGTGGCTACCTAGAGCAATAATGAAGAAAGCACCAGCTCATCTTCAACAAAAGAAGAAGAGACTGCCAACTGTGCATTCAAAGCACTAAATAATTCGGAAGCAGTGCAATCCGGAAAGAATATCTCTAAGTAAGATACAATACAAATCGAAGAATTAGAATAAAAAATAGCATACACTGAGGTAAACTCTTATTCTAATTCTGCTTCTAATTTTGATTTTGCTAGAGCTTTATCTATTGTGAACAAAAGTGTAAAGAAGAATGCAAAAGCAATCAAATCCTTAAGAAGACAAGTGTTAGAGATTGCTGAAGATAATGAAGCATTGGCCCAAGATGTCAACTTGATCAGAACAACAAAGTACATTGATGAAGTTGAGGAGAACTATCTGAAGAATCAAGTGCAAATGCTAAGTGCTAATCTGCTTGGGCTGGATAGAGAAATATCCCTAATGAAGGAGGCATCTGGATGGAAACCTAATCCTCTATAAAGAAGGAAAAATGCAAGGCAAGCTACACAAAGAAATCAACCTCAAGCTGCCAAAGAAAATCCAAAGTATGTTAATCAAAAGGTGAAGGAGGTTAGCAGGCAACCATAAGCCCAAATATATACTGTTGCTCAAAAGGGAAAGGCTAAGGTGGCTTACAACCAACAACCTGCCAAACAGAGAAGAAACTATGCAGCAAAATTTGCACCGCCAATCAACTTCCGGATACACACCGGACCATCTACTAGTGTACAAGAAGTTGGATATAAAGGGAACTATAGGAAGGAAGATCTTGAAAAGATAAAAAAGAAGTAGGAATAGAACAGATCCATTGTAGGGTGCAGGTTTTGTGGGAAAAACAATCATAATACTAAATTATGTAGATTGAAAAATGGTTATTATGATGTTAATCCCTGGCCTATGATGGTTATTGACCTGAGAGGACCTAAATCTGATTGGGTACCCAAACCTACTTGATCTATTTTGCAGGTATGGATTAGATCCACAGTAGATCAACACAATTGGTACATTGATAGTGGATGCTTAAGGAACATGAAAGGTGATGAGAAGGCCTTCATCACATTGACCAAAAAGAAGGGAGGCAAAGTAAGCTTTAGAGACAATCAAAAGGGACAGATCATTGGTCATGGAACCATTGGATCTGAATTAAAGATAGAAGATGTCTCACTAGTTGATGGACTGAAATTCAACTTGCTAAGTGTAGCTCAACTCTATGACAAAGGAAGAAAAGTCACATTTGATTCCGGAGGCTGCTCAATCTATGATAAAGTTCAACTCCGGAAGATCCAATTCCGGAAGCTGAAGAATCTAGAGAAAAGAAGGAGATAAAAATTTCTAATTCATTCCAAATCAAGAAGTATAAAGAAGAAGATAAAGAAATATCCCTTGATCTAAAAGTACAATAAGCTAATCTCAACCCACAAGAGATTATTTTCAATGAAGGTTAAGAAGAAGAAGCTAAAGCAAAAGTGGAACAAGCTCCAATCCAACATGAAGGATTACAAAGAGAAATTCGGACTTACGGAGATCATTCAATAGATAATATTCTGGATGATGTTCAGAATCTAGTAAGAACAAGAGGTCGAATCAATAGGATGATGAGTCATGCTGCCTTTATTTCATTAATAGAGCCAAAGAAATTCCAAGATGTTGAAGGAGAAAAACGTTGGATGATGGCAATGCAGGAAGAACTAGATCAATTCACCAAAAATTATATATGGGATCTAGTGGCACCACCGAGGGGAAAGTCAATCATTGGCACTAAATGGGTATTTCGGAATAAGCTTGATGAGTCCTGAATAGTGGTAAGAAACAAAGAAAGATTGGTTGCCCAAGGCTACGATCAACAAGAAGGGATTGACTTTAAAGAAACCTTTGACCTTGTAGCAAGACTGTAAGCAATCCAGATTTTATGTGCTTTTGCATCATTCGTGGGAATCGCACAGTGTTTCAAATGGATGTCAAAGGTGCATTTCTTAATGGGGTTATCCAGGAAGAAGTATATGTAAAGCAACCACCTGGATTTGAAGATCCTAAGCAATCGGATCATTTCTGCAAACTAAAGAAAGCTCTCTGTGGACTAAAGTAAGCACCAAGAGCTTAGTATGAAAGACTCACTACATTTCTCATATCCAAGGGGTATATTCGGGGGAAAGTAGATACAACACTTTTCATTAAGAAGAAGAAAAAATTTATATGGATGATATCTTATTTAGATCCACTAATGAAAAGATGTGTGAGGAATTCAGCTCTCAAATGCAGAAGGAATTTGAGATGTCCACGATGGGAGAACTCAATTTCTTCCTTGGTTTACAAATCAAGCAAAGTCCAGATAGGATTTTCATTAACCAATCAAAGTACACTAAGGAGATCTTGAAGAAGTTTGAAATGGACAAGAGCACGCCTATGTCCACTCCAATGGGATCAGATACAGTCCTATCGAAGGATTGTGAAGGAGAAAATGTTGATCAGAAGCTCTACAGAGGGATAATTGGCTCACTCTATACTTGATAGCTAGCAGGCCTGACATACACTATACAGTTTACTACTGTATAAGGTATCAAGCCAATCCTAAGGATTCTCATCTAAAAGCAGTAAAAAGGATTCTTAGATACCTACTAGGAATCACTAAAGTTGGGTTATGGTATCCTAGTAATGCAGATTTCACACTCTAAGGGTTCATTGATGTAGATTATAGTAGAGATACTCTTGAGAGAAAGAGTACATCCGGAGGGTGCCATTTCCTTGGACATTGCTTAATATCCTGGTATAACAAGAAGCAAACTTCAGTTGCTTTATCTGCTATAAAAGCAGAATATATGGTAGTTAGAAGTTGTGTGGCTCAACTCCTTTAGATCGAGAAATAACTAGAAGATTATGGAGTTCAATTTGGATGTATGGATGTTATGTGTGACAGCAAAAGTGCCATTGATGTGTCAAAGAATCCAATACTCCATAATAGGATGAAGCATGTCAACATAAGGCATCATTTCATCCAGGATCATGTGATGAAGAAGGATGTTGCATTGGTATACATTCCAACCAATGAGCAAAGAGTAGATATCTTTACTAATCCATTAAGTGAAGATCAATTTAGGAGGCTAAGGGAGTCAATTGGTATGTCAAATAATTTGAAGGGAATCCGAAAGATAGTCTTAGACTATTTTTAATTACTAGTAAACATTAAACCCGAAAGAGAAGAAGCATTGAAGGAAAATCTATTCCAGAAAATAAAGTGCCACATCAATAGACAAGAATGACAAATGGTAGTAAAAGCGCTTAAACATAACTGCTACTTTTTGAATTTCAAATGATTATTGGCTATCACACATGCGAGTAAAATCCAGCCAATTAAAAAATAAACCATTTTCATTCTCCAGTTTTAACGCCATTTACCTCTCTCCTCCCAAAACTAACTGCCATGTCATCAATCCAGTTAATTTTAACTACGTCCGAATTATCCAAACACCCTCGCCTTGAAAAATCTATATAAACCCCTCACAATTACCCTTCTTCTTCACGCGAACAACTAAGTACTATTACTCTGCAATTTTCAAAACCTAAACCTAAACTTTTATTCAAAAATCTTAAATAGCAGCAATCATGACACCAAAAGGACCCATACTGCTTCCCACCCAAAACATCTTCTCAGAATTCGATCTGAAAGATAGAGATTTCATCCTTGCAGACTACAAACCCTTCAACTCTGTTATCCCCACGGATTTTCTGGGCGATAACTTCCTATTTGAAACTGATTCTTACACCCGACCAATTGAGGATTAACACTTGAAGGATTTCCTCAAGATCAACTGGCCTACGTACCCAGATTGGTCTAGGAGTTCTATGAAAATCTGAGAGCCAATGAGAAATTTGACGCCCTAGGAACTAAGGTTCAAGGGAAGGGGATTACAATCACTCTAGATTTCTTTGAGAAATCATTTAATATAAAGAGCAGTGGAGTCATGATGAGAATAGATGGAGATGAGACTAAGGTGAAATATGATCAGAAAATGTGGCTTTCGGAAAGATACTTTGAAGACAAATTCTCCACTTACTGGCCACAAGCACCAAGGATCCTACAACACACACTTGCTAAGTTGATCCTCATCCAGAAGGGGTCATTAACCACAGCGTCAAATTTTCAACAATGTATGTTACAACACTGGACAAAGAGTGGAGAAGTCAGCATACCAGTGCTCATAATCCACTTCCTGAAGCATCATAGGAACTTCTATGGTGCTCTGATCACTCGGATCCTCCGGTCTTCTGTAATTGACCTCACTAGATTCAAGGGTATCAATGAAAAGGACATCTTCAAGATGAATATTCTAAACCTAAGGTTTAATGAAACGTGGGATTAGGATAAGGCCAAAAAGCAATGAGATGAGAAGAGAAGTAGGACTCGTAAGGCAGTGGATCTGGTAGAGGCTCCGATTCCTAAGAAGGCAAGAACCAACAAGCTAAAGGCAAAGATGGAACTTGCTTTATTTCCAGTTGAGGAAGCTCCTACCTAAAAGCCAAGAGGAAGGCTAATCAAAACCGTGGGCAAGCTAAAGAGACCGCTATATGAACTAGAGGCAATAGAAACCATTGTAGTAGTTGCAGTTGCCATTAGAGAAGGATACCAAAATGGGCAGAAAAGGGAAGTAAAAGATATGCTCGCAGAAGAGCATGAGTCCGATAGTGAGGAAACTACGGATGGGAAACCTGCTCCCAAGAAGCAACTCGAGAAGCGAGGATTGACATTTATAGAAGCCTTAAAAGCACAAAAAGCTAGACATAAACTGCAAATCCGAAAAGCTGCGTCCAAGATAACCATAAGGGAACCAGAGGACAATATCTTCCTAAAAGATCCTCAATTTGATGAGATAATGTCAGTAGTCAAAGACAATTAAAGAATTAATCTCTTGATAAAAGAAGCACCCAGAGGATCATCTGGTACTGCCAACTCTGCCAGTCCACCAACTCTAATAACCCAAAAGGAATTGGGACATCTTAAAGAGGCCAATTATCCGAATAAGGACCTACTGTGAGCACGGGATTTTACAATCCCTCTCGCGAGACGATGATGACATGGACCTGATTTTAATGCCTCAAAATAAAAGTTCTCTTTAGAATTTTTATTACCACTATAATGTTCCTTGCGAATTTTATACTTGGTAGAATCCAACTAGGCATGGCCGATAACACATCCGGTAGGAGCTTCAACCGATGATTTACACCCAAATTAAAAATACCCATTGAAAAATTCGAAAAGATGCCTTTTGACCCACTTTTAACCACTTTTGATAATTTTTGCGACTTTTTAGGCTCCTAGGCCCGCTGGCTGTACACTTGCCATAGGCTGATGCCACTAGCGGCATCAGCCATGCTGCAGGCAGTATCACTGTCTCCGGCGGCATGGCCTAAAACGAGCCCCTATACAGACAGCTTTTTTTGCCATTTTTGGTAGAATTGGTCAAAAAGGTCTCGAAAACCACCCCAATTTGCCTATAAAAACACACCTTAGGCTCTTATAGGAGAGGAGGATGAAATTAGGGGGATCCAAAATTGGAGAAGGAAAAACTTGAGAGAGAGAGAGTAGATTTTAGTGAGATAAGAATTAGATAAGGCAGGAAAAAGGATTACGATCCATTATTCCTGGTTTTTCTTCTTTAAACTCTCTAATTGTGAGCTTAAAATCAGTAGGTCTTGTAATTAAAATCAACTTAATTGGGTTTAGAGACCCAAAACTCTTAAATTTACTACTAAATCATCGTAACAAGCTCCCCGGAGGTGTTACTTTTCGGTTCACGAAGAGTTGGATTCAGGACCCCAAGGTTAAAATTCTGAGTCTCATAGCTCTTTGGCATTAATATTACTTATTTGTGCTGATTCTTGTTGATTTGAGTTCATTTTTGGGTTTTCGGTCATTTTTTAATGCTGCCTACTACTGCTGCAAGAAATTGAGGTCGTCGGAGATATGTGATGTTGCCGGTATCACCCAAGTTGCTAGAGACATCACTGATACCGCTGGTGGCATCACATTCCCCAGAAGACCTCACTTTCTTGTGGGATCCTTTCTTTATGGTACTCAGAAAGCCATGTAGCCTGCCTGCATACTGATGTCACTAGCAATATCATTGATGTCACCGGCGGCATCAGCCATGTCGCCAGCGACATAAACCATGTCGCCGACGGCATCAGTCACATCGTCGGCGGCATGACTTTCTGAATAGCTATTTTTATTTCATTTATTCCCCACCTAGTTTATTTTCCGAAACTGGGGTATACATTGCAACGATGGAGGTCCAAAACCTTCTAAAAATAGAAACCACCCCATAACATGTGGCATTTTCACTAATAATCCGCCTAAAACAATGATCGAACCTAAAATTTGGTTAAAAAGGGAATTTCCCTCAAATGCAGTTCAAACTTCATTTTAGCCATCCAATCGGGCTTTATAATATTGTAAATAAAATATGCCACATCCATGCTAACTCAGGTCTTGTTCGATTTGCTAACTATACATGATTCGTGAGGTATCTTGTACGACATGCCATATCCACATTAGGCCTTCGGGTATTTTATTTATTGCATAGAAAAATGTACAGGACTTGGAAGCCTTATAATAATTTTATTTTCTACACTTATTTTTTGGATGACTATAATAATTTATTCATCGCCCCAAATGCTTGATAAACGCGAAAACTATATAATAACTGAAAACATAAATAAATAGGATGGATTAAACCGATTAAGAAAGAATGAAGTATCTTAACTTGGCCTAATGAAAAATAGATAACATCATCCGAACTCGAAATCTCTACTTAAGGTATGGTCCAACCACCCGATGGGAAAATCGTACCAAAAATTTCTCGGTTGAGCTGAACTGGGTGGTGACTCTGTTTTAAGTACGGGATTTCGATCTCGTATCTTTTGAGTATTAAAATATGCAAAATCATTGTCCAATCACATCACTTGTATCCCCCGATTACTTTAAGGAGGGCGGTTTATCGGCCCGACTTTACAGCCACCGCATAAAATGTCGTCCGCTCACAGTGGCGACTCTGCTGGGGAATGATCTCTTGAACTTATCTTTTCATAAATTTTAAAGGATTTTTAATGATGTATTGAAATCATTGGCCAAATTAAAACTTCAATCTTTTTTATAACGTTGTATCCTTACGCGTGTAGATAGTTTGGTAATTTTTAGGTGCCCCATTTTACCCAAGAAGTTTGCGAAAGTGTCACTCATGCCCTGTTGGAATTGAGGATGCCTAGTGGGTGAATCACTCATTTTAACCAACACGTGAACTCCTACGATCACACCTATTTAGGGAGTGGTTAAGTAACGTGGAATTAAGGTAAATAAGAACCTTCTACATCAACAACCCTGTACCAAAGCCGTGCTAGGAAAAGCCTTAGCACATCATTCCTTTAGGATCACCAGAACAAATAAAACATTTGGTACGCGCTTCTTTCGCCATTACCAGTGAAGGAGCCAAACTCCATCCTTCCAAAAAGGTTTTACGCGGGAGTCATAAGGTTGGAAGAGGGATGATTTACGTGCTATATACTCCATGATCATGCACCCCCATGGATCAGCTTCAAGAGCCAAAAATGAATCAACTTACCCTTACTACTTCCGCCCGTAGAAGGAATTTAGCAACATATGTAGGACTTCTTTTATGCCTCCATTGTGTCATCATATATCACTATGTATGATGTGAGATACAAACATCCCATGTATGATGGAGGGTTAAGCCATCGTGTCATCTCTAACCATATCTATGCGCATCCATATGTATCACGCCAACCATACCATTTACAACCCATTCATAGCCTGACCCACAGTTCATGATCCTAAACAGTCCTCCTCCTAAATCCAAACCTTCACATGTCTCTTTCTAGCGGTGACAACTCTGCCTCGCCTAGAGAATAGACTGGTCCTCCCCCCGCCTTAGAAATAGCAGTTCACCCTCCATCTCTTGGGTTAGAGATCACCGCCGCTATCATCCAGTTTTTAAACTCGGATCAATTCTGAAACATCATTCAGGAACTAGTACAGATATCTGTCAAGAAAGCCCTAAAAAGTCAGAACTATGACTAGGTCATATGATCTCCGGGCATGACACCCGATAGTAATGCACTCTGGTAATCATCGCCAACCGCTTACCTTGGACAGAGGGAAGGAGGCCAGAGTAAAATTCCTCCATCATTCTTTGACATCTTGCCTCTAATATTGGTCGCTCCATCACAGTTTAAGATCCCCGCTACCCCGATGCTTCTTCAGTACGACCAGGTCATGCAATATAAAGTTAAAGCCTTCTCGCGTCAATTGGTGACAGTAGGCTATAATCAGAAAGAGGTAAGGCTCCAACCAGAGGGGGACCAGGTCTTTCAAAACACTAATTCACTCATACCCCCACCTCAAATCATGGTGGACCAAGAGACCTCTCAGAAATTGGCACCAGCTGCCACTATTCAGCCAAACAATGGTCTTAAGTGTAGCACAAATCTTTAGAAACTGCTGCTTAATGTAATCTTCACCGAATTAAGGGATGCTGGCATTCTCAAACTTCTTCACGAATACAATCCTCCCATGAGAGAAGAAGGGAAAGGCTTTTACGGATATCACATGCTGTTAGGTCACCACACCAATCAATGTAAAACTTTGGTTCGCACCATCCAACGTCTGGTAAAGGATAAGAAGATTATCAACCCTGAAAGAGCATCTAGCCCCTTACTAGAGTTTGGTGACTAGACACGGACGGTTAATCCCGACTTTCCTAAACAAGGGAATGCACTGCAAGATCTTATCAAAGCCATCTACTCCAATGGTAAGGGAAAGTCTCTCTCTAACAGGAAGAATGAAGAGTCAATCGATAAAGAAGCCAAGGAGGTTATGACCACCGAGATCAAAGCCATGACAGTCTTAGCAAAGAAGTATGGTAAAAGTGAAACAAAGAATCCGGTAATCAAGGCCATGAAGCGGTTCACCGAGGTCCTCACTGGGGAGCCAAGTCAAGTGAGAGGCACCTCGTCCAAGTACCAAGCATAATAAGACTTAGCTTGCCACCGACATTAACACCGAAGACCCTTCATCTATGGAGGATGAAAAGCCTTGATTTGCAATCCTTAGAGTTTAGACTTTTTAGGTACCAAACTTTGAGCTCCATAAACAACTTCTATTTTTCTTACGTATGTCATGTCTCTACCATTTGATCTACATATTCATATAAGCATGTGCATGATGCTTCCAGTATTCAAGATATTTTGCTATATGAAATTAATTTGAGTACAAATGAAGGCTCTTATGTGGTAATCAAACCCAATAATTTAACCCCTGTAAAACACATGTGAGATAATAAAGTGCTTAAAGACCACGATAATGCTTTTGCTTGGTCCCTAGATCAATAGTCAGATTGTTGAACACCATGGGTCTCTTCCAGAATTACCTCAGTAACCTCACAACGGTACACCTTCAAGCTACCAAAGAAGTATCAACTGGTCCCCTGAAATGGAAAATCACGGTGTACAGCCACCCACCAACGACTGATGAAACCCAACCTCTATCATATAAACACCGTAGCCGAATCTTAGACCAATGTCACCCCTAAGGAAATGACCAAATTCGCAGAAAAGCACATCTTCATCCAACACAAATTAACCCGCATCAAACCTTTTGACTAACAAAGGTTAGGGGGTAACCACTTTCTAGAGCATAAAGTGTGAGGGAAAGCACCATCACCCTACGAGCCACAAAGATAAGTGGACACCTGAAGTCGTGATCAGCTTGCCAAGAAAACCAGCAAAACCAGCTACCATTTCACCTTTCAAAGGCACCAAGTAAAAGGCCCCCAAACTAAATATCACTTGTTCAAAACACTCCACCACCGGTACAAGGGGCAAATTCAGGCCTAAATAGGAAGGACTGTACAAACCATAGATTGAAGGAACAATTAGAATGGCAATCGAACTAATCAAGAAGGCTCTGTGTAAACGCCAAAACTCCTATAAACTAAACTCCTTACAATGAGAACAACCAGAATCAAAACAAGGTTACCTGATGTAACTTTGAAGGTCATAAGGAATCAGGTGATCCAGGTAAAAACTGAACGGACACTAAGAACCTTGGAGAATCTGTAAAGGCACGACCGAACACACAACAGCAAATCAGATACCCAACACCCTCGCCAAGGTCATAGACCTAGCATTGAAGCATCTAAAACCTTTTGACAACAACGTTAATCAAAAGTTCAGATCAAATTAAGAAGGCTGTGGCCAAAGATGATACCAAATAAGCAGAGCTATTAAAATTATGAGCACAGATAAGAGCGAGTTCATCGATTTAGTCAACCGAGACAGGCTTAACCATTATCAGGACTAAACAAAAGAAATAAATCAGAAAAGCAGTACATTAAAAAAATAAATATGATAATCACCCACCTTTCAGTCTTTTACTGATTGGACAAAAATTAGGGTGACACCCGACGGTCGATATCCTGCAAACCGGTTGTACAAAAATTAGGGGATAAGTCAATATTGCCTGCTGAACTAAAACCTCGAAAAGGGCGGTTCAGATAAAAATTTAGGGCACAAGAGAAAAATAGTGAGATGTTAACTTGAAAACCTGTAAAGGCTGGTTAACACCAGGGGTTCCTTTAATGGAAATGATTGCCAACACCTTGTACTCAAATTAGATTCACTCGATAAAAGTGTCTTTTATACCGAAACCTCTATGTTTATGATTGTATGAATGTCTGGCGACTAAGTGATGGAAACATCACAAGTAAGCTTAATCAAGGCTGCTTCGAGCTTATAAATAAAAAAAATCTGGATAGACTGAAAACATCTAGGTCTATGCAAAACTCGAAATAAGTCTGCTAGGTTGAAAACCCGAAAGGGCAGTCTATGCAAACATTAGGGTCACAATGAAGCCCCAAATTTCTCTAGTTCCCTCCAATCTGCATACTCCAGACTTTGCAGGAAACCCTATAGCTATTAAGTGTGGCTTGCTGTAGCAGAATTTGAAGAAATGGCCAAATCTGTGTTTCTGGGAAGTTGATGTCACCGGCGATATGGGCGATGCCGCCGGTGACATGGACTATTTTGGGCGATATCAGTTGATGCCGCTAGCGACATGGTTATAGGTAGTTTTCTAGGTGATGCTCTTGGCGATATGAATCATACCGCCAATGATATGGAGTTAATTTTCTGGGTGGCATAAGAAGCAATCTCATCACTTTAGACCCATACAAAACCTGTAAACAGCCCTGTAGTACCTTTTCAAAATCTGGTGCAAGTGCCAATCAATTTTATTCAATGAAAGCCAGGGGGCACAAACCATTCAAATATTCTGGATATCTAGCCTACCAAACCAAAACCAAACAACAAATCCCAATTATTCAAACCCCAATGTATTAAGGGTACAAACCAAAATTTGAAACAAAAAGCAAAGTGAAAATATAAAGCTAGGCATGCCTGCCACTGCCGGCCGGGTGAGATGAAACATCCTTAGGGCTCACTAGCCAATCATCAATATCATCTTTCTCTCTTCCCTCGGTCATTGGGACACTACTGGACTCCTCAATCATAGTAAATGCACGTCAGCTAGCGGACATATCCACTCCTCTGTGATTGGTGCTACCGAGGTGCGCGCGATTCGAGTTTTGATTGCTCCTCCGTTCCTGAACGGTAGCCTCCAGTTTACCCTCAAGGTCGCTCACACGACGCCGGAGGTCTGCAGTCTCCTCCTCGTATCTCCGCCGGGCTACATTGGTATCTGATAGGGAAAGGGCAAAGAAATCCTATAAACCAGGGAAAATATCAACAATACACTTCATTCATAATATCCATACTTGCATCTTATCTTATTTTTAGTATGTCATAAAGGGGAATGTACCTAAACAAGCAAAGATTGCCCAATAAGTGTGTATCAAAGAATGAGGTTGTTCTCCGCCAGTAGCTCCACATGAGTCCGCGCCACCTGAAAAATCTAAAAGGCAAATCAATAAACACCCGCATCCAAGGGTGAGTAAGGAGGCAATTATCATGTTCTCAAGCCTTACGTAAGTGGTTCCCTCTGGCATAAAGATTGGAGCATGCAGACTCGGGCCTATATTCTTAGGTTGGAACTTGCCTTGGGAGTTCATTAGTGGGAACTGAGTCTCCATCGGGTTGACTAAACGCCCCTCCATGAAATTTATACCCTCTGGTATACCATAGTACTGCATCCCACTCTGGTTGTCTCGACCTCTCTTTCTCGGTGGTTCCTGAAAAGCACAAAAAAACACACATAAGCAACATTCCTAAACCCAAATAATTGCAAATCAGGCACATAAACGCAATCGTACCTCAAAAGAACGGTGCCCCTCTAAGACATCAGCACACTCCTACTGGCTACATCCGCATCTACCTCATCCTCCCCCTCGGGCTCATCCCAACATTGTCCTCGACCTCCATCTCTCCCTCCTCTTTCTCTTCTTCTTCCTCCTCCTCATCCACAATACCTTTGAGCCGCCTCTTCTCCTCCTCCAGCCTTTGCTCGTCATGGTACTCAATCGTATCATTCCTATGGATGCGGGGGAACAGGGGGAGTAGACGCTGCTAATGCTGCTCATAGGAGCCCGGAACACTCAGAATGACCTGGCCATCCCTCTTAATATATTTGGCTTGGTCAGCTGCAGATGTAATCACCAGATGGGGCCACTATAAGCCCTTGGAAGGATCAGCATGCATCGGTCAGTCGGCGATAGGGACAAACCTCTAGCCTCGGACACGCTTCCCCAAGTACCATTACTAGGACAAAGGGCACTCCATGATAAACCAACGGTCATCCGCCTCCCTCCTGACCCTTGCAACCTCCAGCAGGTTCTCTACCCCATCAAATAGGTCCAAGACAAGCTGCGCCGACAACCAACCAAAATAACCGATGTAAGTATAATGCAAATTCATAAACACATTTTGTTTACTAATGTTTTGTCCTAAATGTGAAAAAAGGACTAAATCAAAAGATCACATACCGAGATCAGTCATACACTCCTCAGAACCTCCCTATACTTAGTAGGATACTTAGCCTTCCCGCCAATACCCCTACACCAGCGGATGAGAAAATGGGAGCCCGATGGCACGGTCTTCTTGAACTTAACCGGCGGGAGAATCTGGTGCTCAAAAGCCCAAGCCTACATGAGTAATAATTAATCAGTTCAAAAAAGCATCCATAATAAATGAGATGCGTACAATGAAGAAAAATGCTACCAAGAAGACAAACTTAGAGTAGCAGATGGCAGAGGCGAAGGGCCTTCACCTTCTTATGGGCTTCCACATCCAGCCCATGATACATCCGCACCAGGATAGCAAGCGGACAATTCTTCTTCCTGATGCCCGCCACATCCTCCATGACGGATATCAACCCGTAGTTGATCTTGCTCCCCGAGATTGAAAAAAACAGCACGGTGAGCAAGGAAATCACGAAGGAGTGGACGCAAGCATCTCTCTCATCCTCAGGCACCATGTCTGCCCTAGTCCAGTGTTGGTGCAACTCACCATAAGATATCAGCCGTGAGACGGGCTTTAAACCAAACAGCTCCTTCACTCACCTCACCATGGGCCCTTTGATGTGATATTTATCCATATAGGCATTAAAATGAATGACCTCGTCCGTCCAGGGAAGCCCAGTCATAGCTACAACATCGGAGGGCATGATTATCACTTCCCCAAACAAGAAGTGAAAGGTGTGGGTGGTTTCAGACCACCTCTCTGTAAGGGCTGTCACAGCCGAATGGGAGAGCTTGGCCATTAGCATTAGTATGATTTGGGCCAAGTCCTCGAAGCCCATCTCATTAACGCAAGTTCAGGATCCTTCTTAGTAATATGGTTCCACCACTCGTTAATGGTGCCAATACCTCCAGTATAGGTTAGTTCATGTGTCTGCAAAAATTAGAAGCAAAACAGATAAGTCCCTGTTTATTTTCTCATTGTTAATACCTGTTGGAAGGCTACTAATGTCGCTTTTGCCAGAAGCAATGTCGCTGGCGATATCATCCATACCCTTAGCAGTATGGATGATGCTGCCGGTGATATCACCTTAAGCAGAAATGAAATCTGGCCTCCCTAGGCCTTTTTGCAAGGCCTGATATCACAACCTATGGCCAGAATCTATTTTCTCCAAAAATTGCACTCATCGTGCTAAAACCATAAAAATCCCAATCAATCAAACAAAAAGCCTAAAAAAAGGTTAAAATTGGACCTGAAACATGCAATATCAGTTTATAATCAATCTATTTCACGCTTATGACTCCTATCATGGCACGATTTCGAGCCTAAGGCGAAATCAAAAATCAACCCAAAAAGAAGAAATTTGAGTTTTGCAGGATTACCTGGACGTAGGAAAGATGTTTTTCCTTCTCAAGAGTCAGATTGGTGATGGGGGAATTGACCCTGTACCCATACATCTTGGCCGTCTCCTTCAAGCCATAGGCAACAGGAATCGAGAGAATCTTCAACCCCTCGATGGAGGAATAGGGTAGATTCTCCCTAGCCTTAGCGGATTTTCCCTTGAAAGCCTTGACAATTCTCTTCATGATTGGAATGACGGAGAAAACGAAAGGTTTGGAGAGGAAGAGCAAAAGGGGTACGGTTTCTGTAGAATGAAGAAAGAAAGGAGTTTTACTTCCTTTTAAACTGCCGCACAGAATTTGAGGGGTTTTAATTTATCTGAAACTGCCCAATTCATGTCGCCGGCGGTATCACTCCATTCCTCCAGCGACATCTGTCATGCCGCTGGCGACATTACCTCATTCAATTTGAATTTTGAATTTGTTTAACCAGTCAAAGCTGCCACGTACTCATGCCGCTGGTGCCATCACTCCATACCGCCAGCGACATCACCCATACCACCGGCGGCATCACCACCTTCAATTTAAACTTTGAACTTGTTTGACTAGTCAGAGCTGCCATATGGCACTCATGCCGTTGCCAGCATCATTTAATACAGCCAGCGACATCAGTCATATCGCCGGCAACATCAGATCTCTCCATGCCTTTTTCAGCCATCCTCGATGAAATCCTGACTCTAGCCCTGACATTCTAGAACTTGCAGAAAGCCATAATCGCAAACCCAATATGCTCATTCTGTACACTACCCAGAGATTACGCTATGACCCGATACATGTCATCCTTTTCGGTTCATCCCAGAACACCAATTAGAGGTCCCTAGTACAGTCTCTGCACGTATCACCCTTTTAGGTTCACTCTCAGAACACTAACTAAAGGTCCCGGTATGACCCTGTACATGTCACCTTTGGGTTCACCCCTCCAAAATCATAACATGACCTAGAACTACACTCCATAAAATATAAGCCCAACCAAGGGACAACCACTCCACAAAGCATAAGTCCGACCAAGTGAAAATCTCTCCACAAAGCATAAGTACGACCAAGGGACGATCTATCCACAAAACGCACGTCTAACCAAAGGACAATCGCTCTATAAAGCTCAAGTCTGACCAAAGGACAATCTCTCTACAAAGCATAAGTCCGACCAAAGGGTAACCAATCTATAAAGCGTAAGTCCGACAAAGGGATAACCACTCCGTAAAGCATAGGTCTGACCAAGGGGCAACCACTCCATCAAAGCTTAGGTCCGACCAAAGGACAATCTCTCCACAAAGCACAAGTCCGACCAAAGGGCAACCACTACACAAAGCTTAAGTCCGACCAAAGGACAATCTCTCTACAAAGCATAAGTCCGACCAAGTGGCAATCTCTCCACAAAGCACAAGTCCGACCAAAGGATAATAACTCTATAAAGCACAAGTTCGGCCAAAGGACAATCTCTCCATAAAGCACTAGTCCAACCAAAGGACAATCTCTCCACAAAGCACAAGTCCGACCAAAGGACAATCTCTCTACAAAGCACAAGTCCTACCAAAGGGTAACTCTCCACAAAGCATAAGTCTGACCAAAGGATAATATCTCTATAAAGCACAAAGTTCGACCAAGGGACTATCTATCCACAAAATATAAGCCCGACCAAGGGACAATCTCTCCACAAAGCATAAGTCTGACCAAGGGGCAATCGCCCTACAAAGCATAAGTCTGACCAAAGGATAATATCTCCATAAAGCACAAAGTCTGACCAAGGGACTATCTATCCACAAAATATAAGCCCGACCAAGGGACAATCTCTCCACAAAGCATAAGTCTGACCAAGGGGCAATCACCCTATAAAGCATAAGTCTGACCAAAGGATAATCACTCCACAAAGCACAAGTCCGACCAAAGGACAATCTCTCCACAAAGCATAAGTCTGACTAAAGGGCAACCACTCCACAAAGCTTAAGTACGACCAAAGGACAACCACTCCACAAAGCATAAGTCCGACCAAAGGACAATCTTTCCACAAAGCACAAGTCTGACCAAAGGGCAACTCTCCATAAAGCACAAGTCCGACCAAAGGACAATCTCTCCACAAAGTACAAAGTCCAACCAAGGGACAATCTATCCACAAAATAAAAGTCCGACCAAGGGACAACCACTCCATAAAGCACAAGTCCACCAAAGGGCAACTCTCCACAAACCATAAGTCCGACCAAAGGACAATCTCTCCACGAAGTACAAAGTCCAACCAAGGGACAATCTATCCACAAAATACAAGTCCGACCAAGGGACAACCACTCCATAAAGCACAAGTCCGACCAAAGGGTGACTCTCCATAAAGCACAAGTCCGACTAAAGGACAATCTCACCACGAAGCACAAAGTCCAACCGTGGGACACTCTATCCACAAAATACAAGTTCGACCAAGGGATAACCACTCCATAAAGCATAAGTCCGACCAATGGGCAATCTCTCCACAAAGCACAAGTCTAACCAAGGGACAATCTCTCCATAAAGCATAAGTCCGTCCAAGGGACAATCTCTCTACAAAGCATAAGTCCGACCAAAGGGCAACCAATCTACAAAGCTTAAGTCCGACCGAAGGGCAATCTCTCTACAAGGATCAAGTCCGACCAAGGGGCATCCTTTCCATAAAGCACGAGTTCGACCAAGGGACAATCTCTCCACAAAGCATAAGTCTGACCAAGGGACAATCTCTCTACAAAGCATAAGTCTGACCAAAGGGCAACCAATCTATAAAGCGTAAGTCCAACCAAGGGGCAATCTCTATGCAAGGATCAAGTCCGACCAAGGGGTGTCCTTTCCATAAAGCACGAGTCCGACTAAGGGGCAAACCAGTCATCCATCAGGTATCATTCCTATCCCTTGCTCTTTCGTGCGATCATACTAACATATGGCAGTAGTGATCCCCCAAGGGGCAGCCTTTGAGCACGGGATTTTGCAGTCCCTCTCGTGAGACGATGATGATGTGTACCCGATTTTAATGCCTTAAAATAAAAGTTCTCTTTAGAATTTTTATTACCAATATAATATTCCTAGCGAATTTTATACTTGATAAAGTCCAATTCGACATGGCCGATAACGCGTCCGGTAGGAGCTAGAACCGATGATTTACATCCAAATTAAAAATACCCATTAAAATATCAATAAAATTAAAAAGATGCCTTTTAACCCACTTTTAACTACTTTTGACCACTTTTTGTGACTTTTTAGGCTCCTGGGCCTGCTAGCTGTCGGCTTGCCGGAGGCTGATGCCACTAGCAGCATCAGCCATACCGCTGGCGGCATCACCATAACGCCAGTGGCATCATCCATACCACCGGCGGCATGGCCCAAAATGGATCCCTGTATAGACAGCTTTTTTGCCACTTTTAGTGGAATTGGCCAAAAAGGTCTCGAAAACCACCCTAATTTGCCTATAAAAAACACCTTAGGCTCTTATGGGAGAGGAGGCTGAAATTAGGGTGATCTAAAATTGGAGAAGGAAAAACTTAAGAGAGAGAGTAGATTTTAGTGAGATAAGAATTAGATAAGGTAGGAAAAAGGTTTACGATCCATTTTTCCTGGTTTTTCTTCTTTGAACTCTCTAATTATGAGCTTAAAATCAATAGGTCTTGTAATTAAAATCAACTTAATTGGATTTAGAGACCCGAAACTCTTAAATTTACTACTAAATCATCGTACTAAGCTCCCTAAAGGCGTTGCTTTTTGGTTCATGAAGAGCTGGATTTCGGGACCCTGAGGTAAAAATTCAGAGTCTCATAGCTCTTTGGCATTAATATTACTTATTTGTGCTGATTCTTGTTGACTTGAGTTCATTTTTGGGTTTTCGATCATTTTTTACTGCTACCTACTGCAGCTGGAAGAAACTGAGGTCGCCGGAGATATGTGATGTCACCGCGGTATCACCCATATTGCTAGAGATATCATTGATACCGCTGGTGGCATCACATTCCCTAGAAGACCTCACTTTCTTGTAGGACCTTTCTTTATGGTACTCGGAAAGCCATATAGCCTGCCTGCATTCTGATGTCACCAGCGATATCATTGATGTCGCCGATGGCATTAGCCATGTCGCCAGCGACATAAACTATGTCGTCGGTGGCATCGATCGTATCATCGGCGGCATGACTTTCTGGACAGCTATTTTTATTTCATTTATTCCCCACCTAGTTTATTTTCCAAAACTGGGGTATACGGTGCAATGATGGAGATCCAAAACTTTCTGAAAATAGAGCCCACCCTATAATATATGGCATTTTCACTAATAATCCGCCTAAAACAATGATCGAACCTAAAATTTGGTTAAAAACGGAATTTCCTGCAAACGCCGTTCAAACTTCATTTTAGCCATCCAACTAGGCTTTACAATATTGTAAATAAAATATGCCACATCCATGCTAACTCAGGTCTTGTTCGATTTGCTAACTATACTTGATTCGTGAGGTATCTCGTACGACATGCCATATCCATATTAGGCCTTCGGGTATTTTATTTATTGCATAGAAAAATATACAGGACTCGGAAGCCTTGTAATAATTTTATTTTCTACACTTATTTTTTGGATGACTATAATAATTTATTCATCGCCTCAAATGCCTAATAAACGCGAAAACAATATAATAACTGAAAACACAAATAAATAGGATGGATTAAACTGATTAAGAAAGAATGAAGTATCATAACTTGGCCTAATGAAAAATATATAACATCATCCGAACTCGGAATCTCTACTTAAGGTATGGTCCAACCACCCGATGGGAATATCGTACCAAAAATTTCCCAATTGAGCTTAATCGGGTGGCGACTTTGTTTTAAGTACGGGATTTCGATCTCGTATCTTCTGAGCATTAAAATATGCAAAACTATTTTCCAATCACATCACTCGCATCCCCCGATTACTTTAAGGAGGCCGGTTTAGTAGCCCAGCTTCGCAGCCACCACATAAAATGTCGTCCGCTCACACGTATTCAACCTTAAAGTTGGCTCTAACCCTTTTCTTGAAAACCTACTCATCATAACTCCGAAAGTAGTGGTGTTGGAAAGTCCTGAATAGGCAATTGAAGGGAATGGTGAGGACAATTCCACCATTCCGGAATAAGAAATGATAATAGTAGCAAGTCCCTTACGGGCATTAGCAGGGGTGGCTGAGAACATTACTAGCCATTCGAGGGTTAAGGAAGGGAGTAAAGAAGCAGCTGCTTTGAATAAATCGCCATCTACTGAGGTAATTCCTAACTCTGTATCTTTTGATATTAATGTTGACATAACTGCTAATGCTGAAACAACAGTTGAGATCAAGGATAACTTAGACACTGAAAATTAAAATGTGTTTAAGGAACGAGTGCCTAACCCGGATAACCTCATTCCAGAGGAGCGACAAAGTATGGGTTCAGAAGGGAACACTTCTGAAGTGGACCTTAAGGGCAAGGCTAGTACGGTGGATAGGTTGGAAAAGAAGAAGGATGAGATGTCAGGTGAAATGGAGAAAGAAGAATAAGAAAGTAGTGACTCTTTTAGGTCATCCGGAGATGACTCTTCCAGTTCTTCCAGAGATAGATTCTCTCCTACCACTGGTTCAATAAAATTACCTGGAATTAACACCAAAGAGGCAAAGGTGTCAGCCGCACTTAAACTACTTTAAGAAGCTACTCTTGAGGAGAATGAGGAGGGATATGTAACATAAGGTCTCTAAACCATATGCCAACATCTATAGCCCATTGAGCAAGAACTGCTTAACCTCCAGTCTGAATGTGTAGAAAGAATTGGGAGAGATAAAGGGGTGCCTTAAGACTATTGAGGAGAAAGTGAGCAC
Organism: Euphorbia pulcherrima; assembly: GCA_947683365.1. Lineage (NCBI taxonomy): Eukaryota > Viridiplantae > Streptophyta > Magnoliopsida > Malpighiales > Euphorbiaceae > Euphorbia > Euphorbia pulcherrima. Next base: position 13,793,535 of record CANTUS010000010.1, on the reverse strand, counting down.
TTTTCCTCCATCGAGTGCAATTGCTGAAGCCTCCTTGTCTCAAATGAACCCAATAATCTCTGAGCTTAAGGATGGTATTACAACAGCCAACCAGAATGGTGATAAAGCCAACATATTGGCTTTAAATAACTGTGCAACCGTGCTAGATAAAATTACCTCTTCCTCATTCAAGCTATCAGATGAAATCAAGGCATACATGGATTCTAAGTTTAAAAACTTGTCAAAATTCATGGCCGAAAGGGATCTTAAGCCGGCAATCACAGGATTAGGAATAGACCAGCAAGTAGTCTAGGAAATGGTTGAAAATTTTCTGGATGAATCTCTCCTCAAAATCCAAGAGAAAATGTTGGATGATATGGGTGAGGAGGTGGGAAGTCACCTGGCCAAATTAGAGAAATTAATAAATGATTGGAAAGCCTCTATAACAAAGGATATATCACTTCAAACGGACTCCATTCATAACTTTCGGAGAGGAATAAATGAAGAAATAACTCTTCTTTAAACCGAAATAAATAACCTCTCCTTATCCGGATCCTCCTCCTCTACAAGCAACAACCTCATGATCCCAATAGTCAATGATTTGGTAAAACACATAGGGGACACTGGATTCTTTAGGTATAAATGCAGCTTAACTATTCTCAAGTGCATGTTTCCCTATTTTGACAAAGCTGACCAAGCCTGTGCATTTTTTAAGCCTTATAAACTCCTTCAGGCCACTGTTGAACTATCTTCAAAGAGCACTCTAAAGGAAATGTGGACTACTCTATATACTCCATAGCTTGGCAGGATCCCTGGGATAACAGAACCTATATGGAAATTGATCCCCAAGCTGAAAACAAAAAGGGGGAGAAAAGTCAATAAGGGGAAGGGTCAAGCAAGGGTAAGAAATAGGAGGGAGGACCATCTAGGGGAAATTAGACTAGCTTATTCTGTAATGTAAAATTTTATAATAGCTAGATTCACTTATATATCTCTATATTTGTAATCTTGCACTTCATTGATGTTAACTATTGTTAACAACAGAAGTATATAATGAACATCTAATTTCTAAAAAATTGCTTCTAAAAGTACAATCTGTAATTGTACTATAAAAACATTAAAAGGTAGAATTCAAAAATATTGGGGGAGTTAGGATGCTAGAATTATAAGGGAGCAAAATCTGTGAATGACTAAGTATCAAGAGTCATACTTAGCTCATATAAACTCCCTTCCCATATTCTTAGTTTTGGTTTCCATCAAATGGGGGAGATTGTTGGAAAATAATGATCCGGATTGAAAATTAAACTAAATTATCTAGATCAAGTTTGAAAGAAACAAAAACTTAAACTCCTAAATCCATATGGAAACATCCGGATAAGATCCAACCACAAGGTCATCTATTGAAGACATCAAGTACCTAAGAATAATACTGGAACTATCAAGAAAAAGTTTGGAAAGGAAACATACTTTAATCCTTCAATATCAGCATCCAGAAGAACTGATTGCACTAGCTCTGGAAGAAAGCAGATTCGAAGATAATGAGTCTAAAGTCATCTGAAAGACTCATACTTAAAGACAATGGGAAAAGTTTTAAAGAAAACTTTATCCCCTACCTTTTGGTCTACAAAGTCAAAGATCCTTTTCCCATAAACAAGACAAAAGTGACAGCTTGCATTTTTCAGATAAAAGGATAAAGGACTGACATCGGACAGAAAAAGTAAAACAACCTTTTTGTCCTAGACCAATAAGGAGGTGCGTAGAGCTCACATCAAAAAGCTAATGGCATAAAAGTTAGTGTGACACTAAAATACAAGGAAAACGATCACTGACATCTTTTCAGCCTCAATCCCAAGAATTCAAACTGGTCAAATTACTGTCTAACGGATTGACCAATGACTCCGAAAGCACCACATACGGCCTAATCAAAGGTGAAGATTAAATTCAAGATTCAACTACCCTCAATGGCTACATTTATGACAGAAGCCTATAAAAGGGAAGCTTCACACATTGAGAAGGTTGGCTGGTTAATTTGAAAAATCTATTATCAAGAACATTCGTTTAAAGCAATCAACAATCACATCCCTCAAAGAATTAACCAATTCCAAATTTGTTGTAAGGATACCTAAGTGAGTTATAAACTTAAGGAAGTCTAAAACCAAAACCTTTGTGAAAACAAGAGTGTAAGGATCTCCAACTTGGGTGAGTTATAAGATTGGGATATAACTTAAAGTTCGTGCTTTGAGTAGGATCTCCCTATAGGACTCAGCTTAGATTCGGGTAGAAGTCTAAGTGGTATATCCTACTAAAGACTAAAGGACTCAGCTAGGAGTTGGTCCTTCTAGTGGTATATTCTACATCCGAAAGGGGTTACCATCCGGAGACAAGTTGTAAGGCATGATTCCTACAAGTTGGAAAGGAATCCACTAGTGAAAAGCTCGGAGGAAGGAAACTCTGGGGACGAGAGTGGGCGGGGCCAAACCAGGATAAAATCCTTTGTGTTTGATTTCTTTAACTCTTTATTTATTGCATTATATTATCATAACTGCATCATCCAGATCATAATCAAATACGCTACACTAAGACTTTTTAAAATATGTGTATTCCGCTAAAAAAGGTCATTCACCCCCTCTAACCTTATAAAGACCCTCACAGGGACCAACAATATGTGCAACATAGCATCATGAATTACTTTGCAGAGTACAGAAAGCTCTAAGAACGCTCAAAATCATGAAAAGACCAACTTTCAGAAACATGAGTGTCGATCAACACAAAGGAGCATCGATCGACGCATCCTGAAGAATTAGAAGCGTCGATCGATGCTAAGCCTAAAAATCCCAAAATTATAGAATGTCATATAGGTGATTTATAGTGAAACAGATATGATAGTGCAATCAACAGAACATATATTCCTAAAAGCATGCCTATTCTAGAAAAATTAAAAAGGAAAGATAGGAATTTATCGGAACACAAGAGAGGTGTCTTTTGGGTTTGAGAATGAGGGGGATAGAATTGCCTCTGTCCACGGTATGAAAAATCCTCCTCATAGGGAGCCCATAATTATCCGTTGTGGCAACAAACAGAATTTAGACCACCATACCATGAATAGTTACCTCTAGCACTGAGGTAGGGGAGCAAGTTTGGTCTCGGGATGTCACGATTTTCGTCCACTTCATGATAGATGAAAACTTAATGAAGATTGAAAGAAAAGAGAGCGCGAAAAGCCCTAACATAGCTTCTGATGTTGAAAGAAAATGCAGGAAGAAGGGGTTTTTGTGTGAGGAGTGTTCTATTTGTAGAAAAACTGCAAAATTTATATGATTTTCAATTGTGTCGATTGACACATTCTATATGTGTCGATCGACGTAAACCTCGACACGCCTTTTAATGTCTGCAACCGCTAGAATTCAAACGTTCAAAATTCAAAGAGTTGCATCGATCAACACAACCCCTATATGTCGATCGATGCATATTAAAAAATGTCCATTTTTTCTATCTTTTTAGGATAAAATTGCAGTGCCAATTAAATCCTAGTTTTGAAAATTGCATTTTCTAGTATGAAAATCGTTTTCCACAATACTGGTGGACCTTGTATTTTTAAACAAAACACTGCGGAAACCCAAATTATTTTCTTAAAATATTTCTAAAACCCTTCAAACACTAATTGAATGAAGGGGCAAAAATATTTTTTTTCAAAAATTTAGTCGATCAAATAATGTTGGCTAAGTTCTCACAAAGTCATGCGCACTTTTTTACTCACCCCGCTCACTTCGCGTATGAAAAAACTTTACCTCCATGGTATAAGTTATTGTACGCGAGGGGCAGCTTGTGAGCACGGTCTGTCCCAGGCCTAATGATGTCCAAGACCTTTTTAGGAAATGACAAGCCGATACTAAAAAGACCATATTTCACCTAAAACTATAACACCACCTGAGGAAATAAAGTTTAAACACCCCGAAGATTAGTGCTGATCAACATATGTCATACCCTGCATTGCGTCGATCGATGCTATCACATTATGATGATCGATGGTGCCACGTATCGATTCCTCTGGTGGCTCATCAAACCTATGAGCATGACTCAACAAAGCTATCACTGCCCAAGTTGTGTCGATCGACGCTTTTATATTGTGTCAATCGACGCTTATAGGGGAATCTAGGCCAATGATGTAGCAAAGCTACTCTAACACCTATTATGTCGATTGACACTGCCAATTGTGTCGATCGACGCTCTTAAAAATTCTATAAAAGGAAACTTCCCTCAGCATTTCCAAAGAGGGAATCATTAAAAGAGAAAAAGAGAAATCATTCTCGAGCAATTCTTCTTTAAAAAAACCCCTCATAGCATCAAGCCTATACCAAAACTATCCCAAAACTATACCAAGGTATAGAAACCCTTCCTTGAAATAGCTTTTAGCTAAAAAGCTACCTACTCATTCCTAAAAACACTCAAATAAGCCTACTCCAAAATTCCTCGAGATTATCTCCTCAGAAATCTTGAAGAAACCTAAAAGCAAATGCGGTCCTAATTAGTACCAAGCCTCCAATCATCCTGTAACAAACAAAAGGTAATTGAGGTTCAAAGTGTCATTTCCAATCATGCATTCTTAACCATCCCATGAGGCAATCCAATCATGTCGGGCCCACGCTCCAAGGTCTTGGCCCGCAAAGGTCGTATCACCCTAACTCATCTCTTTTGCTTATTTAAATAATAAAAGATTCTTTTTCAAAAATATGCTTCATCAGAATTCAAATGACAAGTAACTATTTCATCTAGAACTAGAATCCTCTTTCATCGGTATAGGAATCCTGCTCAGATCAGCTATACCACCAATTTCCCAGAAGAGCTGATCCGGGTGGTGACTCTAATATTATATAAAATAGGGACCTTGCTCCCATAATAAAAAGGCTAATCCCCAAAAGAGTCCTTGACCCCTTTTTCCAGTTGGAAATTCCAAGTATGTTCACACATATAACGAGCCCGGTGCTCTAGCGGTGACTCCCCGCATTAAAACCCGAGAGTCCCTCATTGATTGTGCCAATCTAATCAACGATCTAAAAAGAGTCAAAGCAAGAAAAAATTTTCACCCGCTCATATATATTCATTAGTTCAATGCCCCTTGACGACATGTTAATTATAGAAGTTATCCTTATACATTTCATTTGGCCTCTTGTACGGTTTCAAGCTCTGGAGTAGACCAATAATTCTACATTTGGAGAATAACATTACCAATGATTCTTCCCATGGGGATATGCCATACGTGACTAGTTAATTATGAACAACTTCAGTCATATTCATAACATCATCCTTAATAGGGAGATTGTTTTCATTTTGGCTTCGATTTGATAAAGGTATATCGTAGATGGTTGAGTGTTCAAAGTTTGTAGCACTCTTACCCTTCATCTGATCAACATGGTAAGGTTAGAGATGTTTCTTTATCGGAGTATGGGCATCTGGTATCACGGAAAGTGTTTTTGCTATTGCATCATCAATCATTTCCAAGAATGTATCTAATTCTAAAAAGTCTTTCACAGCTTTGGGTATTGCTTCAGCAATGCTTTCACATTGGTCATGATTATCCATTCTTTTCATAGAGAAAAAACTGATGAACTCGATTATCTGTTGAAGAAATATCATTCTATGTGAACCACAAAACCCAATGATCCAATGCCAATAACAAACTACTTTGGCTAACCATCTTGAGTGATAATAATTTTTTTAGCTAAAGTTAGTCACAATTTTTTAAGAGTGATACATGTAAAGCATTAGGCATATATGATGCAGGATCGTTTAACTGATGATGTGAATTATTTTTACATGTTTAGGTATGAGATTAATGATATGAGGGAAAGAGTGATTGGTTACATATGATGAATGAATTCACAAGAATGAGCTTCAATGAGTGAATGTAATGTATGCATGCATTTGTGTATGGTGAATTAAAGAGGAGTTAGATATTCGAGGGTGGCCTCTCTCTCTCTCTCTCTCTTTCTCTCTCTCAGGCCAAGTCCAATCAGGATAAACATAAGATTATGATTAATATCCTTGAGATGCCAACACTGTGTGTATTTCGGGTACCTACAGGATCAGGGCTAGCACCCTAATAAGTATAATATAGTATAACATAAAGCTGCATATCATAATCATAACATAAGATGACATGACGCTGCATATTGTCGCATGGCATAGAAAATCAAAATATGACATAACGCTGCATGTCAAGACCATAATTGAACCATACATGACACTGCATGTCAAAATAAAAATATAGTGCAACATGACACTGCATGTTAAAATGGAAATATAATGTGACATGACACTACATGTCAAAATAGAAATATAACGTGTCATGACACTACATATTAAAACAAAAATATGACATGACACTGCATGTCAAAACAGAAATATAATATGACGTAACATTACATATGAAAATGAAAATATAACGTGACATGAGACTGTATGTCAAAATGGAAATATAACGTGACATGACACTGCATGTCAAAATAAAAATATAACATGACATGACACTACATGTCAAAATGAAAATATAACGTGACATGACACTGCATGTCAAAATGAAAATATAATGTGACATGACACTGCATGTCAAATAGAAATATGGCATGACACTGCATGTCAAAACATGAATATAACGTGATATGACATTGCATGTCAAAGTATAATATGGCACTACATGTCATAAGCTCAAGGTTTACATGGCATTGTATGTCATACACATGGATACATGGAACTATATATTGTAAGTATATAGTTATATGGTACTACCTGTTATATTTATAGAATGTGTGTTATAGACTAAACTTAACATAGCATAACATGTTGGGTTATGGCTATAACCCTAATGAATGAATATATATGATTGTGTAGGATCTTAGAGGTATTAAAAAAGGGCGCCAAACATCCGTGGATCATTTAGCTAGGGAGTGGATTTAACATTCGTGAAGTATTTGATAATGGTCAGGCATTCGGGGATACCGAACAGGGTAATAAATCTCGATATTTAAGGAATAACAAATAAGATTGGGTGGTCACATCGAGTGTCTTTCAGGGAAAGTACAACTCAGGGAAGTGTCATTCAAGGAATCCACTAAGATTGGGATCATCTAGGATGCCCCTAGGGTAGGACTTGTTTCAATCATTCAAGGAATGCCAAAAAAAGGTTGTGTCTCACTGGACATTGATTCAGTAATCGCTATGTTGTCTTAGAGTTAGGAAAGTTTTGGTCATTCAGGGAATGCCAAAAAAAGTTTGTACCTCGATGGGGTATCATTTCAGGAATCAATGGGTTACCTAGGTCAAATATTCATGGAATATTTGATATAAGTGAAGCATTCTAGGAATTCATAACAAAAGGGGGCAACTCTTTGATCCTCGTGGAATATCAAGCTTGGTCAAGCGATCGCTTTAAGTGTTAAGGTTTGGTTGAATTTTCTTTTATGGAAAGCATAACTCAAAATTGTGTCATTCTAGGAACGCACAAAAGTCGGGGTCATATAGAATGCCCCTTGGTATTTTAGCTAAATCATTGAAGGTATGGCTTAACTATTGTTTCTTGTTGGACATTAATTTGGTAATCACTATGTTGCCTTAATTCTTGGAAAAGCTTTGGTCATTTGGGAAATGCCAAAGAAGTCCGTGGGATTTAATTCGGCAATCATGGAGTTGCTTTGGTTTTGATCATTTAGGGAATGCCAAAAGGTTTGGGCCTCGTAGTCAGGTTTAAAACCACTCGATGGTCGGGATCAGATGACTCGCTGGTCGGGGTTGATGACTTACTAGTCTAATTTTTATCAACTCGTTAGTCGAGTTTAAATTAACTCGAGGATTGAAGGTGACTTTATTAGTCGAGGGACTCACTAGTCAAATTAACTTGCTGGTCAGGTTTTAGAATGACTTTAATAGTCGAGTGACTCACGGGTAGGTTTTGAACTAACTTTAATAGATGGGTGACCCACTGGTCAGGTTTTTGAGATGACTCTAAAAATTGGGTGACTCACTAGTCAGGTTTTTGAATTACTTAAATAGTCAGGTGACTCATTGGTTAGGTTTTTAAGATGACTCCGACAGTCGAGTGATTCATTGGTTAGGTTTTAGAATAACTTTAATAGTCAAATAATTTACTGGTCAAAGGTGAGTTGACTCGATGGTCACTTGAAGGGCTGACTCATTGGTCATATGTGGGTTGACTCAATGGTCACTCGACGGTTAAATCATTAGGCCAAGGTGAGTGACTCGATGGCCACTCGATCGTTGACTCATTGGTCCAAGGTGAGATGACTCGATGGCCACTCAAATGGTTGACTCAGTTATCAAGGGTGAGATGACTCGCTAGTCACTCAAAAGGTTGACTCGGTGGTTAAGGGTGAGTTGACTCACTGATCACTCGAAGGGTTGACTCGATGGTCGAAGATGAGATGACTGGATGGCCACTCAATGGTTGACTCATTGGTCCAAGGTGAGATAAATTGATGGCCACTCGATGGTTGACTCAGTTGTCAAGGGTGAGATGACTTGCTGGTTACTTAAAAGGTTGACTTGGTGGTCAATGGGTAGTTGACTCATTAGTCACTCGAAGGGTTGACTCGGTGGTTAAAGGTTAGTTCACTCGCTGGTCACTCGATGGTTGACTCGGTGGTCAAAGGCTAGATAACTTGATGGCCACTCAAAGGCTGACTCTGTGGTCGAAGGTGAGTTGGCTCACTGGTCACTCGAGGGTTAGCTTTAAGATGACTTTAATAATCGGGTGGCTCACTAGCCGGGTTTTATCAATCTAGATAATTGAGTGAGTTGATTGGATGGTCACTCTAAGGCTGACTCTATGGTCAAAGGAAAGTTGACTCGTTGGTCACTCGAAGTATGACTCAATGGTCAAAGGTGAGTTGACTCGATGGTCACTCGAAGGCTGACTCGATGGTCAAAAGTGAGTTGACTCACTGATCACTCGAAGGTTGACTTGGTGGTCAAGGGTGAGTTAACTCGCTGGTCACTCAAAGGTTGACTCGGTGGTCAAAGGTGAGTTGACTCGATGGTCACTCAAAGGCTGATTCTATGGTCAAAGGTGAGTTGACTTGATGGTCACTCAAAGGCTGACTTTATAGTTAAAGGTGAGTTGACTCAATGGTCACTCAAAGGCTGACTCGGTGGTCAAAGGTGAGTTGACACGATGGCCATTCGATAGGGTGACTTAGTGGTCAAAGGTGAGTTAACTCGCTGATCTCTCGAATGTTGATTCGGTGGCCAGAGGTGAGTTGACTCGCTAGTCACTCAAATGCTGGCTCGGTGGTCGAAGGCGAGTTGACTAGTTGGTCACTCGAAGGCCGACTCTATGGTTGAAGGTGAGATGACTCGATGGCCGCTCGAAGGCTGACTCTATGGTCGAAGGCAAATTGACTTACTGGTCACTCGGGGGTTAGATTTAAGATGACTTTAATAGTCGGCTGGCTCACTAGTCGAGTTTTATAAATCTAGCTAACTGAAAGAGTTGACTCGATGGTCACTCCGAGGCTGACTCTATGGTCAAAGGTGAGTTAAATCGATGGAAACTCTGAGGCTGACTCTATGGTCAAAGGTGAGTTGACTCGTTGGTCACTCGAAGGCTGACTCAATGGTCAAAGGTGAGTTGACTCGCTGGTCACTCAAAGGTTAACTTGGTCGTCAAGGGAGAATTGACTCGCTTGTCACTTGAAGGTTTACTTGGTGGTCAAGGGAGAGTTGACTCACTGGTCACTCGAAGGTTGACTCGGTGGTTAAAGGTGAGTTGACTCAATGGTCACTCGAAGGCTGACTCTATGGTCAAAGGTGAGTTGACTTGATGGTCACTCAAAGGATGACTCCATAGTTAAAGGTGAGTTAACTAGATGATCACTCAAAGGCTGACTCAATGGTCAAAGGTGAGTTGACTCGATGGTCATTCGATAGGGTGACTTAGTGGTCAAAGGTGAGTTGACTCGCTGGTAACTCCAACATTGACTCGGTGGTTAAAGGTGATTTGACTCGCTAGTCACTCGAATATTGACTCGGTGGTCGAAGGTGAGTTGACTCGCTGGTCACTCGAAGGCTGACTCTATGTTAGAAGGTGAAATGATTCGATGGCCACTCGATGGCTAACTCTATGTTCGAAGGTGAGTTGGCTCACTGATCTCTCGGGGGTTGGATTTAAGATGACTTTAATAATCGGGTGGCTCACTAGCCAGGTTTTCTCAATCTAGATAATCGAGTGAGTTGACTCGATGGTCACTCTGAGGCTGACTCTATGGTTAAATGTGAGTTGAATCACAAATCACTCAAAGGCTGACTCGATGGTCAAAGGTGAGTTGACTCGATGGTCAGTCGAAGGCTGACTCGATGGTCAAGGGTGAGTTGACTCGCTATTCACTCGAAGGTTGACTCGGTGGTCAAAGTTGAGTTTACTTGATGGTCACTCGAAGGCTGACTCTATGGTCAAAGGTGAATTGACTCAATGGTCACTCAAAGGCCTTCTCCATGGTCAAAGGTGAGTTCACTCGATGGTCACTCGAAGGCTAACTCAGTGGTCAAAGGTGAGTTGACTCGATGGTCATTTGATAGGGTGACTCAGTGGTCAAAGGTGAGTTGACTCGCTTGTCACTCGAGTGTTGACTCAATGGTCAAAGGTGAGTTAAGTCGCTAGTCACTCGAATGTTGACTGGGTGGTCGAAGGCGAGTTGTCTCACTGGTCACTTTACGGCTGACTCTATCTTCGAAGGTGAGTTAGCTCGCTGTTCACTTGGGGGTTGGATTTAAGATGACTTTAATAGATGGATGGCTCACTAGCTGGGTTTTGTTAATCTAGATAATTGAGCGAGTTGACTTGATGGTCACTCGAAGGCTGACTCTATGGTCAAAGGTGAGTTGAATCGCTGGTCACTCAAAGGCTGACTCGATGGTCAAACATAAGTTGACTCGATGGTCACTCAAAGGCTGACTCGTTGGTCAAAGGTGTGTTGACTCGTTGGTCACTCAAAGGGTTGACTCTATGGTCAAAGGTGAGTTGACTCAATGGTCACTCGAATGTTGACTCGGTGGTCAAAGGTGAGTTGACTCGATGGTCACTCTAAGGCTGACTCTATGGTCAAAGGTGAGTTGACTCGATGGTCACTCAAAGGCCTACTCTATGGTCAAAGGTGAGTTAACTCGATGGTAACTTGAAGGCTGACTCGGTGGTCAAAGGTGAGTTAACTTAATGGTCATTCGATCAGGTGACTCAGTGGTGAAAGGTTAGTTGACTCGCTGGTCACTCAAATGTTGACTCAGTGGTCGAAGGCGAGTTAACTCGCTAGTCACTCGAAGGCTGACTTTATATTTGAATGTGAGTTGGCTCGCTGGTCACTCGGGGGTTTGATTTAAGATGACTTTAATAGTCGGGTGGCTCACTAGCCGGGTTTTATCAATCTAGATAACTGAGTGAGTTGACTTGCTGGTCACTCGAAGGCTGACTCAATGGTAAAAGGTGAGTTCACTTGATGGTCACTCGAAGGCTGACTCGGTAGGTGAGTTGACTCACTGGTCACTTGAAGGGTTGAATTTATGGTCAAAGTTGAGTTTACTCGATGGTCATTTAAAGGCTGACTCGGTGGTCAAAGGTGAGTTTATTCAATGGTCATTCGAGGGGTTGACTCTATGGTCAAAGGTGAGTTGACTCGATTGTCACTTGGGGGTTGACTCTATGGTTAAAGGTGAATCAACTCGATGGTCACTCGATGGTTCGCATATTTTGGCTCATGTGCTGAGCCTAGGTAGATTCATTGGTTTAGGTTTGTTCTGGCTTATGGACTGAGCCTAAATGGACTCACTGGTCTGGATTATTTTGGCTCATGGGCTGAGCCTAAATAGACTCACTAGTCTTGGTTATTTCGACTCATGGGTTAAGCCCAGATGGACTCACTAGTCTTGATTATTTCGGCTCATGGGCTGAGCCTAGATAGAATCACTAGTCTCGGTTATTTTAGATCATGGGTTGAGCCTAGGTAGACCCACTAGTCTTAGGCTATTTCGGCTCATGGGTTGAGCCTAGGTGGACTCAGTGGTCTCGGTAAATTTTGGCTCATGGGCTGAGCCTAGGTGTACTCACTAGTCTCGGTTATTTCGGCTCATGGGTTGAGCCTAGATGGACTCAGTAGTCTCGGTTTACTTTGGCTCATGGGTTGAGCCTAGGTGGACTCAGTAGTCTCGATTATTTTGGCTCATGGGTTGAGCCTAGGTGGACTCACTGGTCTCCGGCTATTTCGGTTCATGGGTTGAGCTTAGTGGACTCACTAGTCTTAGGCTACTTTGGCTCATAGGTTGAGCCTAGGTGGACTCACTAATCTCGGTTTATTTTGGCTCATGGGTTGTGCCTGGGTGTACTCACTGGTCTCGGTTTATTTTGGCTCATGGGTTGAGCCTAGGTAGACTCACTGGTCTTGGTCGGTTTTAGGTTCCTATAGCTAAGGAAATAAAATGGTATGTCACACATCAATGTCATGGCCGCACAAAGTTGTGGTTAGTTTTCACATAATCGTGATTCTTATGATGTCCGTTTTCAGTTTATATATATTTAATAAACCTGCACAGGTAGCAAACGGTTAGATCGCGCCTACTGCCCTTTTAACTCCAATGGGTTACTTCGCTTTAAAGCCAACGGGGAACTTAGCGAAGTCTGCCCGTGCGCACTCAAGGTTTTGGGTAAACCTATGGGGAAGTGTCTATGGTTCATCTATATGCGGGTTTCGGTCTCAGGATTGGGTGCGATATGGGTACCCTACGCCTTTGTGTAGCGAGATCCAGTGGCCCTAAGTGAACCAAAGGAAACTTTTCCACATATAATATACTCAAGTAGTCTTGCCCTTAAGCGAGCAAGGTCCTCACACGTTACTCAAAGGGTGTGATAAGATCCATACACCTCAAGCCCTAAGCGAACTTGGAGATACTTCACCAAAAGACACCTAAATTGGTTTAGGGGTACAGAATGCAGATGCTATGCAATCCTAAAATTTGTGTAATGTTGAAATTACCACATATTCCGTAATTCTAAAATTTAATTTGAATAATATTTTAATTATTATGTCAAAAAAGGAATTTTATAGAAATAATTTCTCCCAAGCAGAGTCGCCACTATGAGCGGGTTAGGTTTTAATGGATTGCACGCAGGGTGTGGTGCGCTGGACGCATCTAGTTCGGTTTGAGAAGATCCGGTTTGCTTAAACGTAGTGACTTTATATGAGCAAAAAATGTGATTATATTGAAAAATATGTTTGCTCATTTTATTAGAAAAGGAAATTTTTAAAATAAAGCATTTTTACTTTGTTTAAAAATAAAATAGAGTCGCCACCCAGTTCAGGTCCAACTGAAATTGTGGTATACTGACCCGAAATGGGATTTTTATACCGAAAAGAAAGTGAGATTCTGAGTTCGGACATAATAGGTACTCATATTGTTCAAATTGTTTGGATTAATATTGGAACTTTTGAATTTGTGGTAATTTCTGCATTACAATGACTTTATTTAAGAATTAAATTCAAGAAATAAAACGGGCATTATAAGGGCATAAATAAATAGAGATTTGCTACCAAAATTTCGGCAGAGTAAAGGCAGCGCTTGGGTTTTGGCCCGAAAACTTGGATAGAGTTTCCTCACGTTCTGAAAGCTTCATCCGTACATGCGAGCTTATTTATGCATATTGTAATTGAAGTGGCTCCAGTGGCTCACTTGACCAAAGAAATGAAAATGCAATGTGCAATAATAAAATAATAAAAGATGAATTTAAATGAATTTTAAAGTTGGGCTTAGACCCGATTACCCTCAGTTTATCTTTTCGTCTCCCCAGGATGACTTGAGAGCCGGTGCAAGACCGTAATTGTTAGGGGTTTTGGTTTTGTTGGAAAATAGGTTTAACCCAAGTTATATCTTGGATTATTTCTAAAGAAAATATGAGATTTGCGGGGGTTTAAGTCATTTTTAGACCAAGATCACCGTGAGATCTTGATCTAAAAAGATAGGGAACTGAGTTTATACCGAGTGTCGATGATAAAGCTTGAATTGGAAGTGCTTTGACAGAGTTTCGGGGCTTTTAGGACTCCCGGAACTAAAAAGGACACGATAGGAATTTTGGGATTTATCTAAAATCTTTCGTCTGTTCCAAAATGAGGGGGTGAGTTCACTATTTATAATTGGGTGGTAATTAGCCGGCAGGCTAATTATATAGGTAATTTGCCGACAGGCTAATTATATAGGTAATTAGCCGACAAGCTAATTACCTATCTGACAGGATTTTACATCAGATCCCGTAAGATCTTGACAGATCTCGGTAAGATTTGATTTTTTTACTGTACCGGCTAATTACCTATATTTGACCAAACTTTGACTTTTTGATTTTCCAGTAGGAAATGTTAAATCGAAGCTTCCCTAGAATATGGATTTTTGAATTTCGGATTTTGGATGAAAATTCGGTCATTTTTCACTGTTTTATCTGATCATTGAACGAAATAGGCTTTATTCCTCATTCGGCCGAGCGGACCGTGCTGACAATGGTTTTATATGAAAACAATTTTAAAAAGATCCAAGAACCAAAATCCTTGGATTATAACTCAGATTCACCACCTGGATCAGCTCTCTCCAAGAAATTTTGGAATGAAATCATCTCTGAAAGACAAGACTAAACCATAATACAGAGATTCGGATCCGAACGAACCATCTATTCATTACTTGGCCAGATTAAATACATGTTCCACTACCAATATTTTTTTTATTTTATAATGATTATTACCTATGATTCATTTTAAGGAAAGGGGGGAGAAAGAAAGAGTTTATTTAATGAAAAACATACCGTCTCAATGCGATTATGTCATCATATATTATAGAATATCATGTTAAATATAACACAAAATATATATAAAACATATTACAAACTAATCCTGGGACATAATACCTTTTCGAACCTACAAAAAAAAGTTAAGACAAAATACCAAATTTTGATATTCTGTTTAGAGCAATCGCAGTACCGTGATCAATTTCAAATCACAGCAGTTAAAAACAACAAAGAGCAGAAAACTACAGGCAATTATATAAATCTCAAAAAATTTAAATAGGAAGTTAATGGAAAGCATACCTTGGGTGCAATCTAATACTCCTTATGCAAAATCACCATAAAGAGCGCTACTTTCCTGCTCAAAAATAAAGAAAACAAAGGAATTGACAAAATTGAAATAGATTTAGTCTCAGATTGTGTACCTTTTTGTTTTGGATCCCTTTCGTGTTAGGATCAAAGAAAATCCCCGGAATAGCCTCGAGGAGGATGAAGAACAAATCCGATTGAAAAATATGGTGAAAAAGTGTTAAGATCGAATGATAGCTCGGTAAAGAATAAAAAGAAGAACTATATAGTTCTTTTCGTTACTCTAAACTTAATTAAAATCCGAATAATAACTAAAGTGAAAAGGATGGATTTTGGGTGAAAGAAAGTATTTTGAGGGATTGATGAAAAAATATTTGCTTAAAAGTTTGGTGAAGAACAAGTAGAAAAATACTCGAATTTCTCCATTTGTTCTAAACCTTCCTAAAACTCAGAAATAATTGAATCAGAGATTTAAGGCTTTGATATGAATTTTTTCTATTCCAAACACTAACTTCGTGCTCTATTTATAGGAATTTGGGTGTGTAAATCGGGTAAAAAATCAAATTCTGACTAAATGGGAAAATGAAATTAATTCATAAAATATTCTGCCTGAAAAGTCGATCACAGTACCCTTATCAGGGATTACGGTACCGTTATCGGTGCATTTTAAACATGAATTTGGTGAAAAGGCGGTGAAAATTGTTTAGGAAATAAGTGATCACAGTACCCCAATCGCGAATAGCGGTACGGTGATCATTGGCCGCGGTACCCAATCGATGATAGGGGTACCAAAATCAAATTTACTGAGTCAAAAGTTAACCTTTTACGAAGAACTAAAAATGGGAAGAATGCTCTTCTTTAAGGCTAATTTCTGAAAAATGACTTCAAACCTAATATATAAGGGTAAAATAATGTACAATACCGATCTTTAGAGGAGTTGCTGTCAGTTTATTATGAGAAAAATAAAGACTTATAAAGGATCTCTGAGTTTTGATAAATTAGTGGTTGTTTTAGGTTATATTTTATGTTGATTTATTTTTGTCGTTTAGCATTGTGTGCTACTTTGGGTTTTGCACTGTTATTAACAAATGAGAACTTATAGCTATATTAATCCCTAGAATCCAGGATTCTAGTCATGCTTATTAAATGAAAAATTGAGTCCCTTCCTCCCCTTTTGAATTTCTCTTTGCTTCTCATCGTTATTTCTGCTACTCTTCCACATTTCCGATCAATTTCTCGCCGATCTCCGTTCGCCAGTATTTTCATTGCATCAATTAGTACTAGAGCTGTCTTTCCTCGGATTCATTTCCTTAATGACGATGATTGATGACATGATGGCAATCTTGGAAAAATCCATGAACAAGCTAAAAGTGGAGCTAACTCTGTCCATTTCGGCTTTGATTTCTGAAGAACTTTCAAAATATTACGAAAATATTACGGAAGAAGAAGAAGAGGTGGAGCTTGATGGATCCGCACTCCAGTTTCTAATTTCTGAAGATTCCAAGCTCCAGCTATTAATGGAGAATCATCTCTCTATTCTAGTGGAGATGGATGATTTCCAGAGTTCGGTGGATTTAGGGTTAGCTGAGGAAGGAAATTCATCGATGTTTGAGCTTCATCCACTGAATTACCAGTTACAGATGCGTGATAACTCTAAATTCCAGCTGCAATTGAAGAAGGAGCCATACGAAGTGAAGAAGATGCTTATTTCGGTGAACAAATTTAAGACCTACTGGACTGATTTTAGCTCCAAAGATGAAGCTGCGGATGAATTGGGTATTGAAGGTGAAGAAAAAGAGAATGGTGAAGGAAATGGTAAGGAAAATCTTGAAATTGAAAGTGATGGTGTTGAGAGACAGATAGAACCCGATGTTGGGGAATTCCGGTAGAATGAAGCCTTGAATGTTTATAAAAAATGTCTCTCAATCTTTGTTGAAGAAATGTGCTAAAATGATGCATGGATAATTCTAAAGTCGTGACGAACACTTTCAGATTGAATCTTATTTGGCGGTTCTACCAAATAGATCAATCGGATAAAATCAGAATTGACAAGAACTTAGAATGAATTTCTTGTTGTGAAAAAGTGAACCAGATTGCAACCAGATTGCTAAAAATGTTGCCAATGCCAGATATTTATAAGCCTGAAACGAACAGTTGCAACTGTTCAGAATAGAAGCATAGCGAAAAGACGAGTCCATTCGAGCAACTGCAACAATTCATAATAGAAGTGTTGCGAAAGGTAGCTCCTGGGCCCTCTTAAGCTAAGTATCATAATAGAACTCGAACAAGCGTGCACTCCGTTGGTGGTATTTTAGTGTAATTGGATCAACTAGTTGACCAATGCAGTCATAATATTTCATCGAACAAGTTAGGAGAGTACGGAGTGCACGCTTGTTCGAGTTCTATTACGATACTTAGCTTACGAGGGTCCAGGAGCTACCTTTCGCAACACTTCTGTTATGAATTGTTGCAGTTGCTCGAATGGACTCGTCTTTTCGCTATGCTTCTATTCTGAACAGTTACAACTGTTCGTTTCAGGCTTATAAATATATGGCATTGGCAACATTTTTAGCAATCTGGTTCACTTTTTCACAACAAGAAATTCATTCTAAGTTCTTGTCAATTCTGATTTTATCCGATTGATCTATTTGGTAGAACCGCCAAATAAGATTCAATCTGAAAGTGTTCGTCACGACTTCAGAATTATCCATGCATCATTTTATCACATTTCTTCAACAAAGATTGAGAGAAGTTTTTTATAAACATTCAAGGCTTCATTCTACCGGAATTCCCCAACAAAGATTGAATCTTATTTTGTCGCTTGAAGCCTGAAAGGTACGAATTCGATCCGTTCTCTTGGATTGATTGTTTGTGTCTCTAATTTTGATTTCTCGATTTTTTGGAAAACTTCCAGATTTTGCCCCTGTTTTATTTTGATATGTTCTCTTGTTATATAGATCCGATTTGAATGATTCTTGATTCTATTGATATCTACAGAATCTAAGGAATATATGTTCAGAAGAAACCTTATTCAATTTCGTTCGTTTTCAATGTGAAATGTTCATTTGAAGTTGAGTCATGAAAT
Source organism: Euphorbia pulcherrima (assembly GCA_947683365.1). Taxonomy (NCBI): domain Eukaryota; kingdom Viridiplantae; phylum Streptophyta; class Magnoliopsida; order Malpighiales; family Euphorbiaceae; genus Euphorbia; species Euphorbia pulcherrima. The sequence continues at coordinate 13,775,341 of CANTUS010000010.1, read as the reverse complement.
CTGTTTTCCAAAAAATCTCAGCTTTGTACACTGTTTAGTATTTTGATCATAACTTTGGTTATATAGTTTGGATATCTGTGATTCTGGTGGATTTAGAAAGCTGAGACATGTGGCTAATTATGTTTATGAGAAAAGTTTTCGATTTGATGATGTTTTGATGGAGAAAAATGCAGGGGAAGTCAGGTCATGAAATCTGGAAAATTTTGAGAAATATGAATGTTGATTTTATTGTGTTTTAATAAAAGTTCAAGGCTTTAAAATTTAGGATTTAAATTTCTTAATTATTGATGTTATGTTGAATTATGTTTGATGGACATTTTCATTTTTGGTTGTTTATGGCGGTATAAACGTTCTTTTTCTCAGAAAAAATCTTGATTCTCAAGTCGTTTTGTATAAACGACGTGTTTAGGTTCTTTTTTGTAAAAAGAACAGCGCCATTGGACTCGGGACATCGAAAAACCTTAGGAGGGGTTTTGTCGGTGGCCGGAATCGATTTTGAAATAATTTAAAATCTGAATTCGTTTTTCTGCAGTTTGCAAGGGATTCTGAATCCGTTGCAGACTCCATTGCAGAATGAAAAATTGCAACGTTTGATGTGAAAACCGTTTTCCGCGACGGTTCAAGCAGAATTGAAAATATGCTTTTCTGCATTTGCAAGGGAGAATTAATCCGTTGCAGAATCCGTCAGAAAGGAAAAGTTGCAATGGTTCATTTGCGAAAACCTTTTTTGCCACTGTTCATGGTTTATTGTGAAGTTTTGTGAGAGATTCTGATTCCGTCAGAGATTCCGTCACAAAAGGAAACGTCAAAGGACAGTTTATTTTGACGGTTTCTCAATGCGACGGTTAGGTTGTTTGTAAGGATTTCAAAATCCGTCAGGAATTCCGTCATAAGATATAAAGTCAGGACGGTAGTTTTTGTGACAACCGTTTGCGACGGTTCATGATATGTGGTGATGATTAGTGTAGCAGTTTTGGCAACGGTTTTATGATCTATTGCAACCCTTTTATAAGTGTTGCCAGAAACAAGGCTACTGGTTGATATGGTAACAATTTTTAGAGCGTTGCCAGAATATTTTTTTTATGTTGCAAGAAAGAATGTAAGTGGAGCAGTTTTGGCAACACTTTAGTGAAATTAAGCGTCGCCAGAAACTTGTCCTTATCCAACTTTAACCGTCATCTAATGTGGCATTGATTTAACTTTTGGAGTTGACATGTCAATGGTTGACTGATACATGTCAGTCAAAAGTCAAAGTTGACGGGTCAACATAATGCCACATGGCGCGTTTCTAATGGCCTCCTTCAGTTTTGGAAGGTTAGTCGGATACAAGTTATTTTTCTTATAAGGAGTATAGTTCTTCCGTAAGTGGATGAGTGTTTCTTCTTGGGGGAGGTGCTACTTCTTGGGTGTATAAGAAACAAACTTGTGTGAGTGATTCGACAATGGAATCTGAGTTTGTAAAAACTGAGCATAATTTAGCCGATCATATAATCAAAGGGTTGAGGAAAGATCTTGTGCAAAAGTCGGCTATAGGGGTGAAATTAAAGTCCATCTAAAATCTCTCATGTTAAGATACCCAATTCCCACCTAATATGACGTTAGGTGCTGAATTCAATGAGGAAAGCTTAACATGTAGAGATTGGAACACACTGATTAAAACATTCCAAGGTGTGTGTTCAGACTTGCAAGTAAAGGAGGTTGAAGTTTAACTTCTTAATAGCCTTTTTGAAAAATTGCTTACGCAGGTGCAAGAGTAAAAAGGCTACCTAGATAAGCATGAAGTTTAGCCGCTTCAAGAAGCTTGGACTTGGCTTTGATATGCTTATAAAGGATAGGGACACAAGGCTAGTAAAAGATAGTGTCAAGTAAGAACATGTTAGAATGTTGACTTATGTGTATATTATCTTCGAGTATTCAAGATGGATAACCAAGGTTCAATCCATAGTGACACCTTTGGTATTCGAATATTTGGAATGTGTATTATACTAAGATGAAATTCAATCGTCACGATATTTCATTTATGCATAAGTTTGCTATTTCTTGTGATTTTGTTTAGTTAATCATGGATTACACTAAAATTGGGGAGGATTGGTGGTATTTTAGTGTAATTGGATCAACTAGTTGACCAATGCAGTCGTAATATTTCATCGAATAAGTTAGGAGAGTACGGAGTGCACGCTTGTTCGAGTTCTATTACGATACTTAGCTTACGAGGGTCCAGGAGCTACCTTTCGCAACACTTCTGTTATGAATTGTTGCAGTTGCTCGAATGGACTCGTCTTTTCGCTATGCTTCTATTCTGAACAGTTGCAACTGTTTGTTTCAGGCTTATAAATATTTGGCATTGGCAACATTTTTAGCAATCTGGTTGCAATCTAGTTCACTTTTTCACAACAAGAAATTCATTCTAAGTTCTTGTCAATTCTTATTTTATCCGATTGATCTATTTGGTAGAACCGCCAAATAAGATTCAATCTGAAAGTGTTCGTCACGACTTCAGAATTATCTATGCATCATTTTATCACATTTCTTCAACAAAGATTGAGAGACGTTTTTTATAAACATTCAAGGCTTCATTCTACCGGAATTCCCCAACACCCGATCCAGGCGAAAAATTGGAAATAGAGAGTGAAGGTGTTGATTGTGATTTAGAACCAGATCCGGGAGAAAAACATAGGGATAACCTTTACCGGCAACAACCGAAATCACTATAACCAACTTCTCAACTACCTTGTGTATGGAATCCTTCTATTTTGCAGCCTTTCATGATTCAAACGGGTAATCTCTCTAGTATTAAACATAACTTGTCATTTGCTATACATCAGCCACTGAAAACCATGCTCAGAATTAAGGGTTCACTTTTTAGCACCAGTTCTTATAGTGAGGATTAATTGGTTGTTGAAAATCCTTATATTTTTAGGCTTTTGGTTATGTGTGGGATTAATGGTGTTATTGTCTATGTGCTTGCAACTTGTGCTTTTGAATTGAGCCAGAAGGAAGTTTGTTTCGGTGCTTTAAGTGTTGATGATTATGATCCTCTTATTAGCATATTAGCTGCTTTTGCAAAATCTGATTTGGAATTTCGTATTAAGAGTCATACACTTCATAATGGATATTCTATTTTGAAGACTTATGAATTGGATATTGTTACACCTCCTAACTCTGCTGTATACTCTGAAATTGAGCTGATGTTGTTTGGTAAGGAGAAGATGATTGGAAAATATCGCCTTATTGAGAAATTATTTAACGATGATAAAGGATGGGAGAATCTTAGCTTTGGTGATGAAGTGGTTGAATGTCTTGTGACTCAAGGCTTTCTGGTTGTGCTCTTTATGGTGGATGTAATCAAAGTGAGAAGGAGACTGCCTTGAATGAATTAAGGAGCAACACTACTACTACTTTGATTGTTTCATGTGTTTCCTCTCGTGGATTTGAGTGTATAGGAGTTGTTCATTTTATCAATCTTGGTCTGTCAAAGGCATGGGGAAATGAAGAACGGAGTTTTGTAAAACTCAATAAATTTGCTAAGAACACGAAGATGGGAGAAGTTGTACTTTTAACAGCTCATAATGAATATACATTTTGGGTCGCCGAATTACAACAAGATTTGGCAACTATTATTGTCAGCTCAACTATGTATTATCATGAAATTGAGATGATATCCTTCAGCAAGGAAAAAGAATGTCCGGACATGAACACAGAGCAGAAACATACAAGTAGTGCTACTAATTTAACAATAGCACTTTTTAGCGCAGACTTTGCGAGGCGTGAGGAAGTCTCTAAAGAGACAGACAAGTACAAGATGGACAAAGAGTTTGCAAATAAAAATTGGGCATATATCAATCCGCTGACTAAGTTCACGAAAAAGCTTCATCGTTCCAAAATTGTGCTTATTTATCCAGCTAATGCATTGTCATTTAGTTTTATTAAAGATGCAAATTTTGTTATTGTCTTCGAGAATCATGATGCAATGAGGTTGTTGGATTTTTACATGTTGATTATAATTTCTTTTTGATTACATACTTGGAGATAGTTCCTGGTTGTGTAGTACTTGAGTTTGGAATTCGCAGCGGGTCTTTAACATCACTTGTGAGGGTTGTAGCTCCTATAGGACATGTCTGTACATTTGATTTCCAAAAACAAGGAGCTGCTAAGGTTATGAAGATGGTGGTTAAGAACGAAGTGGAAAAGGAATCTACTTATGGATGGGTGGAGATGAAAGTTACAGATAATAAATGTATTCAGCTGTTCTTAGGCGAGCTATGGAAAGTCAATTTACAAGTTGAAAAATTGCGTCCAAAACTTCGTGAGTTTGAGCTTGGTATTATCTTTGCAATAGATTATACTCGAAGAAAGGAATGGCTACTCCTAAATGTTGTTCAGAGCTATGCTTGACGTGGAATTTGATTTTGGTAAATTTGGACATTATGAAATTGACAGGGAGGGGTATTTGAATATGTTAAATGATTTAACTACAAACTCTGAAAGTGAGACTAGTACTCCAGTGAAACCATGGCAGGAGTCATTTGTCTCTAAATATAATATCAACAGATCCAATCCAAAATTTAGAGACATCAAGCAATTGACTCAATTGAAGAAAAGGGTAAACCTTCAACAAGCTGCCTCGGTTGAGCTCACGGTAACAATTGCAGGACTTCCATTTCTTGTAGTTGTGTTACACAGAACGATGATTGACAATGGTTGATGAACCTTGAGGACAAGGTTCTCAAGGGGAGTGGTTTGTTATGAGAAAAATAAAGACTTAAAAAGGATCTCTGCATTTTGATAAATTAGTGGTCGTTTTAGGTTATATTTTATGTTGATTTGTTTTTGTCGTTTAGCATTGTGTGCTACTTTGCGTTTTGCGCTGTTATTAACAAATGAGAGCTTGTAGCTATATTAATCCCTAGAATTCAGGATTGTAGTCATGCTTATTGAATGAAGAATTGAGTCCCTTGCTTCCCTTCTGAATTTCTATCTGTTTCGCATCCTTATTTCTGCTACTCTTCCACTTTTCCGATCAATTTCTTGCCGATCTCCGTTCGCCGGTATTTTCCTTGCATCACAGTGGCCATGTTTCCAACAAGAAATCAGAGGTGAGCTGCGGTGAGGGTAGTAAACGGCGGGGACTGGAAAAAACAGTTGGTGGCAATAAGCCAAGTGGCTATGATTACCAAGGTAGCCGAGTGATTTTGTGGGGCTCCAATCAATCGTATTGGAGTTTAGTCAGTAGTATTACAATAGGTTTGCACAAGTGTAATTACAAGATGACTAATATACCCCTATATACATTTAATTAATATTTACAACATATATATCTAACACTACCAAGTTCCACTCTACATTTTAATAGAATGGCCCAATTATTTTTCTCTGATTGTCGCAAGTTCCACTCGTCCGGCATTTTCCTCTCCCTATATATAGAGTTAAATGGTTAACCAAACTATTTAACTCTATATATAGGGAGAGGAAAATGCCGGACGAGTGGAGAAGAAGCACCCTTATACCTATATTTAAGAACAAAGGAGATATACAAGACTGCTCTAATTATCGAGGTATTAAACTGATGAGTTATACAATGAAACTTTGGGAGAGAGTGATCGAACACCGTCTTAGGATGATCGCTAAGGTTTCCGCAAACCAATTTAGTTTCATGCCTGGTAGGTCCACGACTGAAGCTATTTTTCTTCTGAGAAATCTAATGGAGATATATAGGGAGAAGAAGAAGGACATTCATATGGTTTTCATTGACTTAGAAAAAGCATATGATAGAGTTCCGAGGAAAGTACTTTGGTGGGCATTGGAGAAAAAAGGTATTCACGTAAAGTACATAAACTTAATAAAGGACATGTATGAAGGGGCGGTAACAAGTGTTAAAACTGGACAAGGAGTGACAGAGGAGTTTCCCATAACGTTTAGATTGCATCAAGGATCATCTCTAAGCCCATTTTTATTTGCCTAGTTATGGATGAGTTGACCACCAAAATACAAGACGACATCCCATGGTGTATGTTGTTTGCGGATGACATCGTATTGGTTGATGAATCAAGGGAAGGGGTTAACAAGAAGCTAGAAGTGTGGAGAAATGCGTTAGAGAGTAAAGGTTTTAAGTTAAGTAGAAGTAAGACGGAGTATTTGCACACCAAGTTCAGCTTACGGAAAGGAGACGAAGGAGAAGTAAAACTAGGAGATACAATCGTTCCAAAATGTAAACGATTTAGGTATTTAGGCTCTATCTTCCACGAGGAGGGGATGATTGATGATGATGTAACTCATAGAATTAATGTAGGATGGATGAAATGGAGAAGTGCTACCGGAGTCTTATGTGACAAAAAGATACCTTTAAAAGTGAAAGGTAAATTCTACAGAACGGTGGTTAGGCCAGCCATGACATATGGGAGTGAATGTTGGGCTATTAAGATGCAATATATTCAAAGGATGAATGTGGCGGAAATGAGGATGCTTAGGTGGATAAGTGGGCATACAAGGATGGATCGAATTAGAAATGAGTGCATCCGCCAAAAGACCGGTGTGGCACATATTGAGGATAAACTGAGAGAAGGACGACTAAGGTGGTATGGACATGTGCTACGTAGACCAATAGATGCTCCAGTTAGAAAATGTGAGAACTTATGGATAGAGAGTAAGGGTAGAGGGAGAGGTAGGCCTAAGATTACTTGGAGGGAAACTATTTCTAAGGATATGCGTTTACTCGGTATGGACGAAAATTTGGCTTTTGATAGAGCTTCATGGTGTCGGAAGATCCATATAGCCGACCCCACATAGCGTGGGATTTAAGGCTTGGTTGGTTGGTTGGTTGGTTGGTTGTCGCAAGTTGACTGTAAAACCATATGATACTTATATACCAAATTACTTTCCCAATTCGAAACTCAATTTAAAGAAACTAAATCGAAGATAATAGGTCAGTCTTTGTGGCATGTCATAAAACCGTTCCACCTAAGAGTTTAAGCTGATAGGTAAGGCCCAAGCGTAGCTAATATATTATTCTTGACACCCCTTCGCACGCGAATGCCACTGGGCATGAAGCGGGTGCAACACAAACCCACTCTACCATGTCTTGTAATAGTTCAACAAATGGAGCTGCCAGGATTCAAACCTTCAACCTCTTGGTAAAAGTAGCTCTCATACCATGTCATATAACTGTTGTAGAGGTTCTGTGGGCCTTGAGAGAGTTGAGCTCGATAGCTTGAGTGAGCATATAAGTATGGTTGAGCCCATCAAACACAAAATCAATTGGCACCTGTTAAGGCCCAATCTACTCCACTCATATACCACGCATCATTCTCGGATATGACCTCACATCTCCAACACTCCCCCTCAAGTGCAATTGGGTCTAGACCACTTGCCACTTGCCAAACACTCCTTGGCCTATTTCTCCGAGGCTCAAGGTCATCAACGGGTCTAGTCTTCTCTACTAGCCCAAATTCCATCAGGACTTTAAACACGAACCCATGATCATTGGTTGTCAGGCCTTTTTCCGCTCTGATTCCACGTAGAGATTTCGTGGGTCTTGAGAGTCTTGAGCTCGATAGCTTGAGTGAGCATATAAGTGGGGTTGAACTCATCTAACACAAAACCAATTGGCATCTATCAAGGAAAATACAAACTATATATTATATACACGGCATACACACAAATATTAATATAAATCCATCAACTGTTTGACAAAAAAAGCTTAGGCTGATAATTTAGGCCCAATCGTAGCTCATATAGTATTCATGACATGGCATATCCCGATTTAATATCATATGTCACTTCTTGTGATGGTCGCTAAGCTTTACCGGCATTAAATCCGTTTGGGAACGTAATACATCAAAGTAATCAACAATGTTTTCTTTTCTTAATTAACGAAATCACCCGGTAAAAGTTCCAAAAGTCTTCAATCCTTTAGTCCCTTATCATCAAGAGGCTAATTATGAAAATAAAGGAGAAAGAATGATTTATTCTCTTCTTTATGGTTCAACACGTATTAAAATACTCTTCCGCCCAATTTTTCTTATCATTTAGTTGGACTTTTGATATAAATTTACAAAAATTAAAGTTTTCTTTCACCCAAATATTTGTCCAATAACTTTCCCTGACCAAACAAGTTTCAAAATACTAAAACATACGTTCCAAAGCAAACGTTTCACCTTCCTTACTCCCCACTCTCCCTACCTTCAAAATTCTCTGCGTGATTTCAAATCTACAATCTCACATCATAAACAAGATCTTCACTCATGAATTCTCATCACGAAAACTGCAACGATCTCCTTCATTCCTAATAGCAACATTCTCCTTTACGATTTCTCACAGTTCAGGTAATGTTTTTTGTTGAATTATTTTGGTGTTTCATTACGTTTTTCTCTATTTTTGAATTTGATTTGATTTTCGTTTTGAATATCTGATTTGATTCGATTACCTCGATCAAATTATTTTGTTTTCAGATTTTTCGATAAAAAGTTGAATCTCTGATTTGATTCGGTTATCTCTGATTTGTTTCCAGTTTTGAATCTCTGTTGGATATAAAGAGTTTACACATAAGGTGTTTGATGAATTTCCTGAGTAGTTGTGAGATTATTGGATATAGAGTTCTTAGAGTTGTGCTCACAAGTTCATCAAGCTTTCATTTGATTCGCAACTATTTGTTTGATTTTGAATGATAAAAATCAAAGATATTGATGTGTTTTTATCAAATTTGTTTTTGATTTTGCATTTTCATTTTTTTTCGTATCTGGTAGTTATATGGTATTTATCTGGTAAGAAACTGGTAGTTTTCTAATTTTCATATAAGAAACTTGTATTTATCTAGTAAGAAACTGGTAGTTTTCAAAATTCGCAATTTTCATATAAGAAACTGGTGTTTACCTAGTAAGAAACTGGTAGTTTTCTAAATTCACAATTTTCATCAAGCTTGGATATTACTAGTTTTTTAAATTTATTGTATTTTATTGGTTACAAGTTAGGTTTCATTAGAAAAGTTTTTCCTATCAGGTATCCACCACTTACTTACCAGTTTCCTACCTGTTCATTACTTGATTTTTTTCAAACAGTGATTTTGAATTTATTGCAAGTCATTTTACATTCCCTACAAGCAACCTACCAGGTACTTACCAGATACCTACTAGATACATTCAAAAACTTTTTTCAACTGTTGAGTTAAAAACAAATATTGATCAGATACCTACCAGATTCTATTTAAAAACATATGAAAATACGATCCTTACCAGTTACCTACCAGTTACATACCAAATACTTACCAAATGCGGACAAGATTCTGTTGAATTAAAAACAAAAATTCAAACATATGAAAATATGATTCTTACCAGTGAAAAATTGATTGAAAGTAGCCGAAACCCAGAGTTAGAGAAAGAAATTCATGAGAGAGAGAGATTTTCATTCATCACCCAAAAACCGATTTGCGGTTTACAGGAATACAGGCTTATAGCCATTACAGCGCATTCATCTCTCCTGTTAGTTAACTGAAATTGCAAATAAACCATAACTACTTAACATAACGTTTACTAATTAAGGAAAACAGAAGCTAATTGAACTAGAATAACCAACACAACAACCTAAAATACACAGCTCAACTTCTACTCATAACACTTATCTACCTATTAGTTACCGGATATCGAACAACCGAAAAAGTAAATTCGAAAAAGTATATCACAATGGATGGCATTTCGAAGATATAAATGAGACGAATAAAAAACACTAAAACGACATGTCAAAAAAAATGAACGGTTTGAAAGATAATGTAAAAATAAAATGAAAAAAATGAATAGTGCGTTGCGTGAACAGTAGTGGAACGTATGAAAGAAGAATGAAAACTTAAAATTGATCAGAGAGTGCAAAGAAAACATAAAATGTTAGTTTAATAAACATGAAACTTGAACCATATATTTTTGACAATTTTTCCATTTAATTCTGGAGAAGTTGATCTTGGAATATTGTTGCGACTAAAATTTATCGCTTATAATTGATATAAATTTCATTATTGAAATTACTAGGGGAATTTAAAAGTTGCTTACACACAAATCATAAAACTCCAGAACTAGAAGACCCAATAATACATGAATAAAAGCTCCCAATGTGAGGATTCAAGTGTTACAAATGAAGCACGAAGAACTCACAATTACTTAAGACTTGTTGAAGCAAATAAAAGACTGCGAGTCTACTAACAAATTTTTTTTTATAGAATATAATCACAAATATTCAATTACTGTATGCAACAGTTACATAATTGAGTAATTATAAAGACAACACATTGAGCATCCACAAACATATGATCAAGAAAACCATTCTTTCATTAATTGGAGAAATTGAAACCAGAAATTAACAACTGTATAAATTTACAAGTAAAAGCACATAAACAACAAGCAAATAAGCTAATTAACATAGGTTTCCGAAAACTGAAAACCCTAATGGGACAAAATTAACTCTAATGTGATTAGATTTTGTAGTTCGCAGAACGAAGGAAGACTTTCTTGATTGCGCTCCAAGTCTTGGATTACGGTTTTGCGGATTGATTGTTCGAGACCAGAAAACGCCTCTCCAGTGATTGAGAACAAAAGAAGTATGATCCCTTATAATCTTCTTGATTCGAGGATTTGTCACTAAAGAATCAAGAACACTGCCCTCATCGACAGAGAGCAGGACTTGTTTTGTAACAGGCAATGACCTAAGCTTGGTTAGGGCTTTGAGGCATCTGTCTTCTAATACATCTTTTCCTGCTCTCTTCACCACTATTTCAACTAATTCCTTAATTTGTTTCTCCATTGTAATCGATCGATCTTCCCTTGATGAGTTTGTTGTTGTTAATTAATTTCACAAGAACCAATGGCAAGCATATATACATTTCGGAAACCTTATTTTCCTAATCCTATACGACTTTAGTTTGACGCTAACTTTATTATTATTATTATTATTATTATTATTATTATTATTATTATTATTATTATTATTATTATTATTGTTCCCGAAATGGCTATGAATAGTACTAGAGGGGGTGAATAATACTTTTGAAAAACTTTTCAACTTAAAATATCTTTTTGCCTTTTAAAAATAATTTTCTCAATCTCAAAAAATATAATTGCCATAAACATAAATTAGAAGCCCGAGCGTTGGTTTTGGCTAGCCATGTTTTTCATAATATTGAGGATATCCTAAAGAAAAAGGCTATTGAATATTCGTCTAACTCTAAGGAAAACAGCTCGGCTAGCTCGGATGAGGAGCATTCATGTGGCTCACAACATACTCCACCATCTAATGGATTAAATCTGGTGGTTCAGTTGACAGAGGGTAAATCCAATGAGATGATTAGTGGGGATTCAAACGTTGTGAAACCTAAGGCTATTCTTGAGAGTAGAGAATCTTGGGCAGATATGACTAAGGAGAAAGATCAATCTCAACGGACAAAGGTCAGGGAGTAAAGTAAAAAACACGGGAGACACATCGCATCAATTGCGAGATATGGCAGAGGAAGATGAGAATTCTCATTGGGAAACAGTTATGGATAAAGAGAAGAAGCAAAAACTTAAGGATTCAACATGCACCGCCGCGACCAAACCTTGTAAGGGGTTGCGACATCGCAGCTCATTCTGGTAGCGGGTCATTTAGAAGGGATTCTAGTCCTATCAGTTCGAATCAAGAAGATTTATCCCGCCGGTGTTTGGTCGGAAGCAACCACGAGTTCATAAATATTAGGAACTCGAGGGAGTTTTATTTCTGTTTTTGGGTTTTTTAGCAGTACGTTGTTTTTTCCTGATCTTTTACCTGTTTTTCTTTTTCTCCTCTAATTTTAATAAATAGGGCCGGAATTATCTTAGCTCAACTTCAATAAAAAAATATGAATGCTATAAAATAATAATAATTATTATTAATGATATACTAAGTATAATTGAAATAAAGGACGAGCAGCCATGGGTAAACCGTGCCGCTGATATTGATTTTTCGGCCATTCTTGATGGCCGATCTCTGATTTTCAGTGATGGATGCATCCTACCTCTCTTCCTATTGCAATAGCAAAGATAAGTTGGCGGGTTCTTGCCGACCCTTGGCTTCGAAATCTGTGAACCCTAACCCTAACCCTCCAAAACTGAGCTTTGCCAATATTCTCAAGGGCTCAGATACTAAGACTGTCGAACCAATTGCTCCGTTGATTGCTTCAGCTAAAATCTCAACTAAGGGAGGCTTTATCTTTGTCCGAATTCTGCAGGCTATCCTTGACAAGCAGATCGCTATGTGTTCAAATTCATTAATCGATCGTTTAATCCTTCAATGGAGGATGCACCCTATAAACTCCCTGTGCTAAAAAAACTCTGACCTTGACTTAGGCTATCAAAGATCCCTAGTGATTCATTTCACTCGGGAAGGGATACTATCACATTATGCTCAGTAAGCAAGCGATGAAACAGAAGGTGTGGCAATGAGGAACACTATATTTAAAGCCAAGTGTCTTTCGCCTTCAACCTTAGCAGCCCAACTTTGATCCTGCGGATTAAAGGACAGCAAAGGGACCTGATTGGGTGAAGCTAGAAGGACTTCCTTGGGAATACTGGGATCGTACCATTCTTGCCTACATCCCGAAAGGTGTTGGCAAAGTTTCTAGGATTGATCGTGCTACTCTTGAAGGTGATTATAGTCACTTTGCAAGATTACTCATTGATGTGGATCTTGCTAACTCTTTACCTCATACTATTGGCGTGGAGAAGGAATTAAGGTAAGCAAATTTGGCTTGATATTGAATATGAGAATGTTCCACAATTTTGCAGGCTCTGTTCGTCGATAGGACATTCTTGGCGTGATCGTTGTCAATATAAAGAACTAGAGGCTGAATCAAAGGGAGAGAAATTATAGAAGGAGAAGGCTGTTTTGAGTGGGCGTTCTCAAGATCGCCGTGAATGGAGGCGTACTACGGAAGGTGTTCAAAGGAACGAGCAATTAGTCCCCCTTGAAAATGTGCAACAACGGCTTCACGATGACTTGGTGGATAGAGGCCGAATTAAACATGTGGAACCTGTGAATGGTTAGCATATTCATGACAGTGCGAACCAAACTCATGGCACTTCGTGTTGCAAGACACATGACAACAAGCAAAGGACTTCCGAGAAGATGGTTGAAACAACTTCAGGTGAGATTGGGAGGTTGAAACTTGTGGATTTTGGACTAGGGGTGGCATCCAATCCTGTAGATGATGACGGGACGACTGGAAATCAAGCTCCACCCAGTGACTGTAATACTCACAGTCACAATCATCACGCTTTATCAACTGAAGGAAAGGGAACCATGTCTTATGCATATCAATTTGCTTCAAGTGATGAGGAAGATGATACTATAAGTGCCGAGTTGCTTAAAAATAGAGCAATAGGGAATGCTATTATTTAAGAACACTCTCCACTAATGACACTGCCTTTATCGGTTGTTCCTACCGAAGAATGGACCACTGTTAAGAGGAATCATAGGAAACAACCGAAGGCTAGCATCCAAAACCAACAAACTGTTGAACTCGGAGGTAGTGACTCACTTCCTTGGAAGTTGGGTACTAGTCAAAAACAGCAGAAACTCATTGTGTCTTATAGAGAGCAAATTCAAAGAGACCATAAAAAGCGAGATAAATATTCTCCTACTTGGAGAGTTCATTTTTAGCCTTGATGGACTTATGTGTCCTACCTTCTTGTTTTTCTTTTATTGTTTTCATTTTTTTATTTAATAAAATTTGAGTCCTGTTTTACCGACGTTGGCTTCTAAAAAAATATAAATGTTGTAAATATAAATTGCAAGTAGTTTGAATTGGATTGCTTTGTTTCGTTGCTGTGAATCTTGTAGTTTATTGTTGTCCGTTATCAATGGTTTAGAATTTAGCAAGATGAAATGTTCGGATTTTGGACGAAACCTTTGAAGTTCCGATTCTATCAAGTTCCACTCTACATTTTAATAGAATGGTTTAAATATGTTTCACTGATTATCACATGTCGGCTGTAAAACATATGAATATAAGGAATCTAATATATCTTTAGATTCCGTGATAATTTTGAAAATAAAATCTAAGCCGAATGCTTTCTAATACCCTTAACTTGCGTATTTTTACCTTAAACATACCTAAACTTTGAAATGGACCTCCGAGATGCCTGAACTTGTCAAAAGTGAGCCTCCGTGCTACATGTCGCTGAAGTGGCAGGTGAGGTGTCCCCCTTTGATCCCGGGAGGGGGGGGGGCGTGTTTGACATAAAAAATGAGTAAAAACTTTATATAAATTCAATAATTAATAAAAAAATCATTAAAAAAATCTCTAAATATTTTTCTAACTGCAAAATGACCATCTTCCTCCCTTAGGGTGTGTTTGGGAAGCTCACATTTTCTGAAAATTTTTTGCACCAAATTTATTTTCTTTATTTTTCGAATATTTCATAAATTTTTGGGATTTTTCGCTTTCTTACGAAACCGAGTCCAAAACGTATTTTCACATTTCAGGCCCTTCCGAAAACATTTTTTGAAAAATTCTTGCACCAAATTTATTTTCTTTATATTCTGTACATTTCATATTTTTTTGAGATTTTTCGATTTCTTACGAAACCGGGCCCCGAAAGGTATTTTCACGCTTTCGGGCCCTTTCGGAAATATTTTCTAAAAAATTCTTCCACAAAATTTATTTTCTTTAGTTTTCGGATATTTCATAATTTTTTGGGATTTTTCGATTTTTTATGAAACCGGGCCCCGAAATGTATTTTCTCATTTTCGGGCCCTTCCGGAAATATTTTCTGAAAAATTCTTGCACCGAATCTATTTTCTTTATTTTTTTGGATATTTCATAATTTTTTGGGATTTTTCGATTTTTTACGAAAACGTACCCCGAAACATATTTTCACATTTTCCGGGCCCTTTCGGAAACATTTTCTGAAAAATTCTTGCACCAAATTTATTTTCTTTGTCTTCCGGATATTTCATAATTTTTTGGGATTTTTCAATTTTTTACAAAACCGGGCCCCGTAATATATTTTCACATTTTTGGGCCCTTTCGGAAACATTTTCGGAAAAATTAGTGCACCAAATTTATTTTCTTTATTTTTCGGATATTTCATAAATTTTTGGGATTTTTTGATTTTTTACGAAACCTGGTCCCGAAACGTATTTTCACATTTTCGGTCCCTTCCATAAACATTTTCAAAAATTGTAGAAGATAGTGTTTTTGATTGAATTAAAATTACAGGGACTTAAAAAGAAGTTTTGTCATGCTTTTTTGAAATTTCGTTAGTTTGTGCCACATGTCGTTATGCCATTGATTTGACTTTTTCAAATTTTTGGTGTTTTTTGGTTGAATTTAAATTACAGGGACTTAAAAAAAGTTTTGTCAAGGGTTTTTTTAAAATTTGGTAGTCAATGCCACATGTCATTCACCCATTGATTTGACTTTTCAAAATTTCCACATTGCCAGCGAGTGTAATACACTCTCTAGGCTGCGACTAGGCCAGTAGGTCTGAGGTAGCACAGAGGCTCACTTTTGACAAGTTCAGGTACCTTGGAGCTCCACTTCAAAGTTTAGGTATGTCTAAGGCTAAAGTGCACAAGTTGGGGGTATTAGAGAGCATTTGGCCTAAAATCTATATAAACCGTAAGCCATAAACTTTTATCCAAATAAAACCCACGACAAACTTGCATAGAATTGAATGATAAGAACAATTAAGTGAAAGTACATCTTAATACATATTGATTAATTACAAGCGATTAAGAAAAGAAAAAAAATGTAATAGATCAAATTAATGAAATATGTTTTCTTTTCTTAATTAATAAGGGCGCCTCTGCTAGGGTTTTGAACCTAGCTCGCCATTTACTGCTTCTTGTTCATAGGCCGCCATGGCTACGACGAGCCTAGTGAATCACAATCTGACTTCAACATTGGCTAGCTCTTCAGTCGGGAGAGCTTCCTTAAGGCTATGAAACCTGTTTCACGCAATATGTTATCAAAGTTTTGCTAGCATTGTTAAGGGGGATGATTTCTCCATCCCAATGGAGGCCTTCATGTCGAGATTTTCACCAAGGGGGGGTTTACATTTGCGAAAATCCTTCAGATTGCTTTATGCTCCAATTCTGTAATTGGAAGATTGATTCTTCAAAAGGGGATTCTCTTTATAGATTACAAAAACCTTGAAGGATTTGCTACCGCAACTTGGGGTTTGAAAGAATCTTGGAGATTGAGTTTGTTGAGGAAAGGATACTATCATGTTTTGCTTGGATCTTTGGCTTTGAAGAAAAAGGTTTAGTAGAGAGGTCCCCTAGATCTAAAACTTGGCGTTTCCATACTACAACCTAGGCAGCCAGATTTTAAATCGGATGAGCAGAAGATAACAAACTCTTGTTTAGGTTTTTTCCATGGTCTACCATGGGAATATTGGGATGCCACAATTCTTACTTGTCTTGCGATAGGGATTGGCGATTTTTCAAGGGTTGATAAAAGCATGTTGGAGGGGGACTTTGCCCGAGTTCTTATTGATGTTAAGCTTGCTAATACTTTATACTATACACTGGGAGTTGAGAAGGAGAGCAAACATATTTGGATTGATGTTGAATATGAGAATTTGCCCCAATTTTGCAAGATTTGTTCCTCCATTGGCCATTCATGGAAGAAGTGTGGGCATAATAAGAACCTTGTCTCTAAGAAGGAGAGTAAGGAAAAGGGGTAAAACCAACGTAAGATTCCACTGTTAAAGAATGTCTTCTCCGCATGAACCTTGGGTTGATGGTAATAATATTGTGATTAGGAATTATTCTTCAAGGGATAAGGCTGGTTAGGTTCCTTTAGTAGCAATCCAAAACTGTTCACATATTGATTTGTCTTAGTTAGTGATGCCTACGCTTGTTGATTCGGTAGTAGTTGGATAGCTACTTGTGGTTGGTACTTCGGGTGTTGCTGTTTCTAGGGAGCCACAGGTGGTTACTCGTTCATTGCTCTCTTAATTGAAAGAAGTAAACTTAGTGGTTGACACTAGTCTTAAGGTTGATGTTCAATTGACTCGAATAATAGAGGATTGTAGTAGTTCTAACAAGCACGTTCATTCGAGCCCTACAGATTTACAAGGAGATGATGGGGCTGATCTGCAAGAAGAGGATGACATCTTGGATTCCATTTCATATTATTCTCAACCTGAGAGAGGTGTTCCAAGCACTTAGGCTAATTCCACAAAACGAGAAGAAGCAAGCATGGAAAACAAAGCCAAGAAGCTAACACCTCCTTATGTGAGGTACGAGCACTCAGTTACATATGACGAAAGCTCATGGAATGAGACAGATGAGGGAGACACTATCCCATGGAATCAAAGAAATAAAAAGTATTCCTTGGCTAGTCGAGTACAAGCTAAGTGTGATCGCAAGCCACCACAGAAATACTCTCATTTGTATAGAATTTTCTTTCTATTGCCTAAATGGTTGTTTTACTTTGTTGTTTTCTTCTTTTTCTCCCTTTTATTTCTTTTCTTTATTTTCATAACATTTGACCCGGTTCTCCAACCTCCGCTTTCAATAAAAAAAATCACTCAATAAAAGTTCAAAGAATCTTCAATCCTTTTGTCTCTAATCATCAAGAGGTCAATTACCAAACAAATGATCCCTCTCTTCATTATATATGTTTCAACATGTATTAAGGTACACTTCTGCTTTAATATTGTTTTTATCATTCATTTCCAGGCAACTTTTGGTTTTGGCATTTTATTCCAATCTTTTAAAATTATCCGGGAGAGGGAAAAGGTAAGTGGTAAAGGTTTCCACCACCAATGAAAACCCTCACCAAGGTAAGATATGGTATTAAAATAAAATGTTCCCGATCACAAGGTGAGATCAATATAAAGTTAATTACATAAGAGTAATAAGTTTGGACAATTAAAAACATTAGAGGCAAGAAAAGCACAAGCTCCGCTTTCGAAACTAAAAAACGAACATACATAAATAGATATAAGAGACCAAGTGATCCTCCGTGCTCAAAACTCCATCAAATACGAACTTGTTCTTCCGCTTCTATAGTGACCATGCAATAAGAAACCATAATGAAATACCCAAATCCCGATAAGGTCCTAGTGAGAAATAATGCCACCATACTTCCAAAAAATCGTAACCTGTCGAAGGCATAGTCACCGAAATGCCAGAAAGCCTACAGGCTTGAGCCCATACACGATAACTCCCATAACAATGGAAAAGTGCATGAGGGCATTTCTCATCTATCACTAATTGACATCTTCGGATGAATAAAAATTGCCTCTTTGAAAGGCGTCCATGAAACACAAGCCACCCAAAAAACTGAGTTTTAGGCATTAGGCAATTTTCCCAAATCAACATACAGTTCCTACTCGGCTTTGGCCAGTGCAAATAGAATCCATGACTAAAAGAGGAAGCCGAATACTATTTTTGCTGGCCTAAGTTCCAACTGAATCAATCTGCCACTAAAGCGAAACATAATTATCGCTGCAGTCCCCTTTCAGCATCAACCCCTTCGATAGAAAATAATACCGGGCATCTTTGAGTGATCCATGTTCGAAGTTGTACACATCTTTCATGAGTCGAAATTCTAAGATTTCTTTTCCAAAATGGTCTTAAAAACGCTGCAGCTCCGAAAATAGAACTGCACCCCTCACACAACGAGCATGGATTTTGATTACATAGTCGGTATAGATCTAGGAACAACGAAGAAAGGGAATGATTTGAGCTCCAATTGTCATGCCAGAAGGAACAAATTACGCCATTCCCTACCTCCACTCAAACCTGAGAAGAAAGAAATACCAAAAAACATTGCTCTTAATACAACATGATATAATATGACACCAAATATGAGACAACCACCTAGCATCATAATTTTAAACCAACACCCATGATGTGAAACCATAACGACTTACACAAATCTCATACCAAAGTGAACCGTGACCCGTAGTCCTCAATTTCCAAAGCCATTTCAATAGAAGGCTACAATTAACAAGCTTAAAATCTCTAATAAATAGATCTCCCAAATGTTTCGGTCAAGATATAGTCTCCTAACTAACTTTGCTAATACCCCTTATATTCGCATCACCATTCCATAAAAAGTTCATCATAAGTTGTACAAGCCTACCATTGATCGAAGATGGTGTCTTATGTTGGATATGATGTATGCCCTTAAGGCAATTAGGGTGATATATCTTAATTATGTAATAGTACAAATATTTGTTTAATTAATAAAGACATTTAATTGATGTGCTTATAAATATATTATGACTGGTTAAAATATATTCATTGATGTATATGTACGGAATTCCTTGACTTATCATGGCATGAAGTCAGAGAAATCATAGTTGGACTATATTTAGTGAGACCTGCTTCATGTGCAATTATGATTATGTCTAAACTATCTTTAGTCATAGTTTCATCAAGAAAGGATATTGATGAAGCGGTAAGACTAGCATGTGGTCAACTTTGTTGAAAAGGGTCCAAGCAGTCAATCTCCTAAGGACTAAAGGTAGTGCCTTAAGTTTGACACATGGATATATCTGAGAGATATATTGGAGACAACAGTAAGGTAAACACTTGGTGTGTGTGTGTGTGTGTATATATATATATATAAATGTGTTAGTGTTTATCTTCATGCAATAAGCTTTGCCAACATCCTCATACTTGAGATACTAGTTACCTTGTGTGCTATACTTTGGGTCATTCCGATACACTCATTAATTTAAGGTGTCACGGGTGGTTATGGGTATAGTGATGATATCACATTGGTAAGCTATGTAGTTGGAAAGAATCCATCGCTCTGGATATATTAAGGTGTTGTACTTGGCCGCTTGTTGAAGTGATGATTGCTATAAACCTCTGATGAGAGTATGTATTTGATAGAAATAATTTCTAGTCAAACACACTATGGTAAAAGGCAATATACTTTAGTAACAAGTTATTAACTAGGATAGCTTGGAGCAGCCTTGCTATTAGTGGGTTACACTGTAACCGAACCCTACAAACTAGATGGTACTAATATTTAAGAATGGTAGAAGTTCATCGCATTGGGCAACTATTGCATTAATCGGGATTAAGTCATAAGCCCAAATGACGTTCTGAGTAACGGGGGATGGCAGACCCTTGTTAAAGGTGTACTATAGTCGTTTAAGGTAATCGAGTTCTATTCACAATCTAAAACCGCAAGCCAATAGTTCCAATCGAACAGGGGTTGGTTAAGCCTTAATAGCTCAATACTTTGGGATCCTATAAGGTCACACACATTGGACCTTCATTGGACTGAGTAAAGAATTAATAGATTTATGCTGTTATGAAAATATAACATAGTAATAATTGGATTATTATTTAATTGGTTAAAAACGATCATATTGTTTTGGATAAGCCAAGGAATTTATTTTTGACCGGTAAATAATTTATTACGGTCACAAATAAATTAAAGTGTTGATTAAAATGATTAGATCATTTTTCAGTTAAGCCAAGAATTTATTTTGACCGATAACTAATTTTATTAGGGTCATAAAATATATTGAAATGTTGATTAAAATGATAAAATCATTTTGGTTAAGCCATGAATTTATTTTGACCGGTAACTAATTTTATTAGGGCCAGACACCTTCATTTCAATCAGAATAAAAATCTCCAATGCCATTTTCTAATACAAGAACGAACGAAAAACTGCTTTGCACCATTAGTCAGCCCACCCCAACAATTCCAACTTAATAAACTTAAAGACATAATAAAAATCACCAACCTCGAAGAACGGCTCCACTCATTGCGATTGCAGGACCTCCAATATCCTTCTCATATGCTGATCACTCAGATTCTCACCTACCCAAAACACCTCGCTCTCCCTCAATACACTCTCTTGAGTGTTTGGAGACAATGGTCCGAATAAAAAATCTAAATTCGGATCAAGCTTGAAAGAAACAAAAACAATGTGTGTAGTTCTTCCAAATCAAAATGGAAATATCCGAACAAAGATCAAGACACCAGTCATCCATTGAACAAATTAAAAACCTAAGCACTAAGGGAAATCATCCGGACAGAGTTTGGATGGGAAACAAACTTCTGACCCTCAAAAACCATCATCCGGAAAAACTGATTGAAGTTATCTTCAAAAGAAACATCCGGAGTACATAGGCCTAAAAGACATCTGGAAGACCTATATTTAAAATCTAAGTAAAGGCTCAAATATAAACTTTCCCTTTACCTTAGTTGGTCTATAAACGTCAAAGATCCTTTTCCCAAGACAAAGATAAAATAACAGCTGATATATTTTAGAAAAATTCAACAGGGTTTGACACCGAACAGAGAAAAGCTAACTACTTTTTCTCCTAGACCAATAAAGGCACACGTGGAGCTCACATCAAAATGCAATTGGTATGAAAGTTGGTGCATCACAAAATGACAAGTAAAACGATCACTGACAACTTTCCAAACTCAATCCCAAGATTTCAAATGGATCAAAATGTAGTCTATTGGATTGATCAAAGGTTCCGGAAGCTCCACATTGACCTGATCAAGGGTGAAGATTAAATGAAAGCTCGCTAACAACAAACGGCTACATTTATGATCAAAGACTATAAAAGGAGCTCTTCACCAAATGAGCAAGTCAACTGATTGATTTACGAAAGCAAGTAATAAAGCAACACTTGTACAATCAGTTATATAATCCCTCCAAGAACCCTCGATTCAAAATCTGTTTGTAAGGATTCCCAAGTGAAACTATAAACTTGAGGAACTCCAAAATCCAACCCTTTGTTAAAAACCAAAGTGTAAGAATCTCCAACTTGGGTTAGTTAGGAGATTGGGATATAGCTTGAAGTAGGTGCTTTGAGTGAGATCTCCCTGTAGGACTTAGCTTTGATTCAAAGTAGAAGGCTAAGTGGTATATCCTACTAAAAATAAGAGGACTCAGCTAGGAGTTGGTGCTTCTAGTGGTATATCCTATTTTCGGAAGGGGTTACCATCTGGAGATAAATTTGTAAGGCTTGATTCCTGCCAGTTGGAAAGGAATCCACTAGTTGACAAGCTCAGAGGAAGGAAACTCCAGGGACTGGATGTAGGCGGGGCCGAACCAGTATAAAATACTTGTGTTTAATTTTCTTTCTCTTTTACTTAATTACACACATTTGCATCATCCAAATACATCTTCTGGATCATAATCAAACACGCTATACTAAAAACTTTCTAAGTCTGCTAATTCTACGAGGGGCCATTCACCCCCCTCTGCCCTTATAAATATTCCCACAAGGACCAATAAGTGGTATCAGAGCAAGTGCTCAAACTAGAGATCTAATAATCTTGAGCTAAAGTCCATATATTTTGATTCACATATCAAAATGAGTTTCTAAAACTCACAACTTCTTCCCGAGGGTATGTCTATTACCCATCCTACACTTTTCACCGGTGAACACTACATGTTTTGGAAAACTGGATGAAGAACTTCATCCAGTCATAAAGTATGCAAGAATGTTAGTTATTAAAGATGGCCTGTATGAACCTACTTACGAAGTAGAGGGTATGACTACCCAAAAGCCATCAAGCATGTAGGATGACAATGACTTTAAAAAATTGCGTGAAAATGCACATGTTATTAATATGCTTCATTGTGCTCTTAGTGTAGTTAAATTCAACAGGATACCTAGATGTGAGACTGTAAAAGAGATATGGGAGAAGCTAGAGGTAACCTATGAAGGAACTTCCAAAGTAAAAGAGGCCAAGCTTGATCTACTTTAACAGAAGCTTGAATCCTTTAAGATGGAGCCTAAAGAATCATTCAGTAGCATGAACACTAGATACACAAATCTAGTAAATGAAATGAAAAGGCTAGGGAAGGAGATTTCAGAAGTAGAAATGGTCAAGAAAATGCTCCAGAGTCTCACCAAGGAATGGGATAATAAAAAGACTACCACTGAGGAAGGCCATGACTTAAATTTCTACAGTTATGATGAACTCATTGGCAATCTTCCAACCCAACAATTATCCTTGGAGAGATACAACCAGCAAGAAAAGAAACTTGAGGAGAAAAAGAAGGTCATTGCTCTTAAGGCAGAATCCACCGGATCGGCCTCATTTGGAGAAGAAGAGCAAATTGATGAGTCAATGAGCACCAAAGATCAACTTGCCTTACTAACTAGAAGGCTAAATCGATTCATACAAAAGAAAGATAGAAGGAAATTAAAGAGGTATGATTCTCGGAGAATAAGAGAAGGCACCTCCGGAAGAAGTAAACCCAAAAGGAATCCTGAAGAAAAGACGCTGCCTATTTTGAATGTGGTGAAAAAGGCCACTTTAGAACAAAGTGCCCCAAGCTCAAAAGAGCCAAGAAGATCAAAAAGAAGGCAATGGTTACTACCTGGGGCAACAGTGAAGAAAAGCAGCAGCTCATCTTCAATAGAAGAAGAGGAGACTGCTAACTGTGCGTTCATGGCTCTGACTAAACTGGAAGCAGAGCAATCCAGAAGGGATGCCTCTAAGCAAGAAATAGTACAAATTAAAGAATCAGAATCAGATACAGTAAACACTGAGGTAAAGTCTGGCTCTAATTCTGCTTCTAACTTTGATCTTGCAAAAGCCCTTTCTATTGTTATCAAGGGAGTGAAGAAGAATATGAAAGACATCAAGTCTTTAAAAAGAGCAATACTAGAATTGGTCGAAGATGCTGAGGTAATGGTACAAGACATCAATCTAGTTAGAGCAACCAAGCATATTGATGTAGTAGAAGAAAACTTCCTGAGGAATCAAGTCCAGATTTTGAATGCAAATGTGATGGGACTGGATAGAGAAGTCAATCTATTAAAGGAAGCATCCAGGAAGAAACCTAAAACGAAGAATCCAAGAAGAGATAATCCTCCTCCTCCTTAGAATAGGATTCAAAGGAACTCAAATCAAAGGACAAATGGAGTGAGCAGACAGCAACAAGCTCAAAGATATACTACTGGAAAGAAAGGAAAGGCTAAGGTAGCTTATAACCAATAACCTATCAAGAAAAGAAGAAATTACAGAGATGAAGTTGCACCTACAACCAACTTCTGAATTTATACCGGACTATCTACTAGTGTATAATAGGCTGGTTATAAAGCTAACTATGGAAGGAAGGATCAGGAAAAGATTAGCGTAAAGCAAAAATAGAACATACCCATTTTAGGGTACAGGTTTTATGGAAAAAATAATCACATTACTAAATCATGTAGATTAAAGAATGGTATTATAATGTTTATCCTTGGCCTGAGATGGTTATTAACTCAAGAAGACCCAAATCTAATTGGGTACCCAAACCCACTTGATTTGTTTTACAGGTATGCCTTAGATCTATAGTAGATCAACACACTTGGTATATTGATAGTTGATGCTCAAGGCAAATGACAAGTGATTAAAAGGCCTACATCACATTAACCCGGAAGAAGGAAGGGAAAGTAAGCTTTGGAGATAATCAAAAGGGACAGATCATTGGTCATAGGACCATTGGATCTGGATTTAAGATTGAAGATGCCTCACTAGTTGATGGACTAAAATTCAACCTGATAAGTGTGGCCCAATTACGTGGCAAAGGAAGAAAAGTCACATTTGGCTCCAGAGGCTGCTCAATATATGATAGTAAGTCTAATCAACTTATTTTTTAAGCACCTCAAGTAAATAATGTCTATTCTATAAACATTAAAAATGATAAGAAGAATATATGGTTGGTGACTAAAGAAGAAGAGTCAAGGCTATGGCACCGGAGGTTGGGAAATGTAAGCATGAACTTCCTATCCAAATTAGCCAAAAAGGAATTAGTTATGGGTTTGCCTAAGATTTCTTTTAATAAGGGTCATCTATGCACTGCAACCAACTAGGAAAACAATATAAGAAAAGTTTCACTTCCATCTCATACATTCCTTTGAAAAGAATACTTGAGCTCTTACATGTTGATCTCTTTGGTCCAATTAAGCCACTGAGTTTAGGTAGAAGAGAATACACTATAGTCATTATAGATGACTATTCTCGATATACCTGGGTTCTCATGCTAGCAAGCAAGGATGAAGCCTTTAACCAATTATCCAAAACATTCATCCAGATAGAAGTAGAACAGGGCATACACATTGCATGCATCCGGAGTGATAATGGTGGAGAGTTTAAAAATAAGCATTTTGCTAACTTTTGTGACTTCAAGGGCATTGAACATAACTTCTCTGCCCTCACACTCCTTAATAGAATGGAGTAGTTGAGAGAAAGAATATGACCATTGTAGAAATGGCTAGAACAATGCTTAGTGAAAATTTTTTGCCAAAATATTTTTGGGGTGAGGCTGTAAACACATCATGCTATATCTTAAATAGAGCTCTCATTAGAAAGACCATAGAAAAGACCCCATATGAAATCTAGAAGGGAAGAAAACCCAAAATTGGGTACTTTAAAGCATTCGGGTGTAAATGCTACATCCTTAATGATAGAGAGCAATTAGGAAAATTTGATCCTAAATCTGATGAAGCAATTTTCCTTGGCTACTCAATACATAGTAAGGCTTATAGAGTCTTGAATAAACAAACCCAAACTATGGTAGAGTCTATGCATATAGATTTTGATGAGACTAACACTGTAGGAAAGAAAAGCTACACTCCGGAAGATCAAGTTTCGAAAGCTGAAAAATTAGGAGAAAAGGAGGAAGCAGGAATTCCTGATTCATTTCAAATCAAGAAGTACAAAGAGAAAGATGAAGGAATATCCTTTGATCCAGAAATACAGGAAGTCAATCTTAATCCATAAGGGATTGACTTTAGTGAGATTAGTTGAAACTAAAGTGGAGCAAGTCCAAGTTTAACATGAAGGCCTGGAAAGGGAGATCCGGACCCACATAGATCATTCCATTGAAAATGTTCTAGATAATGTTTAGAATCCAATTAGAACCAAAGGTCAGCTCAATCGAATGATGAGCCATACTGCTTTTATCTCTCTCATAGAGCCAAAGAAATTTCAAGAAGCTGAAGGGGATGAAAGCTGGATGATGGCCATTCAGGAAGAGCTAGATCAATTCTCCAGGAATGATGTATGGGATCTTGTTCCCTCTCCTAAAGGAAAATCAATTATAGGCACTAAATGGGTGTTTCAAAATAAACTTGATGAATTCAGAGTAGTAGTAAGAAATAAGGCAAGACTAGTTGTTCAAGGCCATAACCAGCAAGAAGGAATTGATTTCAAAGAAACTTTCACCCCTGTAGCAAGACTGGAAGCAATCTGGATCCTATATGCGTTTGCATCATTCATGGGGTTCATATTTTACCAAATGGATGTCAAAAGTGCATTTCTAAATGGTGTCATTCACGAAGAAGTATATGTCAAGCAACCACCCTGATTTGAAGATCCAAAGCATTCAGATCATGTCTACAAACTAAAGAAAGCTCTCTATGGATTAAAGCAAGCACCAAGAGCCTGTACAAAAGATTATCCTCATTGCTTATTTCCATGGGATATACTAGAGGCAGGGCGGATACCACACTTTTCTTCAAGAAAAATAAAAATTATATTATTTTAGTCTAGATCTATGTGGATGATATCATCTTTGGAGCCATTGATGAAAAGATATGCAAAGAATTCAGTTCTCAAATGCAGACGGAATTTGTGATGTCTATGATGGGAGCTAAATTTCTTCCTTAGTCTATAAATCAAGCAAATTCTAGATGGGATCTTTATTAATCAATCAAAATACACCAAGGAGATCCTAAAGAAGTTTGAAATGGACAACAAAAAACTAATGTCTACTCCAATGGGTTAAGACACAATCTTATCCAGGGACTATGAAGGAGAAGATGTTGATCAAAACCTCTATAGAGGAATGATTGACTCCCTACTATACTTGATAGCTAGCAGACCTGACATACACTATATAATATGCTACTGTGCAAGGTATTAAGCCAATTCTAAGGATTCTCATCTCAAGGAAGCCAAAAAGATCCTCAGATATCTCCTAGGAACCACTGAAGTTGGGTTATGGTATCCAAGTAATGGAAACTTTAGACTCCAAGGGTTCACAGATGTAGACTATGGTAGAGATACTCTTGAGCGAAAAAGTACATCCGGAGAATGCCATTTCCTTGGAGACTACTTAGTCTCATGGTATAGTAAGAAGTAATTCAGTTGCCCTATCCACTATAGATGCAGAATATATGGCAGCTGGAAGTTATGTTGCTCAACTTCTATGGATCAAACAATAACTTGAAGATTATGGAGTGCAATCCGGATGTGTGGATATAATGTGTGACAATAAAAGTGCTATTGATGTTTTAAAGAATCCGGTGCTTCATAGCAGGATGAAGCATGTCAACATATGGCATGACTTCATTCGGGGATCATATGATATAAAAGGGTGTTACATTGGTATATGTCCTAACCAATGAGTAGAAGGCTAATACCTTTACTAAACCATTAAGTAAAGACCAATTTGGTAAACTGAGAGAATCAATTGGGATGCCAAATCCTATTTAGAAAAACTCCGGAAAGCAGCCCTTAAACCAAGTCGGATCCTAAAATAAAAATTCACTCTAGAAGACAAGGAGAATTGTGAAGATCTATTCCAGAAGATTGCCACGTCAGCCGACAACAATGACGTATGGCAGTAAAAGCTCATAAAGGTAACTGTTACTTTTTGATTTTCAAAAGTGCATTGGCTATTACATGCACGGTAAATACACTAATTAATTCAAAAATAAATCGTTCCCATTCTCCGGTTAAACTGAATTCACCTCTCTTCTAAAAATTCGACTGACATATCATCAATCCAGTTAAAAAAACAGCCGGAGTCTGGATTACCAATATACCCTCACTTCAGAAATTCTATATAAACCCCTCAAAATCCCTTCTCTTCTTCTCGCGAGAAACTACTCTACTATTACTCTACAAAAAATTTAAACCCAGAACTCTACCTTTCAAAATCTCTCTGAAATGGCAGCCACAAAGACCTCCAACACCCTTGAAATCCTACCAAGCCAAAATATCTTTTAAGTATCTGAATTGAAGGATACTAATTTTCAACCCCTAAATCTCAAAACCTCCGACTCCGTTATACCCACTAATCACTTAGGTGAAAATTACCTATTCAGAACTCCTTCTTTCTTCACCCTAATTAAAGATCAAAGTCTGGGTGATCTTTTAAAGATAAATTGCCCAACCTACCAAAAGCTGGTGAAAGAGTTCTTCTCAAATCTCAGTGCTCACAACCATTTTGATGCCTTACGCACTGAAGTGTAGGGGAAAGTGATAATTCTCACTCCTAAATTCATTAAGAAAAATCTACACATGAAGAACTCCAAGATAGTGTTGAGAAAAGATGAGGATGAGACTAGAGTAGAGTACGATTCTAAACTGTGGCTCTACAAGAACTACTTTGGCGATAAATTCTCAACGTACTTCCCCAAAATGCCTAGATTCCTGCAGTACACTCTGGCCAAGCTCATACTAATAAGAAAGGGGTCATTGACTATAGTTTCTTCCCTTCAGCACTACATCCTACAACACTGGGTTGGAAGTGTGGAAGTAAACTAGCCAGTCTTGATCATTCACTATCTCAAGATCTATGTAAACTCAAATGGCGCCTTGATCACGAGAATTCTATAAGCGGCGGAAGTGGATATGACCAAATTTAAAGGGATTTATGGAAAGCCCATCCTTGAGAACAATTTCCTCAATCTCTGCTTTAATCAGGAATAGGATGAAGAAAAGGCAAAACTAAAAAGGGATAAGCGAAAGATTAAATCCCGAAAGATAGTTGATCCGGAAGACTAGGCTCCTGTTCCTAAAAGGCCTAGAACCAGCAAAGCCAAGGCCAAAAAGCAAGCTGAAATGGTTCTAGAAGAGGTTAATGAGGACACTCTCCCCCTCACCTAAATCCTGACCTCTAAAAAGCTAAGACCCAAGGGCAGACTGATTAAAGCTATAGCTAAGAAGGGACAGCTTGCGCTTGCTGCTGGTCTACCTCACATTGCTACAAAAGCAATTAAGGCCAAAAGGAGGTAAGCTAAAAGAAAATTGGCTGAGATGGAAGAGGAAGTAGATGATGAGGAGACAGAGGACGAGGCTCCTCCCTAAAATAGCTCATGAGCAAAGGACTAACTTTTGGTGTAGCACTTACAGCCCAAGAAAAGAAAGCTAGTGAAGGCAGGAGGCTCGCTGGAATAATCCTAAATGAGGAAGCCAAGCAGCATAGGGAGAGAGCTGCTTTACAAAAAGTAAAGTCTAGCAAAGGGAAAAATGTTCCTAGAGCAACAAAAATTATAGGGCAAGATGATGATCAATACGATGTCATTCAAGCAGCAATAAAAGAAAACAATCAAATAAATCAGGGGAAAACAATCGACAAACCCGGAGAACCATCTCAAGTTCCCCCAGTTCTCATAGATCCAAAAGATATAGATGCTCTGTCAAAGATTCCGGTAGCAGATGAATTTATATTTGCTGATAGAACAAGACCACTTCCAGAGAATCTGCTTGGATCTGGCAATGAAGTCATTGATCTTAAAAGTCCTAAAAAGGCATTAGAGAAGGCTGTTGAGGAAAATACCAACATGCCTAAGGAAGGAAAAGAAAGTCCTGAAAAGGCAGCTATAGGGCTGGTTGAGGACAGTTCCAACCATCCGGAGGTAGGACTGGAAGAAGAGGAAAAGGAAGATGTAAACCATCCAAATCAGACACTACAAACCCCAGAGGTAACCCCTGATCTCTCTCATCTTAATCCTGAGTGTGAAGAACATAACTTGGCTACTGTCTCTCATAATGTAGCTAAGGACATAGTGCCAAACCCAGATGAAATAACTCCGGACGAGGGAGAGGGTCTGAGTTCTAAAGGGCATACTTCTAAAGTTGATCCTATGGGCGTGGCTACTCTAGAGGAAAGGGAAATGAACAAGGGTGAAGAAGAGAAAGAAGCAGTTGCAGGCTCTAGTTTGGAAGATGATAGCCCATTCGAAAGTAGTTCCAGCTCCGGAGATGAATCCAGCTCATCCGATGGTGACTCATCTAGACCTTCAAATAAAATATTTCTCCCTGGCACAAAATCAATGACTCTTCCTCATGAAAACTCCAAAGACTCCAAAGTCAGTGCCGCTCTTAAACTCCTTCAGGAGGCCACTCTTGAGCATCATGAAGAAGGATTTTTTAAGAAGAGTCTCCTAACAATTTGCACGCATCTAAAAGCTGTTGAGAAGGAATTGCTCAGGAAAAAAATCTGATAAAGCAGTCTAAAAAGATTTAGGTGAGATTAAAGAAAGTTTGAAGTGCCTCCCCAGAATTGAGCAACAAGTCATGAACTTTCCAACTCTCGGAGCTCTAGCGGCAGCTTCCTTACAAAAAATCCAGCCGCTTCTACATGAGCTAAAGAAAAGCGCCTCCATAGCAAATTGAAATGCCAGTCAAGCTAATACTTTACCCTCTGACAACTGTGCAACTGTCCTGGATCGAATGTCCTTATCTACCATTGATCTATACACAGAAATCAAGGACTTTATTGACTCTAAGTTTGAAAACTTGAAAAAATTCATGAAAGACAAAGATCTGAAACCTACTCTGCTGAGCCTGGAGACTGATCAGCTAGTAACTCAGGAAATGCTTGCCAACTTTATAGACAAAACCATCCCCAAGCTCAAAGAGAAAATCTTAGATGATATAGGTGATGAGATGCTAGGTCGCAACTCCGGCATTGAGCAAATAATAAATGACTGGAAGAAGACTGTCTCTAAAGAAATAAAAGATCAAATGGAATTTATCCACAACATCTGGAAGGGCATTAGAGATGAAATCACCCTCCTTCAAATCGAAGTAAATAAATTATCTATCTCCAGATCCTCCTCATGTCCGGCCATTCCAGATAGTCAGCTCATTACTGTCCTGCATAATCTTGTTCAAGCTATAGGGGACTCAGGGTTTATGAGCCAAAAAGGTTTGACTACTCTAATTAAGGCCATCTTTCCCTATTTTGATCCCAAGGACCAAGAGCACATTCTACTCATTCTTCCTCAAGTATCTCAATCCTATGATCAACTTCAAAGGTCCCTTAGCCCTTATTATTTGACTCCGCCTATAGTGGACTATATTATTGATGAGCGGACAAATGGCAACAAAGACTACTCTATCTACTCCTCTGCCTGGCAGCAATCTTGGGACAAGCATACTTATATGGTTAGTGATCCCCTTGATAGGAGCTAAAAAGGGGAGGAAGATCAGAGTCATCACGGAGAAGGAAGTGGGAAAGGAAAGACGCTGCAAGTCCGGAAGAGTGGTCCACCCAGAGAGATAGTTAAGCTAGCTAGATTATCTTGTAGTACTTATGTAATAGATAGATTCACTTTATATGTATTTCTGTAACTTATAATACTGAACTTCATGATGTTAACTAGTGTTAACAACATAAGTATATATGAAGTAAAAAATTCTTAACTATCAAAACAATTGCTTCTAAAGTACAATATGTAATTGTACTATAACAAACTTAGAAGCAGAAATTATAGGGGAGTTAGGATGCTAAAATTATGGGGGAGCCATTGTAAAAGACTAAGTAACAAAAATTACACTTAGTAAATACACCCATGCTTAGATGACTAAGGTTTTTGTTTCCATCAAATGGGGGAGATTGTTAGGAAATAATGATCCGGATAAAAAAGCTAAATCTGGATCAAGTTTGAAAGAAACAAAAACAATTTATGTAGTTCTTCTAAATCCAAATGGAAATATTCAGACAAAGATCAAGACACAAGTCATCTATTGAACAAATTAAAAACCTAAGCATTAGGGGAAATCATCCGGACAAAGTTCTGAAAGGAAACAAACTTCTGACCCTAAAAAACCAGCATCCAAAAAAACTGATTGGAGTAGGTCCAAAAGACATCCGGAAGGCCTGTATTTAAAATCTAAGGAAAGTCTCAAATATAAACTTTCCCTTTACCTTAGTTGGTCTATAAAAGTCAAAGATCTTTTCCCTAAGATAAAGACAAAATGACAGCTTGTATATTTTAGAAAAAGTCAAACGGATCTGACACCAAATAGAGAAAAGCTAACTACTTTTTCTCCTAGACCAATAAAGGCGCGTGTGGAGCTCACATTATAAAGCAATTGGTATAAAAGTTGGTGCATCATAAAATGACAAGCAAAATGATCACTGACAATTTTCCAACCTCAATCCCAAGATTAATGGATCAAAATGCAGTCTAACGGATTAATCAACCGATTCGAAAGCTCCACATCGACCTAATCAAGGGTGAAGATTAAATGAAAGCTCACCAACCACAAATGGCTACATTTATGATCAAAGCTTATAAAAGGAGCTCTTCACCAAATGAGTAGGGCAACTGATTAATTTATAAAAGCAAGTAACAAAGCAATACTTGTACAATCAGTTGATGTAATCCCTCCAAGAACCCATGATTCAAAATCTGTTTGTAAGGATTCCCAAGTGAAACTATAAACTTGAGGAACTCCAAAATCCAACCCTTTGTTAAAAACCAAAGTGTAAGAATCTCTAACTTGGGTAAGTTAGAAGATTGGGATATAGCTTGAAGTAGGTGCTTTGAGTGAGATCTCTCTATAAGACTAAGCTTAGATTCAAGGTAGAAGGCTAAGTGGTATATCCTACAAAAAATAAGAGGACTCAACTAGGAGTTGGTGCTTCTAGTGGTATATCCTATTTCTAGAAGGGGTTACCATCTGGAGACAAATTTGTAAGGCTTGATTCCTGCCAGTTGGAAAGGAATCCACTAGTGGACAAGCTCGGAGGAAGGAAACTCCGGGGACTGGACGTAGGCGGGGCCGAACCAGTATAAAATACTTATGTTTGATTTTCTTTCTCTTGTACATAATTGCACAGATTTGCATTATTTGGATCCATCTTTTGGATTATAATTAAACTTGCTACGCTAAAGACTTTTCTAAGTCTGCTAATTCTGCGAAAAAGGGCCATTCACCCCCCTCTACCCTTATAAATATTCTCACAGGGACTAACATTGAGTTCTAATAATCACTCTATCCATATTCAATATATCAAGACCCAGCAAATCAGAAACCCTCATCAATAAAACAAACACATCCCCCTCTAAAGGAGCTAAACTAGAATCACCTTTCTAACTGCTCTCAATACGATTCTCGTTACTAATCGATTTCCCTTCCCTCCCGACAACTAAAGGAGCTAAACTAGAATCACTTTTTTAGCTACTCTCAATACAAGTCCTGCTGCTAACCGAATTTCCTTCCGTCCCTACGACCCCTTCCATTAGGCTGTTTTGAGGTTATGAATTGCTCTCATCGGTAAAATCCTCAGCAAAATCACTTGAGACCTCCGAATAATTATCTTGGCAGTGTTGGCATCCAAATCCTTGACATAAACTAGTAAAAACTAACTCCTCCTTTGAATCTACAACAAGCTTCAGGTTTATACTAATGGTTCCCAAAGGGACCGAAATAAGGTAGAGGACAACATCGAGTCAGTCTGATCGCTCAAAATTACAATCCATTACCACTACAAGACCAAACTTATCTGCTAACCCGTGAATCAATGTTTCGCTAATAAAAGATGGGGGTAGGCCCATAAAGTCAAGGTACATGATACTTTCTATGAGAATAAAGTCATCTGGTAAAATCTGAACCGAAGCCAAAACATGTTGCATCATTTTCCAATCACCATTCATAAAATCATGTAATGCATTCACTGAACTAAAGGACATAATAACACAATCACCCCCAATAGGTACAACGAATTCCATAGCAAGACCATTATCATATAGCAAATCAACAAAAGTACGAATATGAGAAATAATTTTTAATTTTGCAAGGCAAGATATATCTCTTCACGTTGTTTTTTGCATCATAAAATCCATGTTGGGTTACAATTTTTCTAATCTGATCATGTTAGTCTCCTCTCCCAAAGGCTCACGAACCAAAGCCGCATCGGGTTTACGTGAATCAGCCACCACAACTGCAAATGATCTATTATCACGTGGTGAATTCTGAAATACATATTGTTGTTTAGGGATAAGTTTCTTCATTCTAGTTTGAATAGGTTCCACATAATCCCTAGAAAATCTAGCTCTATGTATACGTAGCCTCGCAACGCCAATTGTCATGAGATTCAATCCATATAAAGCCTCCTAAAACGGCATTGATCCATCGAGGTTAATAAAGCCAAAATTTAGATTCCTAGCATTCCTTTCCTTCACAACATACACCCAACCATTAACTCCCTAATTCTTGAACACTCTTTGCATAGCATCAGTGTCATAATGATTGGTGTTTTTGGTTTAGTATGCCATACAACACATGGAAAGCGATAAATAAACAAAGCAAGAAAATAAAATTATTACGAGTCTTTACGAATACCTATACATTTTTCTAATGCAAGAAAATAAATAAAGCGATAAATAAATAAACGGGCGAAACCGAGTTTTAACCGAGCTCACCGACTCGGACCCAGCTCCAAATGGGGCAAAAGATATATAGGAATAATCATAAATTAAGCATGAATAAATAAATGCAGAAAATAAACACATAGTATGAAGAAAACGTATTTTTGGATTTTTCGGGACAAAAACATAATTTTTGGGTGTTAATTAATTATCTAACAACCTAAGAAGGGGGAAATAAATTAACTAAACATCCTAAAATTAGATTTAGCATATTCAAAATATTTTGGGGATTTTTAGTTGGTGGAAAACGATTTATTTAGATTTATTTAGTTAAAAACACAGTTTTTAAGCCATTAAAATGCATATTAAATCAAATAAAAAAATAAAATCTAAAAACAGAATAAAATTAAATAAAAACAGTTTCAGATTAGTCATAAACTTTTGGAAATTTTAGGATGAAATCGGGGTAAAAAATGCAAGAAAACGGCGAAAAAGGGCTAAAAATAGCTTTTGGCGGCAAAGGGCTTTGGCCACAACCTTGACCGCCACTGCTATAGCCTTGCCCGCTATAATGGCAGCGGTGAAGGCTATAGTGGTGGTGGTCAAGGCTATCGCTATAGCCTTGGCCGCGTCAAACCATTTTTAGGGAGGGAAACTAGTGTTTTTGCATCTATAAACTCAAAATTATTTAAGTTTTAAGTTATAATCAACTATATTTCAATATATCTAGACTTAAAACACTCAAATAATGTTGATTTTATGGATTTGGGTAAGTGAATACCCAAAAAGTGTAAGAAATAATGGGACATCTATAGGGGTGGAGTTCACCTCTATAGCTATAGCCTTCACCGCTATAACAGTAGCGGCCAAGGCTATAGGAGTAGAGGTGAAGGCTATCCCTATAAAAGTTAGATTATTTTTTGACGGTTTTACAAGAACACCAAGGAAAAACTAAGAAACAACACCAAAAGCAGCAAGAATAGCAACAAAAAACAACAAAATGGAGTAAAAGATCAAGGAACTCAGTTTTGTTACCTCTAAGCTATGAATCTAACTTAGGAGACTCGAATAGGACATTTAGCAAGCTTTTGACGATTTTCCGACGGAATGGCGACGGAAACAGCGACGAAAATAGTGATAGATTATTTGGGTGGTATTTGAGGAAAAGTCTCTAAAACCCTATTTAATCCGTTTTAACCTATGATTTCTAATTGATTTTAGTGTTTAAGCTACGAGATCAAGCCTAAGAACAACCAAGAATCGAGATTAGAGAGGATTAAACCCGGATT
This sequence comes from Euphorbia pulcherrima, assembly GCA_947683365.1. Lineage (NCBI taxonomy): Eukaryota > Viridiplantae > Streptophyta > Magnoliopsida > Malpighiales > Euphorbiaceae > Euphorbia > Euphorbia pulcherrima. The sequence continues at coordinate 13,739,724 of CANTUS010000010.1, read as the reverse complement.
CTATGTTTTTCTTAAGCTTTATCTCTCTAGTTCTTCAATTTCTCTCTCTTGTTCTTGATTTTTCTCTCAAAAGTGATTTCTAAATTCTAAATCTAGAGAAAAGTCCTCTTACCTCTCTCTTGGATTGGTTTAAATACTCTCACACACAAAAATCCACCGACTTAGGTGAATTTTTAGGAAAAATACGTGGCCAAATCGCAAGAGGAGAGAGAGAATGAGGTGGCCGTGCCACGCCCAATGCCACTATCATAGCGCTGACTGCCATAGTGGCGACGGTCACCGCCGTGACAGTAGCATCCACCAGCTCTACGGTGGCGGTGGTTGCTGCCGTAATGGCGGGAGTGGCCACAATGGATGTGGCCACCCCAGTGGCGTCCACTGCCATAAAGGGTGGTGGTGAACTCTACAAGGGCGGCGGTGGCTACCACAAGAGTGGCGGCCATGGTCGCCGAAGGGCAGTGGTGTCAGCAAAAAGGGGGACAAAGGGGCTATTTCATTAGGTGCCCTCTGCATGATTTCAAATGTAAGGTTTTTTTTATATAAATGTAAGGTGTTGTGTGGAATTATTTTGGAGTTTCATTACGTTTTCTCTATTTTTGAATTTGATTTGATTTTCGTTTTGAATATTTTGATTTGATTCGATTATCTCGTTCAAATTATTTTATTTTTCAAATTTGTTGGATAAAAAGTTGAATCTCTGATTTGATTCAGTTATCTCTGTTTTGTTTCCAGATTTGAATCTCTGTTGGATATAAAGAGTTTGCACATATGGTGTTTGATGGATTTCCTGAGTGGTTCTGAGATTATTGGATATAGAGTTCTTAGAGTTGTGCTTACAAGTTTATCAAGCTTTCATTTGATTCGCAACTTATTTGTTTGATTTGAGCTTTTGAATTTTGGTTTTGAATGTTAAAAATCAAAGATATTAATGTGTTTTTATCAGATTTGTTTTTTATTTTGCATTTTCATTTTTCTGCTATCTTATGGTATTTACCTGGTAAGAAACTGGTAGTTTTCTAATTTTCATGTAAGAAACTTGCGTTTACCTGGTAAGAAACTGGTAGTTTTCTAAATTCACAATTTTTATTTAAGAAGCTGGTATTTATCTGGTAAGAAACTGGTAGTTTTCTAAATTCGCAATTTTCATCAAACTTGGATATTACTAGTTTTCTAAATTTATTGTGTTTTATTGGTCACAAGTTAGGTTTCATTAGAAAAACTTTTCCTATCGGGTATCTGCCACCTACTTACCAGTTTCCTACCTGTTCATTACTTGATTTTTTTTCATACAGTGATTTTGAATTTATTGCAAGTCATTTTACATTCCCTACCAGCTACCTACAAGGTACTTACTAGATACCTACCGGATACATTCAAAAACTTTTTTTAACTGTTGAGTTAAAAACAGATACTTATCAGATACCTACCAGATTCTATTTAAAAACATATGAAAATACGATTCTTACTAGTTACCTACCACTTACTTACCAGATACTTATCAAATACTTACAAGATTCTGTTGAATTAAAAATAGAAATTCAAAAATATGGAAATATGATTCTTACCAGTGAAAAATTGATTGAAAGTAGCAGAAACCCAGAGTTAGAGAAAGAAATTCAAGAGAGAGAGAGATTTTTGTTCATCACCCAAAAACCGATTTGCGGTTTACAAGAATACAGGCTTATAGCCATTAGAGCGCATTCATCTCTCCTATCAGTTAATTGAAATTGCAAATAAACCATCACTACTTAACGCAGCGTTTACTAATTAAGGAAAACAAAAGCTAATTGAACTAGACACAACAACCAAAAACACACAGTTCAACTTCTACTCATAATACTTATCTACCCATTAGTTACCAGATATCGAACAACCAAAAAATAAATTCGAAAAAGTATATCATAATGGAAGGCGTTTCGAAGATAAAAATGAGACGAACAAAAAAACATTAGAACGACATGTAAAAAAATGAACAGTTTGAAGATAATGTCAAAATAAAATAGAAAAAATGAATAGTGTGTAGCGTGAACAGTAGTGGAACGTATGAAAGATGAGTGAGAATTTAAAATTGGTCAGAGAGTGCAAAGAAAATATAAAATGTTAATTTAGTAAATATGAAACTTAAACCATATATTTTTGACAATTTTCTCAATTAATTCAAAAGAAGTTGATCTTGGAATATTGTTGGGAATAAAATTTATGGCTTATAATTGATTTAAATTTCATTATTGAAATTACTACGGGAATTTAAAAGTTGCTTACACACAAATCATAAAACTCCAAAACTAGAAGACCCAATAATACATGAATAAAAGCCCCCAATGTGAGGATTCAAGTGTTACAAATAAAGCACGAAGAACTCAATTACTTGAGACTTGTTGAAGCAAATAAAAGACTGCGAGTCTACTAACGAATTTTTTTTGATAGAATATAATCACAAATATTCAATTACTGTATGCAACAGTTACATAATTGAGTAATTATAAAGATAACACATTGAGCATCCACAAACAAATGATCAAGAAAACCACTTCATTAATTGGAGAAATTGAAACCAGAAATTAACAACTGTATAAATTTACAAATAAAAGCACAAACAACAACCAAATAAGCTAATTAACATAGGTTTCGGAAAACTGAAAACCCTAATGGCACCAATTAACTCTAATGTGATTAGATTTTATAGTTCGCGGAACGAAGCAAGCCTTTCTTGATTGCGCTCCAACTCTTGGATTAGGGATTTTCGGATTGATTGTTCGAGACCAGAAAACGCCTCTCCAGTGATTGAGAACAGAAGAAGCATGATCCCTTATAATCTTCTTGATTCGAGGATTTGTCACTAAAGAATCAAGAACACTGCCCTCATCGACAGAGAGCAGGACTTGTTTTGTAACAGGCAAAGACCTAAGCTTGGTTAGGGCTTTGAGGCATCTGTCTTCTAATACATCTTTTCCGGCTGTCTTCACCACTATTTCAACTAATTCCTTAATTTGTTTCTCCATTGTAATTGATCGATCTTCCTTGATGAGTTTGTGTTGTTGTCAATTAATTTCACAAGAACCAATGGCAAGTATATATACATTTGGGAAACCTTATTTTCCTAATCCTATAAGAATTAAGGAGGACTTTAGTTTGACGCTAACTTTATTATTATTATTATTATTATTATTATTATTATTATTATTATTATTATTATTGGTCCCGAAATGGCTATGAATAGTACTAGAAGGGGTGTATAGTACTTTGGAAAAACTTTTCAACTTAAAATGTTTTTTTGCCTTTTAAAAATAATTTTCTCAATCTCAAAAAATATGATTGCCATAAATATAATTTAGAAGCCCGAGCGTTGGTTTTGGCTGGCCATGTTATTCATAATATTGAGGATAGCCTAAAGAAAAAGGCTATTGAATATTCGTCTAACTCTAAGGAAAACGGCTCGGTTAGCTCGGATGAGGAGCATTCATGTGACTCACAACATACTCCACCATCTAATTGATTAAATCTGGTGGTTCAGTTGACAGAGGGTAAATCCAATGAGATGATTAATGGGGATTCAAATGTTGTGAAACCTAAGGCTATTGTTGAGAGTAGAGAATCTTGGTCAGATATGGCTGAGTAGGAAGATTAATCTCAATGGACAAAGGTCAGGGAGAAAAGTAAAAAAAACGGGAGACACATCGCATCAATTATGAGATATGGCAGAGGAAGATGAGAATTCTCATTGGGAAACGGTTATGGATAAAGAGAAGAAGCAAAAACCTAAGGATTCAACATGCACCGCCCGCGACCGAACCTTGTAAGGGGTTGCGACATCGCAGCTCATTCTGGTAGCGGGTCATTTAGAAGGGATTCTAGTCCTATCAGTCTGAATCAAGAGTAATCTATCCCGCCAATGTTTGGTTGGAAGCAACCACAAGTTTGCAAATACTAGGAACTCGAGGGAGTTTTATTTCTATTTTTGAGTTTCTTAGCAGTACTTTGTTTTTTTCCAGATCTTTTACCTGTTTTTCTTTTTCTCCTTTGATTTTAATAAATAGGCCGGAATTGTCGAGCTCAACTTCAATAAAAAAATATGAATGCTATAAAATAATTATAATTATTATTAATGGCGTTCCTCCAACCCAAGCCGCCACCCACCACTCCCTCCCTCCGATCAACGCTGTCGCCCACCACTCCCTCCCTCCGATCAACGCCGTCGCTACCCTCAGCCCATCCACTACAACTAATACAGCCGTCACCAACTCTCCACCCCCCTTACCAGAAACAAGATTTTTTTCGAAAACTTCCCTAATTCCCACAACGCAGCAGCCGTGTCTAGGGTTTTCAAGCGACCTGGAATCTCAGGCAGAGTGTAGACTTGGAAACTCAGGCAGAGTGTATGTGGCAAGGAAAAAGAGTGCTAGGAACCTTAATTTTGGCTTTCTAACCCTAGACTATCCCCAATCCATTCGTGAAGCCATCCATCGGATTAATACAATCTCAATCGGTACAGCCAAGATTCGTATGTACCAAGCAAGGTACTCAATGAAGCCAAATCACCCTATCAGCGATCCAAGACCCATGAGATCTAAGGCCAGAAAATTGATCTTTCGTGATTCCCTAAGAGACAACAGGTCCTACATGAACGTTGTTGCCGCTGGAGAAGAGGCACATGGAGCTGCCACCGCTCCCGGTCTCAATCAAAGTACCAAGGAGAATAGTCCTATCAGCCCTCAGAGCCCCATATTTGTAACTGAGGCTGCCTCATGGAAGAACAAATCCTACCTTGTCAAGCTTCACAACATCTCAATTATCTGGAACATCTTCGAGATTGCTACTGACAGTGATTTCGACGTTGATTTTATTGCTCCTGTAGGCGGAGATCTTGCCGTAATGAGCTTTCGCTCTCTTTCTGCCCTTGATGCTTTTCTGAAGGTCTTACCCATAAGTTCAGATTTTGCCCCTTCTGAAACTATCATGTACCTTGATCTCATGGGCATCCCCATATCAATCATAACTGATACTCTTATAAGGAAATTGGTTGGCTGTTTTGGCAGGGTCATTACTATGGATAGCAATCTGGAGACTCTAGATAGGTTAGACGTTGTTTTATGTTTGATCTCAGCCCTTCTGGGCACTGTATGCACCCCCTTCTTAATAGTACTGGGAAATAAAGAGTTTAAGATTTTCTGTAACCTGCGTCAAGGAGTGGGATACCAATAATGCGAAGATGATAACCTTTCATACTCTACTGACTCAGACTCCAGTGTCGATAACTCCTCTTGCTGAAATGGGGCTCGCTCTGCCTCGAGAAGTAGTACTTCGAGCAAAGTCCTAGAATCCCCCTCAGGTGCTCCTACCTCAGCTATCAATGCCGTGAACCCTAAGTCAGTTAGGAAGTTACCTTAGCACACCCCAGATACCGCTCATACTGGCATTATATCTGATTCAGCCTCGGGGTGAACAACAACCCGACTCTAGCAGTGCCAAAATCTCTCCATCGAAATAGGTAAACAACGGTGCATCTATCATGGAATCCTCATCAGGTCCGAACATTAGCAATATGAATAGGGTTATATTGCAAGTGGATCCTACCAATTCTAGGCCCGATGAGGGGCTTCTTACTTTCCAAATTAGGAAATCTGTGCGCTTATTTGATGGTGCACATCAGGATGTGATTTTGGAGGCATTGAAAGGTTTGATCTAGCTTTATTACCCACTTCAAGGTTTTTCTTGATTTCTATAATGTCTGCTAATTTTCTATTTTGGAATTGTCAAGGTGGAGTCAACAATAATGCGAAACAAATGTTGATTCGGTATAACATCCGTAAGATAAATTTGCACTTCTTTATCCTCTTGGAAACCAAGGCAGATGATGTGACCAATAATGCTATGCGTGAGATCTGGGGGCACAATAATTTTAGCTACTATTTTATTCATTCAAATGGCCTCTCGAGAGGAATTGTAGTTTCTTGGAATGCATCCTTGCTTAACGGAACTGTGACATAAGGATCCGATAGATGGCTGTCGTTAACCTTGACGATAGATGGATTAGATCTCAACGTGTAATGTGTTTATGCCTCTACCAACTATGTCAAAAGATACACTATATGGCAGGCCCCATCCCCCCTTATTCAGAATTCCAATCATGTGATTGTCTGTGGCAATTTCAATGAGGTCCTTTATAGCTTAGAAAGGTTTGGTGGTGGTACTTTGAATTCAATTCTTCAATTTAAGGAGTTTGCAGATGGTTGCTCATTATATGATTTGCCACTTCATGGAAGGGATTACACATGGTCCAATAGTGTCTCCTTTTCACGAATAGATCTGGCATTTGTTTCGTGCGACATCTTAGACTTGTGGCCTATGATGAATATCTCAACCCTGGACTCGACTCTTTCGGATCATTTCCCGGTTATCTTCCATTCACACACCCTTAACGCTTTGGGTCTGAGGCCTTCCTGGTCCCTTAACTGCTGGTGGGAATCGGGAAGTCTTCCCTTTCCTCCAAACCAAATAGGAGGTGACAGGTAACAAATGGCCAAGAAAGCATTTTGACTTTAAACTCAAATGGCTTTGGGACTATATAAAACCGCGGCACTCATTCAACTTTGGAAACCTTAAGCGTAAAATTAAGTCTCTTGAGGAAAGGGTTATCAGCTTGACCTCAGCTGATGTCACAAGACCGATTGACGTGACTCATGGTTCAGAACTACAGAGGGCGTGAAATCTTCCTCGGGAAAATAGGAGGAGCCTCGAATTAATTCACCATCAGCAGTCCAGAATTAATTGGGCTGTCTCGGGAGACAACAACTCTGCTTTTTTTCATCGCGTTGCCTTGGCAAGGTTTAGGGGAAATAGAATAACTCACTTGGAAATCGAAGGGGATTTGACCAGCGACCAGCTGACTATTACCACCTATATCCGCAACTTCTATGCGGGCCTATTCCTGAGGCCTCATCCATGTTATTTTCACTTAACGACCTTGACTTCAAATCTGTAGACGTGGCTTCAAACCAGCGGTTAGTAGCCCCCTTCGACGAAAATGAGATTTAGAATGCTATTGGTGGATGTAACGAAAATAAATCCCCTAGGCCAGATGGTTACAATTTCTTTTTCTACAAGAGAACTTGGCCTGCTTTCAAAAGGAATTTTATGGGGCTGCTTAATAAATTTCACGTAATGGGGCTGCTGCCGAACTTGATTAAATCCTCCTACACGGTCTTAATCCTGAAGGTCCCGGGTACTTCGCTTCTTCCTAATTTCAGGCCTATAGCCCTTATTCATGGATTGCACAAAGTCGTCGCTAAAATACTTGCTAACAAATTAAAGGATGTTCTACCTAGCTTAATCTTTGAAAATCAGTTTGCATTTGTGAAAGACAGGAGTATACATGAATGTTCTTTTATTGCCTCAGAAATCATCCACTCTGCTAAAGATAGTAGACAACCGTGCTTTGTTCTCAAGTTAGACTTTCAGAAAGCTTTCGATAGCGTATCATGGAAATACATAGACATAGTATTGAGAAGAATGGGTTTCAATGAGAAATGGGTGAACTGGCTCTCTAACTACAGGAATGGCTCGGTAACTTCTATTCTCATTAATGAGTCTCCTTACAACCCTATAGAGTTATACAGCGGTGTAAAGTAAGGCAACCCAATATCGCTTTACATTTTTATCCTTGCGATCGAGGGTCTTAAACAGCTACTGGATGCGTGTATTCGAAATGGAACCTTGCCTGGATTTCAAATCAACGGTTCACAGAAGGATGTATCACTTCTCCAATTTGCAGATGACACCATGTGCTTTATTCCTGCAGATAAGTCTCTCATCCCCTCTTATATTCAAATCTTTCACTGCTTTGAGCTAATTTCAGGCTTGTGCATTAATTATCAAAAAAGTTCTGTCTTGGGTATTAATGTAAGTGAGAGTCTTTTGAACGATTGTGCAAATATGTTAGGATGTAATATTGAGAACTTCCCTATCAATTACTTAGGCGCTCCCCTTTGCCTGAAAAGGCCCCCGGTCTTGATATGGAACTCATTGATTAGTAAGTTTTAGAATAGACTATCTAGCTGGTTAGGGAATTATCTTTCTTGTGCGAGGAGAGTAGTGCTAATCAAGTCAGTCCTGTGTTCCCTCCCCAAATACCTTTTGTCCCTCTTGAAATTGCCAATGTCGATCATTGACAAGCTTGTAAGCCTAATGAGAAATTTTCTGTGGAAGGGTGATTCATCCAGTAGAGGGTTATGTAAGGTGAGTTGGGAAACCATTATTTTACTGAAGAATCTTGGTGGGTCGTTCATTCCAGACCTTAGGCTTGTAAACTGCAGTTTATTGTTAAAGTGGGTATGGAAAATATATCAACCGACCTCTAGTAGTTTATGGTTTGATATTTGTGTCAATAGACATTCTTTTTCGGGTTGGAACTCGTTAATAGGCTCAGATAAGAGGCATTTATCTTTTGTTTGGAAAGACATTATATCATGCTGCACTAAAAATGAAATTTTCTGGAACTTCTTCACCTCTAATGTTAAAATTCGTGTAGGAAACGGGCAACTTGGCTCATTTTGGAAAGATAACTGGACTACAGATCAATCACTTGCATCCCTATTCCCGGACCTTTTTTCCAAGTGTAACAACAAAAATTGCACCATCGCGCAAGGGTATGAAGCCGTTATAGCCTCTTCCTTCTCAAGACCCTTTTGGAAAAGAACCCTTCGAATCTCTTCAAGAGAAAGATGTGCCGAGATGTATACCTGGATCTGTCAAGTGAGGCCCACGGTAATAAATCCCTTACCTACAAATGACATCGTTATCTGGAGCTGTGAGGCAGATGGCAGATTTTTAGCAAGCTCCTTTTGTAAAAATTACTACAAGCCCGATCGGTGGACCAAACCCCGCACAGACGTTTCACTGCTTTGGGATACATGCCTCCTGCCGAAAATTCAATTTTTTGGATGGCTTGTTTTTCATGAGAAACTAACTTCAAGGGACTTTCTTATCTGTAGGGGCTGCATTACGGACAACTCTTGCCCGTTTTATGATCATATCGAGACCATGGACCATGCTCTAATCCATTGCACCAATAGCATACCTATGTGGTGGATTTGTTTCGGCTATTTGGCCTGAGGATTATTGTTCCCTCCGCACCATATGACTTCTTACTATATTGGAGATCCCATTTTTCCCCTGGCCTGAAGAGATCCTTTACAATAACATTATGGTTTTGCATTGCATGGTCAATGTGGAAGCGACGCAATAAATTTATTTTCGAGGGAACATCAAGCACCGAAGACATTCTTGTCTCAAGCATCCACTATTGTATGTTTATTTTTCAATGTAAAAGGCAGCAACTACGTATTCAGGTTTCGAATATTTTCACAAATTTGAATTTATTTGTTCGCTAATGCTTTGTACCACCTAGACGATCCTTATTCAGGCTGTAATTTTTGGGGATAGTTCTCTTCTCGAGACCTACTCTTCTTAATGAAAAGGGGGTAGGTGTTTTGTGGGTAAGTGGATGAGCTAACCTAGTTAGGTAATCCACCCCTAAATTTTCACCCGCCCAAATCTTTTTTCCTTCTGGTTGAACACAATGTTCCATCAGGGGTTTTTAAAAAAAAGTATAATTGAAATAAAGGACGCGCACCTTTGCGAGCCCTGGGTAAACCTTGCCGTTGATATTGATTTTCCGGCCATTCTTGATGGCCGATCTCTGATTTTAAGTGATGGATGCATCCTACCTCTCCTTCTATTGCAATAGCAAAGATAAGTTGGCGGGTTCTTGCTAACCCTTGGCTTTAAAATCTGTGAACCCTAACCCTAACCCTAAAAAACTGAGCTTTACCAGTATTCTCAAGGGCTCAGATACTAAGACTGTCGAACCAATTATTTCGTTGATTGCTTTAGCTGAAACCTCAACTAAGGGAGGCTTTATCTCTGTCCGAATTCCGCAGGCTATCCTTGATAAGCAGATTGCTACATGTTCAAATTCCTTAATCGATCGTTTAATCCTTCAACGGGGGATGCACCCTATAAACTCCCTATGATAAAAAAAACTCTAACCTTGATTTAGGCTATCGAAGATCCCTAGCTATTCATTTCACTCGGGAAGGGACACTATCACATTATGCTCAGTAGGCAACCGATGAAACAGAAGGTGTGGCAATGAGGAACTCTATATTTAAAGCGAGGTGTCTTTTGCCTTCAACCTTGGCAGCCTAACTTTGATCCTGCGGATCAAAAGACAGCTAAGGGACTTGATTGGGTGAAGCTACAAGGACTTCCTTGGGAATACTGGGATCCTACCATTCTTGCCTGCATCGCGAAAGGTATTGGCAACGTTTCTAGGATGTATCGTGCTACTCTTGAAGGTGATTATAGTCACTTTGCTATATTACTCATTGACGTTGATCTTGCTAACTCTTTACCTCATACTATTGGTGTGGAGAAGGGATTAAGGTAAGCAAATTTTGCTTGATATTGAATATGAGAATGTTCCACAATTTTGCAAGCTCTATTCGTTGATAGGACATTCTTGGCATGATTATTGTCAATATAAAGGACTAGAGGCTGAATCGAAGGGAGAGAAATTAGAGAAGGAGAAGGCTATTTTAAGAGGCCGTTCTCGAGATCGCCGTGAATGGAGGTGTACTACGGAAGTTGTTAAAAGGAATAAGGAATTAGTCCCCCTTGATAATGTGCAATAGTGTCTTTGCGATGACTTGGTGGATAGAGGCCGAATTAAACATGTGAAACCTGTAAATAGTAAGCATATTCGTGACAGTGCGAACCAAACTCATGACACTTCGTGTTGCAAGTCACATGACAACAAGCAACGGACTTCTAAGAAGACAGTTGAAACCACTTCAGGTGATATTAGGAGGTTGAAACTTGTGGATGATTTTGGACTAGGGGCGGCATCCAATCCTGTAGATGATGACGGGATGACTGGAAATCAGGCTCCACCCAGTGGCTGTAATACACACAGTCACAATCATCACGCTTTATCAACTGAAAGAAAGGGAACCATGTCTTGGGCATATCAATTTGCTTAAAGTGATGAGGAAGATGACACTATAAATGCAGAGTTGGTTAAAAATAGAGCAACAGGGAACGCTATTATTTAAGAACACTCTCCACTAATGATAGTGCCTTTATCGATTGTTCCTACCAAAGAATGGACCACTGTTAAGAGGAATCATAGGAAACAACCGAAGGCTAGCATCTGAAATGAACAAATTGTTGAACCCGGAGGTAGTGACTCACTTCCTTGGAAGCTGGGTACCAGTCAAAAACAGAAGTAACTCATTGTGGCTCATAGAGAGCAAATTCAAAGAGACCATGAAAAGCCAAATAAATATTCTCCTACTTAGGGAGTTCATTTTTAGCCTTGATGGACTTATGTGTCCTACCTTCTTATTTTTCTTTAATTGTTTTCATTTTTCTATTTAATAAAATTTGAGTCCTGTTTTACCAACCTTGGCTTCTAAAAAAAATATAAATATTGTAAATATAAATTGCAAGTAGTTTGAATTGGATTGCTTTGTTTCATTGCTTTGAATCTTGTAGTTTATTGCTGTCCGTTATCAATGGTTTAGAATTTAGCAAGATGATTTGTTCGGATTTTGGACGAAACCTTTGAAGTTCCGATTCTATCAAGTTCCACTCTACATTTTAATAGAATGGCTTGAATATGTTTCACTGATTATCACATGTCGGCTCTAAAACCATATGAATATACGTACTCTATATCTAGATTCCGTGATAATTTCGATAGTAAAATATAGGCCGAATGCTCTCTAATACCCCCAGCTTGCGTACTTTTGCCTTAGATATACCCAAACTTTGAAGTGGACCTTCGAGGTACCTGAACTTGTCAAAAGTGAGCCTCCGTGTTACATGTTGCTGATGTGGCAGGTGAGGTGTCCCCCTTTGATCAAGGGGGCGCGTGTTTGAAATAAAAAATGAGTAAAAAATTTATATAAATTCAATAATTAATAAAAAATCATTAAAAAATCCCTAAATATTTTTCTAATTGCAAAATGACCATCTTCCTCCTTTAGGGTGTGTTTGAAAAGCTCACATTTTCTGAAAAATTCTTGCACCAAATTTATTTTCTTAATTTTTCGAATATTTCATAATTTTTTGGGATTTTTCGATTTCTTATGAAACCGAGCCCAAAATGTATTTTCAAATTTTGGGCCCTTCTAAAAACATTTTCTAAAAAATTTTCACAGTAAATTTATTTTCTTTATTTTCCGAACATTTCATAATTTTTTGAGATTTTTTGATTTTTTACGAAACCAGGTCCCGAAAGGTATTTTCACACTTTCGAGCCCTTCCAGAAATAGTTTTTGAAAAATTCTTGCACAAAATTTATTTTCTTCAGTTTTCGGATATTTCATAATTTTTTGGGATTTTTCAATTTTTTACGAAAACGGGCCCCGAAACGTATTTTCTCATTTTCGGGCCCTTCCGGAAACATTTTCCGAAAAATTCTTACACCGAATCTATTTTATTTATTTTTTCGATATTTCATAATTTTTTAGGATTTTTCGATTGTTTACGAACCCATAACCCGAAACGTATTTTCACATTTTCGGGCCCTTTCGGAAACATTTTCTGAAAAATTCTTGCACCAAATATATTTTCTTTATCTTCCGGATATTTCATAATTTTTTAGGATTTTTCAATTTTTTACGAAACCGGGCCCCGAAGCATATTTTCACATTTTCGGGCTCTTTCGGAAACATTTTTGAAAAAATTATTGCACCAAATTTATTTTCTTTATTTTTCGGACATTTTATAAATTTTTGGAATTTTTAATTTTTTACGAAACCGGGTCCCAAAACGTATTTTCACATTTTCGGGCCCTTCCATGAACATTTTCAAAAATTGTAGAAGATTGTATTTTTGGTTGAATTAAAATTACAGGGACTTAAAAGAAGTTTTGTCATGCTTTTTTGAAATTTTGTTAGTTTATGCCACTTGTCGTTATGCCATTGATTTGACTTGTCCAAAATTTTGGTGTTTGTTGGTTGAATTTAAATTACTGGGACTTAAAAGAAGTATTGTCAAGGGTTTTTTTGAAATTTGATAGTCAATGCCACGTGTTATTCACCCATTGGTTTGATTTTTTCAAATTTCCACATTGTCAGCAGCTGAAAAACACTCTCCAGGCTGCGACTGGGCGAGTAGGTTTGAGGTAACACAGAGGCTCACTTTTGACAAGTTCAGGTACCTCGGAGGTCCACTTCAAAGCTTGGGTATGTCTAAGGCAAAAGTGCACAAGTTGGGGGTATTAGAGAGCATTTGGCCTAAAATCTATATCAACCGTAAGCCATAAACTTTTATCCAAATAAAACCTAAGACAAACTTGCATAGAATTGAATGATAAGAACAATTAAGTGAAAGCACATCTTAATACATATTGATTAATTACAACTGATTAAGAAAAGAAAACAAATGTAATAGATCAAATTAATGAAATATGTTTTCTTTTCTTAATTAATGAGGGCGCCTCTACTAGGATTTCGAACCTAGCCTGCCATTTTTGCTTCTTGTTTATAGGCCGCCATGGCTACCGGCGAGCCTAGTGAATCACAATCTGACTTCAACATCATTTGGCTCTTTAGTCGGGAGAGCTTCCTTAAGGCTGTGAAACTTATGTCACCTATTTTGAAAAACCCTAATTTGAAGGGACATGTTTCAACGTAATATGTTAATCAATGTTTTGCCAGCATTGCTAAGGGGGATGATTTCTCCATCCCAGTAAAGGCTATCATGTCGAGATCTTCACCAAGGGGGGGTTTACATTTGCAAAAATCCTTCAGATTGTGTTATGCTCCAATTCTTTAATTGGAAGATTGATTCTTTAAAAGGGGATTCTCTTTATATATTACAAAAACCTTGAAGGATTAGCTACCGCAACTTGGGGTTTGAAAGAATCTTGGAGATTGAGTTTATTAAGGAAAGGATACTATCATGTTTTGCTTGGATCTCTGGCTTTGAAGAATAAGATTTAGTTGAGAGGCCCCCTAGGTCTAAAACCTGACGTTTTCATACTACAACAGCTATATTTTAAACCGGATGAGCAGAAGATAACAAACTCTTGTTTAGGTTTTTTCCATGGTCTACCGTGGGAATATTGGGATGCTATAATTCTTACTTGTCTTGTGATAGGGATTGGTGATTTTTCAAGGGTTGATAAAAGCATATTGGAGGGGAACTTTGCCCGAGTTATTAATGATGTTGAGCTTGCTAATAATTTCTAGTATACACTAGGAGTTGAGAAGGAGGCCAAACATATTTGGATTGATGTTGAATATGAGAATTTGATCCAATTTTGCAAGATTTGTTCCTCTGTTGGCCATTCATGGTAGAAGTGTGGGCATAATAAGAACCTTGGCTCTAAGAAGGAGAGTAAGGAAAAAAGGGTAAAACAGACGTAAGATTCCACTGTTAAAGAACGACTCCTCCGCATGAACCTTGGATTGATGGTAATAATAATGTGGTTGGGAATAATTCTTTAAGGGATAAGGCTGCTGAGGTTCCTTTAGCTGCAATCCAAAACCGTTCATGTACTGATTTGTCTCGGTCAGTGATGCCTACGCTTGTTGATTCTGTAGTAGTTGGATAGCTACTTGTGGTCTACACTTCGGGTGTTGCTATTTCTAGGGAGCCATAAGTGGTTACTCATTCACTTCTCTCTTAATTAAAAGAAGTAAACTTAGTGGTTGACACTAGTCCTAAGGTTGATGGTCAATCGACTGGAATAATAGAGGATGGTAGTATTTCCAACAAGCAAGTTCGTTTGAGCCCTGCAGATTTACAAGGAGATGATAGGGCTGATCTGCAAGAAGAGGATGACATCATGGATTCTAATTCATATTATTCTCAACCTGAGAGAGGTGTTCCAGGCACTTGGGCGGATTCCACCAAACGAGAAGAAGCAAACATTGAAAACAATGCTAAGAAACTAGCACCTCCTTATGTGAGGTACGAGTACTCAGTTACATATGACGAAAGCTCATGGAATGAGATAGATGAGGGAGACACTATCCCATGAAATCAAAGAAATAAAAAGTATTCTGTGGTTAGTCGAGTACAAGCTAAGCGTGATCACAAGCCACCGCAAAAATACTCTCATTCGTAGGCAATTTTCTTTCTATTGCCTAAATGGTTGTTTTACTTTGTTGTTTTCTTCTTTTTCTTCCTAATATTTGACCCGGTTCTCCAACCTTCACTTTCAATAACAAAATCACTCAGTAAAAGTTCAAAGGGTCTTCAATCCTTTTGCCTGTAGTCATCAAGAGGTCAATTACGAAAGATAGAGGAGAAAAAATGATCCTTCTCTTCATTATATATGTTTCAACATGTATTAAGGTACGCTTCTGCTTTAATATTGTTTTCATCATTCATTTCTAGGCAAGGTTTGGTCTTGGAATTTTATTCCAATTTTTTGAAATTGTTCGGGAGAGGGAAAAGGTAAGTGGAAAAGATTTTCACCACTGTTGAAAACCTTCGCCAAGGTAAGATATGGTATTAAAATAAAATGTTCCCGATCTCAAGGTGAGATCAAGAAAAAGTTAATTAATGAGAGTAATAAGTTTAGAGAATTAAAAACATCAGAGGCAAGAAAGCACAAGCTCCGCTTTCGAAACTTAAAAACGAACATACATAAATAGATACAAAGAGACCAAGTGATCCTCCGTGCTTAAAACTCCATCAAATATGAACTTGTTCCTCCGCTTCCATAGTGACCATGCAATAAGAAACCATAACAAAATACCCAAATCCCGATAAGGTCCCAGTGAGAAATAATGCTGCCATACTTCCAAAAAATTGTAACCCGTCAAAGGCATAGTCACTAAAATGCCAAAAAGCCTAAAGGCTTGAGCCCATACACGATAACTCCCATAACAATGGAAAAGCGCATGATCAGTTTTCTCAGGATCATCACAAAACGGGGAATTTCTCATCTGTCACTAATTGACATTTTTGGCTGAATAAAAACTGCCTCTTTGAAGGAGTCCATGAAACACAAGCCACCCAAAAAACCGAGCTTTAGGCATTAGGCAAGTTTCCCAAATCAACATAAAGTCCTACTTGGCTTCAGCCTGTGCGAATAGAATCCATGACTAAAAGAGGAAGCCGAATACAATTTTTGCTCGCCCAAGTCCCACCTGAATCGGTCTGCCACTAAAGCGAAATGTAATTATCGCTGTTGTCCATTCTCAGCATCGGCCCCTTAAATAGAAAATAATACCGGGTAGCTTTGAGTGATCCATGTTCAAAGTGTGCGCATCTTTCTTGAGTCAAAATTCTAAGATTTCTTTTCCAAAATGGTCTTAAAAATGCAGCAACTCCAAAAATAGAACTGCACCCCTCACACACCGAGCATGAATTTTGATTACTTAATCGGAATAGATCTAGGAACAACAAAGAAAGGGGATGATTTGAGGTCCAATTGTCATGCCAGAAGGAACAAATTATGCCATTCCCTACCTCCACTCGAACCTGAGAAGTAAGAAATCCCAAAAAACTTTGTTCTTAATACAACACGATATAATGTCACGCAAAATATGAGACAACCGCCTAGCATCATAATTTTAAACCAATGCCCATGATGTGAAACCATAACGGCTTACACAAATCTCATACCAAAGTGAATCATGACCCATAGTCCTTAATTTCCAAAGCCATTTCAATAGAAGGCTACAGTTAACAACCCTAAAATCTCTAATACATAGACCTACCAAATGTTTCGGTAAAGATATAGTCTCCCAACTAACTTTGCTAATACCCCTCATATTTGCATCACCATTCTATAAAAAGTTCATCATAAGTTGTACAAGCCTACCATTGACCGAAGATGGTAGCTTATGTTGGATATGATGTATGCCCTCAAGGCAATTAGGGCAATATATCTTAATTATGTAATAGTATGAATAGTTTGTTTAATTAATAAAGGCATTTAATCTTTTGTTTATGTGGATGTGCTTATAAACATATTATGACTGGTTAAAATATATTCCTTGATGTATGTATACGGAATTCCTTGGCATATCATAGCATGAAGTCGGAGAAATCATAGTTGGACTATATTTAGTGAGACCTGCTTCATGTGCAATTATGATTATGTCTAAACTATCCCTAGTCATAGTTTCATCAAGAAGGGATATTGATGAAGCGGTAAGACTAGCATGTGGTGAACTTTGTTGGAGAGGGTCCAAGCAGTCAATCTCCTAAGGACTAAAGGTGGTGCCTTAAGTTTGACACATGGATATATCTGAGATATATATTGGAGACCGCAGTAATGTAAACACCTGGTGTATATTTATCAATGTGTTAGCGTTTATCTTCATGCAATAAGATTTGCGAATATCCTCGTACTTGAGATACTAGTTACCTTTTGTGGTACCATCTCTATACTTTGGGTCATTCCCTTACACTCATGAATTTAGGGTGTGGGTGGTTACAGGTATAGTGATGACATCACTTTAGTAAGCTATGTAGTCGAAAAGAATCCATCGCTTTGGTTATATTGAGGAATTGTACCTGGCCGCTTATTGAAGTGATGATTGTTATAAACCGCTGATGAGAGTATGTGCTTGATAGAAATAATTTCTATTCAAACACACTATGGTAAAAGGCAATAAACTTTAGAAACAAGTTAACACTTTAACCGAACCCTATAAACCAGATGGTACTAATATTAAAGAATGAAAGAAGTTCATTGCATTGGGCAACTATTGCATTAACCGGGATTAAGTCATAAGCATAAATGAAGTTCCGAGTAACGAGGGATTGCAGACCCTTGTTAGAGGCATGCTATAGTCGTTTAAGGTAATCGAGTTCTATTCACGGTCTAAAACCTTAAGCCAATGGTTCCAATAGAACAGGGGTTGGTTAAGCCTTAATAGCTCAATACTTCGGGATCTTATAAGGTCACACACATTGGACCTTCATCGGACTGAGTAAAGAATTAATAGATTTATTCTGTTACGAAAATATAACATAATAATAATTGGATCATTATTTAATTGGTTAAAAATGATTAGATCGTTTTGGATAAGCCAAGGATTTATTTTTGACCGGTAACTAATTTATTAGGGTCACAAATAAATTAATGGTTTGATTAAAATGATCAGATCATTTTTCGGTTAAGCCAAGAATTTATTTTGACCGGTAAGCAATTTTATTAGGGTCATAAAATAAATTAAAATATTAATTAAAATGATTAAATCATTTTGGTTAAGCCAAGAATTTATTTGGACCGGTAACTAATTTTATTAGGGTCAGGCACCTTCATTTCAATCAGAATAAAAATCTCCAAATGCCACTTTCTAATACAAGAACGAACAAAAAGTTGCTACGCACCATTAGTCAGGCCTCCTCAACAACTCCAACTTAATAAGCTTAAAGACATAATAAAAACCACCAACCTCGAAGAACGGCTCCACTCATTGCGATTGTAGGACCTCCAATATCCTTCCTATATGCTGATCACTCAGGTTCCCACCTACCCAAAACACCATCATCTCCCCGCTCTCCCTCAGTACACTCTCTTGGGTTCTAATAATCACTCTATCCATATTCAAAATATCGAGACCCGGTGAATCAGAAACCCTTATCAATGAAACAACCACATCCCCCTCTAAAGGAGCTGAACTAGAACCACCTTTCTAACTGCTCTTAATACAATTCTCGTTGCTAACCGAATTTCCTTCCCTCCCTACGACTAAAGGAGCTGAACTAGAATCACTTTTCTGGCTACTCTCAATATGAGTCCCATTGCTAACCGAATTTCCTTCCCTCCCTACGACCTTCCGTTAGGCTATTTTAAGGTTCTAAATTGCTCTCGTCGGTAAAATCCTCAGCAAAATCATTCGAGACCTCTGAATAATTATCTTGGCAGTGTTGGCATCCAACTCCTTGATATAAAGTAGTAAAAACTAACCCCTCCTTTGAACCTACAACAAGCTTCAGGTTCATACTAATGGTTCCCAAAGGGACCAAAATAAGGCAGGAGACCACATCGACTCAGTCTGGTCGCTCAAAATTACAATCCATAGCCACTAGATGACCAAACTTGTCTACTAACCGTCAAATCAATGTTTCGCTAATAAAAGATGGGGGTAGACCCATAAAGTCAAGGTACATGATACTTTCCGTAGGAATAAAGTCATCTGGTAAAATCTGAACCGAAACCAAAACATGTTGCATCGTTTTCCAATCACCATTCACAAAACCATGTAATGCATTCACTAAACTAAAGGACACAATAACATAATCACACCCAATAGGTGCAGCAAATTTCACAGTAAAACAATAATCACATAGCAAATAAAAAAAATTACTAATGTGAGAAATAATTTTTGATTTTGCAGGGCAAGACATATCTCTCCAAGTTGTTTTTTGAATCACAAAATCCATGTTGGGTTGTGATTTTTCCAATCTGATCATGTTGGTCTCCTCTCCCAAAGGCTCATAAACCAAAGCTGCATCGGGTTTGCGTAAATCAACCACCACAGCCGCAAATGATCTATTATTATATGGTGAATTACAAAATACATATTGCTATTTAGGGATAAGTTTCTTCATTCTAGTTTGAATAGGTTCCTCATAATCCCTAGAAAATCTGGCTCTATATGCGTGTAGCCTTGCAATGCCAATTGTCATGAGATTCAATCTATATAAAGCCTCCTAAAATGGCATTGATCCATCGAGGTTAATAAAGCCAAAATTCAAATTCGTTGCATTCCTTTTCTTGGCAACATACACCCAACCATTAACTTCGTAATTCTTAAACACTCTTTTCATAGCATTAGTGTTATAATGATTGGGAAAATTTTCCAAATATGTCTTAGAGCATTGCAAGTTAGATTGGGGGCCGAAATTAGGTGTGGTGCGGGTGGGGTTATGTGTTTGGAAAGGGGGTTTGTTGTTGCTATAGGGCTGGAAAAAGAGACGGTGAGAGGGTAGGTTGTGATGGGGGCCGCCGACGAGCGACGGTGAATGGTGGGATTGGAGGTTTCAAAGGGTGTAGGGTTGGGCGGCTGATCGCCGCATGTAGGGGTTAGGGTTTGTAATAAATTGGAATTTTATTCCAATTAAAATTTATCTTACATACAAAACATAAACCTCTAAGACTAGAAATGCATTAATAGAAGTCCTCAGTGTGACAGATTGAAGAGTTATAATTAAAGTTTGAAACATTTATGAATACATTAGACTTGTTGATTCAAAGGAAAGATTACTAAGTCTACTAAAAATACTATCTTTTTGACATAATATAATTACAAATATTCATACACAATATAACTAAGTAATTTTAAAGAAAACAGATTAAGCATCCACAAACAAATGATCTCAAAAACCATTCATTCTTTCATTAATTAGAGAAATTGAATCCATAACAACTATACAAAAAACAACATATGTTTTCAAAACGTTAAAACACTAGTGACACAAATTAACCATAATGTGATTAGATTTTATAGTCCGGGGAACGAAGCAAGCCTTCCTTGATTGCGCTCCAAGTCTTGGATTAGGGTTTTGCGGATCAATTGTGTAGAAAACACCTCTCTAATGATTGAGAACAGAAGAAGCATGATCTCCAATAATCTTCTTGATTCGAGGATTTATTGCTAAAGAATCGAGAACACTGCTCACATCGACAGAGAGCAGGACTTGTTTTGTAATGTACACTTCGAAAATTTCGTAATCCTAGAAGAATTGAGGACTTTAGTTTGACATTAACTTGATTGGATATTATTATTATTATTATTATTATTATTATTATTATTATTATTATTATTATTATTATTTATTGAGGTATATTGTCAGGCCCTTGTTCCATCAAGCACATCAAAGCTCAATGCAAGCTCGTTAGTTCGTTTAGCCCATGAGATGTCTTGTGCCTATTTTTCCCCTAATATCAAAATGTTGTGTTTTGCTAACCTGCACTGTAAAACACCCAACCCTAACCTAGTTGCAATATTCCTATTTCTTTTTTCTCTCTCTCACCGCTCTCATCTCTCTCAAAACCCCTTATCTTCTGCAATTGTTTCTAGTCGAGTTCTATAAAGAGGTGAATAGAGAGCAAGCTTTCAAGGGTTAGGTTGTTGCTTTCTGAGATTTAGCATTTGAGATCTTAGGGCTTTTCTTTCTTGCTGGGTTTAAATTTGCATTTTGTAACTTGCTTGAGTTCTTTGGGATTTCTTGGCTTGTATTGGATTATGTTATTTGCCTGGTCTTTAGCGCCATCATCAATAAAGTTGCTCTACTCCTTCACTCATGGATTGCCTCCCCCGTCGCTTGGTAGAGGATACAACATTAAAATCGATTGTATTCTTTATTTGTTATGTGATTTATTTTTCTATCTAGTGCTTTTGATCAAAGAAAAAAGGATTAAGCAATAACAATTGGTATCAGAGCGTGTTTGGCTTCAATTTAGGGTTCAATGCAAGTCATTCAAAGGCTTGATCTTGCTTTTTTGCATGTTAAGATAAACTAGGGATTTTTGGAAACATGCACTGATTTCCTTCTTGTTAATTCTGTATTTCTGCGAATTGTATGCTTTTATTTCTTCTTCTAGTTATTTTATATTTTCGTTCTTTTGATTGATTATCTCACAATCTATTTGTTTTTCCCTGTGAAGAAAACTGATCTTAGAGCAAATTGGTTAAAAGAACCAAGAGATTACAAAATAAGGCTTCTAAAGGTACTTTACAAACTTCTGAGAATAAGTCAATTTGAAGAAGAAAATTTTTTTTTTTTATTAAATCAAACACTGTAAGTTTCCTTCATCACTCTTTTTCCAATTATTGTTTTTTGGTTTCTTGATGTCTCTGAGATAATTGTTATCTTGCTTTTAATATTCTTTTGATTCTCTGATTTGCTATTTGATCAATTACTTGTGTAAGTTTTGGATTCTTTTGATATTAGAAATCTTTAAGATTGCAATTTTTGGGGTTAATTTCTTTTATATTTTTCTTTGTTCCAATTTGCTGAAGTTTATTTTGAAATACAAAGTTGAGTTAATTGTTGTTAATCTGTGTTTGTCCTTTTCTTCTCCTTTCTTTCAGAGATTAGGATTTATAGCTTAGATAGATCTTTAGGTCTCTCTCTATATTTCTTCATTCTTCATTTCTTGCTTAGTTTTCTGTCCTTTTGTGCATAATCATGTTTGTTGCTAAGATAACGATTGAAAAATTGGATGATAAAGGTGATTAATCAATATGGAAAGAAAAACTTATAGTTGTTTTAATGTAACTAAAGTGTCATAAGGCTTTAGGGGGCAAGGATAAACTTCCTTAGTCCATGTTTGATGAAGATAAAGAGGAAGCTATGGATGCTACCTACTCAGCTGTGATTTTGAATTAAACTGATAATGTTCTTAGAAGGGTTAAGGGTCTTAAAACTGCTGCTGCTACTATAACTAAACTTGATAATATGTATATGACCACCAATATTGCTAAAATTGCTTTTTTGAAAGAATAATTGTTTTCTTTTAAAATGAACTCTAATAAGGACATTGATGATAACTATAATGAGTTTCAATAACTCATCATAGAATTGTCAAGTGCTGAAATTGAGATTTTAGATGAAGACAAGACTATTCTGCTTCCAAACTCTATTCCAGATAAGTTTAAAAGCTTGAAGAAAGCTTTGAAATATGGAAGAGAGGATTTAGAAGTAGATGATATTACTTCAACCCTTATGATGAAAGAACTGGAAATAAAGACTGAGTAAAAAACTAAAGGTCAAAATGGTGAAGGAATGTTTGCTAAAGGTAAGAAAAATGGTAAAGGAAAGTCTAAATCTAAGGGTTAATCTAATTAGGCAACTCAAAATAATAATCAAGTTGATAATATCCTAATGTTGCTAATAACTCTAATGGTAAGACCAATAAACATAGGAAGGAATATATTTGTTATTATTGTAATAAGAAAGGTCATACCAAGAAATTTTGTAGACTTAGGATAAGTGGTCAACCCTCACCGAATCAAGATTAAAGCACTAGGGCTATTGATGCTATAGGAGCTCTCATAATTAGTCAAGATAGTGAATCTGATTCTTAGATCCTTGATTAAGGATGCACATTCCACATTACCCCTAGATTGGAGTGGTTTTCTGAATACATTCCTTTTAGAGGGGGTAAAGTGTTAATGAGTAATGACACTACCTGTGAGATTCTAGGCATAAGTAATATTCAATTTAAATACAAAGATGGGGGTAAAATTATTTTAAAAGATGTTAGACATGTTCCTAAAATTAAAAGAAATTTGATTTAAGTTACCTTGACAGTAAGGGCTTGAAGTTTAAAGCTCAAGATGGAGTTCTTGAGATTATAAAAAATGGTTATTATCTTGGTTTTGTGTTTGTTGGCTCCTATGTTATTTTGACTCAATCCGATAAAACTGAACTCTAGTATAAAAGGCTAGGTCATATAGGTGAAAAGGGTCTAAAAGTGTTAAAGAATAATGAAACCTTGATTTGTCTAAGTCTGCTAATTTGATACCCTGTGATGTATGTGCTATGGGTAAAGCCCATAGACAGGGTTTTAAGTCTACTGACTATATTTCTATTTTTCCTATAGAATACATTCACAATGATCTCTTGGGTTCTCCTAATGTTTCCCCTTCTCTGTCTAATTCCTATTATTTTTTCACTTTTATAGATAACTTTTCAAGGAATACTTGAATTTATTTTTTGAAAAACAAAAATGACGTGTTTGATAAATTCTTGGATTGGAAATTATTAGTTGAGAATCAGGTTAATTACAAAGTTAAAAAACCTTAAGAACTAATAATGGCATAGAATTCATCAATACTCAATTTAATAACTTTTGTGAATCTAATGGGACAATTAGACATAAACCTCAACATAATGGGGTTGCTGAAAGATATAATAGGACTATTCTAAATAAGGTTAGATGCCTTCTGTTAGAATATGGTCTTAATCACTGTTTTTGGGCTGAAGCAGCAGCCACGTCTTGTTACCTAATGAATAGGACACCTAACTCAGACATTGAGTTTAAGTGTCCTAATAAGTTATGGTACAATAAACCTGTTAACTCTAACAATCTTAGAGTTTTTGTGTGCCTTGATTATGCTTATAATAAAGAAAGTAAACTTGATTCTAGGGCTAAGAAGTGCATTTTTCTAGGACATCCTAATGGTATTAAAGGTTTTAAACTGTGGTCTTTAACTAAAAATAAAGCAAATATCAGTAGGGATGTAACCTTTAATAAAACTAATTTTCCTAAGGTTAAAGTTAACAGTCCTAATTCTACTTAGCATGATAATGTTTTGTTTAAGGTGGAGCTTGAGTAATTGAATCATGAATTAACTATTCCTGACTTCACTAAAAATGGAAACATGAATGATAATGATCAGGTTGGTGATAATAATGAAAATGGTTTGGATCAAACTGGTAATAGTAATCAAAGTCAAGATGAAAGTAATAATTTGCCTGTTGTTGAAAGTTTTTCTAATCCTATAAGGGAATCCAGATTTCCTTCTAAGTTTAAAGATTATGTGGTTTATGATTGTAATTATTTTGACATGCTTAATTTTGCCGTTTTAAATGCTGGCAGTATAGATTTGATGATCCCAAGTCCTTTTCATAAGCTAGGGCTAGTAGGGATTCTGAAAAGTTGAATCAAGCTATAAAAGAAGAGCTTGAATCCTTATCTAAGAATAACACGTGGGTGTTAGTGCCCAAACTCATGGGAAAGGATCATAGGATGTAAATGGATTTTTAAGAGAAAACCTGCAATTTCTGGTGTTAAAAAAGAAATATTTAAGGCCAGACTAGTCGATAAGGGTTATTCTCAAGTAGAAGGTATAGACTACAAATAAATTTTCTCCCTTGTAGTTAAGCATGTCTCAATTAGGTTGATTCTATCTCTGGTTGCTTTATATGATCTAGAATTAGAACAAATGGATGTTAAAACTACTTTCTTACATGGTAATCTTGAGGATGAACTATTTATGTCTCAACTTGAAGGTTTCATTGTTGAGGGCCAAGAAAATCCTGTGTGCTTACTAAAAAAAAAATCCTTGTATGGTCTTAATCAATCCCCAAGATGATGGTACTTAAAATTTGATCAATTTATGATTAGTATTAGGTTTTCTAGGAGCAATTATGATTCATGTGTTTATTATAAGAAGATATCTGATAATGGTTTTCATATAGCTGCTTCTTTATGTGGATGACATGCTAATTGCTTGCAAAGATAAACTTGAGATTAATAAGTTAATAGAAAAATTAAATACCACTTTTTAAATGAAAGATCTTGGCCCTGCTAGAATAATACTTGGTATTGATATTTTCAAGGGATAGAAAGAGAGGTTTGTTAATGTTAACTCAAATGGATTATATAAACAAAGTTTTGGATAATTTTGAGTTAAACAATAAGAAACCTGTTAACATTCATATTGGTGCTCAATTTAAACTATGTGCTACAAAAGGTGATCTAAGTCTCGATGTATATGAGTTTATGTTAGATACTCTTTATCAGAATGCTGTGGGTTCTATTATGTATGTCATGGTTTGCACCAAACCTGATATTACTTATGCTGTTAGTCTTGCTAGCAAATACATGTCCAATCCTAATAAAACTCATTGCAATGCTATTAAAATGCTAAGGAGATATGTTTGTGGTAATTTGGATATCTGTTTGCTGTATAGTCAAGGCCGACCTTACAATTTTTGGGGGCCCTAGATGAAGTTATATATTTTAAAATTTTTGTAGTTCATTATAAAATAAAAAATAATAAAAATTAAAATTCAAAATTAATTTCATTTTTAGTCTAAATTTTTTTTTATCATATTTAATGTTATTAATTAACTTAATTTACTAAGATAAGACAATTTATAATATGAAAAAATAGTTTTTTAAAAAAATAAAAATAAAATATAATAATAAATTTATATATTAATATTTACTGGGGCCCTTATTCTTTTGGGGCCCTACGTGGTCGCCTTAGTGGCTTCTACGATACGGCCACCCATATATATGTATAGTAAATCTAATGAGATTAAGATTGAGGGGTTTTGTGATTCAGATTAGTCAGCTGATTTCGATAAAAGGAGATCTATTTGAGGTTATTGTTTTACCCTAGGTAGTAATCTCATTAATTGGAAATCCTACTTACAACATGTTATTGCTCTTTCTACCACAGAGGCAGAGTATATCTCTCTCACTAAAGCAGTGAAAGAGGGTTTGTGGTTAAAGGGTATTCTATCCGAACTTGGTATTATATAGGAAATTGTTAACATCAACTGTGATTCTCAGTTTGCAATTCATCTTTGCAAAAATACAGTATATCAAGAGAGAACTCAACATATAGACATTAAACTACATTTTGTGTGAGATATTATTAATTCTGGTGAAGTTCTAGTGATTAAGATTCATACTTCTATTAATCCAGCTGATTTGTTAACTAAAGTCATTCCCGTTGATAAGTTTTGGATACAGAGGCTTTAAGTTGTGTAGTTTGACTCCGTGTCAAATTGTACCTCTAAAGCTCGAATGATGATTTCCCTTATTTGTAATGGTGATAAAGGGAGTGTTGAAGCGACTTTATTGATTGGAGGTGCTCAAGGACCAAAGGTGGAGAATGTAGAGGTCTAGTGTTGGCCCTTGTTCTAGTAAGCCCATCAAAGATAAGTGCAAGCCCATTAGTTGTTTTAGGCCGTGAGATGCAGGTGTGCCCGTTTTTTCCCTAATCTCAAAACGCTGTGTTTTGCTAACCTGCACTATAAAACACCTAACCCTAACATAGTTGCAATGTTATCATTTCTTTTTTCTCCTATCTCTCTTAAAACCCTTTAACGATTGATTTCTTCTAATTGATCATGTAGTGATGGTCATTTCTTTTTGAGGCAGTTTCCTTGTTACCATTGGAGTTCCCATCTATATAAGGCGTATTCTAGAAAGAGGCCAATAGAGAGCAGGCTTTCAAGGGCAGGTTATTTCTTTCTGAGATTTAGCGTATGAGATCTTAGAGCATTTCTTTCTTGCTGGGTATAAATTTGTATTTTGTAACTTGCTTTATCTTTTTGAGTTTTCTTGGCTTGTATTGGATTCCGTTCTTTACCTGGTCTTTAGAGCCATCATTAATAAAGTTGCTCTACTCCTTCACCCGTGGATTACCTCCCCCCGTCACTGGGCAGTTGAGGATACCACGTTAAAATCAATTGTGTTCTTTATTTTTTATGCAATTTATTTTTATATTGAATGCATGCTTGTTTGTGATAATTTCTAGTACTTTTGATCAAAGAAATAAAAGATTTAACAATAACATTATTATTATTATTATTATCATTGTTGTTTTTCTTGTTTTTGGAAGATGAAGGACATGTTAGTCTTTTAGTTATTTCTATGATGGTGTTTTTTTTATAATTGGTGGTTTTTAATCTTATTTTTAAAATAAAATCGATTATATGCCATTTCAGTGTCTTGATCAGTGAGTCCAATTCAATATCTGATGCATGACTTTTTTTAAGAGAGAAGTCGAAAACATAGAAGAGATAAAATAAAAATATTATAAATTTTAGAAAACAAACACATGTCAAATTTTGAATGGGAGAGATCGAAGAAGGTACCAAATTGAAGACAGTAGATTTTATTATCTTGTAGTTTGTAACTTAATTTAATATGTTAGCAATTCAAATAAGTATATGAAATAATTATTAAATTTGTTTTATAAGTACAAAAATAACTTAGTTGGAGTAATTTTTTGAAGTTATAAAAATACACTTCAAAGTATTTTCAAACATATTTCACCAAACTTATGAGAGATAACCAACACTATTTTAAAATAGTAATTGTGTTTTATCAATAAAAATAATAATAATTGCGTATCCCTTCGTTCATGAAAAAGATGCTAATTATTTATAAATGTGGACACAAAATAGTACCCTTTAATCCCTTCACCTCCTCTCCACTGTCTCCATTATATTAAGCTTTTGAAAAAGGATTGGTTTAATTAATTAAATATGTTTTGTCCTTAATTATGTCATTATGTTTTAGTTTAGTCCGCTAATTTACCCAAGTTGACTAGTTACCAAAATGCCCATTATTTGTTTTTCTAAGGTCATTTATCCCTTGTATTTGCACTTGTGGTTTCTTTATAATGGGGGCATGGAAGGTCAATTGGAATGCTTATGCAAACAATGCAATCGTACCCACATGCTCCATTTAAGGTATTTTGATCAAATTGCACTACTGGTTTGGTTCATGGAGAAAGTACAAATTTGGCCTTCAATTTGCTAGGAGACCATAATGCTGGGAACTGACAGTCAAATTGAACATCCATAATGGGCATGATGGAAATTTAAAATTTTGTCCATGTCCCATGAACTCCTAGTAGATGCATATAAATGAAATAAATCCTTAACTAAATAATTCTCTACCTAAGTTAGCATGCAAAAGGGCTAGGCATACCATAATTCTAAATTATATCCTAGCATGTATATTTTATGCTGAGCGTGTTATAACTCTATGCTATAACCTAAGAATGTTATAACTCTAAGCTATAACCTAAGCACGTTATAACTCTAAGTTATAACCTAAGCACAAAATAAACTAAGCATGCATAACAACCTAAGCATATTATTAAGTCTACAAACGCTTAAAGAAAAAGACCTAATAATAAAAAGAGAAAGAAAACTTATCAGTTGAAGCATGCTTTAGCAGAGCCATCTTACACAAGCCTCCAAACGTACGACAGCCTCTATGAGTATTAACACGAACCCCACCAACCAAAACCTCCCCGAAAGGAAGAACTAAGAAGCCTCAAGTAGTTGCTAGACCACCCCAGAAGCCTCACCCGAAAATATAAACTAGAGGTGCCCGAATAAATCCAGGCTCCTTAAAAATGACTTGCTCAATTACCCGAGAGATTAATCTTTGCGAATCTCAACTTAGGATAGCTTTGAGCTTGGTACACTTTTAAAAGGGAGAAGGGAAGCCTATTTATAGGCTTGGGGAGCAAAAATTTGCTCCCTAAAAAGCAATGTGGGATGGGAGAAAAACTCCCGCACGCTGTGTGCAACAAGGCAAAGCCCTTGCGGGCTTTGCCTTGCAACGAGCTGGGCCTCACGGTCCATGCTGCGAGCCCAGCTCGCGGTGCACCCTGATGAGCTACGCATGTGTAGCCCATTTTCATGGGCTGCCGCGCACCTTTCGGTGCACTCCCGTACATTTGAGCCTGTACAGAATACTTTTGTACTCTCAGCCAATTTAACTCGCTTAGACAAGATTCCCCTTTTAATCGCTTTCAAATAAATATTAATTTTTTGACCCTAATAAATTAGTTACCGGTGAAAAAAAAATTCCTTGGTATATCCAAAATGATCTAATCATTTCTAAACCAATTAAATAATAATCCAATTATTATTTATATTCTATTTTCGTAACAGAATAAATCTATTAGTTCTTTACGTAGTCCAATGAAGGTCCAATGTATGTGACCTTATAGGATCCGGAAGTATTGAGCTGTTAAGGCTTAACCAATCCTTGTTCTAATGGAACCATTGGCTCGATGTCCTAGACTGTGAATAGAACTCGATTACCTTAAATGACTGTAGTACGCCTCTAGTGAGGGTCTACCATGCCCCATTACTCGGAACATCATTTATGCTTATGACTTAATCGCGGTAAATGAAATAGTTATCCAGTGTGATAAATTCCTTCCATTCTTTAATATTAGTACCATCTGGTTTATAGGGTTCGGTTAAAGTGTTAACCCACTAATAGCAAGGTTGCTCCAAGCTATCCCAGTCACTAACTTGTTACCAAAGTTTATTGCCTTTTACCATAGTATGTTTGACTAGAAACCATTTCTATCAAACACATACTCTGATAAGAGGTGTATGGCATTCATCACTTGAACAAGTGGCTAGGTGCAACTCCTTAATATATACGGAGCGATGGATTCTTTTCGACTACTCAGCTTACCAACGTGCTATCATCACTATACCCATAATCACCCTTAACACCCTAAATTAGTGAGTGTGTAGTAATGACCCAAAGTATAGCAATAGTACCACACAAGGTAACTAATATCTCAAGTGTGAGGATATTCAGAAAGCTCATTGCATGAAGATAAACACTAACACATTGATATATATACCAAGTGTTTATCTTACTGCGGTCTCCAATATATCTCCCAGATATATCCATGTGTCAAACTTAAGGCACCACCTTTAGCCCTTAGGAGATTAACTGCTTGAACTCTTTCCAAGAAATTTGACCACATGCTAGTCTTTCCGCTTCATCAATATCCTTTCTTGATGAAACTATGACTATGGATAGTTTAGACATAATCATAACTGCACATGAAGCAGGTCTCATAAAATATAGTCCAACTATAATTTCTCTGACTTCATGCTATGTTACATTAAGGACTTTTGTATACGTACATCAATGAATACATTTCACTAGCCATAATATATATACAAGTACATCAATATAAACAAAAGATGAAATGCCTTTATTGATCAAACAAACTATTCATACTATTGCATAATTAAGATATATCGCCCTAATTGCCTTAAGGGCATACATCATATCCAACATACTCCCACTTACACTGAGGCCAATTAGCCATATGTCTTAATCCATATGCTTTAACATGTTGGTCATGTTTGACTTAAGTCAATGGCTTCGTTAGACCATCCGGGAGGTTCTGATCAGTGGCAACACATTCTAGTCTTATTATCTTAGCATCAGCAATCTCCCTAATTATATGTTACTTTCTCGATACATGTCTGTTTTTTTGATGAGACCATGGTTCCGTTTCCTGAGCTATGGCACCATTGTTCTCACAATACAAAGTAATTGGATCAATAACCTCAGGCACCATACCGAGATCACCGATAAATCCCTTTAACCAAATTGCTTCTTTGGCTGCTTTGTATGCAATAATGTATTCAAATTCTATGGTTGAATAATTAGTAGTTTCTTGCTTAGAACTCTTCCAGCATACTACCCCTCCATTGAACACATATACAAAACTTGACTGAGACTTAAAGGCATCCTTGTCAGATTGAAAACTCGCATTAGTGTAACCTTTGATTGTGAGGTCACCTTCTCCATAAATCAAGAACTCATCCTTAGTCCTTCTCAAGTACTTAAGAATTGCCTTGATGGCCATCCAGTGCTTTTGACCTGGATCTAACTGATATCTTCTTGTAAAGCTCAAAGCTTGAGAGACATCTAGCCAAGTACATATCATAGCATGTATGATGAATCCTATCGCGGATGCATAGGTTATATCCTTCATGGGCATTCTCTCCTAAGCTGTCTTTAGACACTCAGCCTTAGATATGTTGATCCCCTTTGTCATCGAGAGATGACCTTTCTTAGAATGCTAAAGGTTGAACCTATTCAATACCTTATCTATATATGTACTTTGAGAAAGACCTAACAGCCTCTTTGATCTATCCCTGTAGATCTTTATACCTAGTATAAATGCTGCTTCACCAAGGTCTTTCATAGAGAATTTTCTTGACAACCATACTTTAACATTTTAAAGAAGAGAAATATTGTTTCCTATTAGTAGAATTTCATCGACATACAATACTAAGAAAATGACTGCACTCCCACAACCTTCTTATAAACACAAGTTCATTAACGTTTGGATAGAAATCATGTTCATGGATTGTCTGATCAAACCTTATATTCTAACTCCTTGATGCCTGCTTAAGTCTATAAATGGATCTTTGTGGGTTGTATACCTTCGAGCCATTCTAAGATGTAAAACCCCTCAGGTTGTGTCACATACATATCTCGGTCTAAATCCCTATTTATGAATGCTATTTTAACATCCATCTACCAGATCTCATAATCGTAATGAGCAGTAATGGCGAGGAGTATCCTTATGGATTTAATCATGGCTACCAGTGAGAAAGTTTCATCATAGTCAATACCTTCATGTTGACTATAACCTTTCGTAACCAACCTTGCTTTATAGGTAATTACATTGTCGTCTATGTCAGTCTTCTTCTTGAAGACCCATTTGCACCCAATTGGTCTAACCTCTTGTGGTGCATAAACCAAATTCCAAACTTGGTTCTCATATATGGAATCCATTTCTGATTTCATGGATTTTAGCCATTTATCAGAATCTGAGCTTTTCATTGTCTCATCATATGTCCTTGGTTCATCATCATCCACGTGATATAGTTCTTTATCATTAGTGATGATAAACCCATATCTATTAGGACCCTTATGAACATGACCTGATCTTCATAATGATTGTGTTCAGGTTATTCTTGGATCACACTTTCTTGTGTATCTAAAATGGGGTCAATCAGTTGATTGTCTGTTTATTCCTCTTGAACCTCCAGTTCAATATTGCTCCCACTAACTTTTTAAAGTAAGTGTTCCTTTACTAAAAAGTGAGCATTCTGAGACACAAATAACTTTGTGCTTTGGGTTGGTAAAACAGATATCCAATTGTTTCCTTTGGATATCCAATGAACAGACATTTGTCAGAATTAGCATTTAACTTATCTGACGCTATCCTCTTAATCATGGCAGGACAACCCCATACTCTTAAATGACTTTGAGATGGCCTTTTATTACACTATCTTTCATAAGGTGTAAAATCAACTGATTTAGAAGGCATATCCCCAAAAGCATTTACTGAGATCTGCATGGCTCATCATGGACCGAACCATATCTAATAAAGTCCGATTCCTCCTTTTGGACACTCTGTTGTGTTGGGGCATATAAGGAGGGGTCCACTAAGGAACTATCCCATTTTCCTTTAGATAATTCTGAAACTCTTGGCTTAAGTATTCTCCTTCTCGATCCGATCAAAGTGTTTTAATACTTATCTTAAGCTGTTTCTCTACTTCAGCCCTGAATAGTTTAAACTTTTCAAAACTCTCAGACTTGTGCATCATTAAGTACAAATAACCATATCATGAATAATCATCAATAAAGGTTATGAAGTAGGAGTATCCTCCTAGTGCCTGAACACTCAATGGGCCACACATATCAGTATGTATAAGTTCCAATGAACTTGAGGCCCATTCACCCTTTCCTTAAAAGGGTAACTTTGTCATTTTTCCTCTTAAACAAGGTTCGCAATAACCATAAGACTACAAGTCTATTGAGCCCAAGTCTCCACACTTATGCAACTTGGTTAAGCGATCTTCTTTTATGTGGCCTAAATGACAATGCCATAAGTAGAAGGAATTCTCATTATCTAATTTAACTTTCTTCCCATTATTTATATTGAAAACTTTTGTTTTAGTATCAAGAACATAAATGCCACCTTTCAACATTCCATAACCATAAAGAACATTATTCAAATGAATATGAAAATTATTATTTAAAAATAAAATCTCAAATCCTTCTGCTGCTAAACATGCAACAAATACAATATTCTTAGTAACGCTTGGAATGTAGTAACAGTTATACAAAACAAAAACAAGTCTACTAGGAAAAATAAGATTAAAGCTTCCTACGGCTAATGCAGCAACTCTGGCTCCATTTCCCACATGCAGGTCTATCTCCCCTTTTACAAGACTGCTACTGTTCCTTAGTCCCTACACAAAAGTATAGATATGAGAACCATAACTAGTATCTAATAACCAAGTGGATTCATGGGGAAAAGTAGCAAAATTTTCAATTACAAACATACCTGAAGTAGATGCCTCTACAAGCTTCTTCTTCAAATGCTCAAAAGCAGGAGCTTCGCAATCCCTCTTCCAATGTCCTAGTTTCCCACATTGGAAGCAGTCATACTTAGATGCCTTCTTTTATTTCTTCTTTTTACTGATTCTTTTCTTGGCACCCAGTGCCTGCTTCTTCTTCTTAGAAGCCTTGCTTTTTTCAACCAACAGTAGAGGTTTTTGATCCTTCTTAATCTGAGGTTCTAATATTTTCAGCATGTTGATTAATTCAGTGATAGTAGAATTAATCTTTTTCACGTAATAGTTAGTCACAAAACCTGCGTAACTAGCTATCAAGGGCATCAACACTAGGTCAATGCTCAAGTCATGATTCATCTAAAATCCCAATCAATTCAGCTTCTCAAGGTATCCCAAGAGTTTCAGTACATGCTAAGAGGCAGAGGTGCCAGCCTGCATCTTTGTTTTAAAAAGGAGCTTGGAGGTCTTATACCTCTCTATCCTTTCCCGCTCTAAAAATAGCTCTTCAAGATGGAGAACCATGTCCTCTAAGGGTATGTTCTCATGTTGTTTCTGAAGCTTAAAATTCATAGACCCCAATAGGATACATATGGTAGTGTCACGATATTTCCTGAGCTTCAACCATGCCTCATGCTCTATGTGATCCTCAACATCAGGTTCAATAATGAAAATTTCACTTAGAACATAGGCAATTCCCTCGAATCTGAGAATGATTCTCACAGCTCGGAACCCATCAGAAAAGTTCAAGCCATTCAGTTTGGTGTCAAGTAACATATGGAGATTAACGTTGGAAGTCATTTTCAACCTAAAATATAAGAAAAGAAAAAGTTTAGATATTAGTTTAAGTACATGCATTTAATTTAAGGTCTTTTAATTAAACACATTTGTCCTACTATTTTCTTTAAAATTTACAATAGCCCATTCTATTGAATTCGGGAAGTTTAGCCCATCTAAATTTCCTAGTAGGTAGCATCTATAACTAGTCTATTACAACCCCCAATTTTATGAGTCAAGTTGTATTAGTAAGTTATAGTTGGAATCCCATTCCATTTGCATCACATGCAATTGCTAAAACATTCAAGTTCCCTAATCCCAAGGGACGTGTGCTCTTATATTAGCACTTGCTTGAATATGTCTCAGATTTGGGTCTAGCCCCTAATTTTATGGTGGACTACCCTAGTTCTATTAATGTAGACCTTATCCCTAACTTTACAACTAATCAATGTGGACTAGAAGGAATACTTTGCATAGCACTTTGATAGCCCAAAGAGATTGTATTATAAATTTGAGTAAGGAAGACTATAACTTGCCTTAATCTATTTACTTTGGGATTTTATTGGTGTTAAACGTCTCACCCAATCTAGGATTTTATCATATGGACATATTTATAATAACTTATATTAATTCAGGGAATTTTTAGAATTAATTTATAAGGTCCAACCTTAGGTGGGTTCTGCTCTTTATTATAATTATTCCAACAACCTAGATTATGTGCAAAATAGTTATTACTTTTATTTATTAAATTTATATTGCATTTCCTTTAAGCTTTTATTGAATAGATTTGATTTTTACTTTGTTATAGAAATACATATAAGCATCATCTTATATACTAGAAATAAATTAGACCATATTAATCCCCTAGTTGGTCAATTCGAGTTACACCAATATAGGTTCTCAGGTAGGAGAGGTGCCTTATGAGGAGTAGACACCAAGTCCAATCCTCAACCAGAATAAATACGGACACAAACTCGAAGTCCAATGGATTCTCTTGAACTATTAAATTCCGTTCTTCCAATTCATGTAAATTGGAAGCGTCTATAACCCATTTAATTTAAATAAGTTATTGAAACTTGTATAATTTGAGTAAGTTGAGCAGACTTAATCAAAATTATTCATAACCATTTTCTAATCTTGAAATGAAAGGCACAAGTTCATATATATTGTTCCAAACAATTAAATAAACAAATCATTTCATATAAAAAATAATATTTAGTTTTACTTCTAACTTAATTATGCACTAAATAGGCTGGCTCTGATACCACTGTTGGTGTAAGCACGGACTTTTTGATGACCCTCAGAATGATGATGACTTTTTGCTCTAACCTTTCATCGGTCTGGTTATTCCCTCCTTTTAGAATTGAATCGTGTTTGGCAAGTACTTTGTTGACAATTTTGAGATCTTTGTCCTCGAATAATAATAATTGAATCGTGTTTAAAATGTTAACAACTTCCTTTCCCCTCACGTGCAGCAATTTGTTTCACAATTTTCCTTAAAATCCGGACATTTTCAGCGTGTCTCATTTGCATTGTTGGATTCTACACTCTCTGAGCTTTCTGGAATATCAAGAATCGCCTCGATCGGATGCTAGTAGTGAAGTTGTTTGCATTTTGGGATTAGCGACCTGGTGCCCTAGATCTGATGGTGGCGGCCAGTGCCGTTGTCGGAATGCGGGGCCTCATGGTCCATGCGTCGGGCCTCATGGAGCAAGTGATAGGCTATGTCACGTATCGCATCATGTGACATAGCCTCGGTGAGGCCATGTCATCGATGTAGCCTTCACACAGGGAGCCTCTGTTCTTGCATTTTTTGTGTATTTCTTGGCCACCAAGTCAGGTTTTGGGATTTTTCCACAAAATTTTGACTTTTGGGGATTAATTCTAAAATTTTGCACTTGGGAAGTTATAAATACCCATGAAAATTCTGATTAGAGGACTTTTGGCTGATTGAAAAGAAAATTCAGATTTTAGAGAATTATTAGGCTTTTTTTAGGAAGAACAAGTTTTACAAAGTTATGGAAATCAAATATCTAAGTTTCCTAAGCTTTATTAGACTTGAATCTTTAGCTTAAATCATTAAAATCTATTAGAAATCCTAAGTAAAATTGGTTTCAACAGGGTTTAGGGACTTTTTCCATACAAATCACTAAATCCCTTGCTAAATCGGTTATTGTTTCATCAGGTTTTCGTCTCAAATACGTCACAAAGCTTGTCAAGCGTCCAGTCTGAGTCTCGAGAGTGGATTCACGGCCTTTAGTTAAATTTTTGAGTTCTAATCTATTTCTTTTTGTTATTTATTTCTGTTGCTGTGTTTTTGGTTTTTTTTTGGGCATTTAGCCCTTTTTCTTCGTCCTTTTTATCATTTTCTGCCAAAACTCTGGCTGACCGTTTCGGCGAACGTCAGGCCGACTGAACATCACCTTGGCCACCTTGCTGAGTTGGCCTACCGCTTCGTTCAGTCGGCCTACGGGTCGCTCATGCGGCCAATCATTGTTTTGTCGGATTTTCTGGGTTCCTTTTCCCCAAAACTGAAAACCGAAGTTATCTAAGCATTTTAAGTCTGAATCTAGTGTAACAATATAGGAAACTGCTTGAAATTTTAATAATCTTGGGTTTTCAGGCAGGAAGATGTCGATTCTGGCATGTTTAGACACTTTTTCCTGCAGGCGACTTCGGTGGGATGAAGGCCAATAGAGTGTCATCTAGGCCACCTTGTTGAGTCGGTCTACCATGTCATCGAGTCAGCCAACCACCTCACTGAGTCGGCCTACCGATAAAAATGTCCAAATGATCTATGTTTACTTTATTCAGTTGTTTGTGGCCCTGTTTCTGTCATTTTAATGCCTTTTCAGCCTCATTTTTTACCCGAAAGATATCTAAAAATCACAAATAATCTGAAACTAA
This sequence comes from Euphorbia pulcherrima, assembly GCA_947683365.1. Lineage (NCBI taxonomy): Eukaryota > Viridiplantae > Streptophyta > Magnoliopsida > Malpighiales > Euphorbiaceae > Euphorbia > Euphorbia pulcherrima. The sequence continues at coordinate 13,702,374 of CANTUS010000010.1, read as the reverse complement.
TTAAATTAATTTTTAGTGTGGCTAGAAATTATTTTATCTATTATTTAATGAATTAAATGACTATTTAATGGCTTAAAAATGACCCTTTTGCTAAATAAATGCCTAACGAACCTTTTTGCCATGGTTAAAAATTCCAAAAATATTCTAAAGATATTAAATCTGATTGTTGGATGTTTAGTTGATTTATTTCACTTTTTTTAGGTTGTTAGATTATTAATTAACACCCAAAAATTATGTTTTTGTCGCAAAAAATCAGAAAAATATGTTTTTTTCATGCTATGTGTTTATTTTCCACATTTAGTTGTTTATGCTTTATTTATGATTATTCCCGTATATCTCTTGCCTCGTTTAGAGCCAGGTCCGAGTCGGTAAGCTCAGTTAAAAACCTGTTTCGCTTGTTTATTTATTTATCGCTTTATTTATTTTCTTGCATTAGAAAAATGTATAGGTATTTTTAAAGCCTTGTAATAATTATTTTATTTGCTTTATTTATCGCGTTTCGTGTGATGTATGGCATATAAATCGAAAGCTCCAAACAATAATCAGATTTAGATCGCATAAGAACCGAAGTCGGATTTATTAAAATAAATAGCTTGATTTAAAAATTAAAAAGTAAGCAACATAATCTGGACTTGGAATCTCAGTTTTAAGGTATGGTCCAACTAACTGTTGGGAATATCGTACCCAAATTCCTGGTGGAGCTTAACCGGGTGGCGACTCTATCTTAAAATACGAGATTTTAAGTCTCGTATCCCTTAACACTTAAATCAGACTAAATTTCATCTTCATCATCGCTTTCATTATCTGTTTTCATCACGCTAAAATAAAGATTATCCCTTAGTAAACTTCACAGCGCTCGTTATTTGTCCGCCCCCCACCGAAGAGCATTAAAGCTTACCTTGCAGGCGAGGCATTTGGTAGTCAGGTCTCGGTGGCCACTATACTAGGGATTTGCTTTTAACTTAAAACTTGAAAATCACTCTCTTTTTTTTAGACTTTGGTTAACGGATTTTAATGATGTGCCTAAATTGTTTTTAAGTCAACACTTTATTTCTTATGCCTTTTAAATCCACCACTTAGTTAGATTCTAAGTCTTACGGTGCCATTTTATCAACCCCATGAAGCTCACTTGTATACCTCATGCCCGCCTAGAATTGGGTATATTTATCGGTGGAATACTTATTTCAACAAACGTGTAATTCCAGTGATCGCACTCATTTGAGGAGTGGTTGAGTTACATGGAATGAAGGTAAACGAGACCCTTCTATAGTGCCGTTCCATGACAATAGCAATTTGAGACTATGAACTGCGATAAACTAGCCATAACAACTTCCCTTTAGGCTCATCAGAACAATCTAGATTTAGGTCGCGTACTCTCTTGCCGTTTCTTGGTGTTAGAGTTACCCCAGACTACAAATTGCTGTTACGCGGGAGTCATAAGGATGTAAGAGTTTTATTTACTTTCATGTGCTACTTATGTTGTGTTCATTCATGCAAAGCTCATGCATAGGCCGCCTGTGGCCTACCTTTCTTTACAGTTTTTGCTTACCTCTACTCTCCCCTCGCTTGAAGGGAGAATTTTACAAAATTCTTGAGATCATTTGAGTCCCGATGACCCATACCTAGTTTGCAAGGCATAGCAAGGAATTCACACATCTCACGTATTTTGGGGTAAAGCTTCGCATTATAAGCTCTTACGCTCTCTACACCTCTAAACCGCCCTCGATATATATGGCATTCATCACTCAAATTGTCATCTAACCATTCATTTCATTCATGGTTCAATTTAGGCTGATCATCTTCTGATTTCTCAGTTAGATCCAGATGTCCCTATCACAGTAGTCCTCTCCGGTTACATCTAGATTACTGTTTCATCCATCGGCCATTAAGTTCAGTATCAGAACCTGCTCTTTCAACCATGTCTGATCCATGTTTGAATGATGCGTCTATTGAGAGCACTCCTTTCCCTTCTCCCTCTCCCCCTATAAGAGTCACGTTCTAGGGAAATCTTAATTGGGTTCTGAATTGGCTAATGCTATGGCTATGTTCCTACAATTGGATATGTTTCGGGCTACTATTTAGGAGCAAGTTAGATCAGCTCTTAGAGAGGAAAGATAGTTGAGCCTTAGAAAGTATTTAACCATCAGGATTCACCCCCTCTTTCTGGCTCACCAAAAGGAGTTAGTGGTCAACAAGATCTCATTAGAGCCATCTTTTCCAAAGGAAAGAATATTGCAAGGTCTCTAACAAATGATGGAGACAAGTCATCAATTGAGCCTTGTTCATCCATGCCCAAGTCCTCGACAAAATTATCCCGTGTATTATGGTTGATGATGGTTGCTCTCTAAATTTGTGTCCTATAAAGTTCTTCCTCATTTGGGTTTATCTAGGGAAATGCTCGAGAAATCCAACACTGTCATCTGAGACTATGATGATTCCAAGAGGGATGTGATTGGGGTTTTTAAAGCCGAAGTGACTACGGGGGAGATTTCTACTAAGATTCAGTTTACCGTCATCGATATTCCCATCACCTATTCCTTACTCTTAGGCCAACCCTAGCTTTACTCTATTGGAGCGATCTCATCAACACTCCATCAAAAGATTAAAGTCATGGGGAAAGATAGGAAGATTAAGGTAATTGAAGCTAATCATGCCTCGATCATGACCATTATGAAAGCCGAGGAGGAGTCTGAATTTTGAATGGCTGTTATCAATAATGAGAAACCTAAGGCCACTTACTATGAGCACTACTCGCCTATAGCAAGGAAGTTGATGAAGAAGCATGGCCATAAGCTAGGTCACTGTTTAGGCAAACACCTTGGGGGAATTATCAATCCTCTCCCAATCAAGAAGTACCGCAAGTGAGCTAGTTTTATATATGCTCCAAAGAAGATTTACAGGCGTGTTCATCCATTCTACTGCAACATGGTGATTGTTTGTGAGGTTCAAGGGAAGGGTGTCTACAAAGGAGAATCCGAGCATGTTGAGCATGGGGTCAAGTTTGGCCGGGTTTTGAATTGTTTAAGGATATGTATGACTTCAAGAAGAATTGCTTTGTTGAGAAAGGGGAGAGCCCGATTGAGTCAATATCTGCTATTGCATCTAATGAGAAAGTTAAGGGAAAGATGTTTTTTTGATTTAAATGATGAAAAGCCCATAGACCCAGAGATTGAAGATGCAGTGGCTGCTATGTCTAGGGCCATGTCTGTTCTACTTAAGAAGAAGTGGAAGAAGAATGATGAAGCCAATCATTTGGCCGAAGCCCCCAATCTCTTCCTAGTGAAGAAGGTATGTTGTCCACCAATCAAGTGAAATCCTTAGATCCCGATTTGGATGACCTACTCATGGAACCTACCGGGGGTGTCAACTCTGCTTATGCCGCTGCTCAAGACCCTCCGCTTGTAGAGGATGTCTCTATCTATGATGATGTAAATTTTAATATTTCCAGCATTTTTAATGATAACAATGTAGCCTGTAAGGCCTTTAATTTAATGAAAGATTCTGATTTCGCTTATTTGCTTGAGGTTTTTCCTAACGGGCCCAAGCATTCTTTTAATCATAAGTATAATGTGTTCAGTATTCATGACGTTTCTTTATCTGAAATAAACTTAAGTATAGATGATAACACAAAAAGTATAGATGATAACACAAAAATGGTAACCCTTTCTAACGACTTAACCCCTGATATGAAAAGTGAGATAATTAAAGTGCTAAAAGATCATGTTAACGCTTTTGCTTGGTCACATATGGACATGCATGGTGTCGATCACCATATCGCCAAGCATTGCATTCCAATCGATCCTAATTTCTATTATGTCAAGCAGAAATTCCAAAGAATGACACCGGAGTGGGCTGACAAGGTTAGAGCAGAGGTTGCTAACATGATTGAGGCTAAGCATGTCAAAGTCATCGAATATCCAACCTGGTAATCCAACATTGTCCCGGTTTTGAAGAAGGATGGGAGGGTAAGGGTTTGCATAGGTTATCGAGATCTGAATAGAGTTTCGCTAAAAGACAAGTTTCCCCTTCCTTACATCGATGTGCTAATTGACAGTACCATCAGGGCTGTAATGTACTCATTCATGGATGGATTCTCAACATACAATTAGATTCTATTGTACATAATTAATAAGGTTAAGATGACTTTCGTCACTGAATAGGGAGTATTCTGTTATCGCGTTATGCCATTTGGTCTAAAGAATGCCGGAACAACCTATTAGCGCACTGTCACCACTCTCTTGTATGACATGATCCATAAGGAGGTAGAGGTCTATGTGGATGACATGTTGGTTAAGTCTGCTACCAAAGAAGAGCACCCTACAATTTTGGATAAGTTTATGACTTGCATTGAGAAGTATAACTTATGCCTTAATCCGAAGAAGTGTATATTTGGGGTTACATTGGGAAAGATTTTAGGCTATGTGATCAGTCAAAGGGGAATTTAAATGGATCCAGATAAGATTAAAGCGATCAAGGATATGCCTAATCTGAAGATAGAAAAAGAAGTCCGGTCTTTCCTTGGTTCCATCCAATATGTATGTAGGTTCATTTCTCACCTCACTACCATTTATGAGCCAATCTTTAAGCTATTAAGGAAGCGTCAGCCGATTATATGGGATGAGCATTATCATATCGCTTTCGACAAAATCAAGGCCTACCTTCTTCACCTACCCATTCTTTATCCACCCATCCCAGGCAAGCCATTGATCTTGTACTTAGCAATCGATGACTCTGCTATAGGGTCAATGCTGGTTTAAGAAAATGACTGTAAGAAGGAGCATGCAGTGTACTACTTAAGTAAGAAGCTATTGGATTATGAAACTCGTTACTCGATTGTCGGAAAGATTTGTGCTACCATGGTTTGGTTACCTAAGAAGTTGCCCCACTACTTCTAATCATACAAAGTTCAGGCTGTTGCTAAGGTTGACCTAAAGAAATATCTTTGTCAGTCGCCAACCTTATCTGGCAAGTTATCAAGATGGTTACTATTGCTTTCTGATTTGATATTGAGTAGGTCATAATGAAAGTTATCAAAGGTAGAGCGGTTACAGAATTTTTGGTAAACCAAGCTCTCTCGAGCCTAATTATGTTGAGAACCTTGACTTTCTCAACGAGCAATTAGCTATGATTGATGTAGGCAGACCTATGTGGATTATGTATTTCGATGGTGCTGTGAACAGATTCAGAGCAAGCCTTAAAGTCACCTTATTCACACCTGATCATAAAGTTATCCCTCTATCTAAGTGTTTGGAGTTTTCCACTACTAATAATGGGGCCGAATATGAAGCTTGTGTATTTGGTCTTGAAGCCCTATTACTTATAGGGGCAAAGCACATTTCTGTGATTAGAGATTCAGCCTTGGTCATCTGTCAAGTTATGGGAGATTGGAAAATCAAAGAAGAGTCTCTCTGTCCTTATGTCCATGCACTTTGGGATTCATCAGCTAAATTCAAGACTTGTCTCTATCGGCATGTCCCTTAAGACAAAAATTAGATGGCTGATTCATTAGCTACACTGGCTATAATGTGGGAAGGTCCCTAGCACTAACCCATCTGCCCTTTGATCTTAGTTTCGGCGAAGGTTCCCTACCATTCACGTAACATTGCACAAGTTCTAACCATCAGTGATGAACCATGCTGGTATTTGAACATTGTATAATTTCTCTAAAATGGTCAGTATCCCGACGGCGCTACCGACTCCGATTATGCTACACTCTAAAAGTTGGCCTTTTAGTTTAGGATTATGGATAATGATCTCTTCAAGCACACTTCTGATGGTTTGTTGCTTCGATATCTGACTGAGTCAGAAGCTCATCGGGTTGTTGGAGAGGTTCATGCGGGTTATTATAGACCGCTATGAATGATCTGGCCTTAGCTAAGAAAATTCAGCGGATGGGGTACTTTTGGTTAACTCCGATCGCCGATTATGCCTTTGAAGTTAAGATATGTCACCAGTGTCAGATTTATAGAGATATTAGGCATCTTTCACCCACTGAACTTCACAATTTATCTACTCTTTAGCCATTCTTGGTGTAGGGGATAGATAGAATTGGCGAGATTCAGCCATCATCAACTAATGGTCACTGCTTCATCATCGTGGCAGTGGATTATTTCTCAAAATGGGGGGAAACTGAATCATACACCAATATTACCGCTAAGAAGATGGCCAAGTTCATTGAGAATCACTTTTTTGCTCGGTATAGTCTACCTCATCATATCGTATCAAATAATGGGGTTCAGTTCTAAGGGGCAACCACAAAGTTGATTGAGAAGTATGGTATAAAGCATCATAGATCTTCACCCTACCGTCCTTATCCCAATAGTGCGGTGGAAGCAGCCAACAATCCTATTAAGAAAATCCTTTCTAAGACTATAGCTGATTACCGAGATTGGGCAGATAAGTTACCATTCGATCTTTGGCGGTACCAAACAAACATCAGAACTCCCACAAGTTAAACCCCCATTTCCTTGGTTTACGGCATGGAAGCCATTTTACCGGTTAAAATTGAGATAAAGTCTTTGTGAGTGGTGCTCGAATCTAAGCTGAAAGAGATTGAATGGACAAAAGCAAGGTTTGAGCAGCTAAATACATTGGACGAGCAATGCCTGAAATCCTTGGATAGCCTTCAAATGTATTAGCAATGTATGGCAAGAGCCTATAATAGTCCGGTCAAGCACTATAGTTATCCTTTAAAAGCTGGTGACTTGGTCCTAAAGCAAGTAAAGCCTTCCACCATCGACCCAAGGGGGAAGTTTTGACCAAATTGGGAAGGTCCTTATGTGATTAAGAAAGTTTTCGATAAAGGTGGAATAAAAATCATAGATATGGATGATAATGAGTTCACGAACCCTATCAATTAGGATCGGTTAAAGCTTTATCATGTCTGAATCAAAAGAATCAAATCCAGAAAAGCAGCACATAAAAAATATAAATCAAATCAAATCACCCAGCAAGTGGTCCTCTACTACTTAGGCAAAATTTAGGGTGTATCCTACTGATCGGTGTTCTACGAACCAGTCAGGCAAAAGTTAGGGTGGAAAATGACCCGCTAGGCTAAAATACCAAAAAGGGCAGCCTAGGCAAAACTTAGGGTAAAAGTGAGGCATGAGAGTTTATTGACTAGAAAACCTTCTTAGGCTAGTTAACACCAGAGTTTGAGTCAGCAGAAATTGTTTTCATCATTATGTACTCAAGCTTACTTCGATTAAAGGAAATGTCACTCTTACTGAGCTCTTATATTTATGTGCAAATGAATATATTGGGCCCTAATGGTGAAATCTTGCAAATAAGTCAGATTTGGGATATCGCTTAACTCAAATTCTTGTGTGCCAAATAAAATGAAAATCATAAGAAATATAAAGAGGCATAAGTTCCAATAGGCTAAAAATATCTAGGCCTATGCAAAAGCCGGAAGGTCCGCTGGATTGAAAACCCAAAAAGGGCGGTCTAGGCAAAAGTTAGGACATGAAAGGAGCAAATAAAGGTCTGATGGGTCTAAAATAATGTTCAAGCCCATGTAAAAGTAAAGACAAATAAAAGCAAAGATAGCACAATCATCAATCACCCAGAAGGCCTTGTACCCTTATCATCATCCTCAACATAGTCGGAGTCAAAAGCTAGAACCAGCTTCTCCTCAACTAACAAAGGATCACATCCCCCCTGCCTGTCTGTCCACTCGAACCACAAGCGCTTGCACTTCGGCCGACTCTATAATCTCCCAACCTATCGAAGCCCTCCTCGGTAGAATCCATCAATAGAGATAGCATCCAACCGATCGTAGTTTAAGGTCTTGTAGCTCACTCGGTGAGCCCATACCTCTCTTGCGTGGCCAAGAAGATGGGCTGAGAATAACCTAGCCTCAAAATCACCCAAGTGTAGTAGGACCCTATGTCGTCACCCCCATTATCGAAAGAAGAAATAAGGTGAGTAATGCTCGAAGTACCGTAGCCCTAGAAGCTGAAGCTTGCCTCCACCGATGTCCACCATAACATCAGAAATCTCCCACTAGTGGTAGACCCAGTGAATGTCTGCATTGGATATCGATGTCCACTTACTAGTTGTTACGGCATTATAGCCAGCAGTGATATAAGCCCTACTATGATAATTCTTAGGCCTATATCATCTCGGATTGCCCCGAGGATCCTAGAGCAAAGCTAGCTTCTCTAAGAGCAAAACTTGCAGATTCAGATTCAGCTTTAGATTCAAATTTAGTTTTAGTTTTAGATTCAGTTTTAGTTTTAGTTTCAGATTCAGATTTAGATTTAGTTTCAAATTTAGATTCAGTTTCAATTTCAATTTCAGTGTCAGTTTCAGGCTTAGATTCAAATTCAGTATCAATTTCAGGTTTAGAGTAAGTTAAGGGAACACCTTTAGTACGGAGTGGTCTCCGATGTGATCAGGATCACTGGTAGCTCTATCCAGATAGAATAGGGTCTCAGCTAACCCTAGAAATAATGGAGATATGCCCATTGAGGCCTGCCCAATGATCGAAACTAGCTGGAATGGGGCAATGGTGCCAACCCCGCATATAAACTCAGCCATAAGCAATAAAGCCACCATAAAAGGATACGAAATATGTGACCTGGGAGTGACTATACACCAATTGAGTACCCTACTGAGATCAAATCCCGGTGATCCAGGAATTCGAGATAGGGAAGTAGTAGGGGCATCTAGGTTCCACAACCCGGGTAGCTGATCCTCAGCCCTAAAATGCACCTCCGGTATAGGAAAGTGCATCCTGCGAGGGCAGATCATCCTAAGAATAGTATGATACTCCTCCACCATCGGGCACAGCTCAAAGCTCGAGAAGTGGAATACATGGTCCATCGGGTCCCAATAAAGGAATGCTGCATGGAGGAAGGTCACTTTCACCAGCCTGCTAGTAATATATCCATTAATCCAAAAAGCTCCAGTCTCTCCCAGTCAGAGCTCGCTAAAGTGCACAAAAACTGCATCAGCCTAGCATTGTGTGTCTCCATCAGTGATCTTTATCTGTTAATCGCTTGCTAAATAAGGTTGCACTCATTAATTCGGATGATTGTAAGCGTTAATTAGTTCATTCCTAGTCAAGCATCTATCATGCCTAGCATTCATCTAGCGGCCAAACAACATAATTAAACAAGCAAACAAGTCAAGCATCATGCAATCAAATCATCCACAAGTTCACCAGTACATCAACCAAAAAAATAGAAATGCATAAGAGTAAGGGCTCATCCGAGGCGACCCTCGAATCTCCCCTCTAAGGCACAAGGCCTCGAACCTCTATCCATGCTATATCTAGGAGGAAAAGCCAGAACAATAGGCTACATCCCTGAAAAGCTCATCATCTCTAAGGTAGCCTAAAAGTGCACAGACTGGCTCACGTCGATCATAGTGATCTCAGCATCGTCTCCCCCATCGCTATGACTGCTCTTGCGAGCCTCAGTCTCCCTCTCTAATTGGTCTCGCTGCTCCTCCACCCTCTCAATATAGCTCCCAAACATCTCTATCTCTTGTGTATACTGCTCCTTCTACTCAGCTAGTCGCCTCTCATAGTCTACTGCCTCCCGAGCTAGCTAACCCTCGTAATCTATCCTCTCCCAATCTAATCGACTCTAGTAATCCACGTACTCGCACTTAATCCACATCCACTCCTCTCAGTCACTCCAATACTTGTCTTGCTCCATCCTGACTAAGAGCTACAAGTATTAGTGATCAGCCCAGCAATTCATGCATTCGTATCATACATGCTTAAAGCTAACAAATATCCAATATTCTTTTCTTAATTTAAATCTTAATAGGTTATAAGATAGAATCTTACCCAGCCTGCAAAATCTTGTGCAATGGCCAAGTCCCTCAAGCTAAAGCGACCCCGGGCCAAGCGCTCAGCCTCTAACATGGGTACCTACACAATCAGGAGTAGAGCCAACCAATCACCATAGTTAGGCAACAAAAGACTATAAGAATTGACAAAGTAAAGCATGAGTTAGATTCTTACATGTGTGGTCTTCGGTAGGGCAAAGTTCAAAGGCACGATATACTCTTCAAAGCACCTATGCTCTCAAACTCCTAGATAGGTCATCAGGTACAAAGATGTATCCAGCTGGTTTACCAACACTCCCTCGATGAATCCTTGTAGGAATGATCTTTGAGTAGGAGCTGGCCTAGTGGAAGTGGTCTCTAGATCAGTCATATACTGGCATGAAGGACCAGTGTGTGCTCTTGTATTGAACATGAAGGCTCCCCTCCTGTTTCTCCGGGTCCCCTAAAGTCAAAAGAAAAAGCAGATAGATTAGTCAAGGCAGAATCAGAGTAATATAATGATTCTAATGTATACGAAAAAAAATTATCAAAAGTTTGAGAGGTGTTCCCCTTGGTGCCCCTGCCTAGGGGCAGGTGGCTCGATGCCCAACCTGACATTGCCAGAAAGCATCTCACTTAGGTCTATATCAGGCATCCCATCATCGGCCTTAGAAGGGATGTTGTCGGTGTCGTCATCCACCCCATTAAGTCCGGTGCTACCATCTGTCTGAATGCCATCATCACCGAACTCAAAGTTCCACACTATATCATCTTCAACCCTCATGTGTCAAGAAGGAATCAATCACCTTAGGTGAGCATTATAATCTCTGCCAACCGAGGCTACCTGGACCTGATCTCCTCCCCTAAATTGAGTCTGATCGTCCAATGACATAAGGTAAGGCTAAAAGATACCGATGGGTACATCAGCGGGGACCCTCATTCAAACAGTGGTGCTAGTCCTCCATCAGCAGACCCGCTCGCCAAAATACCTCTCTAAGCAAACGAGGTACTCCAATATAAATTGACACCCATCTAAGGTCCCCCGGACTTGCTTCACGTGCTCATAATTAGCCAACTTCTTCTAAGGCTTGGAAACGATCTACAAAATAAGAACAAATAAAACCGAATCAATCACCAATGTAAGTATTTTTTCTCTTTTATCAATACAGTTTCGAACTAATATTTAAACTAAATGTGCATACATTAAAGTTACCCGATGATGATGGAGCTATCTCAGATACTCTCGGTATCAACACAGTTCGCCCTCTCTATTGACATTCGATCGGCTAACCATCTATTGGGCAATGGCATGTGACTCGGGTGGTTGCTGATCCTCTAAGTCAGGGGGACATATAATCTGGTACTCAAAAGCCCACATCTGCAAGTGCAATAAATAAAGAAGCTCAGAAAGCAGTTAAAAGCAAAAGTCTGTGTTAAGGGTTTCAGTCAAAGAGGATCCATTACCAAAACCTATAGTTGCTAGGCCTTGAATTCGATGACTTTCCCTCGTGCCGAGCAGTCAAGGGTATAGTAAATCTAACTAAGGATGGCCCTCAGCCAGTTCCATGTATTGAAACTCCCTAAATCCTCAAGAGCTCATAGTAATCCTAGTGAGGCCCTACTCGAGGAGCAAGGAAAGAATAACCTTGTCAGTATGGTCAGGAGAAATTACCGAAGGTACTGGTCGAAGCACTCCCCGCTAATGCCAGTCACCGCAACCCAATGCTCACGTAGATCTGTATATCTTAGTTTGCCGTCAGCTGGCATCGAAACCCTAAAAAGTGACGACACCCGTGCATGGGCCTCCGGCTCATTGTAAAAGCAGTTAGGATAGACATCGTATATCATAGGGAATCCCTTCCATCTCATCTCAGTCATAGAGCATATATCAAATGGGCTAATGGTCATCTTGCTGACTAGAAGGTAGAACGTGTGTGTTGTCTCACTTGAGCGCTCGACTAAGCACCCTAGTATATCCGAGCTCATCGGACGACGTGAAATGGATGACAAATCTAGCATCCACTCTAGCCCCATACCTCGAATAGCAACAACCAGTGAGTTATTGGCCTGGTCTTTAATCTAACTCCACCACTTGGCACATCGCTGCAGTGAACCCATCGGCTTAAGATAATATGGCTGTAAAAAATTAATGTCTAGTATTAGTACTAGAAGTTAAGGTGTGCAAAATTAGAATTAAATCAAATTTTTAGCATCTAGCCTATTTTAGATCTAAATTTCGGCTGCAAAATTGGCCTCAGGGCAAAAAATTGGTCTAGGTAGGCCCCTCTGTGCCCCGAATGCTCTCCCCGCTTCTTCCGGCTGTCGGCAGCCATCACCAGGGTCCTGCAGTCGAAGGTCGCCTTGCTGAGGCTACGTCGCCTCATTGAGCTAGGCAGCCGCCTCATTGAGGCCGTAGATGGCTCCTGCGATGTGGCCCGGCAGTCGGTAGTGTCTAGCCTCCCGCCGGCGGCGGCTTATCCTTGAAAAATTCGAATTTTTGCCTTTTTAGGCATAATTTTGGTCCAAATTCGTCCAAATCATCCCTAAAGCACACCTAAATGCATCCTAAACATGATTCCTCAACCTATTTCACCTAATTTCAAGCCTAAAGCACCCTAAAAAATCCAAATCAAGTTCATGGAATTTTATGGAACTTTGGCAAAAATTGGGTTTTATCGATTTACTTGAAGGTCAGAAGCATGCCCAGCTAAGTTGGTGAATATCAGGACGTAAGAAATTGGTGTATATCCCATGTATTTGTCGGAGGCCCGCAGTCCATATGCCCAGTGAACCGGACAAATCCGCCAGTTATTATCCCCTCAAGGTAGCATCTTATGGTCGAGGTTGTGGGACCTCTTAAGCCCTTTCTTGCCGTAAATCTTGCTTCAAGCTCAAAAAATCTAGAAGTGGCTCAGGTTTTATCGAGAGAGGAAAATGAGGAATGAAAAGGAAATGAAATGAAAAGAAGAAGAATGAGAAATGGAAATATAAACGGTAGGAAGTATAAGAGGAAAATAATATTCTCTAGAATATTCCTTTCAGTAAGGGGGAAAATCCTCCGATCGGTTATTTCTTTTCGGTTCCCGGGCACCTCTAATCTCTGCTATTTTATATTCCCTTTTTTATTTTTAATTGAAGGGGCAAAAATTTTTGTTTCTCAAAATTAATTAAGCAATAAAAAAGGGGTATATTTATCGCATGCTCATTTCTCAATTTTAATTACTGATAGGTATGTCAATGGCATACCCAGAAAAAAACCAATTAAGAATTCCTTCAACTCAGAAATTTTTTTGTCTTCATTAGTCCGTTAATGGTGCAATCCCAAGCCACCAGTAAACAACTAACTTGAGATTCTAGGCTTTGAAAGGTCCGTTGATGTCGCGTCCCTAAACTGTCCATAGACAACGAACTCAAAGCATTTTCTATCGTCGTAAGGTCCATTGATGATGCATCCCTATACCGTCTGTAGACATCTATTGATGGCAACCCCAGTAGACAATCGCCTCAGGAATTCGTAACTCAGGCACAACCTTCTATCCCCCACTCTTCTGTGAGATCACATTTGACCCGTCAAATGATAATCTCACGAGGGCAGCATGTGAGCATGGGCTTTTCAGTGATGCTTGGAATGATGATGACTTTTTGCTATAACCTTTTATCAGTCTGGTCGTTCCCCCCTTTTAGAATCAAATCACATTTGGCAAGTACTTTATTGACGATTTTGAGATCTTTGACCCCGAATAATAATAATTGAATCACGTTTAAAATGTTAACAGCTTTCTTTCCCCTCGTGCATAGGAATTTGTTTTGCACTTTTTCCTTAAAATTCGGACATTTTCAGCGAGTATCGTTTGAATTGTTAGATTCTACACTCTTTGGGCTTTCTAGAATGTCAAGAATTGCCACAATTGGATGCCTATAGTGAAGTTATTCGCATTTCTCATGCCCTCTCCCTGCCGGTATCCCCAATCTGGTGGCAGCGGCCGGTGCCAAAATGAAGAACTGCATGGTCCATGCGCCAGGTGGACCATGCAATAGGCTGCGTGAGCCATGCGATATGCAATGGGCCGTGTGGCTCCGTGTGGCTCATGCGATCTTTTAGGCTGCATCACATGATGTGACCTAGATTGGGCCGTGTCATGTAATGTGGCCCATCGCATCATGTGACGCGGCCTTGGGCCGACTGTGTCACCGATTGGCCTTCACGTGGGGAGCCTCTGTTACTACATTTTTTGGGTTTTTCTTGGCCACTAAGTCGGGTTTTGGGATTTTTCTTTAACATTTTGACATTTGGGGGATTAAAACTCAGAATTTGCACTTGGGAAGTCTATAAATACCCACGAAAATTTTGATTAGAGGACTATTGGCTGATTGAAAAGAAAATTCAGATTTTAGAGATTTATTAGGCTTGTTTAGGAAGAACAAGTTTTATAAAGTGGTGGAAATCAAATATCTAAGTTTCCTAAGCTTTATTAGAGTTGATTCTATAGCTTATATCATTAAAATCTGTTAGAAATTCTAAGTAAAAATTGGTTTAAATAGGATTTAGGAACTTTTTCCATACAAATCACAAAATCCCTTGCTAAATCAGTTATTGTTTCATCGGGTTTTCGTCTCAAATCCATCGCAAAGCTTGCCAAGCATCTGGTACAAGTCTCAAGAGTGGATTCACAACCTTTATGTAACTTTTTGAGTTCCAATCTATTTCTTTTTGTTATTTATTTCTGATGCTGTGTTTCTGGTTGTTTTATCCGGGCGTTTGGCCCTTTTTCTTTGTCCTTTTTGTGATTTTTTGCCAAAACCCTAGCTAACTGTTCCGTCAAATGTCAGGCCGATTGAGTGTCACCTAGGCTACCTCCCTGAGTCGGCCTACCACTTTGTTTAGTCGCCCTACGGGTCGCTCAAGCTGCCAATCATTGTTTTGTCGGATTTTCTAGGAGCTTTTTCCCCCAAACTAAAAAACCAAAGTTATCTAAGCATTTTAAGTCTTAATCTACTATAACAATGTAGGAAATGACTTGAAATTTTAATAATCTTGGGTTTTCAGGCACGAAGATGTCGATTCTGGCTTGTTTAGACACTTTTTCCGGCAGGCCACTTGATTAGGATGAAGGCGATTGAGTGTTATCTTGGCCACCTTATTGAGTCGGCCTACTATGTCACTGAGTCGGCCTACCACCTTACTGAGTCGGTCTACCGATAAAAATGTCCAAATGGTCCTGTTTGCTTTATTCTGTTGTTTTTGGCCTTGTTTCTGTTGTTTTAATGCATTTTTAGTCCCTTTTCTACCCCAAAGATATCTAAAAATCCCAAAAAATCTAAAACAAATTAAATTAACTTTTAGTGCTACTGGAAATTATTTTATCTATTATTTAATGGGTTAAATGACTATTTAATGGCTTAAAAATGACTCTTTTGCTAAATAAATGCCTAATGAACCTTTTTGCCATGGTTAAAAATTCTAAAAATATTATGAAGATATTAAATCTGATCTTAAGATGTTTGGTTCATTTATTTCACTTTTTTTTAAGTTGTTAGATTATTAACTAACACTCAAAAATTATACTTTTATCTCGAAAAAACCAAAAATATGTTTTCTTCATGCTATGTGTTTATTTTCCACATTTATTTATTTATGCGTTATTTATGATTATTCCCATATAACTCTTGCCTCGTTTGGAGCCGAGTCCGAGTCGGTAAGCTCGGTTAAAATCCGATTTCGCCCGTTTATTTATTTATTGCTTTATTTATTTTCTAGCATTTGAAAAATGTTTTGGTATTTGTAAAGCGTTGTAATACTCATTTTATTTGCTTTATTTATCGCTTTTCTTGTGATGTAGGTCATATAAATAAAAAACTTCAAACTATAATCGGATTCAAATTGCTTAAGAACCAAAGTAGCATTTATTAAAATAAATGACTTGATTTAAAAATGGAAAAGTAAGCAACATCTTCCGGACTTGGAATCTCTGTTTTAAGGTATGGTCCAAGCATCTGGTGGGAATATCGTACCCAAATTCCCAATGGAGCTTAACCAGGTGGCGACTCTATCTTAAAATACGGGATTTTAAGTCTCGTATACCTTAACACTTAAATTGGACTAAATTTCAACTTTAACATTGCTTTCATTTTCTGTTTTCATCACGCTAAAATAAGGATTATCCCTTAGCACGCTTCATAGCACTCGTTGTTTCTCCGACCCACATCGAAGAGCATTAAAGCTTACCTTGCGGGTGACGGATTCGGTCTTCAGCTCGTAGTTGGGAACTAACAGTCAAATTTAACATGCATAACAGGCATGATGGAAATTCAAAATTTGGTCCCTGTCCTCAGGAACTCCTAGTAGATGCCTATAAATTAAATAAAGACTTAAATAAATAATTCTCTACCTAGGTTAGCATGTAAAAGGGCTAGGCATACCATAATTCTGAATTATATCCTAACATGTATATTTTATGCTAAGCATGTTATAAAGCTAAGCTATAACCTAAGCATGTTATAACTCTAAGCTATAAACTAAGCATGTTATAACTCTAAGCTATAACCTAAGCATAGAATAAACTATGCATGCATAACAACCTAAGCATATTATTTAGTCTAAAAACACTTAAAGAAAAAGACCTAATAATAAAAAGAGAAAGAAAGAAAACTTACTTGTTGAAGAGTGCTTTAGCAGAACCTTCTTGCACAAGCCTCCACATGTAGGTTAGCCTCTATGAGTATCCACACGAACCCTATCAACTAAAACCTCCCCGAGAGGAAGAACTAAGAAGCCCTGACTAGTTGTGGACCTCTCTAGAAGCCTCACCAAAAAATATAAAGTAGAGGAGCTCGAATAAATCCAGGCTCCTAAAAAACACTTACTCAATTACTTGAGAGATTAGTCTTTATGAATATCGACTTAGTATTTAGCTTTAAGATTGGCACACTTTGAAAAGGGAGAAGGCAAGCCTATTTATAGGCTTGGGGAGTAAAAATTTGCTCCCTAAAAAGCAATGTGGGATGGGAGAAAAACTCCCGCATGCTATGTGCAGCAAGGCAAAGCCCTTACAGGCTTTGCCTTGCAACGAGCTGGGCCTCGCGGTCCATTCTGCTAGCCCAGCTCATAGAGCACCCTGATCAGCAACGCATGTGTAGCACATTTTCATGGGCTGCCGCGAGTAATGCCTAACATTGCTTGTGCACCTTTCAGTGCACTCCAGCGCATTCGAGCCTGTACAAAATACTTTTGTACTCTCAGCCAATTTCACTCGCTAAGACAAGATTCCCCTTTTAATCTCTTTTAAATAGATATTAATTTTTTGACCCTACTAAATTAGTTACCAGTCAAAAATAAATTCCTTCGTCTATCCAAAATGATTTAATCATTTCTAAACCAATTAAAAAATAATCTAATTATTATTTATATTATTTTTTTGTAATAGAATAAATCTATTAGTTCTTTACTTAGTCCGATGAAGGTCCAATGTATGTGACCTTATAGGATCTCGAATTATTGAGCTGTTAAGGCTTAACCAATACTTGTTCTAATGGAACCATTGGCTCGATGTCCTAAACTGTGAATAGAACTCGATTACCTTAAACGATTGTAGTATGCCTTTAGTGAGGGTCTACTATGCCTCATTACTCAGAATGTCATTTATGCTTATGACTTAATCCCTATTAATGAAATAGTTATCCAGTGTGATAAAATCCTTCCATTCTTTAATATTAGTACCATCTGATTTATAGGGTTCGGTTAAAGTGTTAACCCACTAATAGCAAGGTTGCTCCAAGCTATCCCAGTCACTAACTTGTTACCAAAGTATATTGCCTTTTACCGTAGTATGTTTGACTAGAAGCCATTTCTATCAAATACATACTTTGATAAGAGGTTTATGGCATTCATCACTTAAACAAGTGGCTAGGTACAACTCCTTAATATATTCGGAGCGATGGATTCTTTTCGACTACTCAGCTTACCAATGTGCTATCATCATTATACCTGTAATCACCCGTAACACCCTAAATTAGTGAGTGTGTAGTAATGACCTAAAGTATAGCAATAGTACCACACACGGTAACTAATATCTCAAGTGTAAGGATATTTGCAAAGCTCATTGCATGAAGATAAACACTAACATATTGATATATAGACCAAGTGTTTATCTTACTGCGGTCTCCAATATATCTCCCAGATATATCCATGTGTCAAACTTAAGGCACCACCTTTAGCCCTTACGAGATTAACTGCTAGGACCCTTTCTAAGAAAGTTGACCACATGCTAGTCTTTCCGCTTCATCAATATCCTTTCTTGATGAAACTATGACTAGGGATAGTTTAGACATAATCATAATTGCACATGAAGCAGGTCTCACTCAATATAGTCCAACTCTAATTTCTCTGACTTCACGCTATATTATGTCAAGGACTTTTGTATACATACATCAATGAATATATTTAACCAACTATAATATATATACAAGCACATCGATATAAACAAAAGATTAAATGCCTTTATTGATCAAATAAAATATTCGTACTATTACATAATTAAGATATATCACCCTAATTGCCTTAAGGGCATACATCATATCCAACAAACTCACACTTACACTAAGGCACATTAGCCATATATCTTAATCCATATGCTTTAACATGTTGGTCATGTTTGACTTGCATTAATGGCTTTGTCAAACCATCAGCGAGGTTTTGATCAGCGAGAACATATTCTATTCTAATTATCTTATCATCAATAATTAGCCTGATTATATGATACTTTTTGGATACATGTCTATTTTTCCGATGAGATGGTGGTTCCTTTGCCTGAGCTATGGCACCATTGTTATCACAATAAAAAGTAATTGGATCAATAGCCTTAGGCACCACACAGAGATCACCAATAAATCCCTTTAACCAGATAGCTTCTATTGCTACTTCGCATGCAGCAATGTATTTAGATTCCGTGGTTGAATCTGCAGTAGTTTTTTACAGTATACTACCCCTCCATTTAACATAAACACAAAACCTGACTGAGACTTAAAGTCATCCTTGTCTGATTGAAAACTCGCATTCGTGTAACCTCTGATTGTGAGGTCACCTTCTACATAAATCAAGAACTCATCCATTGTCCTTATCAAGTACTTAAGAATTGCCTTGACGGCCACCTAATGCTTTTCACCTGGTTATGACTGATATCTGCTTGTAAAGCTCAAAGCTTAAGAGACATCTGGCCTAGTAAATTTATAGCATACATGATGGATCCTGTCATAGATGCATATGGTCTATCCTTCATCCGCATTCCCTCCTAAGTAGTCTTTAGACACTCAGCCTTAGATATGTTAATATCCTTTGTCATCGGTGAGATAACCTTTCTTAGAATGCTCAAGGTTAAACCTATTCAATACCTTGTCTATATATATACTTTAAGAGAGACCTAACAGCCTCTTAGATCTATCCCTATAGATCTTTCTAGCTTGTATAAACGCTACTTCACCAAGGTCTTTCATGGAGAATTTTCTTGACAACCATACTTTAACATTTTGAATAAGAGAAATATCATTTCCTATTAGTAGAATGTCATCTACATACAATACTAAGAAAACGATTGTACTTCTACTAACCTTCTTGTAAACACAAGGCTCATTAACGTTTGGACAGAAATCCAGTTCATGAATTGTCTGATCAAAACTTATATTCCAACTCCTGGATGTCTGCTTAAGTCTATAAATGGTTCTTTGTAGCTTACATACCTTTGAGCCATTTTGAGATGTAAAACCCTCAGGTTGTGTCATATACACATCCCGGTCTAAATCCCTATTTAGGAATGCTGCTTTAACATCCATCTGCCAGATCTCATAATTATAATGGGCAGCAATGCTGAGGAGTGTCCTTTTGGATTTAAGCATGGCTACCGGTGAGAAAGTTTCATCATAGTCAATACCTTCACGTTGACTATAACCCTTCGCATCCAACATTGCTTTATAAGTAATTACATTACCATCAATGTCTGTCTTCTTAAAGAAGACCTATTTACACCCAATTGGTCTAACCTCTTATGATGCGTCAACAAAATTCCAAACTTGGTTCTCATTCAAGGAATCCATTTTTGATTTCATGGCTTAAAGCCATTTATCATAATCTGAGCTTTTCATTGCCTCATCACATGTCCTTGGTGAGATATAATTCCTTATCATCAGTGATGATAAACCCATATCTATTGGGACCCTTATAAACACGACTTGGTCCTCACAATGATTATGTTTAAACAGGTTGTTCTTGGATCACACTTTCTTGTGTATCTAGAATGGGGCCAATCAGTTGATTGTCCGTTTCTTCCTCTTGAACCTCCAGTTCAATATTGCTCCTACTGACTTTTGCAAGTAAGTGTTCCTTTTCTAAAAAGTGAGCATTTTGAGACATAAATACCTTTTGTTCTTCGAGATGGTAAAATAGATATCCAATTATTTCCTTTGGATATCCAATGAACAGACATTTGCCATACTTAGCGTTCAACTTATCTGATGCTATCCTCTTAACCATAGTAGGATAGCCACATACTCTTCAATGACTTAGAGATCACCTTTTATTACACCATCTTTCGTAAGGTATAAAATCAACTAATTTAGAGGGCACTCTATTTAAAACATAAACAGCACTCTTAAGTGCATATCCCCAAAAGGATTTACTAAGATCTGCATGGCTCATCATGGACCAAACCATATCTAATAAAGTCTAATTCATCCTTTCTAACACTTCATTGTGTTGGAGAGTATAAGGAGGGGTCCACTGGGGAACTATCTTATTTTCCTTCAGATTATCTAGAAACTCCTGACTTAAGTATTCTCCCCCTCGATCCGACAGAACTGTTTTAATACTTTTCTCAAGCGTTTCTCCACTTCAGCTCTGAATAGTTTGAACTTTTCAAAACTCTCAGACTTGTGCTTCATTAAGTATAAATAATCATAATGTGAATAATCATCAATAAAGGTTATAAAGTAGGAGTATCCTCCTAGTGCCTAAACACTCATTGGACCACACATATTAGTATGTATAAGTTTCAATGTAATTGTGGCCCATTTACCCTTTCCTTGAAAGGGTAACTTTGTCATTTTTCCTTTTAAACAACGTTAATCACCATAAGACTCCAAGTCTATTGGGCCCAAGTCTCCATGCTTATGTAACTTGGTTAAGTAACCTTTGTTTATGTGGCCTAAATGACAATGCCATAAGTAGAAGGAATTCTCATTATCTAATTTAACTTTCTTCACATTATTTATGTTACAAACTTCTATTTTAATATCAAGAACATAAATACCACCTTTCAACATTCCATAACAATAAAGAACATTATTCAAATGAATCTGACAATTATTGTTTGAAAATAAAATCTCAAATCCTTCTACTGCTAAACACGCAACAGATATAATATTCTTAGTAACACTTGGAATGTAGTAACAATTATTCAAAACTAAAATAAGTCCACTTAGCAAAATAAGATTAAAGCTTCCTACGGCTAATGCATCAGCTCTGGCTCCATTTTCCACATGCAAGTCCATCTCCCCTTTTGCAAGTCTTCTACTTTTCCTTAGTCCCTGCATAAAAGTACAAATATGAGAACCACAACCAATATCTAATACTCAAGTGGATTCAGGCAAAAAAGTTGCAAAATTTTTAATTACAAACATACCTAAAGTAGATGCCTCTACAGGCTTCTTCTTCAAATGCTCTGAAGCAGGAGCTTTACAATCCGTCTTCTAATGTCCTAATTTCCCACATTGGAAGGAGACATACTTAGATGGCTTCTTTTCTTTCTTATTTTTACTGATTCTTTTCTTAGCACCCAGTGCCTGCTTCTTCTTCTTAGAAGCCTTGCCTTTTTCAACCAATAGTAGAGGTTTCTGATCCTTCTTGATCTGAGGTTCTACTATTTTTAGCAGCTAAATTTATTAATTTAGGGTTAGAAGAATTAATCATGTTCATGTAATAGTTAGTCACGAAGCCTAAGTAACTATCTGCCAAGGATATCAACACTAGGTCAATGCTCAAGTCATGATTCATCTCGAATCCTAATTGATTCAGCTTCTCAATGTATCCTAAGAGTTTCAGTACATGCTGAGAGGCAGAGGTGCCAGCCCGCATCTTGGTTCCAAAAAGTAGCTTGGAAGGTCTCATACCTCTCTATCCTTTCCCGCCCCAAAAAGAGAATTTTAAAGATGGAGAAGCATGTCCTCCAATGTCATATTCTCATATTGTTTCTGAAGCTCAGGATTCATGGAACCCAATATGATACACATGGCAGTCTCATGATCTTTCCTATGCTTCAACCAGGTCTCACGCTCTATATGATCCTCAACATCAGGTTCAACGGGGAGAATTTCACTTAGAACATAGGCAATTCCCTTGGATCTGAGAATAATTCTCATAATTCAGAACTTATCAAAAAAGTTTGAGCCATTTAGTTTGGTGTCAAGTAACATACAGAGATTAACGTTGAAAGTCATTTTCAACCTAAGATATAAGAAAAGAAAAAGTTTAGATATTAGTTTAAGTACACGCATTTAATATAAGGTCTTTTAATTAAACACATTTGTCCTACTAGTTTCTTCGAAATTTACAATAGCCCATTCTATTGAATTCGGGAATTTTAGCCCAGCTAAATTTCCTAGTAGGTAGCATCTACAACTAGTTTATTACAACCCCCAATTTTATGAGTCAAGTTGTATTAGTAAGTTATAGTTTGATTCCCATTCAATTTGTATCGCATGCAATTGCCAAAACAATTAAGTTCCCTAATCCCAAGGGACGTGTGCTCTTGTATTAGCATCTCCTTGAATATGTCTCAGATTTGGGCCAAGCACCCAATTTTATGGTGGACTACCCCAGTTTTGTTAAGGCAGACCCTATCCCAAACTTTATAACCAATCAATGAGGACTAGAAGGCACGCTTTGCGTAGCACTTTGATAGCCCAAAGAGACCGTACTATAAATTTGAGTAAGGAAGACTATAACTTGCCTTAATCTATTTACTTTGGGTTTTTATTGGTGTTCAACGTCTCACCCAATCTAGGATTTTATAAGATGGACATATTTATAATAACTTATATTAATTCAGGGTATTTTTGGAATTAATTTATACGGTCCAACCTTAGGTGGGTTCAGCTCTTTATTATAATTATTCCATCAACCTAGTTTATATGTAAAATAATTAACACTTTTATTTGTTAAATTTATATTGCATTTCCTTTAAGCTTTTATTCAATAAATTTAATTTTTACTTTGTTATAGAAACACATATAAGCACCATCTTATATACTAGAAATAAATTAGTCCATATTAATCCCTCGGTTGGTCAATTCGAGTTGCACCGATATAGGTTCGCAGGTAGGAGATGTGCCCTATGAGGAGTAGACACCAAGTCCAATCCTTAGCCAGAACAAATACAGGCACAAACTCAAAGACCAATGGATTCTCTTGAATTAACAAATTTCATTTTTCCAATTCATGTAAATTGGAAGCATATAAACCCACGTAATTTAACTAAATTATTGAAACTTGTATAATTTGAGTAAGTTGAGCAGGCTTAATCAAAATTGTTCATTACCATTTTCTAACCTTGAAATGAAAGGCACAAGTGCATACATATTGTTCCAAACAATCAAATAAACAAATCATTTCATATAGAAAATAATATTTAGTTTGCTTCTAACTTAATTATGCATTAAATAAGCTGGCTCTAATACCACTGTTAGGAACTGACAGTCAAATTGGACATGCATAATAGCATAACGGAAATTCAAAATTTTGTCCCTGTCCCCAGGAACTCCTAGTAGATGTATATAAATTAAATAGAGTCTTAACTAAATAATTCTCTACCTAGGTTAGCATGCAAAAGGGCTAGGCATACCATAATTTTGAATTATATCCTAGCACGTATATTTTATGCTCAGCATGTTATAACTCTAAGCTATAACCTAAGCATATTATAACTCTAAGCTATAACCTAAGTATAAAATAAACTAAGCATGCATAACAACCTAAGCATATTATTAAGTCTAAAATCACTTAAAGAAAAAGACCTAATAATAAAAAGAGAAAGAAAGAAAACTTACTAGTTGAAGCTTCCTTTAGCAGAACCTTCTTGCACAAGCCTACAAATGTGTGATAGCCTCTATGAGTATCCACACGAACCCCACCAACCAAAACCTCCCCGAGAGGAAGAACTAAGAACGCTCGAGTAGTTTCTAGACAACTCCAGAAGCCTCACCCAAAAATATAAACTAGAGGTGCTCAAACAAATCCAGGCTCGTAAAAAATAACTTGCTCAATTACCCGAGAGATTAGTCTTTGTGAATCTCAACTTAGGATTTAGCTTTGAGCTTGGATCACTTTGAAAAGGGAGAAGGGAAGCCTATTTATCGCACACCTTTCGGTGCACTCCCACGTATCCGAGCCTGTAGAAAATACTTTTGTACTCTCAATCCAATTTAACTCGCCAAGACAAAATTCTACTTTTAATCCCTTTCAAATAAATATTTATTTTTCGAGTCTAAAAAATTAGTTACCGATCAAAAATAAATTCCTTGCTCTATCCAAAATTATATAATAATTTGTAAACCAATTAAATAGTAATCCAATTATTATTTATATTATATTTTCATAATAGAATAAATATATTAGTGCTTGACTTAGTCCGATGAAGGTCCAATGTGTGTGACCTTATTGGATCCTGAAGTATTGAGCTCTTAAGGCTTAATCAATCCTTATTCTAATGGAACCATTGGCTCGATGTCCTAGACCGTGAATAGAACTTGATTACCTTAAATGACTGTAGTACGCTTCTAGCAAGGGTCTACCATCCCCCATTACTTAGAACGTCATTTTTGCTTATTACTTAATCCCGGTTAATTTAATAGTTATCTAGTGCAATAAATTCCTTTAATTCTTTAATATTAGTACCATCTGGCTTATAGGGTTCGGTTAAAGTGTGAACCCACTAATAGCAAGGTTGCTCCAAGATATTCCAGTTATTAACTTGTCAACCCACTAATAGTGTTTTTTACTAGAAACCAATTCTATCAAACACATACTCTGATTAGCGGTTTATGGCAATCATCACTTCAATAAGTGGCCAGGTACAACTCCTTAATATATCTAGAGCGATGTATTCTTTGCGACTACCCATCTTACTAACATGTTATCATCACTATACCCGTAATCACCTGTAACACCCTAAATTAATGAGTGTGTAGTAATGACCCAAAGTATACCAATAGTACCACACAGGGTAACTAGTATCTCAACTGTGAGGATATTCATTGCATGAAGATAAACACTAACACATTGATATATATACCAAGTGTTTATCTTACTACGGTCACCAATATATCTCCCAAATATATCCATGTTTCAAACTTAAGGCACCACCTTCAGCCCTTAGGAGATTAACTGCTTGGACCCTTTCCAAGAAAGTTGACCACATGCTAGTCTTTCTGCTTCATCGATATCGTTTCTTGATGAAACTATGACTAGGGATAGTTTAGACATAATCATAATTGCACATGAAGCAGGTCTCACTAAATATAGTCCAACTATAATTTCTCTGACTTCACCCTATATGACGTCAAGGACTTTTGTGTATATACATTAATGAATATATTTAACCAGCTATGAGCCGACGACCCCCGATCCCCCTGCCCGCACGGTAAGCTTTAATGCTCTTTGGTATGGGATGGAGAAACAACGAGCGCTGTGAAGCATGCTAAGGGATGATCCTTATTTTAGCGTGATGAAAATGGAAAATGGAAGCGATGCTGAAGTTGAAATTTAGTCTGATTAATGGGTTAAGGGATACGAGACTTAGAAACCCAGTATTTTAAGATAGAGTCGCCACCCGGTTAAGCTCCACCGGGAAATTAGGTACGATATTCCCATCAGGTGGTTGGACCGTACCTTAAAACAGAGATTCTAGGTTCGGATGATGTTGCTTACTTTTCAATTTTTAAATCAAGCCGATTATATTTTAATAAACGTGACCTTAGTTCTTATGTGATTTAATCTGATTGTTGTTTGGTTTTTTGGTTTTATATGCCATACATCACACGGAAGCGATAAATAAACAAGATAAGTAAATAAAATTATTACAAGGCTTTACGAATTCCTATACATTTTTCAAATGTGAGAAAATAAATAAAGCAATAAACAAATAAACGGGCGAAACCGGGTTCGGACCTGGCTCCCCGACTTGGACCCGACTGCAAATGAGGCAAGAAATACGGGAGTAATCACAAATAAAGCATGGATAAATAAATGCGGGAAATAAACACATAGCATGAGGAAAACGTATTTTTGGATTTTTCGAGACAAAAACATAATTTTTGGGCATTAATCAATTATCTAAGAACCCTAAAAAGGTGAAATAAATTAAATCAACATCCTAAAATTAGATTTATCATATTCAGAGTATTTTTGGAATTTTTAGTCGGTGGAAAACGATTTATTTAGATTAATTTAGTTAAGAACGCTATTTTTAAGCCATTAAAATGCATATTAAATCAAATAAAAATTTAAACAAAACAGAATAAAATAAATAAATACAGTTTCAGATTATTCATGAATTTTTGAAAATTTTTCGGGTTGAAATCGGGGTCAAAAAAGCATGAAGAAGGCGAAAAAGAGCTAAAAACAACTTATAGCGGCGGAAGGCTCTGGTGACGAACTTAACTGCCACTCCTATAGCCTTAGCCGATATAGTGGCAGCGGTGAAGGCTATAGCAGCGACGGTCAAGGCTGTCGCTATAGCCTTTGCATTGCTAAACAATTTTTAGGGGGAAACCGATGTTTTTGCATCTATAAACTCAAAATCATTAAAGTTTTGAGTCGTAATCGTCTATATTTCAATAGATCTAGACTTAAAATACTCAAATAATATTGATTTTATGGATTTGGGTAAGCAAATACCCAAAAATTGCAACAAATAAGGGGACCTCTATAGGGGTGGAGTTCACCTCCATAGCTATAGCCTTCACCACTATAACAATAGTGGCCAAGGCTATAGGGGTAGAGGTGACGGTTATCCCTCTAGAGGTCGAATTATTTTCC
This sequence comes from Euphorbia pulcherrima, assembly GCA_947683365.1. Classification (NCBI taxonomy): domain Eukaryota; kingdom Viridiplantae; phylum Streptophyta; class Magnoliopsida; order Malpighiales; family Euphorbiaceae; genus Euphorbia; species Euphorbia pulcherrima. The sequence goes on along the minus strand of CANTUS010000010.1, from coordinate 13,675,514 downwards.
CACGATTTTCCAAGAACACCAAGGAAAAAACTAATAAACAACACCAAAGGCAGCAAGAACAACAATAAAAGACAATAAATGAAATAAAAGATCATGGGAACTTAGTTTTGTTACCTTTAGGCCATGAATCTAACTCGAGAAACTCAAATCGGACATTTGGCAAGATTTTGATGACACCTACAGAAATAGCGATAAAAATAGTGACGGATTGTTTGGGTGGTATTTTGGGAAAAGTATCTAAAACCCTATTTAATCCGTTTTAACCTATGATTTCTAACTGATTTTAGTGTTTAAGCTATCAGATCAAGCTTAAGAACAACTAAGAATCAAGATTAGAAAGGATTAAACTCAGATTCTAGCTTTTCTTAAGCTTTCTCTCTCTAGTTCTTCCTTTTCTCTCTCTTGTTCTTGATTTTTCTCTCTAAAATGTGTTCTAAATCCTAAAATCTATAGAAAAGTCCCACCCTCTCTCTCTTGGATTCATTTAAATACTCTTACACACAAAAATCCACCGACTTATGCAAATTTTTGGGAAAAATATGTGGCTAAATCACGAGAGGAGAGAGAAATGAAGTGGCACGGCCTAAAATAGGCCGTGCCAAGCCAACCGCCACTGCTATGGCAGTGACCGCTATAGGGCTGGCAGTCACCGCCGTGACAGTAGCCTACATCATCATAACAGTGGCGGTGGTGGTTGCCACAACGGCAAGGGTGGCCACAATAGGGGTGGCCACCCCGGTGGGATTCACCGCCCGGCGTTGGCTGCCATAAAAGTGGCAGCCATCATCGTCGGAGGACAGGGTGCCAACGCCTCCGGCGGTGGTGGTAGCAAAAGGGGGCTAGGGTTAAGATAATCTAGGGTTTTAGTTAATTAGGGTTAGGGTTGGTTTTAGGCAATTAGGGTTTTTGGGTAATTAGGGTTAGGTTTAGGGCAAATTTTGGGTTTTGGATTCCAATGCCTATATCTTCCACAGCGGTTATCTGATTAAGGCGATTCTTATCATTTTGGAAAGCTCGGAGAGACAAGAATCCAACGGTATACACATGACTTGCTGAAAATGTTCGTATCTTACAGAAAATTGCGAAACAAATTACTGCACACGAGCAAAAGGAAACTACTGATCCTAAATGCATGCGAATGATTTTTAAGCGCTGTCGAAGGTCCGAAATGATCAAAAATTACTTGCAAAACGTGATTCGACCTTTAAAGAATTGAACAGCTAGACCGTACAAGGTCAGAGCAATAATTCATCATCGTTCCAAGGGTCACAGAAAAACCCGTGCTCCCACCAGCCATAAATATATACAAGCACATCGATATAAACCAAAGATTAAATGCCTTTATTGATCAAACAAAATATTCATACTATTACATAATTAAGATATATCGCCCTAATTGCCTTAAGAGCATACATCATATCAAACAGATAATACCCTTTTAATATTAGGTTTTGTTCTTCAGTATAAGAATCAACTAGGATCTTGATGCTTTCAGTGGCAGATTTCAACGGGTTAGCTCTAGTAGAGGATTCAACTATCTTCATGCCTTCAGAGACTGATTTCAACCACTGAATTAGATTCGCTATGGGCCAACCTTAATTGGGCTTTACATAAAGGGAAATTATAAAAAATACACACGTCTTACTAAAATATTTACAAAAATCACTATTAAGTCAAACTAATTACACATTTACAAAAAAAACATAAACATTTTATAAATTAACAAAAATAACAGAAAATATATTTTCTCATGTTTTTGTTAATTCATGGATTTTCCGGGAAAATTCATGCATTTTCCAGGAAAACAAACTAAATCACTGGAATTGCAATGAACTTGCTTCTCTAAGTTCTCCGACAACACAACGACGAACCTTGATCCAAATTTCAGTGGAGAAATCGTTGAAAAAATCCCCTTTCATGAGAAAAAAATTAAAGAAAAGAAAAGAAAAAATTAAATAGAAAAACCTGAGGAAGATGGAAAAGAAAGTCAACACAAGCTGATTTTTTTCAACTCTTTCCATGTCAGGTATCACATAGGACGGTGGGAATTAAATGATGCACTTTTGAGAGTTGAGGTAGCTGTGAGGACGTTGTCAAAGTTTAGGGATTCAGGAGGATTTTTTAACTAAGTTGGGAAGACTCTTGATGCATTAGGCCTTAATATTAATTATAAATGTTTGATATATTATTGTACCCAATATAATTGAGTAATTTGATTCAATGAAAAAACATTTAATATCCACAAACATATGATATAAAAGTACGAACTCGAAAAACATTCTTTCATTAATTAGAGAAGTGGAAACAAGAAATTAACAACGGTATAAAGTTACAAATAAACCACAAGTAAAAACGGTACAAAGTTACAAATAAAAACACATAAACCATAAGCAATGTTTTAAAAAACGTTAGGCTTTAGTCGGACAGCCAGAGTTTGAAAATGCCTAGGCGGGAGCAAGATGGGAGCTAGACGGATTTGTATTTTATATTTTTAAATACAATAATATAAAGTATCAAAAACATAATTTAGACAATGTTTTAAAAACCACTAAGTGGCATACAATATATTGTTTCTCACTTTGAGACTCAAAATGACAACTTTATTGTGAGAACACTTTAATGTACTTTATTTTTACCAACTAAACTACATTTTGTTGATAAACTATGATTATTATGAATAATTATAACGTAAAAAATCTAAATTAGGTCCCGTCTAGGTGGAAAAAACCGGACTAGGCGGTACCTAGGTGACAATAAATTAGCTGAGCGCCTGCTAGGAACCTAGGAATGAAAAGTCGGGCGGCAAACTCCATAATAACGCCTAGGCGGGGACTAGTCGAAACTAGGCGGGGATTTTTAAAATAGTGCATCGAGTAAATAAACTAATCAACATAGTTTTTGAAAAGTGAAAACCCCAATGACACAAATTGACCCTAATGGGATTAGATTCATTAGTCCAGGGAATGAAGCAAACCTTCCTTGATTGTGCTCCAAGTCTTACTATTTTCATATGGCTTCTCCAAATGTTGTGATAGCTATTGAACAACACACGGAATACCAGGCCTTGTGTTGGTGAGGTATAACAGCTAACCAAGTAAAAGTTGTCCACCTATAAATCCTATGAATTTCCACTAGTGCAGAAAAGGGCTTTAAGGACGGTTATATTGGGCTTTTCCGAATGGTTCAGAGCCATCCGCATATCCCGCAACGGGATTGATCAACCCTTATTGCGGATAGTTCAAAACCATTCGAAAGAAGGAGCATTATAGACGGTTTTTTTATTAGAATAGTCCATAATAGAGCGCAAAAAGGGTGCGCCCTATTTAGCGCTCTGAGTAATGCATACGGCTATATATTTAAAACCGTCTGCTTTGGTAATTATTCCGGACGGTTGTAACAGACAAACGTCAGGAATACTTAGTTTTTTTAAAATTTTATTTTAATGCCTCACAATCAATATGAACTTGTAAAAACCAGCAGTATAGACTATATTATGAATCCCAAACTCATATTCATTTCTCTAAAACAATACAATCGATTTCTCCAAAACAAAACTCTTCATACATATTAAAATTTAACATTTTCTTGCAATTACAATAATAGTTAACATTAATATTTTCAAGCCTAGACAACTCTAATAAAACCTTTTTTTAGAAGTAAGGGACATGAATAGAAGAGCGAAAGTGACGTAACATCCTCAATGATCCACCGCTTACATAGCTCACCCCAGGGGAGCACACCGGATGAACAACCACGGGGGATGCTACCCTTCCCCACTCTTCTAAACCCCCCACTCTATGTATATTAATGTAAATAAAAATACATCCTAAATCTCAAGGTGAGATAAAGGGAAAGTCATTACAAGAAAGTAGTATATTCGGAAAATTAAGGACATCCGACGCTACAAAATAAGATGCCGCCTACTATACTTAAAAACAAACCAACACAGGTAGATGCTTGAACTGAGAAGATCTTTTGAGCCCATCACCCCTTCAAACACAAATTTATTTCTTCTATTCCATAAGGACCAAGCAAGTACAAACCATAGAGATGTACCAAAGTCACGACCTATACCCACGGAGAAGAGGTCTCGACATATGAGCAAAAAATCAGCCCCCAACAACGGCATGGTCACCGATAGCCCAAATAATTGAAAAGTTTGGGTCCATACTTTACAAATACCAAAGCAATGAAACAAGGCATGTTCCGTTGTTTCTTCCTCATCAAAGAATGCACATTTACCATCAAGAACAACTTCGCTAACACGATTAAAAAGGGACGCTTTCATTGGTAGTCTTCTAATTAATGGAAGCCAACCGAAAAATTGAACTTTAGGAAGAAGACACGCATCCCATTACAACATAAAATCTATTACTGGTTTAGGCTATTAAGGTGTGTTATAATAACCTAAACAAAAGGTCGAGGTCAAGAACATCTTATCATCCAAATCCCATAAGAAATGATCCATGGCCCTGGAGAATATTACTTGATGCTACTGCCCCCTACCTAAACCGTCCCAATCCTCCAAAAAAAGAGATGGACAACACTGAATAACCCGATTCTAAAGCTGAACACCTCTTTCCTGACCTGAACTTCTCAAATTATTTTTTCCAAAAGGGCCTAAAAACGTTGTTACCCCAAATAAATAATAACACCCCTCTTGTATTGCAAAAAGTGTCGTATTACACAGGCGATAAAGGTCAGGAAATAAGGTCTCCAACACTAAATTTATTGTCCAATGGTCATGCCAAAAAGAACAATCCCTGCCATTTCCCACCTCTACCAGCTCGTTTGATTTAAAAAATTCCTAAAAGCAACATTCCTAATACAACATGAAACAATCCCTCTCCAAGTGTGTGATAGATTCCTTCCCTCGTAATGTTTAAGTGACCACCACGACAAGAACCTATATCTTCTAACACAAATCTCATACCATAAGGACCACTGCTCCTCATTTCTAAGTCTCCAAATCCTTTTCAACAGTAAACTACAATTAACCAACTTAAATTCTTTTATAAAAGGACCTCATAAGTTTTTAGGTAGAGATACCGTCTCCCAGCTAATCTTAATAATACCTTGAGTCTCCCTTGTAAAAAAAATTCCTCATTAATTGCACAAGTCTTTCGTTAACCACTACAGGCATTTTATTCAATGAGAGAAATAGATTGGAAGAGATGATAATGCCGATTTCAGAAGCACCACTCGGCCAACATAAGATAAACACTATCCTCTTAAACTTGAAAGGTGGTTTTAGAAGCTAATCAACACATTCCAATTAGACACCGAGATCCATTTAGAGCTGAGGGGAGCTCCAAGATAAGTAATTGAGAACTTCTGTACCTTACATCCCAAAATCCCTACACATGATTGTAAAACCGATTCCTGTACATGAATACCCATGATAGAGCTTTTATTAATTAATTCTCAAGCCATAAATCAATTCAAAATAGCGTAAAATGAGAACAAAGATAGGTAAAAGAGACTCATCTGCTGGTAAAAAACAAATCGTATCAACTGCAAACTAAAGGATAGAAATATCCACATCTGAGCCATCAACATGGAAAGCAGGCAGCAATCCCTTACAAATGCTAGTATCAAATAGTTGTTTTAGACCCTTACTTTCCAATACAAAAATAAATGGAGAAATGGGATCGACTTATTTAACCCCTCTTTCTAATCTAATCGGATCACCAGGACTCCCATTGATAAGGACTGACATAATATAATTTTCTCTGTATCTTGCCAACCATCTAATCCACTTCTCATCAAATCCCATTCTCTTGAAAACCGCATCAATATAAGGCCAGGATACAAAATCATAAGCTTCGTGGAAATTGTTGGAAATCAAGCATCCGAAAGCCCTTGCAAAAATTCAAGAAGCCATTGTCCGGATCACTATTTTGAAAGGAAATAAAATCCAAAGTCTAAACCAATCATCTGAAAGAAACAAGAAGAATGCATCATAATCAAGGACCTAAAGGAAACAGAAATCCTAGCTCAATTAGACCACCCAGATGATGGTTTAAATGAAACAAACTATCCAGTTCCAAAGGATTGCATCTGAACTTAGCATTAAATGGAAACAAGTCACTAAGTCTAAGGAAATATGCATCCGGTCTCAATAATAGAAGATAGCATTCCCTAAGCATAAGAAAGCAACATCTGAAGAAGTCAACTGATTGAAGTATCACGTGGATAAGTTGAAATTTGAAGACATCTAGAAGATTCAAATGTCAGACAAAGGGGAAATATTTGAATAACAATTTTTCCCTCCAATATTGGTCTCTATCAAAAACACTAATTACTTTAGAGATTACAAAAGTGATAACTTACACATAATTCTATAAAAGGATAAAAGGACTGACATGAAAAGAGAAAAAGGTGACAACTTTTTTACATAGACCAATAGCAAGGTGAGTGGAGTGCAAATAAAAGAAAAAGTTGCCTGGAATTTGACGAAACACAAAATGCCAATCAAATGACTCCTCACAACTTTTGTCTCTCAAATCCTATTAATACAACAGATCATTTAATGGGTCTAATAGATAAATCAATGGCTACAGAAGTACAACCTCATATCTAATCAATGGTGAAGATTCAAACACATTCCAATGGAGAACAAAGGCTATATTTTTTTCCTAGCCTATAAAAGTCAAGCTTCACAAGTTGAGAAGAGGCTGATTGATTCTAGAGTGAATAATATCGTAAGAAATCCATAACTCAATTAGTTACTATAATCTCTCTAAGAACTATACTATTTCCAGTCTATTTTGTAAGGATTCTCAAGTGACATTATAAACTCGAAGAATTCATAACTCCAAACCTTTTCTAAAACAAAATGTAAAAGATCTCATACTTGGGTGAGTATTGAGATTGGGACTCAGCTTAGAGTTGATGCTTTAAGTGGTATATTCCTATAGGACTCAGCTTAGACTTGGGTAGTTTAAGTGGTATATCCTACTAAAGAAAGAGGACTCAGCCAGAAGTTGGTGCTTTTGGTGGTATATCCTACATCCAAAAGACGGGTCACCATACGGAGATAAGCTCGAGAGGACTCAACTAGAAGTTAGTTCTTTTAGTGGTATATCCTACATCCAGAGGAGAATAAATCTCTAAAGAAAACTAAAAGGCTTGGTTCCTCCCTTTTAAAAGGAATCACACTAGTGGACAAAGCTCCGAGGAGGAAACTCCGGGGACTTGAGTTGGTGGGGCTGAACTAGGATAAAACGCTTGTGCTTGATTTTCTTAAACTCTCTACTCTATTGCATTATGATTTATATCTATATCATTTGGATACAATTCATTCGAAAAAAACTAAACACGGTACATAGACTCTTTATAAGTCTATAAATTCTGCAAAAAATGGTCATCCACCCCCCTTCTAACCCTAAATACATATGCACATAGACCTATAAGTGGTATCAGAGCAACTGCTTATAACTAGAGATCTAATAATCTCGATCTAAAGGTCCATATTCTGATTCAGAAATCATAATGAGTTTTAATAGCTCACAGCTTCTTCCAGAGGGTATGTCCATTACTCGTCCTTCACTCTTCACCGGTGACACTACACGTTTTAGAAAAACTAGATGTAGAATTTCATTCAAGCTCAAAGCATGCTAGCATGGATGGCCATCCTTATATTCCAACCATTGAGGTAGAAGGCGCAACCACTAGAAAACGAACAAGCCAATGGGATGGAAATGATTATAAAAATTTGCATGAAGATGTAAATGATATTAACTTAATCCATTATGGCTTGAGTTCAGTAGAATTTAATAGGATCTCAGGCTGTGAAACTACTCAAGAAATCTGGCAAAAACTTAAAGTAACTTAGGAAAGGACAAGCAAAGTCAAAGAAGCCAAAATTGATCTACTCCAGCAAAAGCTTGAAGCATTCAAGATAGAACCTAAAGAATAAATCAATAACATGAACACCAAATATACAAATCTAGTGAATGAGAGGAAGAGGCTTTGAATGGAGATCACTAAGGAGAAGTTGGTAAAGAAGATCCTCCGAAGTCTCACCAAAGAGTGGGATAACAAAAAGACTGCAAGTAAGGAAGCTCATGATCTAAAATTCTATAGCTATGATAAGCTTATCGGCTATCTCCTAAGTTGAGAGATATACTTGGAGAGATATAGGTAGCAAGAGAAGAAGCTTGAGGAGAAAAAGAAAACAATTGCGTTAAAGGCAAAGTCATCTAGAACATAGTCCTCCGGATCAGAAGGACAATCAAAGTTATATTCTTGCAAAAATGACAATGTGGCAATGCTAACTAGAAGGAATTCAACAAACTTATAAAAGAGGAAGAAAGAAGGTCAAGAAGAGGCCTCAGGAAACCTGATTCTAGAAATTAGAAAGAAGGCAGCTCCAAGAAAGATAAGAATAAGAAGGGTCTGGAAGAAATGAAGGATTCGGAGAAAGACATTGCCTACTATGAATGCCAAAAAAGGGAGATTCCAAAACAAACTGACCTGAGCTCAAAAAGAATAAAGACTACAAGAAGAAGTGAATGGCGGCTACATGGAGCAATAGTGATGAAAGTTGCACCTTATCTTCAACAGAAGAAGAAGAGACTGCCAATTGTGCTTTCATGGCACGAATAGAGCTGGAAGCAGAATCATTTGGAAAAAAAACAACTCAACAAATCCCTAAGCTATCAAAAGAATCAGATCAGAGTCAGTCAGTACAGAAGTAAACTCTCACTCTAACTCTTTTTCTAACCTTGAACTTGCTAGGGCTTTGGGAATTGTGATCAATAATGTTAGGAAGAATTCAAAGGCTCTCAAATCTCTTTAAAGACAAGCAATAGAGCTCACTAAAGTAAATGGAGCTAGGACCCAAGACATCCATCTGATGAGGGGTATAAAGTGAATTGATGCTACTGAAGCAAACCACTTGAAATATCAAGTACAAATGTTAAACGCCAACCTATTTGGGCTTGATAGGGAACTAGCCTTGTAAAGGAAGCATCCGGAAGAAAACTAGAGCCCACAAATCAAAAAGGAAATATGAAACCATCACAAAAAAGAAGAAGAAATGTCATCAAACAATCCCAAGGGCAAAGATATGAAGCCAATTATAAAGAAAAAGGGTCTACAAGAAAACCACCTCAAGATCGAAGATACTTTGATGTTCAAGAAGAAAAAGGTGTAAAGGTTTATTATCACCAACAAGTCAAACAAAGAAGAAGCTGGATCAAAGCACACATATCACGAGATGAACTTTCTGTGGTAAGAATAATCATACAGCTAAAGTATATAGATTTAAAAATAATCATGACACTCATCCACAACTTGAAAAGGTGGCTAACCTGAGAGGACCTAAGTCTAATTGGGGACCCAAAATTACTTAATCTATTTTATAGGTATGTCTTAAATCCACACAAAGATGAACAAGCCTAACAAATTGATAATGGATGATTAAGGTAGGTAACTCGTGGTGAAAAACCTTCATCACACTAACTCGGATGAGAAAATAAGTCAAAATCTAAAAGACATAATTCTGGAGGAGAGAAAAAATCCTCTAAAATGGATGACTCTAGAATTAAGATTGGCACCAAATAATCTCTACAATCATGAGATAAGGAGATGAAGGCAAGTTAATGACCATACAAGAAAAGCTAGATCAACCCTCAAGAATAAGCTTTTTCAAGAAACCATTCAAGAAACGATACGTGATAAAGAAATTATATAGATTTAAATACTCAAAGCATCCGAATCATGTCCACAAGTTGAAGAAGATCCTCTAAGAATTAAGGTAACACACTAAGCCAAGTTTTAGAAAGGGGGTTTAGAAAGAGGAAGAGTGAAATTTACTCTAGAAGCTAACTCTGGTGAAAGAAAACAAAGAAGAAATGGAGATGCGCAAAACTTCTTAGTCCGGAAGAAAAATATTGCCAGCTTAGTAGACAGATGTGATAAATTATAGTAAAGGCATTGAAAAGTAACTGTGAGTAACTGTACACTTTTGAATTTCAAACATTTATTGCACAACTATTGGGTGGTAAAATCTAACAATTATAAAATCAATAAACCATTCCCATTCTCTGGTTTACATACCATTAATCTCTCTCCCCTAAATTAGCCGCCACCTCATCAATCCAGTTAGATTTAATTGCCTATAGATTATAAAAATACCCTCAGTTTGAACATTCTATAAAAAGCCCTAAAACTCCTTATCTTCCTCAGGCAAGCAACAATTTACAATTACTCTACAATTTTTCTCAGAAAACACTAAATTCACAAATTTCTTCAAACTCTTAAATGGCAAATACCCAAGCAAAATCAACCCCTCCTCCAATGAATATTTTCAAGGTGGAAGACCTTCATGACAGGGACTTCATTCTTGTCAAGCATATGAGTTCTAACATAATTATCCCTTCGGATTATCTTGGAGGCAACTTTCTATTCTCTACAGACCCATATGCCCAACTTCTCAAAAAACAAAATTTAGAAGTCTTCCTTCAATCCCAAAAATTATACCTACCCTGTCATGGTGAAGGAGTTCTATAAAAACCTCAAAACTCACACTTATTATGATGCACTAAGGACAATAGTAAAGGGAAAGGAAATCACCCTCACTCTAGAATTTTCCTCAAACTAATCAATATGAAGAATGATGGGATACATATGAGGACATATGGCAATGAATAAATAGTGGAACATGACCCTAGTCTTTGGCTTCTTACGAGATTCTTTGGGGTTGAATTCTCCTATAGCCATAAACTCTAAGACTGCTTCAATTTGTCTTGGCTAAGTTCATCTTGATCCGGTAAGGCTCCATCACCACTACCTCTTTATTCTAACACTACGTTATCTAATACCGGGTGGAGAGCAAGATTCTAAACATGTTGGTATTACTCATTCACCACATTCGGCAGCACAAGCACTCCCATGGAGTCCTATTTACTAAAATTCTCACTGCCAATGAGATTGACCTCACAGGAGAATAGACCTTGGAAGAAAAAGCCATTTATTAGAAGAATTTTTGGAATCTATCATTTGGTGAAGTTTGGGATGAGGAGAAAGCTCTAAGGCAAAAGAGAGAAAAGTAGAGTAAGGAAGTCCTGAAGCATAGCTGAAAAAGTTTCGATAGTGAAAAAACCAAGAACCACTAGACCCAAGGGCCAAAAGAAAATTGATTCGGAGGTTATGGTAGAAGTAGGAGTAGAGGAAGAAGATGAGGATAATCTACCTCTTACTCAGATCCTAAACCAAACTCCGGTGAAATCAAGGAAAAGATTAAGAAAGGCTGCTGTAACTAGTGATGAAGAAGAAGCTGCTCTAAAGAAAGGGCTAGTAAAAAAAGGGGCCAACCTTCTCTGAAGCCATGAGAGCAAAAAGGGCCATAGAAATAAATATAAAAAACTCAGCTTTTGGATGATCCGAAATTCAGTAAGATGAGGAAGGTAGTTTAGGCAAAGAAAAAAGAAAATGAGCTCATTCCAAATATAGAAGGACTTGGAGGCTCATCCGAAGCGGTTAATCTAGCAATACTTTTGGAGCTGGAAAGTCTTAATCCCTAAGAATCTCTTTCGGAAGTGGTAAATTTAGAAAGACCTGAAACTATGCTTTGAGAGATAGTTGAGGACATTACCAACTTGCTTGAGATTCAATCAGCAACAAATAATCCAATATAGCAAACTGAAGAAGTAAATATTGATCTAAATGCTGCTTCTGATGAAATTGAGTTTGAAGAAGATCAAGGCAACTTGGGTACAAATGAATTGATAACTACATCCAAGGAACTTGAGCCTAGCCTAGAACTAAATGCACTAAAGAAGGGAATTGATCTAGGTTCTAATGAGAATGCCACATTGGCAAACTCAAAGGATGAGGTGATTTCGGAGTATTCAGAGGAACAAGGAGAAAATGAAAATAATGAAGAAAAATAGAGGGAAGATGACAATCAAGATGATGATCGGGAGAATAATGAAGAGGAAAATGATGATGATATTGATAAAGAATCAGATGATAATGACAAGGAAGAAAAGGATGAGGAAAAGAATAAGGATGAGGATGAAAGCTCATCCACTTCAAGCTTTGAGCTTAGGCCCAGATCAAACACTTCAAACACTCCAACTACAAAAGCTAAAAAATTAAGAGTGGCTTGGGAATTGATACAAGATGTAGCTACTAAGGATAAGAAGGGGCAAAATTCAGAAATTGAGCCAACCATCTGGGATATTTATGCAAGATTAGGGAAAATTAAATCCTCAACTCAAAACTTATCAATTTCCCATAATCTAAAGACTAAACTAGAAGAAGTTAGAAGCAAGCTAACAGATTTTTAGCATAAAACAGGCAATCCTTAAAATGTAGATCATGTAGTAGAGAAAACCTTATCCAAATTCACTCCAGCTTTGGAAAAGATATCTGATGGGATTGTAGAAGCTAAGCAACGTGCATTACAAGCGTCATCTAGAGTTGAGTCAAGAAATGGTACTATTCTTAAGCATGCAACCTCCCTCAAATGGGATAAAAGAGTATACGGATCATAAATTTTAAGATATGCTAAAATCCATCACAGCTACTATCAGTCAAAGCATAAAATCGATCTCTTTTGGAGTTAAACCTATCCACATAGAGCAAAAGGCATTCAATGAAGAATTGATAAAATTCCCCAAGCATGTGCTGCCATCAATTATAGAAAAAGCGTCAGAAGTCCTGGGCACTAACTGTCAAATAGGCCTCTACTCAGTGGAGAAAAATCAAGCCAATTAGAGAGATATGTTCAATATTGAGCTCCAGCACCTAAATAAAGGCATTTACAGTAGTGCCAAAACCATAGCAGATAAAATTCGACAACTTGGTTCCTCACTATTAGATTTAAGCTTAACATCTCCATCCGGATCAACTCCATCTAAATACATCCATAAAAGTCTGCTACTCCCATTCTTTCAGCAGTTGGTTCAGCACATAGGCAAAACAAGCTATAGGTGTTATAAATGCATGCTATACCTTACTAGGAGAATCCTCCCATACTTTGAAGAGGAAGATAGAGAATATGCTCTTAAGCATCATCCTTATCACATAAGATCTTACGTTGAACTCAGGAATTCTCTCAAGCCTATCTACATTATGCCTTCCACTATAGATAAATTATCGAGCAAAAGTTAGATGGGAATCCGGATTACACACTTGATAGAACGGTCAGTCCCAGGCCTTATGATGTCTAAGACCTTTTTCAAGAGTTGGCAAACAAGTACTGACGAAGATTGCATTTCACCCTAAAATCCTGAAAAACCTCCAAATAATAAAAAATACGGTACCATGAAGAGTTGCGTCGATCGACACTTATTAGCCTCTGACTTGCTTGGATTAACGCATCTTATAGAAATGATCGATGGGGAAACGTGTCAATCCCACTAATGACTCATCAAGCATACAATCATGGCTCAGCGGGGCCACTACCCCAAAAGTCACATCGATCGACACAACCTATATATGTCAATCGAGGCTCATAGGGAATCTAGGCCTGATGACAGTGTAAGCCTATTCTAATACACTTGCGTCAATTGACACTCCCACATGTGTTGATTGATACTCCTAAATTTTGTATAAAAGACAATTGTTCCCTAGCCATTCGGGGCAGACAATTGGCGAAATTTAAAAGCATAGCAAAAATCAAGCAAGCCCCTCTCTTGATAATCCCTCATAGTATCAAGCCCATACCAAACATATCCCATAACTATACCAAGGTATAGAAACCCCTTTCAAAAGTTAGCTTTTGACCAAAAAGCTATTTGAACTTCTCTGAACACTTAAATAAACCCACTATAAAAATCCCTGAGGTTATCTCCGCAGAAAACTTAAGGAAATCTACAGCAAACACAGTTTTAGTCAGTACCAGGCCTTTAAGTGATCCTGAAGCAAACAAAAGGTAACTGGGGGTCAAATATTATTTTCAACCATGCATTCTTAATTTCCATATGAGGTAATCCAATCACATTGGGCTTGCACTCCAAGGGCTAGGACCGCAAAGGTTGTATCCCTCTAACTCATCTCTTTTGCTTATTAAAGTAATAAAAGATTTTCTTCCCAAAATGTGATTTATCCAAATTCAAATGGCAAGTAACTATTTCATCCGGAGCCAGATTCTCTCTTTTATCGATATAGGAGTCCTATCCGGATCAGCTATACCACAATTTCTAGGAACAGCTGATCCAGGTGGCAACTCTATTACTGTATAAAATAGGGACCCTACTCCCATAATGAAAAGGCCAACCCCGAAAGCAGTCCTCGATCCATTTATCAAGTTAGAAATGACAAGTATGTTCACACATACAATGAGCCCTGCGCTCTAGTGGCGGCTCCTTGCATTAAAACCCAAGAGTCCTGCATTGGCCGTGCACATCCGATCGATGATCCCAAAAAAGAGTCAATGAAAAAGGTTCGCCCGCTTACAGTGGTGACTCTGCTGGGGATGCACTCTTGTATAATTGATTTTTTTTTCCTAAAATCAATTGAGGATGAAATAATGAAAGTCATTTGAATTTAGATTATAAGGGTTTACTACATAGCATCTGCATATATCCCTACCTAAAACCCCGGTGTTCTCAATAATGTGTCTCTAGAAGTTGACTCAAGTTCCTATAAGGACACGAAGTTGAGCCACACCAGCTATACGTAGTACAATATAATCTAGTTGGCTTGACTAAGGCCACTTTGAGTATATTAAATGTGGAAAACAAGCTCCTAAACTTGATTAGGGTTCTCGGGCTTAAGTACATAATACACAGTTACCATCAATTATTTACCTATCAGCCTTAGCCCAACATATAGAAAGATAGCTCTAGAAACTTTCCTTAGGGATACGCTGTAAATTTCTTGAAATCACAAAAGAAAGTACGTCCTTGCCTAGCCTAGGTTAGTGATAGAGGAAAAGCCCCCCCTACCTAGGAAAGATACTCACCATGATAGAGCAATAAGGTCGGAAGGGAGAAATAAAAAGTACATGTTCTAACAGCTCACATGTTCAAACATCCCATGCACCCCTAACCACAATTTGCATGCAGCCATACATGGAATAGCCCCATCACACAAATGGACCATCGCACATATCCCTGGTATTAAGTAATACAGTCCTAGGAAAGCCACTCCTAGAGCGAACCATCGTGCATACCTCTGGTATTAAGTAATATAATACCAAAAAAGTCGCTCCTAGAGTGCAGTATCGTGCATACCCCTAGTATTAAGCAATACAATCCTAGAAAAGCTACTCCTAGAGCACAACATTACACGTACCCCTGGTATTAAGTAATACAATCCTAGGAAAACCACTCCTAGAGTGCATGATGACATATACCCCTAGTATTAAGTAATACAATCCTAGAAAAGTCTCTCCTAAAGTGCAGCATTGCGCATACCCCTTGTATTGAGCTATACAATCCCATAAAACCACTCCTAGAGCACTTAATCTTGCATACCCCTAGTATTAAGTGATACAATCCTAGAAAAGCTGCTCCTAGAGTGCACCATCGCACATATTCCTGGTATTAAGCAATGTGACCCTGACATTAACCAATATAACATACTATCATATAACACTCACGCATCATGGACAACACACATGCACACATCTCATAAATCATGCTAGAAATGTACGTAGGATCATGCATTATATATAGGGGTATGCGGTAATCTTTCTCTATTTTAGCTTACAAGATCAAAGTAGCCTGTAGTACCATTCCCGTTGGCATATTAAAAAGAAGCTACCTCGGAGCAGAGTGCCTGAAGAGACAGAGTCTGATGATCCGACACTCGTAAACTAGGTTAACAAAATGGCCGATCACTAAAAGGCAACACTCGAGGCAGTCCAGGACATGATCCTCTCCGAGGATTTCCTTAAAATGTTATAAGCCGTCATAAGCAACATGAGGGCCTCTAGGGTTTTGGACTCTGGCCCAGATGATAAAGTCAGAAATACGAAAAAGAAATTCTCGGATTTTGAAGAAGTGCTCCCCAAGCTTCAATGTATTACGGGGCCCTCCAGCGCCAAATACACATATTTGCAAAAATTCGAGCTCATAATACCAGAGTCGATGTATGCTAATTTCAATAATATTATGCCCTACATCTCACCATTTGATGACATAGGTCCCCTAAAGCCCATATTGAGGGGTACTTATGCATTATGATGAGTATGGGCATTCCTGAAGTCCATCGGGTAAACTTGTTTCAAACAACATTACAAGTCACAACTACATATTGGTACATAAGAATGTCCAGTCAAGTAAAATCCAGATGGAAGTTGCTCAGTATCACCCTCATTGAAAATTATGCCTACAACGTTAAGGTAGAAATAACCCTGCAAGACCTGGAAAGGGTTCGCCAGGGTAACAAAGAGCCCTTTAAAGCTTATTACCGTAGATGGGTTGCAGTTCAATCACTGGTAGATGAGGCCTAAAAAATGGATGCCCTAGTCATCAAATTAGTGGAAGCATGCAATTCAAAGTTTCGAGAAGAGATGAAGATGAAAAAATTCTGCACTTTCGGTGACATTGTGGAATATGCTTGAAGAATAAAAAAAATACGATGAAGAAGAACATATTAGACAAAAGGAGGTAACCTATCATCCCAAGATGGCTCTGCCAAAATCCTAGCAATTAAAACCATCCTATGTCAAAAGTGAAGAAAAGAAAATGGAGGCTGTCACCTCCGCAATTACTTCAACACCTCCTCAATCGAACTCACCATGGAATGAATCACTATCTTAAATATTTATTAAACAGAGAAAATCAGGGGGCATGCAAAGTTTAAAGCCCTTCGTACCTCCATCTTCAGCTAATAGAGACAACTTTTCTGTGTACCACGTAGCGAAAGGACATAGAAGTAATGAATGTGTTCGATTATTATGAGATCTCCGAAAGATGATCTAAGAAGGGAACCTGGAAGAGCCAGAACGGAAGCCGAGTACTCAAAACAACCCGCTTTCAAACTTTGAATCTCCCATTAATGCTATCCATCTACGTGATGACGATAATGGTGAAAGGGCTAAATCCGAGTTTGATCCCAGTTTTGGGGTAAATGACATTGAGTAGGAACTCACAGAGTTAGACAGGGTAGATAACTGTGCAAGAGAGTCACGGGGAATTAGGGAAACTTACGGCTTTAGCAATGAAGGATCTCATATATGAAGGAAGTACTGACACGGTCATATTCTTGGACCACTTCTAGGACCTCCTGGTAAAATATGATATTCCACCATATGGTATAGCTACCTCTCTTCCCGTACTCCTCATAAAAGACTCAATGGACTAGTATCTTTCCCTATCACCTAGTTAGTTATGGAACTGGGCAGAGCTAGAGCACCAATTTTAGAAACCTTCCCTAATGATAGGATACGGATCATTCAAGAATCCCTTGCTATGAGAAGTCATGCAATATATCTTATCGACCATGAAGTGGCCCCTACATACTAATGGTGGCAATCCAGCCATACTATAGTACGCTTGGCAGACCTGAGGATAGTAGGACTCATAGACATTGAAGATGATAGGATAGAAGTCGGTCTAGATCTTGTAAGCCTCCTTAATTCATTTTGCCAACTCAGCCATACCATGTCCCCGATCTTGCTTGGCACCCTCCTTGTGACAAAACTGCTAATTGGTATAATGACATATGAATTGAACGATATTAGGATCTTTCTGATGTGAGCTCAAGCCTTACGTGAACCTTTATAACACATAACTCATTGGACTTGGTACTAAGCCAAGAAACAGCCACCAAGAGCATGGCCTCATCTAAGCGATAAGAAGGAGACACTGAATCAGTACCCTACGAGACATTATTCATTAATGCTATCTCACTCGATGGAAAAGAGAATTGAGGATTAGATAACCAAGATGTGGATGCTTGCTTTGATGACAACCCTATATTTGATGAAATGCACATGATCAAAAGGGTGTTGGCTTATGAAGACAAACTTAGATCACATCGTCTCTGCTATATAGCTGATTGGAAAGGGAACAAGACTAGGTTTTTAGGAGAATCCGACCTGATTAAATTCCTAAGATGGTTCCTTCAAACTTTGGAGTTATACCACATTAGCATCTTAGGAGCATTGGCCCGATTTCTTGCAATCCTAGTCGGTCTGACCTAAGTTTTGTACTTGTGAATCCTTCACCACCGAGGATAGGATTAGCTGCTGATGTGCTAGAAATTTATCCAAGCATTTGATCCTCGCATGCCATTCTTCAGGAACAATGATGGCTCCTACTCTTGGGTCCTTCCACCACTCCACGAGTGCATACGCTTTAGGCCTATTTACGAGAGGTATGTAAGCAAGCCTGAGGACAAAACCATACATAATATCTACCGCACCAGCATCACCACACTCACATAATATGAGGAGATATTAGGCCCACCCAGGTTTGAGGAATGGGGCCCACTCAAATCCTCACTTTAAGGGAGGGGAGAGTAGCAGAGATCCCGATGAGGCTGGCCCTTCAAAGGGAAGAGTTACGCCTCCCAAGCCACCTCACATGCAATAGAATCTACCTATCTGTAGCTAGAGAATGGCCGTGAATACTTGAGTGGTGGTAAATTCAATTACTTGACAAATAAACACATCTGACTGGCTCTGTGTCCTGCAATAGTAATGTTGATTACGCACTTCAGGTCAGAGGGTACCCCAGGTGGTAGTGAATCCCCCCAAGGCTAGGAGGTATTGCATACCCTGGCCCAATACCAAGTAGGCTAGTGCCATATTGTGCAACTACCGTAGGACCACTATCAGGTGTCGTTGACATATGGGTCTCCCTCGGCACTTATGTGAGAGGTGAGGCCCACTGGGGGTTTAGTTGGATTTAGGCGTGACAAAACATTTTTAGTGGTAGTTTGCACAATAAGCCAATTTTAATGAATAAAAGAATTGAGACCCAAATCTTGATACAAATGATAGAGTTGCCACCCAAGTTGTCTACTTGGGAAAGGGTTTTGGTACGGTTCCCTCTGGGCAGGACACTGGTAACTGTTAGATCAGAGATTCGGGTATAGAATGAGTCATTTATTTCTCATTTAGTTGATTCCAAATTACATTCACCGCATAAAACTATTTTTGTTTTCATCATTTAGGGAATTAGCATAGAAATCCTATTTCAACACTCTTTCACACTCATTATATGCGTTTACATATTACAATAAAGCACAAGCAATAATTGGAATACAAATTACAACCGGAGGAGAAACAGGGGAAATTACAAGAGAACCTATACATTTGTTCTAAGTTTTAAAACAAAAGGAAAATAATTTCCTCTGCATCCACAGATGTTAGCACAGTTTATAGCACATCATAAGTCAACATTTTATTAACAAAATGTGATTATGTTAGTATGGTGATTTTACAATCAATAGTACCTGGGCAACTTCTAGGATCGGATGGAAATAACATGTCTTCAAGGTATTTTATTGTGAAAACATATTTTAACTTTTGTGGTTGATTTACTGGACTATTAGTGAAAATGATCGTATGGCATATAGTGAGTTAGATTGATTTTTAACTAGTTAAAAATGGATTATAGGTTCCATTTGGGGGACTAGTACTCGTACGGATAGGGGAGACCCATACGGGTACCAGGGAGGACTGGTACGGCTATGATGAGACCCGTACGGGTCCTATCTGGTCCCAAGAAGAAACTTAGTTCAATTTAATTTACAGATTAACCGATTAATGGTAGAAAAATAAAATAAAATAGATTTCCCTCTGTTTGAGCATGGCGCGCTAATTTTATATCCTAGAGGATATGTGGTGCCAACAAGGCTCATAAGGTTAGGACCAGACCTAAAATAAGAACATGAACCGATATAATAACGAATGCAGAAAATAATAATAGAATAATTGAGATTTGAGTCCCTTTAAAATAAGCGTTACCTTTACGGCGTGAATCCACTTTGAGATTATCCCTTTACTATTACGAGAGTCCGGCCAAAGTAGATGGTGAAATAGAACTATTTAGGTAAGTATTTGTGTGGATAGAACCTCCCCTAAATCCTAATAAATGAAGCTACGAATGAATAAAATGTGGACAAAACCTCAAAAAATGGTTTTCTCCCTATTTTATACCTCCTATACCCCCAATATACCTTTTCTATACCTATAGAAATTGCTAGTTTTTGTACATTTTTCATGTGAGATGTGTGTGTTATGAAATGAAGGGAAAAGGCCCTATTTATAGGGTGAAAGTAAGGTCTGAATGCAGTAATCCACATTCAAGACCTACCTTTTCAAAAAAAAGGTAAGAGATAGCTTCTGAAAGAGGCTAATTAGGCAATCAGAGGACCCGTACAGGTTCCCTCCACATGTATGGAAGGCAATCACCCATACGGGTTTGCCAATTGATCTATACCAATAGACAGAACCCGTACAGGTACCTAAGGGCAGACTAGGTCTCTGGACATTAGCCAAACCAAACTTTGCAGTAGTAGGAACACCTCTAATAGATAACACCTGAAAGAAATTGCATCATATAGTTCTCATCATAGTTGCATGAGAAGGATCATTAAAATCCAGTGCTCACAGGCTGCCCCTCAAGGGATCATCGCATATATAGATCTGTCTGTTCTCACGATGTGAGCGAGGGTTTAGAAATTATACATGTGGTGATGATATGGGTTAGTTCCTTTCTTGAGGTAAACTTCTTTCCTTTGCTAATGCATACCCCTTATAACTCTACTGGGGAAGGTATGAGTATCTCTTTCTTCAGGCAAATTGACTTTCCTGACTGATGGTATATCCCTTTCCTAAGGCAGATGACTTCTCCTCGTATGCCTTTCTTAAGGTGGATTGACTTTGTTAGCTGATGGTATATCCCTTTCCTAAGGCGGATGACTTCTCCTTGTATCCCGTTCTTAAGGCATATTGACTTTCCTGACTGATGCTAGCGTATCCCTTTCTTAAGGTGAATCAACTTTCCTGGATAATGGTATATCCCTTTCCTAAGGGGGATGACTACTCCACGTATCTCTTTCTTAAGGCGGATCTACTTTCCTGACTGTTGCTTGTGTATCCCTTTCTTAAGATTGATCGAGTTTCCTGCTATAGAATTTTGAATAACCTTAAAAGAGACAACAAGCAAACATCGAGTCGGTCGTTGTCTAAGTGGACACCTCTTTATTCTTAATTGACTTTTGTGAAAACAAAATTATTTTTCCCCTTCAATTAATAAAAAAGATATATGGATAAGATAAACTAAAAACTATGTATGGGAAACGTTGGGTTTGGCTCGATCGCTGCTTGTTTTGCTGTTGAGGAATGCCCCTAGGGTCAGACAACTCCATTACTGGGAAATAGGGGATGCTCCTAGGTTGGTAAGGGGATGCCCCTAGGATCTGATGATTCCGCTACTAGGAAATGAAGTTATATCTTTTGAGTAGAGCTTCTTCTATTATGGAAACCCTTCCTGTCTAGATTCGTGCGCTAGGGAAGAACTCCTATGCCAGGATGGACCTAAATACAAAAATTTCTTGGTTAGTGATTAACCTGAAAATGGCTTACCTTGATTCTTGATTGACATTTATTAAAAACAAAAATATTTTTGCCCCTTCAATCAGGAATCAAGGTGAGCATAGGGATTTGGCCCGCCTAAAACTGAAATATAGGAGTGAAGAAGAGCGGGGTTGGCCCCGAGCTTAGACTGGATGAATTTATGGTGTTTTGTAAAACACTTGTTTAAAAGTCTGCCCCTAGATGGCAAGAGAGGGCCTGCATGGGTGGGCTAAGACCCGTATGGGTCCCCGATGGGGGTTAAAAAGTCTGATTAGTCCCCTCATATCTCGCCATATACTAAAACTTCCCTTTTTGCAACTCCGACAATTTTTCTCCTAAAATCAATTAAAGATGTATAAGAAGATCCCATAGGCCGGCCACTCTTTCCTTAGACTAGAGGACTTGCCCACGGTGGGCAATTCGGGACTTTAAGAATGCCCGATTTCCATCGGGTATGATTTTTATGAGGGCGACTCATTTTTGGGGCTCACTCCTACAACTGTAGTGCCCCTGATCACTTCTCCTCAGACCCATGCTTTAATACTCCAGTTAAATTTGCACGATTCTCCATTTTCCATTTTCAAAGCTTTGAAATTTCTTAGATTTTGGCATGAATTAGTGTGTTTTAGTCCTTGGAATAGAGCCTGATGTATGTAACTTTAGCATAGGATACTTTTAGGATTGCTTTGGATGAGCTTTGGATGAATTTGGATTTTTAGAGGAGATTTTTCACAGAGGGACTACTTGTAGAGGACCCGCATGGGTGAGAGGGGACCTGTACAGGTCACATTCTTGATACGGGATCCACTTGCAGATCCATACAGGTGGGGCTTACCCATACGGGTCTTGCCCTCAGGGATAAAAAGCTGTTAATTTGGTTTCTACAATTCTTTTCCAATTTCTAACTTTTCTGTTGTATTCTAACCCTGTTATACTATAATTCTATCTCTGTAGTTCTAATACAAGAGTGTGGGGGCCCTGAGCTTCTGTAGGAAATAGTATGAGGAGATTTATGTCGTGGGGGATATAGAGTTACTGACCTGTATTAACTCCTTCGGCTTCAGCAACATTATCAGGGCCATCCCTCAAGCACCTAAGACATTGGCCCCCAGTGTCGTTTCAACTCTAACGGAGAGATGGTCATAGATGACCCATACTTTCCACTTGCCTATTGGGGAGTTTACTATCACTCCCTGAAATGTGTGCGCCACGATAGGCCTGAAGTGGTGCGGGGATGTGGTCCACTTTGATGTATATGCCAACTAGTGGCATTCTTGAACTGAGGTGAACCCCTACATTGCTAGATTACTTGGGCTTCATCCGAGCGGGATGAACAAGCTAAGTATAGGGCCCCGTATGCTCACTAGGTCATGTAGCTGAGTCCTACTGTGACTAATGGGAGGGATCAACATGCCCGATCTTTTCTGCTAACATTTCTTACCACTATATTCTTTCTTATCTACTTGAGCAACCTCAACTATAGCTTGCTCTTTGCTATTAAGGAACTCATTATTGTGACCTACAAGAACTAGTGCAGGGCCATTCTGGCATAGTTATACTATGGACTAGATTTTAGAGTTTGGGGTGAGCAGTCTGAGCTCAAGATTCGCCACCTGATACTAGTGGTAAATTCCAAACTGATCTCCTATGCTTTAACCTTTCACTTACATTGTGCTGTGACTGATCCTTATTTTATTTTATAGATTTGGGCCTTTGAGCATCGATTCATCCCTAGGTGAAGTTTTCCCATGCAACCCGAGACATCGTATATCATTTTTAGGTAGATGGGGCTCTGGCAGGGCCAGCCCTTGACTACAGTGTAGTACCGAGGGTTCCAATGCCAGTTATGCTCAAATTAGGTAAACCTCTTCCCTACGAAACCTGCACTTTATATTTCAACAATCACTTAGTCAAAACTATATTTACGAGGTTGCGATACTCACCGTGCATTCATTCTATACAGGTTATCCGAGACCTATGGGAGAGATTAACCACATATAGGGCTATCGAGAGGATACGGGCTGGCATGGATGACCACTGCTTTATCCTGGAGTCACAACTCTCCTATAAGAGGTATTTTGGTGAGCAGGTCCAAGGGTGGAGGACCGGTGCCATGATGGAGAGACCGATCCCTCCCCTAATCCTTGCAGGCATCTTTTGGCCTTATCTCATGCCGGGGACCGACCAGGGGCTATACTTATTGGGTGAGGGGGCTTGCACTCTATCTATTGAGGGCTCTTATATTGAGTTTGTTGATTCTTCTCTTCTTCCTCCCTGTGGGAGAATCCACCATGAGGATGTCCCTCTTAAGTTTCACTAGAGTGATGGCGACGATGATGATGATGATGATGATGATGATGATGACGACAATGAGGGTGGATCAAGGGGTGACCGTGGAGGTCCATCCATAATTCAGATAACTAGGGGCTCGGCTAGGTCTGCTACCCCTTCTTCTCAGGTATGCTTCTAACTTGGCCTTTATGAATACTTTATTACTTTCTAAAATTGACCGAGATCTTGAATCTGATTCTTTGTTGTTATAGCCTCCCTCTTCCACACAAAAGAGATTTACCGCCACTGCTGCTATGAATAGACGACATTTTACGGGACGGCTATAAAGCCAGGTCGGTCCACCGATCTCCATAAAAATAATGGGCATGTAATGGTGATTGTGAAAATGGTTTTTCATGTTTTAATGTCCAAAATATATGAGATCAAAATCCCGTACTTAAAATAGAGTCGCGACCTAGTTCTGCTCAATTTGAAAAATTTGGTACGATTTTCCCGCCGGGTGGTAGACCAACCTTAAGTAGAGATTACAAGTTCGAATGAGTTTATTTTTTTACATTAGGCCAAGTTAAAAGATTTCATTCTTTTTTAATCGGTTTTAGTCCACCCTATTTATTGTATTTTCGATTCATATGTCGTTAACGTGTTATCAAGCAATTACAGTCATCTAAATGTAAATGTAGAAATTAAAATTATTACAAGGTTTTCAAATACTATACATTTTTCTATACAATAAATAAAAATGCCCAAAGGCCTCACATACATCTATCCTATATCCACATACATGAAAAGATTAGCATAGATACGGTACATTGTATGAGATATACCATAAAATAGCACCCGCAGTAGCAGGGTCAGGGGGTGGCAGGCCCTCATGGGGTACAAGGGGTAGCATCCCTTATGGGGATGAGGGGTAGTGCCCCCAGCGGTGTCGCAGGGTGATAGGCCCTCACGGGGTTATGGGGCAGTGCCCCAGACGGGGTCCAGGGGTAGAGTATAAGTTCCCTTTTGATTTTAGAACATAAGTTCCCTTTGAAAAATTCATTTTCTCAATGAATTTTAGGGAAAAGTCCATTTTGGACACGATCATTATCTTAACCAAATTTTTAGTGAAAATGCCACATAATATGGGGTTTGGATCATTTTCAAACAGTGTTGGACCTTCATCATTGCACTCTACATCCTAGCTTCAGGAATTTAACCTAGGTCAAAAATAAATAAAAAATATATTGCTTTCCTGAACTCCATTCTGCCGGCAGCATCAGTGGTGCCGCCGGCAATCTCAGTTGTAAAGGTAGGCTGTATGACATTTTGGATACCTTAAAGAAAGGGTTCTACAAGAAAGTGAGGCCATTGGAGGAAAATGAGGACACTAGTGGTATCAACGATGCTGCTATCAGCATGGTTGATACCTCTGGCAACTTTAATTTCTTGCAGTAGCTATTTTTTAGTCGAAAAGCTACCATAAAGCCGAAACTAACCACAAACAGCAACTAAAACATAATAAACAATTAAAATGAAAGCCAAAGAGCTATGAGACTCAAAATTTTTACCTTGGGGTCGTGATCCGAATGACACCTCCAGGGAGCTTAAATTATGGGTTGGGCATTCAAGGCTCTAAAACCTATTAAATTGATTTTTAATCCTTAAGTATACTGATTTTAAGTTAATATCAGAGAGTTCAATGAACAAAAACCAAGAAAAGATGGAGTGATTCCTCTTTTCTTAACTTTTCTTCACCTTATCCCACTAAAACTAATGAAAATCTCCATAAAATTCAAGTGTGTAATTGCCAACCCAGTCATCAATTGAGAAATGGCCTTTATATAGGCTAAAATATGGTGGAAATTGCCTTGGATCAATTATCCGTCGGATATCGAGCAAAAAGGCACATAGCTGTTCTGCAGCAGAAAATCGTGCTGCCAGTGGCATGGATGATACTGCCGGCTAATATCAGGGAAAAGCAATAAAATCCGGCCAAAAGGGATTTTAACATGAAGATTTAAATTATTAGGCTATTTTTTAACTTTTTATGGTAATTTTGGACTAAATTATTTTTTAGGTGCAAATCATCGGTCTGAGCTACCACCGGACCCGTTATGGACACACCGAACTGAATTTTTCTAAAAATAAAATTCGTGAAGAATTTTATATCGGTAAGAAAAATTCAAAAAAAGAATTATATCAAGAGGAATAAAATCAGGCATACATCATCATCATCTCATGACAGGGACTATAAAATCCAGTGCTTATGGGCTGCCCCTCAGGGGATCACTACTGCCATAGGTCTGTATGATCGCACGAAGGAGCAAGGGTTAGGAATTGTACCTGATGGATGATGAGGTTTTGATTCCATTAGTGCCTCTATTTAGTGACTGGTTTGACCCTTGGTCAGGCTTGAGCTTTCATGATTTGTTTGTCCCTCGATTAGGCTTGAGATTTGAGATTGGTTTGCCCATTGGTCGGGCTTCAGCTTTGAGGAGATCTTGCCAATAAGGATCCGAAGAGCCAGATTGGTCTTATGCCAAGAAGGGTCCAAAGACCCAGGTTGGTCTTACGCCAAGAAGGGTCCGAAGAGCCATGTTGGTCTTACTCCAAGAAAGGTCCAAAGTGCCAGGTTGCTCTTGTGCAAAGAGGGGTTCAAACAGCTATGTTGGTATTGCACCAAGAGGGGTTCGAAGAGTCAGGTTGATGTTGTGCCACGAAGGGCCTGAAGAGCCATGTTGGTCCTTCATCGAAAGGGTCTTATGAGCTAGGTTGGTCTTTGGTGGAGAGAGTTTGCTAAGGGGGTCGAAGTGCTGGATTGGTCTTTCACCAAGAACGGTCCAAAGAGCCAAGTTGGTCTTTCGCTAAGAAGGGTCCAAAGAGCCAGGTTGATCTTTCACTGAAAGGGTCTTACGAGCCAGCTCAGACTTTGGTGCATGGGGTGCCCCCGGTAATCATTAGCAAGCGCCTTTGGTTTTACAACAAGTGTCATTTGAGTAGCAAGCGTTACTTGTTTTGCATTTTGTATCAAATGTCATTTATAGATTGCATGAGGTGCCCCTATATTAAGAATTAGAGAAACTCGAGTTAGTCAAAGGATAGGTGATGTTTTTATTACTTGATCGATTTAGGAAACAAAAATATTTTTTCCCCTTCAATTAACAGTAAAAATAGAAGTATGAATTGAAGATTGAGTTAGGATTTTTTCGGGGGTCCGGAGAAGTCGTTGCGGAGTTTTGATGGATCATCTGAAACATCTTGAGCATGCCCCTTGTGGTTTATTTTTTATTGGTAGATGACTCCAGGTAGTTGGAGAGAATTGTGCTCCTTCTAGGTGCTTCTTGTCATTTATGGATGGTCCCAAGTGGCTGGAGGAAATTGTACCCATTCTAAATGCCCCTTGTTGATTGATGGATGTTGGATAATTAGTTGGTGTAGCTTAATCAACGTGTTTGGGATCTTGCCCCTAGCTTTCATGCCTTGATAGTTTTCCTTTGGATTTTCTGAGAAACCGAGATTGCAAGAGTATATGCATGAAATGTATATATTAAAGATGCATGATTATGTGGTATTCCATTAAATCACATTGGATGAGCAAATGATGCCTCTATAGTGACCAGGTAGGCTCATGTAATAGGAGTGAAGTTCCTGAAGGACAATTATGGCAAAGGGCTTAGACCTAAGTTTGAGTTCAGTTTGAGGCTCGACCTTCTTGTGGGGAGGGCGAACGATGTTTGTCTTTCTCCCAATGATGGCTTACCTTTGCTTTTCTTGATTATTTTTATGGTGGTTCTAAATTTTACATAGACTTCCCCCAGGGGTTTTCAATCTATCAAACCTTGCCTTAACTTTTGCCTGGATCGTCCTTTTAGGTTTTCAATCTAGCAGGCATATTTCTTGCATAGACCGTCCTTTTTCAGCCTATCTTCTCTCTTCTTTTTAATCTTCTTTTCTATTTTTTTAATTATTTTTTAGTCTTTATTTTTGCATAGATTGCTCTTTTTGGGTTTTCAATCCAACAGACTTATTTTTGGTTTTTGCACAGACCTGGATGTTTTCTGTCTATCCAAATTTGTTTGCCTTTTTCATGCTGAATTATTATGCATTTATATGGATGAGCTCTCAGTACCCTTCATTAAGTTTACTCGTGATGTTTTCACCATTTGGCTGTTAGGCATTCACACAATCACCAGCATAAAGATTCCAGTACAAAAGACACTTTCCGTGAATGAATTGAACTGGAGTACGAGATGTAGGTAACCATTTCAATTAATTAAATTCTTGGTGTTAACCAGTCTTTATAGATTTTTAAGTTAACATCTTACAATTTTTCTATTGTGGCCCTAATTTTTGCATAAACCGCCCTTTTTGGGTTTTCAGTTCAACGCGCAACTTTGTGAAGTGATATGCTAATTTTTCTCGTCTAGTTTACAAAAAACCAACAGTCGGGTGTCACCCTAATTTTTGCCCGATCAGTAAAAGACCAAAAGGCAGGTGATTTATTACATATATTTTTTGTACCGCTTTTCTGATTTATTTCTTTTTGTTTGGATATGATAACTCTTAAGCCTGCCTTTGTTAATTAGGTCGGTGAGCTCGCTTTTATCTATACTCATGATCTTGATTACCTCCTTTACTGGGTACTTTCTCGATCATACAGGGATTCATTCTGATTTCGATTGGCGATATTGCAAGAGTTTGGTTTGTGGGAGTTTTGATGCTTATAAAGTGCCTTCTTAATTGGGTTGTTCGCTATTTTGACTTTTTCTTAACCGTCGTTTATGTAGATGGGGCTATGTTCAATTGCACATCTCCTAATTAATTTGGAAATTGCCTCCTAAAATAGAACTCTTCTGTCTGAGGTGATGCAACAAAATGGGTCAGGCCAAGCTAAGAGATATTACTTTTTCCTCGACTAACTTGGAACTAGCCCTATAAAATTGGATTTCATTATGTTAGGTCATTTGATGAGATGAGCTGGACCCAGCCAAGACATGTTCCTTTATGAATTTGGCCGTCTTCTTGATGTTTAGACCGGCGCAGGATTTGGCTTTTGGCTGCATTTGAGAAGTATATGACCATTTTGGTGAGCTTGTACCCAAGATTTGATGATGGTTGAACCTTATCGATCTTATTCATCCTTCATAACAGGAACAACCAAAGAGTAGAGAGATTGTGAAGCCCAATAGGAGGAAGGTGTTACAAGTTCTCATGAACTTGTTGTTAATGGCACCTTCTCATCTTGGTGATGCAATTGCAATTTGGGTTACGCAAGGTATAAACCACCCACTGAATCTTGTTTTTGAGATAGTTCGAGTGGCAGTTGCAAATGGTGTGGCTTCCATTTGACTTGCACATGGTACCCTTAGTGATGAGATGCTTAGAAATTGGGTAGCCTATTCTGAGCGTATCTTTATATGATCAGGCGTAAACGTTATCATGATATTTAAGCACTTTTATTATCTCACATTTGTTTTAACATGAGTTAAATTATTGGAAATGGTTACTATTCAGAAGATTACATTTGTACAAGAATTACTTCTACGCTTATGAAGTATCTTGAATACTTAAAACGTTATATGTATGTTCATATGAATGCGTTGACCAACTGGGCAAAACAAAACACAAGTAAATGAAATGACATTGTTTACCTAATTGAAAGTTTTAACAGTGGAATTATTCAAAATGCTAAAGAAAGTTACATATTTAAATAGTCATCCTCCACATGTGGAGGGTCTTGCAGGGTCACACCTTGGGGCATGTTGGAATCGACACCCTTATCTGAGTGGATGACCTTTTTCCACCCGCAAGGACCGCGTGAGATGTGTAGCACGGGGGGTGGAAAATGATGAGAGCTATGAAGCATGCTAAGGGAGAATCCTTATTTTAGGCGTGATGAAAATAATAATGAAAAAGCAATGTTGATGTTAAATTTAAGTCCAATTTGCACGTTAAGGGATACGAGACTTGAAATCCACATCTTAAAATAGAGTCACCACCCGGTTAAGCTCCACTAGGAATTTGGGTACGATATTCCCAATGGATGGTTAGACCGTACCTTAAAATAGAGATTCCAAGTCCGGATGATGTTGCTTACTTATCAATTTTTAAATCAAACCGTTTATATTTTAATAAACGTTACTTTGATTCTTATGCGATTTAAGTTAGGTTATCGTTTGGAGTTTAAAGTTTATATGCCATACATCACACGAAAAGCTGTAAATAAAGCAAGTAAATAATTATTACAAGGATTTATAAATACCTATAAATTTTCTAATGTAGGAAAATAAATAAGCGGGTAAATAAAGCGAATAAACACAGACCGAAATCAGGCCTCAACCGAACTTACCAACACCGAAATGGCTCAAAACATAATAAACAAATCACAAATGATCACAAATAATGCATAAATGATTAAAGGCAAGAAATAAAATATTGTTATGGAGAAAAATCTTTTTAGCGAATTTTTAGAGACATAAAGACATTTTTAAGCATTTAATAGTTATTTAATTAATTTAAATTAAAAAATAAATAAATAAATCAGATAAAAATTAAATTAAATATATTCTAGAATATTTAGATTTTTAGAAAATATTTTGGACAAAATTCGGGGTAAAAAATGCAAGAAAATGGCAAAAATGGACTTAAAATCAAATTTCGGCGGCCAAAGCTATGGCGACAGGTTTGACCGCCGTCACTATAGCCTTAACCGCTATAGTGGCATCGGTGGAGGCTATAGCGGCGGCGGTTAAGGCTATCGCTATGGCCTTGGCCGTTGAGATTTGTTTTAAAGGGGGGAATCGGTGTTTTTGCATCCATAAGCTCAAAATCATTGAAGTTTTAAGTCGTAATCTATTATATTCCAACAGATCTAGACTAAAAACACACAAATAATGTTGATTTTATGGATTTTAGGTAAGAAAAAACTCAAAAAATACAAGAAATAAGGTGACCTCTATACGGGTGGAGTTCACATCTATAGCTATAGCCTTCACCGCTATAACAGTAGCAGCCAAGGCTATAGGGATAGAGGTGAAGGCTATCCCTATAGAAGTCAGATTATTTTTTGATGGTTTTCCAAAAAACATCAAAGAAAAACCAAGAACAAACACCAAAAACACAGGAATAGCAAAAATAGAGTAATAAAAAAGAGTAAATAGATAAGGGAACTCAAGTTTGTTACCTTTAGGCCATGAATCTAACTTTGGAGACTCGAACCGAAAGTTTAGCAAGCTTTTGATGATTTTTAGACGAAATGGTGATAGAATCAGTGATGAAAATAGTGCAGATTAGTTGGGTCGTATTTGAGAAAAAGTCTCTAAAACCCTATTTAATCCAATTTAACCTATGATTTCTAATTGCTTTTAGTGTTTAAGCTATATGAACGAGCCTAAGAACAACTAAGAATCGAGATTAGAAGGATTAAACCTGTATTCTTTGCTTTTCTTAAGCTTTTTCTCTCTCTAGTTCTACCCTTTCTCTCTCTTGTTCTTCTTTTTCTCTAAAAAATGTGATTCTAATTCTAAATTCTTGAGAAACGTCTTCCATAGGGGGCGGCGGCCACTGCCATGACAATGACAGCCACCGCCATAAGGGTGGCAGTGGCTGCTGCCATGGTGGCGGAGAAGCCACCATGGAGGCGGGGGTGGCCATAGCGGGAATGCCTATCCCAGTGGCACTCACCACCACTCTAGTGGTAATCATCACCACCGCCGATAGCGGTGGCAAAAATGGGGAAGGGAGCTAGGGTTTAGGCTAGGGGTTTAGTTAGGGTTTTGATTAGGGTTTAATTAGGGTTTAATTCAGGCTTTTAGGGGGAAAGTTTAGGGTTTAGACTTCCGATGCTTATAACTTTCACTACGGTTATCTGAATAAGGCGATTCTCAACATTTCCAAACTCTCAGAGAGTCCAAAATCCAATGATATAAATAAAGCTCATTGAAAATGTTTGGATCTTATAAAAATTGCAAAACAAATTACTGCACATGAGTGAAAAAAAATGGCTAACCCTAAATGCATTAGAATGGCATTTAAGCGCAGCTAAAGGTCCAAAGTCATCAAAAAGGTACTTACAAAATGTGATTTGACATTCAAAGAATAGAACAACTAGACCATACAAGGTCAGAGCAGCTAGTCATCATCATTCCAGGGGTCACCAAAAAGCCCATGCTCACAGGCTATCCCTCGGGAGATTGCCACTTGGCGAACCAAGTGTGATCTCATGAGAGAGCGAGGGATAGAAGGTTATACTTGAGGTGAAGGAACCTCGATTCAGTTGGCTATAGACGGTCAAGGGACACATCATCAATGGACCTATCGAAGGTAGAAGATTCTTTAAATCAATTGTCTACGAATGGTCGGGGGATGCATCATCAACGGACCTATCAAAGGTAGAAGATTCTTTGAGTCAGTTATTTACGGAGGGTCGGGGGATGTATCATCAATGGATCTATAAAATGTAGAAGCTTCTTTGAGTCAGTTGTCTACAGACAATTGAGGGATGTGTCATCAACGGACCTATCAAAGGTAGAAGATTCTTTGAGTCAGTTGTCTATGGATGATCGGGGGACACATCATCAATGGACCTATCAGAGGTAGAAGATTCTTTGAGTTGATTTTCTATAGATGGTTGGGGTATGTGTCATCAGTGCACCTATCAAAGGCAAAAGATTCTTTGAGTTGATTATCTACTGACGGTTGAAGGATGCATCATCAATCGACCCATCATTGGCAGAAGATTATTTGGGTCAGTTGACTACTGGTGGTTTGAGGATGCACCACCAACGGACCTATGGAGAAGGTGAATCTGAATCGATTCTCTACTGGTGGTTCGAGGATGCACCATCAATGGACCAATCGAGAAGGGAAATCTAAATTGGTTGTCTACTAGTGGTTTGAGGATGCGCAATCAGCGGACCTATCACGAACAGAATTTGAAAAGTTAGAAGTTGTTGTAAATTGCATTTTTAATTGCTTAATTGATTTTGTCACAAAAAAATATTTTTCCCCTTCAGTTAAGTAATAAAAATGGAATATTGAGAAAAAAGAGTTTGGAGATGTCTGGGAAGTCCAGGAAAGCCATGGCTCGGTTGATTTGAGATGCCCCTAAAAGACTGAAAGCTACATCATGCTGCCCTTAAAAGGTCAAAAGCTGCATGGAGCTGCCTTGAAAGGATTTTCTAAATTTTGGATTCTGGATCTTCGGATCAATCATCCGTTAAAATTGTCATATGTCGCTCCTATCAAGAAAGTTTTAAGATATTAGTAATTGACATGAGTTGCGTTTTATTTACTTAACTGATTTTGTTGAATAAAAATATTTCCCCCCCTCAATTAAGCAATTGAAACAGAAGAATGAAATAAAATTTGAGTTAGGATTTCTGGGAGGCTGGAGAAGCTGTCAAGGTATCCATCAGGTCTAGCTGATATGCCCCTTGGAGTCTCTATCATTGACATTGGTTTAGGAAATGTGTTAAGATGCCCCTGATGATGAAATCGAGGTTCCCCTGGGCATATGGGCCGTGGTGCCACTAGGGGAAATCTCAGTTCTGATTCTAAGATCCATCAGGTTAGTTATCCACCACGATTGCCATATGTGTACCTGTCGAGCAAATTTTAAAGCATCAGCAAATGACATAAGCTTCATTTTTATTACTTAATTGATTTATGGAATAGAAATATTTTTTACCCCTTCAATTAAGTAATAAAAATGAAAGAATGAAATATGAACTGAGTTAAGATTTCGGGGAGTCCAGAGTAGTATCTGAGGTTGAGCGCGTAGCTCAAAGACATTAGTTGACATGCCCCATAGGCATTGCATCGGATATAGAATTGAAAGCAATTCTGAGATGCCCCTCGACACAGGTTCTTGCTTAGAGGTCGAGCGTATAGCTTGATGATATTTTTTGTGGTTTATTTCCTGTAGAATTCAGTATAGAATAATAGACATGACATTTATGAAAATTATGTATGAATGTATGAATGCATGAGATGTACGTGTTGATCATCTTCAAGATGACTGATTGGCTTGCTTGATTGACTTTACTTGGAGAGAGATTGACTTGCTTGAAGAGAGATCATACGGAATTGCATTGATGTGCGGAGGAGAGGTCACTAAGCTTGCATGTTTAGATACTATGGCTGAGAAAGGGCCTACGAATTCTATGTCACCAGTATGACAAGTGACAGAGGGCTCCTCACAAACTATTCAAAGCAATGAGTTGACTGTTAATTTATTACTGGATTGGGCATGCCGAAAACAAGGGGGTACACGAAGCGAAGTTCAAGATTCTAGATAATGAATGAATGGACGCTATCACTACCGATGAATTCTACCAAGGATGACGTTTGAAGATTAGGACATTGTGAACCTAAGATGCTTGGTCGCAATCGAAAATGGAGTAGACACATGCATAGGACGAATTTGAGTCCCTTCAATCCACTAGACCAGAGAATGTATTCGGGCACTCTGATGGTGAGGACAATAATGCAGATATCTTGATGTGATTTATGGCTGTTGGTTTGATTGTCTTAATTTTTTCACAGACCCAAACATTGTGTTGGGCCCATCAGACATGTACATTTTGCTATTATGTCCTAATTTTTGCCTACACCACCCTTTTCTGGTTTTCAGTCCAGCGAACTTTCCTGGCTTTTGCATAACCTAGTTGTTTACAGCCTATCAGGATATTTTACTTTATTATTATTTTTTATATATTTTTTTTCTTTTCTTTTGAGGAATTGGGTTGGCTGTACGGAACCCCACGTTCTACTTATTTGCAACATTTTACCTTTTGGACCCAATATATTCATTCAAGCACAAACATAAAGGACTCACTAAAACGACCTTTCCATTAAATGAAGTAAGTTTAAGTACATGATGATGGTAACCATTTCTATTGACCTAAACTCTGGTGTTAACCAGCCTATGAAGGTTTTCTAGCCAACACACCCTCTTGCCTCACCTGACCCAAACTTTTCCCTAGACCACCCTTTTTGGGTTTTCAGCCTAGTGGGCTATTCTTGCACCCTACCTTTTGCCAAGACGGTCTGTAGGATACCGATCAGCGGGATACACCTTAATTTTTTCTTGAGCAGTAGAGGACCACTCGTCAGGTGATTAATTTTGTTTATTATTATTTTTTTATGTGCTACTTTTCTGGATTTAATTCTTTTTGGTTAGATATGATAATGCTTCAAACTATTTTGATTGATAGGCTTCACTAATTCACATCGTCGAGAATCATGCCCCTTGTGCTGAGTACCTTTCTAGTTTCTCAAGCTATTTCCCATTTAGACAGAATTTCCCCTTTGGATCGGGGTTAGAAGGCTCCACTTGCTTTAGAATTGGATTATCGGCTTTTTATGGATACTCTTAATGTTGGGTTCGGTTGTTGTACAACTTCCTTATATGCTTTTGATACATCTGAAGACTGTTCAAGCCTTTTGAACCGTGGTTTACTCCATGGGGGTCCCTTTGACTGTGATTCTTAAGGACTCCATCTTGAACTGATTGGTAGTACGGTTCCCATTTTGTGGCCAAAGGAAAAAGGTGTTTATAATGGAAGATATCTGACATTTATTCGATATCTTTAAAGGTTAATGATAGCTCATCAACTCAAGCTTTTATCCTTGTGGTAGTCTTGGAAATGAACTTCTTGATAAGCCAGTTTGTGCCTTCGATTGCCCCACTAGTTTGTGATTTATGTGGAGAGGATCTATGATGTCCAAACCCATATTTTCTGATCAATCAGGTGGTCGCCCCTTCATGCCCATGGTCTGTAAGGCAAAGCCCTGTGGCTCTTAGCTCTATATCTCTTGATTAAGTCGATGGTTTCTCCTAGGGATCAAATCTCATATTCTAAGACTAAGTGGTTGAGTAGGTCATACTGAGCTAAGATTCATTTTTCGATGAACTTGGCCATCTTTGTGGTGGTTATGATGGTAAAGGACTTAGCTTCCCCTATTTTGAGAAGTAACTTGCCCCCATGATGATGAGGCAATGTTCATTTATTGATGAGGGTCAAATCTTGTCGATCATATGTGTCCCCCTCATTGAGAATGGTAAAGGAGGAGAGAAATAGGGAAGGTTTGTGGTTGATATTGTAAAGGGAATGGATATGGGTAAGAGTCAATGGTGTATCAGGGGTGGGCAAAGAAAATGTAAGCCTTAGTTATGTTGAAGTTGGACTGGCGATACTCCTTCTCCACAATCTACTGACGCTTCTTCAATAGTTTGAAAATAAGTTGGCCCCTAGTTGTGAGGCTCATGACAAACCGACTGACATATTGAACCTATCCCAGGGACAACAGAGCTTCTTTCTATTTTAAGTGTAAAGATGCAGTGCTCGGCAATCTGACGATGAACCTTGGGTATGTCTAAGTATGACTAGGCGGAAGCATTATCATGATCTTTAAGCACTTATTATCTCTCATTTTCTTTCAGAGGTTAGGTCGTTAGAAATGGTTACCATTTAGGTTATCACATATACTCAAATTTATTTCACTTAAAGAAATGTCACGAATACCGAATGCATTATGCTTGTGATAAAATGAATGCATTTATCCATCGGGTAAAACATCAAATGAGTAAACAAAATGAGAGTCTTTGATTGAATAAAAATGCCACAAAGGCAGAGTTGTTCACATCTAAATGCTAGAAAAAGAAAATCACAAAAACAGGTAGTCATCCTCCATAGGTGGAGGGTCTTGAGTTGCACCACTGGCATATTAAGCTTCCTCGGTAGCTTTCATTGGTATGTCATCCGAGTCGAGATCCAGAACTTTCCCTTTGTTCGGCAAATGACTTGTCTGCTTCATTCACTAGAGACCTCATGAGATTCTTATCAGATTTTGTAGTAGAATTGGCTTTTGAAGTGGTGTTGGCTGAACTGGAGAAGATTATGGCCGATATAAATTCT
Source organism: Euphorbia pulcherrima (assembly GCA_947683365.1). NCBI lineage: Eukaryota > Viridiplantae > Streptophyta > Magnoliopsida > Malpighiales > Euphorbiaceae > Euphorbia > Euphorbia pulcherrima. Next base: position 13,638,827 of record CANTUS010000010.1, on the reverse strand, counting down.
TTGGGTAGACCAGAATTGATTGCACTTACCTCACCATCAGAGCTTTGTACTGGTCATTGTTCAGTATCGGTCTTTCTAGTTAGTTAAGCCATTTTTCCCTCTCTTAGTAAGTGCCAAATGGTCATTCCTAGAAGTCTAGATTGATTTGTTGTGTGTCCCTTCTGAACATGATAGCGACAAAAATTTCCTCTTTCTTTAGGTGTAGGAGTGTGATACTCACAAAGAGAGTTAAGTATGCATTTCTCTAGCAACTTGGCAAATAGAACACTAAGAGGGAGCGTCCATAGAGATATAAATGCTTTTGGGTCAGGCACCCGAGCAGGTGTGGCTTGGACTATGGCCTTAGACCCACTCACTAAAATACCACTCATAGGAGAGTGGTGACTCCAAGATAAAGCGACAGTTGTCCATACTGGCCAGTATCCGCTCGATGGCTCCGTAGGTGGCCAATCTCTCCCACGGGTTTCGGATAACCCGCACAGAATGAATGCACTATAAGTGTCATAACCTAGTAAATGCAGTTTCTACTAGTGGTTTGTCAAAATGTAAAATGCAGGTTCAAGAGGGAAGAAGCTTACCCGGTATGAGCGCCGCTGGCGTAAAAACCCTCGGTAGTGCGCCGTAGTCAATGGTTAATTCTGCAATGCCCCATCCATCTAGATATGATATACATCATCTCAGGCTTCATGGGCAAACCCGACCTAGGGATCAACTGATGCTTAAAAGCCTAAATCTACAAGACAAAGTAAGGATTAGTTGTAATATAGTTTAGACAAAGGGTTAAAGCACAAGAGATTACTTCGAGATTTATTAATAGTATCAAATAGCAGATCTTAAGCTCAAACTACTCACCTCAGACCCCTACATCCAATCCATAGTATTGTTATGCTAGAGTGTCCTAGCACCAATTATTATGAGGTACAGTCGTAAGATCCTCCATATTAGAGAGCAAACCATAGTTGAGGGTTCTCGAATAGACGGGAAAGAAGATGGTGGTAAGGAATGTCAGCAAGAAGAATTAAGCGTATCGGTCCCTCCTATCAGCTATAATAGGTCGTGGCTACCCAATCCTATAGGCATGCAGGTCCCTGTACTTGAGCTTGTTCATCCTGCCTAGATAAAGCCTAAGTAATCTAAAAATGTAGGCCTTCACCTCAGGCCAAGAATGCCACCGGTGAGCATAAACGTCAACGTGGACAATATCCTCACCCCACTCTAAGCCTGTGGTAGCGCACACGTTTGAGGGAGTGATGGTGACCTCCTAAATAGGCAAATGGAAAGTGTGAGTCATCTCCAACCACCTATCCATTAGAGTTAAAATAGCACCACGGGCTAGTGTCTTAAGGCTTGAGGGATGGCCCTGATGATGTCGCTAAACCCGAAGGAATCTATACGGGTCAGCAAGTCCGTGTCTCCTACAACACGAATTTCCTCGTACCATTTCCTATAAAAGCTCAAAGCCCCCACAGTCTTATATTAGAACTGTAAAGACAGAATTATAAATTAAAAAGGTTAGAATACAACAGACAAGTCAGAAATAAGAAAAATGTTTTAAAAATCTGAAAAACAATATTTTATTCCTGAGGACAGTAACCGTACGGATAAGACCCACCCATAAGGGTCCCTGAGTGGAACCTGTATAAAAAATGGGACACATACAGGTTCCCCCTCACCTGTATGGGTCCCTTATAAATAGTCCCTATATGGGAAAACTCCCCAAAAATCCAAAATTGCACAATCTCAATAAAAGTTCATAAAAAACTATCCTAATAGCATCCTAGGCTAAAGTTACATGCATCAGGCTCTATTCAAAAGTTTAAAACTTCAAAATTCAATAAATTGTCGAAAGGTCAAAATTGAAAAGCGGAGAATCGAATGAAATTACCTGGAGTTTTGAGGCGTGGGTCTCGGAAGAAGTGATCAGAGGCACTTTAGAAGTGGAGTAAGTCCTAAAAAGGAGTCTCTCCCGTAAAACACATACCTGATGGAGGTCGAGCATTCTCAAAGCCCCAAATTATCCATCGGGGGTAAAGCCTCCAACCTATGGAAGAAAAATCACCAAAAAATGTAAAATAGGAAGTTTTGGTGTAAGGCAGGATGTGAAGGGGCAAATACGCCTTTTTAAACCCCCGTCTAGGACCGGTACAGGTCCCTCCCCACCAGTACGAGTCCCCTTTTCTGAGAACCCTATCCGATTGGGTGTGGCCCACCTAAATAGGCCCTCTCTCACCATCTAGGGGTAGATATTTGCATCAGTATTTCAACAAGCACCAGGAATTCATCCAGTTTAAGCTCAGGGCCAACCCCACTCCCTCACAACCTTACATTTTTGTTATATTTGGGACAAGTCCCTAAGCTCACCTTGATCCTTGATTGAAGGGGCAAAAGTATTTTTTTTCTTTACAAAAATCAATCAAGAATCAAGGTAAGCCATTTTTTAATTGACCACTAACAAGGATAATTTTCGTATAAAGGTCTATCCTAGCACAGGAATCCTTCCCTAACAAACAAGTCTTACCAAGAAATTCTTCACGAGTAGAAGCGGTTTTACCAAAGGATATTACTTCACTCCCCAGAAGTGGAATCAACAAAGGGGCATATCCCCATAATCAAGAACCCTAAGGGCACCCCACCCTAAGGCCATTCAACCATAAAAGAATTAGGTTTCAAGGGCATCCGCCCACCTCCCAGTAGCAGAATTAGGTCCTAGGGGCATCCCCCATAAATCTAAGGCATCCCCTACTTCCCCGTAGTGGAATCATTAGGTCTTATGGATAACCCCCCACTTTCCTGTTGCAGAATCATCAGGTCTTAGGGGCATCCCCCCACTTTCCAGAAGCAGATTTGGTAGACCCTGGGCGCACTCACCCTAGGAGCATTCCCCGAGCGGTACAATAGGCATAGCATCAATTGGGCCAAACCTGACTTCCAACATAGAATTTTTAGTTTATCGCATCCATACTTATTTATTCTAAATTCGAGGGACAAAAATTTTTTGTTCTCATAAAAGTCAATTAAGAATAAACAGGTGTCTGCTTAGACAATGACTAACTCAGTGCTTGATTGTTGTCTCTTTTCAGGTTATTCAAATTCCCCAGCAAAAGAGTCATCCGCCTTAGGAAAGGGATACACCACCAGTCAGGAGGGTCATCCACCTTAGGAAAGGGATACACCATCAGCTAGGAGTGTCATCCACCTTAAGAAAGGGATACATATATGTTACCCAGAAAAATCATTAGTCAGGAAAGTCGATCCACCTTAAGAAAGGGATACAAGGATAAGTCATCCGCCTTAAGAAAGCGATACAACATCATCAGTCAGGAAAGTCAATCTGCCTTAAGAAAGGGATATGCTCTTTCCCCAAGCAGAGTCACTAGGGATATGCATAGTAGTAAATAGAAAGCCATCTGCCTCAGGAAAGGGATACACATCATCAAAGGAAAGTCATCCGCCTCAAGAAAGGGATACACACCAGTCAAGGAAGTCATCCGCCTCAAGAAAGGTATATGCATCAGCAAAGGAAAGTCACTACCTCTAGAAAGGGATATACATTAACAAAGGAAAGTCATCTATCTTAAGAAAGGGATATGCATCCGCAGAGAAAAGTTATCCACCTCACGAAAGGGATCCTCGAGAAAAGAGTTCACCTTCGGAAAGGAACTCACCCATGCCATCACCTCAAGTATAATTTCTATACCCCCACTCACATCGTGAGATCATACAGATCCTTATCTATAGTGATCCCACAAGGTGCAATCTATAAAGATTGGATTTTAGAAAGCCTTCACACAAAATAATGATAAGAACTATATGATGCATTATCTTTCAGGTGTTGTCCATCAGAGGTGTTCTTACTACTACAGAGTTGAGTTTGGCCAAAGTTAAGTGACCTAGTCTGCCCTTAGGGACATGTATGGGTGCTGCTTGGTGGTACGGATCCACTGGCAGACCCATACGGGTCATCCCTTCCATACGCCTAGGAGGGACCCGTATGGGTCCCCTAGAACTCGTACTGGTGCGGCCCCACCGGTACGGGTACTCTTATTGCCTAAACAGGCTCTTTTAGAAGGGAATCCTTTCCTATTTCAGGAAAAGGCAGGTCATGAACGCGATTTATTGCATTCAGACCTCCTTTCCTCTATAAATAAGGCCCTTCTCTTCACATTTTCAACACACACATTTCATACAAAAATTTTACTAAAATTCTAGGAGTTTCTATATGTATAGAAAAGTTATAGTAGAGGTATAGGAGGTATAAAATAGGGAGAAAACTTATCCTTTGAGGTTTTATCATTATTTTATTCATTCCTAACTTCATTCACTAGGATTCAAGAGAGGTTATGTCCATAAAAAGTACTCACCTAAATAGTCCTATTCCATCTACTTTGGCCGAGCTCTCTCAGCAGTAAAGGGATAACCTCAAAGTGGATTCGCTCCACAAAGGTAATGCTTTTGAGTTTCAAAGAGACACAAATCTCAGTTATTTCATTATTATTATTACTTGTTACTTCTATTATATTTGTTGCTTTCATTTCTTAATTCGAGTCTGGTCCTAACTCGTATGACCCTTATTGGCACCTTATATCCCAAAGGATATCAAATTGGTGCGCCATACTTATACGGAAGGAAATCCCTTTTTATTTTATTTTTCTGCCACCAAACTATTAATATGTTGATTTGTAAACTAAACTGGATAGAGTTTTTGTTAGGACCGGACATGACCCATACGGGTACACCATACCCGTACGAGTCCTCCGTAGCACTCGTATGGGTACCACCCATCCATACAGGTGTTGGGAACTGACAGTCAAATTGAACATGCATAAGAGGCATGACGGAAATTCAAAATTCTATCCTTGTCCCAGGAACTCCTATTAGTTGCATATAAATTAAATAAAGCCTTAACTAAGTAATTCTCTACCTAGGTTAGCATGCTAAAGGACTAGGCATATCATAATTCCAAATTATATCCAAGCATATTTATTTTATACTAAGCATGTTATAACTCTAAGTTATAACCTAAGCATAAAATAAACTAAGCATGCAAAAATAACCTAAGCATAATTATTAAGTCTAAAAACACTTAAAGAAAAGACTTTATAATTAAAAGAGAAAGAAAAAGAACTTACCAGTTGAAGCGTGCTTTTTGCAGGACCTTCTTACACAAGCCTTCAGTCGTAGGATAGCCTCTATCAGTATCCACATGAACCCCACCAACCAAAACTTCCCCAGGAGGAAAAACTAAGAAGCCTCAGTAGTTGCTAGACCACCCTAGAAGCCTCACCCAAAATATGAACTAGCGGTGCCCGAATAAATTCAGGCTCCACAAAAATAACTTGCTCAAGTACCCGAGAGATTTAGGATTTATGCTTTGAGCTTGGTACAATTTAAAAGGAAAGGGGAAAGCCTATATATAGGCTTGGGGGAGCATTTTGCTCCCCTTTATAAGCAATGTGGGATGGGAGTAATTACTCCCATCCCATATGCACAGCGTGTCACACGTTGTGCATTGGCAAGGCAAAGCCCTTGGGCTTTGCCTTGCTTTTAGGCTTTGCATGTACATCCCATTTTTATGGGCTGCCGCGAGCAATGCCCAGCATTGCTTGCATACCTTTCAGTGTACTCCCGTGCACTCGAGTCCGTACAAATTATTTTTATACTCTCGGTAAAACTAAACTCGCCAATGAAAAATTCCCCTTTTTAATCCCTTTTCAATTATTTATTTTCTGACCCTAATAAATTAGTCATCATTCAAAATAAATTTCTTGGTCCAACCAAAATTGATCTAATCAATTATAATTCATTTATGACTCTAATTAATTAGTTATCGGTCAAAATAAATTCCTTGGTCTATCCAAAATTGATGTAATCAATTTTAACCAATCAAATAATAATCCAATTATTATTTATGTTATATTTTGTAATAGAATAAATCTATTAGTTCTTTACTTAGTCCGATGAAGGTCCAATGTGTGTGACCTTGTAGGATCCCTAAGTATTGAGCTGTGAAGGCTTAACCAACACTTGTTCTGATGGAACCATTGGCTCGATGTTCTAGACCGTGAATAGAACTTGATTACCTTAAACGACTGTAGTACGCCTCCAGCAAGGTCCACCATCCCCCATTACTCGGAACGTCATTTATGCTTATGACTTAATCTCGGTTAATGCAATAATTATCCAGTATGATAAATTCCTTCCATTCTTTAATATTAGTACCATCTAGTTTATTGGGTTCGGTTAAAGTGTTAACCCACTAATAGCTAGGTTGCTCTAAGCTATCCCAGTTATTTACTTGTTACCGAAGTATATTGCCTTTTACCATAGTGTGTTTAACTAGAAACCATTTCTATCAAACACATACTCTGATCAGAGGTTTATGGCAATCATCACTTCAACAAGTGGCTAGGTACAACTCCTTAGTATATCCGGAGCGATGGATTCTTTCCGACTACTCAGCCTACCAACGTGTTGTCATCACTATACCAGTAATCACCCGAAGCACCCTAAATTAATGAGTGCATAGCAATGACCTAAAGTACAGTAACAGTACCACACAAGGCAACTAGCATCCCAAGTATGAGGACATTCACAAAGCTTATTGCACGAAGATAAACACTAATACATTGATATTTATACCAAGTGTTTATCTTGCTGCGGTCTCCAATATATCTCCCAGATATATCCATGTGTCAAGCTTAAGGCACCACCTTCAGTCCTTAGGAGATTAACTGCTTGGACCCTTTCCAAGAAAGTTGACCACATGATAGTCTTTCTGTTTCATCAATATCCTTTCTTGAAGAAACTATGACTAGGGATAGTTTAGACATAATCAAAATTTCTCATGAAGCAGGTTCCACCAAATATAGTCCAACTATAATTTCTCTGTTTTCATGCTATGATATGTCAAGGACTTTTGTATACATACATCAATGAATATATTTTAACCAGCTATAATATATATGTATAGAAACACATTGATATAAACAAAAGAACAAATGCCTTTATTGATTAAATAAATTATTCGTACTATTATATAATTAAGATATATCACCCTAATTGCCTTAAGGGCATACATCATATCCAACAAACTCCCACTTGCACTAAGGCCAATTAGCCATATCCTTTAACATGCTGGTCATGTTTGACTTGAGTCAATGGCTTTGTCAGACCATCTGCGAGGCTCTGATCAGTGGGTACATATTCTAATCTTATTGTCTTAGCATCAACAATCTCTCTGATTATACGATACTTTCTGTATACATGTCTGTTTTTCTAATGAGACCGTGGTTCCTTTGCCTGAGCTATGGCACCATTGTTATCACAATATAAAGTAATTGGATCAATAGCCTCAGGCACCACACCGAGATCACCAATAAATCCCTTTAACCAGACAACTTCTTTTGCTAATGTATTCAGAATCCGTGGTTGAATCAGCAGTAGTTTCTTACTTAAAACTCTTCCAGCATACTGCCCCTCTATTTATCACATACACAAAACCTGACTGAGACTTGAAATCATGCTTGTCAGATTGAAAGCTTGCGTCAGTGTAACCTTTGATAGTGAGATCACCTTCTCCATAAATCAAGAACTCATCCTTAGTCTTTCTTAAGTACTTAAGGATTGCCTTAACGGCCATCCAGTGCTTTTCACCTGGATCTGACCGATATCTACTCGTAAAGCTTAAAGCCTGAGAGACATCCGGCCTAGTACATATCATACCATATATGATGGATCCTATCGCGGATGCATAGGGTATATCTTTCATGCGCATTCTCTCTTGAGCTGTCTTCGGACACTCAGCTTTAGATAGGTTAATCCGCTTTGTCATCAGGAGATAACCTTTCTTAGAATGCTCAAGCTTGAACCTATTCAACACCTTGTCTATATATGTACTTTTAGAAAGACCTATCAGCCTTTTGGATCATTCCCTGCAGATCTTTATACCTAGTATAAATGCTACCTCACCAAGGTCTTTCATTGAGAACTTTCTTGACAACCATACTTTAACGTTTTGAAGAAGAGAAATGTCATTTACTATTAGCAGAATGTCATCAACATACAATACTAGAAAAACGACTGCACTCCCACTAACCTTCTTGTAAACACAAGGCTCATTTGCATTTGGGCAGAAATCCAGTTCCCGGATTGTCTGATCAAACCTTATATTCCAACTCCTGGATTCCTGCTTAACTCCATAAATGGATCTTTGTAGCTTGCATACCTTTGAGCCATTCTGAGATGTAAAACCCTCAAGTTGTGTCATATACACATCCTAGTCTAAATCCCCATTCAGGGATGCTGTTTTTACATCCATCTACCAGATCTCATAATCGTAATGAGCAGTAATGGCGAGGAGTATCCTTATGGATTTGAGCATGGCTACCAGTGAGAAGGTTTCATCATAGTCAATACCTTCCCGTTGACTATAACCTTTCGCAACCAACTTTGCTTTATAGGTAATTACATTACTGTCCATGTCTATCTTCTTCTTGAAGACCCATTTGCACCTAATTGGTCTAACCTCTTACGGTGCATCAACTAAATTCCAAACTTGGTTCTCGTACATGGAATCCATTTCTGATTTCATGGCCTTTTGCCATTTATCAGAATCTGAGCTTTTCATTGCCTCATCATATGTCCTTGGTTCATCATCCTCTATAAGATATAGTTCCTTATCATTAGTGATGATAAACCCTTATATATCGGGACCCTTATGAACATGACCTGATCTTCGTAATGATTGTGTTTTGATAGTTTGTTCTTGGATCACACTCTCTTGTGTATCTAGAATGGGGTCAATCAGTTGATCATCTGTTTCTTCCTCTTGGACTTCCAGTTCAATATTGCTCCCACTGACCTTTTCAAGTAAGTGTTCCTTTTCCAAAAAGTGAGCATTGCGAGACACAAATACCTTTTGTGCTTCGGGTTGGTAAAACAGATATCTAATTGTCTCCTTTGGATATCCATTGAATAGACATTTATCAGCCTTAGCATTTAGCTTATCTGACGCTATCCTCTTTAACATAGCAGGATAACCCCATACTCTTAAGTGATTTAGAGATGGCTTTTTGTTCCACCATCTTTTATAAGGTGTAAAATCAACTGATTTAGAGGGCACTCTATTTAAGACATAAACCGAGCTCTTAAGTGCATATCCTCAAAAGGATTTACTAAGAACCGCATGGCTCATCATGGACCTGACCATATCTAATAAAGCCCGATTCCTCCTTTCTGACACTCCATTGTGTTGGGGTGTATAAGGAGGGGTCCACTGGGGAACTATCCCATTTTCCTTTAGATAATCATGAAACTCCTAACTTAAGTATTCTCCACCTCGATCCGATCGAAGTGTTTTAATACTTTTCTCAAGCTGTTTCTCTACTTCAGCTCTAAATAGTTTGAATTTTTCAAAACTTTCAGACTTGTGCTTCATCAAGTACAAATAACCGTATCATGAGTAATCATCAATAAAGGTTATAAATTAGGAGTATCCTCCTAGTGCCTGAACACTCATTGGACCACACACATCAGTGTGTATAAGTTCCAATGTACTCGTGGCTCGTTTACCCTTTCCTTTAAAGGGTAACTTTGTCATTTTTCCTTTTAAACATGGTTCGCAATCACCATAAGACTCCAAGTCTATTGGGCCCAAGTCTCCACGCTTATGCAACTTGGTTAAGCGATCTTTGTTTATGTTGCCTAAACGGCAATGCCATAAGTAGAAGGAATTCTCATTACCTAATTTAACTTTCTTCACATTATTTATATTGAAAACTTCTGTTTTAGTATCAAGAATATAAATACCACCTTTCAACATTCCATAACCATAAAGAATATTATTCAAACGAATCTGACAATTATTATTCAAAAATAAAATTTCAAATCCTTCTGTTGCTAAACACGCAACAGATACATTATTCATAGTAACACTTGGAATGTAATAACAATTATTCAAAACTAAAACAAGTCCACTGGGCAAAACAAGACTAAAGCTCCCTACAGCTAATGCAGCAACTCTGGCTCCATTTCCTACGCGTAGGTCCATCTCTCCTTTTGCAAGTTTTCTACAGTTCCTTAGTCCCTACACAGAAGTACAAATATGAGAATCATAACCTGTATCTAATACCCAAGTGGATTCTTGCAGAAAAGTAGCAAAGTTTTCAATTACAAATATACCTAAAGTAGATGCCTCTATAGGCTTCTTCTTCAAATGCTTAGAAGCAGGAGCTTTGCAATCCCTCTTTAAATGTCCCGGTTTCCCACATTGGAAGCAGACATACTTAGATGCCTTCTTTTCATTCTTCTTCTTACTGATTCTTTTCTTGGCACCCAGTGCCTGCTTTTTCTTCTTAGAAGCCTTGCCTTTTTCAACCAACAGTAGAGGTTTCTGATCTTTCTTGATCTGAGGTTCTACTATTTTCAGCATGTTAATTAATTCAGGGATAGTTAAAATAATCCTGTTCACGTAACAGTTAGTTACGAAGCCTGAGTAACTATCTGTCAAGGACATCAACACACGGTCAATGCTCAAGTCATGATTCATCTTGAATCCCAATCGATTCAGCTTCTTAAGGTATCCCAAGAGTTTTCAGTACATGCTGAGAGGCAGAGGTGTCAGCCTGCATCTTGGTCCCGAAAAGGAGCTTGGAGGTTTCATACCTCTCTGTCCTCTCCCTCTCCAAAAAGAGTTCTTCAAGATGGAGAACCATATCCTCCAAGGGCATATTCTAATGTTGTTTCTGAAGTTCAGGATTCATGGACCCTAATATAATACATATGGCAGTCTCACGATCTTTCCCATGTTTCAACCAGGCATCATGTTCCACATGATCCTCAATATCAGGTTCTACAGGGAAAATTTCACTTAGGACATAGGCAATTCCCTCAGATCTGAGAACTATTCTCACTGCTCGAAACCAATCAGAATAGTTCGAGCAATTCAATTTGGTGTCAAGTAACATACGGAGATTAAAATTGGAAGCCATTTTTAACCTAAGACATAAGAAAAGAAAAGTGTTTAGATATTAGTTCAAGTACATGTATTTAATATGGGGACTTTTAATTAAATACATTTTCCTACTATTTTGTTCGAAATTTACAATAGCCCATTCTATTGAATTCGTGAATTTTAGCCCAGCTAAATTTCCTAGTAGGTAGAATCTATAACTAGTCTATTACAACTCCCAATTTTATGAGTCAAGTTATAATAGTAAGTCATAGTTGGAATCCAATTCCATTTGCATCGCATGCAATTGCTAATTCATTCAAGTTCCCTAATCCTAAGGGACGTGCGCTCTTATATTAGCATCTCCTTGAATATGTCTCAGATCCTGGCCTGGCCCCCAATTTTATGGTGGACTACCCCAGCTCTGTTAAGGCAGACCCTATCTCAAACTTTACAACCAATCAATGTGGACTAAAAGGAACGCTTTGCGTAGCACTTTGATAGCCCAAAAAGACCATATTATAAATTTGAGTAAGGAAGACTACAACTTGCCTTAGTATACTTACTTTGGGATTTTATTGGTGTTAAACGTCTCACCCAATCTAGGATTTTGTCAGATGGACAAAATTATAATGACTTGTATTAATTCAGGGAATTTTAGAACTAATTTATAAGGTCTAACCTTAGGTGGGTTCAGCTCTTTATTATAATTGTTCCATCAACCTAGATTATATGTAAAATAATTAAAACTTTTATTTGTTATATTTATATTGCATTTCCTTTAAGCTTTTATTCAATAATTTTAATTTTTTTACTTTGTTATAGGAACATATACAAGCACCACGTTATATAAAAATAAATTAGTTCATATTAATCCCCGATTGGTTAATTCAAATTGCACCGATATAGATTCCCAGGTAGGAGAGGTGCCCTGTGAGGAGTAGACACCAAGTCCAATCATTAGCCAGAACAAATACGGGCACAAACTTGAAGACCAATGGATTCTCTTGAACTAATAAATTTTGTTCTTCCAATTCAAGTAAATTGGGAGCATCTATAACCCATGTACTTTAAATAAATTATTGACACTTGTATAATTTGAGTAAGTTGAGCAGGCTTATCCAAAATTATTCATAACTAATTTCTGACCTTGAAATGAAAGGCAGAAGTTTATATATATATATATATATATATATATATATATATTGTTCCAAACAATTAAATACACAAATCATTTCATTTAGAAAATAATATTTAGTTTGCTTCTAACTTAATTATCCACTAAATAGGCAGGCTCTGATACCACTGTTGGAAACTGACAGTCAAATTGAACATGCATAAGAGGCATGACATAAATTCAAAATTTTGTCCCTGTCCCAGGAACTCCTATTAGTTGTATATAAATTAAATAAAGCCTTAACTAAATAATTCTCTACCTAGGTTAGCATGCTAAAGGACTAGGCATACCATAATTCCAAATTATATCCTAGCATATTCATTTTATACTAAGCATGTTATAACTCTAAGTTATAACCTAAGCCTAAAATAAACTAAGCATGCAAAAATAACCTAAGTATAATTATTAAGTCTAAAAACACTTAAAGAAAAAGACTTAATAATTAAAAGAGAAAGAAAAAGAACTTACCAGTTGAAGCGTGCTTTTTACAGGACCTTCTTGAACAAGCCTCCAGTCGTAGGATAGCCTCTATCAGTATCCACAAGAACGCCACCAACCAAAACCCCCCCAGGAGGAAAAACTAAGAAGCCTCGAGTAGTTGCTAGACCACTCTAGAAGCCTCACCCAAAATACAAACTAGCGGTGCCCGAATAAATTCAGGCTCCACAAAAATAACTTGCTCAAGTACCCGAGAGATTTAGGATTTATGCTTTGAGCTTGGTACGATTTGAAAGGAAAGGGGAAAGCCTACAGATAGGCTTGGGGGAGCATTTTGCTCCCCCTTATAAGCAATGTAGGATAGGAGTAATTACTCCCATCCCATATGCACAGCGTGTCACACGCTGTGCATAGGCAAGGCAAAGCCCTTGGGCTTTGCCTTGCTTTTAGGCTGCGCATGTGCATCCCATTTTTATGGGCTACCGCGAGCAATGCCCAGCATCGCTTGCGTACCTTTCAGTGTACTTCCGTGCACTCGAGTCTGTGTAAAATATTTTTATACTCGCGGTCCAATTAAACTCGCCAATGCAAAATTCCCCTTTTTAATCCGTTTTCAATTATTTATTTTCTGACCCTAATAAATTAGTCATCATTCAAAGTAAATTTCTTGGTCCAACCAAAATTGATCTAATCAATTATAATTTATTTATGACTCTAATTAATTAGTTACCGGTCAAAATAAATTCCTTGGTCTATCCAAAATTGATCTAATCAATTTTAACCAATCAAATAATAATCCAATTATTATTTATATTGTATTTTGTAATAGAATAAATCTGTTAGTTCTTTACTTAGTCCGATGAAGGTCCAATGTGTGTGACCTTCCCGAAGTGTTGAGCTATTAAGGCTTAACCAACCCTTGTTCTAATGGAACCATTGGCTCGATGTTCTAGATGGTGAATAGAACTTGATTACCTTAAACGACTATAGTACGCCTCTAGCAAGGGTCTACCATCCCCTATTACTCAGAACGTCATTTATGCTTATGACTTAATCCCGGTTAATGCAATAGTTATCCGGTGCGATAAATTCCTTCCATTATTTAATATTAGTACCATCTGGTTTATTGGGTTCAGTTAAAGTGTTAATCCACTAATAGCAAGGTTGCTCCAAGCTATCCCAGTTATTTACTTGTTACCGAAGTATATTGCCTTTTACTATATTGTGTTTGACTAAAAACCATTTCTATCCAACACATACTCTGATCAAAGGTTTATGGCAATCATCACTTCAACAAGTGGCCAGGTACAACTCCTTAATATATCCGGAGCGATGGATTCTTTCCGACTACTCAGCCTACTAAAGTGTTGTCATCACTATACCCGTAATCACCGGTAGCACCCTAAATTAATGAGTGCATAGCAATGACCCAAAGTATAGCAATAGTACACACAAGGCGAATAGCATCTCAAGTATGAGGACATTCGCAAAGCTTATTGCATGATGATAAACACTAACACATTGATATTTATACTAAGTGTTTATCTTGTTGCGGTCTCCAATATATCTCCCATATATATCCATCTGACAAGCTTAAGGCACCACCTTCAGTCCTTAGGAGATTGACTGCTTGGACCCTTTCCAAGAAAGTTGACCACATGCTAGTCTTTTCGTTTCATCAATATCCTTTCTTGATGAAACTATGACTAGGGATAGTTTAGACATAATCATAATTTCACATGAAGCAGGTTCCACCAAATGTAGTCCAACTATAATTTCTCTGACTTCATGCTATGATATGTCAAGGACTTTTGTATACATACATCAATGAATATATTTTAACCAGCTATAATATATGTATAGAAATACATTGATATAAACAAAAGAACAAATGCCTTTATTGATTAAATAAATTATTCGTACTATTACATAATTAAGATATATCGCCCTAATTGCCTTAAGGGCATACATCATATCCAACAACAGGTACCAGCCCCAAGCAGACACTCGAACCCATAATTAACTGGTTAAAATCAATCCAACTCACCATATACTATGTGATCATTTTCACTAATAATTCGGTAATTCAACCCACAAGAGTTTAGATGTGTTTTCACAACAAAATGCACTTAAGTGCTGATTTTTGGGGTGCTATAAAATGTGCTAACATCTATGGATTCAGGGGAATTTATTTTCATTTTGTTCTATAACTTAAAACAAATTTCTAGCTTCTCTTTGCAATTTCCCCCATTTTTTCCCGATTGTAATTTTTATCCCCTCATTTATTGCCTGTGCTTTATTATAATTTGTTAATGCTTGTAATGAGTGTGAAAGAGTGTAGAAATAGGATTTCTGTGTTAATTCCCTAAATTATGAAAAATAAAATGATTTTACGTAGTGAATATAATTTTGAATCAATTAAATGAGAAATAAGTGACTCATTCGATACCTAAATCTTTGATCCGATAGGTATTAGTCTCCTGCGCAGAGGGAGCCGTACCAAAACCTTTTCCTAATTAGACAACTTGGGTGGCGACTTTATCAATTTTATAAGATTTGGGTCTCGATTCTTTTATTCATTAAAATTGGCTTTTTGTGCAAACTTTAACTAAAAATGTTTTGTCACGCCTAAATCCAACAAAACCCCCAGTGGCCCTCGCCTTTCTCACGCAGGCACTAAGGGAGACCTACATGTCATCGACACCTCACAACATGGATCTAATCTCCTAGTTGATATTGGTGTATCCCTTTCTCAAGGCGGATGACTCTATTCACCGATGTGTATCCCTTTCTTATGGCGGATGACGTTCCTTGCTGATGTATATCCTTAGTAACTTTGCTAGGGAAGATACATGTATCTCTTTCTTGAGGCAGATTAGTCTCCTGGCCAATGGATCCCTTTCCTAAGGCAGATGATTCTCCTAGTTGATGATTTCGAATAACCTATAAAAAGATAACAATCGAACGCTGAGTTAGTCATTGTCTAGGATGACACATCTTTATTCTTGATTGACTTTGTGATGAACAAAAATTTTTGCCCTTTCAATTAAGAATAAAGATGTTTTGATGAGATAAACTGAAAATTCTATACGGGAAATGTCAGGTTTGGCCCAATTGCCCTGGAATGAAGTGCCCCTTAGAAGGGTGGCTCTCAAAGAATGCCCCTAGATTGACTGATTCCATTGCTAGAGATTGGAGGGATGCCCCTGGTTCTGATTCCACTGATGATAAATGGGGGGGTGCCCTAAGATTAACTAAATCCGCTACTGGGGAATGGGGGGATGCCCCTAGATTAACCAATTTCATTGCTAAGGATTGGGGGGATGCCCCTAGATCTGATTTTGCAACTAGGAAATGGATGGGTGACCCTAGATTCAATCTGTGCTGGGGAGTATAGTAATGCTCTTTTGGTGACTTCTTTTCTATTAGAGAAATCTCTTTTTGTAAGATTCGCTTATTGGAGAAGATTCCTATACTCGGGTGAATCTGCACAAAAATTATCCCTATTAGTAAATGTTTTGCAATGACTTACCTTGATTCTTGATTGATTTTGTCGAAAATAAAAAATATTTTTGGCCCTTAAAACAATGATCAAGGTAAGTTAGAGGTTTTGCCCCTAGTTTAACTGAAAGAATGGGGTTTTAGAAATGTGGGGTTTGCCCCAATCTGTATCTGATGTTGGTGTCCCTTCCTTGAGGTG
Organism: Euphorbia pulcherrima; assembly: GCA_947683365.1. Taxonomy (NCBI): domain Eukaryota; kingdom Viridiplantae; phylum Streptophyta; class Magnoliopsida; order Malpighiales; family Euphorbiaceae; genus Euphorbia; species Euphorbia pulcherrima. Next base: position 13,622,564 of record CANTUS010000010.1, on the reverse strand, counting down.
GACGACCTTTATTTATGCTCTTTCCTTAAGGTGAGCATCATTCCATTGCATTCCTTTATCTAGCAAACCGCTTCCCCTTATTGTGCCCATCCCTTTTTAAGGCGGATGGCTTTACTCCACTTTGCATACCTCTGGTGACTTCTCTGGGGAAGATATACGTATCCCTTTCTTATGGCGGATGACTTCTCCTCGTATCCCTTTCTTAAGGCCGATCAACTTTCCTAACTAATGATATATCCCTTTCCTAAGGGGGATGACTTCTCCTCGTATCCCTTTCTTAAGGTGGATCGACTTTCCTGACTGATGATACATCCCTTTCCTGAGGCGGATGACTTCTCCTCATATCCCTTTCTTAAGGTGGATCGACTTTCCTGACTAACGATATATCCCTTTCTTAAGGCATATGACTTATCCTGGTATCCCTTTCTTAAGGTGGATTGGCTTTATTGACTGATGATATATCCCTTTCCTAAGGCAGTTGACTTCTCCTCGTATCCCTTTCTTAAGGCAGACCAAATTTCCTAACTGATGGTGATGTATCCCTAGCCTAAGGTGGCTGAGTCTCCTGCTGGGGAATTTGAATAACCTATTAAGAGACAATAAAAAAATGTTGGGTCAGTTATTGTCTAAAATGAAGATGTGTGGATGGGGGTTAGCCCCCAAATAAACTATAAATTATGTTTATAAATGCTGGGTTTAGCCCAATTATTTTAAGCTGGAATGTCCCTTGGGGGGTGCCCCTAGGGGAGCTGACTGCTGAGTAGATAGCCTTTGAATGGCTAGTCCATTTGGATCGTTTGGGAGAAACTGCTCGAGGGCAATTTCAATTATATAGAGGAAGATGTTCCTGGGACATCCTAGCTGCAAAGGAGTATCCTTGGAAACCATCTCGAGCAAGCTTGACTAGTTGGGGGTGCCCCTTTGACATTCCTCTGACTAGAGGAATGGTTCCTTTAACCATCCATCATATGGGATAGAGATTAGCTTCTCAAGGGGATAGGGGGATGCACCTTGAATATTCCATCTACTGGGGAACAAACTATCCTAATATGGATGCTCTATTGGAGAAAAGGTGCCCCTTTGGTTGGCATTCAGGTTTTATCTTGTCTAACCTGTAGGGAAAAACAAGTTTTATTATAATATGATCAGAAATGGAACATCTTAATTCTTGATTATGTTTATGATGAACAAAAAATTTTGCCCCTTCAATCAAGTATTAAGACGTACTAGGGTCCTGCCCCTAATTAACTGTAAAGAGTGAGTGAAGAGATGTTGGGTTGGTCCCAATCTTATTTTGGTATTCCCGTAGAGTGGCCTGACTACCGGGGGAGAATACCCTATGAGTGGCTTGACTGCTTGGGAGTAAGTCTCCTAGATGACTTAGATTGCTAGGGGGTGCCCCTTGAAAGAGAAACTTAGTTGCTGGGGTAGCCCTGGAAATTGCCTTGGATGGCTTGATCAGTTAGGGGGATGCCCCTTGAATAAGAAGTTTAGCTATTAGGGGGTGCCCCTAGAAATTGCCTTGGGTGGGTTGACCAGTTGGGGGATGCCCCTCTGATGGTTCACTTGTAAGGGAAATGATTCCTCTAACAATCTAGTTGCTAGGGATGCTTCTAAGAAAGAATCCTTCGGATGGCACCTTTGTTGGCTATCTCGTTTGAATGATGCCCCTTAGGTGGCAGTGTGGCTGGGGGAATTCCTTCTTTTCCTATGGATACCTCTCCTTGGGTTCCCTCACATGATAAAGGAACTGGTTAATAAAACTTTGAGATATGCGGGTCAGGACTTGCCCTGTTTAAAAGGAAAGACCGAGTTTAGTGATGTTGGGTTAGTCCCAACTCGAATCAGGGCCTCCTTATTATGCCCCTTCTACTAGCTGGTACTGCTAGAGAGTCCTATTTAGGTGTTTGATGATGGGGGGATGCCCCTTAATGGTACCCCTTTGGGGAATACCCCTAGGAAGGGTGCCCCTAGGGTATTTTTTGATGGGGGGAGTCCACTTGATTGGTTCCACTGCTGGGAATGGAGGGATGCCCCTCGATTGACTACTTTATTAGGAAGGTGTCTTCCTAGTTGATTCTTTTGCTGGGGATTTCTTCTAGGATAACATTTCCTAGGTTTAGGTAAGAATTTCTTTTCTTATGGGGATTGTTGCTCCTTGATGTTTTGACCGCTTGGGGATCCTTCCATTGAATGAACCTGCACATGAAAAAGCATTCGCATTAGTAGTTGTTATAAAATGGTTTACCTTTATTCTTGATTGATTTTGTGAGAACAAAAATTTTTGCCCCTTCAATCAAGGATCAAGGTGAGCTGGGGGTTTTGCCCCTTATATAACTGTCATATAGGTTTGAGAGAAGTTGGGTTAGCCCAAATTTGAATTTGATGTGTCCCTGCTGTTTAAGGAATCCTTCTTCCACTTCAAAAATACCTGAGGTGTGAGGAGGGGACCTGTATAGGTGGTGTTGCCAAGGTGAGACTCGTATGGGTGGGGATCTACCATATGGGTCCCTTCTTTAGGGACAGAATGTCCAAAACTAGGTTTTCTGCAACCTTTTTCCAATAGATGAGGGCTTTGGTAGCTTCAGGCCTTAAATACAGTGAAGTATAGAGAGTTCCTTTGTCAGCTGCAATACAATAAAGTAAATTTCTTTTATGCTGAACCTGTGTCTTACATTTCAACCAACCATTAGTAGAAACTATATTTATGAGGTTGTGATACTTATAGTGCCTTTGCTCTTTACAAGTCATTTGAGACCCATGGTTGCATATGGTCATACATGGAGACATTGAGAGGATGCGAGTAAGCATGGATGATAGCTGCTTCATGCTAGAGTCCTTGCTCTCCCTAGAGTGGTACTTTGGTGAGAGGGTCCGTGACTGGAGGACCAGTGCTATTTTGGAGAGACCAATCCTTCCCCCTACCCCTGCGGGAGTCTTCTAACTATATTCAAAGCCTGAGATGGATCAAGGGCTGTACTTATTGGGTGAGGGGGCCTGAGTGACGTTGGTGGGAGGCTCGTATGCTGATCTCATCGACTCTTTGCTTCTTCCTCCCTGTGAGAGGATCCATTTTGAGGACATCCCCCTCGAGTCTACTAGAGCGATAGCTAAGGCAAAGAGGTTTGCTAGGGGTTTCTTCTCCATCCAGGACCTGCTACTAGCTTAGGACGTACTAGCCTCAGTAAGTTTCTTTTACCTAAAAAATATAACAAACTATGTTTGCCATGACATTTATATACATATTTATGATTTCTATTACGGAATCTATTGGCTATGGAGCATGGTAGGCGCGCTCAAGACCTGGAGGCCACTGAGGAAAGGGCTAGATTCTTGGTGGAGCAGCTGCGGGATGCTACTACTGAGGTTGATCAGGCTAGGGCAAAGATTGCTCGAGCAAGGGCCAAGATTGAGATGTTGTAGGGTCGGTTGGCACTAATGACTAAGGATAGACAAACACTGGAGCCATCTGATCTTGTGTCCGAGGAGGACCTTTCTGCGCACTGAGTGGCACCTGCCTTGACCCAGAGGGGTGGAGCCGAGCAGGAGGTGGATCAGCGTGCTAAGGTAGCTGATGCTACAGCTGGGGGTGTCATGGGAACTAATGACCATGTCATGATCAACACGGATGACCTGCTGGCGGACTCGCAGGACCATACTCTAGAGGGGCGCTCGAGAAAGATCCCCCAATAGATTAGACCATGGTATACTTTCATTTTCTGGATGTTTGATAGTTTTGGGCCCTGTGTGGCATAATTTTGTTGTGAGCTTGGATTGACACTTCCGCCGTTTTACTTTTATGTATGCTGAACTTTTCCTTTTTTGAATGATGTTCTAATTTTTGCATAGGTCACTCGGTGTGAGATGACTTAACAAATTTTTATTTGTCCTAATTTTTGCCTGAACTATCCTTGACGGCTCAGCTTAGTGGATTTTTCTTTTATTTGCTTTAACTTTTCCTGAACCGCCTGTTAGCACCAGCCTGTTTCAGCCCGATGAGGAATAATGCCGATATCATTCAGTGATCAGATAAATGAGCCAAAAGGACCGAATTGTCATCCAAAATCCAAATTCAAAAATCCACGTTCCAGGGAAGCTCTGATTTAACATTTCCTACTGAAAAATCAAAAAATCAAAGTTTGGTCTAACATATGTAATCAGCTCGCCGGCTATTCACCGATCTATAGTAAAAAATCAAATCTTACCGAGATGCAACCTGGATTTACGGGATCTGATGTCAAATCTTGTGAGAGTGATAACTAGCCCGCCAGTTATTTACGTATGTAAATAGGCCACCGGCTATTTACAAACCCTCTATATAAAGGGGTGCACCCCCCTCATTTCTCAACAGACGCAAGAATTAGAAAAATTCCAAATTTAAATTTATATCCTTTTTTAGTTTCGGGAATCCTAAAAGCCCTAAAACTCTACTGAAACACTCCCAGAACCAAGCTCTATCACTCACACTCGGTATAAGCTCTATCTCCGATCTTTTTAGATCAGGATCCCACAGTGATATTTGGTCTAAAAATGACTTAAACTTTATATTTCTTTCAGAAATAATCCATGATTATAGTCATAACTTGGGTTAAATCTATTTTCCAAGCAAAATACAATCCCCGATAACTTCATCCTACACCAGCTCTTAAGTCATCCTGGACAGACAAAAAGGTAAACTGAGGGTAATTGGCTCTAAGCCCAACTTTCAAATTCATTAAAATAGATTTTTATTGCTTTATTATTACATATTGCATTCCATTCTACTGGTTACGTGAGCCATTGGCGCCACTTAAACTATAATATGTGTAAATGAGCTCGCAGGTATGGACCAAACATCCAGAATGTGAGGAAACTCTATCAAAGTTTCCGGGCCTAGACCCCGGCGCTGTCGTTACTCTGCCAAAATTTTGGTAGAAAATGTCTATTTATTAAGCAGTTGTAATGATCGTTTTATTTGTTGTATTTAATTCTTAAATAAAGCCGTTGTAATGTAGAAATCACCACAAATTCCAAAATTAACCCAAACAATTTGAACAATATAAGTAACTATTATGTTTGAACTCAGATTCTCATTTTCCTTTCGGTATAAAAATCCCAATACAATTCTTGGTGGAGCTGAACCGGGGTGGCGACTCTATTTTATTTTTAAATAGAGTAAAAAATACTTTTTCTTAAAAATATCTTTTCTCAGTAAGATATGTAAATGTGTTTCTCAACATAATCACATTTTTGGCCTACAAAGCCACCATATTTAAGCAAACTGGATTTTCTCAAACCAGACTGAACGCCGCGGTTTCCTCAAACTGCATCAAGCCCAAAGCGCCCCATGCGCCGCACCCCGCGTGCGCCCCTCTAGCTCACCGTGGTGACTCCTCTAGGGAAAAATGATTTTTATAAAAACCTGATTTATATAAAAAAAATTTTAACACATTAATTAAAATATTGTTCAAATTAAATTTTGAAATTACAAAATTTGTGATAATTTCTATAGTACGCAAATTTTAGGACTGTATAGCATCTGCATTCTTTACCCCTAAAAACAATTTAGGTGTCTTTCAGTGAAGTATCTCCAAGTTTGCTTAGGACTTGTATGGATCCAATCACACCCCTTGTGCAACGTATGAGGACCTTGTTTGCTTAAGGGGAAGACTACATATGTATATTATATGTGGAAAAGTTTCCTTTGGTTCGCTTAGGGCAACTGGGACTACTTACACAAAGGCACAGGGTACCCCAAATCTCACCCATCCTGAGACCGAAATCAATATGTAGATGAACCATAGACACCTTCTTATGCGACTACCCAGAAACCTTGAGTGCACACGAGCAGACTTCACTAAGTCCCCCATTGGCTCGAAAATGAAGTAACGTAATGGATTCAAAATGGCAGTAGGTGAGATCTAACCATTCCATGCATGTGCAGGTTTATTAAGTATAAATAAACTAAAAGCGGACATCATAAATATCATGATTATGTGACAACTAACCACATCTTTATGCAGCCATGACATTAATGTGTGCCATGCCATTTCATTCCCTTAATCGAGACCAGCGAGTCCACCTAGGCTCAGCCCTTGAGCTGAAACAAACCAAGACTAGTTAGTCAACCTAGGCTCAGCCCACGAGCCGAAATAAATCGAGACTAGTGAGTCAAACTAGGCTCAGCCCGTGAGCCAAAATTAACCGAGACTAGTGAGTCCACCTAGGCTAACCCATGAACCAAAAGACACAAACCCTTTCAGTGACCCTAGTGTCAGCTTAACCCTTGGACCAGTGAGACAAAACCCTTTGAGTAACCCTAGTGTCAGCTCAACTCTTGGACCAATGAGTCGAAACCCTTTGAGTGATGCTAGTGTTAGCTCAACCCTTGGACCCACGAGTTAAAACCCTCTGAGTGACCCTAGTGTCAGCTCAACCCTTCGACCAATGAATTAAAACCCTTTGAGTGACCCCAATGTCAGCTCACCCCTTGGACCAATGAGTCAAAACCTTTTGAGTGACCCCAGTGTCAGCTCAACTCTTGGAGCAATAAGTGAAAACCCTTTGAGTGACCCCAGTGTTAGCTCAAACCTTGGACCAGTGAGTCAAAACCCTTTAACTGACCCCAGTGTCAGCTCAACCCTTGGACCAATGAGTCAAAACCCTTTGAGTGACCTAAGTGTCAGCTCAACCCTTGGACCAATAAGTCAAAACCCTTTGAGTTACCCTAGTGTCAGCTCAACCCTTGGACCAACGAGTCAAAACCCTTTGAGTGACCCCAGTGTTAGCTTAACCCCTGGACCAATGAGCCAAAACCCTTTGAGTGACCCTAGTTTCAGCTCAACCTTTAGACTAATGAGTTAAAACCCTTCGAGTGACGCTAGTGTCCGCTCAACCCTTGGACCAATGAGTGAAAACCCTTTGAGTGACCCTTATGTCAGCTCAACCCTTGGACCAATGAGTCAAAACCCTTTGAGTGGCCTTTGTGTCGACTCACCACTTGGACCAATGAGTCAAAACCCTTTGAGTGACCCGAGTGTCAGCTCACACCTTAGACCAATGATTCAAAACCCTTTGAGTGACCCTAGTATCAGCTTAACCCTTGGACCTACATGGAACTGACAATCAGATTGAACATGCATAACAGGCATCATAAAAATTAAAAATTTGTACCTGTCCCCAGGAACTCGTAATAGTTGCGTATAAGTTAAATAAAGCCTTAACTAAGTGATTCTCTACTTAGGTTAGCATGAAAAAGGACTAGGCATACCATAATTCCAAATTATGTCCTACCACATATATTTTATACTAAGCATATTAGAACTATAAGCCACAACCTAAGCATGTTATAACTCTAAGCTATAACCTAAGCATGTTATAACTCTAAGCTATAACCTAGGCATAAAATAAACTAAGCTTGCAAATAACCTAAGCAAAATTACTAACTCGAAAAACGCTTACAGAAAAAGACCTAATAATTAAAAGAGAAAGGAAAGGAACTTACCAGTTGAAGCGTGCTTCAGCAGAACCTCCTTGCACAAGCCTCCAAGTGTAGGATAGCCTTTATGAGTATCCACAAAAACCCCACCAACCAAAACCTCACCAAGAGGTAGAACTAAGAAGCCTCAATTAGTTGCTAGACCACTCCAGAAGCCTCACCCGAAAATATATACTCGAGGTGCTTGAATAAATTCAAACTCCTAAAAAATAATTGTGCTCAATTACCCGAGAGAAAAACATGTCGCTTAGGATTTATGCTTTCAGCATGGTATAATTTGAATAGGTGAGGGGAAAGCCTATATATAGTCTTGGGTAGCAAAAACATGCTCGCCAAAAAGCAATGTCCCATCCCACGCGGGTTACACACGCAAATCTTAAGGCTTCGCATATGACCCGCCTGCCACGCAGCTTGCTACACATGCTGCATGTGGCAGCTACAAAGCAAGCCCTTATAGGCTTGCCTTGCACATGAGCTGGTCCTCTCAACCTATGATGCGAGCCTTGCTCGTGGTGCCTTTCATGGGTTGCTTTTGTGTAGCCTATAAACATGGGCTACCGCGATCACTACCCAGCAGTGTTCGCGCACGTTTTGGTGTACTCCGTACAATCGAACTTTGTACAAAATATTTCATACTTTTCGGTGTAACTCGCCAATGTAAAATTCCCCTTTTAATCCTTTCAAATAATATTTATTTTTGACCCTAATAAATTAGTTACCAATCAAAATAAATTTCTTGGTCCAACCAAAATTGATCTAATCAATTTTAACCAATTCCATAATTTATTTATGACACTAATTAATTACTTACCGGTCAAAATAAATTCCTTGGACTATCCAAAATTGATCCAATCAATTTCAACCAATTAAGTAATAATCCAATTATTATTTAAATTATATTCTCGTAATAGAATAAATCTATTAGTTTTTTACTTAGTTCGATGAAGGTCCAATGTGTGTGACCTTATAAGATCCTAAAGTATTGAGATATTAAGGCTTAACTAACCCTTGTTCTAATGGAACGATTGGTTCGAGGTTCTAGACCATGAATAGAAGTCGATTACCTTAAACAACTGTAGTATGCCTCTAGCAAGGGTCTACCATCCCCCATTACATGGAACGTCATTTATGCTTTTGACTTAATACTGGACAATGCAATAGTTATCTAATGCGATAAACTCCTTCCATTCTTTAATATTAGTACCAACTAGTTTATAGGGTTCAGTTAAAGTGTTAACCCACTAATAGCGAGGTTGCTCCAAGCTATCCTAGTTATTTACTTGTTCCTGAAATATATTGCCTTCTACCATAGTGTGTTTGACTAAAAACTATTTCTATCAAACACATACTCTGATAAGAGATTTATGGAAATCATAACTTCACCAAGCAGCCAGGTACAACTCTGTAATATACCTGGAGTGATGGATTCTTTCCGACTACTTAGCGTACTAATATGATGTCATCACTATACCCATAATCACCTGTGACACCCTAAATTAATGAGTGTATACAAATGACCCAAAGTATAGTGACAGTACCACACAAGGTAACTAGCATCTCAAGTATGAGGATATTCATAAAGATTATTGCGTGAAGATAAACACTAACACATTTATATATTTACCAATTGTTTATCTTACTACGGTCTCCAATATATCTCTAGATATATCCATGCGTCAAACTTATGGCACCACCTTCAGTCCTTAGGAGATTGACTACTTAGACCCTTTCCAAGAAAGTTGACCATATGCTAGTCTTTCCGTTTCATCAATATCCTTTCTTGATGAAACTATGACTAGGGATAGTTTAGACATAATCATAATCGCACATGAAGCAGGTTCTGCCAAATATGGTCCAACTATAATTTCTCTGACTTCATGCTATGATACGTCAAGGACTTTTGCATACATTCATCAATGAATATATTTTAACCAGCTATAATATATATATGAGCACATCGATATAAACAGAAGATTAAATGCCTTTATTGATTAAACAAAATATTCGTACTATTATATAATTAAGATATATCGCCCCAATTGCCTTAAGGGCATATATCATATCCAACAAACTCCCACTTGCACTAAGGCTAATTAGCCATATGTCTTAATCCATATGCTTTAACATGCTGGTCATGTTTAACTTAAGTCAATGGCTTTGTTAGACCATCCGCGAGGTTCTGATCAGTGGGTACATATTCTAATCTTATTATCTTAGCATCAATAATCTCCCTGATTATATGATACTTTTTGGATACATGTCTATTTTTTTATGAGACTGTTGTTCCTTTGCTTAAGTTATAGCACCATTGTTATCACAATACAAAGTAATTGGATCAATATACTCAGGCACCACACCGAGATCACTAATAAATCCCTTCAACCAGACAGCTTCTTTTACTACTTTGCATGCAGCAATGTATTCATATTCCATAGTTGAATTAGCAGTAGTTTCTTGCTTGGAAATCTTCCAGCATACCACCCCTCCATTTAACACATACACGAAACCTGACTGAGACTTAAAGTCATCCTTGTCAGATTGAAAACTTATGTCATCGTAACCTCTGATTTTGAGGTCACCTTCTCCATAAATTAAGAACTAATCCTTAGTCCTTCTCAAGTGCTTAAGAACTGCCTTGGCGGCTATCCAGAGCTTTTCACCTGGATCTAACCGATATCTGCTCATAAAGCTCAAAGCCTAAGAGACAACTGGCCTAGTACATATCATAGCATACATGATTGATCCTATTGCGGATTCATAGGGTATATCCTTCATGCGCATTCTCTCCTGAGCTATCTTCAGACACTCAACCTTAGATAGGTTAATCCCCTTTGTCATTGGGAGATAACCTTTCTTAGAATGCTCAAGGTTGAACCTATTCAATGCCTTGTCTATATATGTACTTTAAGAAAGACCTAACAACCTCTTGGATCTATCCCTATAGATCTTTATACCTAGTATAAATACTACTTTACCAAGGTCTATCATGGAGAACTTTCTTGACAACAACATGTTAACATTTTGAAGGAGCAAAATGTCATTTCCTATTAGCAGAATGTCATTAACATATGATATAAGAAAAAATGAGTGTACTTGAACTAACCTTCTTATAAATATAAGGCTTATTAGCATTTGGGTAGAAATCCAGTTCCCAAATTGTCTAATCAAACCTTATATTCCAACGCCTGGATGCCTAGTTAAGTCTAAAAATGGATCTTTGTAGGTTGCATACCTTTAAGCCATTCTGAGATGAAAAACCCTCAGGTTGTGTCATATACACATCCTGGTCTAAATCTCCATTCAGGAATGCTATTTTTACATCCATCTACAATATTTCATAATTGTAATAAGCATCAATAGTGAGGAGTATCCTTACAAATGTAAGTATGGCTAATGGTGAGAAAGTATCATCATAGTCAATACCTTTCCGTTAACTATAACCTTGCTTTATAGGTAATTATATTACTGTCTATGTCCGTCTTCTTCTTTAAGACCCACCTGCTCCCAATCAGTCTAACCTCTTGCAGTGTATCAACCGAATCCCGAACTTGGTTCTCGTACATGGAATCCATTTCTAATTTTACGGCTTTTAGCCATTTATCAGAATTTGAGCTTTTCATTACCTCATCATATGTCCTTGGTTCATCATCCTCTATGAGATGTAGTTCCTTATCATCAATGATGATATACCCATATCTATCACGACCCTTATGAACATGACTTGATCTTTGAAATGATTGTGTTTCAACAGTTTGTTCTTGGATCATACTTTCTTGTGTATCTAGAATGGGGTCAATCAGTTGACTGTCTATTACTTTCTCTTGAACTTCCAGTTTAATATTGATCCCAAAGGCTTTCGTAAGTAAGTGTTCCTTTTCTAAAAGTGAGCATTCCAAGACACAAATACCTTTTTATGCTTTAGGTTAGTAAAACAAATATCCAATAGTTTCCTTGGGATATCCAATGAACAGTCACTTGACTGATTTGGCGTTTACCTTATCTGACGCTATCCTCTTTACCATAGCAGATAGCTCCATACTCTTAAGAGACTTAGAGACTTCTTATTACACCACCTTTCATAAGGTGTGAAATCAATTGATTTAGAGGGCGCTCTGTATAATATATAAACCGTGCTCTCCAATGCATATCCCCAAAAGGATTTACTAAGATTTACATGGCTCATCATGGACCTGACCATATCTATTAAAGTCCAATTCTTCCTTTCTGACACTCCATTATGTTGGGGCGTATAAGGAGGCATCCATTGGGGTACTATCCCATTTTCCTTTAGATAATCTTGAAACTCTTGACTTAAGTATTCTCCACCTTAATTCAATTGAAGTGTTTTAATACTTTTCTCAAGTTGTTTCTCTACTTCAGCTCTAAATAGTTTGAAATTTTCAAAACTTTTAGACTTATACATCATTAAGTATAAATAACCGTAGCGTGAGTAATGATCAATAAAGGTTATAAAGTAGGAGTATCCTCCTATTTCCTAAACCCTCATTAGACCACACACATCAGTATGTATAAGTTCTAATGTACTCGTGTCCCATTCACCTTTTCCTTGAAAGGGTAACATTGTCATTTTTCCTTTGAAACAAGATCCTCAATCACCGTAAGAGTCCAAGTCTGTTGGGCCCAAGTCTCCATGCTTATGCAACTTGGTTAAATGATCTTTGTTTATGTGGCCTAAACGATAATGCCGTAAGTAGAAGGAATTCTCATTATCTAATTTAACTTTCTTCAAATTTTTTATATTGAAAACTTCTGTTTCAGTATCAAGAACATAAATGCCACCTTTCAACATCCCATAACAATAAAGAACATTATTTAAATAAATATGCCAATTATTATTCAAAAATAAAATCTTAAATCCCTCTGCTGCTAAACATGCAAAAGATACAATATTCTTAGTAACACTTGGAATGTAGTAACAATTATTCAAAACTAAAACAAGTCCACTTGACAAAAAACGATTAAAGCTTCCTATGGATAATGCAGCAACTCTGGCTCCATTTCCCATACGTTGGTCCATCTTCCCTTTTGCAATTCTTCTACTATTCCTTAGTCCCGCATAGTATCTAATACCCAAGTGGATTCACGTGGAAAAGTAGCAAAATTTTCAACTACAAACATACCTGAAGTAGATGCCTTTGGGGGCTTCTTCAAATGCTCAAAAGCAGGTGCTTTGCAATCCCTCTTCTAATGTCCGGGTTTCGCACATTGGAAGCAGACATTCTTAGATGCCCTCTTTTCTTTCTTCTTCTTATTGATTCTTTTCTTAGCACCCAGTGCTTGCTTCTTCTTCTTAGGAGCCTTGCCTTTCTCAACCAATAGTAGGGGTTTCTGATCTTTCTTGATCTGAGTTTCTACTATTTTTAACATGTTGATTAATTTAGCGATGGTAGAATTAATATTGTTCATGTAATAGTTAGTCACGAAGCTTGAGTAACTATCTATCAAGGGCATCAACACTAGGTCAATGCTCAAGTCATAATTCATCTTAAATCCCAATTGATTTGGCTTCTCAAGGTATCCCAAGAGTTTCAGTACATGGCGAGAGGTAGAGGTGCCAGCCTGCATCTTGGTTCCGAAAAGGAGCTTGGAGGTCTCATACCTCTCTGTCCTTTCTCGCTCTTAAAAGAGCTCTTTAAGATGGAGAAATATGTCCTCAAAGGGCATGTTCTCATGTTATTTCTAAAGCTCATGATTCATGGACCCCAACATGATACACATGGCAGTCTCATGATATTTCATGTGATTTAACCATGTCTCATGCTCCATATGATCCTCTACATCAGGTTTTACAGGGAAAATTTAACTTAGAACATAGGCAATTCCCTCGGATCTGAGAACTATTCTCATAGCTCAGAACTAATCAGAAAAGTTTGAGCCATTCAATTTGGTGTCAAGTAACATACAAAGATTAACATTGGAGGTCATTTTCAACCTAAGATATAAGAAAAGAAAAAGAGTTTAGATATTAGTTTAAGTACATGCATTTAATATGAGGACTTTTAATTATAAACATTTGCCCTACTATTTTCCCCAAAATTTACAATAGCCCATTCTATTGAATTCTGGAATTTTAGCCCAGCTAAATTTCCTAGTAGGTAACATATATAACTAGTCTATTATAACGCATTCAAGTTTATGAGTCAAGTTAAAATAGTAAGAAATAGTTGGAATCCCATTCCATTTGTATCACATGCAATTGGTAATTCATTCAAGTTCCCTAATCCCAAGGGATGTGTGCTCCTATCTTAGCATCTCCTTGAATATGTCTCAGATCTGGGACTAGCTCCCAATTTTATGGTGGACTACCCCAGTTCTGTTAAGGCATACCCTATCCCAAAAATTAAAATTAATCAATGTGGACTAGAGGGAATGCTTTGTGCAGCACTTTTATAGCCCAAAGAGACTGTATTATAAATTTGAGCAAGGAAGACTATAATTTACTTTGGGATTTTATTGATGTTAAATGTCTCAACCAATCTAGGATTTTATCAGATGGACATATTTATAATAACTTATATTAATTCAGGGAATTTTAAAATTAATTTATATGGTCTAACCTTAGGTGGGTTCAGCTCTTTGTTGTAATTATTCCATCAACCTAGATTATATGCAAAATAATCAACACTTTTATTTGTCATATTTATATTATATTTCCTTTAAGCTTTTATTCAATAAATTTAATTTTTACTTTGTTATAGAAACATATAAAAGCACCATCTTATATACTATAAATAAATTAGTCCATATGTAATCCCCTTTTAGTCAATTTCAGTTGCACTGGTATAGATTCCCAGGTAGGAGTGGTGCCCTACGAGGAGTAGACACCAAGCCCAATCCTTAGCCAGAACAAATACGGGCAAAAACTTAAAGACCAATGGATTCTCCTGAACTAATAAATTTCGTTCTTTCAATCCATGTAAATTGAAAGCATCTATAACCTATGTAATTTAAATAAATTATTGAAACTTGTATAATTTGAGTAAGCTGAGCAGGATTATTCAAAATTGTGCACAAAGAATTTTCTAACCTTGAAATGATAAGCACAAGTTCATATACATTGTTCCAAACAATTAAATAAATAATAATCATTTCATGCAGAAAATAATATTTAGTTCGCTTCTAACTTAATTATGCACTAAATAGGCAGGCTCTGATACCACTATTGGGAACTGACAGTCAGATTGAACATGCATAAGAGGCATGGCGGAAATTAGAAATTTTATCCTTAGCCCCAGGAACTCCTAATTGTTACATATAAATTAAATAAAGCCTTAACTAAATAATTCTCTACTTAGGTTAGCATGGAAAAGGACTAGGCATACCATAATTCCAAATTGTATCCTAGCACATATATTTTGTACTAAACATGTTATAACTCTAAGCTATAACCTAAGCATGTTATAACTCTGAGCTACAACCTAAGCATGTTATAACTCTAAGCTATAACATAAGCATAAAATAAAATAAGCATGCAAAACAACCTAAGCATAATTATTAAGTGTTAAAACGCTTAAAGAAAAAGACCTAATAATTAAAACAGAAAGGAAAAGACTTTATTAGTTGAAGCGTGCTTTAGTAGAACCTCCTTGCACAAGCCTCTAAGCATAGGATAGCCTCTATGAGTATCCACACGAACCCCACCAACCAAAACCTCACCAAGAGTTAGAACTAATAAGCCTCGAGTAGTTGCTAGATCACTTCACAAGCCTCACCCAAAAATATATTCTCGAGGTGCTCGAGCAAATTTAAGCTCCTAGGAAATAACTATGCTCAATTACCTGAGAGAAAAATATCTCGCTTAGGATTTATGCTTTGGGCTTGGTAAAATTTTACTAGGTGAGGGGAAAGCCTATACATAGGCTTGGGGAGCAAAAACATGCTCCCCAAAAAGCAATATGGGATGGGAGAATAACACCCATCCCACGGGGGTTGCACACGAGGATCCCACCTACCATGTAGCGTGCTATACACGCTGTATGTGGCACCTGCAAGGCAAGCCCTTGCGGGATTGCCTTGCGCCCGAGCTGGGCCTCGCGGCCCATGCTGCGAACCTAGCTCATGGTGCTCTTCAGCCCATGAACTCCGTGCAACCGAACTTTGTATAAAATATTTCATACTTTTTGGTTTATCTCGCCAATGCAAAATTCCCCTTTCGATCCTTTCAAATTAATATTTAGTTTTGACCCTAATAAATTAGCTGTAAATCAAAATAAATTTCTTGGTCCAACAAAAATTTGTGTAATCAATTGTAACCAATTCCATAATTTATTTATGACTCTAATTAATTAGTTACTAGTCAAAATAAATTCTTGGGTCTATCCAAAATTGATCCAATCAATTTCAACCAATTAAATAATCATCCAATTATTATTTAAATTATATTCTCGTAACAGAATAAATCTATTAGTTCTTTACTTAGTCCGATGAAGGTCTAATGTGTGTGACCTCATTGGATCCCGAAGTATTGAGCTATTAAGGCTTAACCAACCATTGTTCTAGTGGAACCATTGGCTCGAGGTACTAGACCATGAATAGAACTCTATTACCTTAAACAACTGTTGTACGCTTCTAGCAAGGGTCTACCATCCTAAATTACTCGAAATGTCATTTATGCTTATGACTTAATCCCGGTTAATGCAATAATTATCCAATACAATGAACTCCTTCCATTCTTTAATATTAGTACCATCTGGTTTATAGGGTTCGGTTAAAGTATTAACCCACTAATAGCGAGGTTGCTCCAAGCTATCCAAGTTATTTACTTGTTCCTGAAGTATATTACCTTGTTCCATAGTGTGTTTGTATAGAAACTATTTCTATCAAACACATACTCTGATTAGAGGTTTATGGCAATCATCACTTCAACAAGCGGTCAGGTACAACTCTTTAATATATTCGGAGCGATGGATTCTTTCCTACTACTCAGCTTACCAACATGTTGTCATCACTATACCCGTAATCACCCGTGACATCCTAAATTAATGAGTGTACAGAAATGACCCAAGGTATAGTGACAGTACCATACAAGGTAACTAGCATCTCAAGCATGAGGATATTCCCAACGCTTATTGCATGAAGATAAGCACTAACAAATTCATCTATTTACCAAGTGTTTATTTTACTGCGGTCTCTAATATATCTCCCAGATATATCCATGTGTCAAACTTAAGGCACCACCTTCTGTCCTTAGGAGATTGACTGCTTGGACCCTTTCCATGAAAGTTGACCACAAGCTAGTCTTTTCGATTCATCAATATCCTTTCTTGATAAAACTATGACTAGGGATAGTTTAGACATAATGATAATTGTACATGAAGCAGGTTCCACCAAATATAGTCCAACTATAATTTCTCTGACTTTATGCTATGATACGTCAAGGACTTTTGCATACATACATCAATGAATATATTTTAACCGGCTATAATATTATACGAACACATCGATATAAATAAAAAATTAAATGCCTTTTTTGATTAAACAAAATATTCGTACTATTACATAATTAAGATATATCACCCTAATTATCTTGAGGGCATACATCATATCCAACAGGACTAATGAGTCAAAACCCTCTAATTATCCCTAGTGTCAGCTCATCCCATAGACCTATGAGTCAAAACCCTTTGAGTGACCCTAGTGTCAGCTCACCCCTTAGACCAATGAGTCAAAACCCTTTGAGTGAATCTAGTGTTAGCTCACCCTATGGACCAATGAGTCAAAACCCTTTGAGTGACCCTAGTGTCATCTCATCCTTTAGACCAGTGAGTCGACCCACCTTTTACCATCGAGTCAATTCACACTCATACTTTCAAGTTTGATTTGACTCAAGTCCTTGGTCTTTGAACCATGTATTTGTAATATTCCTTGAATATCACAAGTTGCCAATTACTCCTCGAGCGATTGGCATGTGACCAAACCTTTTTTTAATTCGATTGTACATCACCATCATTCAACCATCCATTTGATCACTCATACATTCATTCATTTGCCCATGAACAAAGAGAGAAAGGCCCAGAGCGACGTCTGATGCACTTACTAACACTCCATCTCTTGCCCTTTCAGGTTGGAAGCGAGAGAGAAGTAGGTTGAGATGCATTAGAGGCCGTCCAAAAGTCACACCCTCACCACTAGTCGAATCTCTAGCTAGATTTTCTCTGATCCATAACCCCAAAACCATGAGGGTAGATGATGTTATAGTTGGCCAATCCCTTAGGAGGATTCTTGATGCTCTAAAATTTCACTACATTTGGGAAAGGCTGAGCATTGCTAATGCTTATAAAACCCAAGAACAAGAGATCAAGATAGCCACACGCAGAGCAAAGATAGCAAAATTGGAGAAACTATCTCTGGCAAAGGATAAATTTGTTGTCCCCTCTATAGAGCAATACATGGGTATTGATCAATTCCTGCCTGAGGAGTCAGAAGCCCTTCTGGCTAACTTCGTGATGCCCTACATTTGGAGAGTTATCTCCGAATTATGACTAGCATAAACATCCCTAAGGTTCATATAGTCAATCTGTTTCAAGCAACTATTCGTGGACCCGCCTCTGAGTAGTACATGAGAATGCCAACTGATGTAAAGTCTGAATGGAAGAAGCTGTGCTCTACATTCCTTGAAAACTATGCCCTCAATCTGAAGGTCAAGACTACTCTGTAAGATCTTAAAAGAATTAACCAGCGGCCAAATGAATCCTTTAAAGAGTTTTATCTAAGGTGGATGGTTGTGCGTGTGCTTGTAATTGGGGCACCTAACCAAGATGCCCTAATAGTAAAGCTTGTCAAAGTCTCTAGCCCAAAATATCAGGACGAAATGAAGATAAAAAGATTTGACACCATCAACGATGTGGTAGACTATACCAAGAGGCTTCAAAAATATGAAGAAGAAGATCAAGTAAAGAAGCAAGAATAGCAAGCTTATACTAAACCCCGATATTGGGAGAAAGGCAGTTCTTCCAAACAAGGCACCTTCAAATCCTTGAAAGCCACTCCTAAAGTGGCAGCAGTTACCTAAGTACAGACTCACCCATCCATATTTCTATGGGCAGAATCACTATCCCAGATTTTCACCAAACTAAGAAAGTCTAACCAGCTCTAGAGAATTAAGTTCTTCGCTTTGCCTATAACGACAGACATAGATAATTTCTTTACTTATCATGTGACTAAGGGGTACCGCACTAACGAATGTGCTTAGCTGCTAAAAGATCTATAGTAGATGATAGCCAATGGGAGAATGAAACAGCTTGAGAAAAAGCCAAGCACTCAGACTAATCCGCTGCCAAACTTCTAAGGTATGGTAAATGCCATCAGTACTCATGTAGAGGCCGACGAATACTGTGTTGATGCAACAGATAACTTTTGACATTACCCAGGATGAGGGGATAACATGATCTTTGACAACATGGATATCATCTATATGGTCGACCAGTACATCCTGAGGATGAGGAGATAAGGGCTCGACTGATATCTTGTACCGTCACATCTCGTATGTCACAGAGATTCAGATTCGAATGAACATCTGAAGGAATTTCTCCGATTTATGCATGAATAAGAAATAGTCATGATGGGTTTTGCACCATAGTTTCCCTGATTCTTAGGAGGCCCGGCCATGAACTGGTATGACACGATGCCGCTAGAAGGACATTAGAACTGGTACTTTATGGAGAGATCTTTCTTTCACTACTTTATGGCATCTCAGCCATACTCGAATGAGCTTTATTGGTAGTGGGCACCATAAGTAGACTGGCATAATACCGACTTACATTATATCCCTCCTCCACAACCTCCCATGCACACTCATCCGAATTATGTGAGTCCCAATTTTGTTAGAACAATTCTATTCGAATTCAGGTGCTCTTCTAGGGTAGCACATCTAGAAATCAAAGAACTATATGATCCTGAATAGGTTTGGAGTAACCACGCAGACCAGTAGAGGTATCTCGGCCTGAATCTAGATGGAGGTGCATGAGACCCCATTTGGAGAAATTTGTAATGACATTACAATATATGGTACCCATATGGAGGAAACATTCACCAGCATATAAACTATAGTATCCGAATTCCGTATATCCATAGAAGGAGTCGAAGCCAAGCAAAATGTGGCAAAAGAAAACCTAGAAGAGGATCCTGAGGAAGATCCGGAGGAAGATCTCAAGGAAGATCTCGAAGAAGATCCTGAGGAGGACCCCGAAGAGGATCCAAAAGAAAATTCTGATAATGATATCCTAGCTTAGCCTACACCAAATTAGATCTTTGAGCCACAGCCTTTCGAAGATTCAGATGGAAAGGTGGAAGAATTTATGGACTCCAGTGAATCAGTTCACGAAGATGAAAGAAAAGTAGATAACTTGGGGTATGAATCAGAGACTTTCTCGAATGACAAGCTAAATCACTTACCGGGAGATTTTGAGTATGAGGCTCCCTTCCCTAGTGGCATGATGGTTGACTATGATGGTGCCGAGAGCTACGCCTCTTCTCTAGAGCATGACTCCACGGGCGCCTTATGGTCTGCTGCAAGTGCTGATTCTAGAGACTTTATGGACTTGACTCGGATAGCAAACATGTCATTAATATGATCCAGGATAAGGGGCCAGAACCATCCTACGAATACATTATGGAGAGAATTCGTATAGAGAATGAACTAGCTCAAAATAGTTGTTAGATCCAGAGTCTGAACTTGAGAGAAGTTTACCCTGCATTCTATGATGAAAATACAAGGCCACACCCTCACATCCTTGAATTCATGCAAATGATGAATGACGAGTATGTTCACTATGCCTATTGGCCCAAATGGTTCCGCTGGACTCTATGAGAAAAGGTAGTCATTTGGTATGAAGGGCTGACATTTTACTAGAAGTCATTTGGGAATGTTCTTGCTAAGCAATTCATCGATTACTTCACATGGGTTGACCCACTGGAAGACAGAACCCCTGAACTAGACATGCATGGGAATCACTTGCTTTACTGGGAATGGGAAGCAACCAACATTGCCTGGCCAATATCAAAGGAATCAGCCAAGGAATACCTATGGTATATAAATAAATACCATGATGCGCTAGTCATTTACGATGACATGCTAGATCTATTAAACAAAAATTTACCAACTAATGGAGCCTCCTTGTCCATCTATATGATTAGACAGGAATCCAATCCTATCCTATGCTAAATCCTATAAGAGAACCCCATCGTTCCAGAGAAGCAGCCTGAAAAGGTTCCCTTCACGCAATGGCCCTTCGCTACTAAGGCACCGATTTCTTTGAATAAGCCAATCGACTTAGGAGAGATACCCTTTGATGAGGATTTCGACGATTTCAAGTCTTTGAAACAACAAACTCATAAACCTAGATGGTCAATCCTATCACTAGAGGAGGAAAAGTCAATGGATCAGTAGACCTAGTTGTACTAAAAATTGAGCCCCCGATACCTCCTACTTTTGTTAAGTACTCAAAACATGTAGAATGCCCGATTGTGGATCAACTGAAGGCCACTACAACTAAGATGAGTATCTGGGACCTACTCCTTGTCTCTCAAGATCATAGGCTCGCTATCATTACAAAGCTGATGGAAATCAAAACATCTTCTCTGGCCTCCCCAGAATAGGTCTGTGCAATACTCAATAATGAGACTAGCACTGTTTTCCCCAACATTGTCTTATCAAGCCTGGATCTGCCTAATGAAGGCATTTGCCATACTAAGGTTCTCTACTTGAAGGCTAGTGCACATCATGCCCTGCATAATGATCGATTATGGCTTATCACTAAATATCTGTCCTAAAGATATTCTGCCAATCCTAGGACTGACCGAGAAGGACCTGAAGAAATCCACAACAGTCATCAAAGCTTGCAATAACTATAAAAGGACCGCCATCGGCACGTTCGAAGCTAAAGTCACTATAGGCAAAATCTTATCTATAGTACTCTTTACAGTCATAGATATCCTGGTGACTTTCTCTATGCTACTTGGGAGACCATGGTTCCATGCTTTGGGAGGGGTCCTATCCACCTTGTACCAGAAGATCAAAATCCCATTCCGTGGAAAGATTGTTACCATGGAAGCTGACGAAGCCTCAGTGGTAGCAGCGCCAAAGATGGAAGAAAGCAACATGAAAGGTTTTACTATAGCCATAATTAGCTAAGAAGCAAACAAGTAATCAGAGGTGTATTGGTGCCCATGGATTCAGGGATACACGCAGAAGCACCACACTCCTAAAAAAGGACTAGGTGCCCATGAATAGGGAATGTCGACCTTTAATATAGGGGCAGGAGAATGGAAGCTCGTAGGACTTGGTTACAAAGGCTCTTAAACAGTTGGTCACAAGACGTCCTTTCAAAAGAAGCTACAACAACACTACAAAGGAACCCCCGAGCACGTTACTCATTAGGGGAAGACCGTTTCAGGATTCGTGATTTTATCAGGCATAGTCAACTACAGTAAAAATGGCAAAAACTTTATAACCTGTGTATAGAAGGGCAGTCGCTAGCCAGACGTAGGGGCAATCCCGAATCAGACCAAGAATGACAAATAGGTTGACCAGAAGAAGGTCAAGAAGCTGAGTAGAGAGGAAGATATCCTCAACACCCTAACCAAGCACCTTCAGGCATGACTCAAGATAGTAGAGGAAGCACGGAGCAAAGTAGGTAGCTTGAACCAAGCCATCATGGAAATGGCCGAGTCTATAAAGGGCAAAGCAAAGGTACAAGAGGAGGATGACGATCATATCCAGCTAAAGCCAGCTACTATAGGAGAATCATCCGCAATAGAGGACCCTATTGATCAGGATGAGTCTTTATTTTCCATTTCTAGCATATTTGAAATGAATAATGTACTATGATGATGATAAGATGAAGAACTTTGCTTATTTGGATCGTGTTTCTAATTACAATTCCATGCATCCATTCCAGCATTCATCTAGCATTTTTAACACTAATAGTGATATTACAGAAGACATTAATTTAAACAGGGAAGATAATCCAAAAATGGTATACATTTCCAATCAATTGCCCATCAAACAAGAGAGAGAATTGATAAAGGTATTGAAAAATCACATTTTAGCCTTTGCTTGGTCTCACGAGGATATGCCTAGACTTGATCGGCACATTGCTAAGCACAAGATCCCCACAAACCCACAAATTCGGCCTGTGAAGCAAAAGATGAGAAGAGTGCTTCTAGAATGCACCGAAAAGGTCAAAGCAGAGGTGGCAAAATAGATCAAGGAAAATTTTGTCGAAGTCGTTCAGTATCCCACTTGGCTGTCCAATGTAGTCCCCATACCCGAGAAGAACGATGATGTCCGAGTTTGCGTCGACTTTAGGGACTTGAATAAGGCTTCCCCTAAGGATGATTTCTTGCTACCACACATTGATGTTCTGGTGGATAGAGCGGCAAGAGCGGCCATGTATTCCTTTATGGATGGATTCTCGGGATACCACAAGATCCTCATGAATGTAATAGATAAGTTTAAAACCGCATTCATCTTAGAATGGGGAACTCATTGTTTCAGAGTAATGCCTTTCGGACTCAAGGATGCAAGGGCAACCTACCAGTGAGTAGTCACAACCTTGCTACATTACTTGATCTACAAAGAAGTTGAGGTCTATATGGATGACATGCTTTTGAAATCCGTTACACTAGAAGAACACCAAGCAGTTCTAGAATGATTCCTCACAGGGATTGAGAAAGTACGAGCTCCGTTTGAACCTAAACAAGTGCATATTCAACATTACAGATGGTAAATTACTAGGGCACGGGGTAAGCCAAAGAGGCATAGAAATGGATCTCGATAATGCTAATGCTATCAGGGAAATGCCCCTGCAGAAAACTAAGAAAGAAGTAAGAAGTTTCTTAGGATCCGTATAGTACATCAGTAGCTTTATAGCACGGTTGACCACCACAAGTAAGCCTATCTTCAAACTCTTAAGGAAACAACAACCAATAGAGTGGAATGACCAATGCCATGAAGCCTTTGATAGAATTAAGGATTACTTGATGAATCCTCCGATACTAAAATCGCCGATTCTTGGAATGTCACTCATTCTCTATTTGGCGGTAGAAAAAACCTCTATGGGGCCATGCTATTCAAGAACATAAAGATAAGAGGGAACACGAGGTTTATTACCTTACCAAGAAATTGGTAGAGTATGAGACTCAATACACCATCTTGGAAAAGACTTATTCCGCCATGGTCTAGCTTACCAGAAAACTTAGACATTACTTTCAATCATACATAATCCAAGCAGCCGCGAAAGTGATTCTAATAAAGTACTTATGTTAGGCTCCCTCACTAACCAAAAAACTAGCAAGGTGGCTCTTATTGCTATCAGAGTTCGATATTAAGTACGTAATAAAGAAGACCATCAGGGGTAGAGCAGTGGCCAAATTCCTAGCAAATCAACCACTCAAACAAGGAGAATATGATAGCCTATAATTTCTCAATAAATGTCTCGCAGCAACCATAGAGAACTCTAAAAAATGGACCATGTTCTTCAATAGCACCATCAATAAGTGAGGAGCTGATTTGGGAGTTATCATATTTATGCCAGATGTAGCACACATACTTCTGACAAATTGCTTAGAATTTCTCACCATGAATAACGAGGCAGAGTATGAAGCCTATTTGTTCGGAATGTCTGCCCTAATCACTCTCAGAGCAGACAAAGTCAAAATTATCGGTGATTCAGCTTTGGTCATCAAGCATGTCATAGGGGACTGAGAACTAAAGGAGGAATCGCTCAGGCCTTACTTGAAAGATGTATGGAGAAAAGCCTCGATGTTCAACAAGTGTGAATTTAGTCACATGCCCCGCAAGGAAAATCAGATGGCATATGCATTAGCCACTCTAGCCACCATATGGGAAGGGCCCTAAAAGCATCCAATCTGACCCTTATTATGGAAACAACCTGAACTCCTTACTATGTTTGCATAACAAAGGACACCGCGGAAGAGGGAATCCCCTAGTATTCCGACATCGTCACGTTCCTTGAAAATAGCAAATTCTCAAATGAGGCTACTTAATTGCGACAGAAATATGCAGAAAAAGCTTGTTGTGTAATTTTGCCCAGTTAAAGGAGATCTATTTAAAAGGTCCTCTAACCGCATACTGCTAAAATGCTTGACATAGCGAGAAGCTAAATGGGTTATGAAAGAAGTACGTTCGAAAGACTGAGGTCAATAGAAAAACGGCATCATGCTGGCAAAGAAAATCCAAAGAATAGGGTACTTTTGGCTTACCATGCTAGTTGACTGTGTTCAAGAAGCAATGACTTACCATGCTTGTCAGGTATACAGAGATGTGAGCCATTTACCTCCAACAACATTACAAAGCTTAACAACGCCTCGGCTATTCTCGGCCTGGGGCTATCGACATCATTGTTGAAATAAGACCTTTGTCGACCAACGACCTTCACTTCATTATAGTAGCGGTTGATTACTTTTCCAACTAGGTTGAAGCGGAATCATACACAAGCATCACGGCCAAGAAAATGGCTCGATTTATTTAGCAATACATCTTCTCTAGGTATGGCATTCCTTATGATGTGATGAGTGACAATGGTGTGCAGTTCCAAGGTGAAATAGCTGATCTTATTAAAAGGCATGAGATTGAGCATCATTGCTCTTCTCCTTATCGCCCTCAAACCAACTTAGCTATCGAAGTCGCTAATAAGGTGATCAAGAAAATCCTCTCCAAGATGATTTCCAACTACCAAGATTAGGCTGATCATTTGCCCTATGCCTTATGGGGATACAGAACCAATGTTAAGACTCCTATGGGTGAAACTCCTTTTTCCCTTATCTATGGGATGGAGGCAGTATTGCCTATTGAAATGGAAATCAAGTCTTTACGTATAGCCCTAAAAGCCAGACTTCTCGAAGATAAATGGGCAAAAGTGAGGCATGAAGAACTGACCTTGATCGATGAAAAGCGATTAGCCACATTGGAACATCTACAGTCGTACCAACAGCGCATGGCCAGAGCTTACAACCCTTAAAGTTAAGGGGCAGAGCCAACCTTTGAAGATGGGCAATTTAGTCTTGAAGTAATCTCATAAAACATGCACGGATGCTCGAGGGAAATTCCAACCAAACTAGGAAGGACTGTACGTGGTAAAGAAGACTCTCAATAAAGGGGCACTAAAAATCTCAGATCTGAACAACAAAATTCAAGAATTTGGTCAATCACAACAAGCTGAAGTGCTATCTTGTGTAAAAAAAGATAATAACAAAGTCTATTAAGAGCTAGTAAGGGCTCTTGAGCAAAAATAAAGACTCTAAAATAAAAGAGTTGAGCCTTGGGTAAAATCCGTTTGGAGCCTCAGGCAACGTTGGGTATTTCTTGGAAATAAATACCACTTGTCCTCTGTGATATATAATATCTTTTGTAGTAATATGATCATGTTAAAAATATTGCATAAGTGCATTAAATGGAAACTGTGAATTCTTTAATGAAACACGAATCCAAACAATATCATTTCATCTTTATTACATATAAAAGTACATTACAAACAGGAAATAGAAATGCGTCCCGATGCTTTTATTCTCCCTCAGGAACAAAATACACATAATGGCAAGCTCACTAAACCCTAAGGAAGCTTCGAAGCCTCCTAGTCTGACGAAGCCACTCCTTAAGAGTAGCCCATCCATAAACACTCACAACCCAGATGCGATAAGCCTCGGAAGGATGGATGTCAAAGGGGGTAGAGTAGTTCATCTCCACCTGAGTGTGACTAATCCATCTCACGTCATGACGATAGACCCGAGTATGGGAAAGCTCCATGCTAATAAAGGGGAGCAGGGATGCAGGAAACCCCTGAGATCGACTACACTGCCTGTATATATGAGTATGAGAATAAGTGCTGATCTCAGAAAGGCCAATAAGGACTACCCTATCTCTAGTAACCTCAGTCCTCACTTGAGTGATTCCCCACCATAGGCAAACCCAACAAATATCCTTAACAGATCGGCTCCCTATACACTCAACCCACTCCTCAACGGTGAAATTTTTATAGGAATGATTATCGATGTGAACTACACAGTGTCACACCTAATTGGCCCTCGGATAATAATCCATGCTTGTAGGAACAGCCATTATAGAAAGCTTATCCAAGAGCCAATGCTACACAAGAAAGCACAAAAAAGAGAAAAACATCAACACAAAAAAAGAAAAAATGAAGGAAAAAACAGCCTATTTGATTGAAAACCTAAAAAGGCAGTCTAGGAAAGAATTAAGGCAAGCCTGATGAATCAAAAACCCGAAAGGCTGATTCATGTAAAAAGAAGGGGTCAAATAAAATTTACCTGAAGAAGGAGCCTACTGCCCTGGTAGTAGCTTCAATTCCATTTCGAGAAAATCGTACAAAGATTAGTGTCTCAACTAAGCTCACTACAGTGTCTCGACTAAGCGCACAAAGTTGGGACCTCGCAGAGAAAAACCTCCAACAAAAGCAAGCATATGAGAGATAACTAGCTTTCATCGTCAGATTGAAGACTCCTAATTATGTCAAATGCCACATCCGACCTCAGCCATCAATCAGTGCCTGTCAAATCGTTGAAGCTAAAAACGATTCGTCAATAAATTAGAAAATTCAGGGCAATGAGCTAGAATAACATGAGGCATATCGGCAGAGGACCGGAGAAGCCCATAGAACTCCTCGTATAAGGGGCATAGCTCATGATGCCTAAATCAAAAAATGCTATCAATAGGATCCCAAAACCTGACAGCAGCTTGGATCACATTGCCCTTAATAAAGATGTGGTAGTACTCCTTCATGTGCGCCAAACCACAAACCTCTAGACGATCCCAACCATCGGAGTTCTTCGGATGAACATTTAGATCAGCACAAAAATGGATGTAGCCCTCTATGGAAAAATTTCACAACGGTAACAGCTTGCTATACATAGTTTATAGGGCAATCTGCCAATATCTGGCAAATTACCCTAATAAACTCGACTAACTATAAAAAGAAAACCCAAAGTGAGGGAATAAAGAAAATTTTATTTGTACGAAAATGTGTTCATACAAAACGAGGCACTGCAAATGGCTAAAAAAATAGCAAAACAGAAAAACAAAAGAAAAGGAAAAGCCTATCTAATTGCCCTGCGAAAAGAATCTAGAAGGATTGCCTTGTCCCTGCTGCGGCTACCGCTGTGGGTAATCCACCTGATTGATCCCCAATTGAGCTTAGAACCGTCGAATCTCTAGCTACAACATTTCAACATAAATCATTCATATGCATTTCATGGGATGCCATGCATCATCACTAACGTAATAAAATAACCAACTTACCGCCATATCCTAGTTTTAGGTCATTATGAAGCACTGCTGCCCTTGAATATACCCCCAATTGGAGATGCCATTAGCGATAGGCACCTACAAGGATGAAAGATCAAAGCAAGTCAGAACTGTCAAAATCCAAAATCAAAAGGCAAAAGAAGAAAAGATAGACGAGACTAACATGAGTGGCGCCTGTAGGATGGAAAGTCACCGAATGCTCAAGATCCAAATAAGGCAGAATCACTGAAGTACAAGTGCTCTAGTTAGGTGCGGTACATGATGAATAGGGGTGGCTGATACTTGAACCCCTGATGCCCCTCCACCATCGTCGGGCCTTAAGGTAGGACTGATGATGTCGAAGAGCTATCCACATGAGTAGAAGTAGTCACAGGTCTCTTACTACCCTGGTGATCCTACAAAGACAACAGATTGAGGTCGAGTCAGTCTAACTAAGTGCAATACTCAAAACAACACCAGCTATAAAAGAAAGGAAAACTCAACCTAGTGAGAGGGGAAGTACTGTCACCCGGATAGCCTCAGGTGAACCTAATTTGGCCTGGCCACTAGGGGCAGAAGTTGAAGGTACTAAGGCCTCAAGGAAAGAAGCCAAAGTTTCGTCATCCTCAGGAGGGTTGTGGATATCCCATTAAGGCGCAACAGGAATAGGATCCAAATCCAGCCATCCAAGCAGCTGCAAATGGAAGAACTCCCCGTATCCCCCAACCCACTCTAAGATGGTGCTAGGGATACCCTTGAAGGCCAATCATGCAAAGTTAAGTTAGCTGCGAGGCTAGAAGACCCATTGAGGCACCTCAGGAGGAATGAAACATGACTTGGGAGGAAGATGCCAACCCTGAATGCGATCTCCTAGGTACCATTCCGAAGAGAATGGGGCCTCTATGATCAGCTAATTGTTCACAAACTCCCTTGCTAATCTCGTAACCTCTGGCAAGTGAATAGCATGCCCCTAAGGCTGCATCCTAATTTGAGAAAAGAATGCCAGACATTAGTACAACGATTATAGCAAAAATGGCGATTGGAATAAGCTAAGAAAATTATAAGACATACCTGCTCCAAAGAAAGGGTATGGAGATGCATAGAAAGAGCAGAACAATACTCCAGAATGGATCCTCGGAAGGATCCCCGTCTCAAAAAACCAGGTCTGCAAGTAGTCAAGAAAAGATCAGAACACTGAAAATGGACAATATACTCATAAAGAAAAGGATTGAATTCTTACAAAAATAATCTAAAGACAAGACTTGAACTTATCAGTCCTATTCCTCATGCACTCGTCAAGGGCCCAATACAGGTGACCTAGTACAGCTTGGCCCCATCCATACTCATCAAAGCGACATGGATCTATCAAAGCTAACAGAAGTTAGATGCCCTCTATCCCTAGAGGTCCAAAAGGTCATGAGCTTCTGGTAAGAAATTAGCCCCATCTTATCTCCAGAATATCCAATCAAAGCCTTGATGGTCTCTACATTGAAATTATTATAAGTAAAGCAAGCGTTGAAATGGATTCCATTACCATGGAAAGGTAGACCTGTGATAAAATAGTAATCCAACAGAGTGATGGTATACTCCCCGCAATAAAAATGGAAAGTGTCGGTAGTATCGGACCACCTACTCAAGATGTAGGTAGACGTACCGGCAGGGATATATAGATACTTACGATGCCTGACATACTTGTAGTTCTTGACCATCCTCCCCAAAGGCATCCAGTCAATAATGGCCTTGGCACCGGGGGATAGCACCTTGTACAACTTATAAAAGTGGGTAATGCTAGCGCCGTCATGCTTGGTAACCTGAGTAATGCATACACATGTATCACACACCAGCTTTCAACAAATCACATGATTATCGAAAATAATAAATCATTGCATTAAATAAATTTTTGCATAAAAAATAAATAAACGATAAAATGGATAGGTCTTTGTGCAAAATAAAAATAGCAGTAAGGCTTACCAAAATCCGAGAAAGATGGTCAAAAGGCTTCAAGGAAGGCAGAATAAAATCCCCCAGACGTACCCTAGGGTACATCCAATTTAGAGGGAGCCTATACAAATCCTCGGTCGGAACCTCAGAAAGTTTCACTTGTTCACCATCAATAAGCACATTCTGAGTAGACACTTGAGATCCAAGTGGATGTTATAAGGCTTGAACCAGATTATGACCCCCGTAGAACTGATAGCCATCATCCACCATGCCGTCATTGGATTAGATAAATTTGGCTTCATTCTTCTCCTTGGAAGCTTGAATGGATTGACACTCTAGACGATTGGAGGTAAGGTCTGCTTGTGCTTTCACAAGTTCACTAGAGGTAGCTTAATAGGTCGATTGGAGCCGCTTATGTTCTCCCTTTAACTTCATAAGTTCACCCTCCAGCTTCTTGTTAGCCTCATCTAACTCCTTTAGCCGGCTCCTTAGACTCTCGCACATGTCAATCGCCTTGGAGAGTTTCTCAACATACGTGTCCTTAGCCTTTACTCGATGGTAAAGCTCGCTCCTCGAGACAAAGACTGATGAAATAATGATCTGAATACTAGTTGACATAAACATGAACACTAATCAAAAATAAAAAATATAGAACCATACCTGGCTGATGGATTTGAAAAGTAAATCTAAGAGGGTAAGAAAATCTTCCTTCTTGTAACGTTGAGCCTTCCGCTCCAAAGGAAAAGCCTTGCAAAGAGACTCTTACACTCAGGGAAGAGTGATAGCCGGCCTATCCCCTGCCACCTTCTATGAAGCCTCCATTATGAGCAGGATAGATGTGGGAGCAACCAAATCTATATCAACATCTGATCCCAGTGCAGTGGCCAAATCGGGAGAAGCCTGACAAACAATTGTTAAAAACCAATAATGAAAAAACAAAGTACAAAGCTCAAGGAAACATAGTATCACCTCACTAGCCCCCTTAGGTTTCTTCTGCTTCTCGTTGGCCATCTCCGGATACTAGGTGCTAGCATGCTTCTCTTTAATATCTTCTTAGGCAGCACTCTTGCCTAGTAAAACTAGATTAATAGCTTCGTTAGATTGAGCTGCCAACTCAACCGGAGAGAATTGAGAATTCTCTTACTGTAAATTTTTGACCCGCTTGGCTATGGCACCAGAAATTTTAGCCCTAACTCCAGACATAGCTGAAAAGATAAAGTAAAAAGAGAAGTTAAGGTAACTCACCAGGTAGTGAGGGATGGGATAACATTCAAAGCCATCATCCGACTCCAGGGCATACTCTATCACCTTATGTCTATGAACTAAGGCTTAGGAAATATTGCCCAAAGTCTAATCCCCTCTCTTTAACCAATCGAATAGCCCAGATCGGATGTTCGGATCATCTTTAGGGATGGTAATGGAAGGTAGTATTTTGAACGACCATTGAGTTAGAAAGGTGGGGAACCCCTCTTGCAACTTGATGAATATATAAAATTGGTTGAAGTTCTTCATCAAGTTGGATTTCTCAGAGAAAGAGTACATGCCTTCTTGTGGGAGAAATGAAAGTGGTCTTGACATTTGTTCAGCTTACAGGATGCCACCCGCTTGAAAAAATTAGCATCAAAGCTAAGCCGTAAATCTAGACAAATTTTATAGTGACCGGCAAGGTCGCCCAAAGCGTTTGTATTTGAGCCGGGCATATATTCTAATGGGTCAACAAGTCACAGATCCCTGAGGGAAGCGGGTAGAGGAACCCTAACCAAATCTGCTCCAAATAGATACTAAACAACCCAAGAGGTGGCTTATGAATGCGTTGATTTTCAGACGAAAAGCATGATTCTGCACCTTCTCATCCAAGGGAAGGTCATCTTTTCGAACTCACTGTCCACCCGGTGGATAATGGAAATCATGTCCTCTATCCTAGGGGTCGTCTTTTTTGGCTTAAGAGGTCCTTTCTCAGTCAATTCCCCAGCAACGTCTTTGGCCTTCCCCTTGTTTGTTGCCCTCTTGACCCTAAAATCATTAGGGATCGAAGCACTAGTGTCTTGTTGGTTCGAATGCTGAATTTCTTGCTTATCATCCCCAGCCCAAGCTGAGTCAGATGAATGTATTTGTGAGCTTGAGGACACCTAGTAGGATGCCCTCCTCTCGTCATCAGTAATCCTCCCTACCCTATCCATCCTCCCGACTGTTCTTTTAACCCTAATGTTAGAATGAACATTAGTTGGGTCGATACTAACGTAGCACCTTGACACCGAGTCAGGAAACTCAACACAATATTCATCAAACAACCTTTCAGTCGAGTCAGTACTTATGGAAGTAGTAGAAGACATGGTCGCCTAGAAAAAGAAGCCGCCTCGAACAAGTAAGATTCAGGGGAAATCTAGCCTAAAGGATCTAAACACTTTTTCTGCTGGGAGCAAAAAACATCAAAATCTAAGCAGTTTTATATTTGTCAAAATTCATGCACGAACCCACCAGATTTTGGCAATACTAAATTGCATCTAAAGCAAAGGCATTCAAAAATTCAAATATAACTAGTCTAAAGGTTCCACATACACCACGTCATAATATCAAAGATGGCATAAAAAGGCTGTTTGGCAAGAACTCGTTAAGTAAAAATTTCTAACATGGAAATCAGGCTATGGTGGCACAAAGTCAAAAGCATAAATAAGTCATAGAATCCATAAAAGGAAGAAGCATGGTGAAAATTACTTACGAGAGACGAAGGGTTTGAAGAAGCGAACGTTACCAAAAAATCAACCTTGAAAACTTAAAGACAGGAATCGCGGAAGTCAAGTAGAAAAAGTCAGGCAAGCGAAAGTGGTGAAATGAGCGGAGAAAATGTTTACATAGGAAGAAGAATGAAAGCTAAGGGTTGTAATCATTAAAGATCAGAAGCACAATGCCACGTGTCAATCAAGGTTATGCTAGTTTCAAATTTTGAAAAACCACTTCTACCGCCAAAGGATATGAAAAGACTTGAGCTTTTCAAGGAAACTTCGAGAATGCTTGGGCCACGACTAGCCACGTAACCCTGAACATTAGGCTGCTAAAAATTTGAGCCGGTTCATGCTGCCAGAAGCCCTAAAGAACTTCTCACACTTATGGGGGGCTTTTGATAACTTACTTAAATATCTCGCCCATCTCATCCTAGAGACAGGGTCGTCAAAGAGCCATGTGGCTCAATTCTTTATCAACTAACTCAGGAAAACCTGAAGCCGACTAGAATCAGTCTCCAACCAAAGAATGTGCAGAACTAGAGAACCTAGGAAGCCTTGAATGGTCATAGTCTTGAGAAGGCTTATGACCGGCTCAAAGGCATCTCCGTGTCCTACAAGTAAGGAGAATCCAGGTCTAGCTCTAGTCCCTATATTCCCTCCTCTATCCTTATCCTAATCTGCTTAGGATACAAGGATTAGATATGTATGAAGAGTTCTAAGATCATCACAATTCAGACTCCTTTTTCTACTAGGAATAGAGCAGCTCCTGCACCTATAAACAGGCCCATAGGTAGTTCAACAGGTCTCTCAACATTCTCATACTTACTTTCACTACATTCCTCAGAATCCTTTACTAACTTAGGCATCAGAGGGTCCCCCACGGGGTAACACCAATTACCCCCAAGTTTATGTGTTGTTTTACAGGAATTCGTTCATAGATTCAAGCAAGTTCATAATAATTTAATTCTGAAATATCAGATCCATGTACGATATTTTCATCTTGTACAAACGAGAAGGTAACTGAGGTTAATTAGCTCTAAAGCCCAACTTTTAAACTCATTAAAATTCATTTTTTATTATTGTATTATTTTCATCCTCCATTTTCATTTGCCTTGTTAAGTGAGCAATTGGTGCCACTTATATTATACTTAGTATAAATAAGCTTGCAGGTTCGGATAAAACATCTAGAATATGAGGAAACTCTATCCTCGTTTTAGGGCCAAAACCCAAACGCTACCGTTACTCTACCAAAATTTCGATAGAGAAATATCAATTTATTATTCCGTTATAATGCCCGTTTTATTTCTTGAATTTATATTCTAAATAAAGCCATTGTAATGCAGAAATTATCTCATAAAAAATAATTCCAAAATTAACCCAAAAATTTTGAACAACATGAGTACCTATTATGTTCGAACTCAGAATCTCATTCTCTTTTCAGTATAAAAATCCCATTTTGGATCGGTATACCACAATTCTGGTGGAGCTGAAACGATGGCGACTCTATTCTATTTTTAAATGAAGTAAAAATGCTCTATTTTAAAAATAACTATTCTAAATAAAATGTGTATATATATTTCCCAATATAATCATATTTTTGTCTTATTCAAGTCACTACATTTAACCAAATCATATTTTCTCAAATCGAACAAGATGCTCCCCGCGTACATCCCATAAAAGCTTGACCGCTCACACTACCTACACATCAACGTGAGGTAGTGGGAAATCATCCTTAGGAGATGCCTTGTTCAAATCACAAAAATCAACACACATTCTAACTCTTCCATCTTTCTTAGGGACTGGGACAACATTTGCTAACCATGTCGGATACTCGATGACCTTGATGAGTTTAGCTTCTAATAATCGAGCAACTTCATCTTTGATCTTATTGGCCTACCCTAGATGCAATCTCTTCAACTTTTGTTTGACTGATTTGAACCTGGGATCGGTTGGTGTACGATGCTTGGTGATTTGGCGATCAACCCCGAGCATGTCGTTGTTGGACCAAGCGAAAGAGTTAACATGTTTTCTAAAAACTTTTATTATCTCTCTTTTTCGATAGGGGTTAGATCATTAGATATTGTCACCATTTTAAGATTTTCCTTAGTACCCAAATTAATGTCATGAAATGAAACATCATGAATGCTAAAAATGTTATGCATATGGTCAGATTAATGCATGGTGCCACAAGGCAAAACATCAAACAAGTAAGCAAAATCACTATTATTATCATTAGGATTCCTAGAGGCTACATCATTTTCATTATATATAATTACATTTTCATCCTCCACAAGCGGAGGGTCCTCTTGGTCGCTCATCAGGATGTGAGTCGAGTCGTGGTTCAAATCTTGTAATTGTTTCTCGGTTAGCACATCATCCATAGTTTCTCTCGTGACCAGGGCTAGGTTCTTCATGGCTTCCTAAATTGGTATCTTCTTCTTGTCCTCCAAACATAAGATGGTATAAATGGAAGTGGTAAGGGCATCGATGGCCTTTTCTACTTCAATCTTCGATGGGTCATTGTCTTCTATTTGTTTAGCACATTATTCTGCTTCTATGGCTACTTCATAACACTCAAGAATTGTCTTGTATGCCTTCATAAATGCTATCTTATGAAGGTGAGAAGATTTTCTAAAGATGAATCAATCAGCCAATTCCTTCTCACGAGGTTTCCTTTTAAGAGCTACAAAGACCGTTAACCACCTCTGAAAGTAATCATTGATAGGTTCCCCACTCCATTGTATGATAGTAACAAGGTCAAATATGGATGGTTCTTCCCTTGTTTTCTTAGTCTCTATGATGCATTTCCACATTTCATCTTCTTCTAACCCTGAGTTGATCATGGCTATTTCCTCTCCTCTTCTCTTGGGTTCACAAACTTTTCCTCTGTTAATTAGAGTCGTGATGGCCTTGAGGAAACCTTCACACTCTCTATTTAGGTGATCGAAGATGACATGGTACACATAAAAATTGCCACGCTCTTTAAGTTTTGGTTGAACATATGGCCGTAGATGGTCGATCAGCCCATACTTCTTTAGCTTCTTGAAGAGGTTCAAAAGAGGAGTACCCTAAGGTGAGATGTCATTAAGAAGCATAGGATGAACCTTTTAGTCATGGGTCATGCCATAGGGTTAACCTGTGAAATAAGGGAGAATTGTCCCCTTTAGCATAACCATAAAGTTGGGAAGCTGACTCGGGTCCTTACTAAGACGAACTTGTGAAATGGCCTCTTAACGGAGCGAATGAGTTCCATTACTAGTTATACAGAGCATTGGGTTCATTGGCTGGGTTAACTAACCAAACTCAGCCATGATAGTGATTTGCAAGGGAGATTATTGAATCTGACCTTGAGCTTAGGTAGTAACCAAGAGATCAGTACATGCATGGGATGTGGTATGCATGCACAAATTACAATAATGCATGTGGGGTTAATCACGAGTGTATGTAACACCATTCATTTAAAGCGATCGATCCCATCCTTATTTCTCCCACCAATTTTAAGGGTATGCTTCCTTAGTCTAATCTCACACAAAAATGGATACCTAAAAGGAAAAATTCTAAAGATTTTGATAAGAATGTGTAGGGACATAATGGAAGTTGATGTAGTAGGTTCCCATCGCATCAAACCTATTTGGAGGGAGATGAGAATGAGTGCTCCACCCACTCGATTGTCCCCAAATCCTGGTGGGCATGGGTAACACCTTCATGAGTTTCACAGAAAAATAGGGCACCTTAACCTAGCACTAGAAGAAGAGTGAATCTAGCTAGAGAGAATGAGATAAGAAGATAGAGTGTAATAATTTTCCCATATGATGAAAAAGAAAACGTGTTGAATCAAGTGAATGTTTTTTGGTGCTCATCTTAATCTTTTAAGCTTTCAAAACGAACCAAAATTTTACAAGTTAAAAGATTATAGTCCCTAGCAAAGTTGCCACTATGAGGTGTCGATGACGTGTGGGTCTCCCTTGGCGCCTTGGTGAGAGGAGAGGCCCATTACGGGTTGGTTTGATTTAGGCGTGATGAAACCATTTTAGTTCAAGTTTGCACATTTTAGCCAATTTTAATGAATAAAAGTATCGAGACCCAAATCTCAATACAAATGATAGAGTCGCCACCCAAATTGTCTACTTAGGAAAGAATTTTGGTATGGTTCCCATTGGGTAGGAGACTCATACCTTTTGGATTAGAGATTCGGTTATCAGATGAGTCACTTATTTCTCATTTAGTTGATTCAAAATTACGTTCACCGCATAAAATCATTTTATTTTCATCATTTGGGGAATTATCACAGAAATTCTATTTTTCTACATTCTTTCACACTCGTTACATGTGTTTATAGATTACAATAAAGCATAAGCGATAAAAGGGGAAATAAAAATTACAATCGAGGGAAAATAGGGGAATTGCAAAAGAACTTATACATTTGTTCTAAGTTATAAATCAAAATGAAATAAATTCCCCTGCATCCATAGAGATTAGCACAGTTTATAGCAAATCATAAGTTTGTATCTCATAAGGAAAAATGTGATTATGTTAGTGTGGCAGTTTTGCGATCGATAGTGCCCGGTCGGCTTCTGGGATTTGAGAGAATAATGAGTCTTCAACGTATTTTATTATAAAAACACATTTTAACTTGTGCGAGTTGATTTACCGGATTATTAGTGAAAATGATCGCATGGCAAATGGTGAGATTGATTGATTTAAAGTAGTTAAAAAAGGATTTTGGGATTCTGCCTGGGGGCCAGTACCCATACTGGTGGGGTAGGACTGTATGGCTAGTTATGAAATGACTGAGATGTGAGTCTCTCTGAAACTCAGGAGCATACCTTTATGATGTGAATCCACTTTAAGGCGATCGCTTCACTAAGCGAGAGTCTATCTAAAGTAAATGTTGAAATAGGACTATTTAGGTGAGTATTTATATGGATAGAACCTCCCCAAATCCTAATAAACGAAGCTAGGAAAGAATAAAATGTGGACAAAACCTCAAGGAATGGGTTTTCTCCCTATTTTATACCTTATATACCAAACCTATACCCTTTCTATACCTATAGAAACTGCTAGAATTTATATATAATATCTTTTTTGTATAATGTCTGTTTTCCCCTTGAAAAGGTGATGTTTTCCCCTTGAAAAGGTGAGGAAAGGCCTCTATTTATAGGGAAATTAGGTCTGAATGGAATAAATCGCATTCATGACCTAATTTCTCCAAATAAAATAGAAAGAATTACCTTCCAAAAAGCCAGAATAGGTAATAATAGGACTCATAAGGGTGGGATGGGACCCATACGGGTCTAGGGGGACCTGTATGAGTCCTCTCTAGGCGTACTGGAGGAAATGACCTGTACAAGTCCACCGATGGATCCGTACTACTAGGCAACACCTGTACGGGTCTAGGTCTCTAAGCTTTGCCCAAACTCAACTTTGTTGCAGTAAGAACACCTTTGATGGATAACACCTATAAAAGATTGCATTATCTAGCTCTTATTATCGTTTCATGAGAAGGATCGTTAAAATACAGTACTTACAATAACTCAAAGAGATCCGTCCTTGGAATCTTTGAGGCGATGGTAGGGGAAGGAGAAGTGGAATCCCTCATAACTTTTACCATCATTAACATTCTTGTTACATTTTCCATATTATTGGCCCCACCGTGGTTCCATATGTTAGGAGGTGTACCGTCCACCTTACATCAGAAGGTGAGGATCCCCTACTAAGGGAGAAAAGTAAGCCTCGAAGTAGATTAAGAATCTACCTTAGCAGCCATACGAGCCACCCCAGAACACGTAGGCGGGTTCCTCAGAGCCACTATAGAAAAAAAAATGAGAAACCAATGTTGTAGTCTGAATGGGTAAAGAATTACATGGAGCAATGCTTAACCCCGGGAGCGGATCTTAGGGCACAAGAACAGGGTCATCCTGAGTTTAGCTTTACAGTGGGCCCCCATGGCCCCTCCAAACTCAGTTATTGGGGCAAGGGCTGACAAAGGTAGTGGTCTAGAAGATGCCAAATGTCCGAGATCTTTGTCCGTTCCAAGGAAGTCTTATACCAAGGCAAACCAGAGCCAATCAAACCTAAAGGAGGAGAGGTGACTAGGTTTGAGATATTCTCTAATGTCACATATTTCAAGGGACCCACTCGCTTGAATAATTATGAGGAGAATATCAAGGAAAGGAAAGCCTCGACTGAATAAGAAGCCCCTAAAAGGCAAAAGACGACAAGTCCGCCACGATAGTCAAGCATTAAAGAACTAGTTACAGGGTTGACCAAACTGATGGAGACCCATCTCAAGGATAGGAAGGCCGAATTAAAACTTCAGGGAGAGGAACCGATAGAAGAAGGGATAGACAAGGTAATCTCTGAGCTGGCTTGATTCATGATTAAAGGGAAGTCAAAGGTCAGAGACACAACTGCCAGCAGTAGAACGGACAGTCCGAACGAGGAAGCTCCTATCCTAGAAGTTGATAATGATCTTTCAATTTCTGATATTTTGAGCTAAATAAATTGTATTGTGAAACTGACACTGACAATTAAATGGAGAACTTTGCTTATTTGTGTGGTGCCTTTGATTACACGAATTCATCTCATCATACATCAAACATTTGTAATATTCATGATACTCCTACAAAAGAAACAAATTTATGAACCGAAGATGACCCTAAAATGATATTGATTTCTAATGACCTTAGCCCCGAACTAGAAATAGAGAGTGTAAAAGTATTCAAGTCACATGTAACGGCATTTGCTTTCTCTTACAATGATATGCTTGGGGTTGACAGGACCATTGTGGAACGCAAAATTCCCATGGACCCAAAAATCCGAACGGTTAAGCATAAACTGCATAGAATAAGGCCTGAATCGGCCGAAAAAGTCAAAGAAGAAATAACCAAACAAATCAAAGCCAAATTCCTTGAAGTTGTGGAATAACGGGAATGGTTAGCCAACATGGTACCCGTTGCAAAGAAAGTCAGAAGGGTCAGGGTTAGGGTCTGTGGCTGTATCAATTTCCATGACCTCAACAAAGCCACGCCGAAGGATGGCTTTCCCTTACCCCACATAGATGTACTAATCGCAATGCCACTAGGGCGACCATGCATTCCTTCATGGACGGCTTCTCAGGATATAACCATATATTAATGAACGTTGTTGATAAGTTCAAAATAATCTTCATCAAAGAATGAGGGTTGTACTACTATAAATTCATGATGTTTGGGCTTAAGAATGCAGGGGAAACTTACCAAAAGGCAGTCAACACTTTACTTTATTACCTAATCCATAAAGAGGTCGAAGTATACATGGATGATATGGTGGTAAAATCACTGACCCCTGAGGAGCACCCAGCTATGCTCAATTGCTTCCTCACCCCGGGTAGAGAAGTATAATCTATGACTCAATTCGAAGAAGTGTGT
Source organism: Euphorbia pulcherrima (assembly GCA_947683365.1). Classification (NCBI taxonomy): domain Eukaryota; kingdom Viridiplantae; phylum Streptophyta; class Magnoliopsida; order Malpighiales; family Euphorbiaceae; genus Euphorbia; species Euphorbia pulcherrima. The sequence continues at coordinate 13,582,733 of CANTUS010000010.1, read as the reverse complement.
CCTTGGAGTGACCTCTACAAAATTGCTAGGTCATATCATCAGCCAATGAGGTATGGAAATTGATCTAGATAAGGTGAACGTAATCCTCAATATGGCTGTACCTAAAATCAAAAAAGAATTCCAAAGTGTCCTTGGGTCGCTACAGTACATCAGTAGGTTTATCACCAAATTAACCACTATCTGCAAACCTATATTCAAGCTCCTCAGGAAGCAATAACTAATCACCTAGAGTCCACAATGCCAAGAAGCCTTCGATAAAATCAAGGCATACTTATCCAACCAACTGGTACTAAAATGACCTACGTCAGGTAAACCTCTCACCATATAGCTGGCCATTGAAGAGACCTCTATAGGGAAAATGCTCATACAAGAGCACGAAGACACGAAAGAACATGTCATTTATTACCCTAGCAAGAAACTCCTAGAGTGCAAAACCAGATACACCATCGTCAAGAAAACCTGTGCTGGCATGATATGGTTAACAAAAAAGCTCAGACACTATTTTCAATCCTATAAGATCTAAGCCGTTGCAAAGGTAAACCCTAAGAAATACCTCTGTCAAGCACCCTCTTTGGTCGGGGAAGGTATCCCGATGGCTTTTGCTCTTATCAAAATTTGATATCGAATACATCACCAGGAAAGTAATCAAGGGATGGGCCATGGCAAAATTCCTGGCCAACCAACCTTTGGAATCCAACTACATCAAGAACCTCAAATTCTAGAACGAATAGCTAGCTATGATATCAAATCATCCTCGGAGGTGGACCATATTCTTCGATGGGGTGGTAAACTACAAGGGAGCCGGTTTAGGTGTAATAATTATATCCTATGAGGGAGGACTAATCCCACTCTCTAAAAGGTTAGAATTCGCAGTAACCAATAATGGTGTTGAATACTAGGCATATCTGTTCGGCCTATGTATGCTGCTCACACTAGGGGCTAAAGAGGCAAAAGTTATTATAGACTCGCCCTTGTCATCAGATAAGTAGTAGGTGACTGGGAGGTAAGAAAGGAGTCACTCCACCCATACCTTGAATCCGTATGTATAAAGGCATCTCTCTTTAGGAAATTTGATTTCCGGCATGTGTTAAGAGAAGAAAATCAAATGGCAGACTTGCTAGCCACCCTGGCCTCTGTGTGCGAAAACCCTAAACAATAACCTATTAAACTATTAATAGTAGAAGTTACGGACACTCCATACTATCTTACCTCAGTCATGCAAATTTCCACAGAGCAAACACCCTTATACAATAACATATCTTGATACCTAGAGAATGAGACCTTCCCTATAGAGGCCACTAACACCGACAGAACCACCTTACGGAAATTGGCAGTCCAGTTTGAGCTTATCAAGGGGCAATTGTTTTGGATATCCTTTGATGAAATCCTTCTCAAGTTCTTAGGATAAAAAGAAGATGATAAAGTCATGCAGCAGATACACACAGGAACATATGGTCGCCATAAGACGAGGTAATGCTGGCAAAGAAAATACAATGAATGGGGTATTTTTGGCTAACCATGATAGCTGATTGCATGGGCCTAGTGAAGAAGTGCCTTGAGTGCCAAATTCATAGCAACATTAGTCACCTCCCACCAGTTGAGCTACAACACTCGGCTACACCTTGGCCTTTTCTTGGCCTGGGGCATCGACATCATAGGAGAAATTAGGCCATCCTTAACCAACGGCCACAAGTTCATCATAGTAATACAGGACTACTTTTCAAAATGGATGGATCGGAAACATATATGGGAAGGCAAAGACGTACCCCCTAAGATGCGATGTTATCCTCGGGAGGCTAATCGAGTAAGCACTCAGTCACAAAGCTAGGATACGTGCCTCCCTCACCAAACGGTGCCATAGTCTCACCATACCCTTTCAAATTGTCAAGATCCTCGGCCAACTCCGGCCAGAACAGCCACATTAGAAGCTCAGGTGGCATCAATCTCTCCTTCGGGGACTTATCGTATTACACTACTTGCTCCCTTAGATACCACTCAGTAGAAGAAGAGCCTTCTAGAAATAGCCATTTTAGCGCCATCTCTTTAGTGGCCGCCATAACTCCACTCCAGCCAGAGGCATCCTCCCATGAAGTATGGATCATGTGCAAGCATATGTATCATTAGTGAACATCGAGAAAAGAAGTGTAACTCGAAAACATTATGCAAAGGCTCAACTCATCAAAGGCAAGGTTCTTAATCCTCTTCTCCACATCGAAAGAATCAAGGTTCTCCCAAGGAACCAACTAGGTAGGGAAGCAAGGAATTAAGATATATCTTTTCGAAACTTGGCTTTCTTCGGCCGAGGGAGAATTCCCTTCTCAAAGCCCTAAATTAGGAAAAGGGTAAAATAGAAGTTAACATGTAATAGAACATAAAAAAATATATAACAAATTGTTCGGCGTTACCTTAAGAATGTGTTTAGAGGATTTTAGCTCTAAAGTATGCTTTCTTGCATAATGGTCCAGGGCTAAGTACAATTGCCCTAGTGTAGCTCTACCCCAACCCATTCCTTTAAACATTTTTAATTTTACCAAAGAGCCTAAAATATTCGAATTAAGGGTTGAATTACAAACAGCAAACAAGGTGTTGGTCAATGCATACGATATAAAGGAGCGAGCACATTGCTCCCAAGCTTTAGCATCAACTGGGGCCCTATTTTTTAGAGCCAACTAGTAAGCGTACAAATCATTGGCAAGAATTTCCTTGCTTTAACTGGTAAACCCCAACAACTTCAAAACAAGCACACAATCATAATTGCCCATGTTTATGGAAAAGTTGAAATGAATAATCTCCCCATCAAAATGCAAGCCTGTGATAGCAGCAAAATCTAGCGGTGTGATGGTATACTCCCTGCATGGTAAATGGAAAGTGTGGGTCGAATCAGACCATCTCCTCCAAATTGGTGATAAGGCTGCATGAGAAAACTGAATAAGCTTCACTGGAATGGACTTTTTAATAAATGCACTAAAACTCGAGTGCTCCAAAATACCCTCACCTCAAGAGAAAGAACTCCCCACCAAGCGATAAGGTCTAAAAAGTTACCCGTGCCACGATGATCAACTTTCTGCCAAAAATAAGAATAATGCTTTGTCAAAAACCATAAAAGGATCGCTTGTAGTAATGAAGCATCTAAAATTCACCTTCCTACCTAAAAACATTATTATAGTCATTAAGCGAATTCCACAAAGCTTATAGTAATTAAGCAAAGACCATGAAAGTCCACATCCTACCATGCTAAATTTCGAGCTTATAGTTATTAAGCTACCCACGTCATTAAATATAAATATATATATATATATATATATGTATATAGCCATTAAAGTCGCTTGTAGTCACTAAGCACAAACAAACAAGCTTATAACTGCTAAGTTCCAACTAAGATACGAGAATTCTTAAGGCATCACAAGGCTTATAGTCAATTAGTTATCTTGAGTTTCCCAAATTTTGTACAAACGACAGTGGCATACACAAAGCAGAACGCCACAGAAAATGTTTTGAAAACAACAAAAAAAAGCTAGAATGCCTAAAAAGTGAAAAAAAAAAAGTTTTTGTAGCATAAGTGTCGATCGACGCATCCAAAAGATCCATAAGCTTCGAGTGACGCTAAGCCTAAAACTCTACAATTACAGAATCATGCACATAGTTTATAGCAACATCGAATAGGCAGCACTTTTAATAGGGCATAAATTTTCACAAAATCACTAAAACGTGCTGATTGTGAAAGGGAAAAGAAAATGTTAAGGGACTTACCAAAACTTGAGAAAGATTGCTCAAGTTTGAGAAAAAGGGGAATAGCCTCGCCCTTGCCAACACCGTGAAATCTGTGATTCACGAGAAGTTCATAAATGTCCTCCTTACCAACAAATGAAATTTGAACCGTCTCTCCATGAATGTCTACCTCCATCACTGATGTAGGAATAGGAGTCTGATCTCTGGACGTTACAATTTTTGTCCACATCATAACGGATGAGAATCAGATGAAAATCACGAGAAAAGAGAGAGCTGTAAGTCCCAGCTTTGCTATTATTTTCCAAAAGAAAAAACGCAAAAGGGAGTAATTTGATGCATAAGGTGTTCTGTTTGTAGCCAAACTGTGAAATTTATAGGATTTGCAATTGCGTTGATCGATGCATCCCGTATGTGTCGATGGACGCAACCCTTGGCACAACTTTTAATGGAAGTAACTGCTTGAAATTTATGATTTGATAATCAAAAGGTTGTGTTGATCGATGCGTCCACTATGTGTCAATTGACGTATAATAAAAAAATGGCTTTTTCTATCTTTTCAGGGTAAAATTGTAGTGCCAATTGAGTCCTAGTTTTGAAAATTGCATTTTCACATCATGAAAATCATTTTTCAAAATACTAGCAGACCCAAAAAAGCTGTCAAATGACACATTACGGGAATACAAATGATTTTCCTAAATATTTATAAAGCCCGTCAAACAATAATTGATCGAAGGGCAAAAATATTTTTTTTCAAAAATTTATTTGATCAAATAATGTAGACTAATTCCTGCAAAATCACGCGCACTCTTTTTACTCACGGCGCTCACTTCGCGTATGCAAAAACTTTACCTCAGTGGTGCAACTTATTGTACAAAAGGGGCAGCCTTTGAGCACGGTCCGTCCTAGGCCTGATGATGTCCAAGACCTTTTCCAAGAGATGGCTAACTAGTATTGACAAAGATTACGTTTCACCCTAAAATCTTGAAAACCCTCCAAAGAATAAAAAATATGGCACTATGAAGAGTTGCGTTGATCGACAGTTGTTGGCCTCTAACTTGTGTCGATTGATGTACCTATAGCAATGATCAACGGGGACACATGTCAATCCCCATAATGACTCATCAACTCTTTAATTGTGACTCAGCTGGGCTACCACCGCCAAAGTTGCATCAATCCACACAACATATATGTGTCGATCGACGCTTATAGGGAATCTAGGTCTGATGACAGCATAAGCCTATTCTCACACGCCTACATCGATTGACACTCCCACATGTGTAAGTCGATGCTCCCGATATTCTTTTAAAAGGGAACCATTCCCCAGCCATTTAGGGCAGACAATCCATGAAAATTAAAAGCATAGCAAAAATCAAGCAACCCCCTTCTCTTAAAAATCCATCATAGTATCGAGCCTATACCAAAAAATCCTACAACTATACCAAGGTATAGACACCCCTTTCTAAAGCTAGCTTTTGGCTAAAAAGCTATTTGAACTTCTTCGAACACTCAAATAAACCCACTATAAAAATCCCCGAGGTTATCTCTACAGAAATCTTGAGGAAATCCATAGCAAACACGGTTCTAGTCAGTACCGAGCCTTTAAGTCATGCTGAAGCAAACAAAAGGGAACTGAGGGTCAAATATTATTTTCAACCATGCATTCTTAATCTCCACATGAGGTAATCCAATCACATTAGGCTTGTGCTCTAAGGGTTAGGCCCGCAAAGGTCATATCCCTCTAACCCATCTCTTTTGCTTATTAAAGTAACAAAAGATTTTCTTCCCAAAATGTGATTTATCCAAATTCAAATGGCAAGTAGCTATTTCATCCAAAACCAGAATCTCTCTTTTATCTTTATAGGAATCCTATCCGGATCAGCTACATGACCAATTTTCGGAAAGAGTTGATCCGGGTGGTGACTCTAATATTGTATAAAATAGGGACCCTGCTCCCACATTAAAAAGGCTAAGCCCTAAAGTGGTCCTCGATCCCATTATCTAGTTAGAAATGTAAAGTATGTTCGCACATACAATGAGCCCTGCGTTCTAGCAACGGTTCCCTGCATTAAGACCTGAGAGTCCCATATTAGTTGTGGCCATCCGATCTGTGATACTAAAAAAGAGTCAATGAAAAAGTTTTCCCCACTCGTAACACTCCTCTACGGAGCTTCAGAGAGACAGTGGGATAAGAGGACGGTGATTGAAATTGTCCCCTCAGTTGATGCCAACAAAAAGGGGGAGAAGAGCGAACAGGAAGAAATTGAAGTAGAAGCAAAGAAGGGAAAAAAGCCACAACCATAGCTATATTCACTTAATGTTTTTGTAATAACTAGCTATGTATCTCTTTTCACTTATAACTCACTGTATTTGTAATACTGTACTTTATTGATGTGTTTTTCCCTCTAATATTGGTCTCAGTTAAAAATACTATTTACCCTAGAGATTGGAAAGTGACAACTTGGACACAATTTAGTAAAGGACAAAAGGACTGACAAGGGAAGAGAAAAAGGTAACAACCTTTTTATATAGACCAATAGCAAGGCGCGTGAAGTCAAAACAAAAGAAAAAGTCACTTGGAATACACAAAATGCCAAACAAACGACTACTGATAACTTTTTTCTCTCAAATTCCATCAGTACAACGAATCATTTAATGGGTCTAAAAGACAGATCAATGGCTCCAAAAGTGCCACCTCATATCTAATCAAAGGTGAACATTCAAGTACATTCCAACAGAAAACAACTGCTATATTTTTTATCCTAGCCTATAAAAGTCAAGCTCACAAGCTGTAAAGAGGCTTACTGGTTCTAGAGTGAATAACATCTTAAGAATTCCATTGCTCAATCAGTTACTATAATCCTCTAAGAACCATACTATTTCCAATCTTTTTTGTAAGGATTCTTGACATTATAAACTTGAAAATTTCGCAACCCCAAACCATTGATAAAACATAGTGTAAAAGATCTCATACTTGAATGAGTATTGAGATTGGGACTCAACATAGAGTTGGTGCTTTAAGTGGTATATCCCTGTAGGACTCAGCTTAAGACTTGGGTAGTTTAAGTGGTATATCTTACTAAAGAAAGAGGACTCAGCCAAAAGTTGGTGCTTTTAGTGGTATATCTTACATCCGAAAGAGGGGTCATTGTCCGGAGATAACATCAAGAGGACTTAGCTAGAAGTTGGTGCTTTCAGTGGTATATCCTACATCCAGAGGAGAATAAATCTCCGAAGACAACTAAAAGGCTTGATTACTGCTCGTTGAAAGGAATCGCGCTAGTGGACAAAGCACAGAGGAAGAAACTCTGGCGACTAGAGTAAGCGGTTTCATTATAATTTATACCTGCATCATCCGGATATAATTCATCCGAAAAAAAGTTAAACACGCAATATAGACTTTTTATAAGCCTCTAAATTCAGCGAAAAAGGGTCATTCACCACCCCTCTGATGCTAAATACATACGCACAGGGACCTGTAGATATTAAGCTTAGTAGCCAAACAAGAATTTCGGCTTCTATGAATTGAGTGTATACTTTTGAGGCAATGAACGAACATTCATGTAAACTACGACCCTTAATAAAAGCAAATTGATTTTGTAAGATCAATCCAGGTAATAATGATTGCAAACGATTTGCTAACACCTTAGACAAGATCTTATAAACACTATGAATAAGTGCAATGGGTCTTAAATTATTCAATAGAGAAAATCCCAGTATTTTAGGAATCAAAACGGTATAGGAGGACTTATTAGAAGTTGGCAAACATGATGATCCATGAAACTCGTTAAAAAGTTTCAAAAATTTAGCCTTCAATTCACCCTAGAATCTTTTTTTAGGCTTCAATTCACCCTAGAATCTTTTGTAGAACAAAAAATTGAATCCATCAGGTACCAGTGCTTTTCCTTCATTATAAGAGCAAACCGTAGCCCATATTTCCCCTTCTGAAAATGGTTCCACAAGTCATCAATTGGCGTTTGCATCAATAGACCCAAAATTCCATCCCCTCAAGTCATATGGTACGTAAATAGTTCCTGAAAATAGATTTGAATAATAATTTTGAATTGTTGATTTTGTCAAGATAGGGTCATAAGTGATAACCCCATTGACTTCTAAGTGTGTGATCTGATTCCCCCTAGACTAAGCTAAAGTAACCGATGGAAAAATGTTGTATTATCATCCCCTAAGATAGTCCAATTGACCCTCATTTTTTGGTGCCGAATCTTCTCTAAACTTCCCGTACATTAAAAAAGGGAAGTTCTCACAATCCGTAGCTCTTATATCGTAGTAAAATTGATTGGCCAAACCACACTACTATCAATTAATGCTAAAACTAGTTCCTTTAGTCCTTTAATTCGACTCTATAATCCCCCAAATTTTGATGAGTGCCAAGGCTGAAGAACCTCCCACAAGTGTCTCAACTTGAAATCAATATCTCTAGTCACCATCCCTACACAGATTTCACGCGATTTCACCATGATAAATAGTAAAAAATTACCATCTTCCCACTAATAGTTCAATGAACAAAATGTCTTCCTACCCCTACTCCTCAATATATGGGATTAAAAAACAATGGGAAGGTGGTCCGACAATATAGAGTAATGTCATTACATTCAGCCCCAGCCATCCATCTACAAGATCATATGAAACCAACACTCGTTCAATCCTAGAATAAGACTGAATATTAACCATGTATTATCTCTTCCATAGAGTGGCACATCATAAAGCACACATTCATCAACAAACTCCTGAAATTTGACCATCGAATGAGATACATATCCCACTCCACCTAACCTTTCCACACCATGAAAAATTTCTTTAAAATCCCCCACAGACCATCACATTATCAACATCTCGAAAGTGAGGTAACATATTAGCCCATAGTTGATTCCTCTCTATATAATTAGTTGGACAATGCACATAAACTAAAATTAACCTCTACTTGATTCAAAACAACATGAAGGATGCACCACCTATCAACAGCCAAAGTAACATTGCCTTGCATCAACCAAGAATTCCAAGAAACCACTAAAGCCCTAGACAAACCATGAGCAGGAATACAATGAAATCGGATATCATTATGCCCCAAAAACTTCCTAATAACAAGATCTGACACTATTGTCAGCTTTGTTTCAACTAATACAACCACATGCAAGAACCATTTACGTACTCACGAACAAAAACAATTGCCTTGCCACATTCATCATCCCCCATGGTAATTCCAACTTAAGTAATTTAACGACATAAAATAAAATCACAAAACCTTAATAGAGGGGAGCCTGATCAATAGAGTTGTCCCTCTAGAACCTCCACAATCTTCCCTTTATGCTGATCCCTAAATAATCCATCTTCTCTCCAACCCCGAAACACCATCATCTACTCGCTCTCTCTCAATTCGCTCTCCTTTATTCTAGTAATCAACCTATTCATGTTTGAAATATCCAGTCCTAGCGATGTAGACACCCCAACCAAAGAAGTTTCCATATTCCCCTCCATAGGTATCAAACTTGAATGATCCTGCTAGTCATGCACCGCCATAATCTAATTATTATCCGGTCTACACTCACTCTCCCCACCCCTTGTCATAGGACTACCTACGGGTTTTGACAACCTCACATCAATGGTATCTTTAGTCAAATCACTCATAACATCCATGTAATTATCCTGATAGTGTTGACTTCCGACCGTTAACGAAAACTAGTGTAAATTAATACTTCACTTGCACCCACACATAACTTCAAATTCCAACTCATTGTTCCCAATGGGACCAAAACTAGGCACAAACGCATCAAGGCAGTCAGGTCTCTCAAAATGCTGTCTATAGCAACAACATGACCAAACCTAGCAGCAAGCTCTCTAATTAATGACTCATATATAATGGATGGGGGTAAACCCATAAAATCAAGGTACATAATGCATTCTTTGGGGATAAAATCATCTGATAAAGGTTGAATCGAATCCAAAATATGCTACATCATTTCCCAATCACCATTTAGAAATTCATGTAATTTATCAACAAAAATAAAAGAAACAATCAGATACTCGCCCCCTGTAGGGGCAATAAAGTCCACATAAAAATTGTAATCATATAACAAATCACAAAAATTTCAAACATGTGAAATATTCTTAAGCAGAACACGACTGAACTTATCTTTCCAAGTTACTATTTTAATAACTAATTCCCTACCAGAATGTGAATTGACCAGCCTCACCGGATTGCCTCAACCAATTATTCTCTACTCAAAACCTCATTCGAATTCTTTTTATTTGCCACCACTACTGTAAACGATTGTTGGCTCGAGGCAAGTTATGAAAAACAAAGGACTATTTAGGAACAATCTTCTTTAATCAGTTTTATGGAGGTGCTACAGTCTCTCTAGAATACCTGTCTCTATATGCATGAACTCTCACCACTCCGATGATCACCGAATTTAATCGATATAAAGGTTCCTGAAATGGTAATGATCAGTCAAGATAGATAAAGCCAAAGTTCAGGTTCTTGGCATTCCTTCTCCTCATAACATATACTCAACTGGCAACCCCATACTTTCCAAATACCTTCTTTATCACTACAGCATCATATATATTAGGGAAGTTCTCGAAACAGACCTTAGCTACCATGGGGGTTGAGTTCTAGATAGATAGGATGTAGTTATCGTGGTGCAATTGAAGAGGGGAATTATCGATTTAAAAGGGTTGATAGGGATAATGGGGGGGATTGGTGGTGATGAGGAGTCGTCGGACAGTGGCGGTGAAGGGTTTGGTGGGTGGATTGGTGGTTGTAAGGGTGGTTGGCTCATCATAGGCGGCTAGGGTTCTAGCCTCTCTCCATAGCATGATTTTTATTTACTTTCTTTAATTTAACTATAATAAAACCTTAAGAAGCTAGGTAAAGAAAATACTTCCAACTAACTACTTAAAGTTGAAAAATCCATTATATGAGAAGCGAAAATGTCCAAAATATCATTTATCTCGCACTAAATATATGTAACGCTTCTTGCATAAGACTGCAAATAACAGAATATGGTAATAATTATCAATGTAATACCGCATATTCTTTTTTACTCTATGTAATATTATAACATCAAAAGTCATGTATATGCCAACATAAAGTTTAATGCTAAATAAACTATAATTTAAGTGTTACCTCCGTAAAAAATTCTACATCACCGTACTTCAAAAGTATATCATATATGAATGGCATAATATAATAGCCATACTCAACTTAGCTTGGTTGCTTTGCACAACACAAATTCATATCAATTGTATTAAACAATGTGACATGCATAGATCTTATCGATCGTATCGATCCATGCATAGACAAATGCGCATAGTTTGAGTCACTCACATGTTTTGGAATCAAATGATTCTTTGGCCATTGCACAAAAGAAGATGTTGCTCCCCCTAAACTATCAAAATCATCCATTAGGAAAGGAAGTTTCTGCTTATTGTACATCGGCTCAATCGAGTGTATGCATGCCCTTGCATTTTCTTTCACAATAGGAGTTCCGTGAACAATAACTTTGTCAAGATGGATGACCCCATCCACAACTTTCACTATATTCCCATTAACAGTTAAGAGTAAGTTATGGCTCCTTACGAAATAACAATATTATTTGCTACCGTAATTATTCATTTGAGCCAAACAGATGGCAACGATTGAATGACATCCACGCTTCTTGATTGAGTGTCCCCTTTTGAAGTTGTGGATGTTAGAAATTTCCCGATACCAAAAGTAAATAAAGATCGTTCATTTTGATTCATGAGAAATAAATTGAAGCGGAAGCATACCTAATTTGTATTGTCGATTGCCTTAGGATGAAATGATCTTCTAAAAGATCCGATCGACATGCCGAAGGGAAGCTTTGTATCTAGAGTTTAGTCCATTGTTCTTCTGGGGACCAACCTCCTAATTTTAGGAAACTAAATTGGCAAATTATTGTTTTGGCCCTTCAACAAAACAATATTTGCATAATGGCTCTACACTTTCTTCCTACGATCAATTTGATACCTTAATAGTCAAGATTTCTTATTTTGACCATAAATTTATTTTAAATATTTATTATGGCTACCATACACATTTTAAAATTCACATATTTAGCCCACACTTAATGATTTATTAAAAAACAAATCCAATAGTGGAGACATCGACATGGGAACTCGCCGAACTTAGAATACCCAACTTCTCTTTCAATGCATTAAGTTTCTATAAGAAATATCAATACATCATCATGTTAGTCAATGTTTATATAAAATTAAACAAACATCAGCAAATATTTTGGCTCATTGTATACCTCATGAACTCTCTGAACTTCCTCTTTCACACGCCGGTTGATTATCTCTTTAGTCTGATCTATATCTGGTATAACTCTATTATGATGACAAGTACATCCAAAGACTTTCGAATAAATAGTTTAAGAACCTATTCCAAGTCTACAGCCAGGATGTTCTTTCCTTTGAAGGACTTCATTCATAAAAGTGTTATTCCCACTTAAGGTAAACTCCCAACTTTTGGCCTTCTCGTGCAATTCTAACTATAAATTCACATATATACTGAATAATAAAAAAAACATGAACCCATAATATGAAACATGATATTGAAATGCACTATTATTATTATTAACTCACAATTTTATTTTGCACATCCCTTATGTCTGCATTAGAAATCACCCTGCTTCCCTCTCCATCTTTTTTAGTTATTGCAAGCACATAGTATTCACTGCTTAGCTAGGGAGGAGAAGCCGTAGTATGATCTAGGCCCATTAATGTGTCACAAGCACCTTCTTCCTCCCATATTTCTTCATATCTTCCATAAGACCGAGATCCCATGTAATGAGGAACATTTATATCTTTGCTTTTGCTCTCCGCCGCCTTCCTACTTTTCTCCTACAAGTGTATAGCATTGTCAAATGTTAGTACAACATGATTTAAAGTGTCTTGATGTAAGTATTAGTATTTCATTTACCCGTTGCTCAACATTAGTGACATGTTGGACAAACTTGTCACATTCCTCCTTTGTACATCTTCCCATTTCATATGGTAATTTCTTACCTTTATGGTTTCTGTGTACAATGAACTCTTGATTCAATTTTGATTTTTGTCGACTCCAAAATTTTTCAATTTTTTTGCAAAATAATAGATTTCATATCCTATTCAAATCAGAAGTGATCATGACACACAAAAAATAAACATAAGTCAAGTTTAGATATTTTCAGTAAGCCTTTCATTCGAATTCAAGATTTTGTATAACTTACTAATTATTTACCTTCACATCTTACCATAGCATATCTTTGAGGGCTTGAGGAACCTCATACAATGAAATATAAGTAATGGATACCCTATATCTTCCAAGTTGTCTGATGTGTTTCATCAAATCTTTGGCCTATTTACCTCCTGGGTTGCCAAACCATCCCTCACAATAAATCTTTGGCCATTGTATTTAGGGTTCATCCCTTTTGATGGGCCTCTTGGCGGCTTTTTATTTTCAGATGTTGAGCTTTCATGATATACTGGCAAGCATATATTATTAGTTATGTATTAGACGATAAATGTATGTATATTAATAGACATATGCACATACCTCTTCAATTAGACAATCAAAACACGTATCATAGTAGACTAAAAATATATATGAATACACATACCGCATTATTTAGGCAATCAAAACAAATATAGAAGTAGACAACAAATTTATACACACACACATACCACATTAATTAGACATAATAGACTTCACTGTGCTCTTGCTGAGTTAATATGGCATTATGATCTGGTACCATGTCAATTACAGGTGCACCGAATAAAGATGATGGCATTTCATGAAATTGCCGGTCATACTCATGTTCATCAACCACATCATCAATGCCTAGTATGTGTCTCTTTCCTTAAAAAAATTGAGAACCGCTTATTTGCTGGATCATACATGTAAAAAACTTATTTTTCTTAAGAAGCCAAAATGAATGGATCTTTTTAATGGACAAGTTTGTTTGGGTTGACTAGTATTAAGAAATCATATTCATAATTCATGATGTCATGAAGACTATCAACCCATTGACATTGGAACAAAGCAATCTTCTATTTTTCCATATAAAACAGCTCTAATATATTATAAATGAATCCATAGAACATCCTCCTCTTTTGGACCAGCATTTTGTTCTTTTTGCTCACATATTCCAGTGATAATGTAACAACATGTGGATTTTTCATCATATTGCCTCGTGTAAAAGGAAAAACCATTGATGTCATATCCTTCATGAGTTTGGACAACCCTATTACATCCATATACTAACCATCTAAACGTAGGGGATAAATCAAGCTCATTACTCAGTTTAGACATCATCTTGAACCATGCTAAGAATGATTGGTCATGCATATGAGTCAACTCAAATTCATTTTGGGAAGGATTTGCATCTTAGAAATGAAATATGTTCTTCTATGTATGGATGAACTTCTGAGAGACTTTTGAGAACATAAAATTCTGCCTTGCATAACATTTTCGGGTCGATACATAAATATTTGGTGCCAAGAACACCCTTGCCTAGTAGCCTATCAAAATGTCAAGATTAAAGCAATACAATAATTTCAACATTCCTAAGGTACCATGAACACCATGAAACAACTTCTTTAGACACATATGTTTGGATAATGCTTGCTTCTGGTCTCAACAAATTCATTACCATCCCTTTTAGAATTCTAGTTACTCATTCAAAAATATACATATACCTTAAGTAAATGGGTCTACACTATTAAATCTCTCAAACCAAATGTACAATGAGATGAGGCATTATGTCGAAGAATGATGGCGAAAAATATATTTCAAGCACATATAGTGTTTGAACAACATCATTTTGCACATTTTTTAACTTCTCTGGGTCGATGATCTTATTACTAATAGTGTGAAAAAACACACACAATCAGGTGATAGTATTCCTAACTTTACTAGGAAAAATCACTCGAAGTGCGGCTGGTAAGAAGTGTTGGATAAGTAAATGACTGTCATGTGATTTCAACCTACTAATTTTAAGTCACTCATTGAAATAACTGACTTGAAATTTGAACAATAATATGCATGAACTTTTAAACTATGTAAAGACTCATAAAATCTACTTTTTTGCTTTAGACATAGTGTAGCAAGCTGGTGGAAGGTATTCGTGCTTGCCTCATTTTTCCGGGGCTAACTCTTTTCTACCCATTGCAACCATGTCTTCTCTAGTATTTAAATCATCCTTTATTTTCCTAGGCATATTAAGAAGTTTCCCAACAATATCATCACAAACATGTTATTCAATATGCATGACATCAAGGCAACGTCTCACCCCTTGATCTCTCCAATATGGTAGATCCCAAAAGATTGACCTCTTCTTATATTCGCCATTAGTCTTACCCTTATAATTTTTACTATAGTATATTTTAATGTCTTAGACCCTCTCATAAATCTGTAATCTTGTCAAAGGCACTCACGCCTTACTCAACTCCACCTCTTCATTAGAAGCTTTCCTTTTATTTTGAAGAGGATGAGTCATAGGGAGAAACCTTTGATGATTTATATATACATGTTTATTGCAATTTTCTAGATTAATCAATTTAGTATAATCCTCACAAATTAGGCATGCTTTTCTCCCCTTCATTGCATAGCCAGATAAATTTCTATAAGCTAGAAAATCATTTATAGTACAAAAGATCACGGCACGAAGGGTAAAATAAGATCTACAACATGCATCAAACACTATCACACCTTCTTCCCAAATCAACTTCAAATCTTCAATCAAAGGAGCAAGATATACATCAATGTCATTCCCGATTTGCTTTGGCCTAGAGATGAGAAGTGATAACGTAAGGTACTTGTGCTTCATACACAACCAAGGGGGAAAATTGTATATAGTTAAAATAACAAGCCAAGTGCTGAATTGGGAACTCAAAGTTCTAATTGGATTCATCCTATGTGTACATAGAAGAAGACATAAGTTTTGAGCATCCCTACCGAATTCTAGGCACCTATCATCTCCATTGGAGAGAATCAAATAGGATGTCTCATGAGGTTATCATCCTTCCTAGCATTATAATGCCATCTCAACAGTTGTGAAGTTTTTTCATATAAGAAAAGAAGCTTAAATCTCGATTTAATAAAAAGGTAACACAATACCTATTGAGAACTGACAATTAATTTGTACATGCATAACAGGCGTAGCGGAAATTCAAAATTTTATCCCTATCCCCAGGAACTCCTATTAGTTGTATATAAATTAAATAAAGCCTTAACTGAATAATTCTCTACCTAGGTTAGCATCCATAATTCTAAATTATATCCTAGCATAAATATTTTATATTAAATATATTATAACTCTAAGTTATGATTTTAATATAAAATAAATTAAGCATGTATTATAACCTAAGCATAACAATTATTAAGTCTAAAATGCTTAAAGAAAAAGACCTAATAATTAAAAGAGAAAATTAAAACATACCACTTGAAGCGTGCTTTAGCAGAACCTCCTTGTACTAGCTTCCAAGTGTAGGATAGCCTCTATGAGTATCCACATGAACCACGCATACCGAAACCTCCCAATGAGGAAAAACTGAAGAACCTTAAGTAGCTGCTAGGCCACACTAAAATCCCACCCAAAAATATATTGTTTAAGTTTACCTTACTCGTAGGATTCACAACTTGAATTGGTGCGATTTAAAAATGAGGAGGATGCGATGCCCCCTTTTGTAGGTGGAGCAAAGGCTCTACCTAATAAATGCATGATGGGACCGCCTTTTGAGAAAAACGTGGATCCTGGTGGATCCGCATGATCCTCAAGCTAACCGTCTTGCTTTGTAAGCCAGGTTAGTGGGCGTCGTAGGCTTTCCCGCAAGCCTAGCTCATGGGATTGCCATTTTAGGTTGTACAAGAGCTGCTTGTGCAGCGCTTGCTCAGCCCAGGCTACATGCCCGGGCAAGTTAGGCTCGTGTCGCATGCGGCCCATGAGTGCACCATGCACTTGTATGGCCTTTTGTCACAAACCCCACAACACCTTTCAGGCTTGCGGGGCCCATATGTGCAGGATCCAATCCTCGCTATGGCAATCCATTTTTTTTGCTTTCCTCAATAAATTTATATCTTATTTAATGACCCTAATAACTTAGTTACCCGTCAATAAATAAAAACTTCTTGGTCCAACAAGATAATAGTCAAATTATTAATATGTTATATTTTAATAATAGAATAAATCTACTAATTCTTTACTTAGTCCGATAAAGGTCCAATGTGTGTGACCTAGTAGGATCCCAAAGTATTAAGCTGTTAAGGCTTAACCAACCCTTGTTCTAATGTAACCATTGGCTCAAGGTTCTAGACTGCGAATAGAACTCGATTACCTTAAATGACTGTAGTACGCCTCTAGCAAGGGTCTACCATCCCCCATTACTTGGAACTTGATTTGTAATTAAGACTTAATCACAGTTAATGCAATAGTTATCCGATGCGATGAACTCCTTCCATTCTTTAATATTAGTACCATCTCGTTTATAGGGTTTGGCTAAAGTGTTAACGCACTAATAGCAAGCTTGCTCCAGGCTACCCCAGTTATTAACTTGTTACCGAAGTATATTGCCTTTTACCATAGTGTTTTTGACTAGAAACTATTTCTATTAAACACATACTCTGATCAGAGGTTTATAGCAATCAGCACTTCAACAAGCAGCTAGGTACAACTCCTTAATATATCTGGACCGATGGATTCTTTTTGACTACTCAGCTTACCAATGTGTTGTCATTACTATACCCGTAGTCACCCGTGACACCCTAAATTAATAAGTGTATAGGAATGATTCAAAGTATAGCAATAGTACCACACAAGGTAACTAGTATCTTAAGTATGAAGATATTCACAAAGCTTATTGCATAAAGATAAACACTAATACATTGATATATACACCAAGTGTTTATCTTACTGCGGTCTCCAATATATCTCCCAGATATATCCATGTGTCAAAATTAAGGCACTACCTTTAGTCCATAGGAGATTGACTTCTTGGACTCCTTCCAAGAAAGTTGATCACATGCTAGTCTTTCCGCTTCATCCATATCCTTTCTTGATAAAACCATGACTAGGGATAGTTTAGGCAAAATCATAATTGCACATTAAGCATGTCTCAGTAAATTTTAGTCCAATTATAATTTCTCTTACTTCATGCTATGATATGCCAAGGACTTTTGTATACATACATCAATGAATATATTTTATCCAGCTATAATATATTTATAAGCACATCGATATAAATAAGAGTAAATGCCTTTATTAATTAAATAAAAATTTCATACTATTACATAATTAAGATATATCGCCCTAATTGCCTTAAGGGCATACATCATATCTAACAAACTCCCACTTGCACTAAGACCAATTAGCCATATGTCTTCATCCATATGCTTTAACA
Organism: Euphorbia pulcherrima; assembly: GCA_947683365.1. NCBI lineage: Eukaryota > Viridiplantae > Streptophyta > Magnoliopsida > Malpighiales > Euphorbiaceae > Euphorbia > Euphorbia pulcherrima. The sequence goes on along the minus strand of CANTUS010000010.1, from coordinate 13,564,586 downwards.
TTCTAGTCATGTTTGACTTGAGTCAATGGCTTTGTCAGACCATCCGCGAGGTCTGAGCTTTGGGTACATATTCTAGCCTTATTGTCTTAGCATCAATAATCTCTATAATTATATGATACTTTCTACATACATGTCTATTTTTCTGATGAAACCATCGTTCGTTTGCCTGAGCTATGGCACCATTGTTATTACAATACAAAGTAATTAGATCAATAGCCTTAGGAACAACACTAAGATCACCAATAAATCCCTTTAATCGGATAGCTTCTTTTGCTACTTTGCATGCAGTATTCAGATTCCACGGTTGAATCAGCAATTGTTCCTTGCTTGAAACTCTTCCAGCATACCGCCCCTCCATTTAACACATACGCAAAACTCGACTGAGACTTAAAGTCATCCTTCTCGGACTAAAAACTCGCATCAGTATAACCTCTAACTATGAGGTCACCTTCTCCATAAATCAAGAACTCGTCTATAGTCCTACTCAAGTACTTAAGAATTGCCTTGACGGCCATCTAGTGCTTTTCACCAAAATTTGACTGACATCTACTTGTAAAGCTAAAAGCCTGAGAGACATCTGGCCTATTACATATCATAGCATACATGATGGATCCTATCATAGATGCAAAGGGTATATCCTTCTTATGCATTCTTTCCTGAGCTATCTTTGGACACTCAGCCTTAGATTGGTTAATTACCTTTGCCATCCAGAGATAACCTTTCTTCAAATGCTCAAGGTTGAACCAATTCAATACCTTGTCTATAAATGTACTTTAAGAAAGACCTAACAGCCTCTTAGATCTATCCCTATATATCTTTATACCTAGTATAAATGTTGCTTCACCAAGGTCTTTCATGGAGAATTTTCTTGACAACCATACTTTAACATTTTGAAGAAGAGAAATATCATTTCCTATTAGTAGAATGTCATCGACCTACAATACTAAGAAAAGGATTGCACTCCCACTAACCTTCTTAAACACACACGGATCATTAATGTTTGGACAGAAACCCAGTTCATAGATTGTCTGATCAAACCTTATAATCCAACTCTTGGATGCTTGCTTAAGTCCATAAATGGATCTTTGCAGCTTGCAAACCTTCAAGCCATTCTGAGATGTAAAACCCTCAGGTTGTGTCATACACATATCCCGGTCTAAATCCCCATTCAGGAATGTTGTTTTATCATCCATCTGCTAGATCTCATAATCATAATGAGCAGCAATGGTGAGGAGTATCCTCATGGATTTAAGCATGGCTACTAGTGAGAAAGTTTCATCGTAGTTGATTCCTTTACATTGACTATAACCTTTCGCAACCAACCTTGGTTTATCGGTAATTACATTACTGTCCATGTTAGTCTTCTTCTTGATGACCCATTTACACCTGATTGGTCAAACCTCTTACGGTGCATCAACCAAATTCCAAACTCGGTTTTCATACATGGAATCCATTTCTGATTTCATGGCTTTTAGCCATTTATTAGAATTTGATCTTTTCATTGCCTTGTCATATGTCCTTGGTTCATCATCATTTAGGAGATACAATTCTTTATCATCAGAGATGATAAAACCATATCTATTGAGACCTTTATGAACGTGACCTGATCTTCACAATGTATGTGTTTGGATAGGCTATTCTTGGATCTCACTTTCTTGTGTACCACAAACTAGGTCAATCAGCTGATTATATGTTTCTTCCTCTTAAACTTCTAGTTCAATATTGCTCCCACTGACTTTTGCAAGTAAGAGTTCCTTTTCAAAAAGTGAGCATTCTGTGATACAAATACCTTTTGGCTTTAGGTTAGTAAAATAGATATCCTATAGTTTCCTTTGGATATCCAATGAACAGACACTTGTCAGATTTGGCGTTCAGCTTATGTGACACTATCCTTTTTGCCATAGCAGGAAAACCCCATACTCTTAAATGATTTAGAGATGACTTTTTATTACACCATCTTTCTTAAGGTGTAAAATCAAATGACTTAAAAGGCACTCTATTTAATACATAAACTGCACTCTCTAGTGCATATCCCCAAAAGGATTTACTAACATCTACATGGCTCATCATGGACCGAATCGTATCAAATAAAGTCTGATTCCTCCTTTCTAACACTCCGTTATGTTGGGGTGTATAAGGAGGGGTCCACTGGGTAACTATCCCATTTTCCTTTAGATAATCCTGAAACTCCTGACTTAAGTTTTCTCCACATTGATCTGATTAAAGTGTTTAAATACTTTTCTCAAGCCGTTTCTCTACTTCAGCTCTAAATAGTTTGAAATTTTCAAAACCTTCAGACTTATGCTTCATTAAGTACAAATAACCGTATCGTGAAAAATCATCAATAAAAGTAGGAGTATCCTCCCAGTGCCAGAACATTCATTGGACCACATACATTAGTTTGTATAAGTTCCAATATGCTCGTAGCCTGTTCACCCTTTCCTTTGAAGGGTAACTTTGTCATTTTTCCTCTTAAACAAGGTTCACAATCACTATAAGGCTCTAAGTCTATTGGGCCTAAGTATCCACATTTATGCTACTTGGTTAAGCGATCTTTGTTTTTATGGCCTAAATGACAATGCCATAAGTAGAAGATATTCTCATTATCTAATTTAACTTTATTTAGATTGTTCATAACAAAAACTTATTTTTTAGTGTCATGGATATAAATGCCACCATTCAACATCCCATAACCATAAAGAATATTATTTAAATGAATCTGACAATTATTATTCGAAAATAAAATTTCAAATCCTTCTACTGCTAAACACACAACTGATACAATATTCTTAGTAACACTCAAAATGTAGTAACAATTATTCAAAACTAAAACAAGTCCACTTGGCAAAATAAGATTAAAGCTTCCTACAGCTAATGCAGTAACTCGGGCTCTATTTCCCACAAACAGGTTCATCTCCCATTTGCAAGTCTTTTACTATTCCTTAGTCCCTACACAGAAGTACAAATATGAGAACCACAACCAGTATCTAATACCCAAGTGGATTCACGACGAATAGTAGCATAGTTTTCAATTACAAACTTACCTAAAGTAGATGCCTTTGCAGGCTTCTTCTTTAAATGTTCACAAGCAGAAGCTTTGCAATCCGTCTTCCAATGTCCCGGTTTCCTGCATTGGAAGTAGACATACTTGGATATCTTCTTTTCTTTCTTCTTCTTAGTAATTCTTTTCTTTGCACCTAGTGGTTGCTTCTTTTTCTTATAAGCCTTGCCTTTCTCGACCAACATTAGTGGTTTCTAATCTTTCTTGTTCTGAGATTCTACTGTTTTTAGCGTGTTGATTAATTCAGGGATAGTAGAATTAATGTTGTTCATGTAATAGTTAGTCACGAAGCATGAGTAACTATCTATCAAAGACATTAACACAAGGTCAATGCTTAAGTCATGACTCATCTCAAATCCCAATCGATTCAGCTTCTCAAGGTTTCCCAAGAGTTTCAGTACATGCTGAGAGGCAGAGGTTCCAACATGCATCTTGGTTCCGGAAAGGAACTTGGAGATCTCATCCCTCTATGTCCCTTCCTACTCCGAAAAGAGCTCTTCAAGATGGAGAACCATGTCCTTAAAGGGTACGTTCTCATGTTGTTTCTAAAGCTCAGGATTCATGGACCCCAACATGATACTCATGGCAGTCTCACAATCTTTCCTGTACTTCAACTAGGCCTCATGTTCCACATGATCCTTAACATTAGGTTCAACAGGGAAATTTTCACTTAGAATATAGGCAATTCCCTAGGATCTAAGAATCATTCTCACAGCTCGGAACCAATCAGAATAGTTCGAGCCATTTAGTTTGGTTTCAAGTAACACATGGAGATTAACGTTGGAAGACATTTTCAACCTAAGATATAAGAAAAGAAATAGAGTTCAGATATTAGTCTAAGTACATGCATTTAATATAAGGACTTTTAATTAAATACATTTGTGCTACTATTTTCTTCAAAATTTACGATACCCCATTCTATTGAATTTGGGAATTTTAGCCCAGCTAAATTTCCTAGTAGGTAGCATCTATAACTAGTGTATTATGACCCCTAATTTTATGAGTCAAGTCATAATAGTAAGTTATAGTTGGAATCCCATTCCATTTGCCACATATGCAATTGCTGATACATTCAAGTTCCCTAATACCAAGGGACGTATGCTCTTATAATAGCATCTCCTTGAATATGTCTCAGATATGGGCCTAGCCCCCAATTTTATGGTGGACTACCCCGATTCCATTAAGGCAGACCCTATCCCAAACTTTACAACTAATCAATATGGACAAGAAGGAACGCTTTGCATAACACTTTGATAGCCTAAAGAGACCGTATTATAAATTTGAGTAAGGAAGACTATAACTTGCCTTAATATATTTACTTTGGGCTTTATTGGTGTTAAACGTCTCACCCAACCTAAGATTTTATCAGATGGACATATTTATAATAACTTATATTAATTCAGGGAATTTTAGAATTAATTTATAAGGTCCAACCTTAGGTGGGTTCACGTTCTTTATTATAATTATTCCATCAACCTAGATTATATGTAAAATAATTAACACTTTTATTTGATATATTTATATTGTATTTCCTTTGAGCTTTTATTTAATAAATTTAATTTTTACTTTGTTATAGAAACATATATAAGTGCCATTTTATATACTAGAAATAAATTAGTCCATATTTAATCCTCCAGTTGGTCAATTCAAGCTGCACCAATATAGGTTCCCGGGTAGGAGAGGTGCCCTTAAAGTGAGTAGACACCAAGTCCAATCCTTAGCTAGAACAAATATGGGCACAAACTCAAAGACCAATGGATTCTCTTGAACTAATAAATTTCGTTCTTTCAATCCATGTAAATTGAAAGCATCTATAACCCATGTAATTTAAATAAGTTATTGAAACTTGTATAATTTGAGTAAGTTGAGCAGGCTTATTCAAAATTATTCACAAACATTTTCTAACCTCGAAATGAAAAATACAAGTGCACGTATATTGTTCCAAACAATTAAATAAACAATAAATCATTCCATATAGAAAATAATATTCAGTTTGCTTCTAACTTAATTACGCACTAAATAAGCAGGCTCTAATACCACTGTTGGGAACTGACAATAGATTCGAACATGCATAACAGGCACGGCGAAAATTCAAAATTTTGTCCCTGTCCCCAGGAACTCCTATTAGTTGCATATAAATTAAATAAAGCCTTAACTGAATAATTCTCTACCTAGGTTAGCATGTATAGGCTAGGTATACCATAATTCTAAATTTTATCCTAGCATAAATATTTTATATTAAACATGTTATAATTCTAAGTTATAATTTAAATATAAAATAAATTAAGCATGCATTATAAGCTTAGCATAATAATTATTAAGTCTAAAATGCTTGAAGAAAAAGACATAATAATTAAAAGATAAAATCAAAACATACCAGTTGAAGCGTGCTTTAGCAGAACCTCCTTGCACTAGCTTCCAAGTGTAGGATAGCCTCTATGAGTATCCACACGAACCCCACCAACCGAAACCTCCCAATGAGGAAGAACCAAAGAACCTTGAGTAGCTGCCAAGCTACTCTAAAATCCCACATGAAAATATATTATTCAAGTTTACCTTACTCATAGGATTCACAACTTGAATTGGTGCGATTTACAAATGAGGAGGAGGCCTCCTTTCAAAGGTAGAGCAAAGGCTCCACCTAATAAATGCAGGATGGGAAAATTCCTATCCTACCCCTTGAGAAACATACGGAACCTAGTGGATCCTCGTGATCCTCAAGATAACCCGGCTTACTCCGCAACCTGGGTTAGTGGGCTTGCACAAGGCAGGCTCTTGCGAGCTATGCCTTACAGGCTTTCCTGCGAGCCTAGCTTGTGTGTGGCCCTTTTGTGCTATGCAAGCGCTACAGCTCTTGCTCAACCCAGGCCGCATGCCCGTACAAGCTGGGCTTGCGTGGCATGCAGCCTACGAGTGCACCATGCACTCATGTGGCCTTTTATCACAAACCCTATAAGTCCTTTCGAGCTTGCAGGGACCATGTTCGAAGGGTCCAACCCTTGCTTTGGCAACCTAATTTTTTTAGGTCTCCTTAATAAATCATTATTTTATTTGATGACCCTAATAAATTAGTTATCGGTTAATAAATAAAAACTTTTTCGTCCAACTAGATAGTAATCCAATTATTAATATGTTATATTGTCGTAATAGAATAAATCTATTAATTCTTTACTCAGTCTGATGAAGGTCCAATGTGTGTGACCTAATAGGATCCCAAAGTATTGAGCTGTTAAGGCTTAACCAACCCTTGTACTAATTAACCCATTAGCTTGAGGTTTTAAATGGTGAATGGAACTCGATTACCTTAAACGACAATAGTACGCCTCTAGCAAGGGTCTACCATCCTCCATTACTTGGAACGTCATTTGTGCTTATGACTTAATCCCGGTTAATGCAATAGTTGTCCGATGTGATGAACTCCTTCTATTCTTTAATGTTAGTACCATTTGGTTTATAAGGTTCGGTTAAAGTGTTAACCCACTAATAGCAAGGCTGCTCTAGGCTATACTAATTATTAACTTCTTACCAAAGTATATTGCCTTTTACCATAGTGTGTTTGACTGGAAACTATTTCTATCAAACATATACTCTGATCAGAGGTTTATAGAAATCATCACAGCAACAAGCGGTAAGCTATAACTCCTTAATAAATTTGGAGCAATGGATTATTTCCAACTACTTAGCTTACCAATGTGATGTCTTCACTATTCCCGTAATCACCCGTGACACCCTAAATTAATGAGTGTATAGGAATGACCTAAAGTATAGCAATAGCACCAAACAAGGTAACTAGTATCTCAAGTATGAGGATATTCGCAAAGCTATTGCATGAAGATAAACACTAACACACTGATATATACACCAAGTGTTTATCTTACTGCGGTCTCCAATATATCTCCCAAATATATCCATGTGTCAAACTTAAGGCACCACCTTCAGTCCATAGGGCATTGACTGCTTGGACCCCTTCCAATAAAATTGACCATATGCTAGTCTTTTTGCTTCATCAATATCCTTTCTTGATGAAACTATGACTAGGGATAGTTTAGACATAATCATAATTGCACATGAAGCAGGTCTCACTAAATTTTAGTCCAACTATAATTTCTCCGACTTCATGCTATGATATGTCAAGGACTTTTGTATACATACATCAATGAATATATTTTAACAAGTTATAATACATTTATAAGCACATCGATATAAACAAAAGATTAAATGCCTTTATTAATTAAATAAAATGTTCGCACTATTACACAATTAAGATATATGGCCCTAATTGCCTTAAAGTCATACATCATATCCAACAATACCTTCGTTGGTGCACGTTTCTTTTTCATACCGAAATCTTTTTTATTGTAACAACTTGAACCGCACTTGAGAAAAGCTTCTAGATTTGCATACTTATGTCAAAACATGATATAATCTTTTACACATGCATGAATCCTATGATACCCCAAGCCTATAGGGCACAAGAGTTCTTTGCCTTGTACAAGTTGTTTGGGAGTGTGTTCCTATCAAGCAACAATCTGCCAACACTTCCAACAATTCCTTATAATATTCATCGGTGACATTGTGCCTTGTCTTTAAATTGAATAATTTGAGGAAGGCCGATAGTGTTGTGTTTTTAACACAACAAGAAAATAGCTCTGTCTTTGATGATGTGAGAATACTTTCAAACATGTTGTGATTCTTCGTGAAGTTGTCTTCTACATCATGCAGCATTTCATCAATTTTATCATCTTCATCTCCAACAAAAGAATCAAATACTGCCTCATTAATGGGAGTAGCTGAGCTCTCTGCAATATCTAACACTTTGCCATGCCATGTCCACCTTGTGTAATCTTTTGTGAATCTCCGGTGAATTAAGTGATTTTTCAACAAATCTATGCTTTCTAGAATTCTTGCGTTACTGCAATCAGAACAAGGACAAAGAATACCAAGCCTAGTTTTTTACTTGTATTCAAGGGTAGTGGCAACAAACTCATTAACACCTTGCAAATACTTAATGTAAGGCTGTTTCATAAACATCTAACATTCGTCCATTATATCTTTATCTATAAAATCTTTTTAAGAAAAGCAAATGAGTTATATTAACAATACATCATTTTTATTTTTCAAGATACAAGTATTTACACTATGACATTAATGTTGGATTTATTTCCTAAACAATTCGTTTGGCTTGTAAAATATCTATATTCTCATTAAAAATATCAATTTTCTAAATAGACCATTGTCTTCCAAATTCTATCCAACTTAAGCAAAAAATATCTACTTGATAAAGCATTCCAACTACATAAGTTCAATAAAGTAGCTATTTCAATTATTATTTGCTAAAACTCTTTAAATAAACTATTTATTATCCTGAGGGAATGCCGCAAATATATTTAGAATATGTACCCATTATATATATTTATATATATATATATATATATATATATATATATATATATATATATATATATTTAGGATTAATACTTTATCATAAGTTTAAATTCATATATTTGAACTTTAAAAGTCACAACTGAAAGCAACTTTGATTTGAACATATAGTTACCTTCGCGGTAGTTCAAAAAAATGGGAAATGCACCAATGATTTCAAGGAAATGGGGAGTCAAACCACCAATTTCAAGCCATAGGAAGAACTACACTCAAAATGGTGATAATATATTAAAATATATATTAAGAACAAGCCATTGGCTTATTATTCAACATAACATAATTACATATTTATGCTAAAGACACACGACTCTTCGATTACTAAAGTAAATACAAACATAATGATGAAACTAAATGACTTTTTAAATACAATCATAACTCTTTATAACTGTTGTGACTCTTGGTACTCCGTAGCTGCTAATTCATTGAATTAGGAAAATAAGTTTATTTTCAACACCCCCTCTTAAACTTATGTCTTCATAACTCCCAAGAGCAATCTCAATAGACTAAAGTCAACAAAATTCAACGCCTTTGTGAAAATGTCTGCAACTTGGTCTTTGGATGACACATGCTTTAACTCAACTTCTTTATTATTGACACACTCCCAGATGTAATGATACTTTGTGTTAATGTGCTTGCTTCTTTCATGAAAAATTGAATTCTTTGCCAATGCAATTGCAGTGTTATCAACAAACACTTCCGTAGCTTCCTCTGGAACAAAATTGAGACTTTTTTGACAATCTCCTCAACCATATAGCATGACAAACACAAGATGTTGCTGCGAAATACTCAGCTTCACATGTAGATAATATGATAATTGCTTGCTTCTTCGAACTCTAAGAAAAATAGAATTTCCAATAAAGAACACAAAATCAGTTGTGCTTTTTCATTCATCAATATATCCTCCCCAATCGCTATCACTAAATACATATAGCTTGCTATTGTTTTGATACGAATACAACAAACCATAAGAAACACTACCTTTAGAATAATCAAGGATTTTCTTCACAAGGTTCATGTGACTCAATGTTGGACACTCCATATAATGATTAATAAGTCTGACTCCATACAAGATATATGGTGCATGTAAAAAAATGCAGCCTTTCAACTAATCTTCTGAACATAGTTAGATCTACTTTAGCTTCATTGTCTTCCCGCTAAAGCTTAATTCCACTTTCTATATGAGTAGAGACTGAAATGCATTTGTCCATTTTGAATTCCTTCAAAATAGCTTCTGCATATGTTCTTTGTGAAAGAAATATTCCTTCTTCACTTTGTTGGACTTCAATGCCCAAATAATAAGACATTAGCCCCAAATTAGTCATCTTAAAGTTCTATGCCATCAACTTCTTGAACTCGTCAATCATCTTCTCATCAACTCCTGTAAATATCAAATCATCAACATACAAGCATACAAACATCATATTTCCACTTGTGCTCTTCTTTACATATGAATCATGCTCATAAGGACATCTTGAAAAGCCATTTATCTAAAATACTCATCAATACATGAGTACCAAGCACTCAGTGCTTGTTGAAGGCCATGCAAGGCCTTCTTGAAAAGTCAACTCTCTGAAAATACTCATCAATACATGAGTACCAAGCTCAACTTCAAAACTTTATCTTCTTGACCTTTGACAACATAGTCCAAAGGTTGTTCCACGTAAACCTCTCTTCTTCAAGATTTCCATTCAAGAAAGATGATTTCACATCCAACTAGTGAATTTTCCATCCTTGATGTGCCGCCAAGAATATAATCAATCAAATTGTTTCTATCCGAGCCACCGATGCAAACACCTCTTCATAATCAATACTAGCCTTTTGAGAATAGCCTTTTGCATCAGGGTGAGTTTTGTACTTCTCCACCTCGCCTTTTGAATTCTTCTTTGCCTTATAAATTCACTTAACACCTACTTCTCACTTTCCTTTTGCTAATGAGGTTAGCTCCCATGTATCATTTTTTTGGGTGGAATTAATCTCTTCATCCAGCGCAAATTGCCACTTTCCATCATCTACAGCATCTTCAAACTTGACAGAATCTATATCAGTAAATAAATAGAATAATGTGGTGTTATCCAATTATGTTGTTTCTTTATAGATATCATCCAAACACCTCATGTGAGGCTGCCTTTCAAATGAGGTTGGTGAAGCCACAGCTATGGCATTCTGTTCGTCATAAGTTGCATTATATCGTTCATGTACATCATAAGTCGCATTCTGTCTATTAGTGTATGTCGCAATTTATCTATTTAAGTTGGATTCACCGGCAATTATGTCATCTTCAAAGAAAGGAAGAAAATCATAACTCTCATTTTCTGATACATTCCAGTTCCAGTAGTTTCGTTCATTAAATTTTACATCTCGGCCAATGACACTTCTTTCGGTTTGAGGATTATAGAACTTATAACCCTTTGAACTTGGTGAATACCCAGTGAACACCATCTTTTCACTCTTGTCATCCAAATTTTTACTCAACTCATTAGCTACATAGACATAAGTCAGATAACCAAATACTTTTAAATGAGATATATTTGGTTTCTTACCACTCCACTTCTTCAAGGGTCATATTCATCAATTTCTTTGGAGGACTTCTATTGTTCAAATACACCGCACATGATACACCTTCTGTCCAAAAATCCTTTCGCATAACTTTACTCTTCAACAAACTACTTGCCATATTCATAATGGTCCTATTTTTCCTCTCCACCATGCCATTCTGTTGTGGTGATCTAGGAACTTTAAGAAAATGTCAAATGCCAGAGTACTCACAAAGCTGATTAAACTTATATGAAGTAAACTCTCCTCCTCGGTCAATTTTGAATAACAAAATCTTCAACCCAATCCCATTCTCAACTTGAGCCTTAAACTTCTTGAAGACTTAAAATACCTCACTTTCTCCTTCAAAAAATAATATCAAGTATTGGAAGTATAACCATCAATAAAGAACAACATATACCTGCTACAACCATAAGAACTTGGATTTATGGGACCCCAAATATCATCATACACCCACTCCAATAGTTAAGATGCGCTAGAAAAGGATTCTTTGTGAAAACTCCTTCTCGACTGCTTACCATACATACAACCTCGCAAATCTATTTGGGATGATTTATGAAAGGTATTCTTCTCACCATCCTCTTTCTAGACATATGCTCTAAACCTCCAAAATTCAAGTGACCCATTTTGAGATGACACAACTAAGCTAAATTAGAAAAAGAAGCTTTTAAGCACTTTGGTCTATCACTGTCGATCTTAGCTTGAACATATTATTTGTTGACATTGGCACTCTAGCAATCATTCTTCTTCCATTATGAACAAGCATCCCATTTCTCTTATTCATCTCCATATGATAACCTTTCTCAACATGTTGTCAAATGCTTAAAATGTAGGACTATAATGCCGGGACATAATAAACATTAGAAATGAACTCATGAACTCCATTCTTTAACTCGATAAGAATTTCTCCACTACCCATGACTGGAAATTTTGATTTATCACCAAAAGTAATATTCCCTTTTAGGATTTCATCAAGATTACAAAACAAATTTTTATTACAAGTCATATTATTGGTAGCTCTTGAACAAGATACCACAACTATGTGGTTTTCTCTGAATCTCCATTGCAAGACTGCAACAAAGGTGCATTCTCACCATCTTTAGCCTGCTCAAGGTTTTCTTGATCATCATGGTTTTCATTTAAAGTGCATTCTATAGCATAGTGCCTATATTCTTCACAATTATAGCACTGAACATTAGATTTATCATGATCACTAAATCTGCCTCCTCTGCCTCATCCTCTCGAATTCAATTGAGGGTTTCTGCCTCCTCGACCTCTAGTTCAGTTTTATCATACCTACCAGGACCTCTACCACTTCCTTAAGGCTAACCTCAACTACCACAACCACAACATCTTCTACGACTGCGTCCTCTACTACTTTCCATGTGTGCAACTTGCAGCTTCTTCTCTTTTCTATCTGACAATTTTAACTTTTCCTATAACATCTGAGTGATTGGCTCTCCTCTCTTCTTCAACCTTTCTTCATAGGCTTGTAGAGAACCTAGGAGTTGATTTAATGTTATATTCTCCAAGTCTTTTAACTCTTCAATAGCAGCCACCACATAATCAAATTTTACCGTTAACAAATGCAAAATTTTCTCTATCACTTGAACAGCTTCCAACGTCTCCCCATATGTCTTCATTCGATTAGTGAGCTCTATTGAAGAATTCCTCGATCGATTTAGAATCTTTCATCTTAAGATTCTCATAATCACTCCTCAGAGTTTGCAAACGAACTTTAATCACCTTATCTTTCCCCTTGAAAGTGTTCTTCGGGGATCTCTCATGCTTCTTTCGCTTTAGAAGTAGTAGCAACTTTCAAAAACATATTCTCATCCAAACACATGAATGAATTAGAGTGTTTTCTGGTCTTTCTTCTTTGTCTTCTTCAAAGACTCCATCTATTGAGCATTCAATTGCTCCTCCTTCTTTGGTTGTTCATAGCAATGCTCGACCATATCCCAAACATCTTGGGAACCCAGCAATGTTTTCACTCTAACTCAACAAGTATCATAATTAATTTAGGTATGTTGGGGAAATTTATTCATATTATTCATCATGATTCTGAATTTTTTCATTTGTCGCTCTCAGTCGCTCGTTGGCGCTCTTAGTCGCTCTCTGATGCTCTGATACCACTTTGTTGGGAGAGAATATGGAGAGCGTATTTTACTAGAGAGATATTGTAATATATTTGGCTTATTATTCAACATAACATGATTACATATTTATACTAAAGACAAACGACTCTTCAGTTACTACAGTAAATATAAATATACTGACGAAACTAAATAACTCTTTAAACACAATCATAACTCTTATAACCGTTATGACTCTTGGGACTCTATAACTGCTAATTCATTCAATCAAGACCACAAGTTTATTTTCAACATTTTGGTTCATTCTAAAACTAAACTTCCTATGCCTTTATTGTGTAAGTCTCTAAATATATATGTTATTTCCGAATTAGAATTTTTCAAATGTTAGGTGACTTTAATGAGATGAATATGATATGATATGTCTTTTTATAAATATTTACGATGAAAAAATTTTATAACTAATAAATATATTTTAAGAGTAAAGTAATTTAGTTGTTCATTATTTAATAGAAGAACTAAATTATATTAACAGAAATTTTATGTCTTTTTATATTTATACATATACCCCTATATTTATTATTTACACGTTTCCCCACAGTTTTTGAACCTATATTTTTTAAAATTGACGTTTCCCGATTTTTGTTTTTGTTTCCATTTCCATCCTACTACATTAGGTTTCCGAAGATAAGCATGAACCCCATCTTTTTAAGAGTTAGCTATTGAGAACTCTCAATATTAGACAAAACTGGAACGATGGCGGAAAAGGAAGCGACTCAGGAGGGCAACGACGATGGAGACAGCAGCATTGACAAAGAGGACTTATGGTTTCTTGAGGCAAACGAGGCATCAATGAAGGAGACGATAGAGGTGGCAGGAGACATCGGCAATGAAGGAGGATACAGAGGCGACGGGAGACAGCAGCGATGGGGGAAGCAAAACAACTGGGAGGCCTTGGCTTTGCGATTTTGAAGGTGGCAAGGGTGGGGGTTTTGCCATTTTGGAAGATTGAGAGAGAGAATGAGGGGCAGGTTTGAGACTAGGTAAAGAGCAATACAGACAGTTATAAGTTAATAACCGTCTATTTGAAAAAATTAAAATTAATATTAAGCAATACGGACAGTTATTAAATAATAATGTCCGAATTGCTCTAAAAATATGAAATTTAAAATAAATTTACTATTGCTCAATACGAATGGTTAAAAGTTAATAACCGTTCGTATTGCTATGAACAACCATTACGACTGTTATTTCATATAATTGTCGAGATTGTCTAAAAATATGAAATTTTTAAAAAAAATTTACTATTTACCATTACGGACGGTTATAAGTTAAAAACCATCTGTATTGCTATAAACAACCATTATGAACATTTATTAAGTAATAACCGTCCGTAATGGTTGCTCCGTGTTTTTTAAAACATTTAATGCCGACGATTTTAACCGACTACAATCATTTCTGTATTAGTGTTCACTTTTTTTAATTGACAAAACTAAGACTCCCAACTTTTACAAGTATATGTACTCTTTGTTAAACCCAATCAACTCTCCCATTATTGCATCATAACTAAGCTCCAACTAACATTATTTATATTGATGTCGATGCATCTACTAATTGCAAGACCAAATTGCAGAGAATTGAATAATACAAGAACAATTAAGTGGAAATGCACCTTAGTACGTATTCAATCATGGCGAAGAGAATTAATCATTCTTTCTCTTGTATCTTACGTAATCGGTCACTTGATGATAAGAACTAAATAATGTAGCAAAGGCTTAGTCTAGTGGTTAAGCCTAGAGGTCACAGGTTTAAGTCCACATACAAGTGGGCAGAGATGTGGTTTCACTTTGTTATTATTGTAAGCCCAATGCGGCAGCTTTTATTTTTTAAAAAAAACGAGACTAAATGATACATCAAAGTACATGGCAAAGGCTTGGTCTAGGGGTTAAACCTTGAAGCTGAGATCCTAGAGGTCGCAGGTTCGAGTCCACTTTCTGGCGGAGCGGAATAAGGATTTCCTTTGTTATTATTGTAAGTCCAAATGAGATAAAATTTTTTAAAAAATGATGCATCAATGTAATGAAATATGTTTTCTTCATCAAGAGACCGGTTATGAAAGATAAAGGAGAACAAATGATTTGTTCTTTCCATTAAAGTTGAACATGTATTAAGGTATGCTTCTGCATAATTGTTCTTATCATTCAAGACAAGTTTTGGCACTGTGATTTTATCCCAATTAAAATTTATTAAAATCATTGCGGAAACAAAAAGTTGGTCACACGCATCGTAAAACTCCAAAACTAGAAAACTCAATGATGCATTAATAAAAGCCCTCAATGTGATTCAAGAGTTACAAATAACTTTCAAAAGATTCATGAATACATTCTACTTGTTGAATCAAATAAAAGACTATGAGTCTACTTACAAATAAATATTTTTGACAGGACATAAAAACAAACATTCAATTAGTGTACGCAATATAATTGAGCAATTTTAAAGAAAACACATTAGGCAACCACAGACAAATGATCTTGAAACCATTCTTTCGTTAATTAGAGCAATTGAAACCAGAAATTAACAACGGTATAAATCTATAAATAAAATTACATAAACAACATTAACATCGGTTTCCGAACAGATAAACCCTAATGACACAAATTAACTCTAATGTGATTAGATTTTATAGTTCGCGGAATGAAGCAAGCCTTTCTTGATTGCGCTCAAAGTCTTGGATTAGGGTTTCGCGGATTGATTGATCGAGACCAGAAAACGCCTCTCTAGTGATTGAGAACAGAAGAAGCATGATCCCTTATAATCTTCTTCATTTGAGGATTTGTCGCTAAAGAATCAAGAACACTGCCCTCATCGACAGAGAGCAGGACTTGTTTTGTAACAGGCAAAGACCTAAGCTTGGTTAGGGCTTTGAGGCATCTGTCTTCTAATACATCTTTTCCTACTGTCTTCACCACTATTTCAACTAATTCCTTAATTTGTTTCTCCATTGTAATTGATCGATCTTCCCATGATGAGTTTGTGTTGTTGTTAATTAATTTCACAAGAACCAATGGCAAGTATATATACATTCGGAAACCTTATTTTCCTAATCCTATGAGAATTAAGAAGGACTTTAGTTTGACGCTAACTTTATTATTATTATGATTGGTCCGGAAATGGCTATGAATACTACTAGAGGGGTGAATAGTACTTTTAAAAAACATTTCAACTTAAAATATCTTTTTGCCTTTTAAAAATAATTTTCTCAATCTCAAAAAAATAGAATTGCCATAAATATAATTTAGAAGGCCGAACGTTGGTTTTGGCTAGCCATGTTTTTCATAATATTGAGGATAGCCTAAAGAAAAAGGCTATTGAATATTCTCGGATAGCTCGAATGAGGAGCATTCATGTGACTCACAACATACTCCACCATCTAATGGATTAAATAAGGTGGTTCAGTTGACAGAGGGTAAATCCAATGAGATGATTAATGGGGATTCCAACGTTGTGAAACCTACGGCTATTCTTGAGAGTAGAGAATCTTGGCCAGATATGGCTGAGGAGGAAGATCAATCACATACCATCAATTGCGAGATATGGCAGAGGAAGGTGAGAATTCTCATTGGATATAGTTATGGATAAAGAGAAGAAGCAAAAACCTAAGGATTCAACATCGCACCGCCCGAGACCGAACATTGTCAAGGGCTATGACATCGTAGCTAATTTCTGGTAGCGGGTCATTTAGAAGGGATTCTAGTCCTATCAGTTTGAATCAAGAGGAATCTATTCCGCCGGTGTTTGGTCGGAAGCAACCACGAGTTCGTAAATATTAGGAACTTAGGGGAGTTTTATTTCTGTTTTTACGTTTCTTAGCAGTACTTTGTTTTTTCCTGACCTTTTACCTATTTTTCTTTTTCTCATTTGATTTTAATAAATAGGGCCGGAATAATCTGAGCTCAACTTCAATAAAAAAATATAAATGTTGTAAGATAATTATTATTGTTATTAATGATATACTAAGTATAATTGAAATAAAGGACACGCACCTTTGCGAGCCCTGGGTAAACCTTGCCGCTGATATTGATTTTCCGACCATTCTTGACAGCCGATCTCTGATTTTCAGTGATGGATGCATCCTACCTCTCTTTCTATTACAATAGCAAAGATAAGTTGGCGGGTTCTTGCCAACCCTTGGCTTTGAAATCTATTAACCCTAACCCTAACCCTCTAAAATCGAGATTTGCCAGTATTCTCAAGGGCTCAAATACTAAGACTGTCAAACCAATTGTTCCGTTGATTGCTTCAGCTGAATTCTCAACTAAGGGAGGCTTTATCTCTGTCCGAATTCTGCAGGCTATCCTTGACATGCAGATCACTACATGTTCAAATTCCTTACTTGGCCGTTTAATCCTTCAACGGGGGATGCACCCTATAAACTCCCTGCGCTAAAAAAAACTCTGACCTTGATTTAGGCTATCAAAGATCCTTGGCGATTCATTTCACTCATGAAGGGATACTATCACATTATGCTAAGTAAGCAGGCGATGAAACAAAAGGTGTGGCAACGAGAAATGCTATATTTAAAGCCAGGTGTCTTTTGCCTTCAACCTTGGCAGCCCAACTTTGATCCTAAGGAACAAAAGACAGCTAAGGGACTTGATAGGGCGAAGCTACAAGAACTTCCTTGGGAATACTGGGATCCTACCATTCTTGCCTGCATCGCGAAAGGTATTAGCAAAGTTTCTAGGATGGATCGTGCTACTCTTAAAGGTGATTATAGTCACTTTGCTAGATTACTCATTGACGTTGATCTTGCTAACTCTTTACCTCACACTATTGGTGTGGAGAAGGAATTAAGGCAAGCAAATTTGGCTTGATATTGAATATGAGAATGTTTCACTATTTTGAAAGCTCTGTTCATCGATAGGACATTCTTGGCGTGATTGTTGTCAATAAAAAGGACTGAAGGCTTACTCAAAAGGAGAGAAATTAGAGAAGGACAAGGCTATTTTGAGGGGGCGTTCTTGGGATCGCCGTGAATGGAGGCATACTATGGAAGGTGTTCAAAGGAATGAGGACTTAGTCCCCCTTGATAATGTGCAGCAGCAGGTTCGCGATGACTTGGTGGATAGAGGCCGAATTAAACATGTGGAACATGTGAATGGTAAGCATATTCATGACAGTGCGAACCAAACTCATGACACTTCGTGTTGCAAGACACATGACAACAAGCAATGGACTTCTGAGAAGACTGTT
Source organism: Euphorbia pulcherrima (assembly GCA_947683365.1). Taxonomy (NCBI): domain Eukaryota; kingdom Viridiplantae; phylum Streptophyta; class Magnoliopsida; order Malpighiales; family Euphorbiaceae; genus Euphorbia; species Euphorbia pulcherrima. The sequence goes on along the minus strand of CANTUS010000010.1, from coordinate 13,546,184 downwards.
GAAACAACTTCAGGTGAGTTTGGGAGGTTGAAACTTGTGGATGATTTTAGACTAGAGGCGGCATCCAATCCTGTAGATGATGACGGAATGACTGGAAATCAGGCTCCACCCAGTGACTATAATACTCGTAGTCACAATCATTACACTTTATCAACTGAAAGAAAGGGAACCATGTCTTAGGCATATCAATTTGCTTTAAGTAATGAGGAAGACGATACTATAGATGCAGAGTTGCTTAAAAATAGAGCAATAGGGAATGCTATTATTTGAGAACACTCTCCACTAATGACACTGCCTTTATCGGTTGTTCCTATCAAAGAATGGACCACTGTTAAGAGGAATCATAGGAAACAACTGAAGGCTAGCATCCGAAACCAACAAATTGTTGAACTCGGACGTAGTGACTCACTTCCTTGGAAGCTGGGTATTAGTCAAAAACAGAAGAAACTCATTGTGGCTTATAGAGAGCAAATTCAAAGAGACCATAAAAAGCCAGATAAATATTCTCCTACTTGGGGAGTTCATTTTTAGCCTTGAGGGACTTATGTGTCTTACCTTCTTATTTTTTTTTATTGTTTTCATTTTTCTATTTAATAAAATTTTAGTCATGTTTTACCGACCTTGGCTTCTAACAAAATAAAAATGTTGTAAATATAAATTGCAAGTAGTTTGAATTGGATTGCTTTGTTTCATTGCTTTGAATCTTTAGTTTATTGTTGTCCGTTATCAATGGTTTAGAATTAGCAAGATGAATTGCTCGGATTTTGGACGAAATCTTTGAAGTTCTGATTCTATCAAGTTCCACTCTACGTTTTAATAGTATGGCTTAAATATGTTTCACTGATTATCACATGTCGGCTGTAAAACCATATGAATATACGTACTCTAATATATCTTTAGATTCCGCGATAATTTCAATAATAAAATCTAGGCCGAATGCTCTCTAATACCTCCAACTTACGTACTTTTGCTTTAGACATACCCAAACTTTGAAGTGGACCTCCGAGGTACCTAAACTTGTCAAAAGTGAGCCTCCGTGCTAACTGTTGCTGACGTGGCAGGTGAGGTGTCCCCCTTTAACGAAGGGGGCGTGTGTTTGACCTAAAAATGAGTAAAAAATTTATATAAATTCAATAATTAATAAAAAAAATCATTAAAAAATCCTTAAATATTTTTCTAATTGCAAAATGACCCCTCTTCCTCCTTTAGTGTATGTTTGGAAAGCTCACATTTTCTGAAAAATTCTTGCACCAAATTTATTTTCTTCATTTTTCGAATATTTCACTACAAGAATTTAGTTAATACGTGACAACAATTTCACTGTCACTAAAATTATTGTCACCAAAGGCTATTATCTGTTACAATAAAAAATTTACTGTCACAAAAATTAGTTTTGTGAAATTTTCTTGTAAAATTGTCACATATAATAGATGTTTTTGTGACAATTTTTTAAGATCGTAACTAATGTTTTTCGTTACAACTTAAGTTGTGACCTGTAATTTAGAAATTGTTACAATAAAAAAATTATTGTCACAAAAAATGTTTATGTGACAAAGTAAAAATATTGTTACAAATAATTTATTACTTTCGTGACAATAGCTTTAACTTGAAACAAAAAATACTTCAGTAACAAGTAAGAGTTGTAGCTAAAAATATTTAATATGTGACAATAACATTTTAGTGTCACCAAATATATACATGCGACAACATAAAAAGCTTGTTGTAAAAAATATATTATTTTTGTGATAATAATTTTAACTTAAAACAAAAAAATTCTTTGGTTACAAGTAAATGTTGTAACTAAAACTATTCAATATGTGACAATAAATTTTTATCATAACAAAAATTACATGTGTGACAACGTAAATATCTTGTTGCAAAAACTATTTTACTTTTGTGACAATAAGTTTAACTTGAAACAAAAACTCTACAGTTACAAGTAATAGTTGTAACTAAAATATTCAATATGTGACAATAATTTTATATTATCACAAAAATAATATATGTGACAACATAAAAAGCTTGTTGCAAAAAAATATATTAGTTTTGTGACAATAAATTTAACTTGAAACAAAAAATACTTGAGTTACAGGTAAAAGTTGTAACTAAAACTATTCAGTATGTGATAACAAATTTTTTATTATCACAAAAGCAATATACATGACAACATAAAAAGCTTGTCGCAAGAAATATATTATTTTTATGACAATAAGTTTAACTTGAAATAAAAAAATACTTATGTTACAAGTAACAATTGTAACTAAAATAATTCAGTATGTTACAAAGATTTTTTTTATTGTCACAAAACTATATAGGTGATGACATAAAAAGCTTGTTGCAAAAAATGTATTCTTTGCGTGACAATAAATTTTACTGGAAACAAAAACTACTTATGTTACAAGTGACGATTGTAACTAAAATTATTTAATATATGACAAATAATTTTTTATTGTCACAAAAACTATATATGTGACATCATAAAAAGCTTGCTGAAAAAGCATATAACATTTTTATGACAATAAATTTAACTTGAGACAAAAAATTCTTCAGTTACAACTAACAATTGTAACTAAAACTATTCAATACTTGACAACAATATTTTTTATTGTCACAAAAAAATATATTTGTGACAACATAAAAAGCTTGTTGCAAAATTTTTTAAGTTTTTGTTACAATAAGTTTAACTTCAAACAAAAAGTTACGTTATTTGTAAAGGTTGGAACTTAAACTATTCAATACGTGATAATGAATTTTTTTACCATCACGAAAATTATGTGCGTGATGAATGACATGCTTGTTGAAAATTATTTATTAGTTTTGTTACAATCAGTTTAAGTTGAAAAATTATGCAAATTGTATAGGATAATTATATATCATCATGTTTAGTCATACAAAAACGTATAGGCATGGAAAATATGAAATAGATTATAGATCTATGATCCATACTGAATATTCAGATCCCATGATCGGACTCAAAAAAATTTCAAATCAAAGGGCTAGAAGGTATAAATTGAAAGATTTTAACAAATTTTATTTTTCCTCCAATTTTACTACTACCCGACGATATTACTATATATATATATATATATATATATATATATATATATATATATATATATATATATATATATGTGTGTGTGTGTGTGTGTGTGTGTGTGTTCCATTTTTCACTTCTTCGAAACCCCAAGGGGTTGCAGGTTTTTTTAGCAATGAGGGCTGAGATCTTTGGTAGAGATAATTGATATTTTAGTAGGTAAATTAATATGTATAAGGAAGTTATAAATTAAATTAAAAGTTATATAAAAGGTATAAGAAAATTATAGGTGATTAGGAATGTTATATAAAAGGTATATGAAGTGCATTCATTAGAAAGTTATAAAGAATGTATTAAAAAGGTATAAAGATATAGAAAAGTTACAAGTTATTAATAAAAAGTTTATATAAAATATATAGTTAATGTGTAAATAAGTTATATGTTATTTAAAAGTTAGAGGAAAGTTATAAGAAATTTATAAAAATGTAATAAGTTTTTTAAAATGTATAAGAGAGTTATAATTAAATTATTTTCAAAATATATAAAAATGTTTAAGTGACGAGTATAAAAAAGTTATATAAAAGGTTTAAAAAAATTATATTTTATTTAAAAAGTTATATAAAATATATGAGGAATGTATAAAAATTATATGTTCTAAAAAAAGTATAAGTTATTTAATGAATTATATAGAAGTATTGGAAATGTATATGAAAAAAATATAATGAATAATAAATGTATGAATAGGGAAGTTACAATATAGTTATAGGTTATTTATAATAAATAATATGATCGAACTCTTTATCCTAAACCCTAAACTCTAAATCCCAATTCTTAATCCTAAACTACTAACCCTTTACCTTAAACCGTTTACACTAACCTTAAACCCTAAACCATTACCCCTTAAGTATATATGTATTATTTATAATTTCAATTCAATTCATATCAGTTTAGGTTTGTTCTTAGATATATTTAAATCAATTCATGTCCATTCAATTCAATTTAATCAATTTTGATTCATATTAGTCAAAATTATATGTCCCTATCATGAACTCTAAACCCTAAACCATATAAAAGGTATAGGAAATGTATAAAAATGATATATGAAATATATTGTTTATTTAAAAAGTTACATGAAAAATATAGAAAACGTATAAAAAAAAGTTATATGAAAGTTACATGTTATTTAACGAGATATAAATATATTATATTCATATGAATATTTTTAGCTTTTAAAAAATAAAATTGTTCCACTAAGGCATGTAAAATTATTTTATAATTAATTACCAAAAACTAAAATTAAAACCTTATTATATGTATCTATCAATACAATAATAATATGGTCAATAATAAATCATCTTTATACATTTAATGTTTAAATAATATTATTTTTATAAATATTTTCTTATTTATTAAAATTAATATATATATACATATAAATTTTTGTCTCTCGTAACCTCGAAGACTTCTCCCTCTTCGTTAGGTTCACTGCTCTCGTCTCTCGAACCATCGTCGTTGCCTTGTCCGCGATCATTGTCTCTTCTTCCTCCGTTGTTTATCCTCTGTCCTCTATCTTCCATCGTCGTTGCTCCTTCCTCACCGTTCTGCCATCGTTTCTCCATCTTTAGCACTTCGCCAATAAAGCCTTATATTCCCAAACCTAAATTAACCACAGAAATTCCCAAATGACCCAGACACCCAAATCATCTTTATCTTCCTCTAAATCGCTTGCTCACGGTCCCTCTCCGCCTTCGACCATCTCTATCGTCGTCGCCGTGATGTGGACTTCAATATTAGTATTGAATCCCTAATCTTGTTTGCTATTTATTCAATTTAGTTTATTTAATTAATCAATTTGTTCCAAATTTAATGGTTAGGTTGTATGGTTTTATCTGATAGGTTTTGTCTCACTTTCTCTATGTTTTGTTCTTAATGATTGGTGATGAGATTCAAACTGGCTTAGCACGGATCGGAAAGTCGTTGGCTTGTGATTGGGAAGAAGTTCATCTCGATGTAGTAGTATGGCTTCTTTGCTCTCTTTGAATTTTATTGGATTTCATAAAAATTGGATACACATAGATTGGAACTTAGTAGCTAATATGAGCATGTTAATTATTTCGTCTGATATTGACATGTCTTCTCACAATAATGGAACATGAATAGTGCTACGAAATAGGTTCATAAACTTGTTTTTGTTTAATTGGTTCACAAATATTACGAATTAACTATATAGAAAGATTACTCTATGCACCTTTAGGTGATGCATTTAGAAACAACCCCCTAAAAGATCTATAATGCATGCTTCTGACCTTTCTTAAGTATTTGCTTGAAACTACTTGCATAGGTCAACAATTAGGTGTAAGGGAAACTGATTCTAGTTTCAGAAAGAAGCCAATCAATTTCTTGAACTTTTTTTGTTTTCACTGTCTACGTGTTTTATGATATAAATGTATAGTTTTAGAGTGTGATGTTGTCTTATATAATGTCTAATAAGGTTCATGCCTGATTTGAAAATGTTCATTCCTAGATGTAAAAATGATCATTATTTGGGTACCTTTAGAAAGTTGTTCTTCGTTAGGCTTGAATGATGTGAATAAAATCAGATTTGACACATATCTTTAGTACATGGGTCTCCACTTTTAGATCACATTGAAGTATAATAACAAGTAGAATACTTTTGAGCTGAAATGGTATATAGGCTTAAAAGTAGAATACTTTTGGGATTTTGAGGGGTTTGTGATACAGTTCTACTGGTAGTGTTAGCTTACTTAAGATTTAGTTTTTGTTTGACTTTGATTAATGGCTGGTTTTCTTTATTCTGGTTTACTTAACAATTTACATTTAGAATTGAAGTTTTGCATTTTGTTGATTATTGCTCTGTGTCGTATTTTATAAAATTTTATTGGTTTTCTAGCTTGCAAGGTTAAACTTGCTCTGTTATGTCTAGTTTTCTCAGTTCCGGGTGTGTAACGGTTAGTATAAAACTGTATCATTTCATTGTTTTTTGTAATATATTAGTTGTGAAACTATTACATGCTGCTGATGCCTTAAATTATAACTACTTATTAGTAATAATTAAGCTTGTTAGTATTAAGGTTGATGTGCATTCAAATGGCAGTAGCTGTAAGCCTTTTTTATTTGGCTAATTCCTTTCAACTACCAATAAGAGAGTGAGTGAGCTCTTGTCTTAGTAAGTATACTCTTGTTTGACATTACCAGAATTGCTTTTCTGCAATATCGGTTTATTTGAACATGATTGGTTGGTTTTTTTGTTTTAAGTTGTAACTCTTATGGCTTGGTTTAGCAAGATGATATTTATATACTGTTATCTGTGTCTAATGAAAGGCCTACAATTATATTTATTTGTGTAGCATAAGAGGGGCATGTGGGTTAAAGTGTCAACTAAATTAGTCAGTCTCGTTGAAGCTGCGGTTAAGGTACCTGAGTTGTCTTTTTGTGATTCCAGAGATTCCTTGTTCTTCCATGAGTTTTATAGGTTATTTTAGGTTTCTTGCTTTGTCTATTTGAGCTGCGGATATGTGAAGTAAGGTCTGGCTATGCATCTTAGCTTCCGGTAACACCAAAAATTCAGGCTAGCAATTCATGTGTGCTGATATCGAAATTGTTTTAGTTGGTGAGCTGTAGCAAATTTTAATTTGTCACTTATTATCGGTGTTATGGTTGGTGAGCCTTTTGCAAATCTGGATTTTCCACTTTCATGTGAATTTTAAAGTTATGTATGATTTTCCAATGTCTTTAAAATTGCAAAGTAGAAATCAATTGTGCTTGATTTTTTTGCTTAGTATTTGCTGGTTTTATGCTAATTTTTTTGTTTCCACTGGACTTTATTGTTTGAATCAATGCATGAATCATTTTCTTCAGCCTTTATTTTAAACTTGAATTCCTAACTGAGCATGAAGTATTGTTATAAGAAGGCCGGTTATCATTGATCCCTGAATTGTTGAATGTGCAGTGCAGATTTTGTCTGAAAATTTTCTCATGAAATCTCTTTGCTCAATTATCTAATAATCTAAGGCATTAGTCTTTTTCTTTTCACCTAATGTCAAAACTCCTTTGGTTATTCTGTCTTGCAGCCTGGTCCTAGGGACTCCCATCTTCAGCGTTACATCAGAAGAAATCGTAGCAATCAGACATATTATCTTTACCTTACCCTAAATCAAGGTGACTTTCCTACAACCTTATATTTTTTACTCATTTATATGATAGTATGTTAACTGATTTTTTTTTGGCTAATTCTTTTGCCTATGGCAGCTTCAAATGACGATGGCAAGTTAGGCGCCCTACTTTCACTGATTACATCTTATCTTTAAACCGTGATGACATGTCTAGAGGGAGCAGCACCTACATTGGAAAATTGAGGTATTCTAAGCCTATTGTGTTTTTTTTACCTCCTTAGCTTCTTTAGTTCTGATTTTGATTAGTTGACAACAGATCAAATTTTCTGGGGACCAAGTTCACAATATATAGGAACTAAAGTTGTTAAATCTTGCTCATCATGGATAGTTAATGTGAAGCAGGTCTCCCCCAGGGTCCCTGCAGGAAATTACTCTACTGCCTGTATTGCTTATGAGTTGAATGTCTAAGGTTAAAGGTAATAAGGACTTCTCTCTTATCTACAGTTTATTGTCTCCACATTTAAACGCCACATGGGAAAAATAACTTATATTCTTGTATTTAAACCCCTTCATTTTGCTGGATGGTTCTTGAATATTCCTAAAGTCTTGTGTGAAGCCTCTGCATTCCCATTTCTTTGTACTTGCACAAATTTATGAATATGAACTTATGAAGCTAAAAATTGCACATATAATCAATATGGTGTCAGAGTCTGTTACGAACTTCAGTTTTATTACCAAAAATTTTTATTTTGCTAAAGTTGAGGTTGTGGAAGGATCAGCAGCATGGCTTGGTCGTGGTCTATCTTGTGTTTGTGCAAGAAGAAAAAAGGATGATGCTCACCCTTCATCTGATTTAACCTCTGCCCAGGTGCTTAGTTACTTTTTTATGATTTTCTTTATGTGGTATATTTACTGATATTTTATGAATCGGCGACATGTTTATGGAATTGCACCATTTATCTTTTCATGTATCCTTCCCTGTTTTCTTATATATTAGTCTCTCTTTTTTTCTTGTGAAACCATAATTAGTAAACCATTTCTGCTGGAGTTGTGATATATGCTTTGGGAAGTTTATGTTAAATTAATAAACTTAATTCAATTAATAAAAAAAAGCCTAATGCATCAGGAATGCCCTGAACTTGTCCCTAATCGCCCCATGAACTTTCAAAAGTTCCTCTCCCCCTAAACTTTTCTAAAGTTCCTCTCGCCCTCCTAAACTTGTCCAAAGTGTACCTCACAACCCCTTTCGGCTGATGTGCAGGTCATTTGGTAACGTTGAAAAGTCAATGCTACGTCAGCCGAAACAGGTCATGGGGTTCAATTTAGACAAGTTCAGGGGGGCGAGAGGAACTTTAAACAAGTTCAGGGGGACGAGAGGAACTTTTGAAAGTTTAGGGGGCGAGAGGCGATTAGGGACAAGTCCAGGGAGCTCGTGATGCATTCAGCCATAAAAAAATACAAAATAATAGTAAAGAAGGAAAAATGAACACCTAATGAGGTTATGAAGTAATGATTAAAATGCATGAACACGTCAAGAGGTTGTGGCACTAAATTGTGAGGAAATGTGGTTTTTATTTTGTGCATATTTTCTTTGGCTTTCCACTCTATAAATAGAGCAAAGAATGTATGCAGAGTGAACATATAAAGAGAGTGTAATTGTCATTTCTTTGAGTTTTTTCCTCTTATTGTATGCATTGCTTGTTTGCTAGGTTTGGAACTTGCATTGTTTGAACATAATATTAATATTAGGCTATCATTTTTTTTTGAAAAGTGAAGTGATCCAATATTCCATTTAAAGTTACTTTTTAGCCTTTTTATTTTGTTCTATTTTATTTGTCAAGTTAGATTATCAATGCATTTTTTAACTATTGTTTCTCTAATTTACCCTTTAGCCATTTATTGCTTATCTTTGTTTTTAGGCTTATTTAATTAAAGTTTAATTGCATTTAGTTTATTTTATTCATTGGTAATTTTCTCTTCGTTGAAATTCTCCTCTATTAATTATCGTGCTTTTGAACTTTTAAAGCTAATAATATAAATTTGAGTTCCCTTCAATCCAAAGTTGTTACAAATATTAAATGTAACAACTTAATATTGTAACCACAAATAGCTAGTGATGGAAAAAAAATTGTAACCGATGGTCATCACATATTATGTAACAATAAAAAGTTGTCACAAAATTGTAACCGATGGTCATCACATATTATGTAACAATAAAAAGTTGTCACAAATAGTCTTTTGTGACGACTAATAACAGTTATCATGATGTTTCAGTACAATTTGACATGCAGTACGTGACAATTCGCTATTCGTGACAACCAAGTTTATGTGACATTGAAAATTAGTCATAAAATTGCAATTTTTTGTGACAACACATTAGGAAATATTTTCTGTTACGGAGTTATTAGCGACGATATCTTTGTGACAACTATTCTTGTCACATATTGACTTAAGTGACAACTGTGAAATTTTTTGTGACATCAATTATTATCACAAATAAATTTTTTGTGACGACTTTTTATGTTGTCACGTAGTTTTAGTTAATTTTGATGCATTACATGCGACAAGAAGCATATTTGTGACGAAAATTTTTTCTTTTAGTTACAACTTAAGTTGTCACAAAAAAATTGTTGTCACAAAATATTTAAATATTTGTGACAACATTTTGATGAAAAAATGCAATTATTATCTGTTACGAAGTTATTAGCGACGACTCCATGACAACTAATTATTGTCACATAATGTTATATGTGACAACTTTTGCTTTTCTGTGACAAATTTTGTCGTCACAAAAAGCTTGATTTCTTGTAGTGTTTCATAATTATTTTGGGATTTTATAATTTCTTACGAAATCGGGCCCAAAACGTATTTTCACTTTCGGGCGCTTCCGAAAATATTTTCTGAAAAATTCTTGCACCAAATTTATTTTCTTTATTTTCTGGAAATTTCATAATTTTTTGGGATTTTTCGATTTTTTACGAAACCGGACCCCGAAAGGTATTTTCCCATTTTTAGTCCCTTCCCGAAATATTTTCTGAAAAATTCTTGCACAAAATTTATTTTCTTTATTTTTTGGATGTTTTATAATTTTTGGGGATTTTTTGATTTTTAACGAAACCAGGCCCCGAAACGTATTTTCTCATTTTCGGGCCCTTCCGGAAATATTTTCTGGAAAATTCTTGCACCAAATCTATTTTCTTTATTTTTTGAATATTTCATTACTTTTTGGGATTTTTCGATTTTTTACGAAACCGTGCCCCGAAACATATTTTTACATTTTCGGACCCTTCTAGAAACATTTTCGGAAAAATTCTTGCACCAAATTTATTTTCTTTATCTTTCGGATATTTTATAAATTTTTTGGGATTTTTCAATTTTTTACGAAACCGAGCCCCGAAACATATTTTCGCATTTTCGGGCCCTTCGAAAACATTTTCGGAAAAATTATTGCATCAAATTTATTTTCTCTATTTTCGAACATTTCATAAATTTTTGAGATTTTTTTATTTTTTACAAAACCGGGCCCCGAAACGTACTTTCACATTTGCGGGTCCTAACATAAACATTTTCAAAAATTATAGAAGATGCTCTTTTTGGTTGATCTAAGATTACAGGGACTTAAAAGAAGTTTTGTCATGCTTTTTTGAAATTTTGTTAGTTTATGCCACATGTCGTTATGCCATTGGTTTGACTTTTCCAAATTTTTGGTGTTTTTTGGCTGAATTTAAATTATAGGGACTTGAAAGAAGTTTTATCAAGGGTTTTATTTGAAATTTGCTAGTCAATGCCACATGTCATTCACCCATTGGTTTGACTTTTCCAAATTTCCACATTGTCAACGAGTGTAATACACTCTCCAGGCTGCAATCAGGCGAGTTGGTTTGAGATAGCACAGAGGCTCTTTTGACAAGTTTAGGTACCTTGGAGGTCCACTTCAAAGTTTGGGTATGTATAAGGCAAAAGTGCACAAGTTAGGGTTATTAGAGAGCATTTGGCCTAAATTCTATATAAACCGTAAGCCATAAACTTTTATCCAAATAAAATCCAAGACAAACTTGCATAGAATTGAATGATAAGAACAAGTAAGTGAAAGCACATCTTAATACATATTGATTAATTACAAGTGATTAAGAAAAGAAAACAAATATAATAGATCAAATTAATGAAATATGTTTTCTTTTCTTAATTGATGCGGGCGCCTCTGCTAGGGTTTCATACCTAGCCCACCGTTTGCTGCTTCTTGTTCATAGGCCGCCATGGCTACCAACGAGCCTAGTGAATAACAATCTAACTTCAACATCGCCGGGCTCCTCAGTCGGGAGAGCTTTCTTAAGGCTATGAAACCTGTGTCACCTATTTCGAAAAACCCTAATTTGAAGGGACATGTTTCAACACAATATGTTAATCAAAGTTTTGCCAGCATTGGTAAGGGGGATGATTTCTCCATCCCAGTAGAAGCTGTCATGTTAAGATTTTCACCAAGGGGGGGTTTACATTTGAGAAAATCCTTCAGATTGCATTATGCTCCAATTCTTTAATTGGAAGATTGATTCTTCAAAAGGGGATTCTCTTTATAGATCACAAAAACCTTAAAGGATTTACTACTGCAACTTGGGGTTTGAAAGAATCTTGGAGATTGAGTTAGTTGGGGAAAGGCGACTATCATGTTTTGCTTGGATCTCTGGCTTCGAAGAATAAGGTTTAGTTGAGAGGTCCCCTAGGTCTAAAACCTGGCATTTTCATACTACAACCTTGGTAGGCAGATTTTAAATCGAATGAGCAGAAGATAACAAACTCTTGTTTAGGTTTGTTTCCATGGTCTACCATAGGAATATTGGGATGCCAAAATTCTTACTTGTCTTGCAAAAGGGATTGGTGATTTTTCAAGGGTTGATAAAAGCATGTCGGAGGGGGATTTTGCCCGAGTTCTTATTCATGTTGAGCATGCTAATACTTTGTAGTATACATCGGGATTTGAGAAGGAGGGCAAACATATTTGGATTGATGTTGAATATGAGAATTTGCCCCAATTTTGCAAGATTTGTTCCTCCATGGCCATTCATGGAAGGAGTGTGGGCATAATAAGAATCTTGGCTCTAAGAAGGAGAGTAAGGAAAAAAGGGTAAAACTGACGTAAGATTCCACTGATGTAAGACTCCTCCGCATGAACCTTGGGTTGATGGTAATAATAATGCGGTTGGGAATAATTCTTCAAGGGATAAGGCTGCTTAGGTTCCTTTAGCAACAATCCAAAACCATCGAGATACTGCTTTGTCTCAGTCAGTGATGCCTACGCTTCTTGATGCTGTAGTAGTTGGATAGCTGCTTATGGTTGACACTTTGGGTGTTGCTATTTCTAGGGAGCCACAGGTGGTTACTCTTTCACTACTCTCTGAATTAGAGGAAGTAAACTTAGTGGTTGACACTAGTCCTAAGGTTGATGGTCAATTGACTAGATTAATAGAGGATGGTAGTAGTTCCAACAAGCAAGTTCATTCGAGCCCTGCAGATTTACAAGGAGATGGGGATAATCCATAAGAAGAAGATGACATTGTGGATTCCAATTCTTATTATTCTCAACCTGAGAGAGGTGTTCCAAGCACTTGAGCGGATTCCATAGAATGAGAAGAAGCAAGCCTGGAAAACAAAGCCAAGAAGATAACACCTCCCTATGTGAGGTACGAGTACTTAGTTACATATGACGAAAGCTCATGAAATGAGATAGATGAGGGAGACACTATCCCATGGAATCAAAGAAATAAAAAGTATTCTGTGGCTAGTCGAGTACATACTAAGCGTGATCGCAAGCCACCACAAAAATACTCACATTCGTAGGGAATTTTCTTTCTATTGCCTAAATAGTTGTTTTACTTTGCTGCTTTCTTCTTTTTCTTCCTTTTGTTTCTTTTCTCTATTTTAATAATATTTGACCCGGTTCTCTAACCTCCGTTTTCAATAAAAAGATCACTTAATAAAAGTTCAAAGAGTCTTCAATCCTTTTGTCTCTAATCATCAAGATGTCAATTACCAAAGACAGAGGAGAACAAATGATCCTTCTCTTCATTATAAATGTTTCAACATGTATTAAGGTACGCTTCTGCTTTACTATTGTTTTTATCATTCATTTCTAGGCAAGTTTTTGTCTTGGAATTTTATTCCAATTTTTTGAAATTATCCGGGAGAGGGAAAAGGTAAGTGGAAAAGGTTTCCACAACTATTGAAAACTCTCACCAAGGTAAGATATTGTATTAAAATAAAATGTTCCCGATCTCAAGGTGAGATCAAGATAAAGTTAATTACATGAGAGTAATAAGTTCAGAAAATTAAAAACATAAGAGATAAGAAAGCACAAGCTCGTCTTTTGAAACTTAAAAACGAACCAACATAAATAGATACAAGAGACCGATTGATCCTCTGTGCTCAAAACTCCATCAAATACGAACTTGTTCCTCCGCTTCTATAGTGACCATGCAATAAGAAACCATAACGATGTACCAAAATCTCGATAAGGACCCAGTGGGAAATAATGCCGCCATACCTCCAAAAAATCGTAACCCATTGAAGGCATAGTCACCGAAATGCAAAAAAGCCTAAAGGCTTGAGCCCATACACGATGACTCCCTTAACAATGGAAAAGCGCATGATCAAGTGTCTCAGGATTATAACAAAACGGGCATCTCTCATCTGTCACTAATTGACATCTTCGGCTAAATAAAAACTGCCTCGTTGGAAGGCGTCTATGAAATACAAGCTTTAGGCATTAGGCAAGCTTCCTAAATCAATATAAGGCATTAGGCAAGCTTCCTAAATCATTATAAAGTCCCTACTCGACTTCAGCCTGTGCGAATAGAATCCAAGACTAAAAGAGGAAGCCGAATACAATTTTTGCTTGCCCAAGCCCCACCTGAATCAGTCTGCCACTAAAGCAAAACATAATTGTCACTGCTATACCCTCTCATCGTCAGCCCCTTTGACAGAAAATAATACCGGGCAGCTTTGAGTGATCCATGTTTGAAGTTGTACACATCTTTCTTGGGTCAAAAGTCTAAGATTTCTTTTCCAAAATGGTCTAAAAAATGCAGCACCTCTGAAAATAGAACTGCACCCCTCACACACAGAGCATGAACCTTGATTACATAATCGGTATAGATCTAGAAACAACGAAGAAAGGGGACAATTCGAGGTCCAATTGTCATGTCAGAAGGAATAAATTACGCCATTCCCTACCTCCACTCGAACCTGAGAAGAAAAGATATCCCAAATAATGTTCTTAATACAACACGATATAATGTCACGCCAAATATGAGACAACCACTTAGCATCATAATTTCAAACCAAAGTCCATGAAGTGAAACTATAACAGCTTACACAAATCTCACACCAAAGTGAACCGTGACCCGCAGTCCTCAATTTCCAAAGCCATTTCAATAGTAGGCTACAATTAACAAGCTTAAAATCTCTAATAAATATCCCTCCCAAATGTTTCGGTAAAGATATAGTCTCCCAACTAACTTTTCTAATACCCCTTATATTCACATCACCATTCCATAAAAAGTTCATCAAAAGTTGTACAAGCCTACCATTGACCGAAGATGTTAGCCTATGGTCGACATGATATATGCCCTTAAGGCAATTAGGGCGATATACCTTAATTATGTAATAGTACGAATAATTTGTTTAATTAATAAAGGCATTTAATATTTTGTGTATGTCGATGTGCTTATAAATATATTATGACTGGTTAAAATATATTCATTGATGTATGTATACGAAATTCCTTGATGTATCATAGCATGAAGTCAGAGAAATTACAGTTGGACTATATTTAGTGAGACCTGCTTCGTGTGCAATTATGACTGTCTAAATTATCCCTAGTCATAGTTTCATCAAGAAAGGATATTGATAAATTGGTAAGACTAGCATGTGCTCAACTTTCTTGGAAATGGTCCAAGCAGTCAATCTCCTAAGGACTAAAGGTGGTGCTTTAAGTTTGACACTTTGATATATCTGAGAGATATATTGGAGACCGCAGTAAGGTAAACACTTGGTGTATATATATCAATGTGTTAGTGTTTATCTTCATGCAATAAGCTTTGCGAATATCCTCATACTTAAGATACTAGCTACCTTGTATGGTACCATCTCTATACTTTGGGTCATTCCCATATAGTGATGACATCAAGTTGGTAAGCTATATAGTCAGAAAGAATACATCGCTCCGGATATATTAAGGATTTGTACCTGGCCGCTTGTTGAAGTGATGATTGCTGTAAACCTCTAATCAGAGTATGTGTTTGATAGAAATAGTTTCTGGTTAAACACACTAGGGTAAAAGGCAATATACTTTAGTAACAAGTTAATAACTGAGATAGCTTGGAGTGACCTTGCTATTAGTGGGTTAGCACTTTAATCCAACCCTATAAACCAGATGGTACTATTAAAGAATGGAAGAAGTTCATCGCATTGGGCAACTATTGCATTAACTGTGATTAAGTCATAAGCACAAATGACGTTACGAGTAATGGGGGATGGCAGACCCTTGTTAGAGGCGTACTACAATGATTTACGGTGATCGAGTTCTATTCACGGTCTAAAACCTCGAGCCAATGGTTCCAGTAGAATAGGGTTTGGTTAAGCCATAATAGCTCAATACTTCGGGATCCTATAAGGTCACAGACATTGGACCTTCATCGGACTGAGTAAAAAATTAATAGATTATTCTATTACAAAAATATAACATAACAATAATTAGATTATTATTTAATTGGTTAAAAATGATTAGATCGTTGTGGATAAGCCAAGGAATTTATTTTTGACCGGTAACTAATTTATTATGGTCACATATTAAATTAAAGTGTTGATTAAAATGGTTAGATCATTTTTCGGTTAAGCTAAGAATTTATTTTGACCGGTAACTAATTTTATTAGGGTCATAAAAAAATTAAAATGTTGATTAAAATGATTAAATTTTTTTGATTAAGCCAAGAATTTATTTTTACTGGTAACTAATTTTATTAAGGCCTTGAACCTTCATTTCAATCTGAATAAAAATCTCCAAATGCCACTTTCTAATTCAAGAACGAACGAAAAACTGCTTCGCACCATTAGTCAACCCACCCCAAAATTCCAACTTAATAAACTTAAACACATAATAAAAATCACCAACCTTGAAGAAGGACTCCACTCATTGCGATTGTAGGACCTCCAATATCCTTCCCATATGCCGATCACTCAGCTTCTCACCTACCCAAAACACCATCATCTCCTCGCTCTCCCTCTGTATACTCTCTTGAGTTCTAATAATCACTATATCCATATTCAAAATATCTAGACCCGGCAAATCAAAAACCCCCATCAATGAAACAACCACATCCCCCTCTAAAGAAGCTGAACTAGAACTACCTTTCTAACTACTCTCAATAAGATTCTCATTGCTAATCAAATTTTCTTCCCTCCCTAAAACTAAAGGAGCTGAACTAGAATCACTTATCTGGCTACTCTCAATACGAGTCTCGTTGCTAACTGAATTTCCTTCCCTCCCGACGACCCCTTACGTTAGGCTATTTTGAGGTTCTGAATTGCTCTAGTTGGTAAAATCCTTAGCGGAATCACTCAAGACCTCCGAATAATTATCTTGGCAGTGTGAGGATCCAACTCCTTGACATAAACTAGTAAAAACTAACACCTCCTTTAAACCTATAACAAGCTTCAGGTTCATACTATTGGTTCCTAGAGGGACCAAAACAAGGCAGGAGACCACATCGAGTCGGTCCGGTTGCTCAAAATTACAATCCATAGCCACTACACGACCAAACTTGTCTGCTAACCCTCGAGTCAATGTTTCACTAATAAAAGATGGGGGTAGACCCATAAAGTCAAGGTACATGATACTTTTCATGGGAACAAAGCCATCTGGTAAAATCTGAACCGAAGCTAAAACATGTTGCATAGATTTCCAATCACCATTCACAAAATCAGGTAATGCATTCACTGAACTGAAGGACACAATAACACAATCACCCCTAACAGGTGCAGCAAAGTCCACAACAAAACCATAATCACATAGCAAATCAACAAAATTACGAATATGAGAAATAATTTTTAATTTTGCAAGGCAAGACATATATCTCCACATTGTTTCTTGTATCACAAAATCCATGTTGAGTTGTAATTTTTTCCAATCTGATCATGTTGGTCTCCTCTCCCAAAGGCTTACGAACCAAAGCCGCATCGGGTTTGGCGTGAATCAGCCACCACAGCCGCAAATGATCTATTATCACATGGTCAATTATGAAATACATATTGCTGTTTAGGGACAAGTTTCTTCATTCTAGTCTGAATAGGTTCTGCATAATCCCTAGAAAATTTGGGTCTATATGCGCACTAGACTCGCAACGCCAATTGTCACCAGATTCAATCTATATAAAGCCTCCTTATATGGCATTGGTCTATCAAGGTTAATAAAGCCAAAATTCATTAATTCTTCAAAAAAAAAGCCAAAATTCAGATTCCTAGCATTCCTTTTCTTTGCAACATACACCCAACCATTAACTCCATAATTCTTGAACACTCTTTTCATAGCATCAGTGTCATAATGATTAGGAAAATTTTCCAAATATATCTTAGAGGGGTGCAAGTTGGATTGGGGACTGAAATCAGGTGTGGTGTGGGTGGGGTTATGTGTTTGGAAAGGGGGTTTGTTGTTGCAGAAGGGCTGGAAAAAGCGATGGTGAGAGGGTTGGTTGCGATAGGGGGCCACCGACGAGTGGCATTGAATGGTGGGATCGGAGGTTCGAAGGGTGTAGGGTTAGGTGGCTGATCACCGCACGTAGGGGTTAGGGTTCGCAATAAATTAGAATTTTATTCCAATTAAAATTTATCTTACATACAAAACATAAACCTCCAAAACTAGAAATGCATTAATAGAAGTCCTCAGTGTGACAGATTAAAGAGTTATAAATAAAGTTTGAAACATTTATGAATACATTAGACTTGTTAATTCAAAGAAAATATTAATAAGTCTACTGTATGGCTGCTCTCGAGCGATCAGCCCCTACCCACTTTAACCCAAACTTTCCGCGCCACCCTTCAATAATCAACCCCCACCACCAATCTACCCTATGTCGCCCTCACCCCTCTTATCATAACTGACGATCCTCATTCCAGTTGCACTATCGGAGTGGGACCTTTATCGAGAATGGAAATAACCCCATGTAAGCATATTTCGAGAACTTCCCTAATCAATACGACACTAAAGCAATGAAGGGTGTTCGAGAAATTTAGGGTGTATGGACGGGTATATGTTGCAAGAAAGAGGAATATGAAAAACCTAAATTTTGGGTTTATTGATTTGAATGGCTCTATGCCATTCCATGAGGCACTTTATCGGCTTAATTCTTTAATTATTGGGGTGGTGAGACTCAGGGATTTTAGGGCTAGGTATTCAGTAGAAGTACCAGTGCAACTATTGCCCTAGTTAGGAAGATTGAGAAGAAGAAACATGTGTTTCGTGATTCGTAGAGGGATAATAGGTCTTTTATGGCTACGGTGATAAACATTAGAGAATCAAATACGGTTAAGAGTAGAGAAATAGTTCATAAGGTTGGCGGTCCGATCAGTTCTGATGCAGTGCCTCCCAATGGGGAGATTTTGATTCAATCGGCTCCTTGGAAATAAGGGCGTGTCTTATCAGCCTTATTGATATTTCCCATGTTTGTAATATTGGCAATTTCATGTGTGATTATGGTTTTGATGTGGATTTTATAGCCCCAGTTGGGGGAGAGAGAGTGGTTATGACATTTGCCTCAGTGGATATGTTGCAGGAGTTCCTAAACGGGGATTGGAAATCATTGCCACATCTTGTGAGTTCGGCTCAGGCCCTTTCGATTGATTTTGTTCCAAAAGAATGTATTATGTATCTTGATTTTATGGAGTTACCCCCATGTATTATTTGTGAACCTTTGGTATGTGAACTTGTGAATAGGTTCGGTCTGGTGGTGGCTATAGATAGTGATTTTGAGAGACCCGATAGACTTGATGTGATTTTGTGCCCCGTGTCAGTTCCTTTAGGGACTATGAGTAGAAATCTAAAATTATGTGCTGGTGATAAAGAGATGTTAATTTTCTCGAATCTTCACCAGGGTGTTGGCTGCCAACACTGTCACGAGAATTACTCAAAGGTATCGAGTGAGCCGACAAATGAGTGCTCTAAATAGAGCATATCGCAACTGGTGGCTAGTCCTACATGTAGAGGTTTGGAGAGTGATGGGAGAGATGGCAGCCTCAGGATTAGTGCTCATGATAATGGTCTAGACCAACCAGCTTCTGCAAAGTCAGGGGATTTGGTGGCTGCCACGATGATTGGTAATTCGATGTCATCTAGATCGGACATAAATGGATTGATTATTAGAACTCAGGAGAGTTATCCAAGAGAGTGGGAGGAAGTGTTGGTGGTTAGGGTTGGCAAGAAATTGGGTTTATTCAATATGCAGCATGAGGGAAGGATTGTGAAGATCTTAGAGGATATGCAGACTTGAGCATGTTCTCATTTCTCAAGGTTTTTTTATTTTATTATATCGTTTAATTATATTAGCTAGAATTATCGTGGTGGGCTCCTTAACGGGGTGAAGCAATTTTTTATCTATTCCTTTGTCCGTAAGTGGTATTTACAGATGGTAGTGTTATTTGAAACCAAGGCTACTAGTGTGTCGGATTAGGTTGTCAAAAAGTTTTGAGGTCATAATGATTTTTAGTTTCACTTTATCCCTACTCAAGGGTTGTCGGAAGGGTTAGTTGTGTCGTGGAATTCTAGGTTAATACAAGGGTTTGTAAGAGGTTCTAGTGAGAGATGGTGCGTTATTCATGTGGTCTCGAATCTTGTGGAATTTGATCTGCTGTGTCTATACAGTCCTACTGATTATAGGGAAAGGAATCAATTATGGAATGATTTATTGCCTGTTATTAGTGATTTGGACACGGTGATGGTTTGCAACGATTTTAACGACACCTTACATAGCTTCGAGCGCTCATGGAGTGATGGATTTATTTCTAGTTCAATGGTTTGGCTCTAGGATTTTGTGAATGAATGTTTGCTATTTGATATACCTTTGAGGGGTAGAGATTATACTTGGTTTAATAGTCAGTTGTACTCTCCGATCGATAGAGTGATGGTATCTGGAGACCTTATGGATAAATGGCTAACAATGAGTATTATGATAGTGGATACCATGTTATCGAATCACCTCCTCATTGTTTTTCAATCGCATGCTGGGAGTAGGAGGGGGAGGCAAATTTTTTGGTCCTTGAATTGTTGGTGGGATTTGGATAGGTTCTTGCCATTTATCACAAGAAAGTGGCGTGACATTTGTTCGGAGCCTGCAGGAAGAGGCAGTAATATTGATGTTAAGTTGAGAAGATTGAGAGACGTTATAAGACCTTGGCATTGATCAAACTTTAGGGGGTTGGAGTGGAGAATTAAAGTCTTAGAAGCCCATATTTTAGAGCTAACAGACTCAAGTGTGGTTTGGCCTGTGGACACTACTACGGGGTTTTGTGTTACAGAATGCGAGGAAATCTCTTCTTGAGTGTAGATGAAGCTGGGAAAAAATTCACCACCAATAGTCTAGGGTAAGCTGGACTATCTTAGGAGATGACAATACGACATTCTTTCATAGGGTGGCATCGGCTAGATCTAGGGGCAATCAGATTTCATAATTAGAAGTGGATGGGATTATGTCCTGCGTATCAACGGTGATAAAGGTGGCTATTCGAGATTTTTACTCGAATCTTTTTTCAAAACATGCGGAGGTTCTATTTGATTTAGGGCATTTACAATTCAGGAAAGTCGATGCTGAGGGTAACTGTAGGCTCATTGAACCTTTTTTTGAAGCTGAAATATGGGCTGTGGTTTATGCGTTTAATGAGGGGAAGGCTTCGGGTCCTGATGGATTTAATTTTTCCTTTTACAAACGATTTTGGGGTGAATTGAAGCCAGAAATTTTGTCTCTGTTTAACTCCTTTTTTGACCTAGCTTATCTGTCGAATGCAATTAAGCCATCTTACACATTGCTTATTCCGAAGGTTCCTGGCTCCTCCTTACTGAAAAATTTTAGACCTATTGCATTGATTCACTGTATTTACAAGATAGTGTCAAAGGTATTAGCGAATCGTCTGCAGACTGTTTTGCTAAAATTGATATCCGATAACCAATTCACCTTTGTAAAGGGTCAGAATATCCACGAATGTTCGTTCATTACATCGAAAATAATTAATTCCATTCACAGGGGTAAGAATCAGTGCCTTGCCATTAAGCTTGATTTCAATAAAGCTTACGATTGTGTTTCATGATCCTATATTGATACGATCTTAAAGAGTATAGGGTTTGATGAGAAGTGGGCTAGATGGCTCGCTAGCTGTAGGAGAAATTCTGTTACATCAATCCTTATCAATGGGAATCAGTGCGAACTAATTAGACTTGAGAGAGGGGACAAACAGGGCGATCCAATTTCCCATTTTATTTTTTCCTTGCGAGTGAGGGACTTAAATAGATTTTTGACGAAAGTGTTCGTATTGGTTTACTCCCTAGCTTTTGGATTGATGGCTCGGAGGTGGACATGTCTATTCTCCAATTTGCTGATGATACGATGTGCTTTTTACCAGCAGATGAGTCCCTTTTACCTACTTTTATTAGAATTTTTTATTGTTTTGAATTAATTTCGGGGCTCTAAATACTTTTTAATAAAAGCTTTATCATAGGTATTCATGTTCAGGAATCGATGTTACAGTCTTCCGCTAGAATTTTGGGATGTAAAGTGGAGAACTTTTTGGTTACCTATCTTGGCTCTCCCCTTAGCATTAGACATCTTCCCGTGTCTTATTAGAATGCATTGATTGGTAAATTCCAGAATCAATTATCAAGTTTGAAAGGAAAATGTTTATGTTATACAGGTCGGGTGGTGCTCGTGAAATCTATCTTGTCATCTCTTTCGATATTCTTTTTATCCTTGAATAAAATGCTGAGGGTGGTCACAGATAAACTCGAATAGCTGATGTGCAATTTTATGCGAAAGGGTGATTCAAAGGCTAAGGGTATATGTAGAGTTAGCTGGGCAATGATCACCCTACCTAATCATCTTGGGGGATTATATATTAGAGACTATAAGTTAGTTAACTGCAGCCTTTTATTTAAATGGGTTTGGAAGGTCCGAGGTTATGATCAAGGGTCGCTATGGTATGAGATTTGTGTTAGGAAGTTTGGGTTTGTATCATGGTTGTCTATTGTAGATTATGATATGGAGAAAATCTCTCATACATGGAGAGATATTATTGCGCATGAAGAATGGTGAGATGTGGGATTTCTTTATATCTCATATTTGGTTTGAAGTAGGGAACGGTACTGGCTGTTCTTTTTGGCGTGATAATTGGACTGCTAATATAGCATTATCGTCATTATTCCCAGACATATACCACTTGTGTAATCGGAAGCAGTGTTTGGTGCTGGAAGGGTGTCAGTATTTGCATGGGTTGTGATCTTATTTGAGACCATTTTGGAAAAGAAATTTAAGGTTGTTGAGTTAGGAACAGGGGGTGGAACTTTGGAATTGGATAGCCATATGTTGTCCATCACTGTTTATTGAGAATGGTGATGACGTCAGGGTGGAGCTGGAGCAGCAGCGCCATCCTTCTTTTTTAGGGGATATAGATCGATTTATTTAGGGACTAGAAGGGAGGAAGTCATACACTTTAGCGCCTTTCTATGCGGGGTTTTATAATACACCAAGATGGAAGAAATCGGATACTAACTTTATCTTAGTCTGGGATGAATGTTTGCTTCCTAAAGTCACCTTCTTTGGCTGGCTTGTTTTGCACAAAAGATTACCAACTAAAAGTTTCCTATTCTACGGTAATTGCCAGGCCATTACAGATAGTGTTTGCCTATTTTATTATAGGGAAGAGATGACTGATCATTCTCTTCTACATTGTATCAATAGTTACAAGGTATGGACTCAGGCATTCAAGCTTTTTGGCATCTCAGTAACTATGCCTCGGACGAGGGAGGAATTTTTAGTTGCGTGGCGTGAGTTCTTCGCTTTAATGATTGGCAGAGAGTTTGCCACATCGCTTTAGTTCTGGATTGCTTGGTCCCTATAGAAACAAAGGAATAAATTTACGTTATTTGGATCGGTGAGCTCGTAGGACATTCATGGAACGAGTATGTATTTATGCTGGTTCATGTTCAAGTATAGGAGGCGTGATGTCACTTTTGTCGCATTTGATGTATTTATTTTTCCTAGCTTGCTACTATCTTGTAATTGATTTGACTTTGTTCTCGTCTCGAGAACTATAATCCTGTTTCTATTTTTAATGAAAGAGGGGTGGGTGTTTTGCAGGTAAGCATGGAAACCAACCTAGTTGGGGACCCCGCCCCCAAAATTTTCACCCACTCCAAACTTTTAGCTTTCAAGGGACACATTGTTCCTCCGAAGGTTTTTAAAAAAATTACTATGTCTACTAACAAATACTATCTTTTTGACATAATATAATTACAAATATTCGTACACAATATAACTGAGTAATTTTAAAGAAAACAGATTTAGCATCCACAAACAAATGATCTCGAAAACCATTCATTCTTTCATTAATTAGAGAAATTGAAACTATAACAACTGTATAAATTTACAAATAAGAGCACATAACAAGTAAACAAAAAACAATAAACATTAAAACCCTAGTGACACAAATTAACCCTAATGTGATTAGATTTTATAGTCCGAGGAACGAAGCAAGCCTTCCTTGATTGCGCTCCAAGTCTTGGATTAGGGTTTTGCGGATTAATTGTTGGAGACCAGAAAACATCTCTCCAATGATTGAGAACAGAAGAAGCATGATCTCTAATAATCTTCTTAATTCGAGGGTTTGTCGCTAAAGAATCGAGAACATTGCCCACATCGATAGAGAACAGGACTTGTTTTGTAACAGGCAAAGACTGCAGCTTGGTTAAGGCTTTGAGGCATCTATCTTCTAATACATCTTTTTCTGCTATCTTCACCACTATTTCAACTAATTCCCTTATTTGTTTGTCCGTTGTAATTGATCGATCTTCCCTTGATGAGTTTGTGTTATTGTTAATCAATCCACAAGAACCAATGACAAGTATGCATAGACTTCGGAAACTTTTTTTTTTGGTAATATACACTTCAGAAACTTTATTTTCCTAATCCTACAAGAATTGAGAAGGACTTTAGTTTGACGTTAACTTGATTGGATATTATTATTATTATTATTATTATTGTTATTATTATTATTATTATTATTATTATTTGTTGAGGTGTATTGTCAGGCCCTTGTTCTATCAAGCACAACCCGTTAGTTCTTTTAGCCCGCGAGATGTCTTGTGCCAATTTTTCTCCTAATATCAAAATGCTGTGTTTTGCTAACCTATACTGTAAAACAGCCAGCCCTAACCCAGTTGCAGTATTCCTATTTCTTTTTTCTCTCTCTCGCCGCTCTCATCTCTCTCAAAACCCTTTATCTTCTGTAATTATTTCTTGTCGAGTTCCATAAAAAGGCAAACAGAGAGCAAGCTTTCAAGGGTTAGGTTGTTTCTTTCTAAGATTTAGCGTTTGAGATCTTAGGACTTTTCTTTCTTACTGGGTTTAAATTTGTATTTTGTAACTTGCTCGAGTTCTTTGGGATTTCTTGGCTTGTATTGGATTCTGTTCTTTGCCTGGTCTTTAGTGCCATCATCAATAAAGTTGCTCTACTCCTTCACCCATGGATTGCGTCCCCGTCACTTCGCAGAGGATACCACGTTAAAATCGATTGTGTTCTTTATTTTTTATACGATTTATTTTTCTGTTGAATGCATGCTTGTTTTCTAGTAATTTCTAGTGCTTTTGATCAAAGAAAAAAAGGATTCAACAATAACAACTGGTATCATAGCCTATTTGGGTTTGATCTACGGTTGAATGCAAGTTATTTTATGGCTTGATCTTGTTTCTTTGCATGTTAAGACAAACTAGGGTTTTTTGGAAACATGCACTGATTTCCTTCTTGTTAATTCTGTATTTCTGCAAATTGCATGCTTTTATTTCTTCTTCTAGTTATTTTATATTTTCTTTCTTTTGATTGATTATCTCTCACAATCTGTTTGTTTTTCCCTGGGAGGAAAACTGATCTTGGAGCAAACTGGTTAAAAGAACTAAGAGATTACAAAATAAGGCTTCTAAAGGTACTTTACAAACTGCTGAGAATAAGTCAATTTAAAGAAGAAATAAAAATAAATTTTTTTATTAAATCAAACACTGTAAGTTTCCTTCATCACTCTTTTTCCAATTATTGTTTTTTGGTTTCTTAATGTCTCAGAGATAATTGTTAACATGCTTTTAATATTCCTTTGATTCTCTGATTTGCTGTTTGATCCATTACTTGTGTAAGTTTTGGATTCTTTTGATATTAGAAATCTTTAAGATTGCAATTTTTAAGGTGAAATTCTATTATAAGTTTCTTCGTTGCAATTTGCTGAAGTTTGTTTTGAAATATAAAGTTGAGTTGATTGTTGTTAATCTATCTTTGTTCTTTCTTTCTCCTTTCTTTTCTGAGATTAGTATTCATAGCTTAGATAGATCTTTAGGTCTCTCTATATTTCTTCATTCTTCATTTCTTGCCTAGTTTTCTATCCTTTTGTGCGTAATCATGTTTGTTGGAAAGATAACGATTGAAAATTTTAATGGTAAAGGTAATTATGCAATATAGAAAGAAAAAATCATAGCTGTTTTAATGTTACTAAAGTGTTATAAGGCTTTAGGGGGCAAGGATAAACTTCCTCAGTCCATGTCTGATGAAGATAAAGAGGAAGCTATGGATACTACCTACTCAGCTATGATTTTGAATTTAATTGATAATAATCTTAGAAGGGTTAAGGGTCTTAAAACTGCTATTGCTACTATAACTAAACTTGATAGTATGTATATGACCACCAATACTGCTAAAATTGCTTTTTTGAAAGAACAATTGTTTTCTTTTAAAATGAACTCTAATAAGGACATTGATAATAACTATAATGAGTTTCAAAAACTCATCATAGAATTATCAAGTGCTGAAATTGAGATTTCAGATGAAGACAAGACTATTCTATTTCAAAACTCTATTCCAGATTAGTTCAAAAGCTTGAAAAAAGCTTTGAAATGTGGAAGAGAGGATTTAGAAGTAGATGATATTACTTTGGCCCTTAGTATAAAAGAACTGGAAATAAAGATTGAGTCAAAAACTAAAGGTCAAAATGGTGAAGGGATGTTTGCTAAAGGTAAGAAAAATGGTAAAGGAAAGTCTAAATCTAAGGGTTAATCTAATCGGACAACTCAAAATAATAACCTAGTTGATAATATCCTAATGTTGCTAATAACTCTAATGGTGAAACCAATAAACCTAGGAAGTAATATATTTGTTATTATTGTAATAAGAAAGGTCATACCAAGAAATTTTGTAGACTTAGGATAAGTGGTCAACCCTTACCTAATCAAAATAAAAGCACTTGGGCTATTAACACTATAACTGAGTCTGATGCTATAGGAGCTCTCACAATCAGTCAAGATAGTAAATCTAATTCTTAGATCCTTGATTCAGGCTGCACATTTCACATACCCCTGGATAGGAGTGGTTTTCTGAATACATTCCTTTCAGAGGGGGTAAAGTGTTAATGAGCAATGATATTGCCTGTGAGATTCTAGGCATAAGTAATATTCAATTAAAATACAAAGTTGGGAGTAAAATTGTTTTAAAACATGTTAGACATGTTCCTAAAATTAAAAGAAATTTGATTTCTTTAAGTTACCTTGACAATAAGGGCTTGAAGTTTAAAGCTCAAGGTGGAGTTCTTGAGATTATAAAAAATGGTTATTGTCTTTTAAGAGAAAAATTGTGTAATGGTTTGAATTACTTGCTTGGTTCTGTGTTTGTCGGCTCCTCTGATGTTTTGACATAATCTGATAAAACTGAACTCTAGTATAAAAGGCTAGGTCATATAGGTTAAAAGGGTCTGAAAGAGTTAAAGAATAATGAAACCTCAATTTGTCTAAGTCTGCTAATTTGATGCCCTGTGATGTCTGTGCTATGGATAAAACCCATAGACAGGGTTTTAAGTCTACTAACTGTATTTATAAATTTCCTTTAGAATACATTCATAGTGATCTCTTCAGTTCTCCTAATGTTCCCCCTTCTCTGTCTAATTCCTATTATTTTTTCACTTTAATAGATAACTTTTCAACAAATATTTGAATGTATTTTTTGAAAAACAAAAATGATGTGTTTGATAAATTCTTGGATTGGAAATTGTTAGTTGAGAATCAGGCTAATTACAAAGTTAAAAAACCTTAAGAACTAATAGTGGCATAGAATTCATCAATACTCAATTTAATAACTTTTGTGAATCTAATGGGAAAATTAGACATAAAACCTCAACATAATGGGGTTTCTGAAAGATATAGCAGGGCTATTCTAAATAAGGTTAGATGCCTTCTATTAGAATATAGTCTTGCTCACTGTTTTTGGGCTGAAGCAGTAACCACAGCTTGTTACTTAATCAATAGGACACCCAACTCAGACATTGAGTTTAAGCGTCCTAATGAGTTATGGTACAATAAACCAATTAACTATAACAATCTTAGAGTTTTTGGGTGCCTTGCTTATGCTTATAATGAAGAAAGTAAACTTGATTCTAGGGCTAAGAAGTGCATTTTTCTAGGATATCCTAATAGCATTAAAGGTTTAAACTGTGGTCTTTAACTAAAAATAAAGTACTTATCAGTAGGGATGTAACCTCTAATGAAACTATTTTTCCTAAGGTTAAAGTTAACAGTCCTAATTCTATTCTGCATGATAATGTTTTGTTTGGGGTGGAGCTTGAGAAATTGAATCATGAATTAACTATTCCTAACTTCACTAAAAATGGAAACTTGAATGATAATGATCAGGTTCATGATAATAATGAAAATGGTTTGGATCAAACTGATAATAGTAATCAAAGTCAAGATGAAAGTAATAATTTGCCTATTGCTGAAAGTTTTTCTAAACCTATAAGGGAATCCAGATTTCCTTCTAAGTTTAAAGACTATGTGGTTTATGATTGTAATTATTTTAACATGCTTGATTTTACCGTTTTAAATGTTGGCGGTATAGAATTTGATGATCCTAAGTCCTTTTCAGAAGCTAGGGCTAGTAGGGATTTCGATAAGTGGAATCAAGCTATAAAAGAAGAGCTTGAATCCCTATCTAAGAATAGCACATGGGTGTTAGTTTCCAAACCTGGGGGGAAAGAGTTGGAAATTTTGGTGGAGGAAAATAAATAGAAGGGAGATGCAAAATAATAATCTCTAAACTTTATTCAAAATTTCATCTCACGAAATAATATAATATTTAGCCTATATATAGGCATATAAATTTAACTACCATAAACCTATTAATTGCACTACACATGATGAAACCCACTAACACATAACATAAATCCATTAATTTAACTAGTAATTTAATTAAAATAACATGGCCACTACTTTCATCACATCTAACAACTAATATCATGGGAATATATTATGCATTTTCTAACACTCCCTCTTGCCTAAAATGTTCCCAGTGAAACATAATTGAAAATTGCAGGAGCACTTATTGATGGTGCACTTCTCGCCAGTCAACTTATTGATGCACTTCTCATCAACTTTAAAATAATGATGCACTTTATCACCATTAAACTTGTTGATGCACACTTGTAACGAACCTTAAACTCATGGAGCACTTCTCTCTAAAAATCTATTTAGTTGTCTCTACAGCTATTTCATTTTCTTGAACTTCGCAAATCTCTTTCAAGTGACCGAAAATTTAATAAACTATTATAATAATAAAAAAATACATTCATGGTGCACCATCTCTCCATACTATTATCTTGGTGAGAAACTTCTCTTCACAACTCTCATAATGCACTTCTCATTATAAATCTGTTAAACAAGTTTTTCATCTTGTATTTCTTCAATTTTGTTGCCCATCCCCACAAGCCCCGTAAGATCATTTATGCTCTGATACCAATTGTTGGAAATTTTAGAGGATGAAAATAAATAGAAGGGAGATGCAAAATAATAATCTCTAAACTTTATTCGAAATTTCATCTCACAAAACAATACAATATTTAGCCTATATATATGCGTATAAATTCAACTACCATAAACCTACTAATTCCACTACACATGATGAAACCCACTAACACATTACATAAATCCATTAATTTAACTAGTAATTTAATTAAAATAACATGGACACTACTTTCATCACATCTAACAACTAATATCATGGGAATATTTTAGGCATTACCTAACAGAAAGGATCATAGGATGTAAATGGATTTTTAAGTGAAAACCTGCAATTTCTGGTGTTGAAAAAGAAATATTTAAGGCCAGACTAGTTGATAAGGGTTATTCTCAAGTATTTTCTCCCCTATAGTTAAGCATGTCTCAATTAGGTTGATTCTATCTCTGGTTGCTTTACATGATCTAGAATTAGAACAAATGGATGTTAAAACCGCTTTCTTACGTGGTAATCTTGAGGATGAACTATTTATGTCTTAACTTGAAGGTTTCATTGTTGAGGGCCTAGAAAATCATGTGTGCTTGCTGAAAAAAATCCTTGTATGGTCTTAAGCAATCCCCAAGACAATGGTATTTAAAATTTGATCAATTTATGATTAGTATTAAGTTTTCTAGGAGCAATTATGATTCATGTGTTTATTATAAGAAGATATCTGATAATAGTTTCATATAGCTGCTTCTTTATATGGATGGCATGCTAATTTCTTCCGAAGATAAACTTGAGATCAGTAAGTTAAAAGAAAAATTAAATACCACTTTTTAAATGAAAGATCTTGGCCCTGCTAGAACAATACTTGGTATTGATATTTTCAAGGGATAGAAAGAGAGGTTTGTTAATGTTAAATCAAATGGATTATATAAACAAAGTTTTGGATAATTTTGAGTTAAACACTAATAAACATGTTAACACTCCTATTGGTGCTCAATTTAAACTATATGCTACAAAAGGTGATCTGAGTCCCGATGTATCTGAGTTTATGTTAGATACTCTTTATCAGAATGTTGTGGGTTCTTTTATGTATGTCATGGTTTGCACCAAACCTCATATTGCTTATATTGTTAGTCTTGTTAGCAAATACATGTCCAATCCTAATAAAACTCATTGGAATGCTATTAAATGACTAAGTAGATATCTTTGTGGTAATTCTGATATGTGTTTGCTATATAGTCAAGGCCGACCTTACAATTTTTGAGGCCCTAGGTGAAGTTATATATTTTAAAAATTTTGTAGTTCATTATAAAATAAAAAATAATAAAAATTAAAATCCAAAATCAATTTCATTTTTAGTCAAATTTTTTTTATCATATTTAATGTTATTAATTAACTTAATTTACTAAGATAAGATAATTTATAATGTGAAAAAATAGTTTTTCTTCAAAAATAAAAATAAAATATAATAATAAATTTATATATTAATATTTAATGGGGTCCTTATTCTTTTGAGGCTCTAAGTGGTCGCCTTAGTGGCTTTTACTATAAGGCCACCCCTGTGTATAGGAAATCTAATGAGATTAAGATTGAGGGGTTTGTGATTCAGATTATGCAGCTGATTGTGATAAAAGGAGATCTATTTCAGGTCATTGTTTTACCCTAGGTAGAAATCTCATTAATTGGAAATCCTACTTATAACATGTTGTTGCTCTTTCTACCACAGAGGCAGAGTATATCTCTCTCACTGAAGCAGTGAAAGAGGCTTTGTGGTTAAATGGTATTTTATCCAAACTTGGTATTATATAGGAAACTATTAACATCAACTGTGATTCTCAGTCTGCAATTCATCTTTGCAAAAATGCAGTATATTATGAGAGAACTAAACATATAGACATTAAATTACATTTTGTGCGAGATATTATTACTTCTGGAGAAGTTCCAGTGATTAAGATTCATACTTATATTAATCCAATTGATTTGTTAACTGAAGTCATTCTCGTTGATAAGTTTCAGGTTGCCTTACAGAGACACTGAAATGGCATATAATCAATTTTATTTTAACAATAAGATTAAAAACCACCAATTATAAAAAAACACCATCATAGAAATAACAAAAAGACTAACAAGTCCTTCATTTTCCAACAACAACAACAACAACAACAATAATAATAATAATAGTAATAATAATAATAATAATAATAATAATAATAATAATAATAATAATGTTATTGTTAAATCCTTTATTTCTTTGATCAAAAGCACCGGAAATTATTAGAAACAAGCATGCATTCAATATAAAAATAAATGGCATAAAAAATAAAGAACATAATTGATTTTAACGTGGTATCCTCAGCTACCAAGTGACGGGGGGAGGCGATCCACGGGTGAAGGAGTAGAGAAACTTTATTGATGATGGCTCTAAAGACCAGATAAAGAATAGAATCCAATACAAGCCAAGAAAACCCAAAAAACTTAAACAAGCTACAAAATACAGATTTATACCCAGTAAGAAAGAAAAGCTCTAAAATCTCAAAGGCTAAATCTCATAAAGAAACAACCTAACCCTTGAAAGCTTGCTCTCTATTTGCCTCTTTCTGGAACACGCCTTATATAGATGAGAACTCCATTGGTAACAAGGAAACTGCCTAAAAAAGAAATGATCATCAGTACATGATCAAAAGAAATCAATCATAGAAGATAAAGGGTTTTGAGAGAGATAGGAGAAAAAAGAAATGGGAATATTGCAACTGTGTTGGGCTTAGGTGTTTTATAGTGCGGGTTAGCAAAACACAGCGATTGAGAATAGGGAAAAAATGGGCACACCTGCATCTCGCAGGCTAATAGAACTAATGGGCTTGCACTGAACTTTGATGCGCTTACTAGAACAAGGGCCAACACTAGACCTCAACATTCTCCAACTTTGGTCCTTGAGTGCCTCCAATCAATAAAGCCGCTTCAACACTCCCTTTATTACCATTACAAATAAGGGAAATCACCAATCAAGCTTTAAAGGTACAATTTGCCACAGAGTCAAAATTGCACGGAGTCAAAATCTGATGCATGACTGTTTTTCAAGAGAGAAGTTGAAAACATAGAAGAGATAAAATGAAAATATTATAAATTTTAGAAAACAAAGGTCAGATTTTGAATGGGAGAGATCGAAGAAGACACCAAATTGAAGACAGTAGATTTTGTTATCTTGTGGTTTGTAATTTAATTTAATATGTAAGCAATTCAAATAAGTATATGAAATAATTATTAAATTTGTTTTATAAGTACGAAAATAACTTAGTTGGAATTGCTTTTTTGAAGTTATAATAATACACTTCAAAGTATTTTCAAACATATTTCACCAAACTTATAAGAGATAACCAACACTATTTTAAAATAGTAATTGTGTTTTATCAATAAAAAAGTAATAATTGTGTATCCCTTCTTTCATGAAAAAGATGCTAAGTATTTATAAATGTGGACACAAAAATAGTACCCCTTAATCCCTTCACCTCCTCTGCACTGTCTCCATTATATTAAGCTTTTGATAAAGGATTGGTTTAATTAATTAAATATGTTTTGTTCTTAATGATGTCATTATGTTTTAGTTTAGTCCGCTAATTTACCCAAGTTGACTAGTTACAAAAATACCCATTATTTGTTTTCTAAGGTCATTTATGCCCTTGTGTTTGCACTTGTGGTTTCTTTATATTGGGGAAGGTCAATTGGAATGCATATGCAAACAATGCAATCATACCCACATGCTCCATTTAAGGTATTTTGATCAAATTGCACTACTGGTTTGGTTCATGGAGAAAGTACTAATTTGGCCTTCAATTTGCCATGAGACGATAATACCCTTTTAATATCAGGTTTTCTTCTTTAGTAGAGGAATCAACTAGGATCTTGATGCTTTTAGTGGCAGATTTCAACGGGTTAGCTCTAGTAGAGGAATCAACTATCTTCATGCATTTAGGGACTGATTTCAACCGGTGAATTAGATTCGATACGGGACCAACTTTAATTGGGCTTTACATAAAGGAAAATGGTAAAAGATACACACGTCTCAGTAAAATATTTACAAAATTCACTATTAAGTTAAATTAATTACACATTTAGAAAAAAATATAAACAATTTATAAATTAACAAAAACAGGAGAATATTTTCTTCTGTTTTTGTTAATTCATGGATTTTCCCCGGAAAACAAACTAAATCACTGGAATTGCAATGAACTTGCTTCTCTAAGTTCTCCAACGACACAACGACGAACCTTGAACTAAATTTCGGTGGAGAAATCGTTGAAAAAATCCCCTTTCAAGTGAAAAAAAATTAAAGAAAAGAAAAGAAAAAAATTAAATAGAAAAATCAGAGGAAGATGGAAAAGAAAGTCAACAGTAGCTGATTTTTTTCAACTCATGCCATGTCACTATCACATAGGATGGAGAGAATTAAATGATGAGTTTAAATAACTGCGAGTATGTTGTCAAAGTTCAGGGAGGCATGAGAATTTTTGACCTAAATTAGGGAATGCTGTTGGGGCATTATTTCTTAATATTAATTATAAATGTTTGATATATTATTGTACCCAATATAATTGAGTAATTTGATTCAATGAAAAAACATTTAACATCCACAAACAAATGATATAAAAGTATAAACTGGAAAAAACATTCTTTCATTAATTAGAGAAGTTGAAACAAGAAATTAACAACGGTATAAAGTTACAAATAAACCACAAGTGAAAACGGTATAAAGTTACAAATAAAAAAAAGTAAACCACAAGCATTGTTTTAAAAAGCGTTAGCAGTTAATCGGACGGTCGGAGCTTAAAAACGCTTAGGCGAGAGTTAGACGTGAGCTAGACGAATTTGTATTTTTTATTTTTAAGTATTATATATATCTATAAATTTAACTTAAAAGTAAATTATACTAATATAAAGTATAAAAACATAATTAAGACGATGTTTTAAGAATCGCTAAGTGGCATACAACATATTGTTTCCGGCTTTTTACGAATATATAAAAAAAATAAAATTTCATTTCATCCCAACATTTGAGTCATAACTTTCGTTGACCAAACAAGTTTCAAAATTAAAGTTATAAATTCCAACCCCACCATTCATGCTACTATTCTAGTGCATTATTCACACACTATTTACTTTTTTAATTTCCAATGTTATTTTGCCATTATCTCTCAAACCGTTCATTTTTTTGTCATGCTGCTTTAGAGTTTTTTGTTCGTCTCATTTTTATCTTCGAAACGCCATCCATTGTGATATACTTTTTCAAAACTTTTTTTCAACTGTTCGATATGTGGTAGGTAAGTGGTAGATATATGGTAAGAATCGTATTTTTATATGTTTAAATTTATGTTTTTAATTTAACAAAATCTGGTAAGTATCTGGTAAGTAACTGGTAAGAATCGTATTTTCATATGTCTTTAATGTGTTTTTAATTCAACAGAATCTGATAGGTATCGAGTACGTAATTGGCAGGTAACTAGTAAAAATCGTATTTTCATAAGTTTTTAATTTCTTACCAGATACGTACCAGTTTCTTACCAGTTACGTACCAAATTTTGTTGAATTAAAAACAGAAACTAAAAACATATGAAAATATAATTTTTACCATTTACTTACCAGTTTCTTATCAGATACCTACTAGATTCTATTTAATTAAAAACATCAATTAAAAACATATGAAAATACTATTCTTACGAGTTACCTTCTAGTTACTTATCAGATTCCTATCATATTCTGTTACATTAAAAATAGAAATTAAACACATATGAACATACGATTTTTACCAGTTATGTACTAGATACCTACCAGATTCTGTTGAATTAAAAACATACATTAAAAACATATGAAAATACAATACTTACCAGCTACCTACCAATTACTTACCCGTTACCTACCAATTACTTACCAGATACTTACCAAATTATGTTGAATTAAAAACAGAAATTCAAACATCTAAAAATACGATTCTTACCAGATATCTACCAGCTACTTACTAGATATTGAACAACTGAAAAAATAATTTGAAAAAGTATGTCACAGTGGATGGCGTTTTGAAGATAAAAATGAGACAAACAAAAAACTATAAAGCGACATGTCAAAAAAAATGAACGGTTTGAAAGATAATGTCAAAATAAGATGAAAAAAATTAATCGTGTGTGAATAGTAGCATTAACAGTAACATGAATAGTAGTGGAACGTGGAAGGTATAGGAGAAGAATGAAAACTTAAAATTGGTCATATAGTGCAAAGAAATCATAAAAGGTTAATTTAGTAAATATGAAACTTAAATCATATATTTTCAACAATTTCCCTATTGTTTCTCACTTTGAGACTCAAAATGACAATTTTATTGTGTGAACACTTTAATGTACTTTAGTTTTAACAACTAAACTATATTTTGCTAGTAAACTATGATTATTATAAATAATTGTACCATAAAAAAATCTAAATTAGGCCCTGTCTAGGGGGGAAAATCGGACTAGGAGGTACCTAGGCGGCAATAAATCGACCGAGCGCCTGCTAGGGCCCTAGGAATGAAAAGTCGGGCGGCAAACTCCAAAATAGCGCCCAGGAGGGGACTAGTCAGGTGGGGATTTTTAAAATAGTGCCATGAGTAAATAAACTGATCAACATAGTTTTTGAAAAGTTAAAACCCAAATGACACAAATTGACCCTAATGCGATTAGATTCATTAGTTCGGGGAATGAAGCAAACCTTCCTTGATTGTGCTCCAAGTCTTGCTATTTTCATATGGCTTCTCTAAATGTTGTGATAACAATTGAACAACACACGGAATACTAGGCCTTATGTTGGTGAGTTATAACTACTAACCTAGTAAAAGTTGTCCACCTATAAATCCGATGAATTTCCACTAGTGCAGAAAAAGGCTTTAAGGACCGTAATATTGGGCTTTTCAGAAAGGTTCAGAGCCCTCTGCGTAGCCCGCAATGGGATTGATCAAGCCTTATTGCAGACAGTTCTAAATTGTTTGAAATAAGGAGCATTGCGGACGGGTTTTCTATAAGAATCATCCTCAATAGAGTGCGAAAAGGGCGCGCCCTATTTAGCGCTCTGAACAATGCATACGGTTATACATTTATAACCATCCGCATTGGTAATTATTCCGAACGGTTGTAATAAACAAACGTTATAAATACTTAGACTTTTTTAAAAATTTATTTTAATGCCACATTTTCTCACAATCAATATGAACTTGTAAAAAGCAGCAGTATAAACTATATTATGAATCCCAAACTCATATTCATTTCTCCAAAACAGTACAATTGATTTCTCCAAAACAAAACTCTTCGTACACATTAAAATTAAACACTTTCTTGCAATTACAATAATAGTTAACGTTAATATTTTCAAGCCTAGCTAACTCTAATAAAACCTTTTTTTAGAAGTAAGGGACATGAATGGAAGAGCGAGGGTAACATTACATCCTCAATGATCCACCGCTTACATAGCTCACCCCAAGGGAGCACACCCAATGAACAACCATGGGGACGCTGCCCTTCCCCACTCCTCTAAACCCCTACTCTATGTATATTAATATAAATAAAACTATATCCTAAATCTCAAGGTGAGATAAAGGGAGAGTCATTATAAGAAAGTAGTAAATTCGGAAAATTAAGGACATCTGACGCTACAAAATAAGATGTCGCCTACTATACTTAAAAATAAACCAACACAGGTGGATGCTTGAATTGAGAAGATCTTCTAAGCCCATCACCCCTTCAAACATAAATTTATTTCTTCTTTTCCATAAGGACCAAGCAATTACAAACCATTGAGACGTACCAATGTCACGGCCTATACCCACGGAGAAGAGGTCTCGTTATATGAGCAAAAAATCAGCCCCCAACAATGCCACGATCACCGATAGCCCAAATAATTGAAAAGCTTGGGCCCATACATTACAACTACCAAAGCAATGAAACAAGGAATGTTCAGTTGTTTCTTCCTCATCACAAAATGCACATTTACCATCAAGAACAACTTGGCTAACATAATTAAAAAGGTACGCTTTCATTGGTAGTCTTCTATGTAATGCAAGCCAACCAAAAAATTGAACTTTAGGAAGAAGACACGCATCCCATACCAACATAAAATCTATTACCGATTTAGGCCATTGAGGCGTGTTATAATAACCTAAACAAAAGGTTGAGGTTGAGAACATCTCCTTATCACCCAAATCCCATAAGAAATGATCCATGGCCCTAGAGAATATTACTTGATGCTACTGCCCCCTACCTAAACCGTCCCCACCCTATAAAAAAAGATACGAACAACACTGAATAATCTAATTCTAAAGCTGAGCACCTCTTTCCCGACCTAAAGTTCTTAAATTTTTTTTCCAAAAGGGCCTGAAAAATGTTGTTACCCCAAATAAATAATAACACCCCTCTTGTACTGAACAAAGTTTCCTATTACACATTCGATAAAGGTCAGGAAATAAGGTCTCCAATGCTAAATTTATTGTCCAATGGTCGTGCCAAAAAGAACAATCCCCGCCATTTCCCACCTCCACCCGCACGTTTGATTTAAAAAATTCTAAAAGCAATATTCCTAATACAATATAAAACAATCCCTTTCCAAGTGTGCGATAGATTCCTTCCCTTATAATGTTCAAGTGACCACCACAATGAGAACCCATATCTTCTAACACAAATCTCATACCATAAGGACCCCTGCTCCCCATTCTAAGTCTCCAAATTCATTTCAATAGTAAACTACAACTAACCAACTTAAAGTCCCTTATAAAAGGGCCTCCTAAGTTTTTAGGTAGAGATATCGTCTCCCAGCTAACCTTACCAATACCCTAGAGTTTGAGTCTCCCTTCTAAAAAAATTCCTCATTAATTACACAAGTCTTTCATTAACTACTACATGCATTTTATTCAATGAGAGTAAATAGATCAGAAGAGATGACAATAACGATTTCAAAAGCACCACTTGGCCAATACAAGATAAACATTGTCCAATCAAACTTGAAAGGTGTTTTTGGAACTTGCTAATCAACACGTTCTAATAAGACACCGAGATCCATTTAGAGCTGAGAGGAGTTCCAAGATAAGTAATCAGGAACTTCTCTACCTTACATCCCAAAATCCTTGCACATGATTATAAAACTGATTCCTCTACATGGAAACCCATGATAGAGCTTTTATTAATTAATTCTCAAGCCATAAATTAATTTAAAACACCGTAAAATGTGAACAAAGATAGGTAAAAGAGACTCAGCTGCCAATAAAAAACACATTGTATCATCTGCAAACTGAAGGATAAAAATATCCACATCTGAGCCATCAACATAAAAACGCAGGCTGCAATCCCTTATAAATGCTAGTATTAAATAGTTGTTTTAGACCCTCACTTTCCAATAAAAAAATAAATGGAGAAACGGGATCACCCTGTTTAACCCCTCTTTCCAATTTAATCGGATCACCCGGACTCCCATTGACAAGGACTAACATAACATAATTTTCTCTACAACTTGCTAACCATCTAATCCACTTCTCATCAAATCGCATTCTCTTGAAAACCGCATCAATATAAGGCCATGATATAAAATCATAAGCTTTGTGGAAATTATTGGAAATCAAGCATCCGAACAAAAATTCTAGAAGACATTATTTGGATCACTATTTTGAAAGTAAATAAAATCCAAAGTCCAAACCAATCGTCTGAAACAAACAAGAAGAATGCATCATAATTAAGAACTTAAAGAAAACAAAAGTGCTAGCTGAAATAGACCATCTAAATGATGGTTTGAAAGAAATAAACCATCCATTTCAAAAGGATCGCATGTGGACTTAGCACTAAATGGAAACAAGTCACTAAGTCCAAGGAAATATGCATCCTCTCTGAAGAATAGAATATAGCATTCCCAAAGCATAAGAAGGTAGCATCCGAAGAAGTCAATTGATTAAAGTATCACATGGATAAGTTAAAATCTGAAGACATCAGGAAGATTCAAATGTCAGACAAAGGGAAAATATTTGAATAACAATTTCTCCCTCCAATATTTGTCTCACTCAAAAATACTATTTACCTTAGAGATTGTGAAAGTGACAGCTTGAACACAATTCAAAAAAGGATAAAAGGACTGACAGGGAAAGAGAAAAAGGTAACAACTTTTTTACATAGACCAATAGCAAGCTGCGTGGAGTCCAAACAAAAGAAATAGCTTCCTGGAATTTAACAAAACACAAAATGCCAAATAAATGACTATTGACAACTTTTGTCTCTCAAATCCTATTAATACAAAAGATCATTTAATTGGTCTAACGGATAGATCAATGGCTACAGAAGTGCAACCTCATATCTAATCCATGGTGAAGATTCAAGTACATTCCAATGGAAAACAATGGCTCTATTTTTTATCCTAGCCTATAAAAGTCAAGCTTCACAAGTTGAGAAGAGGCTGATTGATTCTAGAGTTAATAATATCGTAAGAAATCCACTAATCAACCAGTTACTATAATCTCTCCGAGAACCATACTATTTCCAGTCTATTTTGTAAGGATTCTGAAGTGACATTATAAACTTAAAGAATGCACAACCCCAAACCTTTTCTAAAATAAAGTGCAAAAGATCTCATACTTGGGTGAGTATTGGGATTGGGACTCAGCTTAGAGTTGGTGCTCTAAGTGGTATATCCCTATAGGACTTAGATTAGACTTGGGTATTTTAAGTGGTATTTTCTACTAAAGAAAGAGGACTCAACCAGAAGTTGGTGCTTTTGGTGATATATCCTACATCTAGAAGAGGGGTCACCGTCCGAAGATAAGCTCAAGGGGACTCAACTAGAAGTTGGTGCTTTTAGTGGTATATCCTAAATCCGGAGGAGAATAAATCTCTATAGAATACTATAAGACTTGATTCCTCCCCATTAAAAGGAATCACACTAGTGGACAAAGCTTGGAGGAGGAAACTCCAGGGACTAGGGTAGGCGGGGCCGAACTAGGATAAAATGCTTGTGTGTGATTTTCTTAAACTCTCTACTTTGTTGCATTATGATTTATATCTACATCATCCGGAAACAATTCATCTAAAAAAATTAAACACGCTACATAGACTTTTTATAAGTCTATAAATTCCATGAAAAAGGGTCATTCACCGCCCTCTGACCCTAAATACGTACACACGGGTACCTACATGTGGTATTAGAGCATGTGCTCATAACTAGAGATCTAATAATCTCGAGCTAAAGGTCCATATTTTGATTCAAAAATCATAATGAGTTTTAATAACTCATAGCTTCTTCCAGAGGGTATGTCCATTATGCATCCTTCACTCTTCACCGGTGAACACTACATGTTCTAGAAAAACCAGATGAAGAATTTCATTCAAGCTTAAATCATGCTATCATGGATGGCCATAAAATATGGCCCTTATATTCCAACCATTGAGGTGGAAGGCGTAACCACTAGAAAACCATAAAGCTAATAGGATGAAAATGATTATAAAAAGTTGCACGAAAATGCAAATGATATTAATATGATCCATTGTAGTTTGAGTGTAATAGAATTTAACAGGATCTCAGGATGTGAAACTACTCAAAAAATCTGGCAAAAACTTAAAGTAACTTATCAAAGCATAAGCAAAGTCAAACAAGCCAAAATTGATCTACTCCAACAAAAGCTTGAAGCATTCAAGATGGAACCCAAAGAATCAATCAATAACATGAACACCAAATATAGAAACCTAGTGAATGAGAGGAAGAGGCTTCGAAAGGAGATCATTGAGGAGAAGGTGGTAAAGAAGATCCTCCGGAGTCCCACTAAAGAGTGGGATGACAAAAAGACTGTAATTAAGAAAGCTAATGATCTGAAATTCTATAGCTATGATGGCCTCATCAGCTATACCCTAACTCAAGAGCTATCCTTGGAAAGATATAGCTAGCAAGAGAAGAAGCTTGAGGAGAAAAAGAAAACAATTGCATTAAAGGCAAAGTCATCCAGAACAGAGTCCTTCAGATTAGAAGGACAATCAAAGTTATATTCCTGTAAAAAATGGCAATGTGGTAATGCTAAGCAGAGGGAATTCGACAAACTCCTATAAGAGGAAGAATGAACATCAAGAAGATGCTTTAGGAAACCTGATTCCAGAAATTGGAAAGAATCCAAGAAAGATAAGTACAAGAAGGGTCCGGAAGAAAAGAAGGATCCGGAGGAAGACATTACCTGCTATGATTGCAAAAAAAGGGACATTTCAAAATGAACTATCCGAAGCTCAAAAAGAATAAAGACTATAAGAAGAAGGCAATGGTGGCTATATGGAGCAATAGTGAGAAAAGTTGCAGCTCATCTTCAATAAAAGAAGAACAAACTGCCAATTATGCTTTTATGGCACGAATAAAGCCGAAAGCAGAATCATCTGGAAGAAAAACAACTCAACAAATCCCTGAGGTATCAAAAGAATCAGAATCAGAGTCAGTCAGTATAGAAGTAAACTCTTACTCTAACTCTTTTTCTAACATTGAACTTGCTAGGGCTTTAGGAATTGTGATCAACAATGCGAGGAAGAATGCAAAGTCTCTCAAATCTCTTAAAAGACAACTAATAGAGCTCACTAAAGTAAATAAAGCTATGACCCAAGACATCCATCTGACAAGGGGTACAAAGCACATTGATGCTACTGAAGTAAACCACTTGAAAAATCAATTATAAAAGTTAAGCGCCAACCTATTTAGGCTTGATAGGGAACTAACCTTATAAAGGAAGCATCTGGAAGAAAACTAGAGCCCACAAATCAAAAATGAAATCCAAAAGCTTCACAAAAAAGAAGAAGAAATTCCATCAAACAATCCCAAGGGAAATGACATGAAGCCAATTAAAAAGAAAGAGGGTCTATAAGAAAACCACCTCATGATCGAGGATACTTTGATGTTTAAGAAGAAAAAGGTGTGAAGGTTTGTTATCACAAACAAGTCAGAAAAAGAAAGAAGCCAAATCAAAGCACACATATCTCCGGATGAACTTTTTGTGCTAAGAATAATCATACAACTAAAGTATAGAGATTCAAAAATAATTTTGACACTCATCCACAACTTGAAATGGTGGCTAACCCGAGAGGACCCAAGTCTGATTGGGGACCCAAAATCACTTAATTTGTTTTGTAGGTATGTCTTGAATCAACACAAAATTTAACAAGCCTAACAAACTGATAGTGGATGATGAAGGCAGGTAATTCGTGGTGAAAAACCTTCATCACACTAACCCGGATGAGAAAGCAAGTCAAAATCCGAAAAGATATAATTCTGGAAGAGAGAAAAAATCCTCTGAAACAGATGACTCTAGAATTGAGATTAGCACTAAATAATCTCTACAATCATGAGATAAGGAGATGAAGGCAAGATGATGACTATACAAGAAAATCTAGATCAACCCTCAAGAATAAGCTTTTTCAAGAAACCATTTAAGAAGAGATATGTGATAAAGAAATTATCTAGACTTAAAGACTCAAACCATCTGGATCATATCCACAAGCTGAAGAAGATCCTCTAATAATTAAGGCAACACACTAAGCCAAGATTTAAAAAGGAGGTTCCAGAAGAGGAAAAGTGAAATTTGCTCAAGAAGCTAACTCTGGAGAAAGAAAACAAAGAAGAAAATGAGATGTGCAAAACTTCTTAGTCCGAAAGAAAAATCTTGCCAGCTGTGTGGTGTCGATGACGTGTCGGTCTCCTTTAGCGCCTGTATGAGAGAGGCAGGGCCCACTGGGGTTTTAGTTAGATTT
The DNA here is from genome assembly GCA_947683365.1 of Euphorbia pulcherrima. Classification (NCBI taxonomy): domain Eukaryota; kingdom Viridiplantae; phylum Streptophyta; class Magnoliopsida; order Malpighiales; family Euphorbiaceae; genus Euphorbia; species Euphorbia pulcherrima. Next base: position 13,503,198 of record CANTUS010000010.1, on the reverse strand, counting down.
AGGCATGACAAAACATTTTTAGTTAAAGTTTGCACAATAAGCCAATTTTAATGAATAAAAGAATCGACAACCAAATCCCGATACAATTGATAGAGTCACCATCCAAGTTTTCTACTTGGGAAAGAGTTTTGGTGCGGTTCCCTCTAGGCAGGAGACTCATACCTGTTGGGTCAGAGATTCGGGTATCGGATGAGTCACTTATTTCTCATTTAGTTGATTCAAAAGTACATTCATCGCGTAAAATCGTTTTAGTTTTCATCATTTAGGAAATTATCACAGAATTCCTATTTCAACACACTTTCACACTCGTTAGATCCATTTACATATTACAATAAAGCACAAGTAATAAATGGGGGAATTGCAAATAGATCCTATACTTTTATTTTAAGTTATAAAATAAAATAAAAATAAATTCTCCTGTATCCACAGGCGGTAGCACAGTTTATGGCACACCACAAATCAGCAATTTCATGAATTTTGTTGTAAAAACATAATTCAAATTTTGTGGGTTGATTTATCAAATTATTAGTGGAAATGATCGCATGGCAAATGGTGAGTTACATTGATTTTAACCGATTTAAAATATGGATTTTAAATTCTGCCTGGGGGGCCAGTACCCGTAAAGATGAGGGGCACCGTATGGGTACCAGGGAGGGCCGGTATGGGTGTGGAGCACCCATACTGGTCCTATCTAGTGCAAGGCAGAAACTTGGTTCAGTTAAGTTACAGATTATGGATTAGTAGATTGGTGGCAGAAATGGTAAAATAACAAAAAAAGGGATTTCCTTCTGTATGAGTATGGCGCACTAAATTGATATCTTCTGGGATATATAGAGCCAACAACACTCATATGGGTGAGGACCATACTCGAGATAAGAAATTAAAGCAACAGATATAATGGAAGCAATAAACAATAATTATAACGAAATAATTGATATGTGAGTCTGTTTGAAACTCAGGAGCGTTACCTTTTTGATGTGAATCCACTTTGAGGTGATCCCTTTACTGTTGAGAGAGCCCAACCAAAGTAGATGGAATAAGACTATTTAGTTGAGTATTTGTGTGGACAAAATCTCCCCTAAATGCTAATGAATGAAGTTAGGAATGAATAAAATGTGGACAAAACCTCAAAAGAAGGGTTTTCTCCCTATTTTATATGTCATATACCCCCCACTATCCCTTTTCTATACCTTTATAAATTGCTAGAGTTTTAGAATAATTTTCATATGAAAAATGAGTGTGTGTGAAATGTGAAGGGAAGACCCTTTTTATAGGGAAAAGGAGGTCTAAACGCAATAAATCACTTTTAAGTCCTGCCTTTTCCCAAAAATGGTAAGAGAATAGTTTTGAAAAGGTATTAATAGGAAACAACCATACCCGTACAGGTGGGGCCCCACCTATACTAGTACTAGTGGACCTGTACGGGTTCCCCCCATGCGTACGGAAGGTAGTCACCTATACGGGTCTGCGGGTGGATTTGTACCACTATACAGCAACTATACGGGTACCTAAGGTCAATCTAGGTCACTGTGCTATGGCTAAACTCAACTTAGCAGTAGTAGGAACACCTTAGATGGACAACATCTAAAAGATATTGCATCATATAGCTCTCATCATAGTTTCGTGAGAAGGATCATTAAAATCCAGTGCTCATAGAGTGCCCCTCGTAGGATCATTGCAGATATAGATCTGTATGATCTTACGATATGAGCGGGGGTTTAAAAGTCATACCTGAGGTGATGACATGGGCTGGTTCCTTTGAGGCAAACTTCTTTTGTTTGCTGATGCGTACCCCTTGTAACTCTACCAGGGAAGGTATGTGTATCCTTTTCTTGAGGCAGATGACTTACCTTTTATTATTGTGCATATTCCTAATGACTCTACTAAAGGAAAGTGTGTATCCCTTTCTTAAGGTGGATAACTCTCCTGCTAGGGAATTTTGAATGACCTAAAAAAGAATAATAATCAAACACCGAATCAATTATTGTCTAAGCAGATGCTTTTTATTCTTAATTGCCTTTTGTGGAAATAAAAATATTTTTGCCCCTTCAATTAAGAATAAAGAGGTGTGTATCGAAAATCATGTGTGGGAAATGCCGGGTTGGCCCGTTTACCACTTATTTTACCTCTGGGGAATACCCCTAGGGTGAGTGCCCTTAGGTTGGTTTATGGATGCTCCTGGAATAATGAGGGGATGCCCCTAGATGTGATCTCACTACTAGGAGGTGGGGGGATACCCCTAGATTTGATCCCACTACTGGGAGGTGGGGGGATGCCCCTAAATTTGTTCCTATTACTGGGAAGTGAGGGGATGCCCTGGGATTTAATCCCGTAACTAGAAGTAGGGGGATGCCTTCTAGATTTGATCTCGTTATTGGGAAATGGGGGATGCCCTTAGATTTGTTCCCGTTACTGGGAAGTGGGGGGATGCCCCTGGATTTGATCTCGCTACTAAGAGGTGGGGGATGCCCTTGGATTTAATCCCACTATTGGGAAGCGGGGGGATGCCCTTGGATTTAATTTCGCTACTAGGAAGTGAAGGGATGCCCCTGGATTTTATCCCACTACTAGAAAGTGGGGGGGGGGGGTGCCCCTAGAGTTAATCCCATTATTGGGAAGTGCAAGGGATGCCCCTGGATTTAATCCCGCTACTAGGAAGCGGGGTGATGCCCCTAGATTTGATCCCGTTACTGGGAAGTGGGGGGATGCCCCTAGATTTTATCTCGTTACTAGGAAGTGGGGCTCCTGGATTTGATCCTATTAATGGTAAGTGGGGGATACCCCTAGATTTGATCCCGTTATTAGGAAGTGGTTGATGCCCCAGGATTTGATCCCATTATTAGGAAGTGGGGATGCCCCTAGAGTTGATCCCATTATTGGGAAGTGGGGGGATGCCCCTGGATTTGATCCTATTACTAAGAAGTGGAGGGATGCCCCTGGATTTAATCCTGTTACTAAAAAGTAGCGGGATGCCCCTGGATTTGATCCCATTATTAGGAAGTGGGGGGATGCCCCTAGATTTGATCTCGTTACTGGAAAGTGGGGGGATGCCCCTTGGACGGAGTCCCTTTTGTGAGAACTGGTATTGTGAATCTTTCTTCACTTTTATGAGACAACTGTTTAGAATTTGCCCATGGGTGTTAGTTGATAGAGGGTGCCCCTCGATGGTATCCACTATTAAAGAATGGAGGGATGCCCCTCGATTGACTACTTTCCTGGAGAGGTGTCTTCCTGGATGATTCTTCTGCTGGGGATTTCTTCTAGGATAACATTTTCTTGGTTTAGGTAAGAATTGCTTATCTTATAGGGATCATTGCCCCTTGATTTTTTAATAGGTTGGGGATCCTTCCCTTGAATGAACCTGCATATGAAAAGGTATTCCCGTTAGTAATTGCCCTGACATGGCTTACCTTGATTCTTGATTGACTTTGTGTGGATAAAAATATTTGCCCTTTCAATAAATGATCAAGGTAAGCTAGGGGTTTAGCCCCTAATTAGCTGAAAGACTGGGGTTTGCAAAGTGGGGTTTGCCCCAATTAGGATCTGATGTGCCCTTGCCGCTGATCAATTCTAGTTTCGCTTGGAAAACCATTCTTGAATAGGAGGGAGGGCCCATATGGCTAGGTAGGAGTCGTACTCCTCATACTGACCCGTATGGCTGAGAAGCTGTTGGATGGGATGCTTGCACCTGCTGTTTGAGGAATATTGCCCCCATTTGAAAAATTGTCTTAAGGGGACCCGTACGGGTGGAGTTTTGCTAAGGTGGGGCCCGTACGGGTGGGATGGACCCATACTGGTCCCTTCTTCAGCGATTGAATGTCCAAAACTTGGTTTTCTGTGACATTTTTCTAATTTTTAAGTTGTCCACTGTATCCTTACCCTATTAAACCATTGTTTCCCCTTTGCAGTTCATGTGTAAGACTGTGGGAGCCTTGAGCTTTTGCAGAGAGTGGTACGAGGTTATTTGAGCTACTAGGGATGCTAAGCTGTTGGCCCACATTGGCCCATTCAGGGTTCACTAATATCGTCAGAGCCGTTCCCCATGCTAGGTTTTCCCAAGAAATCAGAGATTCCTTACATCATTTCTAAGGACTTGGTAGGGTCAGGCCCTGGCTACAGTGCAATATAGGGAGTTCCTTCGCCAGCTGCGCTCAGATCAGGTAAACTTCTTCTCTAGTAAACCTACATTTTACATTTCAACAAACCATTAGTCGAAACTATATTTACAAGGTTATGATACTCATAGTGCATTTATTTTGTGTAGGCCATTCGAGACCCATGGGAGAGGTTGGATACATGTAGGGGCATTGAGCGGATGCAAGGCGGCATAGAAGACAACCGTTTTATCCTAGAGTCACCAATTTCCTTTGAGTGGTATTTTAACGAACGGGTCCTAGGGTGGAGGGCTAGTGCTGTGGTAGAGAGACCGATCCCTCCCCCTGATCCTAGTGGGAGTCTTTGGATTGCATCTGATGCGTGGTACTGACTAGGGGTTGTACTTGTTCATTCGAGATTTACTGTTAGCTCAGGATGCACTAGCTTCTGTAAGTTTCTTTTACCTATAAAATTAACAAACTATGCATGCCATGACATTTATATATGTGTTTATGACTTTTGTTAGCCATGGAGCATGGTAGGTCCATTTAGGCCTTGGAGGCTGGAGAGGAGAGGGCTAGATTCTTAGAGGAGCAGCTGCGGGCCGCGACTACTGAGGCTGATTAGGCTAGGGCTGAGACTGCTCGAGCTAGGGATGAGATTGAGATGTTGTGGGGTCAGTTGGCATAGATGACTGAGGATAGACAAACACTAGAGCCACCTAATCTTGTGTCGAAGGAGGACCTTTCTGCATACTGAGTGGCACCGGCCTTGACCCAGAGGGGTGGAGCCGAGAAAGAGGTGGATCAGTGTGCTGGGGTAGCTCATGCTATGGCTGGGGGTGCCATAGGAACTGATGACCATGTGATGATCAACATGGATGACCTGCTGGCGGACTCGAATGACCATACTCTTGAGGGGCGCTCGAGACAGGATCCCTTAGTAGCTTAGACCATGATATACTTTCATTTTCCAGATGTTTAATACTTTTGGGTCCTATGTGGTGTACTTTTGTTGTGAGCTTGGATTGGCACTTCTATTGTTTTACTTTTATTTATGCTGAACTTTTCCTTCTCTCAATGACGTTCTAATTTTTGCATAGGCCATTTGGTGTGAGATGACCTATCGAACTTTTATTTGTCCAAATTTTTGCCTGAATTGTCCTTGACGGCTCAACTCAGCAGACTTTTCTTTTTTTTGCACTAACTTTTGCCTGGACCGCCCTTTCGGGTTTTCAATCTATTAAGCTTTTTCTTACTTGTCTGGGCCTTTGATTGATCCTTTGGCTTAAGGATATTGTTGTCTTGTCCTTATTTGATAAAGGCTTAATTTGCTGGTGAATTCGACTAGCAACCAAACTTTTAAAGCTTTAGATTATTGAGAGACTAGCCCGATTGAGATCGATGGATATTACCAAGATTTTGGATGAGATCCGCATGCCTATTGTAGACTCGTACAGGCTTGTATGGATGCCTATACTTCTTTGTACTAGTGACTTGATTGAATGAGATTCATTCTTTGCACATTACGGGAATGTGCCTTTCGAGGTGTCCCAACCGTAATATGGTGCAAGCAAGATGATGTTAGTGGAAACACTAAGCACTTCGGATGATGTGTTCTATCAAGTAGCTTCATAGTGGGAAAACTAAACTGGAGGGATCCCAACTATGAAATGTTGCTATTACAAATGATGCTTGAAGAACAAAAGTAAATGCGAAATACTGCCATTTTTGAATTGAGTTCTAACTTTTGCATAGACTGCTTGATGTGATGCGATCTATCAAATTGATTTTGTATTTTTCTTTTGGCTTAACTTTTGCATGAACTGTCCTTGGCGACTCAGTTCAGCTGAATTTTTCCGACTTTTGCATAAGCCTTATTATTTTTTTTTCTATTTTTTTTTCTTTTTGTGGCTTATCGGTATTTTGTCTATTATTGAATGATACGTGTAGTATAGATAATAACAAAGATACAAAATGTAGAGAAGAAACTAATGTTCATATACTTGTGATCATTTGACCTTAAAGACATGCATGCATTCATAAGTCCCGGATTCTTAACAAATCATATCATGTTTGTCGATGAAATCAAATTTGAGTGCATAGGCAATGGCATTAGTTTCCAATGATTAACCCTTACCCAATTTCTAGTCCTTTTACAGATTTTCTGGAAAGCAACTGATGTTTTTCTCTCGATGCCCTAACTTTTTCCTAAGCCGCCCTTTTCGGGTTTTCAACTTAGCTGGCTTTATTTGGAGTACCCTAACTTTTACCTGACCAGTTTATGGAATACCGATCAGCGAGTTGCACCCTAATTTTTGCTCAAGCAGTAGAGGACCACTTGCTGGGTGATTTATTTTTTATTTCTTTTATTCTTTGTGCTGCTTTTTTATGATTTATTTCTTTTAACCTAAACATGATAGTGCTTAAGCCTATCTTGATTCACTGGATTCGCGAACTCATTTTCATCTATGTCTGTGAGCTTGATTCCTTCTTTGCCAACACTTTTATAATCTTGGATGGTCTTTCCCAATTAGGTATGAATTTGACCCTAGTATCAGTGTTGACAGAGCGTAGCTATTTGAGAACCAGATCACCTACCTTGAGGGGTTGCTTGGGGTAAGCTTGGGCTATTTAGTGTTGGAATGAACATGTTCTTCTCTTTTATGAAAGGTGGTCATGTTATTGTGGGGAAGGTTTTGGATCATTATGTAGGGTGAGGGGTATTCTTTCTTTTAAGCAAATGGGGAAAGCATTTTTTAGGGATATTTTGATGGGAATATAGGCCCAAGGGGGGTACCTGTATTAATAAGATGGTTTTAGGATGTGGAGGTTTAGCATTTTGAAGGTTTTAGAAGAGCATTAGATTTAAGATTGCGTTGATTTTTACCTTCAATGGTGCTTTTGATGTGTAGTCTGTCCTCCTCCCTTTCTTTGATGTGTATCTTCCCCCCTCTTATGGAAAAGATGAGCTATGACCCAAGGCTATCATGTTTGCTAAGCACTTTTTATTATCTCACTTTTTTTAGTGGTAAGTTTTAACCATTGGAACCTTATGCCATTGCGCTATACTCAAATTCAATTTCTTTAATAAATATGATGCAATTTTTATGAATGTTAATTTTATGAGTGTACAATATATTTAAGAGTGAAATGCTCAGACATAATGTGAATGCATCAATTATTCGTGACATGCTTTATATGTGGCATGGTTTTGCATCAAAACACTAGCAATGTTAAAAGGTTACCTCATCCTTGAAGTCAGCCCCCAGATATGGAGGGTTTTTATTTTCAATCCTAGTAGGATCCATCGATGAATCGGTAATCTCCCAATTCTAAGCTTGTACTTGTCTTGGCACTAATCTACTTCGTGGTTTGGACTGAAGGACAAGATCATTAAGAACTTATAGTCACACCAAAGGGTAGAGCTATTGGATGATAGAAGGTTGTCCCCTTAGGCATGGCTACGAGGTTGGGACCCTGGCTGGATCCCCCAAATGGATATATTAACAACACAAATCCTTTGCTAGTTGAATAGACCGGCTGACGGCTGGCGGAACTATCGTATCCCCTAAATCATACGGACCAACTAAACCCCATTATCCAAACTGACTGGATGATGGGAGATGAAGGCGGAGATTCATCCCTAAACTGAACTGAATTTGCTTGAGTACAAACTAGAATGTGGACCAAATGAACTTGAGACGATTGCCAAAATTTGATTCTTTATTAGGTGAGAACTAAATGATCAATACATGCATGGGTTCGATTTATGCATGCATAAATTACAATGATACATGGCTAGGTTAATTAAAAAGATACACAACACATGTGAATCAATGGATTCCGTCCTTATTTCTCCGGCCAAGTCTTAAGTTATTCTCCTTAGTCTAATCTCACACAGAAATTAGGGTACTTAGAAGGTAAAATTCTATGGCTTTGGATAAGAATGGTGTAGGGACATATTGGAAGTTGATGTAGAAGTTTCCCATCGCATCAAGCCACTTTTAGAGGGAGTTGGCAATGAGTGCTCCACCTACTAAGGTGTACCCAATATCCCTAGCGGTCAAAGGTATCACCGTTGTGAGTGTCGCAGAAATAATAGGGCACCCTATCCTAGCGCTAAAAGAAGAGCACATCTAACTAAATAAAGAAGGAGATGAGAAGATAGAGTGTGATCATTTTCCAAAATGATGAAACAAAAATGAGTTAAATCACGTTAATGATTTTTGGTGCTCATCTTAATCTTTTAAGCTATTAAAACAAACTGACATTTTGCAAGTTTAAAGATTATCTCTCTAGTAGAGTTGCCACTGTTAGGTGTCGATGACGTATGGGTCTTCCTTGGCTCCTGTAAGAGAGAGGTACGACCCACTAAGGTTTTCGTTGGATTTCGGTGTGACAAAACATTTTTAGTCAAAGTTTGCACAATAAGCCAATTTTAATGAATAAAAGAATCGAGACCCAAATCTCGATACAATTGATAGAGTCAAAAACCAAGTTGTCTACTTAGGAAAGAGTTTTGGTACAGTTCCCTCTAGGCGAGAGACTCATACCTATTGGATCAGAGTCTCGGGTATCGGATGAGTCACTTATTTCTCATTTAGTTAATTCAAAATTACATTAATCACATAAAACCATTTTAGTTTTCATCATTTAGCGAATTATCAAAAAAATCTTATTTCTACACTCTTTCACACTCGTTACATGCGTTTATATATTACAATAAAGTACAAGTAATAAATGGGGGAATAAAAATTACACGCGGGGAAAATGGGGGAATTGCAAAGAGAACCTATACATTTGTTCTAAGTTATAAAACTAAATGAAAATAGATTACCCTGCATCCACAGATGTTAGCATAGTTTATGGCACACCATAAATCAATAATTTAATGTATTTTATTGTAAAAACACAATTTAAATTTCATGGGTTAATTTATCGGATTATTAGTGAAAATGATCGCATGGCAAATGGTGAGTTGGATTGAATTTAATCGATTTAAAATATGGATTCTGGATTCTACCTGGGGGCCAGTACCGGTAAGGACGGGGGGCACCCGTATGGGTACTATAGAGGATCAGTATGGGTGTGGAGCACTTGTACGAGTCCTGTTTGGTCCCAGGCAGAAACTTGGTTCAGTTAATTTATAGATTATAGATCAGTAGATTAATGGCAGAAAAGGTAAAATAACAAAAAAAGGATTTCCTTCCGTATGAGGATGACATGATAAATTGATACCCGTAGGGATATATGGTGCCAATAAGGCTCTTATAGGTGAGGACCAGACCCAAGACAAGAAATTAGAGCAACAGATATAATGGAAGCAATAAACAATAATTATAATGAAATAATTGAGATGTGAGTCTCTTTGAAACTCAGGAGCGTTACCTTTTCATCGTGAATGCACTTTGAGGTGGTCCCTTTACTATTGAGAGACCCCGGACAAAGTAGTTGGAATAGGAGTATTTAGGTGAGTATTTGTGTGGATAGAATCTCCCCTAAATCCTAATGAACGAAGTTAGGAATGAATAAAATGCAGATAAAACCTCAAAAGAAGGGTTTTCTTCCTATTTTATACCTCTTATACCCACCACTATCCCTTTTCTATACCTATAGAAATTGCTAGAGTTTTAGTATATTTTTCATATGAAAAATGAGTGTGTGTGAAATGTGAAGGGTGACCCCTTTTCATTTGGGAGAGGAGGTCTGAATGCGATAAATCATGTTTAAGACCTGAGTTTTCCAGAAAATGGTAAGAGACTACTTCCAAAAAAGCCTGAATAGGAAACAATTGTACCCTTACAGGTAGGGCCCTACCTGTACCGGTACCAGGGGGCCCGTATGAGTTCCCCCTAGGCATACAGAAGGTAGTCACTCATACGGTCCTGTGAGTGGATCGGTACCACTATATAGCACCCGTACGGGTACCTAAGGTCAGTCTAGGTCACTGTGCTATGGCCAAACTCAACTCTGCAGTAGTAGGAACACCTTGGATGGAAAACACCTGAAAGATATTACATCGTATAGCTCTCATCATAGTTTTGTGAGAAGGATCATTAAAATCCAATGCTCACACTAGCTCGGCAGACAGATGTGACAAATAGTAGTAAAGGAACGAAAAAGTAACTATGAGTAACTATACACTTTTGAATTTCAAACATTTATTATACAACAAATAAGTGGTAAAATCCTGCAGTTATAAAATCAATAAACCATTCCCATTCTCTGGTTTACACGTCATTAATCTTTCTCCTCTAAATTATCTATCACCTCATCAATCCAGTTATATTTAACTGCCTCCGAATTATGAAAATACCCTCACTTTGGACATTCTATAAAAAGCCCCAAACTCCTTGTCTTCTTCAGGCGAGCAACAATCTACAATTACTCTACAATTTTTCTCAAAAAACCCTAAATTCCCAAATTTCTTTAAACTCTCAAATGGCAATTACCTAAGCAAAATCAACCCCTCCTCTAATGAATATTTTCAAGGTGGAAGACCGTCTTGACCAGGACTTCATTCCTATCAAGCGTATGAGTTCTGACATAGTTATCCCTCCGAATTATCTTGGAGACGGCTTTATGTTCTCTACAGACCCATATGCCCAACTTCTTAAAAAAACTTGGAGGTCTTCCTTCAATCCAAAAAATTCTACCTATCCTATTCTAGTGGAGTTATACAAAAACCTCAAAACTCACACTTATTATGATGCACTGAGGACAATAGTAAAGGGAAAGGAAATCACCCTCTCTCCGAAATTTTTCGTCAAACATTACGATATGAAGAATGATGGGATATAGATAAGGAAAGATGGTGATGAATAAATAGTGGAATATGACCCCAACTTGTGGATTCCTGCGAGATTTTATGGGGATAAATTCTCCACCCTATGGCCGCAGACTCCAAGACTGCATCAATTTGTCTTGGCTAAGCTCCTCTTGATCCAAAGAGCCTCTATCACCACTGGCTCTTCATTCCAGCACTGTATTATCCAACACTGGGTGGAGAGCAGGATTCTAAGCATGACATTATTTCTCATTCACTACATTCGATAGCACAAGTACTCCGATAGAGTCCTAATTACTAAAATTCTCACTATCAATGAGATTGACCTCATCGGAGAAGATTCCTTTGAAGGAAAACCCATCTTTTAGAAGAATTTCTAGAATCTATCATTTTGTGAAGTTTGGGATGAGGAGAAAGCTCTAAGGCAAAAGACAGAAAAGTAGGAAAAATTAAAGTAAGGAAGTCCGTAAGCATAGTTAAAAAAGTTTCGGTAGTGAAAAAACTAAGAACCAGTAGACCTAAGGCCCAAAAGAAAATTGATTTAGAGGTTATGGTAGAAGTAGGAGTAGAGGAAGAAGATGAGGATAATCTATCTCTTACTCAGATCCTGAAGCAAACTCTGGTGAAATCAAGGAAAAGATTAAGAAAGGCTGCTACAACTAATGATGAAGAAGAAGCTGTTCCAAAGAAAGGGCTAGTGAAAAAGGGGCCAACCTTCTCTGTAGCCATGAGAGCAAAAAGGGCCATAGAAATTGCTACAGAAACTCAGCTTTCAGATGATCCGAAATTCAATAAGATGATGAAGGTTGTTCATGCAAAGCAAAAGAAAAATGAGCTCATTCCAACTATAGAAGGACCTTGAGGCTCATCTGAAGCGGTTAATCTAGCAACACTTCTAGAGCTAGAAAGTCTTGATCCCTAATAATTTCTTCTGAAAGTGGTAAATTTAGAAATACCAGAAAAGGCCCTTGGAGAGAAAGTTGAGGACATTACCAACTTGCCTGAGATTCAAGTAGGAACAAGCAATCTAACATAGAAAATTGAAGAAGTAAACATTGATCTAAATGTTGCTTCTAATGAAACTGAGTTTGAAGAAGATCGAGGCAACTTGGGTGTAAATGAATTGCCAACTACATCCAAGGAAGTTGAGCCTAGCTTGGAACTAAATGCACCAGAGAAGGGAACTAATCTAGGTTCTAATGAGAATGCCACATTGGCAAACTCAAAGGATGGGGTCATTTTAGAGGATTCAGAGAAATAAGGAGAAAAGGAAAACAATGAAGAAAAACAGAGGGAAGATGAAAATTAAGATGATGATCCAGAGAACAGTGAATAGGAAAGGGATGATGATATTGATGAAGAATCAGATAATAATGATAAGAAAGATAAGGATGAGGAAAAGAACGAGGATGCGGAAAATGATGAGGATGAAAGCTCATCCACTCCAAGCTTTGAGCTCAGGCCTAGATCAAACACTCCAAACACACCAACTACAAAAGCTAAAAAATTAAGAGTGGCTTGGGAATTGATACAAGAAGTAGCTACTGAGGATAAATAGGGCAAAATTAAGAAATTGATCCAATCCTCCAGGCTGTTTATGCAAGATTAGGGAAAAATAAATCCTCAACTCAAAACTCATCAATTTCCTATAATCTAAAGACTAAACTGAAAGAAGTTAGAAGCAAGCTAACAGAAATTGAGCAAAAAACATGTAATCCTCAAAATATAGATCTTGTAGTGGAGAAAACTTTATCCAAAGTCACTCTGGCTTTGGAAAAGCTAAGCAATGTGCATTACAAGCGTCATCCGGAGTTGAGTCAAGCAAAGGTACTATTCTTGAGCATGTAACCTCCCTCAAATGGGCTGAAAGAGTGTATGGATCAGAAATTTGAAGATCTACTAAAATCCATCACATCTGCTATCACTCAAAGCATAAAATTGATCTCTTTCGGAATCAAATCTATCTACACAGAGCAAAAGGCATTCAGTGAAGAACAGACAAAATTCCTCAAGGATGTGCTGCCATCCATTATAGAAAAAGCTTCAGCAGACTTGGGTACTAACTATCAAATAGGCCTCTACTCAGTGGAGAAAAATCTTGCCAACTAGAGAGATTTGTTCAATGTTGAGCTCCGGTACACAAATGAAGGCATTTACAGTAGCGTCAAAACCATAGCAGATGAAATTCAACAACTTGGATCTTCACTATCAAATTTAAGCTTAACAGCTCCATCCGGATAAGTTCCATCTAGACACATCCATGATAGTCTGTTACTCCCTTTCTTTTAGCAGTTGGTTCAGCACATAGGCGAAACAAGCTATAGGGGTTATTAATGCATTCTATACCTTACTAGGGGAATGCTCCCATACTTTGAAGAGGAAGGCAAAGAATTTTCTCTCAAGCATCATCCTTATCTCACAAGATCTTATGTTGGACTTAGGAAATCTCTCTACATTGTACCTTCCACTGTAGAAAAAATTATCAAGCAAAAACTGGATGGGAATTCGAATATCACACTTATGAGCATGGACCGTCCTAGGCCTGATGATGTCTAAGACCTTTTTCAAAAGATGGCTAACCTGAAAACCCTGTAAATAATAAAGAGTATGACACCATGAAGAGTTACAATGACTGACACTCGTTGGCCTCCAACTTGCGTCGGTCGACGCTTCCTATAGTGATGATCGATGGGGACATGTGTCAATCCCCCTAATGACTCATCAAGCCTACAATCCTAACTCAGCGGGGCTACAATCGCCAAAGTTTCATTGACCGATATAGCCTATATATGTCGATCAACGCTCATAGGGAAACTAGGCCTGATGACAATGCAAGCCTATTCAGATACACTTATATCAATCGACACTCTCAAATATATAGATCAACACTCCTAAAATTCTTGTAAAGGAAACCGTTCCCCAGCCATACAGGGCAGACAATCGGTAAAATTTGAAAGCATAGAAAAAATCAAGCAAGCCCCTCTCTCAAAAATCCCTCATAGTATCGAGCCTATACCAAACATATCCCACAACTATACTAAGGTATAGACACCCCTTTTTAAAGCTAGCTTTTAGCAAAAAAGCTATCTGAATTTCTCCAAACACTCAAATAAACCCACTATAAAAATCCCTAAGGTTATCTCCACACAAAGCTTGAGGAAATCCACAGCAAATGCGGTTCTAGTCAGTATCGGGCCTTCAAGTCATCCTGAATCAAACAAAAGGTAGCTGAGGGTCTAATATTATTTTCAACAATGCATTCTTAATTTCCATATGAGGTAATACAATCATATTAGGCCTGCGCTCTAAGGGCTAGGCCCGCAAAGGTCGTATCCCTCTAACTTATCTCTTTTGCTTATTAAAGTAACAAAAGATTTTCTTCCAAATTCAAATGGCAAGTAACTATTTCACTTGGAACCAAAATTTCTCTTTTATCGGTATAGGAATCCTATCCGAATAAGCTATACCTCTAATTTCTTGAAAGAGCTGATCCGGGTGGCACTCTAATAATGTATAAAATAGGGACTCTGCTCCCACAATAAAAAGGCTAACCCCTAAAGGAGTTCTCGATCCCTTTGTCAAGTTAGAAATGCCAAATACGTTCATACATACAATGAGCCCTGCGCTTTAGAGTGGCTCCCCGCATTAAAACCCAGGAATCCTACATTGGCCGTGCCTATCCGATCGATGATCCCAAAAAAGAGTCAGTGAAAAAGGTTCGCCCGCTCTCAGTGGTGACTCTGCTAGGGGTTCACTCTTGTTATAATTGATTTTTTACCAAAATCAATTGAGGATGAAATAATGAAAGTCATTTGAATTTAGATTATTAGGGTTTACTTCATAGCATCTACATACATCCCTACCCAAAACCCCGGTGTTCTTAATAACGTGTCTCTAGAAGTTAACTCGAGTTCGTATAGGGACACAAAGTTGAGACACACCAGCCATGCATAGTATAAGATAATCTAGTTGGCTTGACTAAGGGACACAGCAACCATCAATTATTTACCAGTCAGACTTAGCCCAGCATATAGAAAGATAGCCCTAGAAACTTCCCTTACGGATATGCTATAAATTTCTTAAAATCACAAAATAGAGTATGTCCTCACTGTGAGCTAGCGACCAATTCCCCGCTCGCAAGGTTCGCCTGAGATGTGTTCAACGGGGGGTGGAAAAACAATGAGCGCTGTGAAGTGCGCTAAGGGAAAATCCTTATTTTACCATGACGAAAACGGATAGTGAAAGCGATGTTGAAGTTGAAACTTAGTCCGATTTAAGTGTTAAGGGATACAAGACTTAAAATCCCATATTTTATGATAGGGTCACCACCCAATTAAGCTCTTTCGGGAATTGGGGTACGGTATTCCCACCGGATGGTTGGACCGTACCTTAAAACAGAGATTCTAAGTTCGGATGATGTTGCTTACTTTTTAGTTTTTAAATCAAGCCATCTATTTTAATAAATGCGACTTCGATTCTTATACGATTTAAATCCGATTATAATTTGGAGTTTTCGATTTATATGCCATACATCACCGGAAAAGCGATAAATAAAGCAAATAAAATAATTATTATAAGGCTTTACAAATACCTATACATTTTTCTAATAAATAAAGCGGTACACAAATAAATGGGCAAAACCAGGTTCTAACCGTGCTTACCAAATTGGACCCGACTCTAAACGAGGTAAAAGATATATGCGAATAATAATAGATAAAGCATAGATAAATAAATGGCGGAAAATAAACACACAATACGCGGAAAGCATATTTTTGGATTTTTCGGGATTAAAACACAATTTTCGGGCATTAGCTAACTATCTAACAACTTAAAAATATGAAATAAATTAACTAAACAACCTAAAAAGAGATTTATTATTTTTAGTAAATTTTTGGGGTTTTAATTCTTGGAAAAAGATTTATTTAGATTTATTAGGTGAGAACCCCATTTCAAGCAATTAAATAGACATTTAACCAATTTAATAATTAATAAAATAATTTCCAACAACAAAAAAGTTAAATAAATTAATTACAGATTATTCATGATTTTTAGAAATTTTTTCAGGCGAAAATCGGGGCTGAAAAAGCATTAAAACGACAAAACAAGGCTAAAAACACAAAATAAAACAAACAGGGACCATCTGGACATCTTTTACCAGTAGGCTGACTCGATGCGGTTGTAGGCTGACTCAGTGAGGTGGCCTAGATGACACTCAGTCGACCTTCACCTCACTGAAGTGGTCTGCCAGAAAAAGTGTCTAAACAAGCCAGAATCGACATTTTTGTGCCCGAAAATCCAAGATTATTGACATTTCAAGTCATTTCCTACAATATTCCAGTAGATTTGGACTTAAAATGCCAAAATAACTTGGATTTTTTAGTTTGGGGGAAAACCCAAGAAAATCCAATGAAATAATGATTGGCCGCTTGAACGACACGTAGCCCGACTAAGCGAAGTGGTAGGCCGACTCGCTGAGTCGGCCTGCCATGTCGCTCAGGCAGCCTAATGTTTGACGAAACGATCAGCTGGAGTTTCAAAAAAAATCACAAAAAAGATGAATAAAGAGGCTAAATGCCCGAAAAACCAACCAAAACGTAGCAAAAGACAATAAATAACTCAATGAAATAGATTGGAACTTAGAAAGTTACCTAAAGGCCTTGAATCCACCCTCGAGTCTCGAACCAAATGTTTGCAAGCTTTGTGATGGATTTGTGATGAAACCCAACAAAACAACGACCAATTTAGCAAGGGATTTAGTGATTTGTAAGGAAAAAGTCCCTAAATCCTATTTAAATCAATTTTACCTAAGATTTCTAATCGATTTAAGCTTTTTAAACTAACGAATGAAGTCTAATAAAGCTTAGGAAATAAAAATGATTGGATTTCCACCACTTTATGAGACTTGTTCTTCCTAAATATGCTTAACCTCTTAAATCAGAATTTCTAAAATCAGCCCAAAGTCCTCTAAATTTGGATCTTTGGGGTTTTTATAGACCCTCTCAAGTGCAAAATCTCACAATTAATCCTCCAAATGTTAATATTTGACGGAAAAATAACAAAACCTGACTTGGTGGCCAAGAAAAACCTGAGAATATGCAGGAACAGGGGCTTCCCGCACCAAGGCCACAACGGTGACACGGCCAAATCTAGGTCGCATCACTTGATATAGCCTAGGAGGGATGAGCCACACGGCCCACCGCATGGCTCACGTGGCCTGCCGCATAGCCTATGTGGCCCAATTTATGGACCACATGGCCCCGCCTTTTGGTGATGGCGCTGACCGCCATCACCAAAGCGGGGGCACCTGCGGGGAGAAGGAAACCAGGGCACGGCAAGGGACAATGTCTCGGCAAAGGTCGAACTTCTAACGCTCATAACTTATACTACTATTATTCGATTAAGGAAATTCTTGATATTATGGAAAGCTCAAAGAGTCAAAAATCCAAAAATATAAACAAGACTTGCTGAAAATGTTTTAATTTTATGGAAAATATCGAAACAAATTGATGCATGCGAGGAAGGGAAACGGTTAATCTAAATGCGAGTTAATTATTTTTAATTGAGGGTAAAGGCATAAATACGTCAATAAAGAACCTGCCAAACGCAATTCAACTCTAAAGGATAGAACAACTATCCCATGAAAGGTTAGAGCAAAAAGTCATTATCATTCCGAGGGTCATCGAAAAGGCCATGCTCATAGGCTATCCCTCATGAGATTACTATTTGACGGGTCAAATATGATCTCCTGAAAGAGTGAGGTCTGGAAGGTTATACCTAACGATTGGATTCTTGAACCAGTTGTCTTCTAGGATTGGCATAAATAGACCTATCAAGTACCAGATAGATTTAGGAGATGGATCAGTATTGGCTTCGTTGCCCCTAACGGACTTAAGACGGGTTGTTGGTTGTATACAGTACTTCGGTATTTTGCAGTCACCTCAGACTTTCAAACATTTATGCAATCACCTCAAACTCTTTAAAAATGGACTCGGTATTTTACCGGTCACCTCGGACCTTTAAATATCTTTGCGGTCACCTCAGACATTGCAAAAATGGACTTGAGATTTTGATGGTCACCTCGGACCTTCGAACATCTTTGCAGTCACCTCGGACACTTCAAAAATGGACTTGAGATTTTGACGGTCACCTTGGACCTCTTAGACACCTTTGTGGTCACCTTGGACTATTAAAAAATGGGCTTAAGATTTTGACGGTCACCTCATACCTTCGATATCTTTGCGGTCCCCTCGGACACTTAAAAATGGACTTGAGATTTTAACGGTCACCTCGGACCTTCGACATCTTTGCGGTCACCTCAGACCTTCAATATATTTGTGGTCACCTCAGACACTTTAGAAAATGGACTTGAAATTTCAAATTTTGAGCATTGAATTTTGAATCCTCGAGTTGGTTGTCCATCTGGGAATACCATACGGTGTACTTGTCATCTTCAATCATTAGTAAATGATATAAGTTGCACTTTTATTGCCTAACTGATTTTATGGAACAAAAAATTTGGCCCCTTCAATTAAACAATAAAAATGAAAGAATGAAATATAAATTGAGGTAAGATTTCTCGGAGTCTGGAGAAACCGCTGAGGTTGAGCATTGAGACAAACTGATGTGCCCCTTGGATACTCAATCTTTGAATGTAGGATAGGAAACCATTCTGAGATGCCCCTTGATTTGGGTGCTTGCTTGGAGGTCGAGTGTATAGCTCGATGATACTTTTCTGTGGTTTGTTTTCCGTAGAATTCAGCATAGAATAATGGATATGACATTTATGAATATTATACGTGAATCTATGAATGCATGAGATGCAGGGGCTGATCATCTTCAAGATGACTGATTGACTTGCTTGATTGACCTTACTCGGAGAGAGATTGACTTGCTTGGAGAGGGAACATATAGAATTGCCTTGCTGCATAGATAAGACAAGGATGCCCCTGGCAAAGGATTAGGGATGCTGTGTAAATTAGGTGGAAATGCCCCTAGTATATAATTAGGGAAGCTGTGGTGAGTTGACTATAAACTAATTGTTGGATCGAGCATGTCGAAGATAAATGGAGGTGCATGAAGTGAAGCTCAAGGTACTGGATGACGAACGGCTAGGCACTATCACTACCAATGAATTCTATCAAGGATGACTTCGAAGGATTTGGATCTTGCGGACTCAAGATGCTCAGTTGCGGTCGAACATGGAGTAGACATGTGTAGAGGATGAAGCTGAGCCCCTCGAGTCTATCGGATTGCAGAAGATATTTAGGCACTATGATGATGATGACAATAGTGCGGGTATCTCAATGTGACTAATGACAGTTATTTATCTTTGTATTTATCTTAATTTTTGCATAGACCCGAACATTGTCTTGGGCCCATCAGACTTGTTCACTTTTTTGTGTCCTAATTTTTGCCTGTACCGCCCTTTTCTGGTTTTCAGTCCAGTGGATTTTTCGGCTTTTGAATAGACCTCAATTTTTTCAGTTTATCAGGATTTTTGCCTTTTATCATTATTTTCATTTCTTTTGACTACATGGAACCCTACATTTGACGTACTTATAACATTTCGTCTTTAGGGCCCAATATATTCATTCAAGCACAAACATAAAGAATTCTGTTAAATGACATTTCCATTAAATAAATGAAGTTTGAGTACATATTGATGATAACCATTTCTATTGACCCAAACTCTAGTGTCAACTAGCCTATAAAGGTTTTCCAGCCAACACACTCTCTTAGATCAATTTGCCCTAACTTTTACCTAGACCGTCCTTCTCTAGTTTTCAATCTAGCAGTCTATTTTGCACCCTAACTTTTGCCTAACTAGTTTGTAGAGTACCAATCAGCGGGGATACACTCTAATTTTTACCCGAGCAGTAGAGGACCACTCGTCGGGTGATTAATTTTTATCTATTTTTTATGTGTCGCTTTTCTGTATTTGGTTCTTTTGGTTATATATGATAATGCTTCAAACGATTCTGATTGATAGAGTTTACAAACTCATTACCATTGATAACCATGCCCCTTGGATCGAGTGCTTTTCTAATTATGCAAGGTCTTTCCAAATTTGGTCTTTGATAGATACTTCTGATGCTTCACACTGTTATTGCTCGGCCTCGCTATACACTTTTGATACATCTGAAGACCGTTTAAGTTGTTCAAACCATGCTTTAGTCTATGGGGTCTCTTAGATTATGACTCTTAGGGACCTCATCTTGGTTTTGGTTAGTGGCACGGTTTCCCTTTCACGGGCAAAGGAGAAAGGTATTCAGATTCACGGGAATTCTGAGACTTGTATGGTACCCATAAAGAGCAAATGGTGGTTTATCATCTCAAACTCTGACCCTTATGGTGCACTTGGGAATAAACCTTATGAGAAGCTAGTTTGTGGCTTCAATAGCCCCATTAGTTGGGGTCGAATAAAACAGGTGGTTATCCCTTGGAACTGAAACTCATCTTAGACAATGTGAAAATGTAGGCTAAGCCGAGCAAAGACCGGCTTCTCGTTGAACTTGGCCATTCTCTCGGCAGTGATGCAGGCAAAAGACTCGGCTTCCCCCTATTTTGAGAAGTAACTTGCCCCTACGGTGATGAAGCAGTGTTTATTTGTTGATGAAGGTAAATCTCACTGATCATGTGTCCCCCTTGCCGAGAATGACCAATGAGGAGAGAAACAGTGAAGGCGTGGGAATTGGAAGGGATAGGATATGAGTAAGAATCAATGGTGTATCAGGGGTGGGAAATGTGTGAATGGGTTGGCAAAAAAAGGTACGCCTCAAATTTGTCGAAGGTAACCTAGCGATGCTCCTTTTCCATAATAGGCTAACACCTCTTTGGGCATGCACATAGTCGATAGGGCGACGATGAGCCGATTGACATATTGCACCTATCCAAGGCAGAACTAAGATGCTTGACAATCTGACAATGAACCTTGAGTGTGTTTGGGCATGACTAGGCGGAAGCGTTATCATGATTTTAAAGCACTCTTTAATATCTCATTTTCTTTCAGAGGTTAGGTCATTAGAAATGGTTACCAATTTAGGTTATCACCTGTACTCAAATTTATTTCGATTAAAGAAATTTCATGAATACCGAACATGTTATGCTTATGACAAAAATAAATACATGAACCCATCAGGCAAAACATGAAATAAGTAAACACAACAAGAGTCTTTCATTAAATTAAAGTGCCTTAAAGGCAGAATTGTCACATCAAAATACCAAAATCATAAAGAAAGAAAATCACATCAAAGAAAAGTCATCCTCCAGAGGTGGAGAGTCTTGATTAGTAGTGCTGGTAGATTAGGCATCCATAGCAGCTTTCATTGGTGTGTCATCTAGGATGAAATCCAAAACTTTCACTTGCTCGGTTCATAACTTATCTCCTTCATCGGCTAGAGACCTCATGGGATTCTTGCCGGTGATAAAATTGGCTTCCATAATGTTATCAGCTGAACTGGATAAGATTGTGGCCAACAAAAATTCTTCGGGCAGACCAGAGTTGATTGCCACTATCTCATCACCAAAGTCGGTAATGATTTCCCTTCAGCATCAATTCTCCTAGCCGGCTCTTTGATATTCCCTTCCTTAACCATTCGAGTGATGGTAGAAGCTAGAGTCCAACATTGATCTATTGAATGCCCCTTCTGAACATGATACTTGTAAAAGCTTCCCTTCTCTTTGGTAGTGGGAGGTCTGTACTCATGCATAGGGTTAAGTTGGCATGCCTCCTATA
Organism: Euphorbia pulcherrima; assembly: GCA_947683365.1. Taxonomy (NCBI): domain Eukaryota; kingdom Viridiplantae; phylum Streptophyta; class Magnoliopsida; order Malpighiales; family Euphorbiaceae; genus Euphorbia; species Euphorbia pulcherrima. The sequence goes on along the minus strand of CANTUS010000010.1, from coordinate 13,481,579 downwards.
GCTTTGGAAAAATGACACTGAGGGGCAATTTCCATGGAGATATAAAGATCCCTTTACAAGGAGCAACCTGGGTGGTTGAAGCATTCTCTGGGGTAACGGCTTGGGCTGCGGAGACATTCCCCTCCTTAGTTGGGGTGGGAGTAGTTCCAAAAGATCCAGAATTGTTGTTCTTGTTAAACCAGGGTTTGCCGCCACTCAGCTTGTTAGCTTTCTCTTTCTCTTCTCGGTGCACGATCTTCTCAGCTTTCTCAAAGACCACTTGATAAGATTCAAGCGAGTGGAGCATCAGGAGAGCCCTATCTAACAACTTCAGAATAATTTCCTTTAGGCTGAGCTTTTGCTTTAATAGAACCTGGTTGGCCATCCACCTGTTGAAATATGACTTAAAGGGCTTACCTTACTTTTGCTTGACTACCTCAAGGTGCTGAATGGTAGTCTCCAATGTGGAATTAAATCTATAATGGGCAATCAAAGCTTCAGATAGGAGTTTCCAATCTAGGATTGTGGACTCCGGGAGTGTATTATACCACTCGAGAGCAGGGCCTGAAAGGGTACACGGGAATAACTTAGCCAGCAATTTATCCCCAACCTTTTAGACATGCACGATCCGCTCATACATTACTATCTAGGACTTCGGAGGTCCCTCACCTGAATAAGCTTCCATCTGGGGCATTGAAAAATTCTTGGGCACCCAATCATCATCTCTCACTTCTTCCTTATCCTCGCCCCTATTTAGAAATTGCCTGAAGAAAGCCACCATTTCGGGTGTCATGCCCGGAGGCTGCATGACTTGGTTGTTGAGCATTAAAGATGATCTAAACTGAAATGGCAAAGGAGTCGGGGTCTCGATCTGGGGGTGAGCAAAAGGATTCCAGAGGTAAGTAGCTCCATGTGGGGTAACTACAACATTGGGGGGAGATGGCACAAACTGCATTGGTGGCATCGAGGAGATGATAAAACTGCTGGATAGAACAACCATTTGTAGGGTAAAACCCCCTGAGAAAGCTAGGAATATAGGAGCTTGGATAATGGGCCTCGAAGGTACAAGGGGAGGAAAACCAAAGGTTGGTAGAGCAAATGACAAGGGTGGCTGAGAGGAACTCTAACCAAACAAGAAATAGCTCTGTTAGATAGGATGAATAGGGGGAAGCAGTATACTGGAAATAGATTTTGAATCGGTGGAGACTAACTAGCCATATTCTGAATGATCTCTCCTCGAGCTTGAATTATAGGCCCCGCTGGCCTCTGAGACTCACTTTCCTCTCTAAGAGCTGATCTAACTTACTCTTGAAAAGTGGCCCGAAACATATCCAATTGTAGGAAGATAGCCATAGAATTAGCTAATTCAGAACCCAACTGAGATTGCCCTTCACATTGACTCTAATGAGTTGGAGACGGAGAAGGGGAAGGAGTGATCTTATAAGGTGCATCATTCAAATGTGGATCAAACATGTTTGAAAGAACAGATTCTGATAATGAACTTACTGGCTGGTAGATTAAAAGGCGATCTAGACACAACTAGAGAGAACTACAGCGACGGGGACATCCCAACCTAGCTAGAGAACCGGAAGATGATCAGCCTGAATCAAACCATGAATGAAATGGATGATTACATTAATATTTGAGAAATGAATACCAAATATATAGGGATGGTTTAGAGAGGTAGAATGCAGAAGAGCTACAATGCAAAGTTTAACCCCAGAATACGGGAGACATATGAATTCCTTACTATGCCTAGCAAACTAGGTATGGGTCGTTGAGACTCAAACGATCACACGCATTTTGTTAAATTCCCCCTTCAAATGAGGGGAGAGTAGAGATAAGCAAAAACCAAAAATAAAGGTCAGCCACAGGTGGCCTATGCATGAGTTTTGCGTGAAGGAGCATAACTCAAGTAGCACATGAAAGCAAATAACCCTCTTCTAACCTTATGACTCCCGCGTAACACCAATTTGTAGTCTGGGTTAACTTTAGCGGCAAGAAATGGCAAGAGAGTATGTGACCTAAATCAAGATTGTTCCAATGAGCCTAGAGGGAATTTTCTATGGTTAGTTTTATCACGGTTCATAGTCTCAAACTGCTGGTGTCATAGAATGACACTGTAGAAGGGTCTCATTTACCTTGATTTCGTGCAACTCAACCATTCCTCAAATGAGTGCAACTGCGGGTATTACACGTTGGTTGAAACGAGTGTTCCACCAACATATATCCCCAATTCTTGGCGGGCATGAGGTATGATAGTGAGCTTCATGAGGGTGAAAATAATGGCACCTTAAAACTTAGAATCTAACTAAGCGGTGGATTCAAAAGACATAAGAAATAAGGTGTTGATTTAAAAACGATTTAGGCACATCATCAAAATCCTTTAACCAAATTTTTGAAAATGAAATCGATATTCAAGTTTTAAGTTTAGAGGAAATCCCCAGCGAAGTCGCCAGTGTGAGCTGGGGACCAATTCCCTACCTACTCCAGGTTGGTGATAGAGGAAAAGCCCCATACCTTGGAAAGATACTCACCACGATGGAGTAATAAGGTCAGAAGGGAGAAATAAAAAGTACATGTTCTAACAACTAGCATGTTCAAACATCCTATGCACCCTAACCATGATTTGCGTGGAGCCATTACATGGAATAGCCACATCACACAAATGGACCATCGCCCATTCCCCTGGTATTAAGCAATACAATCCTAGGAAACCCGCTCCTAGAGTGCACCATCGTGCATACCCCTGATATTAAGCAATACAATCCTAAAAAAGCCGCTCCTAGAGTGCACCATCGTGCATACCCCTGGCATTAAGCTATATAATACTAGAAAAGCCACTCCTAGAGCACAACATCGCACATACCCTTGTTATTAAGCGATACAATCCTAGAAAAGTCGCTCCTAGAGTGCACCATCATGCATACCCCTAGTATTAAGCAATATAATCCTAGAAAAGTAGCTCCTAGAGCTCTCCATCCCACTTACCTCTGGTATTAAGCCATAGAATCCTAGAAAAGTCACTCCTAGAGTGCTACATCGTACATACCCCTAGTATTAAGCGATACAATCCTAGAAAAGCCGTTCCTAGAGTGAACCATCGTGCATACCCCTAGTATTGAGCTATATAATCCCAGAAAAGCTTCTCTTAGAGCGCTCAATTGCGCATACCCCTAGTATTAAGTGATACAATCCTAGAAAAGCCGCTCCTAGAGCGCATCGTTGCACATATTCCTGGTATTAAGCAATGTGACCGCAACATTAAGCAACATAATGCACTATTGTACAGTACTCATGCATCATAGATAATACACATACATGCATCTCGTAAAACATGCTAGAAATGTCTGTAGGGTCATGCATCATATGTAGGGGTAATGGCTGATCTATCTTTATTTCAGCTCATAAGATCAAAGTAGCCCGTAGTACAATTCTTGCTGGCACTAAAAAAGAAGTAGCCTTAGAGAAGGGCGCCTAAAGAGATAGATTCTGATGATCCGACACTCACAAACCAGGTTGATAAAATGGCCGATCACCAAAAGGCAACACTTGAGGCAGTCCAGGACATGGTCCTCTCCGAGGATTTCATCAAAAAGTTATAAGCCGTCATAAGCAACATGAGGGCCTCCAAGGTTTTGGGCTCTGGCCCAGATGATAAAGTCACAGAAATCATAAAGAAATTCTCGGATTTTGAAGAAATGCTCCCCAAGCTTAAACGTATTATAGGGCCCTCTAGCACCAAATACACAGATTCTAAAAAATTCACGCTCACAATACTAGAGTCGTTGCCTGCTAATTTCATTAATATTATGCCCTACATCCCACCATTTGATAGCATAGGTCCCCTGAAGCCCACATTGAGGGGTACATTAAGATGAGTATGGGCATTCCTAAAGTCCACTGGGTAAACTTGTTTCAAACAACATTACGAGGCCTAGGTATATATTAGTACATGAGAATGTCCAGCCAAGTAAAATCAAGCTGGAAGTTGCTTAGTAGCACCCTCATTGAAAATTATGCCTACAACGTTCAGGTGGAAACAACCTTACAAGACTTGGAAAGGGTCCGCCATGGTATCAAAGAGCCCTTTCAAGCTTATTAATGCAGATGGCTTATAGTTCAATCATCGATAGATGGGGCCAAAAAATTGGATGCCTTAGTTATCAAATTAGTGCAAGGATGCAATTAAAAGTTCCGAGACGAGATGAAGATGAAAAAATTCCACACTTTTGGTGACGTTGTAGAATATGCTAAAAGAATCAGAAAATGTGATGAAGAAGAACATATTGAACAAAAGGAGGCAGCCTATTATGCCAAGAATAAACCGTATGATAGGGTGGCTCCGCCAAAATCCTACCAGCCAAAACCTTCCGATGTTAAAAGGGAAGAAAAGAAAATGGAGGCTGTCACTGCCACAATTGCTCCAACACCTCCTCAACCGATCTCACCATGGACTGAATGGCTATCTCAGATACTAACTAAACTGAGAAAATCTAGGGGCATGCAAAGTTTAAAGCCCTTCGTACCCCCATCTCAAGTTGATAGAGATAACTTTTATCTATACTAAGTAGTGAAAGGATATAGAACTAATGAATGTGTTTGATTACTACGCGATCTCTAGAAGATGATCCAAGAAGGGAACCTGGAAGAGCCAAAACGGAAGCCGAAGACTTAAAATAATTCGCTTCTAAACTTTGAATCTCCCATTAATCCTATCCTTCTCCATGATGATGATAATGATGGAAGGGATAAATCCCAGTTTGATCCCAGTTTTGGGGTAAATAACATTGAGTGAGAGCTTACAGAGTTAGATAGGGTAGACACACATGCAAAAGAGTTATGAGAATCAGGGAAACTTACGGCTTTAGCAACGGAGGATCTCATATATGAAGGAATTACTGACTCAGTCACATTCTTGGACCACTTTTATGACTTCCTAGTAAAATACGATATTCCACCATACAGTATGGCCATCGCTCTTCCCATACTCCTCACAAAAGACATGATTGACTGTATCTTTCCCTATCACCTAGTTAGTTATTGAACTGGGTAGAGCTACAGCACCAATTTTTAGAAACCTTTACTAGCAATATGATAAGGATCTTTCATGAATCCCTCACTATAGGAAGTCAAGCAATATATCTTATCGAGCATGAAGAGGCCCGTATACGTGAATAGTGGTAGTCAAGCGTTACCACAGTAAGCTTGGCAGACCTGAGGACAGTAGGACTCATAGACATTAAATATGAAGGATAAAAGTCAGGCTGGATCTCGTAAGCCTCCTTAATTCATTTTGCCAACTCAGCCATACCATGTCCCCGATCTTGCTAGCCACCCTCCTCATGACAAAACTGCCAATTGGTATGACGACATAAACGTTGAACTATATTAGGATCTTTCTGATGTAAGCCCCGGCCTTGCATGCACCTTTACAACACATAACTCATTGGACTTGGTACTAAGCCAAGAATCAACCACTAAGAGCACGACCACATCCAGGCGACAAGAAGGAGACACAGAATCAGTACCCTGTAAAACATTATTCATTAATGCCATCTTACTTAATGGAGAAGAGGAATGGGGACTAGATAACCAAGATAAGGACCCTTGCTTTGATGACAACCCTATATTTGATGAATTGTGCATGATTGAAAGGGTGTCGGCTTACGTATAAAAACTTAGATCACGTAGTCTCCTCTACATAGCTAATTGGGAAGGGAAGAAGACCAAGTTTTTAGGAGAATCTGACCTAATTAAATTCCAAAAATGGTTCCTTCAAACTTTGGAGTTATACGACATTAGCATCTTAGGAGCAATACTGTTTCCTACGTTCTTGGTCGGTCCTACCCAAGTTTGCTACTTGTGAGTCCTCCCCCACTGACGATGGGATTAGCCGTTGATGTGCTAGAAATTCATCCAAGCATTTGATCCTCACATTCCATTCTTTAGGAATGATGACAGCTCCTATTCTTACGTCCTTCCACCACCCCCCGAATGCATATGCTTCAGGCCTATTTATGAGAGGTATGTAAGCATGCCTGAGGACAAAACCATGCATATGATCTATCATACCAACATCACTATACTCAAGTGATGTGAGGAGATATCAGGCCCACATAGGTTTGATTAATGGGCACCCCACTCAAATCCTCACTTTGAGGTAGGGGAGACTAGTAGATATACCGATGAGGCTGGCCTTTTGAATGAAAGAGTTAAGCCTCCCAAGGCACCTCACACACAACAGAATCTACCCATCCATAGCCAGAGAATGGCCATGGATACTTGAGTGATGGCGAATTTGATTACATGTCAAATGAGCACATTTCACCGGCCCCACATCCTCCAGTAGGAACGGAGATTGTACCCTTTAGATCAGAGGGCACCCCAGGCAGCACTTAATCTCCCCGAGGCTAGGAGGTATTACATACCCCAGCCCAATGCCAAGTAGGCTAATTCTAAATTATGCAACTATCGTAGAACCGCTGTGAGTTATCGATGACGTTTGGGTCTCCCTCAGGGCCTATGTGAGAGGTGCGGCCTACTAGGGGTTTGGTTAGATTGAGGCATGACAAAACATTTTTATTTAAAGTTTACATAATAAGCCAATTTTATTGAACAAAAGAATCAACACCCAAATCTCAATACAAATGATAGAGTCACCACCTAAAATGTCTACTTAGGAAAGAGTTTTGGTACGATTCCCTCTAGGCGGGAGAATCGTACCTATTGGATCAGAAATTCGGGTGTCAGATGAGTCATTTATTTCTTATTTAGTTGATTCAAAATTACATTCACCACGTAAAAGTATTTTTGTTTTCATCATTTAGGGATTTACTATAGAAATCCTATTTCTACACTCTTTCACACTCGTTACATGCGTTGACATATTACAATAAAGCATAAGTAATAAATGGGGAAATAAAAATTACAATCGAGGGAGAAATGGGGGAAATTGTAAGAGAACCTATACATTTGTTTAAGTTATAAAGTAAAATGAAAATAATTTCCCTTGCATCTATAGACGTTAGCATAGTTTATAGCACATCATAAGTCAGCATTTTTTTAAGAAAAATGTGATCATATTAGCGTGGCGGTTTTACATTCGATAATACTCAGGCGGCTTCTAGGATCGAAGAGAAATAATATGTCTTCAATGTATTTTATTGTGAAAACACATTTTAACTTTTATGGGTTGACTTACCGGATTATTAGTGAAAATGATCGCATGCCATAAAGTGAGTTGGATTGATTTTTAACTAATTTTAAATGGATTCTTTGCTCTATCTGGGGGGATGGCACCCGTATGGATGGGAGAGACCCGTACAAGGACTAGGGAGGACCAGTATGGGTATAAGGGGACTCGTATAGGTCCTGTCTGGTTCTAGGCAGAAACTCAGTTTAATTTAATTTATAGATTAACAGATTAATGGTAGAAAAATAAAATAAAAGGGATTTCCCTCCGTATGAGTATCGCGCACTGATTTTATATCCTAGAGGATATGTGGTGCCAACAAGCCTTATATGGGTTAGGACTAGACATAAAATAAGAACAAGAACTAACATAATAATGAAGGTAGAAAATAATACTGGAATAACTGAGATGTGAGTCTCTTTGAAACGAGCGTTACCTTTATGGCGTGAATCCACTTTGAGATGATCCCTTTACTATTAAGAGAGTCCGGCCAAAGTAGATGGTGAAATAGGACAATTTAGGTGAGTATTTGTGTGGACAAAACCTCCCCTAAATCCCATTAAATGAAGCTAGGAATAAATAAAATATGGACAAAACCGTAAAGAAAGGGTTTTCTCCCTATTTTATACCTCCTATACCCCCACTATACCTTTTCTATACCTAAAGAAATTGCTAGATTTTTAGTATATTTTTCATATGAGATGTGTATGTTATGAAATGAAGGGAAAAGGCCCTATTTATAGGGTAAAAGTTGGGTCTGAATGCGATAATCCGCATTTAAGACTTGCATTTTCCCAGAAAAGGTAAGAGATAGCTTCTAAAAGAGGCTGATTAGGCAATCAGAGGACCTATATGGGTCCCCTCCATATGTATGGAAGGGAATCACCCATACGGGTTTGCTAGTGGATCCGTACCAGACAGAACCCATTTGGGTACCTAAGGGCAGACTAGGTCTCTGGACTTTAGCCAAACTTAACTTTGCAGTAATAAGAACACCTTAGATGGATAACACCTGAAAGATATTGCATCATATAGCTCTCATCATAGTTTCGTGAGAAGGATCGTTAAAATCTAGTGCTTATAAACTGACCCTTATGGGATAATCATAGATACGGATCTGTATGATCTCACGATGTGAGCAGGGGTTTAGAAATTATACCTGTGGTTATAATATGGGGTAGTTCCTTTCTGGAGGCAAACTTCTTTCCTTTGTTGATGCATACCCCTTGTAACTCTACTGGAAAAGGTGTGTGTATCTCTTTCTTAAGGCGAATCGACTTTCCTGATTGATGGTATATACCTTTCCTAAGGCGGATGTCGTTTCCTCATATCCCTTTCTTAATAAGGATCAACTTTCCGGGCAGATGGTATATCCCTTTCCTAAGGTGGATGACTTCTCCTTATATCCCTTTCTTAAGGTGGATTGACTTTCCTGACTGATGCTGTGTATCCCTTTCCTTTGGTAGATCAATTTTCCTGGATGATGGTATATCCCTTTCCTAAGGCGGATAACGACCTCCTCATATCCCTTTCTTGAGGTGTATTGACTTTCTGACCATTGCTTGTTTATCCCTTTCTTAAGACGGATCAACTTTCTTCCTTTAGAATTTTGAATAACCTAGAAATAGACAACAATCAAACACCGAGTCAGTCGTTGTCTTAGTGGACACCTCTTTATTTTTAATTGACTTTTGTAAGAACAAAAATATTTTTCCCCTTCAATTATGAACAAAGATGTGTGGATAAGATAAACTATAAACTATGTGCGGGAAATGTCAGGTTTGGCCTGATAGATGCTTGTTTTGCTGCTGGGGAATGCCCCTAGGGTTCGACAGCTCCATTACTAGGAAATGGGGGTCCCTCTGGGTCAGTAGGGGGATGCCCCTAGGATCTGATGATTCTGTTACTGGGAAATGGGGAGATACCCCTAGATTGGTGGGGGAATGTGCCTAGGACCTAATGATTCTACTACTAGGAAATGGAGGGATGCCCCTGGGATCTGAAGATACTGCTTCTAGGAAATGAAGTTATATCTTTGAGAAGAGCTTCTTCTGCTGGGGAATCCTTTCCTGCTAAGAATCATTTGCTGGGGAAGAACTCCTATGCCAGGATGGACCTATATACCAAAATTTCTTGGTCAGTGATTAACCCAAAAATGGCTTACCTTGATTCTTAATTGACATTTATCAAAAATAAAAATATTTTTGCCCCTTTAATCAAGGATCAAGGTAAGCATAGGGACTTGTCCTGCATATAACTAAAATATAGGAGTGAAGAAAAGAGGGGTTGGCCCCGAGCTTAGACTGGATGAAATTCTGGTGTTTTGAAAAACACTAGTTCAAAAGTCTTCCCCTAGATGGCAAGAGAGGGCTTATACGGGTGGACCAAGACCCGTACAGGTGTGGTGGGTCTAGTACGGGTCCCCGAAGGGGAGTTCAAAGTCTGATCAGTCCTCTCATATCCCGCCATATAACAAAACTTCCCTTTTTACAACTCCAGCAATTTTTCTCCTAAAATCAATAAAAGATGGATAAGAAGATCCCATAGGCCAACCGCTTTTCCCTTAGACTTGAGGACTTGCCCCTAGTGGGCAATTCGAGACTTCAAGAATGCTTGGTTTCTATTGGGTATGCTTTTTGTGAGGGAGACTCGAATCTGGGGCTCACTCCTACCTCTGAAGTGCCCCTGATCCCTTCTTCTGAGACCCATGCTTCAAAACTCCAAGTAATTTTGCTTGATTCTCCATTTTCCATTTTTGAACCTTTGAAAATTTCTCGGATTTTAGCATGAATTAGAGTGTTTTAGACCTTAGAATAGAGCTTGATGTATGTAACTTTAGCCTATGATGCTTTTAGGATAGTTTTGGATGAGCTTCGGATGAATTTGGATGATTTTGGAATTTTTAGGGAGATTTTTCATAGAGGGACTGCTTGTAGGGGACCCATATGGATGAGGGGGGACCTGTACGGGTCCCATTCTTGATACGAGCACCACTTGCAGACCTATACGGGTGAGGTTTACCCGTACGGGTCTTGCCCTCAGGGACAGAATGTTGTTACTTTGGTTTTTGCAATCCTTTTCTGACTTCTGATTTTTTATTGTGTTCTAACCCTGTTAAACTATAATTCTATCTCTGAAGTTCCAATACAAGACTATGGGGCCCTGAGCTTTTGCAGGAAATGGTACGAGGAGATTCATGTCGTGGAGGACACAGAGTTGCTAACCTACATCAGTTCCTTCGGCTTCAGCGACTTTATCAAGGCCATTCCTCAGGCACCTAAGACATTGGCCCCTAGTGCTGTTTTAGCTCTGAGGGAGAGATGGTCGGAGATGACCCATACTTTCCCCTTGCCTATAGGGGAGGTTACTATCACTCCTTTGAATGTGTGAGCCATGACGGGCCTAGAGTGGAGCAGGGATATGGTCCACTATGATGTTTATGCCAACCAGTGGCATTCTCAGCCTGAGGTGAATGCCTACATTGTTAGATTACTTGGGCTTAACAAGCTCAAGTATAGGGACCTGCATGCTCACTGGGTCACACAGCTCAGTCCTATTACGGCTGATGGGAGGGATCATTATGCCTGATCTTTTCTACTAACATTTCTTACCACTGTCTTCTTTCCTGTCTACTCGAGTATCCTCAACTATAGCTTACTCTCTACTATTGAGGTCCTCACTATTGTGCCTTGCAAGAAATTATGCAGGGCCATTCTGGCACAGTTGTACTATGGACTGGATGTTGGAGTCGGGGGTGAGTAGTCTAAGCTTAAGATCTACCACCTAATACTACTGGTAAATTCTAAACTAATCTCCTATGCTTTGACCTTTCACTTAGATTGTGCTATGACCGATCCTTATTTTGTTTTGCAGATTTAGGCATTTGAGCACCAGTTCATCCCCAAGCAGGGTTTGCGCATGCAGCTCGAGACACCGCATATCATTTCTAGGTGGATAGGCCTTTAGCAGGGCCAGCCCTTGACTACAGTACAGTACCGAGTTCCTATGCCAGCTGCGCTCAGATCGAGTAAACCTTTTCCCTACAAAACCTGCACTTTACATTTCAACAATCCATTAGTCAAAACTATATTTATGAGGTTATGATACTTACAGTGCATTAATTTTGTACAGGTTATCTGAGATCCATGAGAGAGACTAGCCATACATGGGGCTATCAATAGGATGTGGGCTAGTGTGAATGACTGCTGGTTTGTCATAGAGTCACCACTCTCCTACGAGTGGTAATTTTATGAGCGGGTTCGAGAGTGGAGGATCAGTGCCACGGTGGAGAGAACGATCCCTCCCTCAATCTCGACGGGCAACTTCTGGCCTCATCTCACGCTGGGGACTGACTAGGGGCTATACTTATTAGATGAAGAGGCTCCTGTGTTATCTATACAGGGCTTTTATGTTGAGTTCGTTGATTCTTCTCTTCTTTTACCCTGTGGGAGGATCCACGATGAGGACGTCCCTCTTGAGTTTCACTAGAGTGATGGTGAGGATGACAATGATGATGATGAAGAGGGTGGATCAAGTGGTGATCGTGGGGGTCCATCCATAATTCAGAGCACCAGGGGCTCGACTAGGCCTGCTACCCCTTCTTCTCAGGTATACTTCTAACTTCGCCTTTATGAATACTTTGATGCTTTCTAAAATTGATTATGATCTTGAATCTAATTCTTTATTGCTACAGCCTCCCGCTTCTATGAGGAAGAGATTTGCTACTACTGCTGCTGTGAGCGGACGACATTTTATGGGATGGGTGGAAAGTCGGGACGGTGGACCGGTCATCATTAAAATAATAGTCATGTGATGGTGATTGTGAAAATGGTTTTTCATGTTTTAATGCCCAAAAGATATCAAATCAAAATCCCGTACTTAAAATAGAGTCGTCGCCCGGTTCAGCTCAATCGAGAAATTTTGGTATGATTTTCCCACAGGGTAGTAGACCATACCTTAAGAAGAGATTCCGAGTTCAGATGATGCTATCTTTTTTACATTAGGCCAAGTTAAAAAATTTCATTCTTTTTCAATTGGTTTTAGTCCACCGTATTTATTGTATTTTCAGTTTATATGTTGTTAGCACGTTTTCAAGCAATCAAAGCGATTATAGTCATCAAAAAATAAATGCAGAAATTAAAATTATTACAAGGCTTTCAAATCCTATACATTTGTCTATATAACAAATAAAAATACCCAAAGGTCTAACATACATCTAACCTAAATCTACCTGCAAGAAAAGTTTAGCACAGACATGGCACATTGTATGAGATATATCACATAAAAAGGCACCCGCAGCAGTAGGGTCAGGGGACGGCAGCCCCTAATGAGGTCCAAGGAGCAGCACCCCTAATGAGGTCCAAGGGGCAACGCCCCTTACTGGATCAAAGGTCAGCACCCCTGATAGGCTTGAGGGATGATAGCCCCTCGTAGGGACATAGGGCAGCGCCCCAGGCAAGGTCCAGTGGTAGAGCCCCGGGGTGGGGTTTGGACCATTTTGGACACGATCGTTATCTTAAACAAATTATTAGTGAAAATGCCACATGTTATGGGGTTTGGACCATTTTTAAAAGGTTATGGACCTTCATCGTTTCACTGTACATCCTAGCTTCAGGAATTTACACTAGGTCGAAAATAAAAAAAATAAACTGCTATCCAGAACTCCATACCGCCGGTAGCATCACTTATGCTGTTGGTGATCTTAGTTATACAGCTAGGCTGTATGACATTCTGGATACCATAAAGAAATGGTCCTGCAAGAAAGTGAGGCCGTTAGGGGCAAATGAGGCCATTGGCGGTATCATCGATGCTGCTATCGGCATGGTTGATACCGCCGGTGGCTTTAAATGCCTTCGACGGCTTTAGTTTCTTACAGTAGTTATTTTTGGCCGAAAGCGGCCATAAACTAAAAACTAAGCATAAATAGCAACTAAAACACAATAACAAGTAAATTGAAAGCCAAAGAGCTATGGAACTTAGAATTTTTACCTTGAGCTTGTGAATCCACCTCTTTGTGATCCAAATGACACCTCTAGGGAGCTCAAATTATGGTTTGGGTAGTGAATGGGGTATTGAAGGCTCTAAAACCTACTAAATTGATTTTTAATCCTAAAGTCTACTAATTTTAAGTTAATATCAGAGAGTTCATTGAAGAAAAACGAAGAAAAGATGGAGTGATTCCTCTTTCCTTACCTTTTCTTCACCTTATCCCACTAAAACTAATCAAAATCTCCCTAAAATTCAAGTGTGTAATTTCCAACCATTTTATCAGCTAAGAAATGGTCTTTTTATTGGCTAAAATCTAGTGAAAATTGCCTTAGATTAATTATCCGTCGGATATCGAGCAGAAAGGCATATAGCTATTCTACAGCAGAAAATTATATTGTCGATGGCATGGATGATATCGCCCACAGTATGGGTGATACCACCGGTGACCTCTCTCTCTTGACAGGTCTGAAAAGCTAGAACGATTCAAGCCCAAATTCAGGGAAAAGCAATAAAATCAGACCAAAAGGGATTTCAACGGGAAGATTTGAGTTATTAGGCTCTTTTTTTACTTTTTGTGGGTATTTTAGACTAAATTATTTTTTGGGTGCAAATCATCATTCTGAGCTACCACCGGACGCGTTATTAGACATGCTGAACTGAAGTTTTCTAAAAATAAAATTCGTAAAGAATTTTTATCAATAATAAAAATTCTAAAAAAGAATTTTATTAAGAGGAATAAAATCGGGCATACGTCATCATCGTCTCATGAGAGGGACTGCAAAATCCTATGCTCACAGGCTGCCCCTAAGGGGATCACTGCTGCCACAGGTCAGTATGATCACATAAAAGAGCATGGGTTAGGAATTGTACCTCTTGGATGATAAGGTTTTGATTCCACTAGTGCCTCCATTTGGTGATTGGTTTGCCCCTTGGCCGGGCTTCAGCTTTGAGGAGATCTTGCCAATAAGGGCCCGAAGAGCTAGATTGGTCTTGCGCTAAGAAGGGTCCAAAGAGCCAGGTTGGTCTTCCACCAAGAAGGGTCCGAAGAGCCATGTTAGCCTAGCACCAAGAAGGGTCCAAAGAGCCATATTGATCTTGCGCCAAGAAGGGTTCGAAGAGCCAGGTTGGTCTTGTGCTATGAAGGGTCCGAAGAGCTATGTTGGTCTTACACCAAGAAAGGTTTGAAGAGCCAGGTTCGTCTTGTGCTAAAAAGGGTTAGTAGAGCCATATCAATCTTTTGTTAAAAGGGTCTTACGTGCCAGATCGGTCTTTGGTAGAGTGAGGTTGCTAAGGGGGTCCGAAGAGCCAGATTGAACTTTCACCAAGAAGGGTCCGAAGAGCCAGGTTGGCCTTTCACCAAGAAGGGTCTGAAGAGCCAGGTTGGTCTTTTGCCGAAAGGGTCTTACAAGCCAGGTTGGACTTTAGTGCATAGGATGCCCCCAGTATTCGGTAGCAAGCACCTTTGGTTTTACAACAAGAGTCATTTGAGTATCAAGTATTACTTATTTTGCATTTTGCATCAACTGTCTTTTGTAAATTGCGTGAGGTGCCCCTGTATTAAGAATTAGAGAAATACAATTTAGTCAAAGGATAAGTGTTGTTTTTACTACTTGATCGATTTGTGAAACAAAAATGTTTTCGCCCCTTCGATTAACAGTAAAAACAGAAGTTTGAATTGTAAATTGAGTTATAATTTTCCGGGCTAGAGGAGTCGTTACGGAGGTTTGACGGGTCGTCTGAACCATCTTGAGCCTGCCCTTTGAGGTTTATTTTTTCTTGGTAGATGACTCCGAGCAGTTTGAGAGAACTATGCTCCTTTCAGGTGCTTCTTGTTGATTTATGGATGGTCCCAAGCGGCTGGAGGAAATTATGCCCCTTCCAAATGCTCCTTGTTGATTGGTGGGTGTTGGATAATTGGTTGGTGTAGCTTGATCAACGTGTTTGGGATCTTGCCTCTAGCTTTTGTGCCTTGATAGTTTTCCTTTGGATATTCTGAGAAATAGAGATTGCAAGAGTGTATGCATGAAATGTATGTATTAAAGATGCATGATTATGCGATATTCCATTGAATGACATTTCATGAGAAAATGATGCCTCTGTAGTGACCAGGTAGGCTAATGTGATAGGAGTGAAGTTAATGAAGGACAATTATGGAGAAGGGCTTAGACCCGTGTTTGAGTTTGGTTTGAGGCTCGACCTTCTTATGGGGAGGGAGAACGATGTTTGTCTTTCTCCCAGTGATGGCGTACCTTTGCTTTTCTTGATTATTTTTATGTTGGTTCTAAAGTTTGCATAGACTGCCCCTAGGGATTTTCAATCTATCGAACCTTGTCTTAACTTTTTCCTGGACCGCCCTTTTAGGTTTTCAATCTTGCAAACATATTTCTTGCATAGATCGTCCATTTCGGGTTTTCAGCCTATCTTCTATCTTATTTTTTATCTTCTTTTTTATTTTTTGTTATTTTTTTAGTCTTTATTTTTGCCTAGACAGCCTTTCTTGGGTATTCATCCAGTACACTAATTTCTGAGTTTTGCATGGACCTGGATGTTCTTAGTCTATCCGGATTTGTTTATCTTTTTCATGTTGAATTATTGTGCATTTATATGGATGAGATCTGAGTACCCTTCATTAAGTTTACTCGCGATCTTTTCACCATTTGGCTGTCAGGCATTCATACACTCACAAACATAAAGATTTCAATATGAAAGACACTTTTAGTGAATGAATTTAACTGGAGTACAAGATGTTGGTGACCATTTCCATTAATCGAATTCCTAGTGTTAACCAGTCTTTACAAATTTTCAGGTTAACATCGTACTATTTTTCTCTTGTGGCCCTAATTTTTACCTGAATCGCCCTTTTCGGGTTTTCAGTTTAGCAGGCAACTTTTTGTAGAATACCAACCATAAGGTGTCACCCTAATTTTTTCCCAATCGGTAGAAGACTGAAAGGAGGGCGATTTATTACATATATATTTTTTTTGTTGCTTTTTTGATTTATTTCTTTTTGTTTGGATATGATAACGCTTAATCTTGCCTTGGTTGGTTAGGTTGGTGAGCTTGCTTTTGTCTATGCTCATGATCTTGATTACCTTGTTTACTGGGTACTTTCTTAATCATATAGGGATTCATTTTGATTTTGATTGGCGATATCACGAAGGTTTGGTTTGAGGGAGTTTTGATGCTTACGAAGCACCTTCTTGATTGGCTTGTTCATCGTTTTGACTTTTTCGTAATCGTCATTTTTGCGGAAGGGATTGTGCTCAATTGCACATCTCCTAATTAATTCGAAAATTGCCCCCTAAAATAAAACTCTTCTGTCCGAGGTGATGCTACTAAATGGGTCATGCCGAGCTAAGAGATATTAATTTCCCTCAATTACCGTAGAACTTGCCCTATAAAATTGGATTTTATAGTGTGAGGTCATGTGATGAGATGCGCCGGACCGAGCTAAGACATGGAACTTGGCCATCTTCTTAATGCTTAGACAAACATAAGATTTGGCTTTCAACTACTTTGAGAAGTATTAAATGACCATTTTGGTGAGCTTGTATCCAATATTTGATGATGGTTGAATCCTATCGATCGTATTCATCCTTCATGTAAGGAACGGCCAAGGAGAAGAGAGACTGTGAAGCCCGATAGGAGGAAGGTGTTACAAGTTTTCATGAACTTGTTGTTGATGGCACCTTTTCATCTTGGAGATGCAATTATGATTTGGGTTGTCCAAGGTATAAACCGGCTGCTGAATCTTCTTTTTGAGATAGTTTGTGTGGTAGTTGCAAATGGTGAGGCTTCCATTTGGCTTGGACACGGTACCCTCAGGGATGGGATGCTTAGAAATTTGGTAGCCTATTTTGAGCATATTTTTGTATGGTCAGATGTAAGCATTATCATGATCTTTAAGCACTTTTATTATCTCACATTTAACAGGAGTTAAATTATTGGAAATGGTTACCATTTGGGAGATTCCATTTGTACACGAATTAATTCTATGCTTATGAAGTATCTCAAATATTGAAAACATTATGCATATATTCATATGAATGCATGGACCAACTGGGCGAAACAAAACACAAGTAAACGAAACAAAATTGTTCACCTAATTGAAAGTTTTAACAGTGGAATTGTTCAAAACGCTAAAGAAAGTTACATATTTTAATAGCCATCCTCCTTATGCGGTGGATCTTGCAACGTCACACCTTCGGGCATGTTGGAATCGACATCCCTATATGAGCGGATGACCTTTTTCCACCCATAAGGATTGCGTGAGCTGCGTAGCACGGGGGGTGGAAAATAACAAGTGCTGTGAAGCGTGCTAAGGGAGAATCCTTATTTTAGGCGTGATGAAAATAATAATGAAAAAGCGATGTTGGTGTTGAATTTTAGTCCAATTAACATTTTAAGGGATACGAGACTTGAAATCCCATATCTTAGAATAGAGTCGCCACTCAGTTAAGCTCCACCTGGAATTTGGGTACCATATTCCCATCAGGTGGTTAGACTGTACCTTAAAATAGAGATTCCAAGTCCGGATGATGTTGCTTACTTTTCAATTTTTAAATCAAACCATTTATACTTTAATAAGCATTACTTTGATTCTTATGCAATTTAAGTCCGGTTATCGTTTGGAGTTTTTAGTTTATATGCAATACGTCACATGAAAGCGGTAAATAAAGCAAGTAAATAATTATTACAAAGCTTTACAAATACCTATAAATTTTTCTAATAAGGGAAAATAAATAAGCGGGTAAATAGAGCGAATAAAGAGAGACCGAAATTAGACTCAATTGAACTCACCAACACCGAAAGGGCTCTAAACATGATAAACATATCACAAATAATGCATAAATAATTAAAGGCAGAAAATAAAATCTCATTAAGGAGTAAAATATTTTTAGGGAATTTTTAGAGTTAGAAAGGCACTTTGTAAGCATTTAATGGTTATTTAATCAATTTAAATGATAAAATAAACAAATAAATCAAGTAAAAATTAAATTAAATATATTTTGGAATATTTAAATTTTAAGAAAATATTTTGGGCCAAAATCGGGGTAAAAAATGTAAGAAAACGGCAAAAAGGGACTTCAAATCAAATTTCGACGGCCAAAGCTATGGCAATAGCTTTGACCGCCATCACTATAGCCTTGACCGCTATAGTGGCAGCGGTGCATGCTATAGCAGTGGCGGTCAAGGCTGTTGCTATAGCCTTGGCCATCAAGATTTGTTTTAAAGGGGGGAATCAGTGTTTTTGCATCCATAAACTCGAAATCAATGAAGTTTTAAGTCGCAATCTACTATATTCCAACGGATCTAGACTTAAAACACACAAATAATGTTGATTTTATGGATTTGGGTAAGAAAATACCCAAAAATTGTTAGAAATAAGGAGACCTCTGTAGGGGTCGAGTTCACCTATATAGCTATAGCCTTCAACGTTGTAACAGTAGCGACAAAGGCTATATGGATAGAGGTGAAGGCTATGCATATAGAGGTCAGATTATTTTCTGGTTTTCCAAAAACACCGAAGAAAAACCAACAAGAAACACCAAAAAATGCAGTAACAACAATAGAGCAATAAAAAAGAGTAAATAGATAAGGGAACTCAGTTTTATTACCTCTAGGCCATGAATCTAACTTTGGAGACTCGAACCGGACGTTTGGCAAGGTTTTGATGATTTTGAGACAAAATGGTGATGGAATCAGTGATAAAAATAGTAACTGAATAGTTGGGTCTTATTTGAGAAAAAGTATCTAAAACCCTATTTAATCCATTTGAACCTATGATTTCTAATTGATTTTATTATTTTAGCTATAAGATCGAGCTTCAGAATAACTAAGAATCAAGGTTAGAGGATTAAACCCGGATTCTATGCTTTTCTTAAGCTTTCTCTCTGTAGTTCTTCCCTTTCTCTCTCTTGTTCTTCCTTTTCTCTCAAAAATGTGATTCTAATTCTAAATTCTGGAGAAAAGTCTTCCTAATCGCTCTCTTGGATTGGCTTAAGTACTCTCACATTCCAAAAATCCACCGACTTAGGCAAATTTTCGCGAAAAATAAGAGGCAAAATCACAAAGAGAGAGATGGAGCAAAGTGGCACGACTTGAAAAAAGTCATGCCATAACCACCACAGCCGTCATGGTAGTGGCCACCATAGGGCCGGCTGTCACTACCATGATAAAAGTAACCACCACCATAAGGGTTCTGATGGCCTCTACCATGGTGGTAGTGAAGCCACCATTGTGGCAGGTGGTGGCCACAATGGGGGTGGCCATCATGGTGGCACTCACCGCCACTCCAGTCATAGTAACCACCGCTAGAGGTAGCGACGGCAAAAAGGGGTAAGGGAGCAAGGGTTTAGGCTAGGGGTTTAATTAGGGTTTTGATTAGGGTTTAATTAGGGTTTAATTAGGGCTTGTAGGGGGCAGGTTTAGGGTTTAGACTTTCGACACTCATAACTTTCACTACGGTTATCCGATTAAGGCAGTTCTTTATATTTCGGAAAGCTCGGAGAGTTTAAAATCCAACGATGTAAACAAAACTTGCTGAAAATGTTCATATCTTTTAAAAATAGCGAAATAATTTACTACACATGAGCCAAAGAAAACAGGTAACCCTAAATGCATTCAAATGATATTTAAGCGCTATCAAAGGTCCAAAATCATCAAAAAGGTACTTGTCAAATGTGATTCAACCTTAAAATAATACAACTAGACCATACAAGGTTAGAGAAACAAGTCATCATCAGTCTAAGGGTCACCAAAAAGCCCGTGCTCATAGGCTACCCCTTAGGAGAAACCCACTTGGGAAGCCAAGTGTGATCTTATGAGAGAGCTAGGGATAGAAGGTTATACCTAAGGTGAAGGGACCTTGATTCGGTTATCTATATACGATCGGGGGCCACATCATCAACGAACCTATCAGAGGTGGAAGATTCTTTGAATATATTATCTATGGATGGTCGGGGGATGCATTATAAACAGACCTAACAAAGGTAGAAGATTCTTTGAGTCGATTGTATACGGACTATCGAGGAACACATCATCAATGGATCTATCAAAGATAGAAGACTCTTTAATTTGGTTGTCTACGGACAGTCGGGGGATGCACAATTGATGAAGCTATCAAAGGTAAAAGATTATTTGAGTCAGTTGTCTAAGGACGGTTGGGGGACGCATCGTCGACGAACCTATCAAAGGTAGAAGATTCTTTGAGTTGGTTGTCTATAAATGGTCAGGGGACATGTCATCAATAGACCTATCAAAGGCATAAGATTCTTTGAGTCAGTTGTCTACTGACAGTTGTGGGATGCGCCATCAATAAACCCATCAAAGGCAGAGGATTCTTTTAGTCAGTTGTCTACTGGTGGTTTGAGGACGCACCATCAACGAACCTAAGAGGAAGGAAAATCTGAATCGGTTGTCTTCTGGTGGTTCAAGGAGGCACTATCAATGGACCTATTGAGAAGGCAAATCTGAATTGGTTGTCTACTAGTGGTTTGAGGATGCACCATCAACCGACCTATCACGAATAGAATTTGAAAATTTATAAGTTGTTGTAAATTGCATTTTTAATTGCTTAATTGATTTTGTCAAAACAAAAAATTTTGCCCCTTCAATTAAGTAATAAAAATGGAATATTAAGAAAAAAAGAGTTTGGAGATGTCCGGGAAGTCTGGGAAAGCCATTGCTAGGTTGATTTGCTATGGTTGTATTAAGATGGCCCTGAAAGATCAAAAGCTACATCACGATGCCCTTGAAGGGTTGAAAGCTGTATGGAGGTGCCCTAAAAGGATTTTCTGAATTATAGATTTTGGATCTTTAGATCGATCATCCTTCAAAATTGCCGTACTTCGCTCATGTCAAGAAAGTTTTGAGATACTAGTAATTGACCAAATATTTTTCCCCCTTAATTAAGCAATTGAAATGGAAGAATTAAATAAAAGTTGAGTTAGGATTTCCAGAAGTCCAAAGAAGCTACCGAGGTGTCCATCGGGTGTAGCTTATATGCCCCTTGGAGTCTCTATCTTTGACATCGGTTTAGAAAGTATGTTGAGATTCCCCTGATGATTAGGTCGAGGTGCCCCTCAGAATATAGGCTAAGGTACCCCTCGGGGAAAATCTGAGTTCTGATTTTAAGATCCATCAGGTTGGTTATCCACTAGGAATGCCACATGTATACCTGTTAGGAAAATTTTAAAGCTCAACAAATGACATAAGCTACATTTTTATTGCTTAATTGATTTTGTGGAATGAAAATATTTTTTGCCCCTTCAATTATGTAATTAAAATAGAAAATGAAATATGAACTGAGTAGAGATTTTTGGGAGTCCAGAGAAGCAAGTGAGGTTAAAAGCACAGCTCAAAGACATTAGTTGCCATACCCCTTCGGTGTGGCCTCAGATATAGGATTGCAAGCAATTTTGAGATGCCCCTCAACACAAGTGCTTGCTTGGAGGTCGAGTGTATAGCTTGATGATATTCTTTCTATACTTTGTTTCCTGTAGAATTCAGTATAGAATAATAGACAAGACATTTATGAACATTATGTATAAATGTATAAATGCATGAAATGCTCGAGCTGATCATCTTTAAAATGAATGATTGGCTTGCTTGATCGACTTTACTCGGAGAGAGATTGACTTGCTTGAAGAAAGATCATATGGAATTGCATTGCTGTGTGGAGTAGAGGTCACTGGGCTTGCTTGTTTGGATACTATAGCTAAGAAAGGGCTTAAGAATTTTGTGTCACTCGTATGACAAGTGACAAAGGGCTCTTGATGAACTATCCAAAGCGGTGAGTTGACTGCAAATTGATTGCTGGATTAAGCATGCCGAAGACAAGGGGAGTGCACGAAGCGAAGTTCAAGATTCTGGATAACAAATGACTGGACGCTATCACTACCAATGAATTATACTAAGGATGACTTTTGAAGATTAGGATGTTGCAAACTCGAGATGCACGATGGCGGTTGAAAATGGTGTAGACACACGCAGAGGACAAATTTGAGCCCCTTAAAGCCACTAGACTAAAGAACGTATTCGGCCACTCTCATGATGATGACGATAATCCAGATATCTCGATATGATTAATGGCAGTCATTTATCTTTGTTTGATTATCGTAATTTTTTGCATAGACCTAAACATTGTGTTGGGCCCATCAGACTTGCTCATTTTACTTTTATGTCCTAATTTTTGTCTGGACCGCCCTTTTTAGGTTTTCAATCTAGCAGACTTTCGTGGCTTTTGCATAGACCTCGCTGTTTGTAGCTTATCAAGATTTTTGCCTTTCATTATTGTTTTTTATATAGTTTTTTCTTTTCTTTTGAGGAATTGGGTTGACTGCACGGAACTTCACATTCGACTTATCAGCAACATTTTGCCTTTTAGACCCAATATATTCATTCAAGCACAAATATAAAGGGCTAAGTAAAATGACATTTCCATTAAATGAAGTAAGTTTGAGTACATGATGGTGATAACCATTTCTATTGACCCAAACTCTAGTGTTAACCAGCCTATGAAGGTTTTCTAGCCAACACACTCTCTTTGCTCACCTGGCCCTAAGTTTTTCCTAGACCACCCTTTTTGGGTTTTCAGTCTAGCAGGCTATTGTTGCACCCAACCTTTTGCTTGGCCTGTTTGTAAGATACCGATCAGTGGGATACACCCTAATTTTTCTTGAGCTGCAGAGGACCACTCGTCGGGTGATTAATTTTGTTTATTATTATTTTTGATGTGCTGCTTTTTTAGATTTAATTCTTTTTAGTTAGATATGATAATGCTTTAACCTATTTTCATTGATAGGGTTCATGAATTTACAAACGTCGATAATCATTCCCCTTGTGCTGAGTACCTTTTTAGTTGCTCTAGCTATTTCCCATTTGGACAGAATTTCCCCCTTGGGTTGGGGTTAGAAGGCTCCACTTGCTTCAGACCTAGATTGTCGGATTTTTATGGATACTCTTGACGTTGGGTTCGGTTGTTGTATGGCCTTATTATGTGCTTTTGATACATCTAACTGTTCAAGCCGTTTGAACCGCATTTTAATCCATGGGGGTCCCTTTAACTGTGACTCTTAGGGACTCCATCTCGGCATTGATTGGTAGTATGGTTCCTATTACGTAGGCAAAGGAAAAAGGTGTTTGGATTGGGAGATTTCTGACATTTGTTTGACATCTTCAAAGGGCGAATGATAGCTTATCGGCTCAATCTTTGATCCTTACGGTAGTCTTAGAAATGAACTTCTTGATAAGCTGGTTTGCGGCTTTGGTTTCCCTACTTAATTATGGTTTACGTGGAGAGGATCTGCGATGCCCAAACCCATATTTTCTAATTAATTGGGGTTGCCCCACTAGCACATGGTCTATAAGGTGAAGCCCTACGGTGCTCGGCTCTATATCTCTTGATCAAGTCCGTGGTCGCCCTTGGGACCGAATCTCATATTTTGAGACTAATGGTGAAGTAGGTCATATCAATCTAAGGTGCATTTCTTAATGAACTTGGCCATCTTCTTGGTGGTTATAATGGTGAAGGACTCGGCTTTCCCTATTTTAAGAAGTAACTTGCCCCCACGATGATGAGGTAGTTTTCATTTGTTGATGAGGGTCAAATCTAGCCAATCATATATATGTCGCCCTCATCGAGAATAGTCATGAAGGAGAGAAATAGGGAAGTTTTGCGGTTGATATTGTTAAGGGAATGGATATAGGGAAGATTGAATGGTGTATCAGGGGTGGGAATTTTTAGAATGGGTGGGCAAAGAAAATGTAAGCCTTGATTCTATCAAAGATGGTCTGGGGATGCTCTTTCTCCACAATTGGCTGATGCTTCTCCGATAGATCAAAAATAAGTTAGCCCCCAGTTATGAGGCTCACGACAAACTGACTGACATATTGAACCTATCTAAGGGAGAGCCAAGCTTCTTTCTATTTTAGGTGTAAAGATGTAGTGCTCGACAATCTGACGATGAACCTTGGGTATGTCTAAGTATGACTAGGCGGAAGCATTATCATTATCTTTAAGCATTTGTTGTCTCTCATTTTCTTTCAGATATTAGGTCATTAGAAATGGTTACCATTTAGGTTATCACATGTACCCAAATTTATTTCATTTAAAGAAACGTCATGTATACTAAACGCATTATGCTTGTGATAAAATGAATGCATGGACCCATCGGGAGAAACATCAAATGAGTAAACAAAATGAGAGTCTTTAATTGAATAAAAATGCCTTAAAGCAGAGTTGTTCACATCTAAATACTAGAAAAAGAAAAATACATAAGCCGATAGTGATCCTCCATAGGCGGAGGGTCTTGAGTTGCGGTACTGGAGGATTAAGCTTCCTTGGTAGCTTTCATTGGTTTGTCATCTAGGACAAGATCCAGAACTTTCCCTTATTTGGTAGATGACTTGTCTCCTTCATTCACTAGAGACTCGTGAGATTCTTGTCAGATTTGGCAGTAGAATTGGCTTCTATAGTGGTGTTAGTTGAACTAGAGAAGACCATGGCCGATATAAATTCTTCGGTTAGACCATGATTGATTGCACTTACCTCATTATCAGAGCTTGGTGATGGTTGTTCTTTAGTATCGGTCTTCCTAGCTAGTTGAGCCATTTTTCCCTTTCTCATTATATGCCAAATGGCCATTCCTAAAGGTCTGTACTGATCTATTGTGTGTCCCTTCTAAATATGATAGTGACAACAATTTCCTCTTTCTTTGAGTGTAGGAGCGCGATATTCATAAAGAGAGTTAAGCATGCCTTTCTCTAGCAACTTGGGAAACAGAACACTAAGAGGGAGCTTCAATGGAGATATAAATGCTTTTGGGTCAAGCACCCAAGTAGGCATGGCTTAGGCTGCAGAAACATTCTCCTAAGTGATGACTTGACTTGCAGCTATATTCTCCTCGGTCAAAATCAGAGTAACTTTGAAAGGTTGAGAATTGTTATTCTTGTTAATTCACGGTTTGCTGCCACTTGGCTTGTTGGCTTTCTCTTTCTCATCACGATGCTTGATTTTCTTAGCTTTCTCAAAAACCTTTTAATAAGATTGGAAAGAGTCAGTTTCCATTTCCTTACGGAGTATAGGGAGAGCCCCGTCGAGCAGCTTTAGGATCATTTCTTTTAAACTAAGCTTTTGTTTTAACAAGACCTAGGTGGCCATCCACCTATTGAAGTAAGAATTAAAGAGCTCACCTTGGTTTTGTTTAGTCACCCCAAGGTGCTAGATAGTTCTTTCCATGGAGCAATTGAACCCATAGTGACCAACCAAGGCTTCAGAAAGGAGCTTCCAATCTAGAATTGTGGACTCCGAGAGAGTATTATACCATTCAAAGGCTGACCCTGATAGAGTACATGGAAATAACTTAGCAAGAACTTCGTCCCCAATTTTTTAGACATACATAATCCACTCGTACATCACGATGTAGGATTTATTAGGTCCCTTACCGAAGTAGGCTTCCATTTGAGGCATCGAGAAGTTCTTAGGCACCCAATCTTCATCCCACACCTCTTCTTTCTCTTTATTCTTACCCAGAAGCTACTTAAAGAAAGCCCTCATTTCTGGTGTCATGCCTAGAGGCTGCGTGACCTGGTTGCATGGCATCACGCCTGGAGGCTGCTTGACCTGGTCGTATGGCGTCATGCCCGGAGGCTACATGACCTAGTTGCATGGCATCATGCCCGGATATTGCATAACTTGGTCACATGGTGTCATGCCCAGAGGCTACGTGACCTGGTCATTATGCATAGAAGAGGCCCTGAATTAAAATGGCGGAGGAGGAGTTAGAATCTCAACCTGGGGATGAATTTGTAAGTTAAGAGCGAAAGAATTTAAGGGGTAAAAAGTCCTCCATGGGGAGATCATTAAACTAGGAGGGAGGGGTGAAAACAACATCGGGGGTGTTGGAGGAAGGGTAAAACCACTTGAAGGTACAGTCATCTGTGGAGTAAAACCCCCTGAGAAAGTAGGGAAAGTAGGAGATAGAGTGGAAGGCCTCGGTTTTGAAGGAGGAAAGCCAAAGGCTGGTGGAACAAAGGATGAGGGAGGCTCAGAGGACCTCTAACTAAACTAAAACTGGCTCTATTGGATAGGTCAGATAGGCGGTACAGGGTGAAAGATAGGCGGTGCTTGAACTGATGAAATCTGACCCAAACTATTCTGACCTGAACTGTCTTGAGCTGCCCCATTCTAAAAGATCCAATATTGTCCCTAATCTTGAGAAAATGACCCAGATGGTCCCTGAACATTCCTTTCTTCCCTAAGAGCCGATTAAACCTAATGTTGGATGGCATTTCTGAAGAGATAAGATTGAAAAAACTGAGCCATAGCATTGGCTAACTCTGCACCCATCTGAGACTGAGCCTAACCCTGACTATGATGAGGTGGGGAGGGAGAAGGGGAAGGAGTAGTTTCATGAGGTGCATCATTCAAATACAGATCATACATGGTAGGAAGAAGTGATTTTGAAGCTGAACACACTAGTCGGCGAACCAAACGGCGATGAAATCGGAGCAAAAGAGGACTGCGGTAGCAAGGATGTCTCGACCTAACTGACAAAACCGGAAGATGATTAGCCCGAATTAAACCCTAAATTAAATGTTGATTATAAAATAATTTGAGTGATGAATGCCATATGTACAGGTGGTTTAGAGAGGTAGAGAATAGAAGAGCTTATGATGCGAAGCTCAACTCCAAAATGCGGCAGACATTCAAATTCCTCGCCATGCCTAGTGAACTAGATACGGTTTATCGGGACTCAAATGATCTTAGGCATTTTATTAAACTCCCACTTCAAGCAAGGGAAGAGTAGAGGTAAGCAAAAACAAAAATGAAGAGTCGGCCACAGGCGGCCTATGCTTGAGTTTTGCATGAATGAGCATAACACAAGCAGTGCATGAAAGCGAATAAATCTCTTCCAACCTTATGACTCCCGTGCAATGCCAATTTGGAATCCGGGGTTAACTCTAGCGCCAGGAAATAGGAAAAGAGTATGCAACCTAGTTCTAAATTTTTTTATGAACCTAAGGGGAAGTTACTATTGCTACATTTATTGCGGTTCATAGTCTTAAACTGCTGGTGTCATGGAACTACACTGTGGAAGGGTCTCATTTACCTTGATTTCGTGTAACTCAACCACTCCTCAAGCGAGTGCGATCGCGGGAATTACACATTGGTTGAAATGAGTGATCCATCCATAAATATCCCTAATTCCTGGCGGGCATGAGGTATACAATTGAGCTTCACGAGGGTGACATAATAATGGCACCTTAAACCTAGAATCTAAGTAAGCGGTGGATTCAAAAAGCATAAGACATAGAGCGTTGATTTAAAAAATGATTTAGGCACGCAATCAAAATCATTTAACCAATTTTCGAAGATGAAAGTGATATTCCAAATTTTAAGTTAAAAGGAAATCCCTATCAGAGTCGCCACAGTGAGCGGATGACCTTTTTCCACCCGCAAGGACTGCGTGAGATGCGCAGCACGGGGGGTGGAAAATAACGAGCGCTGTGAAGCATGCTAAGGGAGAATCCTTATTTTAGGCATGATGAAAATAATAATGAAAAAGTGATGTTGATGTTGAATTTAAGTCCAATTTGAATGTTAAGGGATATGAGACTTGAAATCCCATATCTAAAATAGGGTCGCCACTCAGTTAAGCTCCACCGGGAATTTGGGTACGATATTGCTATCGGGTGGTTAGACTGTACCTTAAAACAGAGATTTCAAGCCCGGATGATGTTGCTTACTTTTCAATTTTTAAAATAAATCGTTTAT
Source organism: Euphorbia pulcherrima (assembly GCA_947683365.1). NCBI lineage: Eukaryota > Viridiplantae > Streptophyta > Magnoliopsida > Malpighiales > Euphorbiaceae > Euphorbia > Euphorbia pulcherrima. The sequence continues at coordinate 13,453,638 of CANTUS010000010.1, read as the reverse complement.
ATTTTAATAAGCGTTACTTTGATTCATATGTGATTTAAGGCCGGTTATCGTTTGGAGTTTTTAGTTTATATGCCATACATCACACGAAATCGGTAAATAAAGCAAGTAAATAATTATTACAAAGCTTTACAAACACACATACATTTTTCTTATGCGAGAAAATAAATAAGTTGGTAAATAAAGGGAATAAAGAGAGACCGAAATCGGGCCTCAACTGAACTTACTAACACCGAAATGGCTCAAAAAATGACAAAAAAACATAAAAAATCATAAATAATGCATAAATAATTAAAGGTAGAAAATAAAATCTTGTTATGGAGAAAAATATCTTCAGCGAATTTTTAGAGTTAGAAAGACATTTTTTAAGCATTTAATAGTTATGTAATCAATTTAAATGACAAAATAAATAAATAAATAACTCAGATTAAAATTAAATGAAATATATTCCAGAATACTTAGATTTTTAGAAAATATTTTGGGCGAAAATTGGGGTAAGAAATGCAAGAAAATGGGAATAGGGGACTTAAAATCAAATTTCAGTGGCTAAAGCTATGGCAACAGCTTTGACCGCCGTCACTATAGCCTGGACCACTATAGTGGCAGCGGCGGAGGCTATAGCGGTGGTGGTCAAGGGTGTCGCTATAGCCTTGGCCTTCGAGATTAGTTTAAAGGGGGGAATTGGTGTTTTTGCATCCATAAACTTGAAATCATTGATGTTTTAAGTCGTAATCTACTATATTCCAACAGATCTAGACTTAAACACACAAATAATGTTGATTTTATGGATTTGGGTAAGATACCCAAAAATTGCAAGAAATAAGGACACCTCTATGGGGGCGGAGTTCACCTCTATGGCTATAACCTTCACCGCTATAACAGTAGAGGCCAAGGCAAAAGGGTTAGAGGCGAAGGCTATCCCTATAGAGGTCAAATTATTTTCTCACAAGGATCTTATAGCTTAGCTTCTTCACCCTCATGACCCTTTCATACATAATGATGTAAGAAGCATGGGTGCCAAACCCATCATAAGGTGCCATATTGGGCATAGTGAAGTTGTCGGGGACCCAATCCTCATTTCGCTCAAGTTCCTTGGCAGCCAAGAGTTGGCAAATATGGGTTTGAATCTTGGGAGAAATGCTTAGAGGGTGGGTGAACTAGTTATTGATTGGCTGATGAGTGAGAGCTATAGCTTTGAGTGTTACGCCCGGAGCTTGCGTAACCTAGTGGTTCGAAACTGGTAGAGATTGTGGAGGAATTTCCAAGTAGAGTAGAGTGATTAGCTGGCTACTAAAAGCGTTCTAGGGGTAGTTAGAGCCCCTAGGAGTTCCTATAAATTAAGGAGGACTAAAAGATGGCAGAGGCTAGATTAACACACTAGAAGAAGCTAAAAACTAATTAGTTAGTGCTGGAAGAACCGAGCTTTGAGCTAAAGGTCTCGGATTATAAGGAATAATCGATGAGGATGTCGAGGTTTGCAGAAAAGCAGAGGTTTGCCCAAACTGAAATAGGTTTGCCATTGGTTGATTTGAGGGTGTTGGCTGAAAAATAGGTGCATTTGGTATTGTCCCTAATGGATCGGCCAACATCTTTGCTGAATCATTCTGGGCTTCCATATCGGACACAAAAACCCGATTGGAATTCCTATCCTCAAGGGCTTACTAGATGGCTGCTTGGACAGTGGCTTGGATATAGGCATAGAATGCATCTGAGTTTAGAAGCTGAGCCATGGCACTGGCAAAATCACAACCCAGGGGTAGCTTTGATCTTGCTCCTGAGGTGGGAGTAGGGCCTACTTATTCCTCAAGCAGAGGGGGTTTCCATCATTATTCGGGAATGACATTATTGGCTGAGAGGAATTCTGACCCAACTGAATCTGCTCTAAATCTGACTCCCTAATGGAATCATTATATGGAACCCATTCGACTTCTATAGCAGCAATCAGGGTGAGAGGACGATAAATCAGGCGGTGTTCAAGGCTTCTCCAAACTAGGGTGTGCGACAATAACTTTGCCTCCTCCTAGCTGAAAAGGTAGGTAGTGGATTTAGATCATGTATGGATTGTGTGATACCATGGATGGGGTGAATGACCTTTGTCTAACAAACAATGCGTGGCATGTATGGCAACATGTAGACGTGGTTAGCGATGACGCGACAGCTTATCCCCCTAATATACGGAGGACATTTACACCTCCTATCATGCATAGTGATATGTCATGACTCAATGGGGGCATAAAAGAAGTCCTACAGATGTTGCTAAATCTCTTTAAAAAATGGAGATTAATAAGGGTAAGTTGATTGGCTTTTGGCCCTTGAAGCCGATGCATAGGTGATACATGAGGACGTAGCACACAAAGCGTCCCACTTTCGACCTTATGGCACCTATTAACACTTTTTTGGAAAGGATGGAGTTTGGCTTCTTCACAGGTTTCTAGTACGGCTTTGGTATAGGGTTGTTGATGTAGAAGGTTCTCGTTTACCTTGATTCCACATTACTCAACCACTCCCCAAATAGGTGATATCGCAGGAGTTTACGTGTTGGTTAAAATGAGTAATCCACCCACTAGGTATCCCCAATTCCAAAAAAGGCATCAGTGATACTTTTACGAACTTCTCGAGTGAAATGAGGCACCTAATATTATCAAACTGTCTACACGCGTAAGGATAAAATATCATGAAAAAGAATGATGTTTTAATTTGGCCAATGATTTCAATACATCATCCAAATGTTTTAAACTTATTGAAAATTTTAAGTTCAAGTTTAAAGAGATCAATCCCCAGCGGAGACACCACTGTAAGCGGACAACATTTTATGGGACAGCTACGAAGCCAAGCCGGTGGACCAGTCTCCATGAAAATAATGGGCGCGTGATGGTGATTATGAAAAATGGTTTTTCATGTTTTAATATCCAAAAGATATGAGATCAAAATCCCGTACTTAAAATAGAGTCGCCGTCCGGTTCACCTTAATAGGGAAATTTTGGTACGATTTTCCCACTGGGTGGTAGACCGTACCTTAAGTAGAGATTCCGAGTTTGAATGATGTTATCTATTTCACATTAGGCCAAGTTAAAAGATTTCATTCTTTTTCAATTGGATTAGTCCACCCTATTTATTGTGTTTTCAGTTTATATATTGTTAGCGCATTATCAAGCAATCAAAGCGATAAATAAATTACTACAGTCATCCAAAAATAAATGCAGAAATTAAAATTATTACAAGGCTTTCAAATCCTAAACATTTATACCAGTAGTCATAACTTACATCTAACCTAAATCTACCTACACGAAAAGGTTAGCATAGATATGGTATAGTGAAGTTATTGGGGACCCAACCCTTATTTTGCTCAAGTTCTATAGCAGCCAAGAGTTAGCAAATATAGGCTTGAATCTTGGGAGCAATGCTTAGAGGGTGGGTGAACTGGTCATTGATTGGCTGATGAGTGAAAGCTATAGCTTCGAGTGTTACGCCTGGAGCTTGCGTGACCTCGTGGTTCAAAACTGGTAGAGATTGTGGAGGAATGCCCAAGAAGAGTAGAGTGATTCGCTGGCTACTGAAAGGGTTCTAAGGGTAGTTAGTGCCCCTAGTAGTTCCTATAAATTGTGGAGGAGTAAAAGATGGCAGAGGCTAGATTAGCCTATTAGAAGAAGCTAAAAACTGATGAGTTAGTACTGGAAGAACCAAGCTTTAAGCCAAAGGTCTCGGATTGTAAGGAATAATCGATGAGGTTGTCGAGGTTTGCAGAAAAGCAGAGGTTTGCCCAAACTGAAATAGGCTTGCCATTGGTTGAGTTGAGTGTGTTGGGTGAAAAACAGGTGCATTGGGTATTATCCCTACCGGACCGGCCAACATCTTTGCTGAATCGTTCTAGGCTTGCATATCGGACTCAAAAACCCAATCAAAATTCCTATCCTTAAGGGCTTACTTGACGGCTGCTTGGACAGTGGCTTAGATAGAGGCTTATAATGCATTTGGGTTCAGAAGCTAAGCCATGGCACTGGCAAAATCGAAACTTGGGGGTGGCTGTCATCTTGCTCCCGAGGTAAGAGTAGGGCCTACTTGCTCCTCAGGCAGAGGGGGGTTTCCATCATTATTCGAGAAAGACATTATTGGCTGAGAGGAATTCTAACCCAACTGAATCTGCTCTAAATCTGACTACCTAATGGAATCATTATATAAAACCCATTCAACTTCCATTGAGGCAACCGAGGTGAGAGAACGACAAATTAGGCAGTGTTCAGGGCTTTTCCAAACTAAGGTGTGACGATAACTTCGCCTCCTCCTAGCTGAAATGGTAGGTAGCGAATTTAGATCATGCATGGATTGTGTGATACCACGGATGGGGTGAATGACCATTGTCTAACAAATAATGCATGGCATGTATGGCTACATGTAGACATGGTTAGCGATGACGCGACAGCTTATCCCTCTAATATAAGGAGGACGTTCGCACCTCTCGTCCCGTATAGTGATATGTCTTGACTCAACGGGGGCACTAAAGAAGTCCTTGGGACGTTGCTAAATCTCTTCAAAAAATGGAGATTAATAAGGGTAAGTTGATTGGCTTTTGGCCCCTGAAGCTGATGTATAGGTGATACATGAGCATGTAGCACACAAAGCATCCCTCTTCCGAACTTATTACTCCTATTAATGCTTTTTTAGAAAGGATGGAGTTTAGCTTCTTCCCAGGTTTCTAGTGCGGCTTTGGTATAGGGTTGTTGATGTAGACGGTTCTCGTTTACCTTGATTCTACATTACTCAACCACTCCTCAAACAGGTGATATCACAGGAGTTTACGTGTTGGTTAAAATGAGTATCCACCTACTAGGTATCCCCAATTCCAAACAAGGCATCGACGATACTTTTGCGAGCTTCTCGAGTGAAATGAGGTACCTAATATTATTGAACTATCTACACGTGTAAGGATAAAATGTCACGAAAAGGAATGAGGTTTTAATTTGGCCAATGATTTCAATTCATCATCAAAATGTTTTAAACTTACTGAAAATTTTAAGTTCAAGTTTAAATAGATCAATCCCCAGTGGAGACACCACTGTGAGCGGATGACATTTTATGGGACAGCTGCGAAGCCGAGCTAGTGGACTAATCTCTATGAAAATAATGGGCATGTGATGGAGATTGTGAAAAATGGTTTTTCTTGTTTTAATATCCAAAAGATACGAGATCAAAATCCCGTACTTAAAGTAGAGTCACCATCCGGTTCAACTCAACAGGGAAATTTAGGTACGATTTTCCCACCGGGTGGTAGACAATTCCGTAAGTAGAGATTCCGAGTTTGAATGATGTTATCTATTTTAAATTAGGCCAAGTTAAAAGATTTCATTCTTTCTCAATCGGATTAGTCCACCCTATTTATTGTGTTTTCAGTTTATTTATTGTTAGCGCGTTATCAAGCAATCAAAGTGATAAATAAATTACTACAGTCATTCAAAAATAAATGCAGAAATTAAAATTATTTCAAGGCTTTCAAATCCTAAACATTTGTCTATACAATAAATAAAAATACCAGCAGTCCTAACATACATCTAACCTAAATCTACCTGCATGAATAGGTTAGCATAGATACGGCGCCCCAGCGGTAGGGTCGGGGGGCGGTAGCCCCTCACGGTGTCTAAGTTGTAGAGCCTCTTGCAGGGTCGAAGGGTGATAGCCCTCGCGGGGTCACGGGGAAAAGTTCCCTTTGAAAAATTCATTTTCCAAACAAATTTTAGGGAAAAGTCCATTTTGGACATGATCGTTATCTTAACCAAATTATTAGTGAAAATGCCACATGTTATCGGGTTTGGACTGTTTTCAGAAGGTTCTAGACCTTCATCATTGCACTATACATCTTAGCTTTGGGAATTTAAGTTAGGTCAAAAATAAATAAAAAATAAACTAATATGTAGAACTCCATACCGCCGGCAGCATCACTGAGGATGTCGGCGATCTCAGTTATGCAGGCACGTATATAATATTCTGGATACCATAAATAAAGCCGCCGGAGGCATTGTTGATGCGGACAGCGGATTCAAATGCCTCCGGCGGCTTTAGTTTCTTAAAACAACTCTTTTTGGCCAGAAAGTGACCAAAAACCCAAAAATTAAGCACAAACAGCAACTAAAACACAACAAACAAGAAAAATGAAAGCCAAAGAGCTATGAGACTCAGAATTTTTACCTCGGCGCCGTGAATCCACCTCTTCGTGATCTGAATGACACCTCTGGGGAGCTTAAATGATGATTTGGCTAGTGAATGGGGTATTCAAGGCTCTAAAACCTATTAAATTGATTTTTAATCCTAAAGTCTACTGATTTTAAGCTAATATTAGAGAGTTCAATGATCAAAAACCAAGAAAAGATGGAGTGATTCCACTTTTCTTACCTTTTTTTCACCCTATGCCACTAAAACTAATCAAAATCTCCCTAAAATTCAAGTGTGTAATTGCCAACCCTTTCATTAGCAAAGAAATGGTATTTATATAGGCTAAAATTCAGTGGAAAGTGTTTTAGATCAATTATCCGTCCGATATCTGCAAAAAGGCACACAGTTGTTCTACAACAGAAAATCATGTCGCCGGTGTCACGGATGATACCGCCGGCGGTGTGGGTGAGGCCACCGGTGGCGTCACTCTCCTGATAGGTCTGAAAAGCTAGCACGATTCAAGCCCAAAATCGAGGAAAAGTAATAAAATACGGCCAAAAGGGATTTCAATGGGAAGATTTGAATTATTAGTCTCTTATTTTACTTTTACAGGTATTTTGGACAAAGTTATTTTATGGGTACAAATCATCGGTCTGAGCTACCACCGGACGTGTTACTGGACACGCAAAACTCAATTTCTCCAAAAATAAAATTTGTAGAGAATTTTATATCTGTAATAAATATTCTAAAAAAGAATTTTTGTGAAGAGGAATAAAATCAGGCATACATCATCATCGTCTCGAGAGAGGGTCTATAAAATCCAGTGCTCAAAGCTGTTGTTGCCCCTGAGCCTTGAGGAAGTGATCTCGAGTATCTAGATCTATTGGGGAGGGCGTCCTCCAAGCTTAGCTAGATACTTTCTTCTAACTCCTTGATCATTTGGGGAAGCAAGCTGTGAAGGAGCTCGAGGAGTCGGTCTTGCCTATTGGTTTCACTCATAGCTCTACTCACTTAAGGAATCCTTTATCTTATCATTCATCCATGATCTTTTCCTATTAGTTGACCATTTCTGAGGCTGAGAGGATCGCCCAAGGATATTTCTTTATCTGAATCTACTGCTAGCCTAGGATGCACTAGCTGCAGTAAGTTTATTTTCCCTATAAAATTTAACAAGCTATGCATGCATGCTAAGACATTTATGTGTGTGTACTGAACTTATGATCTCTATTGAAGACTTCATAGGCCATGGAGCAGAGTTGTTCTGCCTAAGATTTAGATGCTTCAAAGGAGAGGGCTCGGTTCTTGGAGCAGCAGCTGCTGGCAGCTACCATTGAGGCTAACCATGCTAGGGCTAAGACCGCTCAAGTGAGGGCCGAGATTGAGATGCTGAGGGGCCAACTTGCTAGGATGACTAAGGATAGGTAGACGCTGGTTCCTTCTGATGATAAGTCTGAGGGTGATCTTTATGCATATCGGGTGACTTAGCGGGGCGAAAATTAGTCTGTTGAGGGTGTTCATACTGTCTGGGCTACTGTAAGGACCTCAGAGATTAGGGCCCTTTCTCAGCCAGCTGCAGATACTAATGAGGTTAAGGGTCATATGACCACAGATGTGGATTATCTATTGGCGGATACTCAGGATCGCACTCAAGAGGGTCGCCAGGGATAGGATCCCCCTATAGCTTAGATTATGATTACTTTCCAAACTATTGGTACTTTTCAGCCCTGCGTGGCTTGTGTTGATTGAAAACTCTAGATCGGTACTTTCAAAATTTGACTTTTATGCATGCTGACTTTCATTGAACTAAGAGTATTGAGTATTGCTGCCTTACAAACCTGTATCTTATCCAGAGATTTCATAGTCAGGGGGTTGAGTGATGTTCTAACTTTTGCATAGGCCTCCCAATGTGAGATGACCTATCGAACATTTTATTTTTTTTTCTTTTTGTCCTAATTTTTTCCTGAACTATCCTTGACGGCTTAGTCTAGCGGACTTTTCTCTTTAACTTGAAGTTTGACCTAGACCGCCCTTTTAGGTTTTCGACCTAGCAAGCTTTTTCTTTATTTTTTTCCCCTTAATTTTTGCCAGGTCCGCCCTTTCAGGTTTTGGACCCGCAAGCTTTTCTTTTCTTTTTGTTTTGCCTTAACTTTTGCTTAGACTGCCCTTTCAAGTTTTCAATCCAGTAAATTATCTTAATTTTTTCCTTAATTATCCTTCACAGCTCAATCCAGCGGACTTTTTGTTTTTGCATGCACTGCCCTTTTGAGTTTTCAATCTAGCAGGCTTTTTAAAATATTGTAAATGTGCAGTAAAGATGGATAGAATGCTGCATAACATGTGGAGAAAAATCGATATTCACATACTAGTAATTATTTCACCTAAAGACATGTATGCATTCGTAAGACCAACATTCTTAGCAAAACCATAGCATATTCATTGATGAGATTAGTTTGAGTACGTAGGCAATGGTAACAGTTTCTAATGGTTAACCCCTACTCCCTACTAGTCTTTTACAGATTTTCAAAAAGCGACAGACATTTTTCTATCGATGCCCTAACTTTTGCCTAAGCTGCCCTTTCCAGGTTTTTAGCTTAGCGGGCTTTATTTGCGTTAGAGCGCCCTATTTTTTGCCTGACCGATTTATAGCATACCGATCAGAGGGCTGCATCCTAATTTTTTCCCGAGCAGTAGAGGACCACTCGCTAGGTGTTTTATTCTTATTTCCTTTATTCTTTGTGCTGCTTTTTTATGATTTAATTCTTTTGACCTAGACATGATAATGCTTGACCCTATCTTGGTTTACTGGATTCATGAACTCATTTCCATCCATATCAATAAGCTTGATTCCTCCTTTACCAAGCATTTTCTTCACAATGAATGGTCCTTCCTAGTTAGGCCTGAATTTTCTTCTAGCATCAATGTTGACCTGGCGTAGTTGCTTGAGAACTAGTTGACCAGCTTTGAGCGGTTGTTTCGGGTATCTAATTCTATTGTTGTAAGCTAGAGGCATATGCTGCTGGTAGGTCAACTGCCTTGAGCTTTTTTTCATCTATTGCATTTAACTATTCATACATGGCTCTTGCCCAATCTGACTCTTTTAACTGAGCTTTAAGTGCTCTCTCTATTTCAATCGATAACACAGCTTCCATTCTATATACGACGGAAAAAGATGTTTGATCAATAGGTGTCCTTATGCTGGTTCTATACCCCTAAACTGCAAATGGAAGTTTATCAGCCCGATCTTTGTAAGACAAGATTTTTTTTATTGATTAATGATCAGCTTCCCTTTAGAGCTCCTAAAGAAATCACTTCATGACCCAAGATGCTCTTTCCATTTTTCATGACCGGAGTCAGCTTGCTGTTGGTGCTCTTATGAGTCTGTGTGCTCTTGTACCCTTTTCCCCCTCATAAAGGAAGAAGGACTAGGCTAATTGTCATCATGTTTGCCAAGCACTTTTCATTATCTCTCTTTTGATGATAGGTTTTAACCATTAGAGGTTTATACCATTGCGTTATACTTAAAATCAACTTCATTAATGAATATGATGATATTTTAAGAATGTTGTTGTTATGAGTGCATGACGTCATTAGAATGAAATACTTGAGCAAAATGTGAATGATAGATGCATCAATTTATTGATGACATGTTAAAAGATACTGATGCTACAACTTATTCATGATATACCTTATAAGCGGCATTGTTTGCATAAAAAAATGGGCCAAACGTATCTATTGGCCCCCAAACTTAGCACGTTTTCTCACATGCCACCCCCAACTTTCAACTGAATCACTCTACCCCCTAAAGTTGGCAAAACTAATACAGTTTCCCCCTCAGCACCACGTGTCAGTTTCTAGTTTGTCTTACTTTTCAGAGATGTCATTTTTTAGATTTTTCTCCCTTCAATCAGAAGTTCACATGTGGCATTGAGGGGGCAAATTGTATTAGTTTTGCCAACTTTAGGGGGTTAAGTGATTCGCTTGAAAGTTGGGGGTGGCATGTGAAAAATGGGCCAAGTTTGGGGGGACAATGGATGCATTCAGCCTAAAAAGTGTTTGAAACTTTAAAAATTACGTCATTTGAATCATCCTCCATAGGTGGAGGGCCTTGTTGATTGACAGCTAAACTGGTTTCCCTGGTGTGTAAGTTTGCCTGAGTTTCTTCGGCCACTACTCTTGCTAAGTTTTTGACAGCCTTGCTGATGGGATTTCCCTTCTCATTTCTTTTCCAATTCTTCCTCATAAGTACCACTAGTTCTTTGGTGATAGACTCGTTTACCTCGTTCGTTTCATCTTCTTTAGCATTCCCATATACTTCCATAGAAACCAAGGTTTTAATCAGGCAGTATTTCTTGAAATGATATACATCATTGTAGATCTCAAAACCAGGGACCTCCTTGCCACCTACTTCGATAGGTTCTTCTTCACCCCTGAATGCACTTTGTTTAACTTCAGCCCCTATCATAAGGCAGGATTGAGGCTTGGACTTTTTAGCACCTGGACAATTCTCTAAACCAAGTCTGAATGGCCATGGAAGAGGCAAGATGTGTTCCAGCATTCCCTGCAGATTCTTTCCAAGTTCTTTACCCTTCATGTAACCCTACTCCTTCACAATCTTCTCAATTTTAAGTGATATGTACCCCTTAACCAAAAACTTTGTACCTTGGTGTGCTACATCCACCCTAGATTCGTTTTCCTTGGCTTCTGTAGCCACTATGATAGATGGTTTGTCTGTATCAATGGTCACTAGCTTGCCATTGTGGATGAGTTAAACTTTTTGATGGACCGTGGAAGGGACGAATCGTAATGCATGGAGCCAAGGTCGACCTAATAGTAATGAGTAGGTGATGAGAATATCGAGGACAGTGAATAAGACCCTTAACCTCACTCCCCTAACAATAACTTCAGCTTTAAAGACCCCAATGATAGTTATCTTCATATCAACATATTCCCTTATAACAGTATTTTACTTTTCTAACATGGATTCATCCAGCCCTAAGTGAGGAAGGATCTTTGCAGGACAGAGACTAAGGGCGGAACCATCATCCACCAAAACACTTCCCATTGAATGATCAAAGATTTGCACTCTAATGAAGAGTGCCTTATTATGCTTATTCTCTTCAATTGTGAGGTCTGACAGATAAAGCTTAATGGGTATAGCCTAATTAGGAGAAGATCCTCCAATTATTGAAAACACTTCAAGCAAAGTAGAAAGCAGTGTAGCTTCCACACTTAACAACTATTCTATCAGACCCTTGTGATGGTCTTTAGAGTCAATAAGGAGCTACCAAATGTAGTACTTAGCAGGAGTAACTTGAAACTACTAGATGAGAGGGGTGACTTTTGAATCTTTCTCTTCATTACCTGCTGAGGTTTGAGTTTCAATAGTAGGTATGAAGATTGGACCCTGGTTGATATTTAGAATGACCTGAATATCTACATCTCTGCCCCTTCTTCTCTTTAGGATAGAGTTTGGATGAGTCCTTCCACTTTGGGTACCATGCAATTTCCCATTTTTCATATAACTTCTCCCTTCGGAAGTTTCTCCCAGCAAGGGTGGTCCTTCGAGCTCATCATTCTCCAATACATGAGCATCGATATCAATTGGTCCTAGTTAAACCAATATAGCCTCATCATCATGAATTCCTTCTAATTCAAATACATCAATGTCAATGGGGACCAGTTCATTAGGTAAAGCCACTATCGAGTGAATCATAGGATTAGCTTACGAGATCATATTAAGGACATAATTAGAGGGCAAGCCTGATTCGACAGCTATAACCTATTTCTCAAAATTTGGTAAGGGGTTATTCATGGTACTGGGCATAAGCTCGGGGTTCCTGAATCTTCTTTTCCCTAATCAAATCGCAAAAAGCCTCAAGTAGATCCCTATAGACACCAGTGTGATGCCCTTTACTAATGTGGTAAGCACAAAACTGATCCATGTCTTCAGGTTTAGGTGGGATATAGGGCTTGATACTCCGAAGAAGGTTAAGTGCTCTCAAATTAGTGAAGATGGCAGGCAGAGATGCTTTACAAGGGGAAATGCCGTCTTTGATGGTACGGACTATAGCCACTTCTTCTTGCACTACCGCTGCTTTAGGATCACCAGACTTTGACTTACAAGCCTAGGGTGGGGCTGAAGGGTCATTCTTTTTGAACCAAGGTTTGGCCGATGCACTTACCTTCTCTAATTCCTCGATTCTTTCCCACTTCTCAGCTTTTTCAAAGACCTTAATGTAGCTGCAGAATTTGTCTATACCAAGAACATTACGATATGCAGGCAGGGCACCATCCATTAACTTTACGTTCATCTCTAGGAGACTTAGTCTATCTTTCAATAGAACTTGAGTGGCCATCCGTCTTTCAAAGTGGGGCTTAAACTTCTCATTAGGAGCCTGCTTGATAGCCTTAAAATTATGTATGGTAGTTTTAATGGTGGCATCAAAACCGCACTGCTCAATAAAAGCCTCTAATAAAGTTTTCCAGTTTTTGATCACCTCATTTTATAGAGTGTTGTACCATTCGATAGCAGGACCTTCCAGGGTGCAAGTGAACATCTTGGCTAGGACCTTATCACTTAAATTTTTTATTTTAATAACCCTCTGGTAGGAGGTGATGTGACATTGAGGTGGACCAATTTGCTTATACTTCGCTATGCTAGGCATACTAAAGTTTTTAGGGACCCAATCCTCCTCTCTAACTATTTGGATAGATAATGACGATGGCTAAGAGCCAAGAATGGTAGCAAGAAACTTTCAAAGTAGATCACACAATTCTATAGACAAAGACAACCCCTTCGATTGAGCGATCACGCCTAAAGGCAAACCTATTGATTGAGGAAAGGTCACCCCCTTGGGTGTAACCACAAAAATGGTAGTTAGGCCAGATGCCCTAAACTAAAATGGAGGTGGCACAAATCCCTAACTAGGTTGAGCAAACTAACTGATGGCTGGAGGAACCACGGTACCACTAACTAAAATGGTAAGCTAGCTGAACAAAATGGAACCACAGAACCTAGCTGACCAAACTGACTAGAAGAATCCTTATGAGTTTGAACAGGTGGTAACTGAAATCATGTAAATGGATTGTGAGTGACCCTGATATGTGCTCACTAATCACAGCATTCATTGCTAGAGCACTAACAAGTTCGTTATGAGGAGCGTTGACCATTGTCTCTTCGGTCAAGATTGCCTTGATGGAAGCTAACATCTTATCATTCATCTGGTCCAAGAACTTTTCACCTCCTAAGTACTGTGAGACGGCGTTTGCGATCTCTAACCTAACCTCAGTCCTTGATGCATTTGCCTCCTCACCAGTAGCAACATTCTTAACCTCAACATTAATCTGATCCTCTAAAGTCAGAGTACGAGACATTTTCTCAAGATGATAGGCAAAAAGATCAATTGGATTAAACTAAATGCTGGACAAAACACCCAAGGACTGATATAGAGCAACCCTTAACTGCATTGGAGGAAGAGATGATGATGGAGGAGCAGGAATATGAGTCAGACAAACTTGAGATCATAGCCAAGCTCTTTCCCTTTTAGGTTTAGTTTTGGCTGCGGTGATAACGAAGAGATCAATACATGCATGGGATATGGTATGCATGTATAAATTATAAGAATGCATGGTGGGGTTAATCACAGTATGTAACACAACACATGCAAAGCGATCGATTCCATCCTTCTTTCTCCTACTGAGTCTTAGGGTATTCTTCCTTAGTCTAATCTCACACATAAATTAGGGTATCTAAGAGTTAAAATTCTAAGGCTTTCGATAAGAATGGTGTAGGGACATATCAAAAGTTCATGTAGAAGGTTCTCATCGGATCAAGCCTCTTTTAGAGGGAGATGACAATGAGTGCACCACCCACTAGTGTATCCCTAATTCCTAGCGGGCATAGGTAACACCTTCATGAGTGTCGTAGAAATATTAAGGCACCCTAATCTAGTGCTAGAAGAAGAGCGCATCTAACTAAAGAGAGTAGGAGATGAGAAGCTTGAGTGATAATTTTCCTAAATGATGAAAACAAAAGCAGCTTGAATCAAGTAAATCATTTTCGGTGCTCATCTTAATCTTTTAAGATTTTAAAATAAACAAAAATTTTACAAGTTAAAAGATTACATTCCCCAGCAAAGTCACCACTGTGAGGTGTTGATGATGTGTGGGTCTCCCCTGGCATATGTGTGAGAGATGAGGCCCGCTTGGGGTTTGGTTGGATTTAGGCATGATAAAACATTTTTAGTTGAAGTTTGCACAAGAAGCCAATTTTAATGAATAAAAGAATCGAGACCCAAATCTCGATACATATAATAGAGTCGCCACCCAAGTTATCTACTTGGGAAAGAGTTTTGGTACGGTTCCCTCTGGGCAGGAGACTCGTACCTATTCAATCAGAGATTTGGGTATCAGATGAGTCATTTATTTCTCATTTAGTTGATTAAAAGTTACATTCACCTTGTAAAACCATTTTTGTTTTCATCATTTATAGAATTATCACAGAAATCCTATTTCTACACTCTTTCACACTCGTTACATGTGTTTACATATTATAATAAAGCACAAGCAATAAATGGGAGAATAAAAATTACAACCAGAGGAGAAATGGGGGAAATTGCAAGAGAACCTATACATTTATTCTAAGTTATAAAATAAAACGAAAATAAATTCCCCTGCATCCACAGACATTAACACAGTTTATAGTACATCATAAGTCAGCATTTTATTAAGAAAAATGTGATTATATTAGCTTAGCGGTTTTACAATCAATAGTATCCGGGCGGCTTCTAGCATCGGAGAGAAATAATAAGTCTTTAATGTATTTTATTGTGAAAACACATTTTAACTTCTATGGGCTGATTTATCGGATTATCAGTGAAAATGATCGCATGGCCTATAGTGAGTTGGATTGATTTTTAACCAATTAAAAATGGATTCTGGGTTCTGTCTGGGGTGCTAGTACCCGTACGGATGGGGGAGACCCCGTACGGGTACTATGAAGGACCAGTACGAGTATAGGGGGACCCGTACAGGTCCTATCTGGTCCTAGGCAGAAACTCAGTTTTGTTTAATTTGCAGATTAATAGATTAATTGCAGAAAAATAAAATAAAAGGGATTTCCCTCCGTATGAGTATGGCGCACCAATTTTATATCCTAGAGGATATGTGTTTCTAACAAGGCTCATACGGGTTAGGGCTAGACCCAAAATAAGAACACGAACTAGTATAATAATGAAGGCATAAAATAATAATAGAATAACTGAGATGTGAGTCTCTTTGAAACTCCGGAGAGTTACCTTTGCAGCGTGAATCCACTTTGAGATGATCCCTTTACTATTGAGAGAGTCCGGCCAAAGTAGATGGTGAAATAGGACTATTTAGGTGAGTATTTTTGTGGACAAACTCCCCTAAATCCTAATAAATGAAGCTAGGAATGAATAAAATGTGAACAAAAACTCAAAGAAAGGTCTCCCCACTTTATACCTATACCCTATTATACCATTTCTATACCCATATAAATTGCTAGAGTTTTAGTATATTTTTCATATGAGATGTGTGTTATGAAATGAAGGAAAAAGGCCCTATTTATAGGGTGAAAGTCTGGTCTGAATGCGATAATTTGCATTCAAGACCTACCTTTTCCCAAAAAAGTTAAGAGATAGCTTCTGAAAGAGGCTGATTAGGCAATCAGTGGACCCGTACATGGTGGGGCCCAATCCTATAGGTACTAGGGGACCCGTACGGGTCTCCTCTACACGTATGGAACGCAATAACCCATACGGGTCTACCAGTGGGTCTATACTACTAGACAGAACCTGTACATGGTACCTAAGGGCAGACTAGGTCTTTGGACTTCATCCAAACTCAACTCTGTAGAAGTAGGAATACCTTTGATGGACAACACCAGAAAGATATTGCATCATATAGCTCTCATCATAGTTTCATGAGAAGGATCGTTAAAATCTAGTGCTTACAACCACGACAGGATGGCAACCCTGATTATCCAAGTGATAATGAATACACGCAGATGTCAAACGAGTATTTTAGGAGAATCCCTATTGATCCTCAATTATGGGCACCCATACTGGTGTACTTCAGGGACCTGCAGCTGAAAGGAATTATAGATGCTCAACCCTCTTGAGATCCTAAATCCCCATATTCTTGTCTATTAAGAGAAGAACTGAGGGGAATCATGGACTAAAGCCGTACATAACTCAATATAATAGGACCCAAAATATGATGGGTAGGCTGGTTTTCCAGAGAATCTGCTAAGAAAATAGGGAACCTTCAAGGCAAAGTAGACCTCATTCCGACACCCCTATCAACCTAACAATGTTTACAGCATTCAAGATGACCAAAGATTCTACAGCATTGTAAGGTGTCGATGACATACGTGTCTCTCTTAGCACCTACGTGAGAGGCAGGAACCACTAGAAGTTGGTTGGATTTAGGCGCGATAAAACATTTTTTAGTTAAAGTTTTCACAATAAGCCAATTTTAATGCATAAAAGAACCGATACGTAAATCTCGATACAATTGATAGAGTCACCACCCAAGTTGTCTGCTTGGGAAAGAGTTTTGGTATGATTCCCTCTGGGCGGAACACTCAAACCTCTTGGATCAGAGATTTGGGTATCGGATGAGTCACTTATTTCCTATTAAGTTGATTCAAAATTACATTCACCGCGTGAAACCGTTTTAGTTTTCATCATTTAGGGAATTATCACAAAAATCCTATTTCTACACTCTTTCAAACTCGTTACATGCATTTACATATTACAATAAAGCACAAACAATAAATGGGGGACTAAAAATTACAACCGGGGGAAATGAGGGAAATTACAAAGAGAACCTATACATTTGTTCTAAGTTATAAAGCAAAATGAAAATAAATTACCCTGCATCCACAAAGATTAGCACAGTTTATAGCACATCATAAGTCAGCAATTTATTAGGAAAAATGCGATTATGTTAGTGTGGTGGTTTTACGATTGATAGCGCTCGGGCGACTTCTAGGATCAGAGAAAAATAACTGGTCTTTAGCGTATTTTGTTATGAAAACACATTTTAACTTTTGTAGGTTGATTTACTATATTATTAGTGAAAGTGACTGCATGGCAAATGGTGAGTTGCATTGATTTTAAAAGATTAAAATTAATTTTGGGTTTTTCCTGGGGGCCAGTACCCTTACAGCTACCGGGGAGGACTGGGACAGGTATGGGGGACCCGTATGGACCCTGTCAGGTCCTGGCTAGAAACTCAATTCAATTTAATAAGAAAATTAATTGAGGAGAAATGAAATAAAAATGGGATTTCCTTCCGCATGAGTATGGCGCACCAGTTTAATATCCTTAAGGACATAGGGTGCCAACAAGGCTCATATGGGATAAGACCAGACCCAAAACATGAATAAAAGAACACACATAAAAGAAGAGACAGAGAATAGTAATGAAATAACTGAGATGTGAGTCTCTTTGAAACTTAGGAGCGTACCTTTACGCGCTGAATCCACCTTAGAGCGATTCCAATGCCAAATGGAAACTTTGTCAAAATACATGATGAATTGATGGATTTAGAATTGTTTGGGTGAGTATTTATGTGGACAGAATCTCCCCCAATCACAAATATGAAGTTAGAAAGGAATAAAATGTGGGCAAAACCAACGTGGAATGGTTTTCCCCCTATTTTATAACTTCTATACCTCTTCTATGCCCTTACTATATCCTCAAGAACATTACTAGAATAATCTGCCTATAATAGTATTTGCTTTCTATTATGATTACTCAGTTGTGTAACTTGTTGTGAATTGTGCATTATGAAATGAGGAAAATGGCCTCCTATTTAAATGGGGAAATCGAGTCTGAATGCTATTCATGGCTGATTTCTCCGAATATGGCAAATTATATTCTTTTAGCTCAAATGACATTTGCATATGGCAAAGATATTCGCATATGGCAAATACTATATTCGTATATGGCAAATATATTCGCATATAGCAAATACTATATTTGCACATGGCAAATATATTCGCATATGGCAAATACTATATTTGCATATGGCAAATATATTTGCATATGGAAAATATATTCGCATATGGCAAACTAACTGTTTGGGCATCTAGAGGACAAGTATGGGTAAATGTGCAGGGGTACAGGTCCTAGGCAAAGCTGTCACGGCTCTTCGATAAGTTGCCCCTGCATTCTTCAACCCAAAAGGCATTACCTTATAACAATACACCCCCCATTATGTGATAAAGGTTGTCTTGAAGTTGTCTATAATGTCCATTAGAATCTTATTATATCCAAAAAAATCTATCTAAGAATGAGTACATTGCGACCCTTGCGGCACTGCCTACGTGTTAGCACAGCTCGCATGATTCGATGAGGAATTATTCCTATTTCAATCAGTGATTAGACAAAGAGCCAAGAAGGACCAAATTGTCATCCAAAAACTGTCTTGAAAACACCAAAAATGCCATTTAGAGGGCTTAAATGATTGAATTGGCTAAAATAAGGCAAATTAGAGGCCTAAAGGTCTCTAGTTTTGACCGTTGGGTCGTTTCTATTAAAATGTGGTCAAATAGGTAATTAGCTGACCGGCTAATTACATATGAATAGTAAAAAAAACCGTATCTGACCGAGATTTTGCAAGATTTGCATAGATTTTGGATAAGATTTTGTCAGATAGGTAATTAGCTGCAGGCTAATTACCTAAGTAATTAGTCCACTAGCTAATTACATAGGTAATTAGTCCACCGGCTAATTACCTCCCTTCTATAAATAGGGGCTCACCCCTCCCATTTTTCACGGATCCAAAGCGCATGAAAAAATCATATTTTGCCAAAATCATTCCGGGAGTCCTAAAAGCCCCGAAACATTGCTAAAACACTTTCAAATCCGAGCTTTATCACCGATATTTGGTATAAACTCATTTTCTAGTCTTTTTAGATCTAGATCTCATAATGATCTTCGGCCTAAAAATGACTCAATTTCCTAAAAACCCCGCATTTTCTCTTACAAATAATCCAAGATTTATAGTCATAACTTGGGTTAAACCTATTTTCCAACCAAATCACAATCCTTGAAAATTTCGATCCTGTACAAACTCCCACATCATCCTGTACAAACGAAAAGGTAACTAAGGGTAATTGGCTCTAAAGCCCAACTTTCAAACTCATTAAAATTCATTTTTGTTATTGTATTATTTTCATTCTGCATTTTCATTTGCCTCGTTAAGTGAGCAATTGGTGCCACTTATTTTATAATTAGTATAAATAAGCTTGCAGGTATGGATAAAACATCTAGAGTTTAAGGAAACTCTATCTGAGTTTCCGGGCCAAAACCCAAATGCTACCGTTAATCTACCGAAATTTTGGTAGAGAAATATCAATTTCTTATACCGTTATAATGCCCATTTTATTTCTTGAATTTATATTCTAAATAAAGCTATTGTAATTCAGACAATACCAGATAAAACATAATTCTAAAATTAACCCAAAAAAATTGAACAACATGAGTACCTATTTGGTCCGAACTCAGAATCTCATTCTCTTTTTCGTATAAAAATCCCATTTTGGATTAGTATACCCCAATTTCCGGTTGAGCTGAACCAGGTGGTGACTCTATTCTATTTTTAAATAAAGCAAAAATGCTTTATTTTAAAAATAAATTTTTGAAATAAAATGTGTAAATATATTTCTCAATGTAATCACATTTTTGGCTTATACAAAGTCACTGCATTTATGTGAATCGGATTTTCTCAAACCGAATAAGACACGCCCCGCGCACCTCACCCCGCATCCATCCCATGAAAGCTCGCCCACCCGTAAAGGCGAATCAGCTCGGGAAATATTATTTTTATAAAAAATTGATTTTTATAAAAATTCTTTTTTGATAATAATTAAAATATTGTTCAAATTAAATTTTGGAATTACGGAATATGTCGTAATTTCAGCATTACACAATTTTTTGGATTGCATAGCATCTGCATTCTTTACCCCAAACCCAATTTAGGTGTCCTTTGGTGAAGTATCTCCAAGTTCGCTTAGGGCTTGAGGGGTATGGATCGGATCACACCCCTACATAATGCAAAAGGGCCTTGCTCGCTTAAGGGCAAGACTACTCGAGTATATTATATGTGGAAAAGTTTCTTTTGGTTCACTTAGGGCCACTAGGACTCGAACGCACAGGGTACCCAATCGCACCTAATCCTGAGACCAAAACCTGCATATAGATGAACCATAGGCACTTCCCCATAGGTTTACGTAAAAACCTTGAGTGCACGCGTGTACACATCGCTAAGTCCCCCATTGTCTCTAAAGCAAAGTAACCCATTAGAGTTAAATGGGCGATAGGCATGATCTAATCATTTGCTATGTGTGCAGGTTTATTAAATAAATAAACTAAAAACGGACATCATATGCATCATCGTTGTGTGTAAACTAACAACATCTTTGTGCAGCCATGACATTCGTGCGTGGCATACTTTTTTATTTCCCTAGCTCTAAGAACCTAACGTAATTGAGACCAGTTAGTCCACCCAAGTTCAGCCCATAAGCCAAAATAATTGAGACAAGTGAGTCTACAAGGGCTCAACTAATGAGACGAAATAGCCTGGGACCAATGAGTCCACCTAAGCTCAACCCATGAGCCAAAATGATCAAGACTAGTGAGTCAATCTAGGCTCAACCCATAAGCCGAAATAGCCTGAGTCCAATGAGTCTACCTAGGCTCAGCCCCTGAGATGAAATAATTGAGACCAGTGAGTCTTCTTGGGCTCAACCCGTGAGCCGAAATAGCCTAAGACCAGTGAGTCCACGTAGGCTCAACCCATAAGCTGAAATAGTTAGAGACAGTGAGCCCACCTAGGCTCAACCTATGAGCCCAAAATAATTAAGACTAGTGAGTCCATCTAGGCTCAACCTAAAAGCCAAAATAATTGAGACTAGTGAGTCCACGTAGGGTCAATCGATGAGCCAAAATAGTCTAAGACTAGTGAGTCCACCTAAGCTCAACCTATGAGCCAAAACAATTGAGACCAGTAAGCCCACCTAGGCTCAAACCATGAGCTAAAATACGCAAACCTTTGAGTGGCCATCGAGTCATCCCACCTTGGACTAACAATTCAACCCAATCAAATGACTAGTGAGTCAACTCACCCTCGACCACCGAGTCAACCATTGTGTAACCAGTGAGTCAACTCACCTTTGACCATCAAGTCAGCCTTAGAGTGACCAACGAGTTAACTCACCTTAGACTATAGAGTCACCCATCGAGTGATTAGTGAGTCAACTCACCTTTGACCACCAAGTCAACCCTTCGAGTGACTGGCAAATCAACTCTCCCTTGGCCACTAAGTCAACCATCGAGTGACCAACGAGTCATCTCACTATTGACTAATGAGTCAACCATTGAGTGACTAGTGAGTCATCTCACCTTGGACTAATGAGTCAATCTTTGGGTGACTAGTGAGTCAAACCACCTAATTGTAAGGCCAATCCAAACCAGGCCAGCAAGTCATCCGACTGTTAAAGTCATTTCAAAACCTGACCAGTGATTCTCCCTACTATTAAAGTCATCTAAAAAAACCTGACTAATGAGTCACCTGACTATTAAAGTCATTCTAAAACCTCACTAGTGAGTCACCCGACTATTATAGTCATTCTAGAACCTGACCAATGAGTCACCCGGCTATTGAAGTCATCTTAAAAACCTGACTAGAGAGTCACCCGACTATTAAAGTGATTTTAAAAACCTGACTAGTAAGTCACCCGACTATTAGAGTCATTTCAAAAACCTGACCGATGAGTCACCCGATTATTAGAGTCATCTCAAAAACCTGACCGTTGGGTCACCTAACTATTAGAGTCATTTCAAACACCTAACCAGTAGGACAACTGACTATTAAAGTCATACCAAAACCTAACCAATGAGTCACTCGACTATTAAAGTCATTTTAAAACCTGACCAACGAGTCACCCAACTATTAAAGTCATTTCAAAATCATACCAGTGAATCAACCGACTATTAAAGTCATTACAAAACCTGACCAGTGAGTACCCGACTACCAAAGTCATTCCAAAACTTAACTAGTGAGTCACCCAACTAATAAAGTCACCTTCAATCCCTGAGTCAATTCAAACTCTACCAATGAGTCGATGAAAATTGGACTAGTAAGTCATCGAGCCTTGACCAGCGAGTCAAATAATTCTAGCGGGTCATCAATTCCTAACTAGCGAGTCATCTAATCCCAACCACCAAGTAGTCTTAAACTCGATTGCGAGGCCCAAACCTTTTGGCATTCCCTGAATGTCTAAAACTAAGGAAACCACATGATTATCAAATTAAATCCTAGGACTTCTTTAGCATTCCCTGAATGACTAAAGCAAAATTCAAAGAATTAAGGTGACATAGTGACTACCAAATTAATGTCCAAAGAAACACAACTGCTAAGCCATTCCTATAATGAGTTGGCCGAAATACCTAGGGGCATTCTATATGACCCTGACTTTTATGCGTACCTAGAATGACATAATTTTGAGTTATACTTTCCATGAAAGAAAGCTCAACCAAACCTTGAGACTTAAAGTGATCACTTGACCAAGCTTGATATTCCATGAGTATTAGAGACTAACCCCTTTGTAATGCATTTCTCGAATGCTTAATTGTTATCAAACATTCCATGAATAATTGACCCCTCAGTAACCCACTGATTGCTGAGAGGATCCCCAAATGACCAAATCTTATCAAAACTAAGGTGACATAGCAATTGCCAAATTAATGTCTAGTGAGACACAACCTTTTTGACATTCCTTGAATGACTAAAATAATATATACCCCAGGGGCATCCTAGGTGATCCCAATCTCAGTGCATTCCTAAAATGACACTTCTCTAAGTTGTACTTTCCCTGCAAGACACTCGAATTTAAGCATTTTGTGAATGTGGGAAATAACCCAATTAGACCCTTTCACTATATATGACCACCCAATCTCATTTAATATTCCTTGAATATCGAGATTCAAAATCATATTCGGTATTCCCGAATGCCTAACCATTATCAAATACTCTACGAATGTTAAAACCACTCTCTAGCTAAATGATCCACTAATGTTTGGCGCCCTTTTTCGTTACCTCTAAGATCCTACACAATCATGTATATTCATTCATTAGGGTTATAGCCATAACCCTGACGTGTTTTGTTATGTTAAGTTTAGTCTATAACATGCAATCTATAAATATAACATCTAGTTCCATGTAACTCTATACTTATAACATGTAGTGCTATGTATCCATTTGTATGATATACAATGCCATGTAAACCTTGAGCTTATGATATGTAGTGCCATGTCATGCTTTGACATGTAGTGTCATGTCACATTATAAGCATTGGTTTTGAACAATACTTCTCACAAAACTATGATAAGAGCTATATGATGCAATCCCTTTTAGATGTTGTCCATCAGAGGTGTTCCTACTACTACAGAGTTGAGTTTGACTAAATTTGGAGACCTAGTTTGCCTTTAGGGACCCGTATAGGTGCTGCCTGGTAGTATAGATCCACCGGCGGACCTATGCAGGTCATTCCTTCTATACCCCTAGGGGGGACTCGTACGAGCCCGTATAGATGGGGCCCACCCGTATGGGTTTTGTTGTTGCCTAAACAAGCTCTTTTGGAAGGGAATCCTTTCATATTTCAAGAAAAGGTAGGTCATGAATGCGATTTATTGCGTTCACACCTCCTTTCTCCTATAAATAAGGCCTTTCTCTTCACATTTCATAGACACATCTCATATGAAAATTATACTAAAACTCTAGCAATTTCTATAGGTACAGAAAAGGTATAGTGGATGTATAGGAGGTATAAAATAAGGAGAAAACCCTTCCTTTAATGTTTTGTCCACATTTTATTCATTCCTAGCTTCTTTTATTAGGATTTAGGGGAGGTTCTGCCCACACAAATACTCACCTAAATAGTCCTATTTCATTATCTACTTGGTCGGGCTTTCTCAATAGTAAAGGGATCATCTCAAAGTGGATTCATGTCTCAAAGGTAACGCTCCTGAGTTTCACAGATACTCACATCTCAGTTATTTCATGATTATTATTCTATGTTCCTTCTAATGTATCTATTACTTTCATTTCTTATTTTGGGTCTTGTCCTAACCCGTGTAAGGCATGTTGGAACCATATATCCTCGAAGATATCATTTTGATGCACCATACTCATACGAAAGAAAATCCCTTTTTATTTTATTTTCCTGCCACCAATCCATTAATCTGTTAAATATGTAACTGAACTGAGTTTCTACCTGGGACCAGAAAGGACCTATACGGGTCCCCCTATATCGGTACCGGTCCTCCATGATACCCGTATGGGTGCCCCCCATCATTACGGGTACCAGCCCTTGGCAAATTCCAGAATTCATTTAAACTGGTTAAAAAATCAATCTAACTCACCATTCGGCTTGGGATGATTTTCACTAATAATCTGGTAAATCAACCCACAAAAGTTAAAATGTGCTTTTACAATAAAATACGCTGAAGTGTTGATTTGTTATGTACTATAAATTGTGCTAACGACTATAATTGTAGGGGAATTTTATTTTCATTATGTTTTATAACTTAGAACAAATGTATAGGTTCTCTTTGCAATTTCCCCCATTTCCCCCGATTGTAATTTTTATTCCCCCATTTATTGCTTGTGCTTTATTGTAAAACGTTAATGCATGTAACGAGTGTGAAAGAGTGTAGAAATAGGATTTCTGTGATAATTCCCTAAATGATGAAAACAAAAATGGTTTTACTTGGTGAATGTAGTTTTGAATCAACTAAATGAGAAATAAGTGACTCATCCTATACCCAAATCTTTGATCTAATAGGTATGAGTCGCCCGCCCAGAGGGAACTTTACCAAAACTCTTTCCTAAGTAGACAACTTGGGTGGCGACTCTATCAATTGTATCGAGATTTGGGTCTTTATTCTTTTATTCATTAAAATTGACTTACTGTGTAAACTTTAACTAAAAATGTTTTATCACTCTGAAATCTAACCAAACCCGTAGTGGACCCCGCCTCTCACACTGGCACCAAAGGAGACCCACACATCATCAACACCTCCTAGTGGTGACTCTACTGAGGACATGATCTTTTAACTTACAAAATGTTATCTTGTTTTAAAAGCTTAAAATATTAAGATGAGCACCAAAAATCACTTACTTGATTCAACCCACTTTTGTTTTCATCATTTGGGAAAATTATCTCACTCTATCTTCTCATCTCCTTCTCTCTTTAGTTAGGTGTGCTCTTCTTCTAGCGCTAGGCTAGGTGCCCTATTATTTCCGCGACACTCGCAATGGTGATACCCATGACCATTAGGGATATTGGAGACACCTTAGTGGGTGTAGCACTCATTTCCATCTCCCTCTAAAAGAGGTTTGATGGTATGGGAACCTTCTACATCAACATCTGATATTTCCCTACACCATTCTTATCAAAAGCCATTCACCCTCTAAGTACCCTAAAATCTCTATGAGATTAGATTAAGGAAGAATACCCTCAGACTCGGTGGGAGAAATAAGGAAGGAATAGATCACTTCGCATGTGTTATGTTACATATCCTTATGATTAACCCCTCCATGCATCATTGTAATTTATGCATGCATACCACATCCCATACATGTACTAATATCTTGGTTATCACTTAAGCCAAAACTAAACCTCAAAGGGAAAAAGCTTGGCAGCGATCTCAAGTCCGTTTGACTCGCATTTCGGCTCCTCCAGTTCTATTAAAGGTTGCTCCATCTCTATCTATAAGTATTCCATCCAGGAGTCAGTTTAGTTTGGTTGACCTTTCGACCTATCATCCTGAGGAGATGTCTTATGTCCTAACTTCAGATGGCCAGATTGATGTTGAGGTTAAGAATATTGCTATTGGTGAGGAGGCAAATGCATCAAGGGCTGAGGTTAGGTTAAAGATTGCAAATGCCATCTTACAGTACTTAGGAAGTGATCAGTTCTTAGATCGAATGAATGATAAGACACTGGCTTTCATCAGGGCAGTCATGGTAGAAGAGCAAATTGCCAATGCTCCTCGCAGCATGCCTGTCAATGCTCTAGTGGTGAATGCAGTGATTAGTGAGCAAGTATCAGGAGTTACTCATAATTCATTCACTCAGTCTCGATTGCTGCCAGTGCAGACTCATTGGGATTCTTCCAGTTAGTTTGGTCAATTTAGTCTCTTGGGACCACTCAGTTTAGCTAGCTTACCATTCTAGTCAGTGGGTATGGTGGCTCCTTCGGTTGTTAGTCAGTTTGCTCAGCTTAGTCAAGGGGTTTGTGCTACCGCCATTTCAGTTTGGGGCATCTGGTCTGATCCCAAATTTTGTGGTCACACCTAAGGGGATGACCTTTCCTCAATCAATAGGTTTACCCTTGGGTACGATTACTCAACCAGAGAGATCATCTTTTTCCTCAAAATTATGTGACCTACTTCAAAAATTGCTTGCTCTAATCTCGGCTCCCAACCATTATCACTATTCGTCCAAGAAGCTAGAGAGGAGGATTGGGTCCCTAAAAACTTTAGTATGCCTAGTATAGCAAAGTATAAGGGAACCGGTCCACCTAAATCTCACATCACCACCTATCAAAGGGTTTTGATAATCAGAAAGTTAAGTGATAAGGTCCTAGTTAAAATGTTCCCTTGCACCCTCGAAGGTCTTGCTATCGAATGGTACAACACTCTACCAGATAAAGTGACTGAAAACTGGAAAGCTTTATCGGAGGCTTTTATCGAGCAGTGTTGTTTCAATGCCACCATTAAAAATACCATACAGAATTTAGAGGCTATCAAGGAGGCCCCTAATGAGATGCTCAAACCCTACTTCAAAAGATGGATGGCCACTCAAGTTCTATTAAAGGATAGGCTAAGTCTCTCAGAGATGATCATAAAATTAATGGATGGTTCACCACCTGCTTATCGAAAGGTCCTTGGGATGGGTAACTTCTCTAGCTATGTTAAGGTCTTTGAAAAACCTGAGAAGTGGGAAAGGATTGATGAATTGGAGGAGGCAAGTATGCCAGCCAAAACTTGGTTTAAAAAGAATGACCCTTCAGCCCCAGCCCAAGCTTCTAAGTTAAAATCCGGCTCCAATCCTAAAATAGCAGTAGTGCAAGAAGAAGTAGCTATAGTTTGCTCTATTAAATATGGTAATTCCCCCTAGAAAGCATCTCTACCAGCCATCTTCATTAACTTAAGTCCACTTGATCTTCTTTAGAGTATTAAGCCCTATGCCCCACCCAAACCTGAAGACAAGTATCAGTTTTATGCTTACCATGTCAGTAAGGGGCATTGCACTGGTGCCAATAGGGATCTACTTGAGGCTATCCGTGATCCGATTATCAAAAAGAAGATTCAGAAACCCAAGCTTAAGCCTAGTACCATGAATAAGCCCCTACTGAATTCTGAGAAGCAGGTTGCAGTTATCGACTCGGGCTTACCCTCCTATCATGTTTTTAATATGATCTCACAAGCTAACCACATGGTTCACTTGGTCGTGGCTTTACCAAACAAGCCAATCCCCATTGACATTGATGCAATTGAGTTAGAAGGAGTGCATGATGAGGAGGCTATGTTAGTTCAACCTGTACTTATTGATATCGATGCTTATGTATTGAAGAATGTTAAGCTCGGAGGATCGGCCTAATTGGTGAAAACTTTCGAAGGGAGAAGTTATATGAAAGATGGAGTGTCGCTTGTCACCCAAAGTGGAAGGATTCCTCCTAATTCTCTCCTAAAAAGAAGAAGGAGCAGAGATGTAGATATCCAAGTCATTCCAAGCGCCAATCAAGCTCCAATCTTTACGCCTGCTTTAGTCGGCAATGAAAAGAAAGATCCAAAAGTCACCCTTCTCATCCAACAATTACAAAGTACCCCTGCTAAATACAACATTTGACAGCTTCTCAATGACTCTGAGGATCATCGCAAGGGTCTGATAGAAAATTCGTTGAGTGTAGAAGCTACGCCGTTCACTACTCTAGTTGAGGTATTCTCAGTTATCGGGGGATCTCCTCCTTATTCGATTAAACCCATCAAGTTATATTCGTCAAACCTTCCAGCCGAAGGGAATAAGCATAACAAGGCATTCTTAATTTTGGTGTAAATCTTTGATCATTCTATCCCTTATGCTATAGTGGATGACGGTTCTGCCCTTAACCTCTGTCCTGCCAAGATCCTTCCACACTCAGGGCTGGACAAATCCATGTTGGAAAAATCCAATACTAGCATAAGGGTATATGACGATACAAATAGAAGTGTGATTGGGGTATTCAAAGCTGAAGTTATAGTTGGGGAGTGAAATCCAAGGTCTTATTCATTGTCCTCGATATTCCCGTCACCTACTCATTACTATTGGGTTGACCTTGGCTCCATGCATTAGGGCCTGTCTCTTCCACAATCCATTAGAAAGTCAAGCTCATCCATAATGGAAAGCTAGTAACCATTGATATAGACAAACCATCTATCATGGCAGCAATGGAGGCCACTTAAAAGGAATCTAGGGTGGTTGTAGCTCACCAAGGTAATACGTTTTCAGTTAAGGGGTACATATCACGTAAAATTAATAAGATTATGATGAAGCAGGGTTACATGAAAGGTATAGGGCTCGAAAAGAATCTTCAGGGCATGCTAGAACCTCTTTTACCCCTTCCATGACCATTCAGACTTGGTTTAGGGAACCGCCCAGGTGCCAAAAAGTCCAAACCTCAATCCTGCCTCATTATAGGAACTGAAATCAAAGAAGAGGAATTCACAGGTGAAGAAGAACCTGTCGAAGTAAGTGGCAGGAAGGTCCCCAGTTTTGAGATTTTCAATAATGTGTACGATTTAAGAATGGCTGCCTAATTGAAACCTCAATTTCTGTGAAAGTATGTGGGAATGCTGAAGAAGATGAAATGAATGAGGCAATCGTGTCTATCACTAAAGCACTAGCGGTACTTATGAGGATGAAGTGGAAAAGAAATGAGAAAGGGAACCCCATCGGCAAGGCTATCAAGAACTTAGCAAAAGAATTGCTCGAAGAAACACAAGCAAATTTGCCCACAGGGGCTACCGGTTTAGCTATCAATCAACAAGGCTATCCACCTGTGGAGGATGACTCAAATAATGTAATTTTAATGTTGCAAATATTTTTGATGCAAACAATGTCTGTTATAAGGCATATCATCTTTATTTTTAACATGTCATGAATAAGTTGATGAACCTATCATTCACATTTCACTTGAGTATTTCATTCTAATAACATCACGCACTCATAATAACAACATTCTTAAAATATCACCATATTCATTAACAAAGTTGACTTTCAGTATAATGCAATGGTATAAAGGTCCAATGATTAAAACCTATCAACAAAAGAGAGATAATGAAAGGTGCTTAGCGAACATGATAACACTTAGCCCAGGTCCTTTTTTATGAGGCAGAAAGAGTACAAAAGCACGCATCATCAAGAAAGAGGACTAAGAAGACTCATAAACACTAACAGTGTACTAGCTCTGGTTATAAAAAGCAAGAAAGTACATATTAGGGCATAAAATGCCCAAATACTCCTAAGCTCTAAAGGGAAACTGATCAGTCAAGAAGATTTTGTCAAAGACGGTGGCTACATACAGAGACTAGGCTGATAAACTTCTATTCACAATTTAGGGATACAAAACCAATGTAAGAACTCCAACCGATCAAACACCTTTCTCCTTAGTATGTGGAATGAAAGTTGTGTTACCGATTGAAACAGAAGTAAGATCTCTAAGAGTTGCACTTGAATCGTAATTAAAAGAGTCAGATTGGGCAAGAGCCAGGTATGAACAATTGAATGTGATAGATGAAAAGTGGCTCAAGGCAATTGACCTTCTCTAGATGTACCAACAAAGCATGGCTTGAGCTTACAATAATAGAATTAGATAACCCAAAACAACCTTTCAAAGTGAGTGATCTCATCCTCAAGCAGCTATGCCAAATCTACACTGACACTAGGGCTAAATTCAGGCCTAATTGGGAAGTCCTTGGTAAAGGAGGAATCAAGCTTATGGACATGGATGGAAATGAGTTCGTGAATCCAGTGAATCAAGATAGGCTCAAATGTTATCATGTCTAGGTCAAAAGAATTAAATCAAAAAAAATAGCATAAAGAATAAAAGAAATAAACAAGTGGTCCCCTACTGCTCGGGCAAAAATTACGGTGCAGCCCATTAATTGGTATACCGTAAATTTGGCTAGGCTGAAAACCCGAAAAGGGCGGGTTTGGCAAAAGTTAGGGCATCGAGAGAAAACTGTCAATTGCTTTCTAGAAAAATCTGTAAAAGACCAGTAAGTAGTGGGGGTTAACAATTGGAAATTGTTACCATTGCCTATGTACTTAAATTAATCTCATCAATGAACATGTTATGATTTTGCTAAGAATCTTAGTCTTATGAATGCATGCATGTCTTTAGGTGAAATAATCGCTGGTATGTGAAAATCAATTTTTCTCTATGTATTATGCATCATTGTATTCATCTACCACACATTTGAAATATTCAGAAAAGCCTAATGGGTTGAAAACCCGAAAGGGCGGTCCAGGCAAAAGTCAAGGCAAAAAAATCTACTGAATTGAGCCGCCATGGACAACTCAGGCAAAATTAAGACATCGTGCGGGATTGAAAACCTTAAAGGGCAGTCTCGGTAAAAATTAAGGCAAAAAGAAAGAGAAAAGCTTGCTAGGTTGAAAACCCAAAAGGGCAGTCTAGGCAAAAGTTAAAGCTAAAAAGAAAAAGGTCCGCTGGGCTAAGCCTTCGAGGATAACTCAAGCAAAAATTATGACAAAAAGAAAAATAAATAAATAAATGTTCGATAGGTCCCCTCACATCGAGTGGCCTATGCAAAAGTTAGAACGTCACCTGATCCCCTCACCATAAAATCACTGGGTAAAATACGGGTTCACAAGACAATGATGCTCAACAATCTTGGTTCAATAAAAATCAATAAGAATAAAAGAAATATCATAAGCACAAATTCAAAAGTTTACAATAAAAACAAGCCACACAAGGCCCCAAAAGTATTAAACAGTTTAGAAGAAATAATCATAACCTAACTTGCCGGGGGATCCTATCCCTGGTGACCCTCCTGACTTGGATCCTGAGTGTTTGCCAACAGATAATCCATATCTATTGTCACATGGTCCTCGGTATTACCCGCATTAATAGCCGGCTGGGTAGGGTCCCTAATCTCTGAAGTCCCCGCGGCAGTCCTAGCAGCATCAGCTCCCTTAGCATGCTGATCTACACCCCTTTGAGTCACTTAATATGTAGAAAGATCATCCTTGGACTCATCATCAGAAGGAACCAGCGTCTGCCTATCCTCAGTCATCATCACTAGCTGACCCCTCAGCATCTCAATCTTTGCCCTCGCCCGACCAGCCTCTGTCCTATCTTGATTAGCCTCAGTAGTGGCTGCATACAGCTGCTCCTCTAAAAATTTGGCTCTCTCCTTAGAAGCGTCCAAAACTTGGGTGGACTTGCTCCATTCCATGGCCAACAAAGTTTGCAATGAAAACTATAAGATCAGTACATATACATAAATGTCTTGGCATACATCATGTATAGTTTGTTATAATTTATAGGTAAAAGAAACTTACTAAAGCTAGTGCATCTTGAGCCAATAGCAGATCCCGGATAGAAAAATAACCCCTGGCTATCCTCTCAGCCTCGAAAATGATCACCCGAAAAGAAAGGGTCACATCAGGATGAGATGCCCTAAGAAATTACAGTAATGAACAGAGTCAAAGGTAAATGACTCCTTATATGAGTAGAGCTAGAAGGAGTGAAACTAATAGGCTGGACCAACTCCTCGAGCTTCTTAATAGCTTGATTCCCCGAATGGTTGAGGAGCTAGAAGAAAGTATCTAATTCAGCTTGAAGGATGCCCTTCCTCATAGATCCAAAAGCCCGAGACCTCTTTGCTAGTGGCTCACGAATGATGGCAGTAACAGCAACGGATCTCTTCCATGTGGAAGTGGGAGGCTATAGCAACAAAAAATCAAGACTAAGGATCATGGTCAATTTTAAAAAGCAACAAAGTATTCACAAAGGCCAAGTTAAGAGATATACCTAAGAAGAAGGGGTAGCAGACCTTGCCGAGCCTCTAGAGACCAAAAGTATAGATAGACCCCCACGGTCACCCCTCAGTCCACCCTCCTTATCATCATCATCGTCATCCTTACTATCACTCTAGTGAAACTCCTAAGGCTTGTCCTTATGGTGAATCTTAATGCAGGGAGGAAGGATGGAGTAATGAACAAACTCAGCATAAGATCCCTCTACAGATAGCACGCGAGCTTCCTCACCTAATAATTACAGCCCTCAATTGGTCCCCATCATGAGATGAGGCTAGAAGGCGCCCACTAGGATTAGGGGATGGATTGGTATCCACACCATGGCACTAGTACTCCACCCCCAAAACTGCTCACCAAAATACCATTCATAGGAGATTGGTAACTCCAGGAAAAAGCGGCGGTCATCCACGCCAGCCCACATCTACTCGATATCTCCATTTGTGGCCAATATCTCCTATGGGTCTTAAATTACCTATACAAAATAAATGCACTATAAGTATCATATGCTAGTAAATACAGTTTCTACTATTGGTTTGATGAAATGAAAAATGCAGGTTTAATAGGGAAGAAGTTTACCCAATTTGAGCACAACTGGTGTAAAAACTCTCGATACTACGCTATAGTCCATCCATATAGATATGAAATGCAATGTCTTAGGCTGCACGGGCAAGCCTGGCCTAGGAATCAACCCATTCTCAAAAGCCCAAATCTATAAGACAAAGTAAGGATTAGTTGTAGCACAATTCACATAAAGGGTTAAAGCAAGAAATCACTTCACGATTTACCCGTGGTATCAGATGGCAGATCTTGTGCTCTGATAGCTTACCCTAGACCCTGACATCCAGTCCATAGTATAGCTATACTAGAATAGCCCGACAGTAGTTCTTATAGGGCACAGCTGCAAGATCCTCCATGGTAGAGAGCAAACCATAGTTGAGCTTGCTTGAATATATAGGAAAGAAGGCAGTTGTAAAGAACGTCAGCAGGAAGGATCAAACGTATTGGTCCATCCTATCAGCTACAACAGGACTTGCCTACCTGATCTAGTAAGCATGCAAGCCCCTGTACTTGATCTTGTTCATCCTTCCTAGATAAAGCCCAAGTAATCTAGCAATGTAGGCCTTCACCTCAGGCCGAGAATGCCATCGGTCGGCAAAAATATCAAAATGGACCACATCCCCGCTCCACTCCATGCCCAATTATGGCGCACACATCTGAGGGAGTGATGGTGATCTCCCCTATAGGCAAATGGAAAGTATGGGTCATGTCCGACCATATCTCCGTAAGAGCTAAACGGCACCAGGGTCCAATGTCTTAGGGGCCTAAGGGATCACCCTGATAATGTTGCTGAAGCCAAAGGAATAGATATGGGTCAACAACTCCGTATCCCTTGCAGTGCAAATCTCCTCATACCATTTCCTGCAGAAACTCTAGGCCTAAATAGTCTTGTATTGGAACTGTAAAGATAGAATTATAGTTTAACATGGTTAGAATATAGCTAATAAGTCAGAAATTAGAAAAGGATTGCAGAAAGCAAAGTAGCCAACATTCTATCCCTAAGGATAGGACCTATACAGGTCCTAGTATAGTACCTACAGTAAAAATGAGACCCGTATGGGTCCCCCCTCACCCATACGATTCCCCTGCGAGCAGTCCTTCTGCGAACAATCTCCCAAAACTCCTAAATTATCCAATTTCAACCAAAGTTCATCCAAAACTACCCTAAAAGCATCCTAGGCTAAAGTTACATGCATCAATCTCTATTCCAAGGTCTAAAACAACCCAATTCGTACCAAAATTAAAGAAGTAGCCAAAAGTTCAAAATTGGAAAACGGGGAACCAAGCGAAATTACCTGAAGTTTTAAGGTATGGGTCACGAGAGAAGGGATCAGTGGCACTTCAAAGGTAGGAGCGAGCCCTAGAAGCGAGTCTTCTCCATGGAACGCATACTTGATGAAAATCGGGCATTCTTGAAGCCCTGAATCCTCCACTAGGGGTAAGTCCTTGAGTCTAAGGGAGAAATGGCTGGCCTTTGATTTCTTTTTGTACATGTTTGGTTGATTTTAGGAGAAAATTCACTGGGAAATGCAAGATGGGAAGTTTTGGTGTGAGGCGGGATATAAGGAGACTAATCTGCATTTTAAAACCCTCGTCAGGGACTTGTACGGGTCCCATCCCACCCATACGGGTCCTTACTTTCAAGGACCCCACCTGTATGGGTCTGGCCCACCCGTATGAGCCCTCTCTTACCATCCAGAGGCTAATTTTTGCATCGGTATTTCAGCAAGCACCAAAAATTCATCTAGTCTAATTTTGGGCCCCACTCCCTCTCAACTTTACATTTTCATTGTATTCGGGATAAGTCCCTAGGCTCACCTTAATCCTTGATTGAAGAGGCAAAAATATTTTTGCTTCTACAAAAGTCAATCAAGAATCAAGGTAAGCCATTTTCAGAGTGATCACTAACCAAGAAATTTTTTTTGTATAGGTCCATCCTAGCGCAGGAGTTCTTCCCTTGCAGAAGAAGCTCTACTCAAACGATATTACTTTACTCCCCAGTAGAGGAATCAGGTCCTAGGGGCATCCCCCCATTTCCTAGTAGCAAAATCATTCCCCCACCAATCCAGGGGCATCCCCCCTTCCTTCAACAACAAAATCAGTCAGTCTAGGGGCATCCCTCCATAGTCCAGCCATCCTAGGGGCATTCTTTAAGAGGCACCCCTCCAAGGGACACTTCATTTCAGAGCAATCAGGCCAAAACCGACATTTCTCGCACATAATTTTTAGTTTATCTCGTCCACACATCTTTATTCTTAATTAAAGAAGCAAAAATATTTTTGTTACCACAAAAGTCAATTAAAGATAAAGATGTGCCTACTTAAACAACGACTGACTCGGTGTTTGATTGTTGTCTCTTATCAGGTTATTCAAAATTCCCCAGCAGGAAAGTCATTCGCCTTAGGAAAGGGATACACCACCAGTCAGAAGAGTCATCTGCCTTAGGAAAAGGGTACATCATCGGTCAGGAAAGTCGATCCGCCTTAGGAAAGTGGTACACCATCAGCTAGGAGAGTCAATCCACCTTAAGAAAGGGATACACACATCTTTCCCAGAGAAGTCATCAGCAAAGGAAAGTCATCCGCCTCAGGAATGGGATATGCACAGTAGCAAAAGGAAAGTCATCCGCCTCAGGAAAGGGATATGCATAATAGGAAAAGGAAAGTCATCCGCCACAGGAAAGGGATACACTAGTTAGGAAAGTCGATCTGCCTTAGGAAAAGGATATAACTTCAGTCAGGAAAGCCAATCCACCTTAAGAGATACACACACCCTCCTCGGAGTCACTAGGGATATGCATAGCAGTAAAAATAAAGTCATCCGCCTCAGTAAAGGGATATGCACAGTAGCAAGTAGGAAAGTCATCCGCCTTAAGAAAGAGATAAACCATCAGTCAGAAGAGTCAATCCATCTTAGGAAAAGGATATACATACCTTCCCCATTAGAGTTATAAGGGATACGTATTGGCAAAGGAAAAAAGTTCACCTCAAGAAAGAAACTACCCCATATCATCACCACCGGTATAATCTCTAAATCATGAGATCATACAGATCCGTATCTGCGAGGATCCCATGGGGGGCAGTGTATGAGCACTGGATTTTAACAATCCTTGTCATGAAACTATGATGAGAGCTATATGATGCAATGTCTTTTAGATTTTGTCCATCAGAGGTGTTCTTACTACTATAGAGTTGAGTTTAGCCAATGTTTGGAGACCTAGTCTGCCCTCAGGGACCCATATGGGTGCTGCTCGGTGGTACAAATCCACCGACAGACCCATATAGGTCATTCCATCCATACACCTAGGGGGGACCCGTACGGATCATCTTGTTGCTTGAACAGGCTCTTTTGGAAGGGAATCTTTTCCTTCTTCGAGAAAAGGCAAGTCATGAATCCGATTTATTGCATTCAGACCTCCTTTCCCCTATAAATGGGGCCCTTCTCTTCACATTTTACGAACACATCTCATATGAAAATTATACTAAAACTCTAGCAATTTCTATAGGTATAGAAAAGGTATAGTGGAGGTATGGGAGGTGTAAAATAGGGAGAAAACCCTTCCTTTGAGGTTTTGTCCACATTTTATTCATTCCTAGCTCTTTTATTAGGGTTTAAGGGAGATTCTACCCACACAAATACTCATCTAAATAGTCCTATTTCATCACCTACTTTGGCCGGGCTCTCTCAACAATAAAGCGATTATCTCAAAATGGATTCACGTCGCAAAGGTAATGCTCCTGAGTTTTAAAGAGAATCACATCTCAGTTATTTCATTATTATTATTCTTTGTTCCTTCTATTGTATCTGAAACTTTCATTTCTTGTTTTAGGTCTGGTCCTAACCCGTGTGAGCCTTGTTGGCTCTATATATCGTCAAAGATATCATTTCGGTGCGACATACTCATACGGAAGGAAATCCCTTTTTATTTTATTTTCCTGCCACCAATCTGTTAATCTATTCAATGCATAACAGAATTGAGTTTCTGCCTGGGACAGACAGGACCCGTACGTGTCTGCCTAAACCCATACTAGTCCTTCTTGATACCCGTATGGGTGCCCTCATCCGTACGGATACCAGCCCCAAGCAGATTCTAGGATTCATTTAAATTGGTTAAAAAATCAATCCAACTCACCATTTGTTGTGCGATCATTTTCACTAATAATCTAGTAAATCAATCCACAATAGTTAAAATGTGCTTTCATAGCAAAATATGCTAAAGTGCTGATTTATGATATGCTAGAAATTGTGCTAACGTCTGTGGTTACAGGAGAATTTATTTTTATTATGTTTTTAAACATAGAATAAATGTATAGGTTCTCTTTGCAATTTCCCCCATTTCCCCTGGTTGTAATCTTTATTCCCCTATTTATTGCTTGTGCTTTATTGTAATGTGTAAACGCATGTAACGAGTGTGAAAGAGTGTAGAAATAGGATTTATGTGATAATTCCACAAATGATTGCAAACAAAAACGGTTTTACGTGGTGAATGTAATTTTGAATCAACTAAATGAGAAATAAGTCACTCATTCGATACCCGAATCTTAGATCCAATAGGTATGAGTCTCCCATCCAGAGGGATTCATACCAAAACTCTTTCCCAAGCAAACAACTTGGGTGGCGACTCTATCAACTGTATCAAGATTTGGTTCTCAATTCTTTTATTCATTAAAACTGAATTATTAAGCAAACTTTAACCAAAAATGTTTTGTCATGCCCAAATTCAACAAAACCCCCAATGGGCCCTGCCTCTCATACAGGCGCTAAGGGAGGCCCACACATCATCCACACCTTACACATGTCACATTTTTGTTTTGACATGCAGTGTCATGTCACATCACATTTCATTTTTTACATGCAGTGTCATGTCATGTTATATTTCTTTTTTGACATGCAGTGTCATGACATATCTTAGGGAAAGACATGCAGTGTCATGTCACGTTATATTTATATTTTGACATGCAGTGTCATGCCACATTTTCGTTTTGACATGCAGTGTCATGTCATGTTATATTTCTATTTTGACATGCAATGTCATATAATGTTATATTTCTATTTTGACATGTAGTGTCATGTCATGTTATATTTCCATTTTGACATGCAGTGCCATGTCACGTTATATTTTCATTTTGACATGTAGTGTCATGTCACATTATATTTCCATTTTGACATGCAGCGTCATGTTACGTTATATTCCTGTTTTGACATGCAGTATCATGTCACATTTCTATTTTGACATGCAGTGTCATGTCACGTTTCATTCCTGTTTTGGCATGTAGCATCATGTCACATTTCTATTTTGACATGCAGTGTCATATCACGTAATATTTCCGTTTTAACATGCAGTGTCATGTCATGTTATATTTTAGTTTTAACACGCAGTGTCATGTCACGTTGTGTTCCTATTTTAACATGCATTGTCATATCATATTTCTATTTTGACATGCAGTGTCATGTCACGTTATATTCCTTTTTGACATATAGTGTCATGTCATATTTCAGTTTTAACATGCAGTGTCTTGTCACGATATATTTCTAGTTTGAAATCCAATGTCGTGTCACGGTATATATCTATTTTGACATGCAGTGTCCTGTCACGTTATATTTCTATTTCAACATGTAGTGTCATGTCACACTGTATTTCTTTTTTGACATGCAGTGTCAAGTCACTCTATATTTTCATTTTGACATGTAGTGTTAAATCAGGTATAGTTATGCTTTGACATGCAGCGTCATGTCATCTTGTGTTATTCTTACAACGTGCAGCATCGTGTTATACTATGTTAGGGTTATTAGGGTGCTAGCTTAGATCCTGTAGGTACCTGGAATACTCACAGGATAGCATCTCTACGATGTTAACCATAGTCTTTTGTTTATCCCGAATCAACTTGGCCTAAGAGAGAGAGAGAGAGAGAGAGAGAGAGAGAGAGAGACCACCCTCAAATATTTAACTTCTCTTTAATTCACCATACACAAATGTATGCATACATTACATTCATTCATCGAAAGCTCATTCTTTTGAATTCGTTCATCACATCTGACCAATCACTCTTTCCCATATATCATTAATCTCATACCTAAACACGTAAAGATAGTTCATATCATTAGTTAAACCATCCCGCATCATATGTGCCTAATGTTTTACATGCATCACTCTTAAAAAATTGTGACTAATGTTAGCTAAAAAAAATTATCACTTAAGATGGTTAGCCAAAGTAGTTCGTTATTGGCATTGTATCATTGGGTTTTGTGGTTTGCATAGAACGTCATTTCTTTAAAGAACAATCGAGTTGATCAACATTTTCTCTATGAATAGAATGGATAATCATGACTAAAATGAAATCATTGTAGAAGCAATATCCGAAGCTATGAAAAACTTTCTCGAAAATGATTGATGATGCAATAGCAAAAATACTTTACATGATACCAAATGCCCATACTCCGATGAGGAAACACGTCCAACCTCACCGTGTCAATTAGATCAAGAGTAAGAGTACGGAAACTTTGAACACTCAACCACCTACGATGTACTATTATCCAATGAAAGCCAAGATGAAAACAAACTCCCTATTAATGATGGTATTATGAAAATGACTAGAGTTGTTCATAATAAACAAGTCACATGTGGCATATCCCCATGGGAAGAATCATTGGCATTGTTATTCTCTAAATGTAGAACTACTGGTCTACTCCAAAGCTTGAAACCTTACAAGAGGCTAGATGAAATGTATAAGGATAACTTCCGCACCTATCATATCATCAAGGGGCACCGAACTAATGAATGTAGCTGCCTACTATAAGATGTCAAATAATTGATAGGCAAAGGAAAGATGGAAGAACTGTGTAGACTCAACTCTTTATCCAGTTCAAGAAAAGTTTCACTTTCAAAAGAGCTCCAATATGCCTGAGTTGAGAAATAAAAGGTTTCAAGTAAAGTAAAGGGAAAAGCAATTCAAATCTCAATCCCTGTCAGGCCAATAGAAATGGAAATAACACAAGTTTCCCGGGCTAGTCAAAGCAAGGCTGACAAACAAGAGGCAAAAGATATTCCATGGCTTTAGGATCAAAAAGAGAGCATACCCAATGACTGTGACACACAAAAAGAACTACAATAGGAACGTGGCATAATGGATAAGTTGATGTTTAAGATTTAAGTTCGAGTATCATTTAGATGAAGAACCTCAAGAAGACCAAGATGGAAGCTCAAATTGGGAATAGTATAGCAAGCAATAGCTACTCAGAGGAAGTGGGAGATACGCGAAATAATCAAGATTGCTCTTTTGCTGTTTATCTTTAGTGCTTCTGAACTGAAACAATGTAATAAATAATACTATGAATAAATCTGCTTGCATATGTAATATTTTTAATAATGATTCCATGTATTCATTGCAGCATATATTTGACGTATTCAACATTCATGATGCTCCAATTAAAGAAATAAATTTAGGCATATTTGACTAACCTCGAAATGATATCTATTTCGAATAACTTGACTCTTGAAAAAGAAAAAAAGGAAATAATAAAATCATGCGGCTGCCTTTGCCTGGTTTAATCAATAAAATGTCCTTACTACTCATAGGGGAAAATGAAGAAAAGATCATTAGAGATTCTGCTCAAGTCAGTAGACAAGTCACCAAACAAGTTACAAAGAGAAGAATCACTCCAACCATGACTCAAAGAAATCAAGACGAAATCTACTCTGTGCCACATGAGAAAAATCAGATGGCAGACTCCCCAGCAACTCTAGCATGATGTAGAAAGGTCATCACTAACAACACAATCATAGTGAAAACAAAACCAATAAATTTGACAAGACTAATCTCTAAAGATTTGCTTTTCCTTACGACGTGCTACTCAATAAAAAGCGTGAAGGTCGATAAGGATCTTGTAGAACACACATGAACAAAGTCAAATCAGCCAGAAATATCTAGCAAACGGAATATCTCTAAATAAATGTAAGAAAATGTATTAACCTGTGGCATGACTCCATTATCCTTCCATTACTAAAGGGAACCGTCATGAACCAAACAAATAGGTTAAAGTCAAATCATATAAAGGTGCGAGAACAAAGGATGACCAGTGCAATAAAAATAAAAGACAAAGTCAAAATCAAGGGAATTGATCCTAAAGCAAATGAAAGTAGTGCATGCTAATGCTAGGGGCAAATTCCACTCAAGAGACCCAACATGGTGAAACAGATTCTCATCAAGGGAATGCTACACATTAAGGACATCAAAGGAAATAACTCCATGAACCCCTCAAACAAGAATAGGCTCAGATAATACCACATCAACTGAAAAAAATGTGTCTGCCAAAAGCTTGTGAGGGCTTTTTAGCAAAATTAAAAGACAAAAGAAAGAGAGAAATCAACTGGTAAAACCTGAAAAGGACCGTTGATAATAGGAGAAAAAGTTCTTGGGAATAGATACCAAACTTTTGTGCCTAAAAATATTTCTTTGACTGATGTGTCCTTTTGCTGAATTGTTAAATGTCTGCACTTAATGAGTACACATAATTGTTAAAAGAAACATTCATGTAAGCACACTTGTTCATGATAGTGTGTGCATATAAAAAAATAAAAAAATTCACAAAAAGAGAACCTACTAGATTGAAAACCCAAAAGGGCGATAAAGGCAAAAGTAAAGGCAACCCGATAAATCGAAAACCTGAAAAGGTGGTTTACGCAAAAGTAAGGGTTGAAAACAAAAGAAGGGAAAAACCGGATGTGCTTCGGTTTAGGGAAAAATTAGGGCATAACCTCTGCACGTAAGCATAATCAAAGCCACTCTTTGTAATGACTCACCAAATGATAGTAAACACATCACTCAATCTAAAACCTTTGTAAAGGAGCAATATTGTTCATCAATACGAGCATATAAATCTCCCACATCTCCAAAATGTGAGAATACATTCTTGTTTGCTCAGCTACACAAGAATTCTAGGAAATGCTGATGCATGATACACTATCTCCACAGTCAGCCAAAAGAATAAAATATAACCTCCATCAGTCCAAGCAACTAGAGTTTAGCTACTCGGGCTCATGCTATATGCCATTAGGGGCGAAAGTTTTGCAACTTAGGAATTCATTGGATCTGAGAAGGACCCAAAAAATTGCCTTGTTCAAATAGTCAAGTGCATGGCGAGCCCAATAATCAGAGTATAATGGATGCAAAGCCCACACAACTACAATGAAATTGACAAGCTCATCCCTTGAAGCTATGAAGCCTACATCTAGGACTCGAACCCAAAATTAAATTTTCATGATCATTGAGAATAACAGAAACCAATAAGCCAATGGTACAATAGAATATTGTTGATAACCAAGCAAGCCTTATCTTACAGCTGCACGATTCCATCCTATGATAATAAAATGCATTGCATAAACATCACATTTCATGCATTATGCACCCCATTCATATTTACAGGTGCAGAGAAATGATAACCAAATTCAACAGTTCTCCTCCCAAACGAGAGAACTTATCGCCCTATGTGAAAGTACTTCCTCCTAGATGAGAAGATTGATCACCACATTCGACATTTCCTCAATAGAGAAAAGATATTAAGTGATGCATTGTCCCAATTTGACTATGGGAAAAGGCCAACTTAATG
Source organism: Euphorbia pulcherrima (assembly GCA_947683365.1). Taxonomy (NCBI): domain Eukaryota; kingdom Viridiplantae; phylum Streptophyta; class Magnoliopsida; order Malpighiales; family Euphorbiaceae; genus Euphorbia; species Euphorbia pulcherrima. The sequence goes on along the minus strand of CANTUS010000010.1, from coordinate 13,411,194 downwards.
CATCATGAATTTGTACAACTCATCATACATCAGTAAATGTACTACATCACATGCATCATTAAACAAGAATGCATAAAACTCTTCTAAAAGACTAAGCTTCATCATCTTGATCCAATATTAAACTATAGGTATATCGTAGCCGAACCTTTGATCTTGTGAGATTTACCCAGGCAGATTATAGCAGAACCTTAGATCCAGTGAGATCTTTACCCCGTCACATCATAGTCAAAACTTTGATCCAGTGAGATCTTTACCTAGGCACATCATAGCTGAACCTTAGATCCAATGAGATCTGTACTCTAGCACATCATCGCCAGACCTTTGACCCAGTGAGATCTTTACCTCGGCACATTATAGTAGAACCTTTGATCCAGTGAGATCGTTACCCAGCACATTATAGTCGAACCTTAGATCTAGTGAGATCTTTACCCCGGTATATCATAGCCGAACCTTTGATCCACTGAGATCTTTACCTCGTCACATCATAGTTGAACCATTTATACAGTGAGATCTTTGCCCGGTACATCACAGTCAAACCTTTGATCCAGTGAGATCTTTACCTCGGCACATCATAGCCGAACCTTAGATCTAGTGATATCTTTACCTCGGCACATCATAGCCGAACCTTAGATCTAGTATGATCTTTACCCCGGTACATCATAGCCAAACCTTAGATCCAGCGAGATCTTCATAATTTACATTATAGCTAGACCTCATATCCATGACATGTAGTTTCATGTCAAGTTATTCAATGACATGCAATGTCATATTGAGTTATGTTGATGACATGCAGTGTCATATTGATTTATTTCAATGACATGCAGCTCCATGTCGAGACAAGTGAATTAATTTTTATAGTGACATGTATTGTGCTTGTGATATGTAGTGACATGTCAGCTAATATTTTGAAGAAAATCATAGTAGTAGCTCATTAGTGGCAGACAGTGCCCAACTCCTTAGTGAAACAAACTGCTCAATAGCGGTAGCCCGTGCCCAACTCCCTAATGAGACAAACTGGTCAATGGCGGCAGATAGTGCCTAACTCCCTGTGAGACAAACTACTCAATGGTGGCTTATAGTGGCACACTTCCTGGTGCAAAAACTACTCAGTAGTGGCTAACAATTCCACACTCCTTGACAAGAAAAATGCTCGATGATAGCCTACAATACTCCTCCCACATGAGAGATTGATCACCAAATCTGATAATAGTTCCTCTAGATGAGAATGATGATCACCATATTTGACATTCCCACACTAAAGAAAACCAATCAAGACATTGCCAACAGTGCCATCCTCCTCGATGAGAAAACTGATCAAGACGTGGCTGACAGTGCCATCTTCTGAGAAGCGAAAACTAATTAATCGATGCAACACTGTAGGTAAGTATGACCCTTCACTTATCTTCTGCATCATGCAAAACCGTGTTTTGAAATGGGTGTACCAAAACTTTCTATGCACCGGTATAGACATGAAGTTTTTCCAACCTGCCTTTTCTTTTATCCCCCAAAATCTTTTCTTTTTACATTTACTCCCCAGTGGTGAGTATTCCAACCTATCACGCGGGTGACCCAGGTTCGATCCCTGACAACGGCACCAAAATTTGATAGGTGTCGAATCTACCAAAAATAATCCTATTATTCCGTTTTGATAAAAACTTGTAGTACCAGGTAAATAGGGTCAAATCCACAGGGACTAACAAAATCAATTTTAATCGACTTAATGACTAAAAAGTAAATACTAAAAATAAATAAAATGGGGGGTTTGAAATTGTTTCCATTTTAAAATAAAATAAATTGTAAAGACTAATTAGATAAGCACAAAAATGTGTATAATTCATACATTATCAATTTTCATAAACATTCTTAATCGAAGGGGCAAAAAATTCTTGTTTTTCAAAATTATCGATTAAGAAATATTATTTTCTTTTAAGTTTTCATGTCCTTATCGCACAAGAACACTAGTTTTGACATTAGCTCTTTCATCCATGTACGTGTAATTTTACCTCCATGGTAAAATTTTCATATGCGAGGGGCAAACTGTTAGCACGGTTTGCTCGCCCTAATAAGGAATTATACCTATTTCAATTAATGATTAGACAAAGAGCCAAGATGGACCGCATAGTCATCCAACAAATCCCAAAAATTCCCATCTGTCACAGTTTTCCAATTTGCATCATTGAAATCTTTGAAGTCCATCTCAGAATAATTAATATAGTCAAAACAATTAAATAGAGAAACTGTCCTGAAAACAAAAAAAATGCCATTTTTAGGGCTTAAATGATCAAATTCGGCTAAAATAAGGTAAACTAGAGGCCTCAAGGCCTCTTATTTTGACCGTTAGGCCGTTTCTATTAAAACATGGTCAAATAGGTAATTACCTGGCCGGCTAATTACCTATGAACAGTAAAAAAATCGTATATGACCGAGATTTTGCTAGATTTGCGAAGATTTTGGATAAGATTTTGTTAGATAAGTAATTAGCCCGCTGGTTAATTACCTAGGCAATTAGTGCACTGGCTAATTACCTCCCTTCTATAAATAGGGGCTCACCCCTCTCATTTTTCACGGATCCAAAGCGCACAAAAAATCTTATTTTGCCAAAACCATTGCGAAAGTCCTAAAAGCCTCAAAACTTTGCCAAAACACTTTTAAACCCGAGCTTTATCACCGACATTCGGTGTAAACTTATTTTCTAGTGTTTTTAGATCTAGATCTCATAGTGATCTTTGGTCTAAAAATGACTCAATTTCCTAAAAACCTCGCATTTTCTCTTAGGAATAATCCAAGATTATAGTCATAACTTAGGTTAAACCTATTTTCCAACCAAATCACAATCCTTGATAACTTCGGTCATGTACAAGCTCTCATGTCATCCCGTGATAACTCACTAAAAATATCTCTCTCATCACATCCTAGAGACTAAGCCATCAAAGAGCTGCACGGCTCATTTTTCTGTCAACTAAGTCAGGAAACCCTAAAGCCGACTACAATCAGTCTCCAGTCGGAGAACTTGCAAAACTAGAGACCCTAAGAAGCCTTGAACGGTTATAGTCTTGAGATGCCTCATGACCAGCTCAAAGGCATCTGTGTGTCCCATAAGTAAGGAGAATCCAGGTCTGACTCTAGTCCCTATATTCTCTTCTCCATCCTTATCCTAATCTGCTTAGAATACAAGGATCAGATATGTATGAAGAGTTCTAAGCTCATCATAATTTAGACCCCTTATTCCACTAGGAATAGGGCAGCTCCTACACCTATAAATAGGCCCCTGGGTCAGTTCAACAGGTGTCTCAACATTCTCATACTTACTTTCACTATATTCCTCAGAATCCATTACTCACTTAGGCATGAGAGAGTCCCCCAAGGGGTAACACCGATCACCCCCAAGTTTGTGTGTTGTTTTGCAGGAATTGATTCATAGATTCAAGCAAGTTCATAATAATTCAATTTTGAAATATCGGATCCAGGTACAATATTTTTAGTCATGCGGTGAGCATGGACTTTATTTACTTGCTCAGGCAAGAATCATTGTTCATTAAAAGAAACACATCAATTTATATTTTTCAGAGCTCTCATTGTGACCATATCATATGAAAACACTGATCCAATCATCAACTCCGGTGTGGAAAACACCCAATGTGGTGCTGGAAATGCCAACTCAACTAGAAAAGCACTGATCTGGATTGATCCTGCAGTGAAGATGCCACATACAGCGGGGAGTTCAAGAAATAAAGAGGTGGAAGAGCGCTCCTCCCATCCTTTAAAGGAACTAGACCCATTCATAGAGATTGCTCGGTAGGTGGCACTTACGCCAGAGTAAGAAGAACTAATGATGCGATCGGCCTACAACCACTTTATCTCTATAGGAGGAGAGATACATAAATACATGGTGGCTTTACTGGAAATAGTTATTAACCATAACCTCCTCCTCAATTCGATTCGATCACTAGCGCTCTAACTCCTGTGCCCTAGATAACGAAAGGATTTAAGCAGATGACAATATCCCAGCTGGTAACGGTCCAACTAGTTGTACCAATAGCTAGAGGACCGATTCTAACTTACACACTTCTAGGTGGTTTTGTAGAGTCAAAGCTTACAATGTTGAGAGGAATTCTCATAATTTCGTAAGAAGAAAAGAAATCTCGGTTGGAATATCGTTACAACACAAAACTCCTAAACTCAAAGAAGTAGCTATCGACTCAAAGGTTATCACCACAGAGAAAGATAGAGCCGATAAAATCGGGTCCTGGCGTAGGTCGAGAGGAAAGAAAGGAAAAGGGAAGAAATAAAGGAGTCCCACTACCTTTCCTTCTAAATCTTCCTCACCTTCCTCCCCATCCGAGTCAGGAAATTCAGAATATTTTGATACCAAATTAAAGAGATGGCTGAAGAAGTATGTTATTTCATTCCAAGAACTAATCAGTGAGAAGACTCTCTCCCCATTCAAGAACATTTTGAGTCAAAAGTTGCTTGAATATATCTTCCCGCCTGTCTTGGATAAATATAGTGGGAAGTATGACCCAAAATTACACATGACAGATTATATAGACTGGATGGATTTGATAAAGGCTCTAGAAGGCTTTTGATGTAGGTATTTTCTGACTACTTTAAGCGAAGCAGCCAAGCACTGGTTCCTCCGCCTGGTGTCCAACTCGATAAAACACTTTTTGAGATCAGTTCAACTAGATAATGTTAGCCAAGACCTTCACAGTGTAGTACAAAGATTGGATGAATCCTTGTAAGATTATCTAAAAAGGTTTAGCGAAGCTTTTGTAGGCATTGCTGATCTGGATATTAGGACGACTAAGGAGGCCTTTATAAAGGGAACCCTCAACAATTGCCTCAAGAAGGAAATCATTACTAGAAAATTGACTCACTTCCCTCAGATGATTGGCATGACCCAAAACTTAGTAGAGGTGGATTAGGTAAGTACCTCTAGCAAACCGAACTCTGACGATAGTGACCATCCCAGGTGGGACGATAAGAACGGGAAGAGAAAGAGGGACCAAATCCGAGACGGTAGCCATGGGTCCAGTCGGTATGATTTAGAGGAAGACAAGCCAAAACTAAATACTTCACTGAGCAGAATTTTGGTACCCATTAGGAGTGAACTGGAAAGGAAGAACGTCCAGTTCCCAAACATCCCAGAAGGTAAAACCTCAGGAAGAGATTATGATAAGTATTGTGAATGCCATAAGGCTAAAGGACATCATACAGACGACTGTAGAGTCCTAGCATAGGAAGTACACACCCTGGTTAGAGTAGGGAAGTTCAGCCAATTCGTTAAAGGGGTGATAAAAAGGGCAGATAGGCGTGATGACTCAGACAATTTAAAAGAAATGCCAAAAGAAATAAAGAGGGCTGGTGATGACAAGGGAATCAAGGTAATTGTGATACACGGCGGTGGAGGTAGAGAGCCTCCTTCCAAGAAACCAAGACATTCTTCTGGCCATCCGCTTATGCTAAGTGATGGCTCGAAAGCAAATAAATTCTATAGGATCATAACAATGGTAACCAAGCCCTGCATGGACCCACTTGTCATCGCAGCTATGATAGAAAGTTGCACAGTATACCAGGTGCTTGTTCACATAGGAAGTTCTATAAATTTGATTACTAGATCGGTATTTGAGCAGTTGAAAGTAAATAATCATAGGGTCTACCCGGGCTATACCAAAATGTCTAATTTGAGCAAACACGCCACTATTTCCTTAGGAGAAGTTAAGCTAAATGTTGAAATAGGTGACAAAGAGCATGTATACTGAGTTGAGGTAGGCTTTACCATTGCTAAAATTTCAATCGGATTCAACATCATATTGGGATGTCCCTTTTTGTACGAATTGTTTGCTTCAATATCTCCCGCTTAATTGGTCTTACAAATACCAACTAAAAGGGGAATGGCAGTGGCAATAGGAAACCCTACGGTGGCTCATGAAATATATCTAGCCTCATTAGAAAGAGATAGACAACCGCCTCAACATGAAAGATCAAAGGAAGACCGAGAAGATACTAGCTCTGATTATAACAATTCAATAACCGAGCCTATAGGCGAATAAGATATACTGATGGTAGGATTGGGTAGAACGTTAAAAGTGGCTAAAGACTTGAAAGTAAACACAAAATCTAGCACCAACGCAGTCTTGGTTGGACAATAACACTCATTTTTACGGAGTCACGATGACTTGTTGGGAGTCCGGCCAAAAATAATACAGTATAGCCTCAACCTCGACCCGGAGGTGACCCGAGTGGTATAGAAAGAAGAAAGCATACCCCCGAAAGACTGAATGCCATAGAAGAAGAGATAGGCAAGTTGCTCAAAGCCAAGCACATTAGAGAAGCAAATTACCCTAGATGGCTGGCAAATGTCGTATTGGTTAAGAAAAAAAACAGAAATTATCGCATGTGTGTAGATTTCACGGACTTGAACAAGGCAACCCTAGAAGACAGTTATCCACTGCCAAGTATTGACTAGTTTGTAAATTCTATAGCAGTTATGTCATCTACACATTTTTAGACATGAAGGTCGAATACTACCAAATTCCCATGGACCCAGTAGATGAAGAAAAGACATCCTTTGTTACTCACAAAGGGACATATTGTTACATGGTCATGCCGTTTGGATTAAAAAATGCTAGAGCAACTTACCAAAGGCCAGCAAATAAAATGTTCAAAGACATGATCGATAAGACAATCAAGGTCTACGTGGACGATATGATAGTGAAGGGAAAAAAAGAAGAATCGCATGCAGATGACTTAGAGAAAGTTTTTAAAACATTGTAGGCCTACCGACTGAAGCTCAACCTATAGAATTGTATCTTTAGGGTTAAGAGTGGACAATTTTTAGGCTTTATAATTTCAAAGAGAGGCATTGAGGTGAACCCTAAGAAAATAGAAGCTATTATCCAGATGAAGCCACCTCATACCATAAATGAAGTTCAACGTCTCAACGGGAGGATCAATGCCTTAGGATGATTCATCTCTTTCTCAGTAAAGAGGTGCATGACTTTTTACGAAGCAATCAAGAAGGATTGTGATTTTAAGTGGGATAAATATTATTAAGAGGCCTTCAATAAACTTAAGGATTTCATGGCCAAACCTACTCTCATGATCCGCCCTAATGTTGGGGACACAATTTATCTCTACTTTACAGCAATAGATGAGGCAATAGGACCCGTCCTAATTTGAGAAGATCAAGAAGAGCAATATCCCATCTGTTACACAAGCAAAGTGTTAAGAAACACGGAACTAAGATACCCAAAGATAGAAAAGCTAGCCATGGGCCTCATTCACTCGGTTGAGAGGCTTAGACCTTACTTCCAGGCATACACCATCTTAGTTAGAACCAGTGTTCCTCTTAAGAATGTATTGCAATGGCTAGAAATATCTGGCAGCCTAATTGGGTGGGCAATTAGGCTTGGAGAATATGATATACGATTTAAGGCAAGAAAGGCTTTGAAGGCTCAAGCGTTAGCCGACTTTGTGTTGGAACTCGTAGGCATTAAGCCAGAACAAACCATCCCCTCTGAAACCTGGATAATCTTTATAGACGGTTCCTCTTGCAAAGAAGGAGCTGCATTGGAATTTATGTTCAAGTGCCCGAAAGGATTAGATTATCGTATGCTACCAAGTTGGCTTTCCCTTCTACCAACAACGCGGCCGAGTACGAGGCAGTGATTAAAGGATTAGAGCTAGACAATGAGATTGCACCCGATATAGTTGTGCTTAAAAGCAACTCCGGGCATGTTGCAAATCAGATCAATTGGACGTATGGAACCAAATGAGCCAAAATGGTTAAATACCTAGCTAAAGTAAGGAAGCTATTGGAAATACTTGAGGCCAAGGGAACTGAGCGGAATATTGAGTATATTTCTCAGACTCAGAATGAGAAGGTCGATCAATTGGTGAAAGTAGCCACAGGAAAAGACTCATGGAAAGAGCTAAGTTGGCCTTATCAAGTCTTGACTCAACCAACTTGTGCAGAGTAGGATGAAAACCTATGAATCCAAAAGAAGTCACTCGGGTGGATGCAACCTCTGTACGACTATTTAGCTTGCGTTAAGTTGCTCGAAGATAAAATTAATGCGAAGAAAATAACCCAAAAGTCTATGCAGTTTGCATTGGTAGGAGAGATGAATTAAACAAGAAATCCTACTCAAACATACTGCTCAAATGTGTCACCCCCGAGCTAGGAAAGCTCATCATAGAAGAAATCCATAAAGGAAGCTATAGATACTACAAGGCAGCGGAGACATTACTTAGGAGAATCACTGTAGCCGGATACTATTAGGAAACTATTAGAGCTAATACAGGAGAATACGTGAGGACTTGACACCAATGTCAAATACATGCAAGGAAATCACACATCCTAAAATCCAATCAAAAGTTGATAATGGCTGGCTGGCCATTTGATTCCTAGGGTATTGACATCGCATGACTAATGCCAGAAGCATCCAGCTAAAGGAAATGGATATTAGTGGCAATCGACCATTTTTCTAAGTGGGTTGAGGCGGAAGCACTTAGCTCAGTCAGAACTAAGAGGATCATTGATTTCATCTAGAAGCACATAATCACTCAGTTTGATGTACCAAAGAAATTAATAGCATACAACAGCTCGTAGTTTATCTCGAAAAAGTTCAAAGATTTCTGCAGGCAATGGAAGATAAAGAATCACTTTTCCTCTGTAGTGCACCCATAGACAAATGGTCAGACAGAAGTCACCAGTAGAACCCTAGGAGAAGGGTTGAAGAAGAGAGTGTTCAATTAAAAAGGAAGATGGCCGGATGAATTGATCAAAGTCTTGTGGTCCAACAAAACCACTCCTTGCGGAACCACCAGCCAAACCCCTTACTCTCTAGTGTATGGAGTCGAAGTGGTTATTCCTATCGAGATTGGAGCCCCATTAGACTAGGTGGCATATCATACAGAAGAAGACAACAACATCAACATGAAGTACCACTTGGAGAACTTAGACCAAAGGAGAGAGCAAGCCTTGATTCTCATGGTAGCTTATAAAGCAAAAATTGCTAGATACCACGACAGGCGCGTATGATAAGTCCTCCTCAAAGAAGGAGACCTAGTTCTTAAAGACTCGGCCACCTCATAGGCCTGAGAGGGGAAAGGGAAAATGGGCGCCAATTGGGAAGGGCCCTATAAGATCATCGAAGTCATCGGGCCAGCCACCTACAAGATGGGGACTACGAAAGGTGAAGAGCTTCCTTGCACATAGAATAATGCTAATCTTAGACACTACTACACAGTAAGTACTTAGGGATCCTAGCAGCCGCACTCTTTTTCCTTCCTTGAGGATTTTTCCCACTTGGTTCGCCCTCAAGGAAGTTTTTAACGAGGCGGCTCCCCTCAAGTAGATATCTAGATGCGTAGAATTCTCGGACTTGTACTCAAATTATTAATAAAAGCATTATTTTATTCATACATTAGCCTCAATAAGTACTGATCACACTTTATGGCATATCCCTGGCACAACATAAGACCGGTTTAAACATCTTATGCACATAAGACCTAGTTAAAACTATGGCTAACAGTTTTTAGGCGGTCACACCCCTAGTACACAATTAAGATCGGCACTAAATAAAATACTTGATGGAAAAGGCTATGAGTAAGACCTAAGAAATCATCTAATTGGCAATAAAATATAAGATTGATTCAGATAAAAAATGAAGGGACAGAAATAAGACCTTAATAAAAACCTCAAGAATGGGCTTAAATCAAACCAAATTGTACTTACAAGAGCAAAAATAAAGCTAAGTTACAAACAAAAGCAAACTAAGCTACAAGATAAAAGTCTTGAGATACATTTTTAACTCTTCCCCCTGACTCTATCTGTACATCTTTAGCCAGCCAACCCGGGTCCTTTTCAACCGCCTCCTGCTCATTGGATCTTGGATACTTGAGCGTTTGTAGGAGAGTCTCGGGAATAATTGGATAAAGGAGTTGATAGGCATCCAAAACCATCTAGCTAAACTGATAGCCGTCATCCACCACGCCCTCAATGGATTGAATAAATCCAGCTTCATCCTTCTCCTTGGAATCTTGAATGGATTGACACTCCAGACGACTAGAGGTAAGATCCGCCTAGGCTTTCACAAGTTCACTAAAGGTAGCTTCATAGGCGGATTGGAGCAGCTCGTGCTCTCCCTTTAACTTTATAAGTTCGCCCTCCAGCTTCTTGTTGGTCTCATCTAACTCCTTCAGTTGGCTCTTTAGACTCTTGCACATGTTAATCACCTCAGAAAGTTTCTCAACATTCATCTCCTTAGACTCTACTTGCCGGTAAAGCTCGGCTCCTTGAGGCAAAGACTAATGAAACATTGATCAGAATACTGATTGACATATATATGAACACTAATCAAAAATAAAAAAAATATAGAAGCGTACCTGGCTGATAGATTAGAAAAGTAAACCCGAAAGGGTAAGAAAATCTTCCTTCTCATAATGTTGAGCCTCCCGCCCTAAAGGAAAAGCCTCATGAAGAGACTTTTGCACTCGAGGAAGAGTGCAATGACCGAATTGAGAGTAGCCTGACAAACAATTGTTAGTAACCAATAACTAAAACACTAAGTACAAAACTTAAGAAAAAATAGTATTACCTCACTATCCCCCTTGGCTTTCTTCTGCTTCTTATTGGCTGGCTCCAGATTCTGGGCGCTAGCACGCTTCCCTTTAATAGCCCCCGAGGGGGCACTCTTTCCTAGAAAAAATGGATCAACAACTTCATTAGATTGAGCTACCAACTGAACTGGAGTCAATTGAGAATTATCTTGCCATAAGTTTCTAACCCGCTTGGCTAGGGCCCAGAAATTTTAGCCCTAACTCCAGACATAGCTGAAAACATAAAACAAAAAGAGAAGTTAAGGTAACTCATCGAGTAGCTGAGGGCCAGGATAATATTCGAAGCCATCATCCGACTCCAGGGCGTAGTCTATCACCCTATGCCTAGGAAATATTGCCCAAAGTCCAAACCTCTCTCTTTAATCGGTTGAATAGCTCAACCCGGATGTCTAAATCGTCTTTAGGGACGGTAAAGGAAGGCGGTATTTTGAATGACCATTGAGTTAGAAAGTTGGGGAACCCCTCTTACAACTTGATGAATATATAAAATTACTTAAAGTTCTTCACTGAGTCGGATTTCTCAGAGAAAGAGTAGAATCCCTTCTTGTGGGAGAAATGCAAGTGGTCTTCACCTTTGTTCAGCTTGCAGGATGCCACCCGCTTGAAAAAATTAGCATCAAAGCTAAGTCCTAAGTCTGTAAAAATTTTATAGTGACCAGTAAGGTCGCTTCAAGCATTTAGGTGTATCAGAGCTGGGCATATATTCCAACGGGTCAGCAGGTCGTAGATCCCCGGTGATAGCCGGTAGAGGAACCTAGACTAAATCTGCTCCAAATAAATACTAAACCACCCGGGTGGTGGCTTATGAATGCGCTGATTGTCAGATGGAAGCATGATTCTACACCTTCCCATCCAAGGGAAGGTTGCCTTTTTGAACTCAATGTCCACCGGGTGGACGATGGAAATCATGTCCTCTATCCCATGGGTCATCTTTTTTGGCGTAGGAGGTCCTTTCTCAATCGATTCCCCAGCAACGGCTTTGGCCTTCCCCTTATTTGTTGTCCTCTTGACCCTAAAACCTTTGGGGATTGAAGCACTGGTGTCTTATTGGGCCAACTGCTAAATTTCTTCCTCGTCATCCCCAACCCAAGCTGAGTCGGATGAATGTATTTGTGAGGTTGATGACACCTCGTGGGATGACCTTTTATCATCAGCACTCCTTCCTACCCAGTCCATCCTCCCGGCTATTCTTTTAACCCTAATGTTAGAACAAACATTAATTGGGTCGATACTAATGTACCACCTTGAGACCGAGTAAGGAAACTCGACATAATATTCATCAAACAACCTATCGGTCGAGTCGGTACTTATGGAGGTAGTATAAGACATGGTCGCCTAGAAAAAGAAGCCGCCTAAAACAAGTTAGATTCAGGGAAAATTTACCCTAAAGGATCTAAACACTTTTCAGTCGGGAGGGAAAACATCAAAATCTAAGCAGTTTTATATTCATCAAAATTCATGGACGTACCTAGAATTCGGCCAAAAGAAACCCAGATTCCGGCAATACTAAATTACAGCTAATGCAATGGCATTCAAAAATTCAAATATACCTATCCTAAAGGTTCCCACGACATAATATTAAATACGGCATAAAAGGCAGTTTGGCAAGAACTCATTAAGTAAAAATTTCTAACATGGAATTTAGGCTATGGTGCACATAGTCAAAAGTATAAATAAGTCACAAAATCCACGAAAGGAATAAGCATGGTGAAAATTACTTACTTGCGAGAGATGAAAGGTTTGAAGAAGCGGACGTTGCTAAAAAATCAACCTTGAAAATTTGAAGATAGGAATTGTCAGAGTCGAGAAGAAAAAGTTGGGCAAGTGAAAGTGGTGAAATGAAGGGAGAACAAGTTTTAATAGGAAGAAGAATGAAAGCGAAGGGTTGCAATCATTAAAGAGCAGAAGCACAGTGCCATGTGTCAATAAATGTTAGGCTGGTTTCAAATTTCAAAAAACCACGTCTACCGCCAAAGGATATGAAAAGACTTGAGCTTTTCAAGGAAGCTTGAGAACGCTTGGGCCACAGTTGGCCACGTAGCCCTGAACATTAGGCCACTCAAAATTCGAGCCGATTTCATGCTGCCAAAAGCCCTAAAGAACTTCTCACACTTATAGAGGGGCTTCTAATAACTCACTAAAAATATCTTGCCCTTCTCGTCCTAGAGACCGAGTCATCAAAGGGCCATATGGCTTGTTTCTTTGTCAACTAAGTTAGGAAAACCTGAAGCCGACTAGAATCAGTCTCTAACTGGAGAACATGCAAAATCAGATACCCTAGGAAGCCTTGAACGGTCATAGTCTCGAGACGGCTTATGACCAGCTCGAAGGCATCTCCATATCCTATAAGTAAGGAGAATCCAGGTCTGACTCTAGTCCCTATATTCTCCTCTATCCTTATCCTAATCTGCTTAGGATACAAGGATCAGATACGTATGAAGAGTTCTAAGATCATCATAATTTAGAGTCCTTATTCCACTAGGAATAAGGTAGCTCCTATGCCTATAAATAGGCCCCTAGGTCAGTTCAATAGGTATCTCAACATTCTCATACTTACTTTCACTATATTACTCAAAATCCTTTACTGACTTAGGCATCGGAGGGTCCCCCATGGGGTAACACCGATCGCCCCCAAGTTTGTGTGTTGTTTTGCAGGAATTCATTGATAGATTCAAGCAAGTTCATAATGATTCAAATTTTTAAATATCGGATCCAGGTACAATATTTTTATCATGTACAAATGAAAAGGTAACTGAGGGTAATTGGCTCTAAAGCCCAACTTTTAAACTCATTAAAATTCATTTTTATTATTGTACTATTTTCCTCCTACATTTTCATTTTCCTGGTTAAGTGAGCAATTGGTGCCACTTATATTATAATTAGTACAAATAAGCTTACAGGTTCGGATAAAAGATACAGAATGTGAGGAAACTCTATCCTCGTTTCTGGGCCAAAACCCAAATGCTGTCGTTACTCTGCCAAAATTTTGATAGAGAAATATCAATTTATTATGTAGTTATAATGCCCGTTTTATTTCTTGAATTTATATTCTAAATAAAGCCATTGTAATGGAGAAATTATCGCATAAAACATAATTTCAAAATTAATCCAAAAATTTTGAACAACATGAGTACCTATTATGTTCGAACTCAGAATCTCATTCTCTTTTCGGTATAAAAATCCCTTTATGGATCAGTATACCATAATTCTCGGTGGAGCTAAAACTGGTGGCAACTCTATTCTATTTTTTAAAAAATTAAAATGCTTTATTTTAAAAATAACTTTTCTGAATAAAATGTGTAAATATATTTCTCAATATAATCACATTTTTGGCTAATACAAGTCTCCACATTTAAGCAAATCAGATTTTCTCAAATCAAACAAGATGTGCCCCGCATACATCCTATAAAAGTTCACCCGCTTACACTACCAATACATCAATGTGCGGTAATGGGAAATCATCCTTAGGAGATACCTTGTTCAAATAACAAAAGTTGACACATATTCTGACTCTTCCATCTTTCTTAGGGACTAGGACAACATTTGCTAACCATGTCGGATACTCGATCACCTTGATAAATTTAGCTTCTAATAATTGAGTAACTTTAGCTTTGATTTTATCAGCCCACTCTAGATGCAATATCCTCAACTTTTGTTTGACTGTTCTGAACAAAGGATCAGTTGGTATATGATGCTCGGTGATTTGGTGATCAACCTCAAGCATGTCCTTATAGGACCAAGCAAAAGTGTTAACATGTTTTCTAAGAACTCTTATTATCTCTATTTTTTTATAGGGGTTAGATCATTGGATATTGTTACCATCTTTAGATTTTTCTTAGTACCCAAATTAATGTCATACAATGGAATGTCATCAATGCTAAAAATGTTATGCATATGGTCAGATGAATGCATGGTGCTGTAAGGCAAAAGATCAAACAAGTAAGTAAAATCATTATTATTATCATTAGGATTCCTAGAGGCTACATTATTTTCATTACATATAATTGCATTTTCATCCTCCACAGGCGAAGGGTCCTCTTGGTCGCACATCAGGATGTGAGTCTGGTCGCGGTCCAGATCTTATAATTGTTTCTCGGTCACCACATCATCCACAGTTTCTCTCATGACCTACGCCAGGTTCGTCAAGGCTTCCTGAATTGGTATCTTCTTCTTGTCCCCCATACATAAGATGGTGTAAATGGAAGTGGTAAGGGTATCGATGGCCTTTTCTACTTCAATCTTTGATGGGTCAATATCTACCATTTGTTTGGCTCACTATTCCGCTTCTATGCCTAATTCATAACACTCAGGAACGGTCTTGTATGCCTTCACAAATTCTATCTTGTGGAGGTGAGGAGATTTCCTGAAGATGAATTGATCAGCCAAATCCTTCTCACGAAGCTTCCTTTTAAGAGCTACCAAGACTGTTAACCACCTTTGAAACTCCATTGTCTGATAGCTATACGGTTAAACATGGATGGTTCTTCCCTTGCTTTCTTGGTCTCTCTTATGCATTTCCACACTTCATCTTCTCCTAACCCTGAGTTGATCAAGGCTATTTCCTCCCCTCTTCTCTTGGGTTCACAAACTTTTACTTTGTCAATTAGTGTTATGATGGCCTTAAGGAGACCTTGGATTACTGGAGCTGACATGGTGCACACAAAAATTGCCCCTCTCTTCAGGTTTTGGCTGAACATATGCCCGTAGATGGTCGACTAACCCATACTTCTTCAGCTTCTTGAAGAGGTACAAAAGAGGAGTACCCCAAGGTGAGATATCATTGAGAAGCATAGGATGAACCATTTGGTTGTGGGTCATGCCATAGCGTAAACCCATGAAATAAGGGAGGATTATCCCCTTTAGCATAACCACAAAGTTGGGAAGCTGACTCGGGTCCTTGCTACAGCAAACTTGCGAAATAGCCTCTTAATGGAGTGAATGAGTTAGGTTGCTAGTTATACAGAGCTTTGGGTTCACTGGGTGGATAGACTAACTAAACTGAGCCATGATAGTGATTGGTAAGGGAGATTGTTGAATCTTACCTTGAGTTGAGGTAGTAACCAAGAGATCAATACATGCATGGGATATGGTATGCATGCACAAATTACAATAATGCATGGTGGGGTTAATCACGAGTGTATATAACATAACTCATGTGAAGCAATCGATTCCGTCCTTATTTCTCTTGCCAATTCTAAGGGTGTCCTTCCTTAGTCTCATCTCATACAAAAATGGGTACCTAAAAGGAAAAATTCTCAAGCTTTTGATAAGAATGCGTAGGGATATAACGAAAGTTGATGTAGTAGGTTCCCATTGCATTAAGTCTCTTTGGAGGGAGGTGACAATGAGTGCTCCACCCACTCGAGTATCCCTAATTCATGGGGGCATGGGTAACACGTTCATGAGTTTTGCAGAAAAATAGGGCACCTTAACCTAGCACTAGAAGAAGAGCGCATCTAGCTAGAGAGAATGAGATAAGAAGACAGAGTGTAATAATTTTCCCATATAATGAAAAAAAACGTGTTGAATCAAGTAAATGATTTTTGGTGCTCATCTTAATCTTTTAAGCTTTCAAAACAAATAAAAATTTTACAAGTTAAAAGATTATGGTCCCCAGCAAAGTCACCACTGTGAGGTGTCAATGACGTATGGGTCTCCCTTGCGCCTTGCTGAGAGGTGGGGCTCACTGAGGGTTGGTTAGATTTAGGTGTGATGAAACCTTTTTAGTTCAAGTTTGCACATTTTAACCAATTTTAATGAATAAAAGAATCGAGAGCTAAATCTTGATACAAATGATAAAGTCTCCACCCAAAGTGTCTATTTTGGAAAGAATTTTGGAACGATTCCCATTGGGCAGGAGACTCATACCTTTTGGATTAGAGATTCGGGTATCAGATGAGTCACTTATTTCTCATTTAGTTGATTCAAAATTACATTCACAGCGTAAAACCATTTTGTTTTCATTATTTGGGGAATTATCATAGAAATCCTTTTTTTCTACACTCTTTCACACTCATTATATGCATTTACGGATTACAATAAAGCATAAGTAGTAAACAGGGAAATAAAAATTACAATTGGGAAAAGTGGGGGAATTGCAAAAAAAACCTATACATTTGTTCTAAGTTATAAAACAAAATGAAATAAATTCCCCTGCATCCATAAAGATTAGCACAGTTTATAGCACATCATAAGTCAGCATCTCATTAGGAAAAATGTGATTATGTTAGCGTGGCACTTTTGCGATTGATAGTGCCTAGGCGGCTTATGAGATTGGAGAGAAATAACTAGTCTTCAGCGTATTTTATTATAAAAACACATTTTAACATGTGTGGGTTGATTTATTGGATTATTAGTGAAAATGATGTATGGAAAATGGTGAGTTAGATTGATTTTCACAAGTTAAAAGAGGATTTTAGGATTCTGCCTGGGGACCAGTACCCATACGGGTAGGTAGGACCCGTACGACTACTTGGGAGGACTGGTACGGGTATGAGGGACTCATACTAGTCCTGTAGTCCTGGGTAGAGACTTAGTTTAATTTAATAAGCAGATTTGTGGAGGGGAAACAAAATAAAAATGGAATTTCCTTCCTTATGAGTATGGTGAACCAGTTTAATATCCCTAAGGACATAAGGTGCCAACAAGGCTCAGATGGGTTAGGAACAGACCCAAAACAGGAATAAAAGAGCAGATATAATAGGAGAGATAAAGAATAATTATGAAGTGACTGAGATGTGAGTCTCCTTGAAACTCAGCAGCGTACCTTTATGACGTGAATCCACTTTAAGGCGATCCCTTCGCTGAGAGAGAGTCTAGCCAAAGTAGATGTTAAATTGGACTATTTAGGCGAGTATTTGTGTGGATATAACCTTCCCCATATCCTAATAAATCAGGCTAGAAATGAATAAAATGTGGACAAAACCTCAAGGAATGGGTTTTCTCCCTATTTTATACCTCCTATACCTAACCTAGACCCTTTCTATACCTATAGAAACTACTAGAATTTGTATATAATATCTTTTCTATATAATGTTTTTTTTCCCCTTGAAAAGGTGAGGAAAGGCCTTTATTTATAGGGGAAATTAGGTCTGAATGCAATAAATCACATTCATTACCTGATTTCTCCTAAAAATAGAAAGAATTACCTTCTAAAAAGCCTGAATAGGAAACAACAGGACTCGTACAGGTGAGGTGGGACCCATATAGGTCCAGGGAGACCCGTACAGGTCCTCTCCAAGCGTATGTGAGAAAATGACCTATACAGGTCCACCGATTGATCTGTACCACTAGGAAGCACTCGTACGGGTCCCTAAAGGTAGACTAGGTCACTAAGCTTTGGCCAAACTCAACTCTGTTGTAGTAGGAACACCTCTGATGGATAAGACCTATAAGAGATTGCATTATGTAGCTCTCAACATAATTTCATGAGAAGGACCGTTAAAGTCCATTGCTCACAACAACTCAAAGAGATCCGTCTTGGGAACCATAGAGGCGACGATAAGGGAAGGAGAAGTGGAATCCCTCATAACTTTTACCGTCATTGACATTCTTGTTACATTTTCCATGCTACTAGGCATACCGTGGTTCCATATGTTAGGAGGTGTTCCATCCACCTTACATCAGAAGATGAGGATCCCCTACAAAGGGAGAATAGTAAGCCTTGAAGTAGACAAAGAATCTACCGTAGCAGCCATACGAGCCAACCCAAAACGTGTAGGCAGGTTCCTAACATCAACTATAGAAAATAATGAGAAACTAACCCAGTGGTCTGAATGGGTGAAGAATTACATGGAGCAACGCTTAACCCCGGGAGCCAGTCTCGGGGCATAAGAATAGGGTCCTCTTAAGCTTAGGTTTGCGGTAGGCTCTTATAGCCCCTCCAGACTCGGTTATCGGGGCAAGGGCCGATAAAGGAAGTGGTCTAGAAGATGCCAAATGTTTGAGATCTTCATCCCTTCCGGGGAAGTCTTATACCAACGTTAACCAGAGCTAATTAAAACTGAAGGAGGAGAGGTGCTTAGCTTCAAGATATTCTCTGATGTCACATATTTCAAAGGCCTCACCCACCCAACTAATTACAAGAAGTAGACCGAGAAAATGAAAGACTCGGCTAAAGAAGAAGCCCCTAAAAGGCAAAAGATGATAAGTCCGTCGTGACAGTCAAGCATCGAAGAACTAGCAATAGGGTTGACCAAACTGATAGAGACCTATCTCGAGGATAGGAAGGCCAAATCAAAACTTCAGGGAGAGGAACCGACAGAAGAAGGGAGGGACAAGGTAATCTATGAGCTAGCTTGTATCATGATTAAAGGGAAGTCCAAGGTTAGAGACAATGGTGCTGGATACTAGGCATGTCTGTTCGGCCTAAGTTCACTTCTCACACTATGGGTAGAAGAGGCAAATGTTATTGTAGACTCCGCCTGTATCATCAGATAAGGAGTAGGTGACTAGGAGGTGAGAGAGGAGCCACTCTGCCCATACCTTGAATCCGTGTGTACAGCGGCATCTCTCTTTAGGAAATGCAAATTATGGCATGTATTAAGAGAAGAAAATCAAACGGCAGACTTGCTAGCCACCCTGGCCTCTATATGGGAAAACCCTAAACAGTAACCCATAAAACCAATAATAGTGGAAGTCATAGTCACTCCATACTATCTTACCTCGGTCATGCAAATCTCTGTAGAGTAAATGTCCTTATGTAGTGATATATCTCGATACCTCAAGAATGAGACCTTCGCTAAAGAGGCCACTAATGCCGATAGAACCACCTTATGGAAATTGGTAGTTTAATTTAGGCTCATCAAGGGGCAATTATTTTGGATATCTTCTGATAGAATCCTTCTCAAATTCTTAGGACAAGAGGAAGACGACAAAGTCATGCGGGAGACACGTGCAGGAACATGTGGTCCCTATATGAACGAGGTAATGTTGGCCAAGAAAATACAATGAATTGGGGTATTTTTGGCTAACCATGATAGTTGATTTCATGAGCCTAGTCAAGAAGTGCCATGAGTGCTAAATTCATGGCAATATTAGTCACCTGCCACTAGTCGAGTTGCAACACTCGGCTACACCCTGGCCTTTCTCGGCCTGGGGCATTGACATCATAGGAGAAATCAGGCCATCCTCAACCAACGGCCATAATTTCATCATGGTAGCCATGAACTACTTTTCAAAATGGGTTGAGGTTGAATCCTACATAGGATATACCGCCAAGAAAATTTGAAAATTCATTCAAAGGCATATCTTTGCATGATATAGTGTGCCTCATCACATGGTGTCGAATAGTGGGATACAATTCCTAGGTGAAACCATAGACCTTTTAGAATGACGTAGGTCAAGCACCATCGCTCATCACCATATCATCCTCAAACCAATGGGGCAGTGGAAGTAATCAACAAAGCTCTCTGTGGCTTTCAGACTAGCATCAACACTCTGATAGGGCAAATGCCATTCTCCCTAGTCTATGGAATGGAAGTAGTTCTGCCATAGAAATTAAAATCAAATCACTCTATATAGCACTCGATCCAAAGTTATGAGAAGATGAATGGGCAGATCCTATTATGAAACACTTAACACTATCGATGAAAGGCGTCTATAGGCCCTTGATAGCTTAAGAATGTACCAACAACGGATGGCTCAAGCCTACAATAACCGAGTAAGGAGAGTCGACACACCTCTCAAAGCCGGCAACCTCGTACTAAAATAGGTCAAAGCTACTCATACCGACCCCAAAGGTAAATTTCACAAAAATTAGAAAGGTCCGTAAGGGATAAAATGAGTTCTTATTAAAGGAGTCGTAAGAATCATAGATATGGATAGAAACGAGTTCAATAATCCTGTCAACTAAGACAAGCTCAAGTTGTATTACATTTGAAGGCCAATTCAAGATAAAGTAAAATCATGATGAAAAGTCATCGGAAACATAAATGTCATCCCATAATTTGTATCTTTGTAAAATCATGAACACTAAAAATGAAAGTTGTAAGATGAAATGAAATGCATTAACAAGATACATTAAAGCAAAAGATTCGCGCCTGAAATAAATTCAAGGCTTTACTACAAAATTCATAACATAACCTAGTAGCTAGGGCCCTTACTGTGAGATGACTATAGCGGTGAGTAATCACTAGCGTATCTGCTCTAGTAGGTGCCACCTTGATGGCAGAAAGCCACTCCAAATATGTTTCATCAAGTGACTCATTAGATGGCAGCTCATAATTTATGATAACCGATGTGTATCTCTCCCACTTAGTGCGAACGTGGTCCAGCCATAAAGGCCCCCAGGATTTTGCAAGAGAAACAAAACATACTCAGGCATGAATTGAGGATGACCATACTATCACCTCACACATTTTGGGAAATAGTAAGACACTCACTCCAGGCCCAACAACTGGACGTCTCTAGGTATGGTCTGGGTAGTCTCCTCATCGATCTTCCACCAGGGGTGGATCCACCTAATATGCCTCTCGGTCAACCTCTGAAAAAAAAAAGTAGAACCATTTGCACAAAGATTGATTCCTATATCGCCCAAGTTGCATCCCTCAGCACCAAAAAGCCTTCAGGGCATAAGAGTCAGGTGGCCCGGATGGTTCCCGAATGACCTTCAAGCGCTCCACTAGTCATATATGCCATAAAGGAAAATCATCGGGCCATGACCAACAAAAATCTGCGACAACAACGAAGGAAAAGAATGGTTAATATACCTGAAGGTGGAGTCTGCTTCCTCTCACTATTGCATCTTCGCCTAGGTGAATGGAGTCCATGTAAATGAAAGTTTCGGCCAGAATCACAACCATGGGGGATGATCCTTCTAGAGTTTTCTGAATCACAGAAACTAACCGAGGATAACAAACCCCATTATCTGATTTATATAAAAAGCTGCCCATGAGTAGCGTAGTCATGATAGGTACCCAACTCTAACGGTTGGTAGGGATGGAGGAATATATCTCTAATGCCATGCCTAGAATTAACCCAGGGTATTCAGGGTTGGTAGACACAATTTGATTCCTCCAACAGTCAGATGCTGCTCAATGGTAGCACCATAATCAGGCAACATAGCATCCTGACTACAAGGGATGTCCATAATGGCACATAACTCTTCGTAAAGCCCCCCTCTCCCTTATATGAATGGGTAGGTACTTCTTCGGATTCCCTCATGGTGCTTCCCTCAACCTCAGTTTCTCCATCAGCCATACCTATAATTCAAATTCAGGTAAGGATTGGGGAAGGAAATGCACAGAATCAGGAAGAACAAAAGGTACCTATAGTAATATGAGCTGATCTCCGATAAGTGTCGGGTCAATAGAAGCGGCATCTATGTTCAGTAAAACATCGACCAACCCCACAGCCATGGGAGAAGCCCTTGTCAATATGGGCTAATGAGTGAAATCAGCCTAAGCGGAGCAATGGGACTCACTCCACACATAAACTCCGCCATGAGTAGTAATGCCACTATAGACGGCCAAGCAAGGTGAGATCAGAGCGCTCTACAGCACCACTCTAAAACTACTCCGAGCTAAAACCCAGGCTTATCAAACAACCAGGATAAAAAAAGATCTATAGTATTTAAATTCCATAACCCTCAAGGAATTCCACCCATGCCAAAATGAAATTCCAGTTGTGCTAGGGGCATGCTTTTGGGGCATGGTACCCCCAATATGGTGTGGAACTTTTCAAGCAAAGGGCATAGCTCGAACGATGAAAATCGAAAGATGTGGTCCAATGGGTCCCAAAAAGATAGCGTCACTCGAAAGAACTCACGGCTTACGGGCCATGCTGCGATATATCAAAACCCCCAAAGTCTGAATTTTTCAAGCTTCTTCCAGTCCGCATTTCCCAGACTTTGTAGAAAACCCCATAGCTATTGATTGTGTGTTGCCATGACAGGAATTGGCAAAATGGCTAAATTCAAATTTCTAGAAAGGTGATACCGTCGGTGATGCAAGTGATGTCGCCGGCGATATGAACCAATTTGGGCGATATCAACTGATGCCATCGGTAATATGAGCATTAAGACAGCCCTGTCTATATTATTTTAGCTGATTGAGTATGGGTGATATGGGTCATGCCGCCGGTGTTATGGAGTTGATTTCCAGCTATAACAGAAGCATGTTTTGCATGACAGACTTATACAAAACTTGTAAACAATCTTGTAATCCATTTCCAAATACTTGATCAACTGCAATCCATTTTTATTCAAAGTAAAAAGCCCGATGGTGCAAATCATTCACAAATCCCGAATATCTAGCCTACCAAAGCAAAACCAAACAAAAAATCTAAATTATTTAAACCCCAATGTATCAAGGGTACAAACCAAAAACCGAAACAAGAAGCAAAATGAAAATATAAAGCTAAGCATTCCCGCCACTGCCGGCCGGGTGGGATGAAACGTCCTCGGGGCTCACCAGCCAATCATCAACATCATCCTCCTCTGTTCCCTCAGTTATCAGGACATTGCTGGACTCCTCGACCACAACAAACGGGCTTCAGCCAATGGACATCTTCACTCCCCTATGACTGGTGCTACCGGGGTGCGCGCAATCTAGATTTTGCTTGCTCCTCCATTCCTGAACGGTAGCCTCTAGCTGACCCTCAAGGACGCTCATATGATGTGGAGTTCTGTAGTCTCCTCCTCATATCTCCGTCGAGCTGCATCAGCATCTGATAAGGAAAGGTCCAAGAAATCCTACAAACCAAGGAAAATAATGCACTTTATTCATATCATCTATATATGCATCTTATCTTATTTTTGCATGGCATAAACAAGGAATGTACCTGAACAAGCAGTGATTGCCCAATAAGCGTGTACTAGAGAGCAAAATTGTTCTCTGCCAGTTGCTCTACATGACTCGGTGCCACCTGGAAAATCCAAAAGGAAAATCATTAACCACACACATCCAAGGGTAAACAAGAAAGCAACTATCGGGCCTTATATAAGTGGTGCTTTCTGGCATAAAGATCAGAGCATGCCGGCTCGGGCTTATGTTCCTGGGTAGGAACTCACCTTGGGAGTTCATCAGCAGAAATTAGGTCTCCATCGGGTTGGCCAGCAGCCCTTCTACAAAATTTATCCCCTTGGGTATACCATAATACTACGTCACACTCTGGTTATCCTGGCCTCTCTTCCTCGCAGGTTCCTGAAAAACACGAAAAACATAGATCAGTAATATTCCTAAACCTAAACAATTGCAAATCAAGCATATAAATGCAATCATACCTCAAAAGAGCACTGCCCCCCTTAGGACATCAGCGCACGCCCGCCAGCTACATCCATGCCTACCTCGTCCTCCCCCTCAGGCTTGATCCCAACATTTGCTTCTACCTCTATCTCTTACTCCTCTTCCTCTTCTTCCTCCCCCTCCTCAACATCAACTATCCCTTTGAGATTCCTCTTCTCTTCATCCATCCTCTTCTTGTTGTGAAACGCGATCGTATCATTATCCTTGATCCGAGGGCAAACGGGCAAAAGGCGCTTCTAGTGATGCTCGTAGAGGCCAGAGATGCTAGGGACCACTCGGCCATTCCCCTTAATATAGTCAGCTTTGTTGGCCTTGGATGTGATCACCAAATGGGGCCACCATAAACCTTTGGAAGGATCAGTGGGCATAGGCTTGGTGATAATGGGGATAAGCCTCCAGCCCCGGATGTGCTCCCCCAAGTACCACTACTGGGATAGAGGGCACTCAAACACAAAATGACGGTCGTCCACCTCTCTCCTGACCCTCGCGACTTCCAACAGGTTCTCCATCCCATTAAATGGGTCCAGGACAAGCTGTACTAACAATCAACCAAAATGATTGTTGTAAGTATGATGTGAATTCATAAATGCATTTTATTTGCTAATGTATGAAACAGGAGTCTAAACCAAAGCATCACATACCAAGCTAAACCGTGCAAACTTCAATGACTCTTGATAGCTAGTGGAATACTTGGCCTTTCAACTAATGCCACTACACCATCGGGTGAGGAAATGGGACCCGGGGGAATGGTAGTCAAGAATCGACTGGCGGGAGGATCTGATGCTCGAACGCCCAAGCCTATACAAGTGAACAACCAATCAGTCCAAAATGGTCATAATAGAAAAACTATTCATACCAAATGTGAAAAAATCAAGTAAAATGCTTCCAAGTAATGTATACCTGCAACAGCAAATGGCTGACTCGGAGAGCGTTCACCTTCTTTCGGGCCCCTACATCTAGCCCATGGTACATCTGCACTAGGATGGCACGTGGCCAATTCTTCTTCCTGATGCCCGCCACATCCTCCACGGTGGATATTAACCCGTAGTTGATCTAGCTCCCTGAGATTGGAAAAAACAACACGGTGAGCAAAGATATCACAAAGGAGCAGATGCAAGCATCTCTATCATCCTCGGGAACCATATCTGCCCTAGTCTAGTATTGGTGTAGCTCACCATAAGATAGCCATCCTGAGGAGGGCTTCAAACCAAATAGCTCCTTCACCTGCCTCACCACGGGCCTCTTGATGTGATATTTATCTATATAGGCATAAAAGTGAATGACCTCATCCATCTAGAGGAGCCCGGTCATAGCTACAACATCAGAGGGAGTAATTGTCACCTCTTTGAATCAGAAATGAAAGGCATGGGTGGTTTCAGACCACCTCTCTATAAGAGCTGTCACCGCCGGATGGGAGAGCTTTGGCATTAACATTGGCATGATTCGGGCCAAGTCCCTAAAGCCCATCTTATTGATAGCTAGCCCAAGTTCAGGATCCTTTTCTGAAATATGGTGCCACCACTCGCAGATGGTGCCCATGCCTCCGGTATAAGTTAGTCCGTGTGGCTGCAAAAATTAGAAGCAAAATAGATAAGTCCCTATTTATTTTCTCATCACCGGAACCTGATGGAAGGCTGTTGATGTTGCTTCTGGTAGAAGCGATATCATCGGTGACATCACCCAATACCGCTGGCGGCATGGATGATGTTACCAATGACATCACTTTAATCAGAAGTGACATCATGCCTCCCTAGGCATTTTTTGCAAGGGCTGATGCAGCTGGCGATATTGCTCATATCGCCGGCGATATCACAAGCTGTGGGCAGAACCTGTTTTCCTGGAAAATCTCATTCATCACACCAAAACCACAAAAATCACAATCAATCAAGCAATCAGCCTAAAAAATAGTTAAAATCGAACCTAAAACATGCAATGTCAGTTTGTAATTAATTTATTTCACACTTATGACTCCTACTATGGCATGATTTCTAGCGTAAGGCCGAATCAAACTCAACCCAAAAAGAAGAAATTTGAGCTTTATAGGATTACCTAGACTAGGAAAGATGTTTTTCCTTCTCAAGAGTTAGATTGGTGATGGTGGAATTGATCCCATACCCACACATCTTGGTCGTCTCCTTCAAGCTATAAGCAACATGAACCGAGAGAATTTTCAGCCCCTCGATGGAGGAATTAGGCAGATTCTCCCTAGCCATAGCAGATTTTCCCTTGAAAGCCTTGGCAATTCTCTTCATGGTTGGAATAGTAGAGAAAATCAGAAGATTTAGAGAAGAATGGAGCAAAGAAGTACAGTTTTGCAGAATGAGGAAGTGAAAGGAGTTTTGCTTCCTTTTAAACTGCCATACAGAATTTGAGGAGTTTTAATCTATCTAAAACTGCCCAATTCATGCCGTCGGTGGCATCACTCCATATCACCAGCAACATCAGTCATGTCATCGATGACATCATCTCCTTCAATTTGAGTTTTGAATTTGTTTGACTAGTCAAAGCTGCCACGTGGCACTCATGCCGTCAGCGGCATCACTCTATACCGTCAGCGACATCAGTCATGCCACTGGGGACATCACCTCATTCAATTCGAATTTTGAATTTGTTTGACCAATCAAAGCTGCCATGTGGCACCCACATCACTGGCGATATCATCCCATGTTGCCAGTGACATCATTCATGTCGCCGGCAATATCATCTCTGTCTATCCTTTTTTTCGGCCATCCTCAATGAAATCCTGGCTCTAGCCCTGACATCCTAGGACTTGCACAAAGCCATAATCATAAACCCAATACACTCATCCTATTTGCTACTCAGAGATTATGGCATGGCCCTATACGTATCACCCTTCAAGTTCACCCCAGAATGCCAACTGAACATTCCTGATACAGTCTCTGTACGTATCACCCTTTAGGTTTACCCCTAAACGCCAACTGAAGGTCCTTGATATAGTCTTTGTACATATCACCCTTTGGGTTCACCACTGAACACCAACTGAAGGTCCCTGATACAATCTCTACACATATCACCCTTTGGGTTCACCCCTAGAACACCAACTGAAGGTCCTGACATGACCTTGTACAAGTCACCTTTAGGTTCACCTATCGCAAAGCATAAGTCCAACCAAGGAACAACTACTCTCCACAAAGCATAAGTCCAACCAAAGGACAATCTCCCAACAAAGCACAAGTTCGACCAAGGCACAATCTCTCCACAAAGCACAAGTCTGACTAAAGGGCAACCAATCCACAAAGCACGAGACCGACCAAGGGACAATCTCCCTACAAAGCACAAGTCCGACCAAGGGACAACCTCTCCATAAAGCACAAGTCTAACTAAGGGATAACCACTCTCCACAAAGCATAAGTCTGACCAAGGGACAATCTCACCATAAAGCACAAGTCCGACCAAGGGATAATCTCTCCATATAGCACAAGTTTGACCAAGAGACAATCTCTTCACAAAGCACAAGTCTGACCAAGGGGCAACCAATCCACAAAGCATAAGTCCGACCAAGGGACAATCTCTCCACGAAGCATAAGTCTGACTAAGGGACAATCTCTCCACAAAGTACAAGTCCGACCAAGGGGCAACCAATCCACAAAGCATAAGTCCGACCAAGGGATAATCTCCCCTCAAAACTCAAGTTCGTCTAAGGGACAATCTCTCCTCGAAGCATAAGCCCGACTAAGGGGCAAACACTCCACAAAGCATAATTCTGATGGTAACCAATCTACAAAGCACAAGTCCGACCAAGGGACAATCTCCCCACAAAGCATAAGTCCGACCAAGGGACAATCTCTCTATAAAGCACAAGTCTGACCAAGGGGCAACCAATCCACAATGCGTAAGTCCAACCAAGGGGCCATCTCTCCACAAAACATAAGTCCGACTAAGGGACAGCCACTCCACAAAGCATAGGTTCGATCAAGTGGCAACCAATCCACAAAGCACAAGTCCGACCAAGGAACAATCTCCCCACTAAGCACAAGTCCGACCAAGGGACAATCTCGCCATAAAGCACAAGTCCGACCAAGGGGCAACCAATCCAAAAAGCATAAGTCCAACCAAGGGGCAATCTCTCCATAAAGCATAAGTCCGACCAAGGGACAACCACTCTATAAAGCATAGGTCCGACCAAGGGGCAATCTCTCCCTAAAAAATGAGTCCGATCAAAGGATAATCTCCCTACAAAGCATAAGTCCGACTAAGGGACAATCTCTCCACAAAGCACAAGTCCGACCAAGGGGCAAACAATCCCCAAAGCATAAGTCCAACCAAGGGGCAATCTCTCCACAAAGCATAACTCCAACCAAGGGACAAATATAGGTTCGACCAAGGGGCAATCTCTCCGTAAAACATGAGTCTAAATAAGGGGCAAAGAAGCCATCCATCAGGTATCATTCCTATCTCTTGCTCTTTTATGCGATCATACTGACATGTGGCAGCAGTGATCCCTTAAGGGGCAGCCTGTGAGCACGGGATTTTATAGTCCCTCTCGCAAGAAGATGAGGACGTGTACCAGACTTTAATGCCTCATAATAAAAGTTCTCTTTAGAATTTTTATTACCAATATGATATTCCTTTCAAATTTTATACTTGGTAGAATCCTGTCGACCACATAGCCGATAACGCATCCGGTGGGAGCTTAAACCGATTATTTACACCCAAATTGAAGTAAATCTGTAAATACCCATTACAATATCATTAAAATTCAAAAAAGATGTCTTTTGATCCACTTTTAACCACTTTTGGTGACTTTTTAGGCTTGCGAGGCCGCTGGCTGTCGGCTTGCCAGAGCCATGCCACCGGCGGCATCAATGATGTCATCAGCAGCATCAGCCATACCGTCGGCGGCATGGCCCAAAATGGGCCCCTGCACAGACAGCTTTTCTTCCCACTTTTGGTGGAATTGGCCAAAAAGGTCTCGAGAACCACCCCATTTTGCCTATAAAAATAGACCTTAGCCCTTGGGGAGAGACAGAGGAAACCATCTAAGGCTCGAAATTTATTGTTAGAATGAGAAAATAGATTTTAGTGAGATAAGAATTAGATAAGGCAGGAAAAAGGATTCTAATCCATTTTTCCTGGTTTTTCTTCTTTGAACTCTCCGATAGGTATTTTTGTTAAAATCAACCTAATAGGATTTAGAGACTTAGAACTCTTAAATTTTACTACTAAATCATCATTACAAGCTCCCTAGAGGTGTTTCTTTTCGGTTCACGAAGAGGTGGATCCAGGACCTCGAGGTAAAAATTCTGAGTCTCATAGCTCTTTGGCATTAATATTACTGATTCATGCTGATTCGTGTTGATTTGGGTTCCTTTTTGGGTTTTCAATCATTTTTTACTGCTACCCACTGCTGCTGTAAGAAATTGAGGTCATCGGAGACATGTGATGTCACCGGCGGTATCACCCATGTCAGTAGAGACATCACAGATACCACTGGTGGCATCACATTCCCGAGAGACCTCACTTTCTTGTGGGACCATTTCTTTATGGTAATCCGAAAGCCATGTAGCCTGCCTGCATACTGATGCCTCTAGTGATATCATTGATGTCACCGGCAGCATCAGCCATGTCGCCAGTGACATCAACCATGTCGCCAGTGGCATCAGTTGTATCATCGGAGATATGACTTTCTGGATAGCTATTTTTTATTTCGTTCGTTTCTAACCTAGTTTATTTTCTGAAACTAGGATACACAGTGCAATGATGGAGGTCCAAAACCTTTTGAAAACAGACCCCACCCTACAACATGTGGCATTTTCTAATATTCCGGTTAAAACAACGATCGAATCTAAAATTTGGTTAAAAACGGAATTTCTTGTAAAAGCCATTCAGACTTCATTTTTAGCCATCCAATTGGGCTTTACAATATTATAAATAAAATATGCCATGTTCACGCTAACTCGGGTCTTGTTTGGTTTTCTAACTATATGTGGTTCATGAGATATCTCGTACAACATACTGTATCTGTGCTAATCATTTTCTGTAGGTAAATGTATATTATGCCTTTGAGTATTTTATTTATCGCATAGAAAAATGTATAGGACTTGGAAGCCTTGTAATAATTTTAATTTCCGCACTTATTTTTGGATGACTATATTAATTTATTCATCGCCTCAACTGCCTGATAAACACGAAAACAATATAATAACTGAAAACATAAATAAATATGATGGATTAAACAGATTAAGAAAGAATGAAGTATCTTAACTTGGTCTAATAAAAAATAGATAACATCATCTGGACTCAGAATCTCTACTTAAGGTATGGTCCAACCACCTGGTGGGAAAATCATATTAAAAATTTCCCGGTTAAGCTGAACAGGGTGGTAACTCTATTTTAAGTATGGGATTTCAATCTCTTATCTTTTGAGCATTAAAATATACAAAACCAATTTCCAATCACATCACTCACATCCCCGTTATTTAAAGAGGTCGGTCCTCAGGCCCGGCCTCTCAACCGCTACGTAGAACATCATCCGCTCACAATGTCTTGTAGGTGTTATCCATCAAAGGTGTTCCTACTACTATATAGTTGAGTTTGGTTGAAGTACGAAGACCTAGGCTACCCTGAAGTACCCGTATGGGTTCTGTCTAGTGGTATGGATCCATTGTCAAACCCGTACGGGTGATTACCTACCGTACGCTTGGAGGGGACCTGTACGGAGACCCTTAGTACCCGTATAGGTAAGGCGCCACCCATACGTGTCTTTTGATTGCCTAATCAGCCTCTTTTAGAAGTAATCCCTTACCTATTTTGGGAAAATGCAGGTCTTGAATGCGATTTATTGCATTCAGACCTGACTCTCACCCTATAAATAGGGCATTTTCCTCTCATTTCACAACGCACAACTCATATGAAAAATATACTATAGAGAAATTATAGTAAGGTTCTAGTAGTTTCTATAGGTATAGAAAATGTATAGTGGAGGTATAGGAGGTATAAAATAGGGACAAACCCCATTCCTTGAGGTTTTGTCCACATTTTATTTATTCCTAACTTCGTTTATTAGGATTTAGGGGAGATTCTGACTAGACAAATACTCACCTAAATAGTCCTATTTCACTATCTACTTTGACCGGACTCTCTCAATAGTAAAGGGATCACCTTAAAAGTGGATTCACACCGTAAAGGTAACACTCCTGAGATTCAAAGAGACTCACATTTTAGTTATTTTATTATTATAATTTTCTACCTCTTCTATTATTTCTGCTCTTTCTATTTCACATTTTGAGTCTGGTCCCAACCCTTATGAGCCTTGTTGGCACCTTGTATCATCGAGATATTAGATCGGTGCACCATACTCATATGGAGGGAAATCCCTTTTCATTTTATTTTTCTGCCATTAGTCAGTTAATCTGTAAATCAAATTGAACAAAGTTTTTGCTTGGACTAGACAGGACCTCGTACGGGTACACCATACCCGTATCGGTCCTCCATTGTATTCATATGGGTCCCACACACCCGTACGGGTACTAGGCCCAGGCAGAATCCAGAACTCATTTTAATTCGGTTAAAAATCTATCCAACTCATCATTTGCCATGTGATCACTTTCACTTATAATCCGATAAATTAACCCACAAAAGTTAAATTGTGTTTTCATAACAAAATACTTTGAAGACCAATTATTTCTCTCCTACCCTAGAAGCCGCCCATATACTATCGATTGTAAAACCCCCCACACTAACATAATCACATCTTTCTTCCTAACGAAATGATGACTTATGATGTGCTATAAACTGTGCTAATCTTTGTGGATGCAGGGGAATTTATTTTTATTTTATTTTATAACTTAGAACAAATGTATAGGTTCTCTTGCAATTCCTCCATTTTTTCCCCTGGTTGTAATTTTTTTCCCCATTTATTGCTTGTGCTTTATTGTAATATATAAGCGCAAGTAACGAGTGTGAAATAGTGTAGAAATAGAATTTCTGTGATAATTCCCCAAATGATGAAAACAAAAATGATTTTAAGCTATGAATGTAATTTTGAATCAACTAAATGAGAGATAAGTGACTCATCCGATACCCAAATCTCTGATCCAATAGGTATGAGTCTCCCGCCTAGAGGGAACCATTCCAAAACTCTTTCCTAAGTAGATAACTTGGATTGTGACTCTATCATTTGTATCGAGATTTGGGTCTCGATTCTTTTATTCATTAAAATTGGCTTATTGTGCAAACTTTAACTAAAAATGTTTTGTCACACCTAAATCTAACCAACCCCCTTGTGGGCCCCACCTCTCACACAGGCACTAAGGGAGACACACACGTCATCGAGACCTCACAACAGGATGTTCAAAGATTTCAAACTTTTCAAAATTATCCTCCAAAGGGATGTCTGTCAAATTAACATGTTTCTCATCTGTGGGGGCAATGAGAGAGTCGTTAGTGTTGAATGGCCATTGCATAAATTGTATAAATCTTCTCACTGGATTAGCTTTCATAAATTCTAAGTAAACAGGATCAGTGCTATTATCATGATGAATAATGTGAACTCCAGAGGTGGATCCCCCGAAATTATCATTGTATAGTGCTTTTATGGCATCATCATAGAAAGATTCCTGGTTTGGTGTATACCAAGGATATTATCATGTGGCCCATTCTCCCATGGGTTAAGGCAAAGAAAGTATGGATGGGGAGTTGTGTGTCCTTTCTAAAGGTGATGTCATCATGAAATGATGAAGGAAAACCTACTAAATAGATCCCAAATCATTTTTTGGTGATAAAGCCAGTCTAAGTACCACTGCCATGCTCTTTCTCTCAAGGTGACAACAAAGAGGTAAGCCCAGTAATGATAATGTACTTTTGTGTAGTTCATAAAACTAGTAAAGTGGGCCAAATGTAGTCAAGGATGAGTTTCTCCATCGTATTCAAGTTAAGGAGGAATTTACGGATAACCTTCCCATGGATGTTTTTTTCCCAAGTGAGAGCTAATTCCTTTTCATAGTTACATCGCTCATAGACTTCTTCTTCCCAAGAATTAGGACTTCTAAGCATGCTTACTACCTCTGAATGCCTTGGGTTAAGTTCTTTCTCCATGCTAGGGCATAGTGTGTTATCGAGCTGATTATCGTGCTTGATCTTTGCCCAAATATAGCTTTCTGTCAAAGCTTTATCATAGATTACATTAGCTTCCATGTTGTTAGAACATGGTGTCACCTATCTTGTAGCTTGTACCATTTCTATCTCCAGGCACCGTTCTAGAAACATTTTAACTACAAAGCTCCAAATCATGCATTGAGGAGAGGGTAAGTTTTCAGTCCATTTCATGGCTTTTCCTCGGAGCATTCTGACGAAAAATGTAGGCCAATGGTGAAATTGAATTTGTGCTTCATACATCACCTTTAGAAATTGGTCTATGTGAGTGTATGGGCATCCTGTTTTGTAGTAAAAAAGAGCTGGCGGTAGCTGTAGAAGAGGGTTAAACTCATGCCTCTTTTCCCATTCTAAATTTGAACGTTCTTCTTCTATTTATCACCAAATTCAACCTTCCTCCAGGTCTTGTTTGACTTTTTATGCTTGTCAAAGATCAGATCCGTTGTCATCACCTTATTTATACTTTCGAGTATTTCCTTCAATCGAGCTACTCCCATTGATCATATTGCTGTAAAATGATGATGATGATGATGATGATGATTCCCCAAGCATAGATTTTCTTCCACCTAACATGTCAAGGTCTTCATTATCATGGATAGGCAATAGAGTTATTTCCTCATTCCTCCACCGATTCTCGGGACATACCAAGGATATTCTTTGGACATTTCATAGCTCGTGGGACATAAGTGCTTGGTCATTTCCTAGTACTAGTATAGGATGGGATTGCCTTATTTGTCTTTCTCTGGAAGTACTATCCACTCTAAGGGATCTATCCATTTGAAATAGTTGATGAATTAATCATATAGCTCATTCCAGAAGGTCTTTTGATGATGCTTCAAGCCTTCAAACCAAACTAGTGCTATATCTACGAGAATCAGCCAAAATATTTGAGGCCAAAAGGAGTAGTGTATACACCTCTTGTTCATTAATCTCGTGAATCGATATAAG
Organism: Euphorbia pulcherrima; assembly: GCA_947683365.1. Taxonomy (NCBI): domain Eukaryota; kingdom Viridiplantae; phylum Streptophyta; class Magnoliopsida; order Malpighiales; family Euphorbiaceae; genus Euphorbia; species Euphorbia pulcherrima. Next base: position 13,377,262 of record CANTUS010000010.1, on the reverse strand, counting down.
TGGGATCTCGGGCTAGTAGCACCATTGTATAACATAAGGAGATCTCCTCCTTAAGGCTCTCTAAACTGCTTACTAAGAAGGGCAAGTTCACTCTCGATCCTTATCCTCTCCCAGATGTATTCCTCGGATGGTAATTATGCTTGGATCCTGAGCAAATAGATGTGCCTATTTATGATAGCATCATCGCTCTGGCTAGTTATCTCTCCTGAATCCTTACTTCCAACTAGTCTAATTGAGTCTAAATCAGTCTCATTATATATCCCATAGTCGACTTCTCAGAGATTGTTGAATTCACCTTCGATGGGCGTGTTCCATTCAAAATCTCCATTCATTTCTTCTTTTGATGAGGAATCATCTGGCATGAAAAAGACTTTGTTTGGATCTTTCTCTTCCTCCAGATCTTCTTTAGGATCTTCCTAGGGAATTGGTTTAGGCATTTGTGCTTGCACGGGACTATGTATTAAGAATGCATCAGAGAATTCTTGTAACGTGCCATTGATTGTCAAATCGTTAAAGTTCGTCTGATGATAACCCATGTCATTATTAAAATCTCAAGGACTCTAGAGTCATGGCGGTTCTTCAAAGATTGAATCCATCTAGGGCATTTTATAGTCAAGAATATATTGTTTGATATATCCAGGAGTTTGCTAACTTAACTCAGGACTATATCAATCATGGATTGCGATTTGGTCAGAACTACTAGACCATCCTTGCCCAAGCGGTGTTTTCTTGATCAAAGGAGCCTTTCCTCTAGCCACTTTAGCATGTATCTCATCCCACATGGAATCAAAAGTCAATGAGATAGGATCTGGTTGCGAATTCCATCCGATATGGTTTTGTGGTTGTCCTCAACATTGGGTTCCTAAAATGATAGTAGTCTTGTAATGAGTAGCGTTCTATAAAACATGCTTACAAGAAAACCTAATCCAAGTTACGTTGGAAAGTAAGGCCATAATACTAGTTTAGCACAGGTTCTCTCAAAAATTGCAGGAATTGAGATGTGAATCCAAGTGCATGAATTCCTCATTTGTTCATCTCTTTGTAGAAGACATTCAAGAACTATTGAGGGTGAGTATTGCCCCAATACATCATGTTAGGTTGAACTTCATATTCATCTAACTTTTTGAATCAAATCAGGCAATTATACTTCTCTACATTGTGGATCATCACTTGTTCATCATTGGTCTGAATTACCCCAATGTATTAGAAATTGGGCTACTCAGGAGGACCTTCTCCTTCTTAAATCACATTGATCGTTGGTTGGAAGTTAGGCAATTGATTAGTCTGTGCACTCGACTTTCTCTTAGGTCATCAATCTTCTTGTCCTTGATGAGTTATTGTATAATCTTCATCAGCTTCTGACAATTGCTAGTTCTATGCCCTTTCGCAACATGCTAGGCATAAAAGTTGTCACGATCTTCAGGCGATGGAGCTTTAAATTCCCTTAGACTATCGAGTATCTTGGCCCTTCGCATCTTCATGAAAATTTGGGATAATGACTCTACCTATAGTGTCCCCAGTTGAGTGGGTTGGATTTATGTTGTTGCCACTACCGGTTTCTCTGAAGTCGGATTCATCTTTGAATACTTTGAAGCACTGGGTTTGAAATAACCTCCTTTTTGCTGAGCATTAGCCTTGTTAAAGGCTTCAAGTTCTTCTTTCTTTTGTTGATATTCTTCAGCATACTTCTCTATTCTTTTGGCATAATCAAGCACCTCATTAATTGACTCGAATTTCTTCATCTTCATTCACATCTCGATATTTCTGACTTAAACCTTCTACCAGCTTGATAATTACTGAATCAAGCTTAGGGGCAACGTTTATGAGTACTTGGACTACCATCCATTATAAATAGTATTCTTTAAAGGATTTGTTCGGCTTTTGCTTGACTCGCTCTAGATCTTGAAGAGTGGTCTCGACTTTCAAGTTGAAAGTAAAGTTGTTCTCACTCAACTTTTACCAATTTCTTTTCACTTTTGGGGTCATCCTCATATACCAATTGGACAATGCATCTCGCAAGGTAGATTGGAACAAATTCACGAAATAGGACTCAGGAACCCCTATACTATTCATAACTCTAAGTTATGAATCCAGATGAGCTTGTAGGGAACTTGTTCCTCTCTATGGGGCAACATAAGGCATGATAAAAATTCGTAGGTAGTGCATGAGAATCCTTAAGAGAAAAGTTATTGACACTGAGGTATTTCATCGGGGATGGACCAGTTAGCTTTTCAATCTTCAGAATTAAAGCATCAATGTTGGCCATTTTTGCCTTCAACTCGACTACTTTTAAGGCTTCTCCATCGAAGGTGGAATTTTTGAAATTCTCGAAGCTTGCTCACATAGCTTGACAGAATTTGGGAGAATTCATAAACTCTCTCATGGCATGGGCTGCGACTTCTTTTTCGGCCATGATATGCTTAACTTCAGACTCGGAAGACTCTTTTAGTGGGGGAATTTGTCTCAACCGTTCTTTACTATGTTTTAAACCTGAAAATGCATCCTCTTGAAGATTAACACCAGGTTTGTGCCTTTCTAAGCTTCTTTTTATCTTTTTTGTTATAGAGAGTTAATGCATGATTATACATGATTATATGCATGTCACTATTCATTTTTTTAGTTGTTATTTTTAGTCTCATACTAACTAACTATATGCTCATGCAATATAGCTGCATAAAAATGTGGTTGGTATCATGCAAAATGATATTTATGAATGGATTATGTAAGCTACACAAGGAATAAATGGTTTGATCATGCCTTCCCACCTTATTTCTCCTTGACGAGGTTACTTCGCTTTTAGCCAACCGGGGACCAGTAAAGTCTACTCATGTATCACAAAGGTTTAGGGAACCTAGTGGATAGTTGCTACGGTATATCTATATGCAATATCGGGTCTCACGAGGGGTAGTTTAGGGATTAGCTTGTGCCTTAGTGTACTAAGATCCAATGGCCCTAAAACGAACCAAGAGATCCTATCTAAATCTTTACCCCAGAACAATCCCTAAGCAAATCAAAGACCAAAAGTAAGCGTCACAAATTGTGTGATCAGTTCCGTGCCCTCAAACCCTAATATGAGTAGGAGGAATAGTTCACTAAAAGACACCGAGGGTGTTCAAGGTGGTCCAAATACAAATGCTCATGCAATCATAGTACAATATGATGATATTATCAAATTTGCAATAGTCTTCAAACAAAGTGTGAGTTCATTATTTTATCAAAAAAAAAAAGCAAAATAAGAAAACTTTTATGAAAATAAAAATTAAAATAAAGCTTTTTTGAAAGAGATCTCCCCACCAGAGTCACCACTATGCAGCAGGCCTTTTTTTGTTGAAAAGGTTTATTAGAAAATTCAAGTTTATAGGAATAAATTCTAGAAAATCTGTGAAGGTTAAACTTTATAGATAAAAAGATAAAAAAATTATTACCAAAATAGGTAGGATTTTACTAAATCTGGATTCTAAGAATATGTATATCATATTATAAAATATAATTATATAAATAATTATAATAATAATAATATTCATTGTAAGAAAATAGAAATATATTATTCCTTTTCTAATGAAAAATAGATTTGCCACCCGGTTCAGCTCCATCGGGAATTGTGGTATACCGATTCGAAATGGGATTTTTATACCAAAAGATGAGATTCTGGATTCAGATAAAATAGTTACTAATCACACTTTTTATATTTGAAGACTAAATTAAATTTGATAAATGCATCGTGGGTTTAATTGAAATAAAATAAATAGGAAATGATAGAAATACTTTACAGCGGATTTCTTCAGCTTTAATGGTACCGGTGTGATCTTGCTCATTTTCCTACAAGTTTGATCTTTATGTTAATGCAATTTAATGGAAATGTGCAAATAAATAAACTAAAATGAAAATAATGAAAATAAAATAAAAATAAAAATAACATAGATGAGAGAGAATAAAATAAAATAAGAGAAAGTTGGCTTTTCAGCGATATTACCATCAGTTTACCTTTTCGTTTGTCCAGGACGACGTGAGAGCCGATTGGGAACCGTAGTTGTAGTTTTGAGATCTTGGATGGATGGAATGATTAAATCAACACTATGAATTCTACATGTTGAATTGTGGGGGCATTTCGATCATATTTCGGCTTTAATTTGATATCAGGGATAGCAAAAACCCCGAGAGTGATTTTAGCAGTATTTTGGCTGAAACACGATACTATGAATTCCAAATATCAAATTTCCAACAGTATTTCGGCTGTAGTTTGATATTAGAAATTCCAAATACCAAACTTCTAAGGAGTAATTTTGACTTTTCCGCAAAGATATGAAAGGGGCACGTAGTCCAGGGGACCGAAGTGTCAGTCTTAGTGCAGAGTTTCGAGGAATACCTAGTTTAAGGAACTGAGGTATTAGTTTTTTTTAGGAGATCTAAAGTGGCTTGAGTGACTCCGGTAGAGTTTCAGTATATTTCTGGGGATTTCTATACCGAGTATGGGCAAGGTACAGGCAAAGGATAAGTGAAGGGCTAAAAGGCCTTCTTTCTCTCTAAGCTTGAATTTCTCTCTCTATAATCTCTTTATATGGATAGATGATGTTCATTGTTGGAAATGGGGAGGCAAGATGCCTATTTATAGCCTGTAGAAACTATCTGATCTGCTACTTTCTTAGGTAAAATACCCGATCAGTTAGTTTCTGCCTAATCCGATTATTCGAAACAATGAATTGGGAAAATACCTGGTCGGTTAATTTCAGCCTAATCTAAAACAGTACTTGCAAACTATTTGAATGGTTAATTACAACTAGAGGGAAACTACTCGATCGGGAAGTTTCCACAATTAAAATTTTTTAGGTCAGAGGTGGAATTTTTCTGCATCTAGCTTTGCCAAATTCAAAAGTCATCAAGATATTTGTGCTTTTCGAGACATCTTGAGGATTTTTTATTTTAGGAATTTTTTTTTTGCATTAGGAGAGTCCTAAGTTCTAACACATCATATTGAGAGACATTCAAGGCTAAGGGAAAAAGAATTTACAACATTGGTTCTATTCCGGCTCTTTGTCTGATCGATGTGCCAAATAAGGTTTATATCATCATCAGGATGGAGCGGACCATGCTAACACTGTGTTTGTACACTTATCTATAAGCATTGGCCAAGGCAGCTTCACTATCACACCTAATAAATATAGGTGACAATGGTTTATGCCACAATGGAATTTCATAAATTAGATCTCTTAGCCATTCAGCTTCTTTACCAGCTGCTACTAATGTTACAAACTCATATTCCATTGTCGAATCAGTGATACAAGTTTGTTTCCACCCACTTATGGAAGAACTATCTTCTTCATTAGAAATATAACTTGCATCCGAATATGCTTCAAATATCAAAGGAAATCCTGTATAAGTCAAACTATAATCCTTTGTTCCTTTTAAGTACTTGAACACTCGGCTTAAAGCTTGCCAATGATGCGAACTATGATTACTAGTATATCTACTGAGCTTTCCAACAGCATAAGCTACATTTGGCCCAATGCTAATCATGACATACACACTTGCTATATACACTCTTGTCTCCTTGGTTGATAACAAAACCTTCAGTCAAAACCACATCATTAAACTTTTGATGCCATGCTTTTGGAGCTTGTTTTAGTTCATATAGCAATTTCTTTAGCTTACATACCTTATTTTCACAACCTGACATAACAAACCCTTTCGGTTGTTTCATATAAATCTCCTCATTCAATTCATCATTCATGAATGTTGAGTTTACATCCATTTGATGAATTACAAGATTTTTCAAATTGATCAACAAATCAAAAATTGAGTAAAAATAATTTCTAACATATTAGAAATTTTTATAAAATTCATAAACTATTTTCTATAATTTTTATAAATTTATTCACACAAAAAAATCAAATACTCACTTTTTTGAACTTCAGAAAATTCTGAAAAAATAACCATTAAATCTAAAAAATATGATAATGGTGGGGTGGATAAAATTTCGGAGCCAACCGACATTATTTAGTGCCTTAAATCGCAAAAATACCAAATAGGCCATTAAAAACGCGCCATGTGGCATTCTGTTGACCAGTCAGCTTTGATTTTTGAATGACACGTTGCGGTTATTCATTGACTGGTCAACCCCAAAGGTTAAACCAATGCCACATCAGATGCCATGTGGCGTTGACCATAGTCAACCCCATAATTGCCACACGGATAGAAGTTATTTTGGATAATGACCAAAAACTGTTCTAGTAACGCTTCAAAAAGCGTTACCATATCCAATAGCCTCATTCTTTCTGTGGCGACATTTTCTAAGCATCATAATAGATCACTGTCCCCATACAAAAACCCTCACAGTTAAAAACCGTCGCGAGAAACAATTGTCACAAATTAACCATCACAACTTTTCACTTTCTGACGGATTCTGCAACGGATTCACTGTCCCTTGCAAAATGCAGAAAATTGAATTCCAATTTCAAATCATTTCAAAAACGATTTCGGCCTCAAACCAGACCCCTCAAAAGGTTTTTCAATGTCCTGAGTCCAATGGATTCGTTCTTTCTACCAAAAAAAGAACAGAAACTCACCATTACCCAAAATAATGCAAAAAATGCAACCTTTTTCAGCAAAAACGACGTGAAAATGCCCAAAATCGAACTTACTTGATTCAAACCCGACTTTGAAAATAAAAAATACAAAATTTAGTTCAAATATTGACCAGATTATAGAATAACGACCAAAACGCACCAAAAATACTATTTTTTCACCATTTTACATACTTTTAATCGTAAATTCGACAAAAAAATTCATGGAAAATCGTTCTCGAACAAAATTTTAGAATTTCTAGAACTCAAAGAACGAGAATTCACATACAAAACACAGAGAATCATCGCAAAATTACTCACAATGAATACCAATGACTGAAATCAAAAGAGAATGGATCGAATTCGTATCTTTTTGGAGCCTGAGATCGAAGAATGCCTCTATAACACCGTTTGTATGTAAAATATGAGATTGAATCATCGATATTTCGGATATCAATAAATTTCCATGACTTCTTCAACAGATTCCCGTTCATCGTTTTCAAAAAATTTAGTTTCAATCTTTGAAACTTAGCTGACTTCAAAATGAAATAGTTTCAATCTTTATTGGGGAAATTCATGAAAATAACTTGGATAATCCCTGAAGTCGTGATAACACTTTCAGATTGAAACTAATTTGGTGGTTCTCCCAAATTTTTTAATCGGATAAAATCAGAGTAAAATCAAGAACTTAGAATGGATTTTCATCGTGAAGAAAGAATGAACCAGCAGCAAGGGTTGCCAAAATTTGCCTATAAGTGTTGCCAGTGCCAGGCTTTTAGAGACCTGATACCAGCAGTCTCAACGGTTCATAATAGAAGCGTTGTGAAAAGTCGTGTCCGTTCGAGCAGTCACAACGGTTCAAAGTAGAAGCGTTGCTAAAGGTTGTGTCCACTTCAGCAGTCGCGACTGTTCTAAACAGAAGCGTTGCGAAAGGTAGCTCCCAGACCTTGTAAGCTTAGTATTGTAATAAAAGTCGAACAAGCATGCACTCCACCCTCTACTGACTTGTTCGATGAAATATTATGATCACATTGATCAACTAGTTGATCCAATTACACTAAAATACCAATAAAAACTGGTTGATATAATGTAGTACGCCGAAGATTTATAGTTGTGGTTAGCATGAGTTGGAACTAAACAAAATATAGATACAAAATTATTACCTTTTATTGTTTTTATGTTTTCCAACTACGATTAATGTTAAACGTCCATGCAATATTTACTTCACATGTCAGTGTACATGAATTATCTTTTTTGTATTTTAAAAAAATTGAAAGCAAAGGTTTGTAAAAATATATGCTGTAAATTTTCCTCAATACCATTAGCAATACAAAGGCAACAGTACACATCATTACCATCTCCGCCAATTAATCAAGTATTCTCTCTCTATACACCGTGGCTTCATCTGAATCATCTGTGACTGTAACAGAAATCTGCAAAATCGCTCCACCTGACTCAGTCGTGGCCACCGAGTCATCCCTAAAATTTCAGTCTTCAGCTCTTCGCTACTACATCTGTAGTTTCTTCACTCCACATAGTCTCTCACTCTCCTCCATGTCCTCCTCTCATCGGCTTCCGCCTCCGCCTTTACCTTGGCAGTAAAAACCATTTAACACTTTTAAACATCAACTTCCGCTGCCGCTTTGGAGTCAAAACTCTTTGATTGGGTATTTTGTGATTGTTTAACCAGATCAGTTTCTCTGTTGCTAATCAATTGTCAATAATGTTAAGTTTTTTATTGGTAGTCTTGGATTTCTCTCATTAGAAGGTCTTAGGGTTCTAATTTGTAATGATTTATTTGATATTTTAGGGTAGTTTAGCTACATGATTTTAGCTTCTTTGATTTAGGGTTTCTTTTTCATTTGTTGTTACGAGTGTAGGAGAAAATTTCAAATTGCGAATTTTGAGATTTGATTTGGGTATTTAAATACTCCCTCCATTTTCAAAAGTTTGACACTCTAACCGAATCATCAAAACTAATGAAATATTTATTATACTGTTAAAATGACTAATTTATCATCTATATATCATATAAAAATTCGTTTTCTTCTTAATTACTACTCATAATCAATTATCTCTCTTCTAATTAATACAAGGATAAATTAGGAAAAATATGATAAAAAATGCATTGAAATTCCAAAATATCAGACTTTTTAAAAAATTAAAATAAAGTCAAAACGTCAAACTTTTGGAAATGGATGGAGTATCTATTTAGTGCATGGTTGAGTGAATATTGATTTTTCTTTTCGTTCACTACTCCTATCTAAGACCAGCAACTAGTAATCTAGAATTATATTGTGATGTAGTTTTGATTTTTCTGTTTTGCGATCAACTATGGTTTATTAAGTAAACTAGGAAGGAGAATTTAGGGATTAACAATGTGGTGTTGCTTTTATCAGATGGAAATGAGGAATTTATGAAGAAACTTGAAGTTGAGTCGGATTGGAGTGATAAGCCAGCAAGAATAGGAGGGAGGTTAAGGAGTTAAGCCATTTCGACAGAGGATGGTGTGGCGGGGGTGCTTATAGTCGACGAAGTGGGCACCTTTACTTTCAGTGGCTAAGGATATGTTCAAATTGCTCTAGTTTGTGTTAGGCCCAATAATATATTACGAGTAATAGCAGTAGAATAAAAGATACGCAGATTTTTATGTGGAAACCCCAAATGAATTAGGGAAAACCCACGGGACTAACTCCGAATAATTTTTCCACTATGAAAATAATAGTAGGTACACCAAAAGATTACAAAATAGTGGCACACAAGTGGTTCCCAAAACCTCACTATTTTCTCTCTTACCCAACACTTAGGAACCCTTTTCCTAAGTCTCTCTGCACATATTACATTTTTATCTGTGTTTCTTCTCTCTTCCTCTCTTCTGCTCTGCTCTTAAAATGAGCAAAACCTCCTTTATTTATAGGAGATTTAAACGCATATGGCGGAATTATGCACAGTAATTTTACTATGCACTTTTTGAAAAAATCCTTTGCCGACATGCCTCTTTTTCTTTTTCTTTTTTTTATTTTTTATTAATTCAGTGGGTCCCACAATGATGAGGGACACCACTCAACAAATCTCCCCCTCCCGACTACATTGTGGGACTCTCCATCCTGGTTGCTTCAACGCACTGGTCGAACTTTTCTTTTGGTACGACCTTCGTTAGCATATCAGCAACATTGTTGTTGGTATGAATCTTCTACAACTTGAACGCTTTTTCTTCAATGGCAAGTCTGAGCCAATGATACCTTACATCAATATGCTTCGTTCGTGGATGGTACATAGTATTCTTGTTCAAGTCTAGTGCACTTTGACTATCACAATAAACTATGTAGTCTTCTTGTTGCACACCCAATTCTTGAAAGAATCGCTTTAACCAAAGCATTTCCTTTCCTGCTTCTGTTGCTGCAACGTACTCTACTTCAGTTGTTGATAATGAAACACATTTTTATAACCGTGATTGCCATGAAATAGCTCCCCCTGAGAATGTAAATAAGTAACCTGATGTAGGTTTTCTTTCATCAACGTCACCAGCCATATGTGCATCTGTGTAACCAACAAGTGCAGATTTTCCAACTCCAAAAGTCAAACATAACTTTAAAGTTCCTCTCAGGTATCTGAAGATCCATTTTACTGCCTCCCAATGTGTCTTTTGGGGATTTGACAGGAATCTACTCACAACTCGAACTGTAAGAGCGATGTCTGGTCTCGTACATACCATTGCATACATCAAACTGCCGACCGCTGAAGAACATGGAACATTTGAAATATCTTCTCTATTTTTCTCTGGTGATGGGTAGGATTTCTTACTTAACTTGAAATGAGCGATAAGTGGAGTGCTAACTGGTTTAGCATTCTTCATATTGAACCTTTCTAGTACCCGTTCAATATATTTTTCTTGCGATAACCACAGCCTGTTGGACCTTCGATCTCGGGCAATCTCCATTCCAAAAATTTGCCTTGCCGGTCCCAAATCCTTCATGTTAAATGCCTTAGATAAATCACACTTCAACTTACTAATCATTTTAACATCTGGTCCCACGATTAGCATATCATCAACATATAAGAGAAGAATGATAAATTTTCCATCAAGGAATTTCTGGACATATACACATGGATCAGCTTTTGTCCTCTTGTATCCTTGATTCGCCATGAAGGAATCAAACATTCTACACCATTATCGCGGAGCTTGTTTTAACCCATACAAACTTTTCTTCAAGCGACAAACCATGACCTCCTTTCCCTTGACCTTTAAACCTTTTGGTTGTTCCATGTAAATTTCTTCTTCTAAATCCCCATGCAAGAACGCGGTCTTTACATCAAGCTGTTCTAACTCAAGGTTCAAGCTGGTTACAAGACCTAGCACAACTTAAATGGAAATCATTTTCACAACTGGTGAAAAAATCTCGTCAAAGTCAATACCTTTCTTTTGAGTAAAGCCTTTGACAACCAATCGACCTTTGAATCTTACTAGGTTTCCATCATCTTTCTTCAGCTTGTACACCCATTTGTTCTTGATTGTCCTCTTCCCTTTAGGAAGTTTCACCAGCTCGTACGTGTCATTATTCTTTAAAGAATTCATCTCCTCCTACATGGCCTTCATCCAACAATCTTTATCTTTACAAGATTGCACATCTTGGAAGCTTTCAAGCTCTCCCTCATTAGTGATTAAAATATAATCAAAACTGGAGTATTTTGTAGATGGTTGGCATTCTCTGATTGACCTCTTAATTGAGGTTCTTCTTCTGGTAGAATGGGTTCTCTAGCACCCCCTACTCAATACCCTCTTCATTCGTATCTTCATTTATAATCGTATCTTAATCGCTCACAAGTAGCTCTTCTTCTTCATCTTGTTCTGATTGATGCATTCTTCTTTCTGTGGCATCATCTGATAGAATGCTCTCTAGTGTAATATCGATAACACCATCACTTGTAGTTCTTTCACTAATGATATCATTCTCATGAAATACAAGAAAGTATCTTCCTTCTCCAATGAATTATATATCCATGGGACCACAAACGTCAGAGTGTACCAACTCTGACTTCTTATTTCTCCTTCTATAGCTTTTCTGAAATGAAACTCGATGTTGCTTCCCAAATAAACAATGATCACACGAGTTAATTTTTCCTTTGGCTAATGGGATGAGGGACTTCTTAGCTAGTATATTCAACCCTTTCTCACTAACATGCGCCAGTCACCTATGCCTCAAATTTGGTGAAGCATCATCTCTAACTGTATTCAGTTGACTCGCACATATTATTGCGTGCATTTTGTATAGCGAGCAACACAATCTTCCTTTTGCCACCACCAACGATCCTTTGGTGAGTTTCCAATTCCCATCGCCTGTATGATTGTGATAACCTTCCTTGTCCGACACACTAATAGACAATAGGTTCAACTGAAGATCTGGAACATGTCGCACATTTTTAAGTGTTAATATGCATCCGACACTTGTCTTCACGCAGATATATCTGATTCCCACCATTTGCGAGACACTATTATTTCCCATTTTAATAGTACCATAATTGCCCGCTTTATAGATTGAGAAGTATTCCCTTTTTGGAACACAGTGGTATGAGGCACCATAATCTACAATCCACTTAGTATCTGCATTTCCAACATGACAACAATCTGCATCATGAGATACTAAGGCCACCTCTCCATCTTCTATTGTGACTGTAGCAGATGTGTTTTTGTCATTATCATGACTTCGGTTTACATTCTCTTATTTAAAGAAATGGCAGTTCCTTTTGAGATGACCCTACTTTCCACAGTGATAGCATGACCTCTTCTCTCGGGACTTGGATCTATCTCTCGATTTTCTATTCCCACGACCTCTACTCTTGCTTCGGCCCCTATTCTCTATGATAAGGGCTTGTGAACTAGTACTGGCAACTATTAGTGGCCATGGAATTGCCTTTGTGATTGCCCCAATAAGAGGCCTCCCTGGATCCCTTTCGAGCTAGTTCCTTGGTCTTTTTAATGAAACCAACAATGGTAATCAAACCAACCGTGTTTTTGCAGTTGAGCTTGACACTATTTTGAACAACGAATTGGGCGATATCGATGATAATCATGTTGGGATTGATATTAATGGGTTAAGGTCAGTCAACTCTACTACTGCAGCATATTATGCTAATCCTGATGAAAAGCCGACGAATTTGAGCCTTATTAGTGGCAAACCGATGCAAATTTGGGTAGATTATGATGGTTCAAAGAAGCAAGTTAATGTCACTTCAGCTCCTACTAATATTGGCAAACCCACTAATCCACTTTTGTTACTATCTTATGATTTGTCACCGATGGTGGAAGATACTATGTATGTTGGCTTCTCTTCATCTACTGGTTCTGTCTTAACCTATCATTAAGTGTTGGGTTAGAGCTATAGCATGAATGGTCAAGCTCAGCCACTTGATCTTTCTCAACTTCCTAAGCTTCCCCGAATCGGACCCAAGAAGACATCAAAGTTTTTAACAATTGGGTGTCGCCTTCGTTTCTGTCAGTATTGCCTTGATTGCCCTTTCGGGTTTAGTTTACTTCATTAGAAGAAGAAGAAAGTTTGCAGAAGTTGTAGAAGATTGGGAGCTTGAGTATGGGCCTCATAGATTCAAATACAAAGATTTATACATTGCCACAAAAGGGTTCAAGGAAAAAGAAATACTGGGTAGAGGCGGATTTGGCAGGGTATACAAAGGAGTATTGCAAAGTTGTAAGCTTGAGATTGCAGTTTAAAAAAGTCAACCATGAATCAAGACAGGGAATGAAGGTATTTGTAGCAGAAATTGTAAGCATCGGTCACCTTCGTCATAGAAACATAGTGTCACTATTAGGCTATTGCAGGCGACAAGGCGAACTACTTCTAGTTTATGACTATATGCCAAATGGAAGCCTGGATAAGTACTTATATGACCAACCAAATGTCACTCTAAATTGGAGCCAAAGATTTAGAGTCATAAAAGGAGTAGCCTCGGGGTTGCTGTATTTACATGAAGAATGGGAGCAAGTTGTGATACATAGAGATGTGAAGGCCAGTATTGTCTTACTGGACAGTGAAATGAATGGAAGATTAGGCGACTTTGGGCTAGCAAGACTATATGACCATGGAACTAATCCTCAAACAACACATATAGTTGGGACTCTCGGATATCTAGCGCCAGAGCACACTAGAAGTGGAAAGGCAACAACAAAAACAGATGTTTATGCATTTGGCGCATTTTTGTTCGAAGTTACGAGTGGTAGAAGGCCTATAGAGAGAAGAGAAGGAGAGGATGTAATATTGGTTGAGTGGGTGTATTCTTTATGGGCTAATGGTGAGATTCAAGAAGCTAAGGATCCGAATTTGGGGAGTGATTATAGAGGAGAAGAAGTGGAATTGGTGTTGAAATTAGGGTTATTGTGCTCTAATGCAGGAGCACAAGGAAGGCCAAGTATGAGAAGAGTAGTGCAATATTTAGAGGGTGACATTGAAATGCCGGAGTTGCCGACAAACGGGGTGTCAGTGGATCGAGACGGATTTAGTGATTTTGTATTGTCATATCCAACTTCAATGGATATGCCATTCTCACATTCATCTTCTGTTGCAGATTCCCTTCTTTTAGGGGGTCGATGAATTTAGTTCTCTTGTGAGATTTTGTTTTTTTTTTTGATTTATAATTCATGTACACTGACATGTGATTGTCCATTATTTCGATGGGGCCAAAGATTCACCATTCTTTGGCTTTAGATCATAATGGACTAAAGCAAAATGATTCATTAAACTGTCTGAGCTTCTTTTTATTGTGATGTCACGGATAGCTGTTTGCAACTCTACTTCAGGGTCAATTGGAAACAACCTCTCTGTAATTACAGGGGTAAGGTTGCGTACACCCGACCCCCCTTACCCTGTTTGTGCGGGAGCCATTGGGGTAATGTTGTTGTTGTTGTTGTTGTACACTGACATGTGAAGTAAATATTGCATGCACTTTAAACATTAATCTTAGTTCCAAGTCATGCTAACCACAATTATAAATATTCGGCGTACTGTTTAATATCAACCAGTTTTGCAGATTAATAATGATCTTGTTTAAAAGACATAGAAATAGATATATAAGATAAAAGATGAACATGTATTTTTTACTAGGATATCAGACAACGTTCAACCATGGTAAAATTATTAGAAGTTGTATAGTGCAATAGGAAATCCACAATTGAATGTAAAAATCATGTTACGAAAGCTCAATAAAATATTAGTTCGTAGAGTTTTTCACGTTAGTTGAATATAAATGTTTCACTCTAAGTTCCTCAGACCATCTAGATCTAGAAAGAGAGAAGCAAACATGCTCATCTCAACATTTTTCATAACTATTTCAATTCCAACCCCACCATTGCATCTCTTATCTCTCCCATCCCATCGAAATTGACGTAGTTCTATCTATAGACGTAACTTCAACCTTTTTAGGTTTTCCCCACCCAAAATCAGTACCATAAACCTCTAATCTAGGTGAGCCAGCCACTCCAATTACTTTCACTGAATCCGGATTAAACTTCATAAATACTTCAATCTTCTCTTTCGCTCCGTCCAGAGCATTTTTTTCTAACCCTTTAACTAAATTTGTCATCTCCTCTGCACCAAAGGCTAACCCATCTTTCTTGATGGATTCGACTTGTGTTTCTATAAAGTAGGAAAAAATACAATTGCCAAAATAATTTTTAGGGACCAGAGGGTTTAAGCAGGCTTGAACATCAGCCGTAAATCCTAAAATTAATGTTTTGTTACTTTCTAATCCTCTGGCTTTGGTGATTGTGATTGCTACATATGTATATGCAAGAGTAAAACTTGAGAAGTGATTCCAGTTTTCTTGAGTTGTCGAATTTTCTTAATGTCTTCATCGGATAATGTGAATGTTGCTGTTGCAAAATTGGTTTCGGATATAGATCGAGGGGTGGTAAATAGCTTCAAGCTTTTTGGGTTGGTCTCCTTTCCTGAAAAAATATTATATTAGAATAAAAAATTATCAGTGTTTTATATGTTACTTTAAAGTAATAATCAAATTTCATATTAATGATTCAAAAAATAAAGAATATAGTAGTATGTACTTCACGTATTAATTTAATAGCATATAAAATTATATTTTCAATTTAATTTAATTTTGTTCAAAAATGGTTTTAGGTGACTTGATGTCCATTTATGTTTCCATTAATCTTTATTCAAGTATATTGTATATTAGCTTTCACTATTCTCCCTATAAATAGTGATGGTTTTCACCTTTATATGATACACCAAGATTAATACAAATATTACATTTCTATATTTTCTCTCTTTGGTTATATTATATTTCTAACACGTTTTCAGCACAAGCTTGCTATATTTCGAATTGTAATAGAATTATGTATTTTTTCGATTTTCTAATGAATCTGCCCAGCCGGACTTTTTTTATCATTACCAAAGTTCTAACCGTTGGATCGTCGTGAAATTTGGTCATAAGGTTCCTAACATTCGTTTCTTTGTTTTTCACCGATTGATCGTCGAAAAAAATTTTCAACGGTATTTTCGTGTAAGGAAGAAATAGTAAGACTATTTTTGTATTCTGTTTCTTATTATTATATATGTAAAATTTTATAATTTACGAAGAAATTATAATCTTTATATTTTATTATGGATATTTAAAAGTATATATTTGTATCAAGATCCTAGAAGATCTTTGAATAAAGATATTATGTCTATTTTACTACAAAAGATCTTGAAAATATTTAAAAAATTAAGAGCATATAAAACTAATATATCCACCAAAATGCTCATTTTATGTGGAAATAAATATATGATGCAAAATTATACGTGCTCCTGTACATGCTCTTGAATAGTGAATTTTGTGAATATAAATATATGATATAAACTTATATGTGCTCCTGTAGCAGTACGTGCTCATGAAGCAACACTAAGATGAACAGTTAATGATTTCCACATGGATATAACTTTTAGAAATAAATATACTACGACGATAAGAAAATTACGACGAATTTCGTGGTGGAGTACATTCAAATTACTACCGTAAACTAAGAATCTTGATGAATAATAAAATAGTAATCAACTATTCATTTCTAGAATTTAATTTTATCATCATTTACTATTTGAGTATTCAGTTACTACTTTATATTGATACTGTTCATACATATGTATATGATTACTATTTATGTATACGGTTACTATTCACCTGAATATTGAATTTCATGAATAGTGAAAATATAATGAATGAAACTTTTATTAAAAAAGCTGGACATGTTTTGTTATATCAAATATATTTCATGAAGTAAATGTGATATTCAATGAAGTGAATATTATATCATCATAAAAAAATTTTATGACAAATTTATAGTCATTAATATAATTATATAACCACCTGAAGTCAAAAAATATATTGGGCATATAATATATCCCATACTTGTGATAATATATGACTATAATGATAGAATATCATGCCAATTATGCACTAATCTAAAACCTAACATTTGTATTTTTTTTCTTTTATTAACATTTAATTTTAGTTTCTATTTTACTATTTACTTGAGTATATTATAATAATATAATCGACTATTAAAGATCTTTTATATCTTTGTTAAATTATAATAATATATGGTACCAGTTTATTTTATATAAGTGTACTAGCCATTTCCACCTGTAGTGAGATATCAAATTGATGATAATAATGACCACTAGAAGGTGAAAATGTGTTAATCCGCCTAGAAAGGTGTTTTAGCAAGATTTTAGGATAATTAGTGTTATTTTTTTATATTTTAGGGTATTTAGGACTAAATTATTTTTTTAGCGCAAATCATCGGTTCGAGCTCCCTTCGGGCGCGTTATCGGACGCGCCGAACTGAATTTTTCAGAAAATAAAATTCGTAAAGAATTTTTTATCGGTAATAAAAATTCCAAAGAATTTTTATCATGAGGAATAAAATCGAATATACATCATCATCGTCTCGCAAGAGGGACTGTAAAATATCGTGCTCACACTCAGTTGTTTCAATAAATTCAATATTCCTATATTTCAACTATATTATTTGTGAATTATTTATCAAGAATTGAGTAAATTTCGAAATATTTTCATTTTGTTATGATTTTTTAAAGTTATCATCAATTTTTAATTAATATAAGTATTTGTACTTTTTAAAAAAATTCTAAAATTTATCACTAATATGTATTGTATTTTTATAAACAAAACTGCAAAAATTTCACTTTAAAATGGACAAGATTACCTTTTCAAATGTGGTTTTAAAATTTTAAGAAGCATGTTTTAGCAAACTTTTAAAATTACTGACACTCTTTTAAAAAAAATTTTACAAAAATATTTTTGTAAAACGATTAAACCACTTAGCAAGTTTTTAAAGTTTTCATAATTAAAATACAATAATCTCCTTAAGTGGGATCATTTATTCTATGAAGGTGTACTAATTATTAATAACTATTTCAAATGTGTCGTTCATTTTCATAATATTTGACCGTGTTTGTTCGTTTTAATTTTATTGCAATGCTAGTTCTCGAAATCAATAGTCAAGAATAAAAGCAATGGTCCGCACAAGAGAATTAGTATAATAAGTTAAAAACAGTTGTCTCATTCCGTAAGAGGTCAACAAACACAGCTGCCCATTCCAATTGCATTGCAGCCCTTCCTAGTTTTTTTGTTTTACTATGGAAAAATTTCTATCCAAATAAGAAGTTAAGAATTTAAATGATTTAATATATTCATAGCTCCTAAGATTCTGTTTCTTGTGCATTTTGCCAAGTTGATGCGGATTTCGGGTGTATTTTGCCAAATTAAGGACATTTAAGAGTATAATTTAAAGTTGAGGGATAATTGACCAAACCTGTCAACTAACTTGGAGCTAATTTAAATTATAATTTTGTTTTCTTTTAAAATGATACGGGATATATTTGTATGACCGTGGAGGACACCGTTAGAACTAAAACTACATATAAATAAAATTTCAATATCTAGTGTTATTTTTTACACCCACAAGTTTTAACTTTGAAATCTTTTTCAACTAATTTCATACCTCGAATAATATTAATAAGTATTTTCGTTGAGATAATTTTATTCGAACATAGCCACAATGAAGGCTCTCCTCCCCTTCCAACAAGCGTATTTAGTGAGATTCAAACTCTGATTTTCCCCAACTTGGTGATAAGTAGATTAATTGAAGTCACTAGTTTTGAACTAATTAAACCATACTAGATGAATCTTAGAAATAAAGTTTGTAGATCTAAATAAAATGCTTGGACAGTAAAAAAAAATTAAATTTGAACTTTCCAAAATATTAATAAGATTTTTTTTATTGTGTTTTATACTGTAGGTCTCTCGTACTGTTGTATTGATGATCAGTAGCCTTGTTTTTGGGCCGGGCAACCCACCAGGCCTGTCTCAAGCCCGCTCCCATGGGACAGGCTTGTGTTTCTATAATAAGCCTAGCATGAGCTCAAGCTCACTAAAGTCCAAAATTTTATGGATCGGACTTAATTTTTATCAAAATACCCATACATGCCCGATGAATTATAATTTTATTTATTTTGTATTTCACATTATATTTAACAAATGAATTATATATACAGACGTAAATGACAAGCTTCTAAATTACCATACTTTCATTACTCCCTTGCATTCTATTATATAACAATTACTGGCTTCCTCACTATTAAGAAATGGAAACAATCAGATATAAATTTTTAGACTGGTTTGACTATTTTATAAAAAGGTTCTTATAAATTTTTTTATTTTAAAAGGGTGCATGTAGTTTTAAAAGTTAGCAAAAACATACTTCAATTATATTATTTATGAATTATTTATCAAGATTTGAATAAATTTCAGAAATTTTTCATTTTGTTATGATTTTTTAAAGTTATCGTCAATTTTTAATTAATATAAATATTTGTACTTCTCAAAAAATTCTAAAATTTATCACTAATGTGTATTGTATTTTTCTTAACAGAGCTGCATAATTTCACTTCAAAATGAACAAGATTACCCATCCAAATGTGATTTCAAAATTTTGAGAAACATATTTTTGCTAACTTTTGAAATCACAAGAACTTTTTTAAACAAAAAATTTTATAAAGGCCTTTTTATAAAATGACCAAAGTACAGAGCATATTTTTAAAATTTGACCTTAGAAAAAATCTTGACATAAATACTTAATTACTTATCTATTGAGAACTACATTTTCAATAGATTTCCTGCAAACATCAAATATTCATACTGGACTTGTTCTTATTTTTCTCCTCCAAGTAGTAAATAATTAGATTTTTTATGCATTTAATTTCTATTCTTTTTAGATTTTTTTTTCTCTCTTAATATTTTTTTGCCTATTGGATTTTAAACTTGATATGTTTGTATAAATTTAATCTTTTTTATTTTTATTTAATTCATCAAAAAATTTATTAAAAAAAATATTTAATAAATCATGACGGGACTTAAAATAATCTCATAAATTCGATCTAACTCTAATTTTAAATCATGAGTGAAGCCGGATTTAAAATAATATTTTTACTTGAAACTCCGATAAAACCCGCTCCCCGGCCCACCTGAAGAATCGTAAATTGATCAGTAACTCAATTCATTTGAGATTTACCTTATCCTTTTGATGGACAGTTCTCGTCCCATCAATATCAATAATAACGTAGTCATTACGCCAAGTACTTTCTACTTAATTATTGGTTAAGAATATTCTCCTTTTTATACTGACCAAAATACCTTTCTTATACTCTTAAATATTTATAACTTAATTAGAGCAAGTTGCAAGAATCTTCAGATCTGATCATCAAGGCAATAGCATGGAATCATGTATTTGTTACGATTCCACTTCAGTTCCTTTCATTTAATACAAAAAAAAGTGACATGACTTTTACCCAACACTCATTGACCGATAGTAAGTCCATGCTTTTTTAGAATATAATTTAATTTAATTCAGTTTAGATTGATTTAATTATGTTTAGTTTATTTTAATTCAGTTTAGTTTAATTTAGCTATATTTAGTTATAAATTTATATTAAAATAAATTAACTTCAATTCAATTTAATTTATTTCAATTCAATTTATAAAATTACCGTTAAAGGCGCAGGTCTTGGAAAAATTAACGAGTATTGCACGCCTATAAATATATTACTCTTGTTAATCAAACTTAGAATAATTCAGTATATTCAACCCTATCTCACTAACATGCGTCAGTCATTTATGTCATAAATTTGGTGAAGCATCATCTACAACTGTATTCAGTGGACTCGCACATATTATTGCACGCATTTTGTATAGCGAGAAACACAATCTTCCTTTTGCCACCACCAACGATCCTTTGGTGAGTTTTCAATTTCCATCGCCTGAATGATTGTGATAACCTTCCTTGTCCAATACACTAATAGAAAATAGGTTCAACCGAAGATCTGGAACATGTCGCACATTTTTAAATGTTAATATGCATCCGACACTTGTGTTCCCGCAGATATCGTCGATTCCCACCATTTGCGAGACACTATTATTTCCCATTTTAATAGTACCATAATCGCCCGCTTTATAGATTGAGAAGTATTCCCTTTTTGGAACACAGTGGTATGAGGCACCATAATCTATAATCCACTTGGTATCTGCATTTCCAACATGACAACAATCTGTATCATGAGATACTAAAGCCACCTCTCCATCTTCTATTGTGACTGTAGCAGATGTGTTTTTGTCATTATCATGACTTCAGTTTGCATTCTCTTATTTAAAGAAACGGCAGTTCCTTTTGAGATGACCCTGCTTTCCACAGTGGTAGCATGACCTCTTCTCCCGGGACTTGGATCTATCTCTCGATTTTCTATTCCCACGACCTCTACTCTTGCTTCGGCCCCTATTCTCTATGACAAGGGCTTGTGAACTGGTACTGGAAACGTCCCTTCTACGAAGCTCTTCATTAAGTAGACTATTCTTTACCATAGACATTGTTCCCACACCATTTAGAGCGGAGTTACTCACTGATACGACAAGAGTATCCCAGCTATCTAGTAGAGTTCCCATCAAAATACATGCTTGCATCTCATCATCCAAGGACATACCGATGACTGCTAACTCACTTATGAATCCTTTAAAGTTGTTCAGGTGCTATGTGATTGATCGGCCCTCTGTCAGTTCAAGTTCATGACTTTGCGAATCATGAACACTTTTCCTTGAGCATTTTTAGCCTCGTACATATCCTCTATCTTCTTCTAGAGAACTTTGGGATCTGTTTCGCTCCTATCGTGATTGTACAGGCTAGCATCTATCCATTGGTGTATTATACCCAATGTCTGCTTCTTCAACTTTATCCACTGCTGTTCTTTCATATCCTTCGGCTTTGCGTCATCACCCTTAATTGGATCGTACAAATCTTTGCAATTGAGGTAGTCCTCCATTCTAGATTTCCACATTGAATAATTCGTATCCGTCACTTTGATCATTACACCATTGTTCGCCATGTCGAAACTTTAAAAATAGCAAAATTTTACTATTCACGTGAATAATAACTGTATGTGTGAATAATCCTGTATACCCAAATAATACTTGTATATTAGAATAGTAATAGTATACCTCTCGTATACTTAAATAATATTATTCATAAAATGACCAAATATGAATAGTATTATTTAAGTTACTATTTTACTAAGTTACTATTTTTCTATTCACTCAAATTGTGCATCTAGCGGTTTTTCAAACGGATTGCGCCACCAGATTAGCCGTAATTTTCTCATCGTCGTGGTATATTTATTTTTGAAAAATATATCCACGGATTTTATTAATAAAATAACCTTCGGCTCTGATACCACTTGTTAGACCCAATAATAGATTACGAGAAATATAATAGCAGTAGAATAAAAGACACGCAGATTTTTACGTGAAAACTCCAAATGAATTAGGGAAACACCACGTGACCAACTTTGAATAATTCTTCCACAATGAAAATAATAGTAGGTACACCAAGAGATTACAAAATCGTGGCACACAAGTGTTTCCCAGAACCTCACTATTTTCTCTCTTACCCAACACTTAGGAACCCTTTTCCTAAGTGTCTCTATGCACAGATTACATTTTTATCTGTGTTTCTTCTCTCTTGCTCTCTTCTGCTCTGCTCTTAGAATGAGCAAAACCTCCTCTATTTATAGGAGATTTAAACGCGTATGAAATTTTACTATATACTTTTTGAAAAAACCCTCTACCGACTTGCCTCTTTTTTTTATAATTAATTTAATGAGTCCCACAATAATAAGGAATATCATTCAACAGTTTATTGTTGGTTCTTAATTTTGGTGTTTTAACGAGGTTACATTTTTATCAGTATTAATGAGGATGATGAAATGTCTCTGAGACTTCAATGAGTCAGGGACTTGGGGTAGAAAATGCTCGAGTTCTTTTCAATTTTTGTGGTTTTTAGATGAAATACTATTCCTGATTGATGCATTGGAGGATTAAAGAAAAATTTGTCTCAGAATTTTTATATTATTCCAAATTTTGCATGATTTCAAACAATTTCTAAGTTTATGATTGTTTGTCCGAATTCGTTCTCAATAAATGTGGACTTTTTAACCCCCTGCTACAATGACGTCATGTCCATGATTGAACAAAAAAAATTTTATACTCACTTTACTGCATTCCGTGCATCTAGTGCCTTTTCTATTTCCACTTTCAGTTAATTCATTTATTAATTAATAGCCATATCAAGTGATATTAATCAACTTTTATAATTAGCAAAAAATATTTAGACTAAATTTTGGTGGGGCTTGGCACCGGCTCAACTTGATCGGTGTTAGCTAAAAAATTAGAGGAATATATTCGTTCTAACTTATAAAAAATAGGATAAATTTTAATAATATGTTATGTAGTTTGCCTGTTTTATGAAAAGGTCTTTGTGAAATTTTTACTTTCAAATAAGTCTTTGTGGTTTCCAAAAATTAGTAAAACGAGGATTCTCAAAATTTTAAAACTACATTTGGGAGGATAATTTTATCTATTTTGAAGTGAAATTTTCAAGCTTATTTATAAAAATACAATACACTGATAAAATTTAGAATTTTTTGATAAGTACAAATATTTATATTAATTAAAATTGATGATAACTTTTAAAAAATCGTAACAAAATGAAAAATTTCTGAAACTTACTCAAGTCTTGATAAATAATTCACAAATAATATAGTTACAATATATGAATGTTGAATTTATTGAAATACTGGTGTAGCATTAACAAAAAAGCTAATTTTCAAAAACATATCATGTGGTTAGCCTGTTTTTGCTAATTCTTGAAACAACATGCACCCATTTTAAAGAAAAAATTATGCAATAACTTTTTTTTGCAAAAAAGTCAAACCACATTGCATATTTTTTAAATTTATCACAAAAAGTAGTAGTCACATTTGAATTGAGTTTGTAAATAATCAAATCTCAACCATGACATAGTTTGAAAAATATCAATACAATTGTGTAAATATGTGCAATTACGGTGTAAATTCTTAGAGCATCTTCAGTAGATAGTGGATCCCATGATTATGTGTCATGTGAAATAGAAGTTCACATTGATGGTATGTCAATGATTTTAAAAATAGACATGTCTATAAAAAAGGAGTCACACTAGATTGTCTATTTTATTTAGAATTGTATAATTAAATAATAAAAAATACTCAATTACAAGCTTGTTTAAATGTTAAATATTAAAATATTAATTAATTTGATGTGTTGGTTGATTCTTGATCATTTTAACGATAAATAATCTAAAGGTCATGAATTTTTGGGAGAAAAAAAAAAGCGATGAAAACCCTAAAACTTACGATCCTTATCGCCGGTGACTTTGATCGTATTCTGATTATCTTTCTTTCCCCTTCATCATAGATGCATCATACTTTGCTTTCTACTACAATAGCAAGGAAAAATCATCACCTGTTTTGAAGCCTAGTCAATCGAAAAAACCCTCCTATGCGGAGATTGCGACTAACGGAACGGAGGTTTTTGTTCCGATCACTTCGGCGGCTTGACAGAAAAGGGTGGTCTTAAGACGGTACGTATTACACAGGAGATTTACAATAATCGTGTGAAACAGTGTGCTTTCTCCCTCATTGGAAGATTAGTTCTTAACAAAGGTGACAAACCTAAAACCCTAGAGGATTTACGTAAACAATTGTCTATTGTTTGGGGTTCAAATCCCCATGGAAGCTGATCCCTATTGGCTGGGGTTATTTTTATATCATGTTGGGATCTCTGGATATCAAAAACATGGTCTGGAGCAAGGGAAGCATCATTCTCAAACCCCGGCTATTTCGCATTCAACCATGGGTCCCTAATTTTGACCCATACGCCTAAAATTCCACTAATGCGCAAGTTTGGGTGAGGCTCATGGCTTTACTATGGGAGTATTGGGATCCAAGAACCTTGGCAGAGATTGTTAGTAGTTTTGGGGCTCTTCTACGAGTGGACAAGAACACCCTTGAAGGGACTTTTGGCTACTTTACAAGGGTCCTTGTCGATGTTGACATGTCTAGCAAACTGCCTAATTCTATTGGTGTGGCTAGAGAGGGTCATGAGATGTGGATTGAGATAATTTTGAAAATCCACCTGACTTTTATAAAATCTGTAGTTCGGTCACAAATCTTATGATTGTAGAAGGAATAGAAAATCGAAGCCTGTGGTTGTTCACAAAAACACTCAGTAGAATAGGCAAGAATAGGATGTTAGGAAGGGTGTGCAATAACCTAACTTGGAGCTCTTTCAGGGAAGTAAGCCTAGGCAACGTGATCTTGAATAGAGGAATAAAAATGTTGTGGCTACAGCTACAATATTTCACAATTTGGAGGACAATTTGAGAAGGAAACAATCTACTCAAAAAACACCAAGCCATTGTTCTTTGGAGGTTTCTGAAGATGAGGAGGACGTTAATGTTGATATGCAGAATAATAAAATTGTTCATGTTTAGGAGGAGCTCCGCACTCCTATCCAACAAGCAATTCTAGTAAATCCAAAAGGGATCAATTTGGCCATCCAATTGACAGAATTGAAAAGTGCTACTGACATCGAGGTTTCGGCTAAAGACGCCAAGTGCATAACATCGAATGTTAGTACTTACTGGGCCGATATGGCAAAGGAAGAGGATAATTCTCAATGGGAAAAGGTTACAGATAGGAAGAAGAAGAAGAAGAAGAAGAAGAAGAAGAAGAAGAAGAAGAAGAAGAAGAAGAAGAAGAAGAAGCAAAATTCAAAGGACTCTACATCGCATCGCCTACGACCGAACCTGGTCAGGTACTCTTGATGTTTATTTTATACTGGAATTGTAGGGGTTTCAGTAATAACGAAACCTGACACTATTTTACTTCTTTAATATCTGATTTTAAACCTTTCATAATTTGTTTGGCTGAACCTATGGTTACTTTTGATGCTATCGATCCCTTATTTTAGAGGAGAATCGGGTTTCAGCTTTCTGTAGTTTATAATAAGCCTCTGCCTACGCTTTCTGTAGTTTATAATAAGCCTCTGCCTACGCTTTCTGCTGTTTATGGAAGTGTTTTTTCTATTCAGCGATAGAATTTGTTTGATGATATTCGACCTTCTGAATCATCGAGGCCAAGGAATTGGCTTTAGATTGGGGATTTTAATGCCATTTTGGGTGCACATGAAAAACTTAGGAACCCCTCTAATCCTAGAGCGGTTAGAGAGTCAGAGCATGTATGAGTTGATAGATGACCTACCAAATGGGCCTTTTTTTACTTGATTTAATGGTCGAGCTGGAACGGCTAGAGTTGAGTCGAGGCTGGATAGGGCTTTTGTTTCATCCGATTTTGCAACATGCTGCAGGTCTTATTCTTACAATGTGTTGGCCAGGCACTTCTTGGATCATCATCCAATAATTTTTAGGTTAGAATTTGAGTAGCCCCGTATTATGAGGTTCTGTTTCTAGGGCATGTGGATTTCCTATCCCAATTTATGACAACTTATTTTAGATCATTGGGATGCCCCATGGCATTCCCTTTCGCCGATGCAATCCCTCACTTTGTAGCTTAGGAATTTATGCCCTATTCTTCGCACTTAGAATAGGGAGGTTTTTGGTCACTTTGATAACAACATCCATCTTAGTCAGCAGGAGCTTCAAACAGTTCAAAATACGATTTCGAGTGAGGGAGCAACTGACCAACTTATCAGTAGGAAATGGATGCGCATGTGCAATTAGATTTTCATATTTCTCAAAAGGAGACTTACCTTAGAGAGAAGAGCGGCGTTAGATGGCTATAAGAGGGGGATCATAATTCATCTCTCTATCACCGTGTTGCTAATCAAAGAAGGGCAAGGAGAGGAATTTCTTCTTTGCTCATTAATCATGTTCTTCACACAGACACTGAGGCAATTTCATCCCACTTGGTTTCTTTCTACATGAATTTATTTAGAAAGGATGTTTCTGCTAACGCTAATCACGAACTGGTGGCTTTGGTGTTTCCCTCTAGCGTGATGAATAAGCAGAATGATATGCTAATTTCTCGTCCTTCGATGGAGGAAATCAAGAATACGGTTTTTAGTATGGATGGGTCTAGTGCTCCTGGACCAGATGGGTTCACTGGAATTTTCTTCCAGAAGTTCTGGGATATTGTCGGTACTGTGGTTTGTGATGCAGTTCATCAGTTTTTCAATATAGGGACTATGCTTCCGGGCTTAAACTCTAACCTCATGATTCTAATTTCGAAAGCGGTCATGGTTGAGGATTTTAGACCAATTGTTATGAGTAATCTTGTGTTCAAAATTATTATGAAAATAATAGCTAATAGGCTGGCTTTAATTACTTCCTATATTGTCACCCCTAATCAATTTGGGTTTATTAGGGGTCGCAGTATACACGAGAGTATTGCCCTAGCCTCTAAGGGGGTTGACCTCCTTGGGAAGAGATGTTTTGGGGGTAATTTAGCGATGAAAACTGACATAAAGAAGGCCTTTGACACTCTTGATTGGGATTTTCTGTGCATTGTTCTTAATTCATTTGGGTTTGCGGCCACTTTTATTGATTGGATTCGTAGCATTTTACAATCTGGTAGAATTTCTGTTCTTACTCCTGCTGGTACTAGGGGATATTTTCAGTGCTCGAGGGGAGTCCGTCAGGGTGACCCACTTTCACCGCTACTTTTTGTATCGCAGAAGATTTCCTGAGTCGTATGCTCTCTATCTCGGCAGATACGGGCACATTAACTCAAATGAGGTATACCCCAAACTCTTTATTCCCTTCTCATATGCTTTATGCGGATGATATCCTACTTTTTTTTACGGCTTCCTTAAAGAATATGAAAATGTTGCGGGACATTTTTAACACATATGGTAATATCTCGGGGCAAAGGGTTAACTGGGAGAAATCGAATATATTTTTTAACAATTTTTTTGGTTTCCACCAGAGCCTCTCGTCTTGCGGATATCACGGGTATCCATCGAGGTAATTTTCCTTTCAACTATTTAGGTGTTTCGCTCTTTAAGGGAATGCCCAAGGCTGCTCACCTAAGACCTATCCTCCATAAACATGTCAGAAGTTTGCGAGATGGATGGCGAGTAGTTTATCCATGGCTGACCGAATTGTACTTGTATAATCGGTCATTAACAGCTTGCTTCTTCATTCGTTTGCCATCTATAAATGGCCAACTGCCTTTCTTGCAAGTCTTGAACGTGCGGTAAGAAATTTCATTTGGACAGGTTCAATTGATAAACGGAAACAAGTCACTTCTCCTTGGAAACTCTATTTACGACCGAAAACTACTGGCGGTTTAGGCCAAAAAAATATTCGGGACACAAACTACTCAATGCTTGCTAAATTTGCTTGGGGGCTAATCTCATCTAAGAGCTTATGCTTCAACTTATGAAGGAAGAGTTTAGGCATGAACGGGGTTGATTTTGGTTAGATAACGAACTCTACTGTGTGGAATTTAATTCGTTCAGTCCATGAAACTTTACGGGATCCTATTTCCTGGTTCATTGGTCCTTCTTCTAATCTAAGTTTTTGGAATTCCACGTGGCTTAGGCCGAAGGTAGCTGAACGACTAGATCTTCCTTCACATATGAGACTTAACTTATCTGATACGATTGATGACTTTTTATCATAGGACGATTGGGCTGATCTACCACCACTATCGAATGACATTATTAATCAAATTAATGGCTGATCTACTACTAAATTGGACCAAGACACTTGTGTATGGAGGCCAGCCAGTACTGGTTTATTTATCATCAAGTTATTTTACACGTGGTTGCAACCTCAGCTACCTAGATGTTTTGTGATGTCCAACATCTAGCATAATTGCAATGCCCCCTCTCATTCCATCATTTGCTGGAAGGCTCTAACTGGGAGGGTTTCCATACACGACGTCCTTCAAAGGAAGGGGATCAGTTGTTGGAATTAAAACACTCAAATGAACAACTTTTATTAAACTCAAAAGTATTACAAGAACACTCACACTCAAAATACAATACTACAACTCACTCTTTACTTCTTTTCTCTCTAAAGTAGTTCTTATTTTGTTGATGCATAAACAACTAAACACCCACCTATTTATAGGTGAATATGTATCCTAATACAAGGCTTATAAATTAGCCAAGTCACCTAAATAATACAACCACAAAATACTAACCACATTTTACAACTAACACATTACTAACCACAACTTTCAACTAACCTTCTACATATCACACTTTCTAACCATTCATCAAACCTAACACAACTTTTTAACACATCATACATTTTCCATCCACAAAATAAAATCTACATGCTTAAAAATATCTAAATAATTTACAACAATTTGGATTTGTGGGCTTGGATTCATTTTTATTTGGTTTGAGTTTCTTGAGTTTTTTTAACTTAGATCAAGTTTATGATCCAACACCCCCTCTTAGACTTGATCTTGTCATCCCAAGTGAACTTCTCAGTCTGATGAAGTTTTCACTTGTCAGTGGTTTAGTAAAGATATTCGCAACTTGATCTTGTGTCATGACATATTCAACTTATACTTCCTTTCTTGCAACACACTCTCTTATATAATGGTAGCGGATGTCGATGTGCTTGCTTCGATCATGGAATACAGGATTCTTTGCTAAGGCAATAGCTGACTTGTTGTCAACACGGATCTCAGTCGGCTCTTCTTGGGTCGAGTCGATCTTCTTCAATAAATTTCTGAGCCAAATTGCATGACAAACACACGAGGTTACTGCAACATATTCAGCTTCACATGTAGACAAAGTTACAATTGGTTGTTTCTTTGACATCCATGTGAAAGCAGTATCTCCTATGAGAAACGCAAATCCACTAGTGCTCCTGCGGTTATCTACGTCACCACCCCAATCACTGTCGCTATATCCAACAAGTTTGTAATTATTAGAAACCGAATAGAACAAGCCAAAATCGATTGTACCTTTCAAATAGCAAAGAATTCTCTTAGCAGCTTTGAAATGGGTAGTTGTTGGTGATTCCATGTAGCGGCTAACTAACCCGACTGCATGAAGGATATCTGGCCTCGTGTAGGTAAGATAGCGTAGACTCCCAACCAAACTTTTGAAAAGTGTTGGATCTACACTCTCACCTTCTTCATGTTTGGACATCTTGATCCCGTACTCAGCTGGTGTGCTTATCGGCTTACAATTCTCCATCTTGAACTTTTTTAAGATCTCCTGGGCATAGCTTTCTTGTGAAATGAAAATTTCTTCCTTTTGTTGCTTTACTTTTATACCAAGGTAGTGCGCCATGAGCCCCATGTCTGTCATCTCAAACTCCTTCGTCATCACTTTCTTGAATTCATCGAACATTCTTTGGTTGCTTCCAGTGAATATCAAATCATCCACGTAGAGGCACACGATCAAAATATCTCCATCTTTGATCTTGATGTACAAAGCGTGCTCAAAGGGGCATTTGTTGAAGCCATTTTCTCGAAAGTACTTGTCAATTCTGCTATTCCATGCCCTTGGTGCTTGTTTTAGCCCATAAAGAGCTTTCTTCAATTTCAACAGCTTGTCTTCATGGCCTTTGACTTCATAACCTAGTGGTTGCTGGATGTAAAG
The DNA here is from genome assembly GCA_947683365.1 of Euphorbia pulcherrima. Taxonomy (NCBI): domain Eukaryota; kingdom Viridiplantae; phylum Streptophyta; class Magnoliopsida; order Malpighiales; family Euphorbiaceae; genus Euphorbia; species Euphorbia pulcherrima. The sequence continues at coordinate 13,346,669 of CANTUS010000010.1, read as the reverse complement.
TTCCTCTTCAAGAACTCCATTTAGGAACACCGATTTTACATCCATTTGATGAATTCTCCACTTGTTTTGAGCTGCTAAAGAAATTATTAGTCTGACAGTTTCCAATCGAGCAACTGGAGCGAATACCTATCGTAGTCAATTCCAGCCTTTTGACAATAGCCTTTTGCAACAAGCCTTGCCTTGTGTCTTTTGATCTCTCCCTTGGCATTTCGCTTTGTTTTGTACACCCATTTGACACCTATCGCCTTGTGTCCTTTGGGAAGTGAAGTGATTTCCCATGTATCGTTCTTCTCAATGGCCTTGATTTCTTCATCCATTGCATCTCTCCACTTTTTCTCTTTTGCAGCTTCTTGAAATGTCACTGGCTCGCAGTCAACAAATAGACAAAATAATGTAAGATTGTCTAGTTGTTCAGTCACCTCATAGAGTTCTCGAAGACTTCTCGTACGATGCATTTCTCTTTCATCTTCAGTCTCGCTTGAGGATGGAGATGATGATGATGATGATGATGATGATGATGACCCATCTCTATGAGTAGGAGAAGTTGGTGGAGTTGTAAGGCCTTGTTGAAGTTGTCTTGGTTGCTCAGGTGTTGTCAGCTCATCTTCCTCGAACGGAGAAAAATTGAAGTCTTTCGTTTGAGAATCAAAGTTCCATTCTCCTTCTTCATCAAATATCACATCTCGGCTGATCATAAATTTCTTCTCATTCGGATTGTATAGCTTATAGCCTTTTAAGCTTGAGTCATAACCGATGAAAATAAAACTTTTGCTTTTATCATCAAGCTTGGTTCGATTCTCATCTGGTATATGAACATGAGCTACACTCCCAAAGACTCGAAGATGGGAAATTCCAGGCTGTCTTCCGCTCCATGCTTCTTGTGGTGTCTTTCCCCACACGCTTCTTGTAGGAGAACGATTTAATAGGTAGACTGCACATGCCACTGCTTCCGCCCAAAACTCCTTGGGTAGTTTCTTGCTTTTAAGCATACTCCGTGCCATGTCAAGAATTGTTCTATTCTTCCTTTTTGCTACACCATTTTGTTGGGGGGATCTAGGAACCGTGAAGGGTCGACGGATTCCATGTGCTGCACAAAACTCGTTGAATTCATTGGATGTGAATTCTCCTCCTCGATCAGATCTCATGGCTTTGATCTTATGACCACTCTCCTTTTCCACGACTGCTTTGAACTTCTGAAACACTCCAAAGACTTCTGATTTCTGCTACAAGAAATACACCCAAGTTTTTCTTGAATAATCGTCAATAAAGAGAAGGAAGTAGTTACTATTAGCGAGAGAACTTGGCTTAATAGGACCACACACATTGGTATGGATGAGCTCGAGCGGTTTCTTGGCTCTATAGTCTGACTCCTTTGGAAAGCTTCTTCTAAATTGCTTCCCTTGTAGACATCCTTCGCACAATTGATCAGGATTATTGATACATGGTAAACCTATAACCATTCCCTTCTTGGATAACAACTCCAATCCTCTAAAGTTGAGATGACCAAATCGAAGATGCCATAGCCACGATGCGTCTTTGTAACACGCCTTCAAACACTTCGCAACATCGTGTTGAATGTTCAAAGGAAACATTCTATTCTTTGACATTTGTACTTTAGTAATCAGATCTCCTTTGCCATCTCTTATTAAAAGACTACAATCTTTCATGT